>JALMGJ010000001.1:163237866-164712866 GCA_023362775.1 Charina bottae | reverse complement strand
TATAACACACTGTCCTTATTGTAGGTTCTGTAAAGTTCCATTTGGATTCAAGTGTCCTGTTGTTATCTACTGAAGAACTTTGTGATAGACTGATGACAGTTTTATTCCATAAAATAGGGCTTAAGCTGGATAAAAACAAATGCCACTGTGGTCTGAAAGAGATATAATAAGACATGTGGTCTCAGCTGAAGGAATTAAATATGATCGAAAAGAAGGTACCAGCTCTTCTGCAAGCCACAACTCTTGAGAATCTGGATTTTCTATGTTCTTTTCTGCAGGTATCTCATAAAATGTGTTCCTAATTATGCAGATATTTCAGAACCACTGTGCCTACTAATCAAAAACAGAATTGCTTGGCAAGAGTTTGCAGTAATTGCCTTTGCATTGATGCATTTAAAAGATGAATTAATTAAGGAACATTAATTTGGCTTATTATAATATACTGTAAATGCACCAACATTTGTTGTGTTTGATGCCAGTCCTGTGGGACTTGATGCCATCTTATTACAGTCTAGGAAGATGGATCAAAGAAGCCTGTTAAGTATGCCAGCCATTCATTTTCTTTTCCTCAGCAGAGGTATTCACTGACTGAATATGAAACTTTGGGATTTGTGTGGGCTATAGAAAATTTTAATGTTTATCTTTTGGGACACCTATTTGTGTTGTTAAAATAGACAAATCACTCATATACATGTTTCAACCAGCATTTTATCACTCTGCATCCAGCATCTCAGTTGGATATCACAACCTTATGGTTTTGTTGTTCAACACATTTCTGGGAAATGAATGTAGCCAATTTACATGTTCTATTACCTAATTCCGGCCGACAGGAAGCTCTGGCGTGGGCTGGTCCATGAAGTCACGAAGAGTCGGAAGCGACTGAACGAATAAACAACAAATTACCTAATTCAAGATCAAACTTATAGTGGAAATGTATGTTTGTCCAGTTGTTGATTTACTTATGCTGGATTTTTAAGCATTATTATTTATAGACTATTGCAATGAGCTCTACATGGGGCTACGCTTGAGGAATATCTGGAAGCTACAGCTGGTACAGAATGCAGCCGTGTGGGCAATTTTAGGTGCACCAAGATCAGCACATATAACACCTTTGCTCCACGAGCTGCATTGGGTACCGGTTTGCTTCCAGGTCCAATTCAAGGTGTTGGTTATTACCTTTAAAGCCCTACATGGCATGGGGCCAGGATACCCAAGGGACCGTCTTATCCACATATCATCAACCTGCCCCACCCGATCATTCAGAGAGGGCTTGCTACGGACCCCATCAATAAGGGAATTTCATCTAATGGGGTCCAGGAGGCGGGCCTTCTCTGTAGTGGTGCCCACCCTTTGGAATATCTTGCCCCCAGAGTTGAGGCAGGTTTTCTCCCTCCCGACCTTCAGGAAAGATTTGAAAACCTGGTTCTGCCGCCTAGCGTGGGAGGGGGAAAGTAATAGCTCCTCCTGGGGGTGGTTAGTACCATAATGTCCTCCCTATTATTCGAGATCAATTCGCCAGATTGGATTTTATATTTATTTATATCATAATAATTTGTAATTTTATACTTGTATTTTAACCTTAATTTTATTGTAAACTGCCCAGAGTCCCCCGTTGCGGGAGATGGGTGGTCATATGAATTTGAAGAAGGAGGAGGAGGAGGAGGAGGAGGAGGAGGAGGAGGAGGAGGAGGAGGAGGAGGAGGAGGAGGAGGAAGGGAGGGAGGGAGGGAGGGAGGGAGGGAGGGAGGGAGGAAGGGACTCTGTCTTGCTTCTTAGCAAGCTACTTTGCTCACAAGACATATGGACACTTAATTTAATCCAACAAATGGCCACAAGTAATTCCTGCTGCACTGCAACCATTTAAGCATGATGCTGGCAAACTTTTTGTCTTCAATAATCTCTTGTTGTGGAGTGAGTGGATTCTTACCACTAAATCTAAAGTGCGGAGGTTTTTAATGGTAGCACATGTGATACACTAAGATATCATAGAAACCAAGCCAATTCTGCATGCTAAGTTCTACTGGCCTAATATGGACTCAGATATGAACTATTTTATCAAGAACTGTACTCTTGCATGCAGTCTCAACCTTTATATGATGATCAGCCACTCTGCTCTGTTCCACTACCATCTCATCCTTGGACCAAATTGGGCAATGATATTGTTGAACCAATACGACAAGCATATGTGCTTAGAGCAATTGATGCTTCTTACCTGGAGGCAGTTTGTTGCTACATATTTCAGCTGATGCCATTGTCAGTGCACTGTAGAGAATTTTTCCCCATTTTGGATATCTCTATGAAGTGATTACTAATAATGCCCAACAGTGGGCATTATGTGTTACCTTGTTTCATGTTTCCTCCAGTCTTGTGGCATTAAACTTATCCGTGTTTTTCTAGTCCCAAGAATAACAAGAAAATAGAATCTTTTCATCGCTATTTGAAAAAAGCTCTGCAGACTCCACACTGTGAAAAGAGGAACTAGAAAATGGAATTATCTGATATTTTAATGGCATATTTTTCTACTCTACACAGGACTTAAATGGTGACTCCTATTTGGTGGCATATTATAAAGCTCAAGAGTTCTGGAAGATGATTCATCATAGAATGAAACAAATAGTAAATATCAACTTTTCTTTCCAGCCAGCTGTTTTTCTGTTTCTTTTATTCCTACAAAATATACAGAATAGGTTCTGTATATGATAACAGCCACTAGGATACTTTATGCTTACTACTGGAAATTACACATAATTTCTTCTTTAGAAGAATGTCAGACTAAAACTATAGGAGTAGACATCAATGTCAGTTAATTTAATTTAACATGGAAACTATTCATGGTCTGTAACTCTGCCCAAGGACTTGTACTACATTGTAAGTTTCTCTTAACATAAAGCTTGCCTGCTTTATGATAATGACAGATTTTCTTAGATAGAAATTCCTATGAATTATTTATTCTGATTATTCTTATCATATCAGCTGCCTTTGCTAATGACTATTGATTTGATTTAGTAAGTTTTAAATGGCTACATATAAAGTCATTTTATATGCACGCTAATCTAAAGTTACTTTGACAATTCTTGTTTAATTTTATATAGGTTGTAAATGGTTTTTTATTTCTTTTTTGTTTCTTTGTTTCTTTTTCTTTTTTTTCCTTGATTGCACTTTCTAACAAAACAAAACAAAACAATTCCTGCCAGGTTGCTTCTTTCTCAGGACATTCATATTAAGCTTCCTAGTCTTTGTCCTGAAGTAAAGATAATTGATTCAGGGGTCAAAAAATATCATCAGAGATATGGGGAGCATTATGCTGAACACCCATATGATGCAGTTACGTAGCATAATCTTAAAGTTGGAGACTTTCTTTGAATTAGTGAAAACCAGAGATGGTAATACTTTAGATAGAAATGTCGAGCATGAAGAAATATTTCATCTCAGCTGGAATGTCAGTGAGGTAGTAGACCCTTCTACTTCTTCTTTTTTTAAAAAAGAAACTTTATTAAATTTTCAGCATAAAGAAAAATACAAAAAGATAGAAGAAGATTAAAGAGAGACTAAAGAAAAAAGAGACAAACTAAAAAGTGCAGAAATAAATAGAAAGAGATACAGCAAAAAGAGCGACTTCCGACCTTCTCCAACACAAATACAAATAAAAAATACATTAACCTCTTACTCTAATTTTGACTATAGTAAACATTATTTCTATAATCTATACCAACCTACAAGGGGGCGTGATGGCTCAGCGGTTAAGACGCCAGGCTTGTCGATTGGAAGGTCACAAGTTCAGAGGTTCGAGACCCTAGCCTCGTGTGACGGAGTGAGCTCCTGCGTTCCGCGCACGTCATGCCGGCCACATGACCGTGGAAGCGTCTTCGGACAACACTGGCTCTTTGGCTAACAAACGGAGATGAGCACTGGCCCCTAGAGTCGGACACGATTGTGGGGGAACCTCTACCTTTACCTTTTTATACCAACCTAATCATCAAATCCCAAAATCAAAACTACATCTTTTCCAGTTACAAGCAGAAAGTCCAAAAGCAGTTTCCAAGTACTGTAGAAACAAAGCTAGACATGTTATTTTCTCTAATCAATATAGTCAGTTTTGCCATCTCTGCCAGTTCCATTAATTTTATCATCCATTCTTCCACTGTAGGAATTTGTGAGTCCTTCCACCTTTGTGCATACAAAAGTCTTGCCGCTGTTATCATATATAAAAACGAAGTCCCAAATTTTGTTTCAAGCTGTTTGTCCATCAGACCTAGAAGGAAAACTTCTGGTTTCAATTGTGTATTCATCTTAAGAATCTTTTGAATTATAATACTTATCTGCTCCCAATATTTCTTAGCTTTCTTACAAGTCCACCAAAGATGGTAAAAAGTGCCTTCACCTTGGGAACATTTCCAGCATACATTTGATACTCCCTTATACATCTTCGACAACTTATCAGGGGTTAAACACCAACGATACATCATCTTATAAAAATTATCTTTCAAATTATAAGTCAGTGTAAATTCAAACCTTTGTTCCACATATTTCCCCATTAATCAAGCATGATATTATATCCAAAATTCTTTGCCCATTTAATCATACAGTCTTTAACATATTCATCTTCCAAGTTCATTTGCAATAATAATTTATACATCTTAGCAATAACATACTCATCATTAGTACATAAATCCACTTCAAACTGGGTTTTTTCATTCACATAATTATAAGACTTCTTATCCAAATTAAATCATTCTGTCAGTTGTGCAAAAGTAAACCAATGACAAGTATAACCATCCACTTCTAATTCTTCTCTTGTTTTTAACTTAGGTTCTCCTTCAACAAAGGTTAGTAACTTAGCATAAGTCAACCATGTTGGTTTCACACTCATCTCTCTTCTGAAAAAGGCCTCATGGGGTGACAACCATAAAGGAATTTTAGGAGACCATCTTGTTTTATATTTATTCCAAACTCTCAGTATGGCATGCCTAATAAAATGATTTTTAAAATCCATATTAACCTTAGCTTTCTCATACCATAAGTAGCCGTGCCACCCAAATCTCAGTCATGACCTTCCAACTCTAATAACTTCTTGTTCCTCAGTCACCCACTCCTTCATCCATAGCAAGCAACAGGCATCAAAATACAATTTCAAATCAGGACATCCTAACCCCCCTCTTTCTTTAGCGTCTTGTAACAATTTTTATTTAATTCTTGGCTTTTTACCTTGCCATATAAATTTGGAAATATCTTTTTGCCATTGCTTAGATGGTATATCTGTTGTCAATATTGGTATTGTCTGAAATAAAAATAACATCCTGGGTAGAACATTTTAATCACCGAGATCCTTCCCAACAATGATAATTGAAGTTTATCCGACCTCAACAGATCTTTTTTAACATCATTCCATACCTTAACATAATTGTTCTGAAACAACATACAATTCATGTTTGACAGTGTAACTCCCAAATATTTAACCTTTTTCTCAATTTTAAAACCAGTCTTGTTCATCAGTGTCTCTTGATCTTGTAAAGTCATGTTTTTAACCAACATCTTTGGTTTTAGTTTATTTATTTTAAAACCAGCTAATGCCCCAAAGTCTTTCAGTTTTTTCATCAAATGCTCAATATCATCCAAAGGCTCTTGTAAGGTCAGAACTAAATAATCAGCAAAAGCCCTCAGCTTATAAACTTCTTTTTAAACCTTCAAACCCTTTACCTTTTCATCTTGTCTAATATCTCTATTTAACACTTCCAGGACTAAAATAAAAAGTAAAGAGGGCAGAGGACATCCTTGTCTTGTCCCTTTCTGTATCTCACATGGTTTGGTTAAATCACCATTAACAATAATACGTGCCTGTTGAGGTGTATATATCGACTTAATTCCTTGAATAAAGTTTTCCCCAAAGTTCATATCTTCCAAAACTTTAAACATAAAGGACCAGTTCAAATTGTCAAAGGCTTTCTCTGTGTCTAGAAAGATCAGTGCCGCTTGTTTTTCATTATGTTCTTGTAAGTTTTCAATAATGTCCAATACTATTCTCACATTATCTCTTAATTGCCTTTTGGGTAAAAACCCACATTGATCATCATGAATAAAGTCTTGTGGTAGACCCTTCTACTTCTGATGTGGTGGCTGTAAAATTGCAGGATGCTGAGCTTCCTGCTCTGAAGGAATTTGGGGTCAGAGAGAAAAGCTCAATAAAAAAAAAGCTGGAAGTCCTGAGGTGAACTTCACCCAGGGGTTGACAACTAGAAGTGACAGGCTTGTTAGAAGATGTCTGCATTTCGTAATGTGCTTATGTAGCCTTAGTGAAATCATTGTGTGTGTGTGTGTGTGTGTGTGTGTGTGTGTGTGTGTGTTTGTGTGTGTGTGTGTGTGTGTGTGTGTGTGTGTGAGAGAGAGAGAGAGAGAGAGAGAGAGAGAGAGAGAAATGTTTTCTAAAGTTAGAAATGTTGGTTTATCACTGTTTTCATATAAGAAAGGGAGGGATGTAGTATAATACTATGAAGTCCAAACGACAGGAGGAGGAAGGACTTAGGAGAAGAGTAGAAAAGGGACAGAATGGAGAACTATGAGAGTGATATGTCTGAAATGGTTATGCAATAGTATTATGTTACAACTTACTCTGGAGTGTGTGTTAGGAATCCTGGAAGAGAGAATACAACAACAGCCAACCTCTGAAAAAATAGTTTCTGTATGTCCAGGCACTCAAGGTTTTTGAAGAGCTTTCTTTCTGCTCTGCCATAGAGGCATCTGAACTATTGCAAAACTAAAATGGGATGAAGTTTTCTTTTGCCATCTATATTTGGAGGTAGCTTTAGAATGCTACCAGGAGGGGATAGTTAACATCAACTGTTCTTTAATTATAGCTTTGCTTGTTCACCTTCCCAAATCCTTCAGATCTTCCAAAAGGAAACAGGAGACATTTGAACTTGAGCTTTACTGAAATCTTCAAAGGCCTATTTAAAATAGCTTTTCTTTCTTTTCATTTTTTTTAAAGCATCCAATACTTCTGTGTATATAGAAGAGATTTTACTAGTGGGAAAAAAAAGAAAAGAAAGACAGAGGAAATAAATGGGTGGAGTAGAAAGCATAAAATTGCTTCCTTCTTAAACCCAATCTAATTTTGTTTTGTTATGGCTATATTTCTTTGGAACCACACAATTTCTGAAATCCAGAAATCAGACAATGTAGGTGGCTATGAGATCCTGATATTCATTTGAAGATCAGTAACATTTTAGTTTCAGTTTTCCTGTTCCTTGTGATAAAGTTGGCAGATTAACTAAATAGTGCAACTTGACTGTTTTATCAATGTTCCTTGATGCCTCTGTCCTTGACTCTATATTAGATCCAACAGACACCAATCTTTTGAGATCGCATCAGGGTTACACTGGAGCTGTGAATAGTCTTAGCTTTGTTGCTGAAGTTGGAGCAGGAGCTACTCCAGTGCTGGAGTCCAATTACAGCAGAGACATTGGGAGCCAGAGTTTCCCAGGGTAGGAATGCTGGAAATGTTAATAACCATTTGCCATCTAAGCCAGCAGTGTTATCTAGCCAGTTCGGTCCAGTTCATGAGAATAGGTTGTTAAATTGTCACACATGTTACAATTAAACCAAAAATCCACATTTTCTTACTTGTCGGGGCACAGGAGGAAGGAAAACTCAGGGTGCATTTGAACAGGGATCAGGCTTTGTAGGCACAGGCAAAGCCACAACCCTGAAAGGATCATGCTCTGGCCTTTCCAGAAAGGCAGCTTGTCCAAACACGGGGGTGGGAGGTGGGGGATGTGAATTTATATCTTAGCTCCAATTGTATTGAAAACGTCCCACTGATTCCTTTTTAATAGAACATAATGTGTAGAGTTGTGGTTTATAGATGAAAATTTTGCCCAAAGTTTTAAATATACATATGACTATTTAGTTTAGTAGGACTCTGAATAATATAACGTCAACCCAGTTCAAAGCAGGAGTATGGCCAGTGAGTGTGGACTGCAGCTCCAATTTATCACTGTCCTTTTTGAATTGTGGTACCCTGGACTGGACATAGTACTCCAAGTGGTGCCTGACCAGACAATTCAGATGATCCAGATCTTCAACCAAGAGCTGTGTTTCCTAGAAGTTCCTTTCTGCCAAATACATGTGGCTGTGTCATCAGTACCAAGTTCCCAGGGCTAGTGAAAGACACTTCTGTTCCTGAAGCAAAACTGCAAGATTCCTTCTTCCCACATACTGTACATCCAGATGTAGAGAGGCCAACTAGATAGGCAATTGAAACTTACTTCAGTACTGGCAAGAGGAGAACATGCTTCTCCACAGTTGAGGACAGCAATCTAGTATTGCAGGTTATGTGTCATGCACAATCCTGCTTCTTGCCTCCTCAAACTTTCCATGAAAACTATCTGAAAAAAATGTCTACCTTCTCTGAGGTGATAAATGTATTTTGTGGTGTGAGTGGGGCACAATTTTTTTTTACTTTAGGGATGGGCTGGATTCAACATAATGTGCTTAATTATTTTGTTTACTTGTTCTCCTGAAGCAATATTTTAAACAATGTTTTCTATACTTTCTTAAGCTTTGCATAAGCCCATGAAGTAAGGAAAATGTATGTTCAAATTTTGGTCAAGCAAAACGTCCTTTAAAAAACACTCAAAAACTTAGTAACTGTCTCTTGCAATATCAAAATGTTCCTCTACTTAACATCTCATCTTAGTATAAAGAGTAATACAGTACATGGTATTTGATATCTTACTGTTCAGTGAAATGAAGAAAAGAAAAAGAAAAAATAAATTAGAGTTTACATAATAAAGCAGGTCTTCCTCTAATTGTTTATAATTGAGAAAGAAAAGAACATGTAATGTTTTCATATCAAATCCAGGGCTGCAACCTTTAATTATTAATAAGATATATGAATTTATTTAAAAATTACTTACTTAAAAGAGATTCCCGAATTAACTGGGCAACATACCTTAAAGTATTATCAATCGAAGAGAAAGTATTATTTTTAATAAATTAAAAAAAACACAAATGGCAAACATCTCACTAGAGGGCCTGCCATGATGGAGACATGTACCATACAAATCAAAGGGTTTTTTTCCCCTAAAATGATTGTTTTCTCAGATGCAGCTTTTGCATAAACATAATTAATTAAAAGCTAATTAGAGTAAAGTGACAGCCTTATTATGGACTAGGCTGAAATGCTCCCAGGGCATAAAAAGCTTTTAAGAAACTGACAAAGAATACTCAAAGTCATTGTTTCATCATTACAACGTACATGCAAGCATGCTTTAATTTATTATATATTCTTAGCAATGGGATACAGTTCTAAACCATCTATTAGCAAGTATATTTGGGTGTATTGTCGAAGGCTTTCACGGCCGGAGTTCGATGGCTGTTGTGGGTCTTCCGGGCTGTGTGGCCATGTTCTGGAAGTTGTGGTTCCTATTTGGGTGTGTATATTTGGGTGTGTGTATATATATATATATATATACATTTGTTACTGAGTCCACATGGTTTAGCCAATGATATTCATAGAATAGTAGCTTTTCTGTCTTCAGTTTCCATCATATTTTCCCCACCTGCAGAACGTTTACTGGTGTCCTCTCCTTCTTCTCTGGTTCTTACTTAGTGGCTTCAATAGGCTTTCTCTGTACTTAGCGTTTGTATGGAATAGTTGGACCATGTCATGGTCTTTGTTATCCAGCACCCTAGGCAAAAAGAGAGATGATTTCTGGGTCCTACGGGTTTTGAAGCTCCTCCTGGGTCGTCCTTTCCCGTTGATTGAGACATACCAGAGTCTCTCTGCACTAGCTTTGCGTTTGCTGCTGGTACCATTGGGCACAGTCCGATACAAGCGGGATGCATAGGTATTGTACCCTAACTCATGGATCCTTTCCACAAACTCACATTCTGCATTGTAGGTTTCCTGAAAAATAAGAACAAAAACCAACACTTACAAAAACTAAAAAGCAACACTAGCAACTGCAAGATACAAAGCTCATTGCATCAGTCCTTATGAAAACTTTGAATTAGGCCCAACATAAAAAGAACTTCCATGCATCAAAAATTCTATTTATAAAGGAGTTCTGATGTCCAGTGATATCTCCTGTTCTTACATACAGTATCAAACAAAGCAAAGAACACTAGTCTTTACCTTCCTGCAGACCACCCTTTTCTGTGTAACGTTAACAGTGACTATGAGAGGATGAAAGCAAAAAAGTTTATTATAGTCTATCCTGTGATTAATCATACTTCCCCCAGCTTTATATGAGCACTTTCAAACATAGAATGAAAAGTAGGAGTGTCTATCTGCTACTACCAGAGAAGACCACTTTGGCAGAATACTCTTACAACCCACATGGTATTTACTTATTTATTTGACTTGTAAGCCACTATAATCTACTAGGACTCCTGGTGATTAACAGACAAGTATACGTAACATGATTTCCAGAATAAATATAAACACCTATAAATAACAATCTCATAACCAAAACCAAACCAGCACAGACAGAAGCTCAGATGGTAACTGCTAAATCCACAAAATCTCTTTGGAAGAACTCCTGTTTTCAACATCTTCCAAAACAACCAACCAAGGGACCAGTCTAATCTCAACTGGAAGGCTGTTCCAGAAAGCAGGCTCTGCCACAGAAAAGGAGCACCCTTCACACTTCAACCCGCCCCCCCACACCCCCAGCTTACTTCACAGAAGTGGGGGACCACCAATAGGTTCTCCCAGGACAATTGAATCAGCCAGGCCATAACAATTGGAGAATGTGGTCTTGGAGATATCTTGATGCCAAGCCATATAGGGCTTTAAAGGTCAAAATCAGTACTTTGTACCTGGAAGGGTACTTGAAGCCTATGGAGGACCCAAAACACAGGTGTAACTCATTCCTTGTGATATGTGCCACCTAATTGGTGGGCCACTGCATTTGAACCAACTGTTGCTTCCAGATGGTCTTCTGAGGCAGCCCCAAGTATAGCATATTGCAGTAGTCTAAGTGGATGGTGATCAGGGCATGAATTACTGTAGCTCCCTCTTCAGTGTTGCACTTCAGTGAAGTGTAGCTCCCACTTCAGGTTGCACTGCAACTGGTGCACCAATCACGGTTGGCCAAGGCCTCTGGCCATGGCCTCCACCTGCCTAATCAGCAGTAGCGATGAATCCAGAAGAAACCCTAAGTCATGGACTTGCTCCTTCAGGAGCAGGGCTGCTTCATCTAGAGACAACACTAGATGCTGACAGAGAGTCACAATGCACAGACAGCAACTCGATCAAGTTTGGTTCAAATTTAGCCTGTCCCATCCAGACCCAGGCACTGGGACAAGATATCAACAGCATCTTCAGCCTGGCTCAGGGTAGCATAGTGATGATACCATACCCCAAACTGATTCGTGACCTCTCCCAGTAGCTTCAGGCAGTTGTTGAATAGTACTGGAGAAAGAACTAAACTATGAGGCAAGGGAGTGGCCACTGGCTCAGTCTCTACCACCAGCACCAACCAAACCACTACTAAGGAAGGAGTAGAGCTTCTGCAAAATAGGGGCCCCAACACCCAATCCTTATAGGTGGTCCAGGATATGGTGATCAATGGTACTGAAGGCTGCTGAGAGGGCTGATAAGACCAGGAGTGGTGCACAAC
The DNA here is from genome assembly GCA_023362775.1 of Charina bottae. Lineage (NCBI taxonomy): Eukaryota > Metazoa > Chordata > Lepidosauria > Squamata > Charinaidae > Charina > Charina bottae. Next base: position 164,701,245 of record JALMGJ010000001.1, on the reverse strand, counting down.
CCCCATTCATCTCTCACCAACAGTCATCCTTTAGAGCAACTAATGCTGTCTTTGTCCCATGCCCAGGCCTGAACCATGATTGAAAAGGGTCCAGATCATCCCCTTCTCCTAGGGCAATCTATAGCTGTGAAAGATATGGACCAATTGGATAGTTGATTGCTTCCCCTTCTTTCTCACATAACTCTTAATATTCTGAGAACAAACAATGGCTTGTGACAAAAGGGAATTATGATTGAAGAGGATTCAAGATTCCAGATTCTATAGGGTATCTGTCAGTTTGAAGGACCACAGAGCAAGCCATGAAAACATGGCAGGACATATTTTCAGAAATTAACTACATGTCCTACTACTATCCTCTGTTGAAACGGATGATTTTATTGGCCAAGAAGAATTGGTGGGGCCCTTGTGCATCTTCTAAATGAGGTAATTTTTTTTAAAAAAAAACATGTTTGGTGATCCCTGGTTACATGTTCTGACAATATTTTTTTCTATACTACTGAAAGCTTAGTTCACTTTTCTTTAAACTGGTATCTTGTAGATGTGTTTGAAGTTCCATGCATCCTAATTCCCAGCCTTCATTTCAGAAATGAAGTAAAAGATTGTATTACTTAACAAAAGTAAAATAAAGTTCTAATACTGGATATTGCAAATAAACTAACAAATTTTAGCCTTGCTTCCATTCCATCAAAACCAAGGATGGTAGTGGTATACAGTTAAGTACTTAAAGTCTACTGACTTCTGTGGGAGGTATCTATGGACCTATTTTTATGCCAATTTCTTATAGATGCATTCCTTCATTTACTTTGCAGTCCCTACACGTTTTATTCCTAAATTTTGCAGTTCTAAGTTCTCCACGTCTAAATATAATTGCTACTAATCTGGAATGATAAGATTTAAAAAAAAAAACTGTAGGGAATTCTCAATTAGCCCAGCAGATGGAGTAAATTGGCCTGTAAAATCAGGGCTGCAAATCTCATTGCTTGAAAGTGTATTGCATAAGCAGAACACAAGTGCAGAGATGTTTAGAAAAGCAGATGAAATAATTTCACATACAGTCACTTATTATTTATTTTATTGGATGTGATGTGATGTGATGTGATGTGATGTGATGTGATGTGATGTGATGTGATGTGATGTGATGTGATATCAGGAGGGGGAATCTATGAGGATTCTGAGCAAGAGTCTAGCCTTCTATGAGATTTGAGCATGTGTTTCTACATTAGATATTTCAGACTAAATAAGAATGTGTTGATGTACTGTATCCCCTGTCACATTTATCCAATAGTTTCTTAATTGAGCTAAGTAGGCCTCAAAGTGATGATGTAGTCTCCCCAAAATATATTGTTTTAGGACTTTCAGTGCCTATACCAAGGCCTCCCTGTTAAATTAATGGTTGCCATGATATATCATAAGTAATTTATTTATTTACTTGCTTGCATTTTAGATTTATATCCTGCCTTTCCCTCAGGAGTTCAAGTGCTGCCTCTTCCCATTATCCCCGTGAGGTAGATTGGACTGGGAGACAGCAAAGTCACAAAGTAAGTTTTCATGGCTGGCGGCTGACTAGAAACTGGGTCTCTTGGTGCCAGTCCAGTACTTGAACCAGTACAACATATCAGTTTCTACTGCCACACATTGTGCTGGACATATTTTAGACCTTCCACTGAATGGAATAAGACTGATCTGGAATGGAGAGCTTCATGAAGTTCAGAAGTCATGGATCTTTACCGGTCTGGGGTTGGACATGGTGGCCCTCTTCACTTATACTTCCTGACGCCTTTTCTCCGACCTAGTGCTAATGCTCCCAACTCTCCCTTTTTCCCATTCTCCCTTCGCAGTACAGCTACTACCAACAATTTTAATGCAGCTAACACTGGGGAGAATCCAGTTCCCCTCCTCAGATAGCTCGGTGTTTTGATTGATTGTTCCAACTATTCATAGCAGAAGGAAGTTATCTAGTTTCGTATTACTAGATGGGTAAAGTGTAACCCTCTCTTCCAAATGAACTTAATTGAAAGAGTAAGGCTTCTCCGCACAAAAATGTTGATGTAGCCAAAATTGTATAAATGTTAACCTCACCGCCGCCCCTGCCCCTGAAATCTAGATGCAATAGGAAAACTTTCCCAATAGGAAAACAGCTTTCAGTTGTAATCACTTCCCCTCCAGGGAACCCATCTCTAGATCTTGCTGGCTGGGGAATTCTGGGAGTTGAAGTTCACACATCTGAAAGTGGCCAAGGTTGAGAAACACTGATCTAGATCCAAGTAGTCCTTCCAATCTACCAAAGAGATGATAGAGAAAGCAAGCAGTCTCATCTGTTTAAGCCAAGAGGGAGCTTAAATACGGAAAATTGTGCCAGAATAACTATATGTTTTGGACTGTAACTTCCTCTCCTCTCTTTTCTAGGACCTTGGAAAGTAGTTTCATTGGACTTTATAACTAACCTACCATGGGCTGGATGCTATTTTGGTGAGAGTTGATCACTTCTCTAAATGGCTTATTTAATTCCATGCTGTGACCATGCTCCATCCTTTAGATATCTTCAAATTTTCTGAAACCATGAGAATAATCTCACTTCTGACAAAGGCTTACAATCCAAAGTACATTTTTGGAAAGCTTTATTTCAACTATTGGATCAATAGTGGAAGGCAGCCCTGGGGGTGGTTGGTGGCTTGAGGATGCTCTCTCTGCCTTCTAGCTTCTCATTTTTAACTTTGTACATTTTTATAATGACCTTTTTACAAATTTATAGAAAAGACACAAAAGATTCAATTGGAAACTTAATGTAAATAGGATAGACATAATGTTTTGTTTATAACATGTAAAATATTTGTAAAATATTTTTTGGTTGGGAAAGGAGGAAGTCACACTTTTTGCTATTTGTTTTGGTTTTGTGGGGGTTTTTTTTCTTTCTTTTTTGTATATGTGAGCCCGAGATGGAGATGGAGAAGGTAGAGAAGGAGGTGGAAGGAGGTTGAGTTAAAGAAGGTTAGAGGTAGAAGAGGAGTTAGAGGTAGAGTAGAAGAGAGAGTTGGAGATGAGGGAAGATGGAAGTGGATGTGGAGGTAAAGTTTGGTTGGTTGGGGAGGGTTATAATTATAATTTGTAATATACGTGTTATGTTATGTTGTCATGTCATGTCATGTCATGTCATGTATGATATATGTTAATAAATATAAATCCAAAAAAAAAAGAAAGAAAAAAAAATAGTGGTAGGCAGCCCTGGGGGTGGTTGGTGGCTTGAGGATGCTCTCTCTGCCTTTTAGCTTCTCATTTTTAACTTTGTACATTTTTATAATGGTTTTTATGATCTTTTATTTGTAAGCCACCCAAAGTCACTTATATAGTGAGATGGGCAGTGTATAAATTTGATTAATAAATAAAATAAAATAAAAAAAAAAATTGGAAGTAAAACTCCTCTATCTTCCACAGTGAGATGGTAAAACAAAGAGAACAAATGCCACATTAGAGCAATATCTTTGTGGTTGTATAAGTCACTAATGAGACAACTGGCTTGACTTTTACCTGTGGCTGAATTTGCTTATAATAACTCATTTCCTGCCTCCACTCAAATGTTGTTGATTTAGGCCACCTAGACATATGTACTGGTGATACAGCTATCACCCATACTAGTTACCAAACATTTCATGGCCTTCCCCATTCCATAGGCCTCTCATTTTCTCCAGGAACTTCATGCCATTCAGTGCCTCAAGGATCAACTAGATCAAGTCAAGGCCTCCAGAAACATTCTGCTGATCATCATCACCAGGAAGCTCCCTCCATGGCTGTTGGACACAACATCTGGTTTTCTCACAGATTTCTTCCCTCCATACAACCCTCTCAGTAGTGGAATGCCAGGTTTGTTGGACCATTCCCTATAATATCACAAATCAGTCCCACGGTCTTTTGTCTGCAGCTTCCAGCTGTGCTGAAAATAAATATTGTTTTCCACCATTCCCTCCTGGCATTGGAATACTCCATTGCTCCTTATACACCTCTGCCCCACCACCCCACTAATTCAATGGGGAGGAGGAAGAATTCAAGGTGGCTCTTAGCACAGGAAGAGCAGACTGGAATATTTGATTAGTTGGAAAGGCTATGCAGATGCAAACCACATCTCCTTTGGCAGCCTCATTTTTATAAACCCACGTTTTTTGATTAGCCAATCAATGCTGCCAATATTTCTGATTGTAAAGGGAAGGGGGAGCTATTTGGGGACAGGATTTGTTACAACTAATCAGGGAGAAAGGCAAAAACTGCCTCACTTAAAGATGAGAGGGAGAGTTCACAAATGGGAGGAGTTCCTGGTGAAAGAGAAGAAAATTAAACATTGTCCTGGAGAAGGAAGGGTTGAGAGGCCAGGAAGGGAGACCTCATCCATTTCAGCTGAGGAAGAGGTGGAGATCTCCCCTTTCTAGTATCTTCAGTCAGAAGAATGGAGGTACCAGAAACACTTTGGAAAATATATGGAAATAGGAAGGATACAATACTCTCTACCCAACCAGAATCAGAAATAGAGATTGGCACCAGAATCATATGATATCTCAAAATGCAAAGGGGGAATCGAAGGAGAAAATCAGGAGGAAGGTGGTATAAGGAGTTAAGATGGTAAAATCAGCAGTTCCCAGTTGAGACAGAACTATTATATAAACAATAAGCAGGTGCTTCCCAATCCCAAGGCCATGAAGATAACAGCCAAATTTCCAATGACTTGAAAAGGCAGGAGGAAAAGGCCTAGAATCTAGAAACCCAGCAGCAGACACTGATAGACAGGCCTTGCACTCTAGACACTGCAGGAGGCTTCATTTCTGCAATGGTTCCAGAAGACCTAGAAACAGAGCCCTATTCCAGCATTCAGGAAGGGTTATACTGACAGGCAAGCAGCACTGAGCTTACCCGATCACCCAAAAGTCACACCTGTGTCAGTATTTCAAAGAAAAATATTCACATGCACAGCCAGTGGCCTGTACTGTAAGGACCTGCACATATAAACTTGTACACAACTTTGTTCAGTGTTTGGAGTTGTGTGGAAGAGTTCACACACAGCAGTTCAAATAGTCATGCTGCTTATGCAGAAAACTTCCTATTTTAAAATTAATATTACAGTGTAACTTTTGGAGGGGAAGTTTTGCTTACTATTATTTGTGTGATGAGTAAAACCCTTTTCCTGAATACCTTAATGAAGTCTAGTTCTTCTTTTATCATGAAAACTGGGAAACTGTAAATTATCCAGAGTGACAGGAATTGGCACCTGACCCCATGCCCCGATGCCAGTGCCCAGGGAGTATAATTTAGGTGTCATGTCAAGATATTTGTTCACCAGAAATTTTGTCAGCCCTAGTAGGTAGACCAGACCAGGAAATCAACTCCACAGGAAGGCTAAAACTACTTTGATTGAGATTGATTATACAGTCCTCGCTTACCGACTACAATTGGGACTGGCAATTCCGTCGCTAAGCACTGTGGTTGCTAAGCAAAAAATCACGTGACTGCACTGGACTTATGACATCACTTCTGCTTCTGTCATTAAGCGAATCACCACAGTTGTTAAGCGAGACATCATGTGACCATGACTTGCAATTTCACTTCCACGTTCTCCATTAATTCTGCTTGTTGGAAGCCAGTTGTGAAGTTTGCAAATGACAAATGGCAATCACATGCTGCAATGGTCATAAACGCATACCGGTTGTGAAGCACCCGAATGGTGATCACATGACTGTGGGACGCTGCAACAGCCATAAATGCGAGGAGCAAATCTGTTTTTTTTCAACTGTCATAACTTTGAACTGTTGCTAAACATGGCAGTTGGTAAGTGAGGACCACCTGTAATAACAGAATCTTAGAAGTCTGATTGTGCTGTACCTCCTCCTCCTTCTTATACTTCAGTGAATTAGGGAGACATCTGCCTGAGGCACTTCCAAATGTTATCTCACTGTTCTGAGCTTAAAAAATGCTTTAGCCCCTTTTGTCTAGGCAACAGCTCCTACATATCTCCGTCAAGGACATATTCCTTACTTTCTACAGCTTTTAATGCTTAAATTGTGACTTATTAATAAAATCTTTAATGTCTCAGTGTTTACTGGATTATTAATTTCTACTTTTAAAAAACAAAATGAATAGATTCTTTTATCCCTTACTGCAGGGCTTTCCAAAGTGCCGCCGCTGGCGACACGCCAGCGGCGGTGCGGTGGCGGCAGCACAGGGGCGCGCGCCACCGCACTGCCACCGCGCCGCCGCACCACCGCTGGTGTGTCGCCAGCGGCGGCACTTTGGAAAGCCCTGCAGTAAGGGATAAAAGAATCTTCCGGGTGGTGTGGCGACTAAGCTTCCGGGTGGTGTGGCGACAAAAAAAATAAATAAATAAATAAAAAAAAAAAAAAAAAAATTTAACATTTCACCTGGAAAGCAAAACTACCTGATGCCAGTCTCAAGTGGAGTGATAAAAATACTCTAGTGCTGTGCTAAGCATAAGAAAGGTAGAATATAAGTCTACATAGTAAATAAATAAATAATAAATTATCTCAATCACCTTAACTGATGCCTATGTTCCTATATTTCATTTTTTAAAGAAAGGGGGCGGGGTTGAAAATAAATGAATACCCCAAGGCACAAATTGCACAAGGTTTATGACAGAAAATGTTCCTGTTCTGCTTGCGTGAAGGTTCAGTTAAATAATATTCTATATTAATCCTATAATGGAATAGTAAAGAGTATATTAACAGTCTATTCCAATATGCCTTCACAGCAATATCTCTGAAATCTTTGAAATCCGGGGATTTGCAGAATGAAGTATAGCATAAAACACCATATACAATGCATAAAGAACTGCATCATGATGCCAGTTGAAAGGATAAAAATGCATTTGCAAAGAGGTGGGGAAAGGATTTAATTCACACATTCCTTCAATCTGTAAGCACCTTTGGATCTGCATCTCTGGCATTAGATCCCAACTTTACATATTCTGAAAACCCTTTAATTACCTTGTGCAAATGGGACTCCCATGCAGTGTTTCCCTCTCCTTTTTGAAAAGCTGCTTCATCACACCACCAATTCTAGATTTCCTTACTGATTCCTTCACCTGAATCAGTTATTTACAATCACTAAATCAAAGTGCCCCAAACATAAACGTTTTGTTTTGTTTTTAATGCGCAAGTAGGATTATTTGAATTGTTAAACTGCTGCACGCATGAAAAGAGAATGAGTGTGCCTCATGCTCGCAATCATGTTTCAGCTAGAGGTCTCTGAGTATTGGCTGCTTAATCCCCCAAATAAAACCCAAGCACATATTTTTGTTCTCTACAAATGTTCCTCCATAGGCACCTAGTATTTCTGTCCTTTTGACTACAATGGAGTTAAATCCCCATTGAAAATGACTGGCACTCCAGTGGAGGATGCTTCAGCTTGCTTGCCATAGTTAAGATGCCTCTGTTTTAAATAAGACTTACTGAAGCATAAAGTCGGCCTCTTTTGTTCATGGCCAGGTATCTGCCGGAAAAACAGCCTTTGATAGCAACAATCCCAATGTCCACTGCAGTTATTTCCAGAATACCTAAAAGGAAAATGTAAGATTGGTTTAGATGATTCACATACATTTCATTTTATATTAGTATTGGTTTTTTTGTAATCATTGGTATTGTTGTTATTTTACAAATTTAAAAAACTTTAAATACTACATGTTAAAGAAATCAGAGGGAAATCTAGCCCCACATGTTCATTCAGAAATTAGCCCATTTGATTTCATTGGACTATTTTTGCTTCATATTTAAACAAGTTTTAAGCTTTTGTTTATTTCTGTGAAACATTCCCCAGCATTCAAATGATAAGGTATCCTAGCCTTCTGAGCATCATCAGACCTTTTAAATCCTAATCAATAGCTTCAGAATTGGCATTTCTTTATGCAAAGTACTTTATATCCCTTTTATTCCAACCATCTCAACAGAGCTGAAACATCCTCCCATTTTAATACAAGAAAAAAATGAGAATAATTTACTATTGACTGAAACTTGAACTGAGCAGGAATTTGAACTCTCAAGCTAGTAATATTAAACTATCTAAATGTTACTTCCATCTGGAAATCATTATGCTTAGTAACACTACCACACAACATACCAGCATTTACTCCTACATTCATAATCAAATCCGGATGATTGAAAATGACAACACTCAAGAAGATAAGATGGGAATTGTTAGAAACAAACCCTTAGTAGTAAATCCACAGCTATTTGATTGAGACTGAACTGTTTCAAAAAAGAAAGGATCTGACATTGAACTAGAGGTTCACCTAATCCTATATGTCTATAAAACTTTTAAATCCCCTTTAATGCCTTTCTTAGGGATCCAAGAGTGCTTGACTTATTGAAACGAACCACAAAGCTGCCCATTTTGGGACAATACCCTTGTTGAGGTCTCCGGAGGGCAAAATGGAGGAAGACAAGAGGCTGCCACATCTAAGGGCTTGGACAAGGAAGGGGGTCGGTCAGTTAGAAGTCAGTGTATCCTTGGGAAAAGGACAAAGTGGCTGTCTAACTCCAATTCAGAGAAAGGAACTTTTTTAATCCATGAAAGAAAATGTCCTACAACCAAGACAGATAGTCCCAGAGAGGCAAAATTGTATATACTATTTATCAAAGGACTGTTTTCAACATTATACTGAATAACATGAAGTCTGGAACTCATATACAGCATTCTCAGAGCTGCAGGCAATCCTTGCTCTCTAACTAGTGCACATGCATATGTGCATGTATGTGTATACACACACATTCACACACATATATCTACACACATACATACACACTCCTCATACATAGAGGAACCAGTGTGATGTAGCTGTTAAGGTGCTGGACTAGGAATGGGGAGATCCAGGTTCTAGTCCTCCCTTAGGGATGGAAGCTGGACGGTCTCTCTCTCTCTCTCTCTCTCTCTCTCTCTCTCTCTCTGCCTTAGACTGGGAAGTTAAAAAATATCTACCAACCTGCAGTGGACCAGCACAGGAGATTATGATCCATAACTTTCCATGAAAAGGCCTAGATCCTGCAGTGGATTGATTCAGGCTGATAATCTCTCTCTCTCTCTCTCTCTCTCTCTCTCTCTCTCTCTCTCTCTCTCTCTCTCTCACACACACACACACACACACACACACACACACACAGAGAGAGAGAGAGAGAGAGTCTAAGGCTCACCGAACACTACATAAATAAAATCATGCCATTTCAAAAAATGCACATGAGGAGACATGTGTTTTTACACACCTGTTCAGATGCATGTATTACATTTATAGGCATTTCTTGGGGAGGGAATCTTAAATGTTGTGTGGAAAAACCAAACATCTAAGAAAATAAAATAGGTGGGAAATAATAGCATAGAAATTATGTATGAAGAGATTTACTATTTACATTTCAGATTATGCCACCAGCTATTTCACTAATTCATTATCACTAATACCATCCCATATACTCAACATTTTTTATCCTGAAGCTTTGAATTTTTTTTAAACAAGAAACAACCTCCTCATGGAGCTTATAATCACATGAAATATATAATGGAGCTGTTTTGTGCTAGTACTTTAAAAATGACCTGGCAACAACACATATGTGCATACAATACTCAGAACATAATCCTTCTCAATTTATACTGGTTGGAATGATCTAGGATTTAATATAAGTCCTATCCCTGCTACTGGCATAACTCTGTTGGCAGAAGCCATGGAAGTAGGGCAGTGTCAGGGACAGAAAGGCCTTATCTGAGCCTCAAACTCATACATCATTGTGGATACCTATGTTCACGCAGTGTTACATCAAGAAATCAGGTGACGTAAATCAAATTATGTCCCACTGAAACCAATGGAAAGCCAAATCATTGTGCTCTGAACTTCCTCTTGCTCCGTGCTGCAGAGGCACAGCATAGGATTTTGACTATTTCCCATATTAAACATTTGGAAACAGTTAATGCATAGGCAGGGGACTACGGGCTCCATCATGTGGCTCTCACCTGTTTCAGACATCAGCATCTTAGATATGAACATACAGTGCCTATTTATTTAGCCCTCTAAGTGCACATCTTTCTGCAGAACCCCACATGAAATGAAGATTAGGTTTTGTCCCTAAGAATTTACCTTTTTAATGGGAGGGTCATCTTAGATTCCTTGAGAACAACTTAATGGGGGTAGATGAATTAAAATCAAGACCACCTTCCATTTAGGTAAATATTTACATGGTGTCCATATTCAATGTACAGAGATTGCAAAATGGGATTAGGGAAGCTCTGCAGTATTGAAAGTGTGTATATGGATATGCATACATACACACACCCACATACAAACATATATATATATATATATATAAGGGGACAGCAAATCTGATTTCCTATCTATACCTGGAATGTTTCATACAAATAACTACAGAAAAGGTGGATATTCATGGTAGAAACTGACTGCCAGCATGGTCTCACCAGCCCAGTCAGTCATCAGGATTTTAAGCCATATTTGTAGACTGCCAACATTTAAACTTATTATGTTTAAAGTGTTAATGGAGCTGATGTTTGAGCCATCAGGGTTCTTTCAGATAGATAAGATGCCACTTAAGATTGCAGTCACTGATGCTTACATTTGTGAATTCATCCATAAGGCCACAGAAGATCCAGAGATAGCTCCTAATCTCTCATTCTCCTCCATTTCTGTAACTGAAAACATTTAGCAAATGAGATCCTTTTTCTTACAGATCAAGTGGAAGTGTCCAGATGAAGATTTAGCTATTCTACATCTTAAAGGCTGAAGTTAAGACTTAAACATTCCCTTTCAGACACAATCTGACCCTTTTCTGTAGTGCAGCTTGCATATATCAACACAGGGTTGTGATATAATAGAGAATCCTACAGTATATGCACATGAGATTTGGTCTACCAAATGTTCGGGAAGAATGCTTTCATTCATTGTATGTCATTTCTATTTAGATCTGTCCCAGAGGGATACAAGGATGCTTGCTACAAGGTCAGTCATGGGAAGCTGTATTATTTTCTCCTCTCACAGCATCTTTGTTTAGCCAAAGTGAAGCCTTCATATAATGCACCTAAAAGCTGGATGTATGTGCAGATCCTGATATTTCATCATTTGGAACAGTTGAGGCAGCATCAAACACTTTTTATTCCAATTGGTTTTAATTGGTAGCAATTATTTTTTAAACTTTGGCTAGATCATGCCCTCAGTGATACTTCGCTGATCGGTGAACATCTACCTAAAGAGCTCTGCTGGAAATGAAAGTGCATGACAGAAAGTTCTGCCTTGGTGCTTGTCATACGTATATGCCTGGTATTCTTGGGTGCCAAAGCGTCAGGGGATGAATGATGTATGCATTCAATCCAACGTCTGAATGCCATTTCTACCTTGCAAAGGAGAACAGTATTTTCTATAACTGGTCTGTCTCTGGTAAGTGCTATTTCCTTAAACAGTGCATAATTTCCTCTACCCTAAATACCCAAACTTTGCCAACACAAACAAAACAAGATTAATTGGAGGAAAGGAGGGAACAGAAAACCAAACAACCAGGATGAGATGAACAGACTGAAGTGTGAAAGTCATCTTGATGTGTTATTTACACATCTTTCTGGATGGTTACTCTGACTCTCCACCCCCTCATATCCAGCTTGGTGTCATAAAGGGAAGAGGGGATCTAAAGCCTTAAGGAGCCCTGGGAAATCACACCTTCTGCAACAGAGAAACCAAGTGACAGCCACTCACTTATCCTGGTCTTTTGCAAATTCCAGCGTGTAGTGTATTTCACTGAGGCCCCAAACGGCAGAGCTGTCTCCTTAGAGGGATGGAGAGGATAGCATGCAAAAACAGAGGTGCTGAGGAGCAGTGCAACGATTTCTAGGAGCAGGGACAAAAAGGAAGGGCTTACCGCAAGGAGGAAGCCCAGCAGACTCTACTTGCCTCTTCTGGGGAGAGGCAGATTGAAAAATGTTCTATTTCAAGAAGACCTGAAAATCTTTTTTCTTTGTGTTCTTGGCATTCTAGCCAAGCATCTGGAGGAATAGCCTGGGGTCTGTGTGGGTAACTTAGGCTGGTTTCAAAATCACCCCTATTCCTCCATTCTCATCATCCAAAAGCAAGAGAGAGAAAAGATCTCAGCTTAATTTATCCCAGACACAACAGCCAAGCCATCTCCAACCTGATGCTCTACAGATATGTTATCTGACAATTCCCATGCTGACTGGGAATGGTAGGAACTGGGGTCCAATGTGTTAGGCGTTGCCAGACCCATTAAAGTTGTGGTACAATGAAAGACTCGTGTCCTCTCTTTCTTTCCTACACACATTCCACAAAGACTATTTCACCTTATGTCCTAAATTTGCACCCACAAAGTAATCACTATACAAAGTGAGGAGTAGAAATAGAGGGAGATAACTCAAAAGCTACTAAGACCCACCATCTCAGACATAATTGTGAATGAAACCGACTCTTTCCAAAGGTACCCTACAGTAATTGAACATTCTGGGGTAGACAGTATTAACTCTAAGACTAACTTCCAAAACATGCATTATTTCAAGACTCCGGTGTGTTCTGTGCTCCTAATTGCCTAGGTCTGCTTCATTGGGGGTGTAAAAGGAGAGTCTATACTGTACCAGTCCACAAACAGCCAGCCTCTAACTTACAAGCCTTTTTAGCTGCTCCAGAAGTGGGAAACAATATTAATATGGTGAGAATGAAACAACAGCCTTCTCTGCTGTTAGGACAAGCATCTCTTAAGTGCTGTCAGTCATGTTTAGGAGGTTCCTGACTGCATGGCAAGGCCACTCTGGAGATCTGACCATCTTGACACATAGATTCTCCTGACCTTTTGCCTTCACTGGGTGTCAAGAAGGGTATCGTCTGAATTGTTGTAAATTTCCTGATGGGAATCTATTTCCAGGAATTGGGCTTTTATATTTGTTCCTTCATTCCAAGATTTCTTTCCCAATTGTTTCTCCCCAGCATGCTTCAGTGGAATTGAAACCCTAGGAATTTTCTTTTCCCAGCCCCAATAAAACTTCCTGGGCTACAAATGCATTGCGTCTAGTTAAATCATCCAGCCAAGATCTTGCCCAGAGGATCAGCCAGGCTCTAAATGTTTGTTGTGGCTTCAGTCTGGCTTTAGGCTAGATAGTTGCCTTGACTGGCATCTCTCATCACCTCTCAACCGACAAACCCGATCCGCTTTGCGTTACTCCGGGCCTGAACAGCCTTTCATACAAAGCTAATCCAGCGGCTGCCGCGGACTTCGAAAGGAGGGCTGCAAAGCGCCTTGGGCGCCCTGGAGGGAAAGGCGACAACGATTTGTGTCGCTTTTTGGTTGAAATAAATAAACGGCGTTTCAGCCCTGGCATCGGGGCAGGGCAGAAATACTCCCCGGCCGTTTCCTCGGAAATCAGGGCCAATGAAGCCCCGGGTCTTCGATTGAACGCTCAGAGCGGGGAGCAAGGGGCTAGCCTAGCGACCAGCTGCAGGGGAGGCGGGCAGGGCGGGAGAGAAGCCATCCGGAGGTACTCACTGAAGACGCTGTTCTTCTCCAAGGTGCCGTTGATTTTGCCGTTGGCATGGATCTGAAGGTGATACTTCGTGGCGCAGTAGAGCTTCCTGCGCCGGGGCGCTCCGCCGAGATGCTCGTAAACGCCGCCGCGCCCGCCGGCATCTCTGCGCCAGCGCGGGTCGCACGCCTGCCCTTCTCGGGCACAGGCAGGGCCCGGGGGAGGCAGCTCGGCAGCCACCGGCCCGAGGAAGCCCGGCGCCTGCAAGAGGCTCAGCAGGACGAGCCAGGTTGTCACCATTGTGCATGATGGCCGAGGCGGCGCTCAGCTTGGAGCGGAGGACAGCCCCGCCGGACCCACTCAAGAGGTCTGAGCTGGCGCGGAGGCAGCCCGCCGAAGTGGCACAGGCGCTAGTCGCCTTTGGTCGCTGCGGCTTTCGCTGCGCGCGGGGGGGGGGACAAACGGGGGAGGCTGTTTGTTTGTTTGTTTGTATGTTTCAATCAGCGTCGATTTCGTTCCCCCTCCTCTTCCTCCTCCGCCCCCCCCCCCCCAGACCCAAATCTGTTTTAGATCTGAGTGAATTGAAAGACGCCAAGGAAGTTCCAACTCTTGGAACTAGGTGGAGAAGTTGTGACCAGGGTACTGGTCCCAAGGTCTCCCGAATTCATGAATGAGAGAGGGGGGGTGGGGGACGGGAAGGAGAAGAGAGGGAGGGGGAGAAAGTGGGGGCGGGCAAGCGGGGGCACCTAAATTCACCAAGAGAGACGAAGGGGAAATTTCGACAGTGCATAAAGAGGAAAGGCGCTCGGCAGCAAATGATTGCTCTGCGACCGAGTTGCGGGGAAGAAAACCCCTCCGTCTCTGGCGAGCGCGATCTGGACGCGTTTGCACTCCCTCTGGCTCGCGCGCAACGCTACGCACACCCACATGGGCCAGGTGATGGCCTGTTGCAGATAACCGCATCGCCCACTCACCCCCGTTCAGCCGCCCACACCGCAGCGACACAGGGCTGGTTTGTTTCCTCTTCCTTGGACAGTTCCTAAAGACCAGCGAAACAAACGCCGCCTCCAGAGCCAAGACCAGATGCGGCGGTGTCAGCTACCTTCAAGGAAACGTTCTGGGCTGGGGCCGGACGTGACCTGCTCTCGTTCCCTGCTCGCCTAGTGTGTCGGATGAGTGATGTGGATGAGTGATGTACAAGGAGCTTTTAAAAATACACTTTTGAAACGAAAAGAAAGCATAAGAACAGAGGTTTTGTCTGCCAACTCGGGAGGCGGGTAGAAAAACAAAACAACCAAACACCCACATTTGAAGATTTCACAGACAGATCGCTTTGGGTGATTAAAACCGTTTCCTTTTATCTTGAATGCAGAAAGAAAATACTTCAAGCTGTACAATTTTAGCCACTTTTTCACCATTTTGCTAGGGTTTTCTTTAATGCATACAACGTTTATAAAAATTACACAGCTGTAATTAGATGGATATTGGCGTTACGTTCGATTTAACGGTTCAGCCTTTTACCTAACTCACTGTTAAAGAGCCACCTTTAAGGTTTGCTTGTTAGTATTTAAATCCCTCGTACAAATCTAGAAAGAAAATTATGGTTTTAAACCATTAATATGCTGAAACTTGAACAATAGTAACTGATTATTAATCATTTTTCTCCAAATAATGCGTAATTGGTAGTTTGGAGCAACATATTCGAAAACATGGTTGTCTCCAACCCTATACTCATTTATCTAGAAAGAGGTACCAAATACAGCGGAGCTTACTTTGGAGTAGACGTCCATTATAAACACCTGAGACTGTAAATATGGGCTTCCCCAGCCAATTTAGTTTTCTCCACTAGTGATGTCTTAAAATAAATGCATACCTAAATTAAAATTAAGGACATTCAAGACATTAAAATACTATAAACTGTAAAGAGAGTGCATGTTCTAGAGGGGAAAAAAGCCTTAAAAATCTTGCTTCCTAGGTGAAGTGAAAATCATCCAAATGCAGAATTTAAAAAAATGTAGAAGTCCCAGAAATACGTACAGACTGTCACTTATATTCAAGATAGATAGATAGATAGATAGATAGATAGATAGATAGATAGATAGATAGATAGATGATAGATTTTTCTTTTACTGAAAATCTTGATTTTATGGGAGTGGCCAATTTGATGTGTTTGGACAACTGCTTTTCAATTATTTTTATTATGGAAAGAATTGTATGCATGCATACAATACATAAATTTTATATATATATATATATATATATATATATATATATATATAATAAAATTATAAAATAAATAAAAAAATACAATGTTGTATGTATGTATGTATGTATTAGTATGTAATCCTACCGAAGTTAAAAACATTAAAGATACGTCTTTCCCATTGGTTCAAAGACTGGCTCGGTCAAGCACAACACACACAGAGAAACACCAACAAATATCTTCTTTCTTCCTCCCTCAGAGAAACTGGGACGTAAAACGGATAGCAGCAGTATCTGGTTACTAGAGCTGGAAGGGGGACTATCCTGATGTTTTTGAAAGGTTGGGAAAGCGCGTTCAAAAGGCACTGTCTAAACACCCCTCCTTCCCCCTCCCCCCGCGTCTTTAAATATATGAATCCCGTCAGTGTGGCGTGGAAACTCGATCGCACGGACCCCAGTGAGAAACGGGCAGCAGACCGTTTTCACCTCGCAAAGGTTTCTCCCCCGCCCCGCCCCCGAATCCATTTTTACGCCAGCCTTGGCTCCCAAATGAACCGAAAGCCTTAGTGCAGCGTGACTCAGGATAATGAGAGTTGTAGTCCCAGGCATTTCGACAGCACCGAGTTGGAGAAAGCTGCCATGGAGGGTGGGTGGAAAAACTCTGTTACTGTAATGAGATGGGACTCCGACGGCGCGTATCTTAAGGGCGTTGTGGTTACAGTTTCCCTACCTACACCATCGCCCCTCAATCTTTCCTGCCTTCAGCATCGAGCAGAGCCGGGCTTCCAGAACAACCAGCCCTTAGCTTGGCAGCCTTACAAGGGGCGCGTGTAGCTCCTCGCTCACTCTCGTTCCTGACCCCCGGCCGCCAAAGAAACGATTTTGGCTCCAAGGAAAGAGTGCAGAGTTTGCCGTCCCGGCTCCCTTGGTCACCTAGACTAACTCGTCGGAACAGCCCGCAGTTTTCAGACGCTCCTACCCCAATTAGACCGGCTTATTTCTATACACCCCCTCAAGAAAAAAAAAATCCCACCAAACAAAAACCCTTATAGTCGCACTCTTGCACGGGGTAAGTTGTCTGGCGAACTTAAAACAACATCAGCAGGGCACTTTGATGTGGTCAAATTCGAACTGAGGGTGGGACCTCAGATGTGGTCGAGCGATCCTTTCTGGAAATATTTTTGATTATGTGCTATGGCTCTTCTTGTTATAGCCCCAAAGTATTAATCAAAGGGCACTTTTGAGTCTGTTACTTAATGGGGCGGAGGAGGAGCAGGAGGCGGCGGCGGCGGCGGCGGCTGTGCGCAAGCTGAGCCTCTGAATCGACGGTCTATTAATTTATTTCAAATGTGACATTTGAAGTGGTTCTTGCTCTCCTTACACGGAGAGCAAACAGTATTTTTTAAAAAAACGCTCAGAGCAAGGGTGGGGGGCAGGATAACCACAATTCTTGGTCTTCGGCTCCCACGAACCGCAGCCAGTACGGCCAATATCAGGGGAGGTTCTACCCCATTCCTGAAGTAGAGAGTCCTCCCAAT
Source organism: Charina bottae (assembly GCA_023362775.1). Lineage (NCBI taxonomy): Eukaryota > Metazoa > Chordata > Lepidosauria > Squamata > Charinaidae > Charina > Charina bottae. The sequence goes on along the minus strand of JALMGJ010000001.1, from coordinate 164,684,005 downwards.
CTCCCAAGGGTGTTCTCACGGTATGGTAAAAAAAAGTCAAGATGGCGTCCACGACGGCACAGTTAAACACCGCCTCTTTTTTTAAGTGCCTCACAAACTTTTTCGACCACACCCTGCGGATTCCCCTGCAATTTCCCCTCATAATACCCAAGCAAATCTTGTTATTCTAAATGTGTAGATTTGGAAGTCAACTCTCTTAAATTAAACGAGATTAACTTCCTTTGTCAACCTGGAAGGGCGATTAGTGCGGGTGACACCTTTCCTCCAAAGAGGTCTTCAGTTTCCAAAGAATAACCCTGCGGAGGGCGGCAGCTCGGTTTAGGACCACTTGCTCCCTCCTGGCCCTCTTCGGCTGCGTAGCTCTTAAACTGCCCCGCTGGCTGGGGACTATTAGCACGGACATCCCCACACCTCTAGGGAGCTCCCGGTTGGGGAAGGCTCCTTGAACTGTAGAGGGCAGCCAGAGGATGTACAGTCTATCCCTAAAGAGGGGAAGGAAACGACCAAGGGCGAGGACAACTCTCCTGAAGTCCTTTGGGGGCGCTTCTCCGGAGGCAGCGCGGCCGAGAACCAATCGAAGGCGCGTGGTGCTGCCTTGGCGACCGGGTGGTGCTAATTCAATTAAAACGCCTCAATTCAACCGCTTCGGCTTCCTGGCGCGATCTTGAATTCTGCTTCTCACCCCCGGGGCCCTCCCTGCAGTCCCCATCATGCCCAGCCAAGTCTGGCCCCCACGTCCAACAAAGCAGACACGTGAACCCGCCGGCTGCCTGCACGGAAAAGCCCGAGGCAGCGTTTTTCCGTCATGGCTATCGAGACACGAAGCAAACAAGCCCATTCCACCCTGTGGGGCTCGGGTGGGCGAAAGGTCTGTTTCTCCCCAGGATCTCGGTTTCCCGATTTCCCCGGACATGGACAAAGGACTTTCGTGGGCTCGTCGCTTCCTGGGCTGTGGCTGAACTCGCGGCCTCTCGCTAGCGCGCGCCCTCAACCCTCCCCACAAATACTTTGCAAAGGCCGCAAGGAGGAAGCAATATAGTGTGTAGAGCCATCAATGCCTCCGCGGCTTTCGGAACTGGAGGCGGGAAAAAAGCCCGGTCCGCAGCCGCCCTCCGTTAGTTAACGCGCACTATCAGTTCGGCGTGTGTCGTGGGAGAGAAAGCGCGCGAAGAAGGCATGGCTTAAGGGTGTTCTCTTTGCCCCTGTGGGAGCGTAGCGAGCGTCCCTTCCCTCTAAATACTCCCTTCCTGCCGAGTAGGGCTCACCTGCTTCCTAAAAGTGGGGAGCTACTTGATACAACCACACTGAGTGACCTTTGTCATCTCCCACCTCCTCACGGGGCAGTTTTGCATCCAGGGAACTACATAAACTGGTTGAAGGGACTTTGCAAAATTGTCCATCAGTCCTTTGCCAGCGTTTGAGCGCTATGAGGCTTGTATGAAGCCTGAGAGACACCGACTGCTTTAATGAATAGCAGAGACATGATGTGCTCTGTCCAGGGCTGAGACACTTCTCCTAAAGCATATTTGAAACATTCACAGCCCTAGGGAATATTGTGCACAATTATCAGAATAAGTGTGTGGGGGAAAATAAAATGTCACATGTTGGACTCCAACTGGACAGATCCAGTTGCCTGAGGTGGGGCTATCTGGAGCAAGTTTGATCACAAGGAAGTGGACAGGGTTCTCCAGTCTGTTAGCTCAGCCACCTGTTTGTTAGATCTAAGTCCCTCCTGGATGGTTAAAGCCACCTGGGAGATGACCTCTGGTTGGGTCCATGTGGGGGTGTCAACTCCTTTGGACAAGGGGATAGTCCCCTTGGTCTTGAAGGTGGCTCTGGTGCACCCTCTACTCAGGAAATTATTGCTGGACCCAACAGTCCTGGGCAATTACCATCCAGTCTCCATCTTCCTTTTTAAGGAAGGTGGCGGAGAGGGTGGCCGGGCGTCAATTCCAGAGGACCCCAGTGGAAGTGGATTGTCTGGACTTGTTTCAGTTGAGTTTCAGGCTGGACTTTAGAATGGAAATGGTCACACTTGCTGATGAACTGTGGCAGAGCCAAGATGGGGGTGCTGCATCCATCCTGGCACTCCTTGATCTTTCAGCACCTTTCATTGCCATTGACAACAGTGTCCTTTTGGACCGGCTTTTGGGGCTGGGAGTGGGAGGCACCATTTTATGGTGGTTTTCCTCTTTTTTCTGTGGCCAGTTTCCATCAGTGTTGACAGGCAGGGAGAGATTGCCCCCGTGGCCCCTCACTTGTGGGGTGCTGAAGGGTTTTACACTCTTCCCTTCTGTTTAACATCTACATGAAACCACTGGGTAAGATTATCTGTCAGTCTGGGATTCAGACATCATCAATATGCTGATGATACCCAGTTGTACAGTTCTCCTCTTACTATATTGTGTGTGGGTAGAGATAGGCTTCTCAGAGCTTTGCTCAGTTGGTTCTCATCTTTTCAGATAATTACAGATCCCCCCCCCCAAAAAAAAAATTATGCTGCACTGTCTCAGCATCTGGTAGTTTGTCTCTGGGCTTGAAAACTAAGCAAGGTTGGGTTTGGTTAGTACCTGGAAGACTAGTCCTGAATACCAGGATTCTAATCAGGTGTCTGGGAAATTCAGAAACACCCCAGAACTTGGCAATAGCAAACCATTTCCATATGGCTGCCAAGAAAAGTGCATCAATGTGTCCATGTAGTCATCAGGAGCTGAGCTCAATGCAAAGGGCTTTTCTGCATGGCAGCACTAAAATGCTGCTATCCAATGTGGGAATAGGGATAAAAGTGTGCCAGTCAATTAGGAATAAGGGTTCAGTCTGCACTGAGAACCCAGGACAAGGAGAGGAGCTGGGTGGAGAATGCCTCCTGTGGTGCCAGTAACTGGCAGCAAAAGACCAATGGGTCCTCTGCTATCAGTTTTCCTATCCCACAGATTGGTCACTCCATAAGATCAAAGCGTTGGCACCAAAGAAGCCATTCTCTGCCACATCTCTCCTCCACCCACTTCTCTCTCCTCTGATTCTCTTGCCACTTGTTATAAGAGAAGCAGAAGGGAAGATGAGAAAAGCCCACTCCCCCTTCTCTCGGGTAGGCAAAGCAGGACAGTTGCAGAGGAAGCAGTTCTTCCAAGTGGCTTTACAGCCAGCATTTCCATGGTAGAATTGGCCACCCCCCTTGCTGCTTAGAAGGGGTGTGGTGGCTCAGCGGGTAAGACACCAGGCTTGTTGATGGGAAGATCGCAAGTTCGGAGGTTCGGATCCCTAGTCCCGCGTGACGGAGTGAGCTCCCGCACTAGCCCCAGCTCTTGCCAACCTGGCAATTCAAAAGCATGCAAATGCAAGTAGATTAATAGGTACCACTTCGGTGGGTAGGTAACAGCGTTCCGTGCGTGTCATGCGGCCACATGACCGTGGAAGCGTCTTCGGACAACGCTGGCTCTTCGGCTAACAAACGGAGATGAACACCGGCCCCTAGGGTCAGACACGACTGCACAAATGTGCGGGGGGAAACTTTACCTTTACCTTGCTGCTTAGGCACTGCCTAAGACATGGAAGGGTGAGTTGTTGTGCATGTAACTTGTCTGAAGAGCCATCTCCTAACTTCCCTTCTCATGGGATTGATATTCCCATGTCTGAATTCCCCCCTTCCAAAAGCAGAAATAGGCTGCACTTAATGAGGTGTCTGGTCTCTCTCACAGCCACAGCGAAAATAACCATGGAGTTGCAGACCACAGTGATAGGACAGAAGGGGCAATCTCACACCAGACCTGCTAGGCCAACTGAAGCCCAGCAGATCACTGACTCTTGAAGGATCCTCTTCCATGTCCCCTAGAATGTCTTCATGGGAAATATTGGTCACAGTAAGGGAGGAAACACTACTTTCATGCCAGAAAGCCTAAAGTCGGTCTCTGGCTGTCTTAGTAATAGGCTGGCAATCCAATGGTGTCTGTATTGTGAGGACATGCAAATAAGACCAAAGGCATTTTATGCTACTCTGGATTATCAAATCCTTCTGGAGATATGGCAGTAGATGGCACTGCATTGCACGGTTCTGCTTTCATCTCTTTATTATATTTATTTTAAAATATTCGCACTTCAACTTTTTACACAGGGGCAGGTGGTGGGGGAGGTGAAATACACACGTACAGATGCAACACATTAAATTTTTGCACAGAAGGAAATACAGACACTTCATATTGCTACTACTGGTAAATGGACTGCGAACATGCTCTGGGTGTTTTCCCTACCTTATACAATTATCAGGAGAGAGTTTGTACTGAATGACGTATTGTCATATGTTGCTAGCATCAAATTCTATCTTCTTTTTCAGTGAATTGAGAAAGGGTGTTTCCTTTTCTGTGATTGTGAATACTCTGTGATTTGAACAGAGTATAAAGATGAAGGGAAATGGAATTAGCCAGTTTTCATGGAATATCTACACACTCTCAACAGAATAGATATGGAACCTGGGAGACTGCTGAAGTCAGTTTTATTGATGAGGTCTCAATTCTCAGCAGGAGCTAGGAGCAACTTCTACTTATTTCCACGGTTTGCCAGAGATTTTTCCCTCTGACACAGATCTTGCATTGGTAATTTCTGAATTAGACTGGCACAACACATTCTGGATGGATTTTAAACTTGGGTCAGAAGCTTCAACACATTTCTTGTTAGCTCTGTGGCCCAGTCAAACTGTTGATTGTGACCTCAAAAGCCTTGCGCAGGGCCTTTCCCCACTATCATGTAACCATGGCACAAACATGTCCTGGCAACGTCTTTTTTTTCTGCTGCCGCTTACATCCCCATGATTGTCATTCACAGCCTGTGAGTGAAGCAGGCTTCTGTTGTCCTTAGCTGAACCAGTCTTGAAGTAGTATTTTCCCCAGGGACAACCTCAGGGATCTATAATCTGTTATCTTTGCCTCGGAAGGAAATCAGATTATTGTCTGGGACAAGGAGCAGAAGCAAAAAAGGCAGGATAGGAATAAGCAACGGAGATAGTCGGTTTCACATTGATTTAGTTTTCTGCTACTCAAGACTCAGAAGCTGCTATAAGAGATTTCATGAGAAGTCTTCATAGGTACCTAGTGAAGTTCATCCAACGTCTGCCAAGTTATTTCATTAATAATCCTAAAAAGGCTTATTTACAAAAGAGCTATGTTATTTTTCAAACAGAACCAACAAAACCAAGAGTAGCAATTTCTGCATGGAACACACACGTACTGAGCAGCAAATCTTAGTCCTGAAAATAATACTGACTTGTATAAGCTATGTCACTGAAGAATTGACTATATTGTGGTTAAGAATTATTTAAGGGAACAAAGATTTAGAGAAGGAGACCTCTGGTTGAACAACAGCATTTTAATTATAGACAATCTCTGAACAGCGTGTACAAAAGAGGGTTTTTTCCCCTCCTCTGTGGACAATAACAACGATTATTAGCCTGTTCTTTTCCCCTCTTGGTCTGTGGTTTAAAAGGAGGCACCAACCATCTAAACCAAATAAAACTGACCTTTGAACCTTTTCTGCTGTACTTTTTCTCATGCCATGATTTCTTTAGGGTGTTACTGATCTGAAGGTTCGTTCTGGGCTACAGCCACTTTCCCAGACAAGACTGCCTTTCGTCCCCTGACAAATCACCGCTGAGCCCCTTTTGTCCTGCCCCACTTTGATCTCACCTGCCTGTCAGGAGAAAAAAGAACTCCCGTACAGTCAGAATGCATTACAAACAAATTGGCAACCATTTCATTCCCATACACACCATTTCAGCAAAGATTGAGATCGAGATAGAAATTGTTAACCCTTTCATTGACCCAGAGTGCCAGGAAGCCACACGGGTGCTAAGAGAATGACATTAATAAAGCCTTCCTTTGACAAAGAGGAAGGGGAGAGAGAAAGAAACTTATCAACAATAGCAATTCAAAGAAACAGAAAATATTAAAACTATTTTTGGCACTTGATATTGTTGCAAGCTTAGCAGAAAACAATTTCCTTCTAATTAGGTAACTGGTTGAGCATAAACCATGGAAACATAATAGGTATTCCTCAACATGAATGAAATTAATCCCATTGTAAATGATCATTGGTGGATTTAGTATCCCAGCTGAATTCATTCCAAGATTTAACCTTGATCATCGATCCATTGTTGATTTTTCCTTCTCTCCTTTTCTTTTTCATTTCCCCTATGTTTAATTGAGATAAATGTTAATGATTCTCTGTCCCACTGGGAAAAGTAATATTACACTGTGGTTTCGTTGTTTCTATTCTAAAGTACACAAAGTTCATTTGCAAAGAAAAAGAGATTTCCTTCCCAAGATATTTTCAGCTACCTAAGTAGGAATTATGTCTTCTGTATTTTGTAAACATGTTTAAAATCAAGGTGTTAATCCTTTACCAACAAGTGACACAGATTCTGCTTATTCATAAACCATCACTGTGCACTGAAATCAAGGCCCTTAGAAAAGGTGAGCTGGGTTTTTGTGTATGTGTGTGTGTCTGTGTATGTGTGTATTAGATTACCTGTTTTGCGTGTTTAAGATCCAGGATTCAATTTCTGGCATCCAACTATCTGAGTATTATAACAATATTCCTACAATCACAGGAGAAAATTATATGTGAATTTTCAAAAGACTTTTCAATTATGAATTTCTCTAGTTGGGCCTCAATATAGGTTTATATGCTTTCAAATTAATATACCTTACTTAATTGTTATGAGATATTAACTTTATATGCCTGAACTCCTTCATGAAAATCATAATATGTGATTTTAAAAAAGCTGTAAAAATCCTTGTTAAGGACAAAACCCCCCAACAATTTTAACACAGCAAATGTTTTCATATATAAAATAATTTTCTATATTTGTATATTGGGTTTTGCCTGCCATTTTGAAGAATTTTTTGTTGGTGAGACCTATATGGAACTAGGGCCAGTCTTGTCTAGTGGTTAAGGTGCTGGTCTATAAACCAGGAGACTGTGAGTTCTAGTCCCGCCTGAGGCGTGAAAGCCGGCTGGGTGACCTTGGGCCAGTCACTCTCTCTCAGCCCAATTCACCTCACAGGGTTGTTGTTGTGGGGAAAATAGGAGGAGGAACGAATATTTGGTATGTTCACCACCTTGAGTTATTTATAAAAATAATAAAGGCGGGATAGAAAATAAATAAATAAACCCAGCTGTGTAAAAAAACCTGTTTGTTGATCACTCTGAATCCCTCACTATTTTAGACTATAACTTCCATTACCTCAAGCCATTAAGAGGCAACAGCCAATCATGATCAACATTCTAGTCCCCAAAAAATGGAAGAACAAGGCTTTTAAGGAAAGCACATGTAAAGGATCCAAAATTTATTCCCTTGACAAAATGTTACCTTAGCACTCCTGCTGAACAACATGTATGTATGTGTATGCATATATGTATCTCTCTCACACACACTGAAGAGTCATATCATAAATATCACAGTGCACTGGAAAATATACAAGTTTGAAAATACAAGTTTTTGTTTAATATATGACATTGATCATTTTATGAGTATGTGCTATTTTGTCATGTAATAAACCCACATGTCTATGAAGGTTCTCAGTCATCCAGGTGGAATTGTCTGTAGCTTGAATCATGTCAACTGGATTTCTATTAATATATTTCTATTAATATTTAATATTAATAATATTTATTTAATTTAATATTAATTAATTTAATTTAATATTTAATTAATTTAATATTAATTAATTATTAATTAATATTAATAAAATATTATTAATATTTCTATTAATATTCTATTAATATTTCTATTTCTATAAATAGAAATCCAGTTGACATGATTCAAGCTACAGGTAATAAACCCACATTTTTAATATGGCTGCAGTGATACCCCCATGATGTTTTCTGTGCACAATGATGTTCATCTCTAACATACACTGACATGGAATGTTACCATGACTAGATTTTATTGCACTAGAAAAAATCAAGGGCATGTTTCTGGTTGTTGTAGTTTATTCGTTCAGTCGCTTCCGACTCTTCGTGACTTCATGGACCAGCCCACGCCAGAGCTTCCTGTCGGCCGTCGCCACCCCCAGCTCCCCCACGGTCGAGTCCGTCACCTCCAGAATATCATCCATTCATCTTGCCCTTGGTCGGCCCCTCTTCCTTTTGCCTTCCACTTTCCCTAGCATCAGCTTCTTCTCCAGGATATCCTGTCTTCTCATGATGTGGCCAAAGTACTTCAGTTTTGCCTTTAATATCATTCCCTCAAGTGAGCAGTCTGGCTTGATTTCCTGGAGTATGGACTGGTTTGATCTTCTTGCAGTCCAAGGCACTCTCAGAATTTTCCTCCAACACCACAGTTCAAAAGCATCTATCTTCCTTCGCTCAGCCTTTCTTATGGTCCAGCTCTCACAGCCATAGGTTACTACAGGGAATACCATTGCTTTAACTATGCGGACCTTTGTTGTCAGTGTGATGTCTCTGCTCTTAACTATTTTATCAAGATTTGCCATTGCTGTCCTCCCAAGAAGTAGACGTCTTCTGATTTCCTGTCTGCAGTCAGTGTCTGCAGTAATCTTTGCGCCTAAAAATACAAAGTCTCTCACTGCCTCCACTTTTTCTCCCTCTATTTGCCAGTTATCAATCAAGCTGGTTGCCATAATCTTGGTTTTTTTGAGGTTTAACTGCAACCCAGCTTTTGCACTTTCTTCTTTCACCTTCGTCATAAGGCTCCTCAACTCCTCCTCGCTTTCAGCCATCAAAGTGGTATCATCTGCATATCTAAGATTGATAATGTTTCTTCCAGCGATCTTAACTCCAGCCTTGGATTCCTCAAGCCCAGCACGTCTCATGATGTGTTCCGCGTACAGGTTGAATAGGTAGGGTGAGAGTATAGTGCCCTGCCGTACTCCTTTCCCAATCTTAAACCAGTCCGTTGTTCCGTGCTCTGTTCTTACCGTTGCTACTTGGTCGTTATACAGATTCCTCAGGAGGCAGACAAGATGACTTGGTATCCCCATACCACCAAGAACTTGCCACAATTTGTTATGATCCACACAGTCAAAGGCTTTAGAATAGTCAATAAAACAAAAATAGATGTTTTTCTGAAACTCCCTGGTTTTCTCCATTAAAAAAGGTAAAGGTCCCCCCCCCCGCACATTCGTGCAGTCGTGTCCGACTCTAGGGGCCGGTGCTCATCTCCGTTTGTTAGCCGAAGAGCCAGCGCTGTCCGAAGACGCTTCCACGGTCATGTGGCCGGCATGACATGCGCAGAACGCTGTTACCTACCCACCGAAGTGGTACCTATTCATCTACTTGCATTTGCATGCTTTCGAATTGCTAGGTTGGCAAGAGCTGGGGCGAGTGCGGGAGCTCACTCCGTCATGTGGGGCTAGGGATTCGAACCTCCGAACTTGCGATCTTCCGATCGACAAGCCTGGCGTCTTACCCGCTGAGCCACCACACCCCTTTTTTCTCCATTATCCAGCGGATATTGGCAATTTGGTCTCTAGTTCCTCTGCCTTTTCTAAACCCAGCTTGTACATCTGGCAATTCTCGCTCCATGAATTGCTGGAGTCTACCTTGCAAGATCTTGAGCATTACCTTACTGGCATGTGAAATAAGTGCCACTGTTCGATAGTTTGAACATTCTTTAGTGCTTCCCTTTTTTGGTATGGGGATATAAGTTGATTTTTTTCCAATCTGATGGCCATTATTGTGTTTTCCAAATTTGCTGGCATATAGCATGCATCACCTTGACAGCATCATCTTGCAAGATTTTAAACAGTTCAGCTGGGTTACCGTTGTCTCCTGCTGCCTTGTTATTAGCAATGCTTCTTAAGGCCCATTCAACCTCACTCTTCAGGATGTCTGGCTCTAACTCACTGACCACACCGTCAAAGCTATCTCCAATATTATTATCCTTCCTATACAGATCTTCCGTATATTCTTGCCACCTTTTCTTGATCTCTTCTGCTTCTGTTAGGTCCTTACCATCTTTGTTTTTGATCATACCCATTTTTGCCTGGAATTTACCTCCGATGTTTCTAATTTTCTGGAAGAGGTCTCTTGTCCTTCCTATTCTATTGTCTTCTTCCACTTCCACACATTGCTTGCTTAAAAATAATTCCTTATCTCTTCTGGCTAACCTCTGGAATTTTGCATTTAATTGGGCATATCTCCCCCTATCACTGTTGCCTTTTGCTTTCCTTCTTTCTTGGGCTACTTCCAGTGTCTCAGCAGACAGCCATCTTGCCTTCTTCTTTTTCTTTGGGACGTTTTTTGTTGCCGCCTCCTGAACAATGTTGCGAACTTCTGTCCATAGTTCTTCCGGGACCCTATCTACTAAATCTAGTCCCTTAAATCTATTCTTCACCTCCACTGCATATTCCTTAAGAATATTAGTGAGCTCATATCTAACTGATCTGTGGGTCTTCCCTATTCTCTTTAGTCTGATTCTAAATTTTGCAATAAGAAGTTCGTGATCTGAACTACAGTCAGCTCCAGGTCTTGTTTTTACCGACTGTATAGATGTCCGCCACCTTTGGCTGCAAAGGATGTAGTCAATCTGATTTCGGTGTCGACCATCTGGTGAAGTCCATGTATAAAGTCGTCTTTTAGGTTGTTGGAAGAGAGTGTTTGTTATGCACAGTGAGTTGTCTTGGCAAAATTCTATCAGCCTATGTCCTGCTTCATTTTGTTCTCCCAGACCATGCTTGCCTGTAATTCCAGGTGTCGTCTGACTACCCACCTTAGCATTCCAGTCTCCTGTAATGAAAATAACATCTCTTTTTGGTGTATTATCCAGTAGGTGCTGCAGATCCTCATAGAACTGATCTACTTCTGCTTCTTCAGCATCTGTGGTTGGGGCGTATATTTGGATCACTGTGATGTTAAATGGCTTACCCTGAATTCGAATTGAGATCATTCTATTGTTTTTTGGATTGTATCCAAGCACTGCTTTAGCCACTTTATTATTAATTATGAAGGCTACTCCATTTCTTCTGTGGTCCTCTTGTCCACAGTAGTAGATCTGGTGGTCTTCTGATGTGAAGTGGCCCATTCCAGTCCATTTCAGTTCACTGACACCTAAAATGTCTATATTTAATCTTGACATCTCACCAATAACCACATCCAATTTGCCCTGGCTCATAGATCTTACATTCCAGGTTCCTATGGTGTGTTGATCTTTAGAACATCGGATTCGTCGTTCACCACCAGCACCGTCGGCCGCTAGCCGTCCTTCCGGCTTTGAGCTAGCTGCGTCATCACATCTGGGGCTAGTTGAACGTATCCTCTGTTCCTCCCCAGTAGCATTTTGACCATCTTCCGACCTGGGAGTCCCATCTTCCCATGGTATACCGACATATCTCTGGTTGTACTGATCCATTTAGTTTTCACGGCAAGAATACTGGGGTGGGTTGCCATTACCTTCCCCAGGGATCGTATTTAGTCTGACCTCTCTGCCACGACCTTCCCGTCTTGGGTGTCCCTTCACGGTTTAGCTCATGGTTTCATTGAGGTGCTCAAGCTCCAGCACCACGACAAGGTAACAATCTCCTTTGCTGGAGTTTCTGGTAGAAACATAAAATTGTTGTGGGGGTTTCAGCCATATGATTTAGCATATGATTGTTATTAGATACGTACCTGAACCTGAATATTTAAATCTATGAAAACTGTAGAATCAAATATAGCATGGTATATTAGTAATTTAACACAAAGATTTTTGTTTTCCCTTTTTTCCTATGGTATTTTTTAGAATTAGATTAAATTAAATTAAATATTTATGCTCAATCTGTTTTGATTGCTTAAAGTTTCTCTCTATTCCTTTAAAAATGACCACTAAAAAGGGTACAAACTGTTAATGAATTATAATTATTTAAACCTCTTGGGATATTTAGTTGCAATGTGATGACAGTTAGATTTTCTCCAGGTTGATACATTTAGTAAGCATTCATCTGCTGCTTTATGGTTGTGTAATATGAACAGCCAAGACAATAGAGAAGACATACAGTATGATCATCAAAATGCCATAGGGATAAGAAATGTACCAATCGAAGAGAATATTTGTAGCTCAGGGTTGAACTGTGGAGTCCTTGGTGCTCTCTGAGCTTTGTTGTTTTCTTGCAGACGTTTCATTGCCAGGCTAGGCAACATCTTCGGTATGAAAAGGGAGTGGGGCTTACTCTCTGTTTATATACCCTGGCTTGTCCTGCCTGTGTTGGTGGGGGTGTTGTATTCTCCTTGGTAGTTCCTTGATTGGGTTGTTATTTGCTGCTTGGTTGACTGACTGAGTTAATAGTTCCTTGATTAGGGTCTATTGTGTTGTTTGATTGCTCCTCTGGTGGTAATCTTGGTGGTAATCTTTGCCTATCTGGTTGTTGATTGCTGGCTAGGAAAAAGCAGCCATCAACAGACACATAGAGGTAAACAACATTTACATACCATTCATAAGAGACAATAGAAAAGCCAGAAGACCAGAACACCTCCTTGCCAGCAATCAACAACCAGATAGGCAAAGATTAACACCAAGATCAGCACCAGAGGAGCAATCAAACAACACAATAGACCCTAATCAAGGAACTATTTATTTATTTATTTATTTATTTATTAATCAAATTTATATCACCACCCATCTCCCTCCTCCGGACTATTAACTAATTAACTGAGTTAACTGTTAACTCAGTCAATCAACCAAGCAGCAAACAACAATCCAATCAAGGAACTACCAAGGAGAGTACAACACCCCTACCAACACAGGCAGGACAAGCCAGGGTATATAAACAGAGAGCAAGTCCCACTCATTTTTCGCACTGAAGATGTTGCCTAACCTGGCAATGAAACATCTGCAAGAAAACAACAAGGCTCAGAGAGCACCAAGGACTCCACAGATAAGAAATGTGTTTGACTAGTTTTAGACAGGCTCTCTTACACTATCATTTTGACTTTTGAAGCTGAATGAACATTCATTGATAATTTGTCAGTATATTATTGAAGTATAGTAAGATTGAGGCCATTCTTTTGAGAATATCAGCAGTTATACAACTTTCAAACTAGAAAGACATCCTCAATGTATGTGGAGCCTCTTTTCAACTTCCTTTTCCGGCCCTGCTTCCTTACACTCACTACTTTAACAATGAATACCTCCATTATAAGATCCATTCCTCTCTCCTCCAGTGCTTTAAACCCTTATGATTTTTGACCCAGAGCATGATGTGTATATGGAGAGTAAGTTTGAATCTCCCACTGAAAATAAACAACCCATGTACTGTGGTGCATCTATGACCAAGGACCAGCTGGGAAGGCAATGGAGAAAAAGGGGCTGTATGGAGCTCTGTGTTTATCACCACCTTTCTATCTAACACAAGTGTATGGAGGGAATATGTCTAGGTTTTTAAATGAACCTGATGAATGGGAAAAGATCTATTGCCTTGGATTGCAATTAAAATGTTGATTATGAAGAGATGAAAAATCAAAATAATTTATAAAGAAAAATGAAAATATTGTCTAAAAGAACACATATCCCCTTATGTTTAGACAAATGTATCCTGACAGAACAAATAATATGCATGCTTTTTTCTAAACTCCAAAGACAAATGCCATTCAATAATATGTTGTTTTAAGAGTCCTGCTTGCCTTGGATATCACAAAAGAACACAACAGTAATTAATGATTTTAAAAAGGCCTCATAGCTGTAGAGATTCTCATAGGCAGAAAGAAAAATGTGGATTTGAGTACTCCATATCAAAGAGTTAATTTGGGCTATTTCACCCAATAAGTTATTTTCACAATCAGATGTTTTAGACGGGTGGTCCTTAAAGTGCCTGCTGAAGGCTCTAATTAGTGATCATTTAAAGTACTTAACTAATGTTAACTCCAGAACCCAAAGGATGCTCTTGAGACTGCCCCTGTTCATTCCTTTTCATTTTGGAGCTTTGAAGATAATTGATTTGTGAAGACTGCAGAATTCTCTCACAAACCAGAGGCAAATATAGCAAAGAACTAATCTTGATTTAGCCATTTAGGCAACTAATGGAGAAAAACTAACTTCGTTGTTTTCCCTCTCTTTTCATATAGTTTAACAAAGTTTAAAGTAAAAAAGAATATGAGTTTTAAACCTACTTGTATCATCAAATTAAGAATTAGGAAAACAGAAAACTATCTTAGACTGCAATTCAGTTAGTACTGATGTGTGAATAAATCTCATTAAACTCAGTAGTGTCTACTTTGGAATTATCATATGTAGGATTACACTGTGAAATAATATGTAGGCATCTGGTCTGGATCAATAATGTTAAAACATGCCTCATTTGGTCCAAAGGTAAATCATATTGGTGTTTAATTAGAGTATTTATAATGTCAACAACTTCTCAAACCCGAAGTACATTTTGCATGATTATTAAGAGATTATTTGGGACAATGGACGTTTCCTAAGGGATATTTAATGATGTTATAGTTACCTGCATCTTCTTAACTTGGATAATATCTCAGGAACACAAATAAACACTTTGGGAAGTGTTTCAGTATTTCTTATCATAAGAGCATTTGAATCCTTCTCATTGAATGTCTGTGAACATGTTGATTTGTGCAATTAGGATAAGTTCTGGTAAGTGTTTTAGTAGTGGGATACAATTAATATACATGATAATAAATAAATGTGCAAAATTTAATAGAAGATAAAAAGAAAGTGGATAAGAAAGTGAGCAAAAGAGATAGTAATAATTTTTATTTGCATACAGACAGTTCATTTGCAAACTGACAGCTGATTGATTCTGCTCTTATTCAACATGTACCTTACCTAGTTCATTAAGATCATGCTTACTAGCAGTTATTAATTATGATTATCACTATTCAATACTTTTGTATTACTGTAGTACCACTATTCCTTATACAGTAAATAATTAGATAGTACATGATTTGACCTTGGTAAAAACAAATGTTCATGTCACAGTACTTGTTTTGGAGATTTACCAACCACTTATGATAATAATCCTTTACAGATGGAAAATGGAAATGCAGATGACTTCTGATTAAAATCATGATTATTCCTGCAAGCTCAGAGTTTGCATTTACCATTCTTGATAACCATAAGGAATATCAAATTTTTCCCATTAGAAATTATCAATAAGATGTTTCTGGTTCCCTTTGAAATATATACCATTTTTACCAACAGAGGAAACTAATACTAGCATTACCCGATCTGGGCTGCAAAAGTCTGGAAAAAACTTAGTTGCCAACAAAGAAATACAGAAAACACTGTTTGCTGCCATCTAGTGGTCTACCAGATTTTTGCAGCCCATATATGGTATCCTTAATATGAACTGTGTATCTTGGTGCTTTTTTTTTAATCACTACTTTCTAAAAGAAAAAGTAACAAGCAAACTGGAGGCCTTTTAGTTCAGAGTACAACCTGAACTCTGCTGAGATTCAGATATTAGGCCTGGCAGATATAGGATGAGGACATGATTGTCAATCACAGGCCAGATAGGTATTTTGGAGATGGAGTTCTCTCCATCTTAAGTTAAGAGCTTCAAGCTTGTCAGACCTTTATACTGCTGACATCTCTTGTTACAGCTAGAAATTGCTTATTAGGCAGAAGTCTACGAAATGACTGCAAAGTTAAAACAAAGGCCAGCTGTTCTTAGCCTCCGCTGGCATAAAATAGAGTTTGGCTGTTCAGGACTGCATAAAATATAAGGACTCCAGCATTTCCATGAGATCTGTTCTAATGCATTCTGATGACTTCAGTCACTCCTTTGAAGCCTTTCTCTTTACAAGGTAGCATGATGTTTATTTATTTATTTATTTATTTATTTATTTATTTATTTAAATTTATATAACCGCCCATCTCCCCCAACAGGTATTTCCCAATCTGGTCTCCTCCTGATGTGTTAGAACCACAACTTTCAGAGTTCCCAGCCAGGACGGCAAAGAGGAACAGCTATGGTAGCACTCTGCCCCAACAATTCATTGAAAACTGAAAGAGTGCTTGAGAAACATAGACGAGGTTTACCTCTCCCTATCCTTTTCTTTATAACATTTAAGGGAAACAATTAAAAGTGTCAGCATGAACATCTTTTCCTGAGACAGGGCAATAGGAAATAGAAGGAGTCTAGATCACAGTCTAGAAATGCCAGTCTGTTGTCCTTGGTGTCTTCTCTGGTGAACCTAATGTTGGCATCTATGGTCTCCTTTGATATGTCCTCCCTTTTCACCAGCATCCCCACCACTCATGCTCTATCCGCGGTCAGGAAGACACTAGAAGAGGACAGCACCCTTGAAAGGAGAAACCATCTCAACCCAAACTAGATCTGCCATCTTCTGGACCTGTGTCTCAACACCACTTATTTCTCATACAGAGGTGACTTTTACAGACAAAAACACGGCTGTGCCATGGGTTCTCCTGTGTCACCCATTGTGGCCAATTTATACATGGAAGAAGTGGAGAAGAAAGCACTCAACACTTTCCAGGGAACAGTGCCCACCCACTGGTTCAGGTATGTGGATGACACCTGGGTTAAAATCAAGGCCCAGGAAGTACAGGCCTTCACGGACCATATAACACCATAGATGCCAACATTAGGTTCACCAGAGAAGACACCAAGGACAACAGACTGGCATTCCTAGACTGTGAAGTCCTCATTGGGACCGGTGGCAAGCTAGAAATAGGGATCTACAGGAAACCCACACACACAGATCAATATCTGATGTTTGACTCCCACCATCCACTGCAGCACAAACTAGGAGTCATCAGGACATTGTCACACAGAGCAGAAACCATCCCCACCTCCATGGATTCCAAAAAGAATGAAAATCAGCACCTGAGAACAGCTCTGAAGGCCTGTGGATATCCAGATTGGGCCTTCACTAAATCTAAGTCTACCAGACCTAAAACAGCAACAGACAGGGCTGAGACTCAGAGTAAACGGAAGAACCTGGTCATTCCTTACATGGCTGGCATGTCTGAAAAGATAAAAAGGATATTTGGCAAACACCACATACCTGTATATTCAAACCCACCAACACACTGAGACAGAGGCTTGTACACCCCAAAGATCAAACTCCAAAACACAAGAAAAGCAATGTAGTGTATGCAATCCAGTGCAGTGAGGAGTGCTCTGAGCTCTACATTGGAGAAACCAAACAACCTTTGTACAGGAGGATGGCCCAACACAGGAGGAGTAACACCACAGGACCAGAGTCAGCAGTTTACCTTCATCTAAAGGAAAAAGGACACTCATTTGAGGACATTAATGTTCACATTTTAGACAGGAAAGATTAGTGGTTTGAGAGAGGGGTCAAGGAATCCATTTATGCCAACTTGGAAAATCCTTCTTTGAATAGAGGTGGGGACCTCAGGCACAATCTTTCCCCTATTTTCCTTCCTGCTTTGTCTTCTGTGCCTAGGAAGATTAAGATCATTTCGCAATCTCAACAACAGCAAGGTAATCTTAACGATCCTCCTTTGGATGATAAAGGGACTTAGAAATAAACATCTCAAATAACCATGACCTAGCCCCAGGTGCAAGGTCACATAGCCACCCTAGAAACATATTTAAGGATTCCCTTACAAACTTTGCTCAGACTGAAGAAGCTTCTTGGATAAGGAGTGAAACGTTTCCACTGAGAAAATAGAAATCCAGTTGACATGATTCAAGCTACAGACAATTCCACCTGGATGACTGAGAACCTTCATCGACATATCCTGTGCCACTATATTCCGGACTAACTCCAACATCCAAGTGTTTGTTAAAGACAGTTCCATTTGGAGTACATTGCAATAGTCCTACCAGGAGGTGACTAAGGCATGAGTGACTGTGTACAGTGCCTTCCAATCAGGAATAGGCTCAATTGGTGCACCAGTTGGATTTCCTAGGTTCTCCTAGCCACGGCTGCCACCTGCTCTTCAAGCAGGAGCCATGAGTCCACAAATACTCCCAAACTGAGCCCCAACTCTGTCCTGGGGAGTGCTGCACCATTCCAAAATAAAGATGCCATTCAGTCTTCCCAGGGTTAAGCCACAACCTATCTTCCCCATCCAGACCCTCACACCCTTCAGATGCTTGCAAAGAACTTTGGTATTATGCTTGGTCAGCCCAGGACAGAGATGGACAACTGGGCACTGTCAGCATACTGATTATACCTCATCCTGTGCTGATGGATTATCTCACTCAATGGCTTCATGTAGGTTTTGAAAAACAGTGGATAGAGAGTCAAGTCCTAGACATCCCACGACACAGGAGCTTTGGGCTAGACCTCTCCCCCCTGACATCAATTGAAACCAGCCTTGAAGAAAGGAGAAGAATCACCACAAGACAGTGCTCCTCACTCCTAACCCACTTACTCAGTCCAGAACGATACCATGATTAATGGTATCAAAACCTGCTGAGATATCCAGGTGGACCAGGATGAATGTACTACTCTCATCCTGCTCCCACAAAAGATCATCCATAAGTGTGACCAGTGCCATTTCAGTACTATAACCAGATCTGAAAAGGATAACAGATAATCTCTTTCCTCTGATCCTCTCTAGAGCTGCAAGATGAACACCTTCTCAACAATCCAGTGATGGCTTCTTGATGAGATATCAGAATATCTTTCAGAGCCAGTGGAACCACCCTCTCCCTCAAAGAAGCATGCAACACCACACAAAGGACTCGACCAGCCAAGAGGGACATGGATATAACACCAAGTGGCCAAACTCACAACCCCAAAGACCCTGTCCACTTCATCAAGACTAACAGGTTCAAACCCTTCCCAGATAACCAAGCAAGTCCATGCCTCAGTCACTTCCATAGGAACTGAACAGCCAGAATCTAACTCCAAGCAAAACTGAGTGACTTTATGCAACAGATGCCTAGAAGAGTCCTCACAACAGCTCCATAAATGCTCCCTTGGTTCCTCCTTACCTAGAAGGGATGGGGTCACATTAAACAGATTTACTAGGTGGCCCTATGCAGATGTGATAAATGTGGAAAAATAATTATGTTTTGCTACCCTTATCACCCTTAATCATACAGGTAGTCCTTGTTTAGAGACCACAGTTGGGACTGGCAATTTGGTTGTTAAGTGAAGCGATCGCTAAGTGAAACCATCACTGTGACTATGATCTTACTTCAGCTTTCCTTTGCTTTACAGACCTGTGAAGGTCATAAATGCAATGATTGGTCACAAAGTTACTTTTTCATCACTGTTGTAACTGCAAACAGTAGCTAAACGAGATAGTCGCTAAACAAGGACTACCTGTATTCACTTTGTTTTCCTCCAGTGGTGCTCTAAATATCTCTTATGTCGCTTCATCACCTGGGTTCCTCTGAAAGCAGGGGGGTATGCCAGGATCAATGCACATAGAGAGTTTGCATAGGTGTAATTTGGTCCAAGGTCATTATCCTCTCCCATATTGCAGGCAGTGACTAAAACCACAAGCAAACCATGCACCAGAGCTTCAAGAACAACTCCAAGTTCCTTCTAAAACTCATTAGGCACCTGGGATGGACAAATCAAATAGGTCCTTCCTCCCTGTAGTGGGATACAGTCAGGGCGAACTCCAAGACCAATGGGGAGTGATAAGGCTGATTCAGTCGTAGCAGTCCCATCTAATCCCTAGAGCCCAACTTCAGAAGCAAGGTCTCACTTCTAGTTATTTGCAAAGCAGCACCCCCAGAAGTCACCAGAGTCTCTCAGATGATAATCACCACACCATTACCCCTACTCTGGAGCCATGGCTAATGCCACACACTGAACTCTGATGGGCAACCCACCCCCATGCCCAACAAGGTTTCAGCAATACACACAAGGTCAGCCCTCTTAGTAGCAATTAAACCATGGAAAAGGGGAGCTTTGTTAGCAGCTGACCATGCGTTCAGCAGCAACAGCCAGAAAAGAGGGCCACTGGAGCTCTGATGACCAGGTATTGAGGCACAGTACAGAGTTCCAGAATGTGACATTGATGCAAAACACCAGAACTGGCTCCCCCACTCTCTCTGTCCATCACTGCCATGATGTTACCTCCTGCCCCTCCCCTCAACACAACAACTTCCCCCAACCCTGTCCTCCCTTTCTTGGATCAAGGGGCCACGCCATACAACTAAATGCCACAGCCCACTCAACTAGTTGGCAGGTCTAGATTGCCAGGGCTTTTCTGCCTAGCACTCAGCAACCCCAGTCAAAACCAGCAGTCCATACTTCACTGTCCATCCACCCAAACTCCTCACCCCCACCCCAGGTATTGCACTCATGCAATTCTCTCAGCCTATCATAATATCATAATGTATCAGCCTCCCTGCTGCGTAGCAACCTCCCTGCCTGAGTTGCTGGAGGCCATCTCGGGGTTGGCGGTGGAGTTTCCCAGGCTTATGGTCCTGGGGGATTTTAATTTGCCTTCCCTGGGGTGTGCTTCGGAAGCGGCTCGGGAGTTCATGGCTACCATGGCAGCCATGGGCCTGTCCCAGATTATTCAGGACCCGACTCGTGACAGTGGACTCACCCCGGATTTAGTTTTCTTGTCAGAGCAATGGCAAAGTGATCTGAGGGGAAAGTTAGAACTATCCCCATTGTCATGGTCAGATCACGTCCTGATATCCCTAAGGTTCTCTTATGGGGTTCTCCGACCCACTCTGCAGGGAGGCAGGACCTACTCGATTGGTCCTCCCCCGGTGACTTATGGACCCAATGAGGTTTCAGAGGGAGCTGGGGGTAATACCCGATGATCTGCTGCACGGTCCAACGGAGGCACTGGCCGCAGCCTGGAATAGGGAGGCGGCCGGAGCCTTGGACAGGACCGCGCCGATGCGACCTCTCCAGCCCCATTCGACCCGTCACTCCCCGTGGTTTACGGAGGAGTTGAGGGTCTTGAAGAGGGTGAAGAGACATCTAGAGCGCCGCTGGAGAAAGACGAAGGCGGAATCGGACCGAACACAATCTAGAGCCGCTATTAAGGCCTACCTTGTGGCGGTAAGAGCGGCGAAACGTGAATATTTCTCCGCTCTTATTGCATCCGCAGAATGCCGTCCGAAGGCCCTGTTCAAGATTACGCGATCTCTCTTAGGTAGGGTGGAGTCGGTGACCCACCTGCAGGGCCGTGCGGAAGAATTTTCCGAGCAACTGCAGGATAAAATCACTTGTATTCAGTCTAAGTTGGACTCCATGCATGAAATGCAGTCTGGGGAGATGCCGGGAGAGCGGTCTGGCCTTATTATCTGGGAACGATTTGATCCTGTTGGACCTAAGGAAGTGGACAGGATCCTCCGAATTGTTAATTCCACCACATGCTATTTAGATCCCTGCACTTCCTGGCTGGTAAAATCGGCCAGGGAGGTGACGTGTGGGTGGGTCCAGGCGATGGTTAACTCATCCTTGTTGGAGGGAGTGTTTCCAACTGCCTTCAAGGAGGCATTGGTGCACCCTCTCCTCAAGAAGCCATCCCTGGACCCCACCATTCTGGACAATTTTTGTCCAGTCTCCCACCTTCCCTTTTTGGGGAAGGTGGTTGAGAAAGTGGTGGCGTTGCAACTTCAGAGGACCCTGGATGAAGCAGATTATCTAGACCCTTTTCAGTCAGGTTTCAGGCCAGGATATGGGATGGAGACTGCATTGGTCACGCTTATGGATGACCTCTGGCGGGAGCGGGATGGAGGTAGTGCATCCATCCTGGCTCTCTTGGAACTTTCAGCGGCTTTCGATACCATCGACCATGGTATCCTTTTGGGTCGGCTTAGGGAGTTGGGGGTGGGAGGCGTAGTTTTGCGCTGGTTCACCTCCTTCCTCCAGGGCCGTTCCCAGTCGGTGGTGATAGGGGAGGAGAGATCCAGCCCGCGACCGCTCTTATATGGAGTGCTGCAGGGTTCGGTTCTCTCTCCTCTCCTATTTAACATCTACATGAAACCGCTGGGTGAGGTCATCCAACATCATGGGATGAGGTATCATCAATATGCTGATGATACTCAATTGTATATCTCCATCCCAGGTGAAGTAAGTGATGCAGTGACCACCCTGTCTCAGTGCCTGGGGGCTGTGAGGGCCTGGATGGGGAACAACAGGCTTCAGTTGAACCCTGGCAAGACCGAATGGCTGTGGATTGATGGCTTAGCATCTTCTGGGAAATTATCATCTTTGGTTCTCGATGGGGTAGTACTGCCCCATTCGGAGCCGGTGCAGAACTTGGGGGTCCTTCTAGACTCACGACTCCTGCTCGAAGAGCAGGTGGCGGTCGTGGCTAGGAGGGCTTTTGCACAGCTTCGGCTGGTGCGCCAGTTACGCCCATTCCTGGATCGAGATGCCCTCCGAACAGTCACTCATGCTCTCGTCATCTCCCATGTAGACTATTGCAATGCGCTTTACATGGGGCTACCCTTGAAGACTATCCAGAAGCTACAACTGGTTCAGAGTGCAGCCGCGCGAGCAGTTCTAGGTGCGCCAAGATCAGCGCATATAACACCTTTATTCCGCGAGCTGCATTTGGTGCCGGTTTGCTTCCGGGTACAATTCAAGGTGTTGGTTATCACCTTTAAAGCCCTACATGGCATGGGACCAGAATACCTGAGGGACCGTCTTATCCCCATATCATCGACCCGCCCCACCCGATCATTCAGAGAGGGCCTGCTACGAACCCCATCAATAAGAGAGTGTCATCTGGTGGGGTCTAACCAGCACTCTGGAACACCTTGCCCCCAGAGTTGAGGCAGATCCCCTCCCTCCCGACCTTTAGGAAAGATCTGAAGACCTGGTTCTGCCGCCTGGCATGGGAGGGAGGGAGGGATCGTTCCTCATGGGGGTGGTTAATTTCATAATGTCCTTCTTTTTATTTAACTATCTGGCCATTTGGATTTTATAATTTATTTATTGTATTATTTGATTGTATTTTTATATTCTTTATTCTATTTTAATCAGTTTTATTGTAAACCGCCCAGAGTTCCCCGTTGGGGGAGATGGGCGGTCATATAAGTTAAATAAATAAATAAACTCTGCCAAACCTATTGAGCCATATAACGTCACCAAGCACTTTCAGGGAGAACAACTTACCATATTATTTGTCATTTTTAAAGTCACTACTCTTAAATCCAAACTGTATTAAGTTCAGACTTCCATTTCCAATCAATCTGATACAGATGTCAATCTAGAAGTATTTTCCTTTATGTTTAGAAATCATCATGGACATTCCCTGTAATGGTACTCCATCTCTGAAAAGCCTTTCCATAAACATATGTTTAGCTAGTTCTTTCCTGATATCTGAGAATCAAGACTTCTATTTATGAGAATATTCAGATGCTGGATTCAAAGTTTGAGGAGTGTCTCTATTTTGGATTTTAAATTTTTATGTTTTATTGGAATCTTACATTGATTTATCAGATGCCTTAAGAACCCAGCATACAGTTGACTAAAGGGAAATAGATTTTTTAAAATGAATTGCTATTTGTATCTAAGTATGAGCAACATCCAACATTACATAAGCAGGGTTATATCCCCCCCACCCTTCCAAATGGGACTTTTACCTTCTCTCATCCCCGTTGAATGCCCCAGATCACTCTGGAGGGAAAAAATGTAATCTGTTCCATTGGTGGATGTCATTTTATCAACAGATGGACACCATTGAATATTTAAGGTTCTGAACGATGCAGGCAAGTTGTTCAGAGATGTGGTCAGCAACGCATGCAGGGGTTTGGAGAACCTTTCAAAAAATATCTTCAGTAGATGAGTCTTGATGCGCTTGAAGCCTTGCATACAGGCCAAGAAGCTTCTCTTTTTCCTTTGAGCTTCTTTGGTGCTGTGTGCAAAAGGAAAAATGTAGAATAGTGGTGAATTGGCCCCTTAGCTGAATGTGGGGGCTGCCTAATTTTGCCTCCTCCATAGGAAGCCCAGGCTGTGGGATATGTTTCATGTTACAATGAGGAAATTAGCTTTTTAAATGCTTTCCATGCTTAGTGTATCATTACCAAAGAGACAACAGATGAAGAGTGGCATTACGATCAGGGAGCAGAAGCAGTGCAATACAATATGTCATTCTCCCTTATCTTAATTTCACTTGCTCCTTATGAAGGTGGAGGAGCATAGCACTAAGATATGGGGAGATGATATGCATACAGAGTATCCTCTAGTGATGCAAATGGAAAAAGAAAAAATCAGCCTGTGATTGAAGTTATAAATGAAATTTTACTTACTGAGCAAGAACAAAAGAAGCTGAACCAGGAGGAGAGACAGCAGGTTCAACTCACCAGCGGAACCCTTACACCGAAATTAAATAGCACTCATGGGAAGGGGCCTTGCTTTCAACAGGTTGGCCTAGGACATTCTGAGCCATTAGCAGACCTAATATACTGCATTACCTTTCCAGTCATTTGTTGTCCCTTTATTTTGATACCTACTTAAAATATCAAAGCTGTGAGACGCTCAATGAGATATTGAAAGCTGAGTAATGCAGGTTTTATATGACAGCCCCAACCCTTCCCTCTATCTTTTAAAGAGTCCTCTGCCAGTGTCATGAGATGAAAAAGAAATCAAACTTCCATGGGTGGGACATCAGTGACTGACAAGGTATGGCCAGATCAAAAAGAAGCCTATGTTAATAAATCAAAGAGTCCAAACAAAAGGCAGAACAGAAAAAGTATTTTGAATCATGTAACCTAGATGTAGCCTGTCACAACTTGGTGTAATTTAAAGCTCTCTGAATAATTTCTCATCCCTTGCTTTTGCCCACAGTGCAAAGCCTGTTTAGATTTCTTCTTTAAAGCTGCAGTACTGAAAATGCTTGCAAGGGGATAAGTCCCCACTGAAGACAGCAGCTTTAAATTCCCTTGTAAACTGAAAAACTACAAGATAGCTAGACGTTCCCCCAGTCATTCCCTTCCTGTGATCTTTGTATGAATTAGGGCAATATTAACTGCAGTGGACAGAATAGGCAACCAATCTGAAGCCATTTGATTACTGAGAGAGAGATCACAGAAAGATGATAATCTTGTGGAGGGCATCAAGTTCAGTGTTAATAAGTTCAGTTGAAAGAATCTGATACAATTGCAGAAAAAGCTGCTACCAACCAGAATGGACTAGTTGAAATTTTGTAATTCATGTTGTTGGTTCCAAAGGATCAGATTTTTCAATTTGATGAAGACATTGCTTGATGGTCCTGACATATTGATTGTTACTTGGGGATCCTATTTGTAGAAACGGAAAAGCAGGGTACAAAAGTTATAATAGCAAAATAACTGAATATACATTCACATAATTTATTTTATCCTGCAATAATTTTATCAGGTGAGCATTCAATATAGGTTTTCCATTTTCATTTCAGGACTAAGGCTTTATCTCTACATGTAAAGGCAAGTGATCCAGTTTTCAAATGCCTAGCATCCTGTTTTGTCAACTGCTTTTAAGAGACCAGGGTTTTGTTCTCTTTGATGTGGGTATATCTCTTGTTTATCCAAAGTTCTGAAAACTTTATTAAATGAACAACATCAATAGAAGCTCATTGTACAATCACTGAAACATATCCCTTGAAGTTTTGCTATTCATTGCACTTGCATAGGAGAAGCAATGCATCCAAAGGAAAGATGGGCTTGCAAGAATTGGGTTTAAATAGCTAAATTATCCCACGTTCACTAGGCAACACTGAAGAGTTACTGTTGGTTCAGTTAGTTAATCAGCAGCATTATATTAAAATGGAAACAGTATCCTACTTTTATGTGCTACTTTGAGGAATATACAACTAAGAATTTAGAAGTAATTTGTCTTGCAAAAAATGACATTGCAATGAACAGTATCATTCATACACTTAACAAATTAAAGCTCACACCCATTCTAACAATAGATAAAATAAAATCAGCTGAGGCCATCATTCTTGGTCTTCAGGAGTAGAGGAATCATATATCATAGTTTCATCCAGAACACCAGAATGCATCAATCATTTTCAGTTGTAAATAAACCATACTCAGAACAGATTCTAATGATATTATATATAAGATGCAATTATTGGGGATTTGCATACATTTATGGCTCACTTCATTCCAAAGATTATAAACAGGTAGCTTGAAAACAACATAAGATTCAGTTTCTTTTTATTTGGGGGAGGTGTAGGAAATAAGAGAAAATGATCTTTGGATGATAAATTTTTGGCACAAGTTTAAGAACTCTGAGTCTCTCTTTATGAATAATTGCAAATGAAACATAAACATTCCCGTTCTGAATTTATTGTAGAAATCATATCCTACTACAATATCTTATATCTTCTTCATATAAAAATAAACAATGAAATTCATTTCTACAAGATATAATGATGGTTCAAAGCCATCACTGAAAGGAGATTACAGGAATTCAGCGAAGTTATTAAAAGTAAATGGTACTACTGACTATAGTTTGCCTCCATAGTCCAGAGACAATTTGCAGTTATTGAGGAACAGAAATAGAAGGCTGTTATTGATGGGCTTCTAACAGGCGGGCTTCTTGGCTGCTGTTGGGAACAGAATATTGGACTAGATGAGCTCTTAGACTGTGCAGAATCCTTATATTTGTGTTTAATTTTTAAAACAAAGAAATAAAATAGAATTGCTGGATTATTTATACAGGTTCCAATCATAACTGCTATTACATATTCTTTCAAAATGTGATATATAAAACATGTATTTCATACAATCCCAAACAGTATACTGAATCTTGATATTAGAAGTCATTGGACAAGCTTATGTGACCTTAAATATATTTCAAACTTCCTCTTACCTACCATGGGATATTTGACTTAGTCTACTAACCTTCTAAATTACTACTTGTCCCATCAAGTCATATATCTTAATTACAGTTCCTATAATATTCCGATCATTTAAGCTTCAGATCATTACTACATCCAAGCTTGACTAAGCTGGGTAACACTACTTATTCTTCTTCTGCCCCTAAGGATCCAGCCAATCCAAGATTTTGTTGCCTGAGGCAAAGCAACAACGCATCTCCCACCTCAATCAAGATGCGTAGTATCCAAAGCCACTCAGGATATTCTGACATCTGAGGCAGAACATCTCACAAGCACTTTCTTTCCATACTAGCAATAAAAATATAATAACAACAAACAACTTACTGCCTTTCATGACAGTGAAGTGAATCCCCAAGTCTCTGTCTGGGGCAATCATCCCACTCTGCCTAATGGTAGGGCTGGATCTACTCAAGCATAAACTAATTTCATTTCTGATCTCTATGATTCTCCACCTACCAATCGCACATGGTCCTTATGAGTTATTCACATATTTAGTTATGTAAAATTGAGATCCTGGGAGAGCTCCCCTAAACTGCAGCCATTTCTCTTTAGGACTTCACTACCCTTTTCCAGGGACCAGAACTTAGGACCACCTATTCCTTCTGGCTTTGTAGGTGCATCTCTTCATGTAGGTTCAAGCTGGCCATTCTCTCATCCAACTCAGCAGGGAAGTTTGTACTAGGGAAAGAAACTGGTTCTTCAAAAAGCGAAAGGTTGCATAACTCTAAATAAGTGTCCATTCACTTGTGAATTTGGTGTGATCCTAAGTTTTATTTCTGAACAAAATGGCTATGTAACACCTTCAATGCACAGTGTGCACACCAAAGATTTTTTCTGGGCAGACAAACATTTCACCACATTACCATAAATACACAGTCCAGAAGCAGCACACTAATAAATCAATCCGGATTATGAAATTGAATCACATAACTCCTGTGTTCGGTGCAACTTCATTCAGTCCTCCTTCAAATCATAGGAAAGCTGAAACAGTTTTCATCTGAGACCTGAAGTAAGCATTGTGAAATTCCTTTGCCACAGGAGCGCCATCTTGTGTCTCCATGCTAACTAATTGTTGGGGGGCTCTGCTTTGCTTTTTAATCAGAATTGGGCCTGTACTATAGAAATAGTCCCCAAACCTATTTCCTTATTACAATGGAAAGTTGGAGGTCTTCCATTCCAGGTATCCAGAGTAGAATCCTTACTGAAAATCAGATGGACAGCAGTCTCTCTCAGACCCTGCTTTTATTAACCTGCATAGGTGCTTTGACTTGAATGTTACTTTTAGGAATATAAATACAGCATTATGTTGCCTAAGCTGTGTTATGTCCTGAATTTCCTACCCTTGGGTAACAGATTGAAATACTGCTCCTGGATCTAGTATCCTTGAGAAGCATTTGCTCGCAAGCCAAGTTTTATTGCTCTGCCTAGTTGAATCTACAAACCAGGTGCCCAAGCGAATCATGGGATCCAAACCCAGAACAGCAAAGAGATGAACAGTCTTGTGACCGTACTGGCCCTATCCTGCCCAGGCTGAACTGAGGGGCAGAGAATGGTTCTCTGGAAACTCTTTTGGTTCAAGCTGGCCATTCTCTTGTCCATCTCAGCAGGGATGTTTCTACCGGGGAAAGGAGCTGCTTCTTCAAAAAGAAAACATCTGTGTAAATTCATGATCTGTAGGTGGAATGCTCTTAATTTTTGTCCCTCCCAAAGGATACCACTTGTTCCTAAAATGCTGAGGAATGGAATCTTCCTAGAAGTAGTGGGTTAAGTGTTAACCATACTAATCTAGTGGCCTAAGATAAGGGACATTTTCTCTGTTCCCTCTGAGAAGGGAAGGTGGAGAACTGAGTTCTGAGCCACTTGATAGCTTTAACTAAATAAATCATTAGTGCACTTCCAATCAAATTGATGACATGATTTCCAGGTATCACCATGTAGTACCCAGTGTTGTCATTCCTTCTTAGTTGTTAGTTCCTTGTTATTAATTCTAATTCTTATTGCCTCTCAACTGCCCAAGTCCCAAAAGAGAAGGACAGGCCTTTCTATATTTTGTTGCTATGTAACAAGATATAAAACAACTTTGGAACTTCTCCCTGGGCGCATGCCACTAGAAGGAGAGTCAAAATCCTTTCTGCTGCAGCTGCTGTCCATTAAATCACAAACCTGCTGCAGAAGCCTCCTGCCAAACTATGTCAGGACCTAGAGAGCTGGATTTGTGTGACTACTAGAAAGAAACCCCTCCAAGGAATGTGATTACTTCTTAAATGACTTCCACTTTTTAAATAGGACATTAACTGAAAAGAAAAGAACAACAGGCAAAGCAAAGAGATTATTTTTCCATTCTTCATTTCAGTCATAGAGATGTAAATCCAACATTAGTTACACCAGTACAGAATACACAATCACATTCTGCAATTACTCAGTTAAGTCTAATTAATAATGAATCAATGAATCAGTGCTGATCACCAGCTGAAGGTTTTTAAAAAAATCAGGAAAGCTCTTGTGAATATCTTCTTTAATTACCCACTTAATCAAATTTAACTCGGTAGAGTAATCCAAACTGCCACGGAAAAACCAACTGAGGAATTATTGGATAATGCACATGTGTGGCATGACGTGCAAAACATGTTTGGCCCACTAATATTCCCACTGATATCAGTAGCCTAAAAGGTTATTCCAGGGGTGTCAAGAGTGCTGTTGAATCCACAAGAACCCAAACAATCTCTTTCCCCAGACATGTGAATGGGACTGGAGCTGATATAGTTACTTTCTAACCTTGAGGTCAATGGGAAAGAGGGAAAAGGAGAACATACCATCCCCAACTCTATTCCTGTTGTCAGAAAGCCAGTGGGTCTGAAAGAAGGGTCACTACAATTCCCAGTTCTCCAACTTAGGTTGCTTTAAAAGCTATAGGATTACGGTATGATATTTTACATTTCCATACAACCTGCTTTCAGAAGTTATGCTTTTGAATAAAACCATAATCTTGTTATAGCTGAAAAAGCCACTTCTTAGTGATTTGATCTTGAATCTTTTGCGAAAAGACAATCATGATTGCTGTTGGGATAAATAGATGCAACTGTGTTCTGAATTCTGATCAGATTAAAGTATCTTTCAAATGAAGTCTTTATAGATATATTCACATAGTTTTCTTAGCAACAGTACATGTATGGTCTGCCATTGCCTTCTTCTGGGACGCTTTTTTTAACTTCCCAGTCTAGCTCACAGTCCTGGGGTTTTCCACCAAAATACTAACTAGGTCCAATCATGCTCAGCTTTTGATATTAGCCGAGGAGGCTAGGTGCTGCCATCTGGCTAGACATGTAATAAAATGTGTTCATTGGTAAAAGACATTTTTGTGTTTGGAATCTCAAGGCAGCTCTAGCTAAGAACTAGGGAACCTTTCAGATGAGTTTTTTATTGTACAACCACCCCACTTCGTTTATAGAATTCTATGGAGGGCCCAGACAAAGATGTCTTCCATCCACCATGTTTTTCCAGTACTTCTTCCATCTTATTTTTTTCCACACCAAAAAAAAAAAAATTAAGAAGGGAATCACAGCACAGCATCTTTTGAATGGCTATATTAGGAACTGTTCATGTGGAAATACCCTAGCTATATTATGCTTCTTGTTGATTGAAAAGTTCTATATAATTCAGAATCTCGCACATTCTTGCAATAAATGATCAAGCTTATCAAGGTTTCCAGAAAATTAAAGCTTCACACATTTTGCTACCTCTTGAAAACACCTACCCTGATACCTATAGCTCTTCAGGGCTGGATGGCATTCATCATTCTGGTCAAGGGAATGTTCTTGAAAACTGCTGAGAGAGCAAGAGCTCATAGCGTTTTCAAAGGCAATTGTGAATATTTCATTCCTGCTTTTCTGAAAGCCAATGAACATTTGTGCTCCTTACTTATCCTTCTAGGAAGAAAGGCTTACATACCAAGTATTCATTTGAAACATCTGCACAGTAACTGTGTCAATCACTTTCTTGGCCTTTTCAATATGCAAACAAAATGTTATCAGCAACGATTGGTTTCACATAGATGAAAGAGACAGAACAAAGAAAGATTCCTCTCTTTCCCCAAAACATGGTTCACAGGAGAAGCCATGTCCTCTCTTTTCCTAACTGATCAGCAGATTCCTCCCTTTTGTATTGGTGAAACCTCACCATTGTTCAGTCAGCCTCTGCCTTGTCATCAGTCTTGTCCAACAAGATGCTTGATTCAGTCAAACTGCATGGGAGAATAACAGCGCTATTCCAGCAGGGCCAACAAACCATTTCCCCCTTCCCCCCACCTTCAGTTCTTTGGGAAAGAGCCATCAGTTATGAGATGGCAGATTCTTCATGCCTTCCTCTTTGCCAAGACATTGACAACAATTAAGATTCTTCAGATGCAGTAAGATGAGATTGCCTCAGCTGCTGCCCTCTATCTGTGTTGGACTACAAGCCCAGTCAACCCCAGGCAGCTTCAATGCACATGCTGGCTAAGGGTCATTGCAAGTATAGTTCAATATATTTGGAAACTACCAGGTTGGGAAAGGTTGAACTAGGTATTTCCTCTATGCTTAACAACCTACAGTCAGTGTGTTATGTCATCTGTGATATTTCCTAAAGCTGTTTCATATCTGGTGTTTTTCTTACATGAAGTTTATTGAAGTATGCTTATGTTAGCTCTTTTGTTACAACACTTTATACCAGTTCATGAACTCCAACTATTCATATTTACATTATTTTGTCCTAGTCTATTGTAAGAATTTTCATTATTATTATTATTATTATTATTATTATTATTATTATTATTTGGGGGAAAACCTTGCTAAAATTTTAATATTGCTCTGAGTTGCTGGAGTTCCCCTCCTTCAAAGTTTGGTTCCCTACTCAAGAAAATTAAAACTCTTAGGCTGAAATCGTACAAGCATAACTATCAGCAAGTCATTTTTAATCCAAAAGTGCAGGAAACCAACTGACATCAAAAATTAGTATACCATAATGTGTCAGTTTGCTTCCACTACAGTCTCTCTCACTTACACACACGCCCCACATTGCCAAAGGGTGATCCGTTGCAAACAGCCAAAATCCTACTAATTGCCATAGCAGTGACTAGGTACTGCTCCAATTTTTGCATTAAAAAAAAAAAAAAAGACATAGCTGCAAGCTGTGTCTTTAAAATAATACATAGTCCGAACTAAAATAAGTGAGGAAATGAGTGGTATCATGTATAATTACATAGTCTATTTATCTACATAGCCTATAGATTACAGTGCTTTGTAATCTATATAGTAAAAATAAGGTTGACATTTAAAATACACACCAATGCAATTATTTTTAAGACAACCATCTGAATGGTATTAGAATTAATATACTGAAGATTGCCCTGGTCATCTTCAGTTGCCAGGCTGGCTTTATTACAGGGCAGATGAAGTGATCATTCCAGGTACAACATGCTAAGCTTTTCTCCCCATGCTCTGAGAAGAGAAAGACCATCCTCTAAACAACAATTGTATGTAATAAGTCTGTCTAATATAGTCCTGATCTGAGCAATCCTAATTTTTACAGTTCTTATGCAGCTGTGCATGAGAATGCAAAAGGTTTCATTCTCAATTATATGGACAACCGTGGCTGCACATCTGGCCAAAACAGACTAGAAGCAAAGGCCACTAAGAAAACTTGAGCAGTTCCCTTTCCCATCAAGCTGTCTTAGGGTGTCAGTCAGGTTTCATTCTCTTTCAGGTTGACTACAACTGGGAAAGGGGCAGTCAGAATTATTTGCTAGAGCAACTCCCCAACAGGAAAGACCACAGAGGCTGGAACTCCTTAACACAGGAAAAGGGAGACATGACAGAAGTATATACAATCATACATGGCAGGGGGAAAGTGGACTGAAGAAGCTTTCCCATCTCACAAATTCAGAATTTGAAAGCTAAATGTGGGAAGAGTCAGAATTGCTGAAAGGAAGCTTTTCTTCACTCAACTCAAAAGTAAACTTTGGAACTTGCATTCCTCAGATGTGGCAATAACCATATATTTAGATGATGTCCATCATCATTGTCTTCATCGTCATCATTGTCATCATCATCATCATTAAAATCATCATCATCATCTCCACCTTTCTGACCATATAACACTTGAAGCAACTAACAGTACATATCTATCTGAGGGACCGTCTTGTCCCGATAATGTCGGCCCGCCCCACCTGTGCATGCAGAGAGGGCATGCTTCGGACCCCCTCAACAAGAGAATTCCAGCTAGCGGGGTCCAGGAGGCATGCCTTCTCTGCGATAGCGCCCGCCTTATGGAATATCTTGCCCCCAGAGGTGAGACTGGCCCCCTCCCTCCTGGCCTTTCGGAAGGCCCTTAAGACCTGGCCCTGCCACCTGGCCTGGGACGACGGAGGTGGTAGTGCCTCCTGGGGTTGGCTGGCCCCGTAGCCCCATGATCCATTCTGCGGGTCCTAATCCATCTTGGATTTTATTTTATTTATTTTATGATTGTGAGATATTTTGTATAGTTTTTAAATTTTATTTATTGTAACCCGCCCAGAGTCCCTTGCATGAGAGATGGGCGGGGAATAAATTTGAAAAATAAATAAATAAATAAATCTGTCTGACTGTCTGCCTAAGCTGCCCCACTCCCCAAAATCTCCTGGTGGCCAACAATAAAACAATCATACATTTAAATCAAACAACTAATGCAGTAAAATTCCTACTGAAAAGAAAAATAATTCATGGCACCCCCATTCATATTGGGCAAAAGGCAAAATAAAATAAAACCATTTTAACCTGTTTTATGAAAATCCAGGAGGGTGGGAGCTGCAGGTACCTCTAGAGGAGAGAGGTTCGGGGGGGGAGGGGGCTACCATTGATAAGGCTTGCTGCCTTGTCCACAACCCATGTAGCTCAGAAAGTTGGGGGGGGGACACTCAGCAGGTTCTCCCCCAGTGATCAAACTGCACAAGCTGATACAAGTATTGCCTGATGTTGCCTGGTACAGTGCCATTAATCCTTAAAGATTTTAAATCCTTAAAACAGTGCTTTCCAAATTCCCGCCATTGGCGACACACCAACGGCGGTGGCAGCAGCGCAGCGGGGTGCACGGTGGCGGCGCAGGGGCATGCGCGGCGCATGCATGGTGGTGATGGTGGCAGCCTTGTGTTTTGCGGTAAAACCGAGAAGCGCTGATGGCACACTGCTGCCGCCACTGCCACCACCGCCGTGCATGCCGGCGGCGACACACCATCACCACTTCCGGGTTGTGTCGCGACACACAATTTGGAAAGCACTGCCTTAAAATATTATAGACACTGTTAAAACTCCAGTAAAATCTAATTGTAAAAGCCTGGCTTCCAAGATACATTTCTTGTTTTTCTGAAAGTAGAAAGAGTAAGGTCTAAGTGAGACTCCACAAGAGAACTTGGGAGCAACACAGAAGAAAAGTATGACAGATTCATGGATAATCAGGCTACTGATGGCTACCAGACTGTATGCTATATCCTAAATTACAGGCAAGATATCTTAAAAATCAGCTGCTGAGGAGCAACCTCAGCTATCATCCTTCTGTCTGTGCTTATGAGCTTCTATGTAACACCATATTAAAAAATACCAATATGAAATAAATATGAATATAGTGCTTTTGAATTTCTTGTATGAATCTAGTTGCCACTAGGAACCAAACACCACATTTGTATCTTGTCCTCTCCATGTTACTGTGGAGAAAGAATGTATATTCCAGACAAGTGAAGCCAATTCAATTTTCATTATCTTTCAGAGGAAGTAGAATCCATTCTTTGTCTATTAGATGTTATCTTACTTAATTACACTATCATTTAATAAGTTCATTTAATTCATTTTAATCCCCTGTCCATCCAAGGGCTATACAGTATGAATGATTTCCTCTGCAGTTCATTTATGGCAAAGGTGAAGAACCTGTTGCCCTTTAGATGTTGCTGACTAAAACTTCTAGTATCTCTCGCCACTAGCTGTCCTGAGGACACGTTTTTCACTCCAATTTACAGTAAAGTTCAACTAAAAACAAGAGGAAGAAAGAAATTGACTGACTGAATAAAGGTATGTACTGTATGAGGACTCCAGCATCCATGAAGTCCTGATTGTGTTGTTTGTTGATTTGTGTTGTATTGTGTTGTTTTTCCTTTTCTTTCTTTTTCCCTCCCCTTCCAGCCCCTTTTCCATATGAAGTTGTCCCTTCTTGCTTAAGGGGATATATGAATAAACTCTTTGCATATTGCAGTCTTTCTAATGTTCTTTTGGAGAATGGGTATTTAATTGCATTTTGGCAATTTTCCTTCCCTCTTCCTACTGATGTGGAGTTGTCTGTTATGATGAGAGCTTTGTTCACAGTGCCTTCCTGAGGTATGAAGTCCTCAAGCAATGAAAAAAATCCCCAAAGTGTTTTTGTTCCACTTATCCCTCTCCAGCTACTTTTAAAATATATATTTAAGTCTTGTATGTTAAAAAATTTTCATCTGTGTAATGTAAGATTCAGAAACATGCTCCTATAACAGAGCAGAAAAAACCTTAAAAACTTTATACTATTTATTTATTTTTTAAATTTATCCCCGTCCATCTCCCCGAATAGTATAACTATTACTAATACTAATAACTTTTATGTTCCACCCCCTTTACAATTGGCAGTGCTAGATTTGCTACTCATAATATGCATCACATTTTTCATACTTTGTCCCAAAATAAATGTGTGCTATTAAGCAGGATCAATAAAAATGATGAGTCCTCAAGGAATGAGATAAATCCCTTATATCCCTGGAACTTTGCCAATAATGGGCTCAAAAAACTGTACTAAATCTGATGGGATTTTGTTTTGTTATTGTAAGTGTGGAAAACATTTATCCGAAGTACTGTCTTTATGAATCTTTAATCTGGGATTATAAAGAAGAACAGAAATTTTAGGGAAATTCTTTGATGATCAATAAAAGAATTGGTATTCAAAGGAACAAAACAAAACAAAACAAAAAACATTTCCCAATGCCCCTGGGGAAATCCTGTGACATTTCTACTGACAACTACTGAAGTAATTGCCTTTGTAGCTTTCCAGTAAGAAGGCAATTTGCCACTTCATTCTCAATTTGATTGATGAGAATGGAGTCTTACCATTTCTGCCAACTGTTATGATTGTTAAATTGTGACCTCTTGGCTGATTCCAAGCTTCTTTCAAAAGAAACTCTGATATGCATGACAAAATGTTTTCTTCAACAAGATGGTATTTAGAATCTCTGAAAGAAAAGTCCTGCTTTTGCAAAAGTCACTAAGATCTCAGTGGTAGTGAGGTTGTCCTCCTCTATCTTTGAATTAAATAGAAATCTAAGCCCAGTTTACAGAGAAGATATTTTATTACTAGAATTGCATGCATTTAAAGGTAGCAAAGCACTGATGGACCACAGGAACTATATAAACAAAGAGTACTTAGTTGTGTGGCAAGATATCACTTTAGAGGATTTAAAACCCACAAGCTGATCATTACTTCATGAAGTGGAATGGAGAACTCAGAATATCACTGCTTCATTCTAGGGCAATGCAAGGACCTCCTGTCCACATTTGCAACCAAATGTTTTAGAAGTCCATCCTAGCTAAAGTGAACTGGAGGAATTGCCCTTCCTGACTCATTCACAGTTCACAACCATGAGTTAAGAAAAATGGGCCCCACTATTAGCATTTAAAAAACAACTTTTATTAAACAAGCATTCTCTGTGGAGTCCCTCCCTCCCTCCCTCCCTCCCTCTGTCCCCCTCCTTCCTTCCTGCCTTCCTGCCTTCCTTCCTGACTTCCTGACTTCCTTCCCCACTGAGAGCCAGTTTTATGTACAAGCCAGTATTCAAATATTCTAGTACGTTTTAAGCAGAACATATTTTACAATTATCATAGCAAGTTGTTTACTTGCAATCTAACTGGGCTTCAACTTACCTTGTATCTACAGGGGGCCTTGCTTACCAACCAGTTGTTCAGTGACTGTTTGAAGTTGCGACAGCACTGAACGAGTGGTACTTATGACTTCTTCTTGACGTTCTGGCTGCAGCAGCACCCCCTCCCCCAATGCTCACACAGCCTGTGCCAGGCCTCCCAGGGCCTACCTACACCCTTGCAGTACCCCCATGCTCCTTACCTGGGACTCCCGCTGCTTCCCACTTAATAACCCATGTGTCTTGGCATTACAATGGAATTGGGACTGCTTGGATTTCTGTAGCTAAGCAATGCGATCACATGACATCGCACTTTACGACCACATTGCTTAGCGATGGCAATCCCAGTCCCAACTGCCATCGTAACCCAGGGATTACCTGTATGTGTGTGTGTGTGTGTGTGTGTGTGTATGTGTATGTATGTATGTATGTATGTATGTGTATGTATGTATGTATGTATGTATATATATATATATATATATATATATATATATTGAATGCCACATCAGTCCTCAATCTTCTCCTTGTGTTTTATGTAATGCTAGGTCAAAATGTCCCCTTCATGGATCACTGCCTTGTCGTGGCGAAGGGGCTTGCGTAACTCAATGAAGTCAGGTCAAGAAGAACAGGTCATGACGGAGAGTTCTGACAAAACGTGGTCCAAAACTGGAGGAGGGAATGGCAAACCACTCCAGTATCCTTGCCAAGAAAACCCATGGACAGTATCAAAAGGCTAAAAGATATGACGCCGGAAGATGAGCCCCTCAGGTCGGAAGGTGTCCAAAATGCTACTGGGGAAGAGCAGAGGGCAATTCCGAGTAGCTCCAGAAAAAGTGAAACGGCTGGGCCAAAGCCAAAAGGACGCTCAGTTGTGGATGTGTCTGGAAGCGGAAGGAAAGTCCGACGCTGTAAAGAACAATACTGCATAGGAACCTGGAATGTAAGATCTATGAATCAAGGTAAGCTGGATGTGGTCAAACATGAGATGACAAGATTGAACATCGACATCTTGGGAATCAGCGAACTAAAATGGACAGGAATGGGCGAATTTAATTCAGGAGACCATTATATATACTACTGTGGGCAAGAATCCATTAGAAGAAATGGAGTAGCTCTCATAGTCAATAAAAGAGTGGGAAAGGCAGTACTGGGGTACAACCTCAACGACAGAATGCTTTCAGTTCGAATCCAAGGCAAACCATTCAACATCACAGTGATCCAAGTCTATGCCCCAACCACTGATGCCGAAGAAGCTGAAGTTGACCGGTTCTATGAAGACCTACAACACCTTCTAGAACTAACACCAAAAAAGATGTCCTTTTCATCATAGGGGACTGGAATGCTAAAGTAGGAAGTCAAAAAATAACCAGAATAACAGGCAAGTTCGGCCTCGGAGTAGAAAATGAAGCAGGGCAAAGGCTAATAGAGTTTTGTCAAGAGAACACGCTGGTCATAGCAAACACTCTTTTCCAACAACACAAGAGACAACTCTACACATGGACATCACCAGATGGTCAATACCGAAATCAGATTGATTATATACTTTGCAGCCAAAGATGGAGAAGCTCTATACAATCAGCAAAAACAAGACCTGGAGCTGACTGTGGCTCTGATCATGAGCTTCTTATCGCAAAATTTAGGCTTAAATTGAAGAACGTAGAGAAAACCACTAGACCAATCAGGTATGACCTAAATCATATCCCTTATGAATATACAGTGGAGGTGAGGAATAGATTTAAAGGATTAGACCTGGTAGACAGAGTGCCTGAAGAACTATGGATGGAGGTTCATAACATTGTACAGGAGGCAACAACTAAAACCATCCCAAAGAAAAGGAAATGCAAGAAAGCAAAGTGGCTGACTGATGAGGCTTTACAAATAGCTGAGGAAGGAAGGGAAGCAAAAGGCAA
Organism: Charina bottae; assembly: GCA_023362775.1. Taxonomy (NCBI): domain Eukaryota; kingdom Metazoa; phylum Chordata; class Lepidosauria; order Squamata; family Charinaidae; genus Charina; species Charina bottae. The sequence continues at coordinate 164,645,454 of JALMGJ010000001.1, read as the reverse complement.
GGGAGAAAGGGAAAGATATAAACAACTGAATGCAGAATTCCAGAGAATAGCAAGGAGAGATAAGAAGGCCTTCTTAAATGAACAATGCAAAGAAATCGAGGAAAACAATAGAATGGGGAAGACTAGAGATCCCTTCAAGAAAATTGGAGATATCAAGGGAACGTTTTGTGCAAAGATGGGCATGATAAAGGACAAAAAAGGCAGGGACCTAACAGAAGCAGAAGAGATTAAGAAGAGGTGGCAAGAATACACAGAAGAACTATACAAGAAAGATCTTAATATCCCTGATAAATACGATGGTGTGGTCACTGACCTTGAGCCGGACATCCTAGAGAGTGAAGTCAAGTGGGCCTTAGGAAGCATTACTAACAACAAAGCTAGCGGAGAAGACAGTATCCCAGCTGAGCTATTTAAAATCCTAAAAGATGATGCTGTTAAAGTGCTGCACTCAATATGCCAACAAATTTGGAAAACTCAGCAGTGGCCACAGGATTGGGAAAGGTCAGTTTACATTCCAATTCCAAAGAAAGGCAATGCCAAAGAATGTTCAAACTACCGTACAATTGCACTCATTTCACATCCTAGCAAGGTTATGCTCAAAATCCTACAAGCTAGGCTTCAGCAGTATATGAACCGAGAACTACCAGAAGTGCAAGCTGGGTTTCGAAGAGGCAGAGGAACTAGAGATCAGATTGCCAACATTCGCTGGATCATGGAAAAAGTAAGAGAGTTCCAGAAAAACATCTACTTCTGCTTCATTGACTACGCTAAAGCCTTTGATTGTGTGGATCACAAGAAACTGTGGCAAAGTCTTAAAGAGATGGGAGTACCAGACCACCTTACCTGTCTCCTGAGAAACCTGTATGCGGGTCAAGAAGCAACAGTTAGAACCGGACATGGAACAACCGACTGGTTCAAAATTGGGAAAGGAGTACGACAAGGCTGTATATTATCACCCTGCTTATTTAACTTATATGCAGAGTACATCATGAGAAATGCCGGGCTGGATGAATCACAAGCCGGAGTTAAGATTGCCGGGAGAAATATCAACAACCTCAGATATGCAGACGATACCACCCTAATGGCAGAAAGTGAAGAGGAACTAAAGAGCCTCTTGATAAGGGTGAAAGAGGAGAGTGCAAAAGCTGGCTTGAAACTCAACATTAAAAAAACCCAGATCATGGCATCTGGTCCCATCACTTCCTGGCAAATAGAAGGGGAAGAAATGGAAGCAGTGACAGATTTTATTTTCTTGGGCTCCAAGATCACCGCAGACGGTGACTGCAGCCATGAAATTAAAAGACGCTTGCTCCTTGGGAGGAAAGCTATGGCAAACCTAGGCTATGGTTTTTCCAGTAGTAATGTATGGCTGTGAGAGTTGGACCATAAGGAAGGCTGAGCGCCGAAGAATTGATGCTTTCGAACTGTGGTGCTGGAGAAGACTCTTGAGAGTCCCTTGGACTGCAAGGAGGTCAAACCAGTCAATCCTAAAGGAAATCAACCCTGACTGCTCATTGGAAGGACAGATGCTGAAGGTGAAGCTCAAATACTTTGGCCACCTAATGCGAAGAGAGGACTCACTGGAAAAGACCCTGATGCTGGGAAAGACTGAAGGCAAAAGGAGAAGGGGACGGCAGAGGATGAGATGGTTAGATAGCATCACCGATGTAATGAACAAATGTAAAATTCATGTAATGAATTTTAAAGTGTCCTATTCTAAGATGCAGTGTTCAAAGTGATGAGTCTTCTGATGGTCACACTTCATACAATCTCCCTCATGTGGGTATTACGGTCCCCAAAGGATGTGTAGATTTGGTGGGATCATCTTGGGACAGAGTTGGGGAGTAGCATTCTTACATTTTTACATTTGGTAGTTAATGCATGTTGATTATTCCACTGGTTAACCATAACCATGGCTTTCCATGCTTTAGTTAAATCTCAAGGGAAGATACCATCATGAGGAACTCTTCCTGTTGGGCTTTTTCAACAGTTGAAAACTGGGAACAGAAGGGTTTCAGAATGATATATCATAAAAAATGGCAATATCAGCATTGCCATCATCCATCACCTTCAACATTGAAAATAAGCTCAAAGACACCACCAAGAGACATCCGAAAGAAATCCTCAAGTGCTCTGAATGCAACGTAGAAAAACTGAAGTGTCTTTTAGAAGAGGAAGAACACTTTTGAAAAATTACAAAGTATATTTTGACATTGTTGTTGTTCAGTCGTTTAGTCGTGTCCGACTCTTCGTGATCTCAGCACGCCAGGCCTTCCTGTCCTCCACTGTCTCTCAGAGTTTACTCAAATTCATGTTCATTACAGCTGGAGAGAATTTTTATATGAAAGAGATGACATTCTCACAAATGCAACAAACCTATACTCTGCCCATAAGAATTTCACTGAATTACTTTCCCCATTTTAAAAAAAAGTTCAAAAATTCTCTTTCACTTAATTGAAATGAGAACTGGTAGGAAAAATTCCAGTATTTTTTTTCCCTACAGTTTTGGCAGTTTATGTCAGTCTTCCCATTAGTCTGGAATAGGATTAACTGCACTTTCCTTCTCTTTGCCCATTGTAGAAATCAGTGGCAGGTCTGCACTTCCTGCTTGGCCCATTAACAGTACAGGCCACTCACCACTTCCTGAGTGCAAGAACAGATGACGTCAGCCTCCTCCCACTCCCAGCCCATTTCAAATGCACTCTATGCCTGTGTTTTCCAGCTTCATTCAAAACTGCTCTTTTCCAATCTGACCAGCCTTAAACCCTTTGGGGTGGATGTGCTTCATTCCATTCTAGTAGTAGTAGTAGTGCCTCACAGGCCCCTCCCCTCCAGGAGCTGGTTCCTGCCCTGGGCAGCCATTTTGTCCTGTGCCACCAGACTGCTATGTTCTCTGCTTGTTGGCAGTTGCTGTTTTTAAATATAATCTTGAAGTTGATGTAACTATGGACCATTAAATCAGTGAACTATCCTCAACCCTAAAAGCTCATACTCCATTCTGATGGAGTTTTGAAGGTTAATAAAATAACTCCAAGCAGCTAACAACAATCTTGCAGCGTAGAAGCATGAACCAGCAGGGAACTTGCACTTTAAGCTTAATTACATTCAGAAATAAATTCAGTCTTCACACATTAGTTAGATGAAGAAAAATAGAGATAGCTTACATTTATTCAGTAGATCTGGATACAGGTAGGTCCATGGTAGATCCGCGTGCAAGCGAGATGTAATGGATGAGAGCTGCATTGTGCAGCCCTCCTGCTTGCACGTGTGCCCCAGCAGTGATGGAGGTTGTTAATCCCCCAAACTCAAGAAGAAGGAGGAAGTGGAAATCAGGTGACCCATGTGACATCCCACAAGCACAATAGAGATGTGTTTTATTAGAAAAGACCCCCTTATGCTTATGAGACAATGTTGAGTTGACCACTGATGATTCCAACACCCCTTCTCAAGTTAGCATGTCTCAGAGTCCACAAGGTTCAACTTCTTCCACAGTTCTTGGTAACTCCTCCTCGGCAACAGCTTTGTGAGAATGTCCGCAGTCATGTTCCTTGTGGGACAATAGTCTAGTCTGACTATTCCTTGCTCTTGCAAGTTTCTTACTGCATGATACTTAACATCAATGTGTTTAGTTCTCCCATTAATCTTTTCTGAGAGCCTAATACAACTTTGGTTGTCTTTGTAGACCTGAATAGGGGTAGATTCCTCTATCCCCATGTCTTCAAGCAGTAGCTTGAGCCATGAAACTTTGCATGTTTCTGCTACTGACACATACTCTGACTCTGTGGAGGAATGTGCAACTGTATCTTGCTTATGGGTTCCCCAGCTTACTGCCCCACCCCCATAGAAAAATACATGCCCACTAGTGGATTTACAGTCAGTAATGCAGAGCTTTCCAAACTGTGTGTCGCGACACAAAAGTGTGTCGCCACACACAGTCTGGTGTGTCGCCACACAACCCAGAAGCACTGATCATCATCAGCGCTTCCGGGTTTTCCCGTGGCGACACACCAACTGCAGCGCGCAAAACCCAAAAGCGGCAGCAGCGCTTCCGGGTTTTTGCGCTCTGCCGCAAGGACGGCACTTCCGGGTTTTCCCGCGGTGACACACCAACGCTGGTTGGTGTGTCGCCGTGGGAAAAACTTTGGAAAGCCCTGCAGTAATGTCTTCTGCCCAATCTGCATCTGCAAACCCCACTAGTTTAGGATTGTAAGTGGCTGGTAGCTTTAATTTTAGGTGTATAGTGCCCTTTAGGTACCTTTCCACCCGCTTAACACCAGTCCAGTTTCTCTGTGTGGGTGTGCTAGTTTTTCTGCATAGAATGTTTACTGCAGCTGCTATGTCTGGCCTAGTGGCAGTGGCTAGATACAATAGCTTTCCCATGGTGCTTTTATAGCCGTTGTTCTCTGGTAAAAGTTCACTAGGTTCCCGTTGCTTGTGGAAACCTGTTTCCACTGGTGTTGGCATAGGATTGGCATTTTGCAGTCCTAAGCTTTCCAACAGTTCTAGGATCTTTTGCTTCTGGCTTGGAAGAAAGCTTCCATCTTCTTCCTTTTCAATCTGTATCCCGAAGTAGCAGCTGGCATTGCCCAGATGCTTGACTTCTACTTCTTTGTTCAGGTTGAACACAATTTCATCAAAGTCTCTTTTGTTATTATGGCAAATCATCAAATCATCCACATAACAAAGAATGTACACCTCTCTGCCATTTCTGCATCTTGTGTAGGGATCAGCTTTGCCTTGAACAAAGCCTTGGTTAAGAAGTACTTGGTTCAACTTCTTATTCCATGCTCTTGCTGCTTGCTTCAGGCCATAAATCCCCTTCTGAAGTTTGCAAACCAGTTGCTGTGTCTTGGGATCGGCGAAGCCTGGAGGTTGTAGCATGTACAGTTCTTCCTCTATCTCTCCATGTAGAAATGCAGTTTTTACATCTAGGTGGTCAACACTCATGTTCCTGGAAGCTGCTATACTCAGGACCATTCTGATTGTGGTATGTTTTACAACAGGAGCAAAACATTCATCGTAATCAAGTCCATATTTTTGTGAATAGCCTTTTGCGACTAGTCTAGCTTTGTATCTTTGTACTTCTCCATTTTCATCTTGTTTGGCTTTGAAAACCCATTTGCATCCTATGGCTTTCTTGCCTTTTGGTAGTTTTGTCAAAGTCCATGTTTTGTTTTTGTGTAGAGCTTCTAGCTCTCCTTGTGCTGCTTTCTTCCACTTGCTTGCTTCATCTGGTGACATTTGCTGCACTTCGTTCCATGATGCAGGTTCTTTTGGTAATGACAACCTTGCAAGGTAGGTGAGTCTCTCGGCTGGAACTCCTTTGTTGGGTCGTGATGAGCATCTTGGAGCAGGTTCAGAAGTGGCACTTGGTGGTTCAACCCCTTCTGCATCCTTGGCCTCATCATCTGACTCTTGTGGAGTTTCTGCCTGAGCTTCTATCTCCCTCTGGGTCGGTGTGGTGGTTGTGTCTTCGGATGTTGGGCTAAACATATCAAGCTGGTAGCTGCCGCTGTTAGTTTCTGTGCAGTCATCATCAGCATGACTATGGTAGCCTTTCTCTCGTTCATCGAAGTACACCACTCTGCATGTGCTTACTTTTCCTGTCTTCAGGTTCAGGATCCTGTATCCCTTGCTTCCTGGAGCATACCCGATCGTGATGCCTTCTTCAGCTCTGGGGTCTAGTTTGGATCTCTTTTCTTTTGGTGTGTGTGCATAAGCTTTGGATCCAAACACTCTCAGATGCTTTACGCTTGGTTTGCATTCATGCCATAGCTCCAAAGGTGTTACCTCATTGGCTTTGGTTGTCAGTCTATTCTGTAAGTATGTTGCTGTTAAAACAGCATCTGCCCAGTATTTGTCAGGCATATCTGCTTCTAAAAGCATACATCTTACCATGTCCATTAGTGAGCGATTTTTTCCTTTCTGCAACTCCATTTTGTTCAGGTGTGTATGGATTGGTTTCTATGCCTAGCTGTGTTAGGTAAGTTTGCATGGTTTGTGAAATGAACTTACCTCCTCGGTCACTCTGGAGGGCTTGAGGGGTTCTGTTGAACTTGTTGGTCACCATGGCTACATATGCTTTCAGCATGTCTGCTGTTTGGGATTTCTCCTTCATTAGGTAGGTTACACAGTATCTGCAAAAATCATCTATAAAGCATAAAACATATTTATTTCCACCTGCTGATGCTTGAAGGGGTCCACACAAATCAGTATGGATAAGTTCAAGTGGCTTAGTTGCCCGCCTTTCCCTTTGTTTGGGTATGGCTGGTCTTGTTGCTTTTCCTTTGATGCATATCACACATTTTGATTGGCATTTATCATGGTTGCTTATTTCAAAATCTCTTACCATGCCTTCAGTTTTCATTCTTAAAATTGTGTTAAAATCACGGTGCACAAAATGTCTGTGCCAGGTGGTGGCGCTGTTGTCCTCCTTTTGCTGCTGATAGGCAAGGCTGATATCTGGTGGCGGTTGTTCACAGTGCACCTGGTAAACGCCATCCTTTTGAAAACCTGTAACATAAATCTTTTCTCCACTGGTGACTTTACATTGTCCATTAGCATTAAAAATCACATCAAAACCTTTGTTATTCAATGTTGAGACACTCAGTAAATTGTCTTCTAAGTCTGGTACATAGAAAACATCTGTTGCCACAAGATCTTTGTGTTCATTTCCATTGATGCACACTTCCTTTTCCTTGAATCAAAATTGGACTGCCATCTGCTAGTGTTATGCTTCCTTCTGTGTTTTCACTTAGCTCACAAAAGTCACGTTTATTCCCACATAGATGCCTGCTGGCCCCCAAATCAATTACCCATTGTCTAGGACTTTTATTGGTATCAGCTCTATAAGCAGTGTGTAAAGACTTCTCATGCTTAAATTTTTTCTCTTTGGAAAAAACTTTCTTTTCTTCATTTCTGCAGAATCTTGCAATGTGACCTGGCCTCTTACATGAATTACAGACAATGGCCTTTTTGGGTTTTTGATGAGTCACTAATTGCTCTAGCTCATGTTTACCCTTTGTTGCTAGGTAACCAATGTCTCTGCCAGGCACTCTTTTGTTATGCAAATTCTCTTGCCTCCGACATTCCAATCTAATGGCTCCTAGAAGCTGAGAAAAATTCTTGCCTTCTAAATTCAAACCAGCAAGGAATGGAAAAAATCTATTTGGTTATGAGACAATGCTGAGTTGATGATTCCAACACATTCAACTCTCATACCTCTCAGTGGGCACATTTTCAATACCTGCCCAGGATGGGTGAAATGTGATCCCCTTTCTTTCCCATCTCCTGCCCGTAGCACTGCAAAGCTTCCCTTTGCTCTCTTTATATTTTTAATATTCCAAAGTTGCAACATAGGAGCATTGCTACTTTGTTTCTATGAAGCTAAATTGTCAATTCTTCCTTGCTACACAGCTTCCATGGACCTACAGAGGAACATAGGAACAAAGAAACAACCAGTTCCCTATTGATTATATGCATGGAAGGGCAAGCAGCAGGGAATGACTGAACAGATCTTGCAGTAGCCATAGTCTGGACCAAGCACTGAGTCCCCCATTGCCAACCCACTGCAATCTGGACTGGAATTTCTGGAGTTGTCTTTAAAAATAGCCAGGAGCAGCAACAGAGATAAACAGGTTAGCTTCAGTGCAAAATTGCTCTGGGTAAACTGGTGAAGTGTAAACTAGCCCAATTTGGAAGGTTACTTTATGCTTGCATAGTCCATTATCCCAGCCCAGCCCCAAATAATCAAGCATAATTTTAATGTTATATTTTCACCCAGAAAATAGAACTGTTGTTGTTGGTGGCATGGATATTAGACAATAACTACCCATTTTGATCATCATCAGACTGGTAACCACAAAAACTTGTTTTTTAGAGCTTAGTCAAGAAATTAAAATATGAATGTATTCAAGGCAGGAATATCAATCTGGCTTCAATCTAGGCACTTTTTAGTATGATGATATGCTTATTATTGATTGGATAGGTAGCTTCAGACTAAACTGGGCCTCAATGGATTTTGAAGTTATGCTGCTTACAAAGATTTTCTCAGCTCTTGTGATGGTATGAGAGAATGACCTTGGGAGATGGGGGTAGAGTTGCAGCCAGGGCAACAGTTGGATAAGCAGCAGCTTCGCCTGCTGACAGATTGTGGGAATGGCAATCATTTCAGAAGGGACCCTCCCTAATTTCTTGGGCTGTAAAGGCAACAGGGGAGAAATGTACTTTCAGACTTGCAAGATTATGTTAATATAACCTTACAATAAAATAGAGCTAGTACTTCTGGGTGTGCTTCTTGTCTGAGCTACCTTGTAAGGCTGACAGCTCTCCAGCCCTTAATTCTTTTTCTAGGTCAGATCTGTTGTTCCTACCTTCTGAGGACATTATGGAATGTCCATAGAATAAAAACAGCTGACATGCATCAGCCATCATTTTGAGTTTTACAGAAAGTCCTCAAAAGCAAAAATGACACATAAGAGAGTAATGGCAGTAGTGGTGACAGCACTCTGGGTCTGCTACACGCTGTTTAATGAGTGCTTTGGCCTGATCATATCCCATCCTGAGTAGAAGACCTGGAGAAAAGACCAAGGATGAGATTTTAGTTGCCACTGCCTGTTTCCATGTGGATTGAAAATCATCACTCATAGTTAATGGGGCAAAGCCAAGGGGGAAAAAAAGCCTGAGCCAATGCGGCAGAGCTTTCCAAACTGTGTGTCGCAACACGTTAGTGTGTCGGCTGCGGTGTCTGGGTGTGTCGCGGCTGCAGCTGCCTCCGAGCCCTGACAGGATTCCGTGCAGGTCCTAGTGCCTGCCTGGTGCCCTGCTGTAAGAGTGTGTCGCGAAATGATGCATGTCTAAAAAGTGTGTCACCAACATGAAAAGTTTGGAAAGCTCTGCAATGCGGAGTCATTAAGTTTACTAATTGCCATTGGAAAGAGTCCCAGAAAAAGAATTCCAAATTGTGAATGAGCCTAGCATGGCACAAGACTCCCCATCAACTAGAGTTCTTCAAAGTAGCTTCTTCAGATCAAGACTAAGGAAGAATTTGAGATGTAGGATTTCAAATATGGCAATTTGTTCTCAGATTATAACAGCAAAACAAGCCTGTTGGTTTTCTTGGGAGTATTTTTCTATTGCTTCTACAGACCCACAGTGTTACTGATTTATTATGTAATGCATAACCACTTAAAAAAAAAGAATAGATCTTTTCCACACATGACATCACTGAATTTGGGCTTATATCTGGATAATTATTTTCAGCATTGCCGTGATTCTAGCTACAGCATCTTTAACTTTCTTTTGATGTCAGAACAAGGGCATTTGCATATTATTGTGGGGTACTTGCAGTCATTAATTGTTAATATTCTACAATGATAATTAGTTCAGCCATCAATATACAGTATATCTCCCCATTAGGGAGGGAAGCAAGATGAAAGAAAATTGAAATGAATTATATTATTTTATTGTCTTGTGAGTTCAATCTACTCTATTAAAATCAACAGGTGTTTTACTAATTGATTCCAATGAATGCGGATTGCACCTTTTCATTTTCTCATGGGAAAAGTCACACTTTGCTTAAAATGTAGTAAAGGACAACTACATCAAGTGATCCGATGTTTGCAGGTCTCACTTTGTTTCTGTTCAAGGCATCCACATCATTATTGAAACAGTCTCGTTTTGTCTCCCAGAGCACAAAAGTACCCACACACACACACACACACTTGCTAATTGCCACATCAAATGACCAAAAATGGCTTGGTGGAAACCTTCAAATAGCTGTGAAAAAATTCAGGCCATCCATAAATGCTGGGTAACTTTTGCGAGAAATTTCCCATCCCAGATTAGGTTACTTTGGTTTGGGGATGGGGGTGGGTGGGTTATCACACAGGAAGAGTCTGGACACAGATTAGTTCTGCACCATTGCAATTTCGTAATGCCAGCTTCATCCTCAGGCTTCAACAACACCTTTATTGTATTTTTTTCCATGATGGCCAAGAACACTGGCCTGCCTCTGAGACAAAGCCGAAAGCAAAGAATCTAGTGTGTTGCTAAAGTGTAGCTTCCCTTGCTTTGGTCATGCACCAGTGACGTGAGTGCCAGGGCTCGGATTCTGAACTCACAGAGGGCCAGAGAAAAAAGGCAAGAATTTTCGGCTTGTTCAAAGACCTCTCCTTTGTAAGGGGAATACTAAAGTGGCACAGTCTATATACCTACCAAAGCATGTCAGGAGTCAAAAAATCTTAGTGACCTCCTTTGTAGTGACTGCTATTCAGACTGTCTTCCAGACTTGCTATACAATTCTTATTGCTCTGAATTTGTCTTTTGTCAGGAAGCCCTATCAGCTCAACTAACGAATGTCCAATTTGGGTCACGACCTACTGCCTTCAAACTGTTCAAATATAAGTAACCAATCTCTTATCCTTGTCATTTGCTCTTCCTTTCATGAGAACCCCAAAGGTTAGATCTTCTTAGTAGGCATTGCTAAGCTTTCCTTTTTTAGCAGTGACCCATGGAATTGAACTCCACTGTTCACAGGTAAGTAAAGCTATTATAATCAACTAGGCTTTGAAGAGAGCTGTCTATGAGAACTGTCTATTGTAATGGTCTGAGATGATGTAATTTTTTTCATCCATGGATGTTTGGAATAGCTCTTTTGGAGACATACAGCATGTTACTTATATTATTTACTTTATTCATATTCTGCCTTTCCTTCAGAAACTCAAGGCAGTGTATATAGCAGTTCTTCCTCCAGGTTTTCTCCAGAATATGTCAGAACATGCTACATTAAACATCATTATGTTTAAGGACCAATTTATGCACTGTGGCCTGGATTCTTATTAGACAAGGGTAATAAAACCATCCCAGAATACTAACACCTATTTGAAAGATAGGTGTTACCTTCCCTGCCATATGGAGACATAGATGTTTATCACTTGACTTCAGCATCATGTCAATGACACCTTGGTATAAACGAACCACCGTAAATCAAAGAATAAATTGAGCATTAAACGAAAGAGACAATGCTTCATAATAGTGGTATATCACACTCTTTTGGGGAATGGTAGGGGCAGGGCTCACATTCTTTTCTTAGTATTTGGTGGGAGAGGATTGTTGGAAGGACAGCTGAGCTTCTCTAGGGTGAAAGTATGAGATAGCTCATGAGGTCACCTCTATCCATCTTCCAAGTGAGAATTATTTAGAGGAGGTGGTTAGTATGAGTGCCTGGCTGGAATTATGGACAATGGCTGCGAAAGGGTGTGTTGGTAGCAGATAGCATCTTCCTCTTTTAGTACCCCATTTAAGGGATTTAAGCATGGGCATGAGTGCAGTTGACTCTTCCTGCTTTCATTCCTACCCTTAGATCCTGAAAAAATGTCAAAATGGGCCTAAACTAGCCCAGGAAATAGTAGTTTTTTAGAAAGTTATAGGGTGGAGTTCCATCAGTCACCACCACAAAAAGCAATATTTTGGATTTGTTTATTCCACCACTTGCAATTAGATATTTCTCTGGCTTTGCTTCTAGTGGCTACGAAGGATCCAGTACTGCCAATTATTATGCATAAGATCAACAGTTCTCTGTTGCAGACTGAATTTCTCACCAACTTAAAGGAAGCAGTTTTATTTATTTGTTTCATGTCCAGATCAAACTTTACTCTGCCAAAATATAGCCACCGCCACAGCTTTGTCATTAGCTTGCTGTAGGTCGTCGACAGAACGAGGCTCTGACAGCAATCGACACACCATCAGATGCTCCAGGTCTTGGATTTCTCCGCATTCACATAATGTATTGTCGTCAGCCAACAACCCCCACTTAAATAAATTCATCTTGCACCTTGGTACCTCCACCCTCATCCTATTCATTGTCCTCCAAACTGTATAAGGGAGAGTGTTTCCAGCGGCCATTTCTTCCTTTGGTAAAATACTCAAATCGGTGAGCTCATTCCTCCATTTACTTTTTTGATTCTGTTCTTCGGACCCCTCTAGGGTATTAGTTGCTCTTTCTAGATTTAAGTCGACAAATTGGAGGAGCATATCCGCTCAGAGGGTGACGAGAGCCAGTCTCTTGCTTGGTTCTTTCGGCGTCTGCTTCTACTTCCCTTCTAATCTTAGGTGGAGCAATGCCAACAAGGGGGTATAGTTTATTAACGGGCATAGGTTTGAGGTATCCCGTCACTATGCGCATTGCCTCATTCACAGCGATATCTACTTGCTTCGCATGTGCCGATGTGTTCCATACTGGTGCCACATATTCGGCAGTAGAGACTTTAAAGGAAGCAGTGATAAAGTGCTTGCTTAAGAAGCCATCTTTATACCCATCTGTTTTAACAAAGATCACCTTGTGTCCAATTGTCTAATTTTAGCCAAGTGTATCAAGATGGTGTGGTGCTGAAGCTTCAAAGTCCTTAGGTGGCTCTGTTTATCCTTTCCAAATTAGAATGAGATCCTGGGATGTTAAATACCTCTGAAGCAACCTTAGAAGTTGTTTTTTTTTAAAAAAAAACAGTTGCTGTAAACATGAATAATAAAACATCTGTTGGGAATTCATTGACTCATTCCTAGACAGGTGGACTGGTTTTCTGAAATGTGGAATGCTCTTGTGTTGGTCAGCGCAATGTGTGTGGCCTTATTCATATTTGGCAAGGGCGCCAATGTCCTTTAACAGAGAAGATACAGTATGGTTGAGAAAGTGGAAGTTGTAGGAACCTTGACAGAAAGTGTCCATGTGATCCCAGAATTCATCATATTTCAAGCAGGGAGAACTAAAGGTAGTAGGATCAGCATTCCTGAATTCAAGAAAATGGACTGCAATAAGCTAAGAGAGGTATGCAGCGGGGTACCTCAGAATCTCTCCTAGGCCCAGTGTTCTTCAACATTTTTATAAATGCCTCAGGCAAAGGGATAGAAGGGATGCTCCTTAAATTTGCAGATGACACAAAGCTGGAGGGGATTGTTAACTCCAAGGTAGGGTTAAGATTCAAAAGGATCTGGACTTAAGCAAGGTGCTCTATCCAACAAAATGCTGTTTGATGGCAAGAAATGTTAGGTCCTACACATAGGTAGGAAAAAACAGATTCCAGGTACAAGAGAGGCAGCCCCTGGCTTGGCAGTAGTACTTTTAAGAAGAATCCGAGTGTCCTGATAGATCACAGATTAAACATGACCCAGCAGTATGCTGCAACCACCAAAAGAGCCAATGCAATCAATGGGGGTATAATTGGAGGTATAATGTTGAGTTCACAGGAAGTGAGAGTTCTACTCTACGCTACACTAGTTAAACCACACTTGGAATACCGTGTCCACAATTCAAGGTGGATACTGAGGAACTGGGAAATGTCCTGAGAAGAGCAACAACCACACTCAGGGGCCCGGAGGCTAAATCCTATGAAGAATGGCTAAAGAAACTAAAGAATAATTAAAGAAACCAAAGAAGATAAAGATAAGGAGAGACATGATAGCTACCTTGTAATACTCCAAGGCCTGTCACAAGGAAGACAGTGTGGATTTATTCTCTGTAGTGCTCCAGGATAGAACAAGAACCAATGGGTGGAAGTTTTACAAAGAAAGATCCATCTCAAAATAAGGAAGGTTTTCCTGAATGTGAGAGCTATTAAGCAGTGGAACAGTCTCCTGGAGTTGTGGGTGCTCCATCGGTGGAGGTTTTTGAGCAAAAGTTGAAAATCCATTTGTTTGGGATGGTCTGAGGATTCCTACCCTGGGCAAGGGGGTGGAGTAGAAGACCTTCAAGGTCCCTTCCAACTCTATGATTCTATTATAGTTCAGAACCTGAATAACCTCCCTATACAATATGTGGATGAATTTGATTGTGTGGTGATGCAATAGAGAATTGATGTTTTCTCCAGTTAAATGCAGAGATACAACCAGCTAACATTAGATATGGATAAAGATATGACTGACTTGTTTTGTTCCCATGAAATTAATGTTGCAACTATTAACAAACTAAATACAATCTGTCCCATTTATTCACTAAACATTATATGAAGGGTCAGTTGGCAAGCAAGCCCAATACTTGAGCTAACTGGAAACTGTGCATTGTAAGACGCCGTTTAACCTCACAAGCTGTTAGTTATTTTGGATAACTGTGGGTAATTTATATGACCACTACAAACATTTCCTATCAGAATATACCCCTTGTGTAAGTTCTAATGTGCTTTAATCCTTCAAAGTGCTTAAATGCTAGCTAAGTAATGGAGGAAATAAGATGACTTATTTTAGAAAATATAAGGAACAACCTAGTACTTAGAGTGGATTCTTGACTAATCAACATTCTTTATTTAGCCATTTATTAACTTTGCTTAACCAGAATTAATGGCTGGGCAGCAACACCAGTTTGGGAACATATGCAATCGGGTGGCAACAACAGCAATTTAGACATGATTAAAGGCAGAGAATCAGCCTTCCCACTTAAATATACATGAGTATATATAACTAGATGGTATTTGTTTTAAGATCTGAAGTACAGGGTGTGATCTTACCCCCTTTTTCCCAGCCAGCCTCACAACTGAGTGAAATATTAGTCTGATGGCAACTCCAGTATGGCTGATGAATCGGATGTGGAAATGCCATGTGCGCTGATGCTGCTTGTCATCTCAAACTCTTCATCTGTCTAGACTTAAATTTGGCAGGAGCTCTTTGCCATTCAACTACAATTTCTCTCCCTCCCAGACTGTGTCATTCATGCCCTAAAACTGTCAAATGCTTACAGAACAAATCATCTTTGGAAGGTTGCTGTTCAATTGGCATAAGTTCACTTACTTCATTATGTAACATCATTCATGAACTGATATGACAGGCCTCTCCTTCACAGATTCATAACCAAAAGCAGATACAGGAAAACCACAGGGGAAGTGGGAAATGAAGGTATGGGGGTAATAGATAACTATTTTTATTAAATGTACTTTGACTTAGTTATAGTAAAGTCAGAGGATAGGTATGTGATACAAATACTCCCCCCCCCCAAAAAAAAGTGAGTGTTGAGGGCTCATGTCTTGGTCTAAGGTTAGATGAGAGGTTGTGGGAGGCTGTTCTGAGTATATGGGGAAGCTGAAGATATCTGGACAGCCCAGGGTGATAGAGCTGGATGAATAAAGGACACTAGAATATCCCATCCTTACAATAGGATAATCATTGGTGGGACTGAGATAGTGAGAGTTTGACACACCTGGTTCTGTTGGATCTCTTCCATATTACTGACCATGGTCTCCTTCTTGGCCTGCTGTGCAGATTGAGAGGGGGAGTTCTGATTGCAGGGGGTCCCCTCCTTCCAGAGTGGCCAAAACCAGTCAAGGAGAGGAGAGATGTTGAGACTGAGTACTCCACTGCAGGGTGATGCAGCTTTGGGCTTTTTCCTCCCTACTGTTTAACCTCTACATGAAACCCCAAGGAGAAAGTTGGCATGCACCAAGGCTTGGCATTATCGCCATTGCTGTTTATTCTCGTCATAGATACCACCACGTGAGACCTCCATCACAGTGCCCCTTGGGCCTTGCTCTATGCCAACGATGTCCTGCTTGTAGCTACCACCAGGGAAGAACTGCAGCACTGTGTTCAAACATAGAATGACTATCTTAGCCAATTCGGTTTGCACCTCAATATCAAGAAGACTGAGTATCTAGAGACTAGCCCAAGCACCTTCACTATCCAGGTCAGCGGCAAAGACCTAGAGAAGACAAACTCCTTCTGTTATTTAGGATCCCATCTGAAAAGTGACGGTGGCATTAATGAGGAAGTGCACATTAGGGTGAATGCAGCATGGTTGCGGTGGAAGGAGATCACTGGGGTGCTCTGCAATAGCGCATGCCAATTCATCTACAATCAAAAATGTATAGAATGGTCAGCCCAGTAGCACTGTATGGCACTGAGTTCTGACCAGCCACCGAAAGTGTTGAGCACCCTTTACATGCCATGGAGATGTACATGCTCCGTTGGTCATTAGGTGTCTCCCTTCTCTACCACATGTAGAGCAATGATACAGTCCAGCAGCAGATGGGTACTGTACCAATAACAGAGAAAATGCAGGAGAAACTCCTACAATGGTATGGTCACGTTCTACAAGCAGCACCTCACACCATTGCCTGCACCACCTACCGCTTTAACACCGATGGCAAACGCCCACACAGAAGACCAAAGCAAAGGTGGCAGGACACAGTTATCATGGACATGAAAATCAGCCAGTTGGACCTGGTTGTTGTGTTTGATCACATGAAATGGTGTTCATTGATCCAAAAACAGACCAAGCACCTGTGGGAAAATGCGATGATGAGGAGGAGGAGGAGGAGGAGGGAGGAGGGAGGAGGGAGGAGGGAGGAGGGAGGAGGGAGGAGGGAGGAGGGAGGGGGGAGGGGGAGGGGGGAGGGGGAGGGGAGGGAGGAGGAGGGAGGGAGGAGGAGGGAGGAGGGAGGAGGGAGGAGGAGGAGGAGGAGGAGGAGGAGGAGGAGGAGGAGGAGGAGAAGAAGAAGAAGAAGAAGAAGAAGAAGAAGAAGAAGAAGAAGAAGAAGAAGAAGAAGAAGAAGAAGAAGAAGAAGAAGCAGCAGCAGCAGCAGCAGCAACCCCAAGGAGAGAAACCATCCATTGGCACAGGATGAGGAATCATCAATATGCAGATGATAGCCAGCTATACATTTCCACCCCAGGCAGGATATAGGTCTCAGTGCCTGGAATCTGTTAGGATCTGGATGAAGAAAAACAGGCTTAGACTCAGTCCCTGGAGGACAAAGTAGTGAAAGCTGACTAGTCCATCTTTAGCTCTGAACATAGTTGCATTCCCTCAACTGGAGCTGGCTCACCATCTGGAGGTCTTCTTGGACTCATAACTCCTGCTAAAATAACAGTGGAGGCCATGGCCAAGAGGGCTTTTGCACAATGACATAATGTGCACAGCATTTCTGGAAGAGAAGGCTGTGCTGATAGTCATTCATGCCTTGCCACCTCCCACCTGGATGATTGTAACTCACTCTACATGGCGCTGCCCTTGGATGCTGCAGCTGATTCTACATGCAGCAACCCAGGCATTATTTACTTATTTAAATTTATTATAGCCACCCACTCCCATAGCTTCTGGGTGGCTTCAAATTCAAATACAAAACAATAAAAGCAGTTAAAAACATACAACACCACAGGCATCCTGGACTAAAACAATTGTAAGAGTAACAAATCAAATCAAACCAAACCATGGGCCCCACAAACACATCAACCCCAGGCCTCAGACCAAAGCCAGGTCTTAAGTGCTTTTTGGAACCCCAGGAGAGAGGGCACCATCCATATCTCTGGGGGGGGGATGCTGTTCCAGAGGTCAGGGGATGCAACAGGAAGGCCCACTTCCTCAGTCCCATGTTTAATAGAAGGGACCTGGAGTGTTCCCACTCTGCTGGAATGTACCAGGTGGGCAGAAACAGTTGGAAGCCTGCCCATATAACATTGCTCCTACTGGAGTTGCATTGGCTGCCAACTTCCAGAGGTAATTAAAGAAGCTGGCAACTTTAAGATGTGTGGATTTCAACTCTCAGAATTCCTCAGCCAGCATAACACATCTTAAAGTTGCTAAGGTTGAGAAACAGTGGTCTACATGGTTTAGAGCTCTGGGTGGAATCTGCCTGTCTGGAGAGATCAGGGAGAAAGGGCTTATAAAGGATCCTACTACTGAGAGAATGTCATCTTCAGGGACCTGAATGTTGAACCTTCTCAGTGATAGCCTCCCTCCTCTGGAATAGCCTCCCTCAGATATTCAGACTGTCCCCTTTTCTACTAAGTTTCCAAAGAGTTTTGAACACCTGTATTTTCCAGAGGGCTTTGGGGATGGATGGAAAATTGCTTTACCTCCAAGGTATAGGCACATTGGTATGGGAGCAGCAGCAGAAGCTATATGTGTTAGTTGGTTTCTGTTTCTGATTTCTGCTCAGAGTCTTCAGATCATAATGGTAGATAACTTTGAATGAATGAATGAATGAATGAATGAATGAATGAATGAATGAATGAGTGAGTGAGTGAGTGAGTGAAAGAAAGAAAGAAAGAAAGAAAGAAAGAAAGAAAGAAGAAAGAAAGAAAGAAAGAAAGAAAGAAAGAAAGAAAGAAAGAAAGAAAGAAAGAAAGAAAGAAAGAAAGAAAGAAAGAATACCAGAATGTTGCCAGGAGTAACTGTGATGAATTCTTTAGGGAAATGAATACCATTCCATCCTTTTCTTCTTTCATTTGTGCAAGTCCTTGTTTCATTGGCTGTTGTGGGTCTTCCAGGCTGTGTGGCCGTGTTCTGGAAGTTGTGGTTCCTAACGTTTCACCAGCCACAGATGCTGGCGAAATGTTAGGAACCACAACTTCCAGAACACGGCCACACAGCCCGGAAGACCCACAACAGCCATCGAACTCTGGCCATGAAAGCCTTCGACAATACATCCTTGTTTCATTATTAGCTTTTTCTTTCCAAATTCCAGGCGTTGAAACAATATTTTCAGTGATTTAATGGTCAGGGAAAGGGAAAGACATAGATTGGTCCCTCTTGTTTGTCTGCAAGTGTTATATCCCGATCTTGGCTGAGGATTCTGCAGGCTGCAGTTCCAACATTTCTGGAGGATGCTTGTGAAATGCTAGCTGCAACCTAGGCTTTGACCCAGCTACCCGTTCTTCTCCCAGGGGAGATACCTTCAAATACCACCCCTCCCCAATACTGCCAGCAAGAGAGATCCCTGCTGCTACTTTTGTACCTAGCAGATATTTTCTGGATCTAGCCTCTGGATCCAGAAAAGGCTTGCATTATTTTCATGACTGTTCCTTGATTATTTTCTTATATTTCAAATAGAAATCTTTGCAATATGGGTGAAATGCATGGGCTTTATATTCATTATATTCTTTAAGCAAATCAGATATTGTTTGATAGCTGAGAATCAAATGCTGGAATGTAATTGGGTTTTCTCTTGTAAATTATTATTATTTATAAGTATTTTTAATCATTCTTATAGAGGTAGAGATCTACTGCAAGCAAGCAACAACTTTATTGATTAGTCTTACGACCATATCAAAGATAAAATAAGATAACAAGAATACAATACAATTCAATTTAACTGATAAAATTGATAAAAATACACCAAAATAGGAAATAAGATAATTGAATAACCTGAAATAATAATAAATACAATACATGTATATCTAATCAGAATTCAAATGAGTTCATCACCCCTACATGGCACTCCAATCTTTTCCATATAATGGGCTCTCTGGTGAACTGCCTTGTCTACAAACTTGGCAGTCCTATTCACAATAAAAGTATTTGAGCCCGAAAGAAAATAAGATAATCTGTGATTAGAATCCCAGTGTGCTGTTCTTTCTAACAAAGGAGACAGGAATTTAATCCTAAGTGAATCATATAATTTGCAGTCGAACAAAACATGGGCAATATCTTCTATGGCTGGATCCCCACATACACAAGTCCTCTCATCATATGGCAAATGATGAAAACGTCCATATTTAACCATAGAGTCCAACAATTCAAACCTAGCCCTGGAATAGGCCCTTCTCAGATTTTGTGTTAGACTCATCGACAGGTATTTTTCAAATTTAAAAATAGTTTTATTCTTAGCTAACCATTTTAATGAACCATTTTTTGCCAATGTCTCCATGTCCAATTGGGCACTGATATCCAGGGCTCGCTGTTTAAAAATATCTTTTGCCTGCGGTGCAGTTATGAGTACCTGTTGAATGGAAAATCCATATTGTGTAATAACTTTAGTGAGATGTTTTAACCAGGATGTGGTAAAATCCAAACTCATTTGTTCAAGTAGGCATAATTTGGGAAGCCTATCATGGTCCATTGAATGGACCTTCTGCCAGTAAGAAAAGACCTTTGATACTGTCTGGCTATGTATAGAGTGGATACCTGTTTCTGCTCTAATTGCGGGTGCTGACGTATTTTTATCAACTCCCAGTATACTTCTTAAAAAGCGGGTTTGAACATATTCAAGTGCAGCAGAATTTGTAAGACCCCACACTTCCGCACCATAAGTCAACATTGGGACAATTTTTGCTCTAAATACTTTCAGAATAGGGGTCAAAGTGCCGGGATATTTATAATTATACAGTTTAGATAGCCTTTTGGCACAGACCTCAGCCCTCCCTGCGGTCCTTCTGAAATGATTGTCCCAGGCTCCAGTATCAGTAAAAACCACTCCTAGGTAAGTGAAAGAATTCACTTGTTCTATAGGCTCCCCATTTATTTGCCATTTATATTTCATCCTTTTTCTTTTACCAAAAACCATCACTTTAGATTTAGACTTATTTATAGTTAAAGAGTTATGAACACAATAGACATTCAACTTTTTCAGGAGTCTTCTCAGGCCAACTTGTGAATGTGCCATCAAAATCATATCATCTGCATATAATAGGACATTCACAAATATGCCATGAATTTTTAACATGTGAGTATCTACGGTACGCATAAACCCTGGAATATCATTAATATAAAGATTGAAGAGCATTGGAGCTAAGATACAACCCTGCCTGACACCTCTATGAGTAGGAATACTTTTGGTTAAAGAGCCATTTACACCAGTTCTTACTTTTAAATAAGTATTTGAATAGAGGGCCTTTACCAGGAATAAAAGTCTGGGCTCCATATTTAAATTAATTAATTTCTTCCATAAAATGTTTCTATCTATGGAATCAAAAGCTGCGGTAAAATCTATAAAAGCAGCGAACACTTTTTTACCATTTGCCAATTGTTTTGAAATAAGATGATGTAATGTGAAACAATTATCTATTGTGGAGCGATCTGGTCTAAAACCAGTTTGTTCCTCTACAAGGAGGTTTGTCCTAATTACCCAGTCCTCTATTTTGCCCAAGAGGTGTTTGGCATACATTTTTGCAGCAATTCCTATAAGACTGATTGGTCTATAATTTTGTGGCTCAGTCCTATTTCCTTTTTTAAATATAGGGACAACAATTGCTACTTCCCATCCTACTGGAATGAATCCTGTGTTGTTTATATAAGAAAACAAACCTGCAAGTAATGGGGCCCACCAGTCAGTATGGGTTTTAAAAAGTTCTGGTGGTAAAAAGTCCTCTCCTGGAGCCTTGTTGGGTTTCAAGGAATGGATGATAGATTTGACTTCTGCCACTGACACTGAGGGCCAAAGAGGGAGGTTTTCAAAATAAGTAGGATCAATTATACTTTCCTGCAAGGGTCTTTGGTTTGACTCAGTAAATAAACTTGTATAGAAATCCTCCCAGACTGAGGCAGGTATAGGAATGTCAAGTTGAAAATTGCGTTCCTTCAATAAACCCGAGACGGAATTCCAAAAAAATATTGAATTAGTTCCTTTTGCTGATAATTCCAAGTCTGCCCATATTTTAACTGTATAAAGAGCTTTTTTGGACACAATAAGTTTCTTATATTCCCGCCTGATTTGTAGCATTTTGGATTGATTTTTTATACTAGGATAACTCTGGGCCATACGCATTGCTGCCCTTAAATGTTTCCTAGTATGTAGACAATCAGAATCAAACCAGTTCATACTGTTTTGAGAATGATTTCTAGCAGGAACTTTATCTATCAAAAATTTCCTCAACGAGCTAGACAAAAGAGCATATTGTGTCAAGATCTTGTCTGGGCATTGAAAAGGAGTTGAAATAGAATTTCTCCAAGACTGAACCTGCTCTGAGTTTAGATAGGTTGTTATTGCCTTTGTATCTACCTTGTGCCACCTAAGTCTTCTGTTTTGCCTAATTTCAATATTGGCTAGTAACCTCTTATCATAAGTCATAAATGATCTAATATCTGATCTGGCTGCAAAATAAACTGTAATCGGCTGATGATCGCTGTCTTCTCTCACATGGGCTTGAATATCTGAAAATAACCCAGACTTATTTCGAGAAACACAAATATAATCTAGGACACTACTAGAGTTTCCTGTATGAAATGTAAACGGATATATAAAATCAGATTCTTTGCCTCCTAAAATATGAAGGTTACATTTATAAATTAGTGAGACCAACTGAGAACCCGCCATGTTCCTTTTGGAATCTCTAGAACGCCAGGGTGGGTTGTTAATAAGGTAGTCCTCAGGAATAACACCCAGTCGTACAAAATCAAATAAAGAAGCCCCCACTCTGGCATTAAAATCTCCCGCTAAAATTACAATAGCATTGGGGTAATTAAGGTTTATCTTCAACAGTAAATTTTCTAAATTTACCCAAATGTTGGGAGAAAAGTATGGAGATGAATATGGTGGCAGATAAATGTTCACTAGTACTACTACAACTGCTTCATACGAAAATTTAACCACCAAATAGAAAGGAGAATCAAAACCAAACACCAGTTCCTGGCCTTGCCAACCCAACTCAGCCTTGGCAAGTATCGACAATCCTCCCGATGCCCTTCCTTTAGTCTTGTGTTTCACTGCCGGGACTGACCAGGAATTAAATCCTGGAATGTGGATCCTTTCTTCCTCTTTGGACAGCCAAGTTTCTTGAAGAGCTATAAAATCAAAGCCAGAGAGAAATTCCAACAAGTCTCCATCAGATACTCGATTTTTCCAACCGGCAATGTTCCAAGTCAGTAGGTGGAGAAAAACCTTGCAATTGATGTTGGCAGGCGGCCCCATTGGAGACTTGAAATTTTGGGTTAGAGTGCATGAGGCTTTTAGTCAATCGGCGGGGGTGATGTTGTCTAGAATGCCTTCTGTATCGAAGAAGACACATTGATTTACAAGTTGTCTGCCTTCGTCATTGTCTTGTTGATGGGGAAGCGCCAACAGAGATTGGGGAGCAAGACAATTATGATGAAATACTTTAACAGGTTGAAGAGTCAAAGTGGAATCAGCATCCAAACAAACAAAGTCCTCACTAACAGGTAAGGATGTTCCAGCCTTTAGTTCTTTCCATAACCCATTTTGAACTTCTCCTTCAAATGCTGTAGATCTAGCGTATGCGGGACTCATTTGAGACAACATTTGGTTGGAAATAGAATCCTTAGGACTCAGTTCTATTCCACCACCAGCATCCGATTTTAACACACAAGATACTTTAACTTTCTGCAAATTATCTGGGACTGGATTGAGCAATGCCATTTCCTCACAATCAGCCTGTGTTTCTAGACATTTCTTTTCTGTTGAAGTAGTAGTATTTTGTTGAACAGATATATTTTCACAGGCCTGAGTACTTAGTAATGCCATATTTATTAATGGCTTTGCCATAGATTGTGTTGTTTTCAATGTCTCTCTTAATTCATCCAGTCTTTGTATAACATCTGATTGCTCTGATTGTGGTAACTCCCCAAATAAGTCAATCAGCGTTTCTTCTGGCATTTCCTCACTCAGGGTCATTGCTGTTGTAGCAACTTCATGATTATCTGTATGTTTGCTACTGCCATCAGAACTTAAAGCAATATTACCCCCTTTCAAAGACTGATCAAGGAGAGGACTCACTTTCTCTGAGCTAAAAACACGTATTGGAAATATTGAAAAAGTACTCAGGAAAGGCTTCATTTTAAAAAGCATGCTGGGAACTATAGGCTGCTTAAATATTAACAAAACTCGGATATAGTCTCTTCTGGATGGCAGCCATTCAGCATGCACTAAGTCTATCAGAGAGCGTTCGCATCGTAGCAGCAGACTCAACGAGAGCATAACAGCTCTCCTATCACCCCATCTCCCTCTATTCATTTTATTATCATAAATCTGCAAGGTAATCTGTTTGGTTTGTAAGTAATAACTACATGGATCTCCTCTCTGCCTTTTTCCTGGTTGAGAGCTATTTTCTTTAGAGCTATTCTTTCCTCTCCTTTCGGTTTTGGGAGTAGAGCCAGCTTTATTTTCTGTATTAACCCCTTGATGACTGTTGGTGGGAGTAGTAGTAGATATCTTCCTGTTTCGTTCTGTTTTATTTGGATAGTTCTTAATGAATTTTACAACGGACTCCTTCAGGGAGTCAACCTGATCCTTAATTGATGTTAGAAGTTCGAAGATTGAAACCACTGTCTGTGCGGTAAGCAAGCACTGTCTAGATATAAAGTCTCTTGCATTCTCCCTTTTTAAGTCCATAACAACTCCCTCCTGCATAAGCATAGCAGCTGCCGAGCAAGCTGCTGTAGTCTGGGAGGGGGAGACATTTTCTGTAAGGCAGGAGGAAAGTTCTAAGAGCTGTTGACTATCCCATTCCACTGAGCTCTGTAAGTTAGCTCTACCTGATAAGGAGTCCAAGGTTAAGTTACTTACTACAGCAGTCTCTTTACTTGTTGTATAATTATCCATTTTCTGCTGCTTCAGTGGCTTCTGTGCTGCGGAGTGCGCACGCTGCCTCTTTTTCCTTTTCCCCATTCCTGAGAGCTAATTTAAAATGTTGATAAATTAAAGCTAAAAAGTTGCCTGTCTGTCATAAAATGATGATAAAAGTGGTTAAAAATAGTTAAAAATAGTTAAATATATAAAAATTTTAAAATAAAGTATAAAAATAAACTACTAAAAAGTAAACTTTAGAGGAGCTCTTTCCAGCAAATGCTGCCTCATCGCCATCTTGGCCCCACCCCCGATCTACTGTATAATATTGTTCTACATTACCTTGAATTCTAAATTTTTTTTATTATTAAGATGGAATATTATACTGCAGTTTGCCTTTACAAGTCACTTTAAGGAATTTGAACCTTATGAAATGTAGGCTATAATGCAAAGAATAATAATAATATATGTGCCAAAACAAAGACCCATAGCCATAGAAATTACAATTATATAGCTTTACAAAGTATCACCACATTAGACAGTTAGTTTATTTGTTTGATCCTTTAAGGCAACCATCCCTAGCATGGTTCCTCCAGATGTGGGAGTTATAACTTTAAACATTCATTAAAAAGAGATTAAACAACTCAAAGTTTCTTATCACAGTACAGGTATTAATTGGCTCACCAATGCAAGAATATTAGCATCTGTAGCATTTATTTATTTATTTATTTATTTATTTATTTATTTATTTATTTATTTATTATTGGATTTATATCACCGCTCCATCTCCCCCTAGGGGGACTCTAATAATTATTGTCTGAGTGGGGTTCTCAATAAAGTAACTGTCACTATATGTTCGGTCTGCATTTACTATTTCCACCTTTCTCAACTAACTTTGTGTACATGCATGTGCATGCATGTATGTGGGGATATACAGTATATTCTATCCCTATATTCTATCTCACGGTAATATTCTGGGCATTCTATGAAATGGAACATAGCCAATGGAAATGCCACAAAATCTTTCTCTGTTTTAAAGGTCCCATAAGTCTCTGTCAGTTTCATACAATATAGCTGTAATATAAACTTGCTTGACAAAAAAGTGGTTTTTTTAAGCAAAAACAGCTTGTAGAATGAAGTATAAAGTAAAACATGAATGAATCAAAGTAATGTCAGGTTTGAGGAGGCCATACAAATGATCCAGTCCCCTCCCTCTGCTTCTCTTAGGCTTATGAGTCCTGAGTGATAGTTTATCTGATACCAGGATATTCATAATTGGGGGAAGCTGCTGTCTCTCATCCCTTCTGCACTGGTACTACTTTATCCTTCGGTCACAAGCTAATCTGCAACCATCCGCATCACCATCAACCTCAAAATGCTAAGAATAAGGAACAAAGGATGTCAACAATTGCTGCCCTATTCCAGCTTCCATGGGTCCTAAAGTTAATGAAAAAAGAGGGCTTCCTACCACTTGACCAAAGAGGAAAATACAGTGGTTAGTCCAGACCCCTCCCCACTTGATATTATAAACATTTTCTTGGTTCCCTCCACCCCCAAGTCAGAGTGCTGGACCTGCAAAGCCACTCATGCCCATGGATAATTTACTAGGGCAGCCAAAACCCAAGAATGGTGAAGCAGAAGTTGCCTTCAACAGAGGAACGGACTCCTCACCAAGAGGCAGCCTTTTGAAATGTTGCAAAAGGAAATCCTAGCTTTGTTGCTGTTTTGACTGCCATTTCAACCTAGAAATACATCAACTCGGCTCTCCAACATTGCTGACCTTGTGCAATAAGAGAAAAGTGGTGCTGCTCCGGCCCAGTGCAGAATCCTCACCTGGAGCTGTCCTCTGTTTCCTTCTCATAGCCACCTTCCCTCACTACACACAGACAACATTTTACATCAGTGTTTCTCAACCTTAGCAACTTTAAGACATGTGGGCTTCAACTCCCAGATTTTAAATTTTAAATTCCCTCTCAAGTTGCATTGTAACAGCACACAGCTAAGAAAACTATTCTCTTGCCCTTTCCCCCAGAGAGTTTGAATGAAACATTTAGCCTACATTTAAGAAACCTGCTAGATCACAGTCAGAGCCTTTGTAACTACTGGCTGGTTTACAAAGGTACAGTACAAGAAGCAGAATTAAGGTCAAATTGTACAAAAGGAGAGGTGTATATATTGACTGCAAGGATTCTATCCTAAATGCAAACTAAACTAATACTGTGTTTGCATGTGGATATGATCTGATATTGTCTGGTACAAAAGGCAGATGGCTAAGACGCTAACAATAATTATAGCCATCTTTGACAAATGGTTATTATTTAGTATGAATCATCAGCAATAGTAACTTAAGCTGTGCCTTAGAAGAAAAATGTGTAATAGCTCCCAGAACTTTAAATATAGGAGGTTAGATCTGTCCACAATAAAAAAAAATCCCAGGGTAAAGAACTTTTTAATGATATCAAATAGCTTTAAATTTCATCCACTTGTAACATTAATTAATTGAATTCAGATAAATTGTATCCTTTATGTTACAAATATATATTACTAAACAAGCATGCCACGTGAACATAATTTATAAGGATGTTACCAAATATTTCACCAGAACTCAACAATTTTTTCAATGGAAAGCTGGTATGCCCTTCCCCCTCTTTCAAAGTGAATCTTTTTTTTAGATTGACATAATTGTGGATGGCCTTATTAAAAACAAAACATTCTGTTTCCTTCTGTGGATTAATCCATTGAGATATCTTTATCTTCCACTAATTATTCTGCATTAATATACTGAATAACACACCTTAATGCCTCATCTATGGCCTCTCCCGTCAATGGTAACTTCTTATAGTGCAATCTTAAGTATATCTACTCAGAAATAAACTCTATTGTGTCTAGTAGGACTTGCTTTTAGGTCAATGTTTAACAGATGGAAGCTAAGCAGAATAACTCTGTTAAAACAGGAGAAGAATCTCTGTGAACAACTTCTGGCCAGACTTCTACTGATCTGGACAGAATGTGGGGAGGACAATTTCATTGGGTTTTTTTCTGATTTACCTTTTTGTCAGCTGAGATTGACTTTTAAAATGGTCCTCTATTTGTTCCAGTGAGAGAAAAGGCTTACTAATTTTACCCACTAGAAGACATACAGTATATGTGTGTTTGCTTATAAAAAAAGGGAGAGATCACTAGATATTAATTGGATAGACACAGCACGGATACTAAATGTTGTGTATCATTCTTAACCTACAGCTAAAATGCAAACGAATCAAGGTGGCTGTTCTTGAAACAATGTGTCAATTCAGAAAGATGTCACCATGGAGCTGCAGTATAGATTTGAAAAAAAACAGCTTCCTTTCATCTTCCAAGTTATATGACTCCACAGGACATATAAGTACCTACATGCTAACAATTAACTTAAATGTTGCATTTAATGGCAATAAAAAGCAAGTAGTCTTACCTGTGTGAGAATTAACCTGTCTTGTATAACAAGGTTTGATGATGGGAACACATGGTGTCATAAACTGATTTAGGTTACATGACCTGATTCTCAGTTAATTATTTTACAATTCATTTATGTTCACCAAATGTTGGAGACCTTATTGTCAAAAGGTGCTTTAGCAATGCAGTAAACAAAAATGCTTTGATCAGATAAATGATGTGACAGAACACTTTCACAGAAACATCACAATGATAAAACATCTCTGAAAGATCACTACTTAAGTACAAAATAATTAATAAGGTATACAATTGCTTCTTCAAGTCAATGGTTTTGATAAACAGTTTGCTTTTTTTCCAGGCAACATTATCATTTCTTTTCCTTCTCTCAACACTTTTCAGCCAATGGGCATCCAAATATAAATCAAGACATGATCAAGCTAAACATAAGTCTCTTATCATTGCATGCAACATTCTTTTACTATTGCTTCAGCATGTTACTAAATCATCAGTAACTATTAGAATGCATCCAAAATGGTATGGCAAAAAATGAACCCAATGTGTTATTGCCGTGATCCTTACTATGTTATGTTATTGACTTTGGAGGTTCAGAAAAGCATGCAAAGTTTGCATAATTTGCAAATTAAAACCCTTCCATAAATGTGATTTCTTGCGGCAAAACTAGGGTGCAGTGAGTTCTGAAGGGGGAAAATATCACATGACTACTTCACTATGTAGATTTTTTTAAATAGTCATAGGATTTGGCCTTTTCATGTGGATTAATATTAATTCTTAAAAGGAAGGAACCAGTAATAGCATCAGTTTTCCTGATCAGTACTTTCAGTCTCCTTAGCCCTGATAACAAAATTCTACTTCTTTCTTTACTTGCATTTTATTCTATCTTCTTCCAACACTTAACTCTTAACTTTCCCATGAGAGAGAGAGGGAGGAAGGAGGAAGGAAGGAAAAGAATGCATATGCCTTGTGGGGGATATAAAATACATGTATAACTATCTCTTCGATTGGTACATATATAACTATATTCATTATGCAGTTGATACATACCAACATCCAGTCAGCAAAAATCAATAGTAATGCTTTCTTTAGTAGTATCCTGAGCAAACTGGGGGGGGGGGGAATCATAATTTTTCTTGCAAGAACTTTTCAGAACTCTGTAAAAGAAACACACAGTGCCACCTTGTGGCTCTGGTTACATTCAAGTGAGAAAATAGTAAGCTGACAATTTTTCCTTTGAGTGAAGGTGACTCACAGCAGCTATGTAAGTATTTTATAGGAGATCACACACAGTGTTTAGGGTTATCACTGCTCTTGCTTGTAGCTGTGTATCTTGGTTTTAATTCTTCCAGGTCCCAGGCTGGTTTATATTTTACTATGTACTATGTACTATGTAACAGCGTTCTGCGCGTGTCATGTGGCCACATGACCGCGGAAGCGTCTTCGGACCACGCTGGCTCTTCGGCTAACAATCGGAGATGAGCACTGGCCCCTAGAGTCGGACACGACTGCACAAATGTGCAGGGGGAACCTTTACCTTTTTATGTACTTGTACTATGATTCAATACATTTGCCACAAATAAGAAGTGAAGTAAAGCTTGGCTTCCACAAAAATAAGGCTGATATTTAACTCCTCTCAGAGTTACGTGAGTTCATATCTGCCTCCTCTGCATGCATGCACACACACACGCATCTCCAAACGTGCTTTGCTGTTCCAGATAACCCAGCAAATGATGCCCCGAACCCATTCAGAGGCATGATACTTAATGTGCAAACGTGAAGACCTGGTTCTGCCGCCTTGCTTTGGATGGGAATGCCAACAGTTCCTCCCGGGGGTGGCTGGTACCATGAATCCCTCCCTAGTATTAATAGCTATTGCACTTGGATTTTATATTTATTTGTTGATATTGTAATTTTATATTTATATTTTTAACTTTGCTTTTATCGTGAACCGCCCAGAGTCCCCCGGTTGGGGGAGATGGGCGCTGATACAAATTTAAATAATAAATAAATAAATAAATAAATAAATAAATAAATAAATAAATACATACATACATACATACATACATACATACATACATACCCTAGGTAGAATAAGTAATTTTGCCCCCTGAAGAAGAAAATATCTCAAGTATCTCTCCCTGCACAGGGAAACACAATAACCATTTCAATCATTAGAGGCTAGAACTATAGCAATTACTGTATATATCCATTTATGTGGATCTCTCTGAGCTGTATTAGTAGGCTGACCATATTTCCTTGGGAGGAAAATGGGACCCTAACCTACCCACGGCTCGCCGGACAAAGTGGGCAGGACAAAATGGATATTTTTCTTAAAATGACGGGACGGTCAGGAATTGTTTAAAAAACGGGACTGTCCCGTTCAAAACGGGATGTATGGTCAGCCTATGTATTAGATTTCTTTTTTGCACATATTTACAGTACAACATTTAATAAAGTAATCTAAAGAAGGTTTTTGTTTTCTTGGAAGTATCCCAGCATGTATGTTCTTATGAGTCTGACTCACTGGAATTTCTTTAATGGAAATTTCAGTGTAATGAAACTTAGTCATCTTAGGAAATGCCTTTAGAACAGACTTGCAAATCCTGGAATGCATATACAATTTCTTCCATTGTTTACTTTCAGGAAATTATATCATCTAGAACAATCCAAGTCATTTAGTACAAATGTTGATACTTTTAAGAGCCATGAACTGATAAAACATTATCTGGGCAAGAGTAATAATAGTATGAGAGCTATGCCATTAATTTGCTTATTTGAATTGCTTCTAGATAAGAAAATCCTTCTGAAGCACAGAATGATAAGCTTATGCCATTATACTTCTGTGAGGTGCCTGAATATGAATCATTGAACAAATTACAAAATTCAGAGGTGAGGAATACCTCTGGTAGTCCTCAGTTAACGACTATTCATTCAGTGACCGTTCAAAGATATAACGGCACTGAACGAGGAGACTTACGGCTGGTCCTTGAAGTTGCAGCTGTCGCAGCTTCCCCGCAGTCACGTGATCGCGATTCGGGCACTTAGCAACTGGCTTGCAATTACAGTGGTCGCAGCATCCCACAGTCACATGATTGCCATTTGCGACTTTCACTGCCGGCCTCTGACAAGCAAAGTCAATGGGGAAGCCGGCAGGAGGTTGCAAATGGTGATCACGTGATGTCATGCCTAACAACTATGCAGGATTCACCTAACAACTGCAACTGGAACTGCCAGAACTGCCATCATAAGTTGACGTGGTCACATGATGTTGCGCTTTATGACTACATGACTTAGCAACAGAGTTCCCAGTCCCAATTACCATTGTTAATTGAGGAATGGCTATATATATGTCTATGGACAACTAGTATCCATGAATAAAGAAAAATCATGTTTGATTTTTGGGCAGACACACACACACACACACACACACACACTCTCTCTCTCTCTCTCTCTCTCTCTATATATATATATATATATATATATATATATATACACATACACATACACATACACAGATACACATACAAACATACACACATACACACATACACATATACACATATACACATATACACATATACACATATACTGTACACATATACACATATACACATATACACATATACACAGTATATATATATGCTTTTTGTATTTGGAATAGGCACCTCTAGCAGGGCAACCTTCAGAGGTCCATGTTAGAGCATAACACACACATGCACACATGACTTTAATCTATATTCCCTCTCTAGTACAGAAACCCAGAAGGGACATTTGGCTAAATTTCTGTGTAAACCTCTCTCTCTTTCTCTTTCTTTCTTTCTTTCTTTCTCCCCCACCCCCACCCCCTTTGAAGTTAACTATCCAGGAAAGAACTTGCTAGAGACTTTTGTCTTACACTCTTTCAGGAAAAGGAGAAGATAGGGACTGCTCCAGGTTGCAGCAGGCTGAGAATTTCCCAGGGTTCAGGAAAGAATTGATCACATGCAGACTTCAAGGGGCAATAAGTAAGCACAGTGCGCTAGTTTATTTGCTTTAATTTTGGATGTGCTCAAGGCCGTGCTCCATTTTTTTCATAACTATTTTTTCATGAGTCTTTCTTTGGATGATCTATTATTCCCTTATTTACACTTAGTCATAGAATCACAGAGCTGGAAAGCACTACAGAGATCATCTAGCGCAATCCGTGCTCGAGGCAGGATCTGCTAAAACATTTCTGACAGATGGATATCCAGCCTCTGTTTGAAGACTTCTACTGAAGGGGAACATAACATTACAAGGCAACCTAGTCCACTGGTTGACAGCTCTTACCATCAGAACATTTATGTTAAAAATCCTAGCTACAGTTGATGAATACTGTGAGGCAAACAATTTAAGTCATATAAGTCATATATAAGTCATATAAGTTAAATAAATAAATAAATAAATTTAATCATGGCCAAAACTAGTCAAAGTTTAACAACCTCAACAAAAAGATTTGAGATAAAACAAATATGGACATCAGTGGGATATAATTCTGTATAGATCTGCATTGCATAAGCCTGGAATAATTTTTAAAAATCCTAATTGAAATAGTAGGATGTAGGGTTAGGGTTAGGGTTAGCCCAATGTTCTCATGTTTTATAAGCCACTTTGTGAAGTTACATTTCTGAAAAGTGGAATAGAGACGTATTAAATGATTGGATGAATGAAAAATAAATGAAATATCAGAGGGCAAGAAACGACCTTGGAATTACATTAAGAACTGAGAACTGATTTTGAGTAAGCAGATTTCTTTGTTTTTCTTTACGAAATAACAGAAAAAAGGCTTTCCTTTTACAAATAAGCTAAAGCAAAATTTGCCCAGCCAGGTAGCAACACTGAAGCAAACTTAACTGATAGCTAAGCAAAACTGGCCCTGTTTAATACTTGGAGGGAATTATCTGGAAAGTCTAGTACTGTAGGCTAGTGGGAAAATGTTCCAGAAGGTGTAACTGTGTAACTTCTTCTGTATCATGCCAAGAAAACGGTATAGGTGTCTCCATGTATGTTACCAGGAATCAAACATAACTTGAAGAAACAGTCTTTGAATATACAAATGAGCCCACAGAAATATAGATGCTTGTGTGGTGCTTGTGTAAAGCAATGTGTAAGTGTCTTACGTGCCTTAAGTCAGTCAACAGATGGATAGAACGCTGTTGGCATTTATGCCTTCCCTATGTCCCAAATATGAACACATTAAGAGTAATTACTTTCCTAATTGTTAAAAAAGTCAAATGAGTTGGGAAAGGCACTGAGAGGAGGCAAACAGCATCTTCAACATCTGCTGAAAATTTGTTTTTGCTTCTTAGACTTCATTAGTTGCTAAAAATTGCTTCTGAATAAAAGCCATTAAATATCATCTAGTCAATTGAAAAATATAGTCCTAAAGCTTATTTAGCCTTGTATCCTATTTCTAGGTAGCCTTTACGATCAGCAGCCACTGACAGACTTATTCATCACGAATCTGTGTGAATCCCAACATCCTAAACATGTTGTGACAAAGTTCTCATCAGAGAGTTAAAACAGGAGTATAAACGAAACTGAATAGAAATGCATACTAGTTTATGACTCTAAAGAACTAATATTGAGCCTTATCTATAATTTCTCTTTCATGAACAATTACTATTTTAAAGATTGACAAGAACAGTTGGATTTATCACTGATAATGAGAAGCTATTAACAAGATTAAGGGTGCACATTTACCAGGAATCCTGTAAAACCCCACCTTATTGATACAGCCATTTATTGGGATCATTAAGGATCAGTTACGATCACTTTCCTAATTAAAGCCCTTAAAACGTTATGAATTCTACCCAGCCCTTTGCAGGGAGAATATCTACTGTATGTATCTACAGGATCCTCCAAGGTAAAATAGAAACCCTTGCCCATCCACATATTTACAGATAATGGAAGCTTGTCCACATCTCTTATATTCTCATTTGGCTTCTTCTGTTCCACTCCATCAAAGTCCAAGTCAGAGAGTAGGAAAGACTAGAGTGGTGTAGGATAGAATCAAGATGATCTTTAGAACAATCCTACAATTATAGTGGAGTACTGACTAATCATTTTATGGTACTGGGTGAAGAAGCTAGAGAAGCCTCTCCAGGCCCTTTCCCTTCCTGCTCTTGCCACTATTGTCACCTTAAAATGCACTCTGCATACGACCCACTCTAACTCTGGCAACTTCACATGGAAATTGCACTTCCAGTGGCCTGGGCCCCACTCTCTCCTGTTTCCACAGAGCAGCTGATCAGAGCAGGTTCCCTTCTACTGTTCCTGCTCTGCTGATTAAGCAGCTGACTAGCAGAGGAAGTCAGTTGTGACAGATTGTGGGGAGGCTGAGAGGGAACATTAGACATAAATAACATGAAATAAGGAAGAAGTTCATTAGTAAATGGCAGCCCAGTCCAAGAGGCGGAACGCCTGTGTGGAAGAGATTCAAATCCTTCCAAGAGACTTCCCTCTTAATGAACTCACTAATAAATGAGGGCTGAAAATTTCTTCAGCAGTTTGTAAGGGTCTGTACCTTAACTCTTACCCTGAAGTCTATAGAATAATTGGCAATGATTAATTGTTATTTGAAAT
Source organism: Charina bottae (assembly GCA_023362775.1). Lineage (NCBI taxonomy): Eukaryota > Metazoa > Chordata > Lepidosauria > Squamata > Charinaidae > Charina > Charina bottae. Next base: position 164,611,186 of record JALMGJ010000001.1, on the reverse strand, counting down.
AATTTGCATTCTCCAAGTTGCACCCTAGCCAGAATGCAGGGACTTACTCTGCAATTATGATTGCTTTGAAAACAGCTGGTCAAATTCTACATCAGTTCCATGGGCAGCAGCGGTAGGAGGTCTGGCTGGCTCTCTGGTTCCAAGGGGATTCCTGCAACTCATCAGATACTTAATGAATTTGAAACCAGAGCAAATGTTTTTTTTTTATCATAATGTGGAATCTTTAAAAGAGATGGCATGTCTCTGCAATGGTGATGTGTGGCACTATTGAAGTTGAGCATTATGCGCTGATGGCAGAGCATCAGATCAATCTGCATGATTTATTCTAGAGTCAAGTGGGAATACACTTTCAGTTTCCTAAGCATGAACGTGTGTAGATTTCCTTAGCTATTACAGTGATGTAAAACTATTAGTCCTTGATAAGTGGGTAAAATAAATATGCTTTTTAAAAATAAATAATCCTCATTTTTATTGTTTTCCACCCACAGCACTCCATCGTAATTTGAATTAGTTGCATGATGAAAGCCGTTCTCCAGGTTTTCAAAAAAATATCTTTCCCTGTGAATTACTTTTTCCCATTCTTAAGATGTTCTAGAACGTTTAAAAGAATTTGTTTGGATAGTACTTTCACCCTTACAAATCCTCCCTGGCTGCCCTCACTTCCTGATCTGAAAAGGCCCAATGGGAGACGTTCCCTCATGATGGCTGCCTGTCAAACTTCCTTCCTAGAAGCCTGGACTAGAAACTGTTAATCCAAAGAACAAGTCCCTCAGAGCTCTGATTAGTTATATTTATTAGAAGGAAGGCTGAAGAATTCCAGCAAGTATTCTACTTTCAAATGAGAAACCTATATACTATATGTACAGTGCAAGATTGCAAAATTCTTCTCCATTTTCTTGCACTTTTTAGATATAAAAGGAAGGAGGCTTGTCTAATTTGTGAAAGCTACATCTGCTGATTATTTTGGGAACTGCTGCTAGACTTCTTATTAATATGAGAAATTACCCTCACAATGTCTTCCCTTAGCATTTAACAAGTAAATATGGAAAAATAAATCCATATTTGGATTGCACCAGTTCGTGGCTGGCAGGATTGCAATTCTCTTCCATGACAAACATTGTTGTTGTTTATTCGTTCAGTCGCTTCCGACTCTTCGTGACTTCATACATATGACAAACATACATATACTATATATTCTCTATATCAGCCTTTCTCAACCTTTTGAGCCTGGAGGAACCCTTGAAATATTTTTCAGGCCTTGGGGAATCCTTGCATGTTCAGGCTCAAATATAGGCCAGAAGTTACAAAATTATTATATTTGTTACATGTGTAGGCCTGTATATATTCATTAACAATGTTCTTAAACTAAAAATAAAGAATGGAACTTACCTCTTTAATGTGAAGGTGCCTGAATTTGAAATAATTTTTTAAATAAATCGTGATCTCCCAGGGAACCCCTAGTGACCTCTCGCGGAACCCTAGGGTTCCACGGAACCCTGGTTGAGAAACCCTGCTCTAGATCAAGAAGAAGAATAGATTCTAAAGAAGAAAAGCACAAGCTGAGGACCCAGGGCTGCATGCAACCTGTGAAACCCTTTAAGGAGGCACCCAAAGTTGTTACCAAATTGTAATTTCTAATGTGATAGAAAAGTTAAAACTATTAAATTTATGACCGGAGAATACTCTTATGTATATTTAATTTTAAAGCCATACAAATAAAATGAAACCAAATTTAATCCCCCCCCAGCATCTTTACAACTTAGTGCAACCCTCTTTCCAGAAAACGTATAAAACGTATCTCCCTCCGAGACATCCGAGGTATATCCTCCATATGGAAGTCTGGTAGTGAATCATTCTGAGGTGAAAACAATGAAAATGTGAAAATGTGAACATTTTAAAGAAAATGTTCATTCTGTTCATTTTCTTTAAAAATAAATAGTCAAACTGAATTTCTTCTGTTCATGGAAGTATGTAGAAGCTGCCACCTTGTGTTGAAACAAAGTAGAAACATTCATATTCTATGTGAATATTATTGTGTCTTCTTTCAATTAATTTGACAATAGTCATTGTATTACTTATCACAGCCTCCTAGACATTATGGAGAAGGATCTGGAATCTTTGGGAGGGCTTCTTTCACACACTCCCATCATCAACACTGAAGTTCAGTGAGGTTTTGAAGAGTATTTGGAATATGATGAACTCCAGACTGACCCCACTTTAGGGTATGATATCAGAACTCCTTTGGTGGCATCTGAGCCTGAAGATGTTGAGCTTCCAATAAACACTGAGCTTTATTCAGAAGATGATTCCTGTTTGATGGCTTTTGTAGTCTTTCCACCACATAGGTCACTGAGATTTCATAAAAGACCATGAGCTATTTAAATCTAGAGTCAGCAGCAAGAATAGTGAAGCTGAAAGATCAGCCACCCTGCCAGCCTTTTTAAGATCTCAGTTGGCCAAGGTTTCTTCAGGTTTCTAAATGTATTAACATTTTAGAGGTGGTTATCAAGTGACAGGCTAGGAATTCCAAGGGCTATGCTATTTGAGATGAACACTACTTTAGGATTGCCATAGTAGTGTTATGTCAACACTGGAATGGAGTAGACTAGAACGGGAAATACTAAATTAAGCTGTTTTCAAAAGACCATTAAGATGAACCAGACCCTAGATCACTCGACATTCAAATGATAACATTGTATCTCTAAATGTTTTATGAAACTCTGCCCACACAGAATCTGTTTCTAACCACAAACACAGCTGAGAACACCAGATGACAAATCAGCTAAATGAGCAGCTTTACATGGTCAATGGAAATAGATGGGAATGGATCAGTCAGCCACAAAACCTCCAAAGCACCATTTCAGGCAAATTACATACCATATGCAGTTCTTTGATTTTAATCCCTAATCCAATGTCTTTCTTTTCTTTTTTTCCCTCATAATGAAAAGCAGCTGTAGAAAGCTAAATCTGAAATGGAGCAGCAGCAATTAGAAAAAGTGGTCAGTGCCATCCTCCTGCCATTTTTCTGTTCAAAACTAGTAAGAGAAAGATGTAGAGGGGGTTTTTTTGTCCATTAAAAGGAAGAGTACTTCGTGGAGGAATGCTTTTAAGCTGCCCCGAGAGTCATCTACTAGTTTCCCACTGTATGGCGGGAAAAAGTACTGATTATTTTGTGATACTATTGTATTTTGATACTATTTTTAAATTTCCTTGGAAAGATTTGCATGCTGAAAAGACACGATATAAATTATCATTAATGAATACATAAGCAAAGAAATAGATGAAGCCTACATTGCCTGCTAAATGGCACATATCCTTTCCATTAGATAACCTCAGAAGTGATCTTGTTAACCAGACAGTGCCAAAAAATATTAGGAGAGATGGAACTATGACTCCCTTAAAGTTGTTTTCATAATAAACCCTGGCATGATGCTTCTGCAAAATTCCTGATTTCAAGTGTTTCTTGAAATTTGAAGATGGATACTCAAACACAATTTGGCAAGTTTTAGATGAAAACTGTAGACAGGAGAGGAAAATTCCAGTGGCCGTTCACACTGTAAGCAGATATGAACCGAACACTAGCAAATGACTGCATAAAGGAATCAAAGTGAAATGTTTAAAAACATCAAATGCTTCCCATTACAAACCCCTATATTTTGGGAATGTTCGTCCTAGTTGCTTACAGAAATTGGTAAATTGGTCCCATAATTTGAAACTCAATTACAGCAGAATCCATTTTCTCTTTTTTTATTAGTTAAAACCAGTTTGCTCCTTTTATTCAACTTTTTATTCAACTTTTGAATAATTGGGAAGGTGGATTAGCCATTAGATAATTTTCTCATTTGCTAGTAACAAATCTGTCATATGACAATGATCAGTCTCTCCCTAGGAGTTGGCTATTATTATTTACCACTACATTCTAGAATACTGTGGGACAATGCTAAGCGAATCAGAAGAGGCTGCCTAGCAACATCCAAACAGGAGATCAAGATATTTTCTCTAACCATACCAAACTTCACACATGCCCTGAAACTCAATATCCTCTTCACACCCAGTAAAATATAACCAGCTTATTTAGAATGATGTTTTATATTTTATTTGAATATAAATATATTTATTTATATTTTATATATTTTATTTGAAATTCTGTAAGTGCAATAGTTGCCTCCTTGTGTTCTTTCTAGTTTTTCCTTTTTCAAAGCAAACTCGTTTCTCAGTCTAGAGATTTGGGCATGTTTTCACAGACTATTGGAAATATTTCCTCATGTGCAAGACTGCAACATTGCGTTGCAACTCTTAGTTTCAAGATTTGCCCAAGGTTTATTAAGTTTTCCTTCCAGGCCTTGGCAAAGAAGATGCAAAGTGCTTTCCATTCTTTTTCTCCTGGGGCTGGAAGGAAATGAGAATACATTGGTAGAACTCCCTTGCAGCACAGATTCAGGTGAATTCAAAAAGTTCATTCTAATTGGTGGCAGACCATTGTGTGTGTATGTACAGTTGCAATTGAGTTTATTCAACCCCCATTGCAAATCAGGTTTATTGTCAAAACTGACAGACATTCAGCTGTTTGCAATGAACCAAAACAAAAGCAACTGAAATAGTTCAACACAATGAATGCTTCAAGTGGTTTCCCGAAATTCAACTGAAAATGCAACTTATAATGACTTCTCCAGTCTCAAAATTATTCAACCCCTTCATGGCAAGCATCTTCATACAGCTGAAAGTCTGTAAATTTTGACAATAAACCTGATTTGCAATGGGGGTTGAATAAACTCAATTGCAACTGTATGTATACACATACATATTGAGGAATCCTTGAAAGAAGGGATTTGTAAAAAGATCAGTTTATCTCCTTGTTGTATAAGAACAATGTTTTGGGGGCATAGGGGAGAGCATTTTTACCTCTTTAATGCAGACCTCAGCTATAGCTTGCTTTCTACAGAATCACAGAAAGCAGACAATGTTGATAGGGAATTATTTTTGTGTCTTAAATATTAATCACATCTCGCTGCACTTGTCTGTAAGATGCATGTGTTGGCAGAGGCTTTCCTCAGGGAGACATTGCCTTGCAAGCTATGCATTTTAAGGCCATTTCCATTTACGGTGCTGTTTTGCCTTCTACCACCCCACAAATATTTGAACATTGTGCCTTTGACAAACATAAGAAGGAAGAGGTACATAAGAACTATTCCCTACAAAGCCAATTCAATCAAGCAAGGAGAGGCAGGAAAAGCATAATTATAGCATAATTGGTCATTTCAACGTTAGACTGAAATGAAAGAAAGTTGCATTTCTGATGCAGTCATTAGGCTTTGTGGAATATTTTTCTATCACTGATAGATAAATAAAGTGTATTGTGACAATAATATCTTGTGCGTCAATTGAAATATGTTTATTGTAATGCAAAATGTGTAGGACATCAGATTAATAGCCATCTTGACAATTGGTGGTTTCAATTGAAGAGAATATTTCTAGCTCAGCATTGAACTGTGGAGTCCTTGGTGCTCTCTGAGCCTTGTTGTTTTCTTGCAGCCAGGTTAGGCAACATCTTCAGTGCGAAAAGGGAGTGGGGCTTGCTCTCTGTTTATATACCCTGGCTTGTCCTGCCTGTGTTGGTGTGGGTGTTGTTCTCTCCTTGGTAGTTCCTTGATTGGTCTGTTGTTTGCTGCTTGGTTGATTGACTGAGTTCCTTGATTAGGGTATATTGTGCTGTTTGATTGTTCCTCTGGTGCTGATCCTGGTGTTAATCTTTGCATATCTGGGTGTTGATTGCTGGCAAGGAGGTATTCTGGTCTTCTGGGTTTTCTATTGTCTCTTATGAATGGTATGTAAATGTTGTTTACCTCTATGTGTCTGTTGATGGCTGCTTTGTCTGAGTAACACCACAGGACCAGAGTCAGCAGTTTATCTTCATTTAAAGGAAAAAGGACACTCATTTGAGGACATTAATGTTCACATTTTAGACAGAGAAGATAGGTGGTTTGAGAGAGGGGTCAAGGAATCCATTTATGCCAACTTGGAAAATCCTTCCTTGAATAGAGGTGGGGGCCTCAGGCACAATCTTTCTCCCATCTTTCTCCCGGCTCTGTCTTCTGTGCCTAGGAAGATTAAGACCATTTCACAAGCTCAACAGCAGCATGGTGATCTTAACGATCCTCCTTTAGATAATAAAAGGACTTAAAATAACATCTCAATATAACCATGCCCCCAGGTGTAAGGTCACACAGCTACCTAGAAACATATTTAGGATTCCCTTACCAACTTTGCTCAGACTGAAGAAGCTCCTTGGATAAGGAGCGAAACGTTTCCACTAAGAAAATAGAAAATCCAGTTGACATGATTCAAGCTACAGACAATTCCACCTGGATGACTGAGAACCTTCATAGACGTAGATAACTCCTGTTTTTTCTTCTTGGGCTACTGGATCTTTTGGGTTACTTACGATATTCTGCAGGGTTTTGGTTGGTTTGTGTGCTACGGTGATGCCGTGTGGTTGTAACAGTCTATTAGTAGTTTCTGAAATGTTTCTGATGTATGGCAGTGTAATCCTTTTCATAGCTTCTGTTGGTTTTGCTGTGGTGGGTTGAGTGGTCAGGCACTTTTTGATAAAGTTGTGTGGGTATCCATTTTGCTGGAAGATGCTATATAAGTGGTCTGTTTCCTTTTTCTGGTGTTCTGAGTTGCTGCAGTGCATTTGCGCTCGTCTGAATAGTGTTCTTACACAGCTCCTCTTGTGGGAGGTTGGGTTATTGGTGGTTTCTCAGAGAATTTCTTGATGATAATAGGCAGATTTGTTTATTTATTTATGAGATTTATGTGGCCACCCACCTTATATACAATAACCCTGGGCAGCTCTCAAAAACAGCAATAGAAAACATAAAACAATAAAAACAACATCAGAAGAACAACTCGCAACACCACACTCCCCCATCAATTGACATTTACATCTACTGGGCTCCAGCCACACCCTAGCCCAAAGCTTCGGGGAAGAGCTAGCTCTTCAAGGCTTTCTTGAAGGATAGGAGGGTGGGATGTATGATTAGATGGAGTTCTGCATCATTTAATTGAAAAAAATGTATGACAGTGGCTCATCCCCTTCTCTTAGATCAACAAATTATAGATGATTATAGATGATTTCTTCATTATCACCATAAAGAAGTTGTCCTTCACAACTGTTGTAGAATTTGTGATACATTTCCTCCTGCTGCCAGTACTGCCTCTTTCCAAACTTTCGTTCATGGCCTATTACAGTCCTTCACAACATAGCTGGCACTAATGTGTTTCCTTTCTTACATAAGAAAAGCAATTATTGTTTCGGCAAGATGCCTCAGCTCTAAGAATTTCTGTCTGTAAGGAGCCTGCTGTGAAATATATGGCATAGTGGAAAAGATGAAAAGATACCCTGGAGAAGATGCTGATGCTAGGGAAAGTGGAAGGCAAAAGGAAGAGGGCTCGACCAAGGGCAAGATGGATGGATGATATTCTGGAGGTGACAGACTCAACCGTGGGGGATCTGGGGATGGCGACGGCCGACAGGAAGCTCTGGCGTGGGCTGGTCCATGAAGTCATGAAGAGTCGGAAGTGACTGAACGAATAAAAGATGAACTCTTGGTTTTTTGGTGAATGAAACATGAGTTTCTCATTTTACAAGTTATGTTTGCTTTTTAAACATTATTGGTTTTTCTACAACTCCCATTGTCCTTAGCAGCAGAACCATAGGGTTATGGGAGGTTACTCGATAGTGACAAGAGAGTCCTCAGCACATGGATTTCATGTATGATCTAGAGTTAGAATGTACATTAAATATTTTAAAACCCAATTTCTTTTTATATTTGTATTTTCTGTTTCTTTCTTTGAAAGAAAACATGATTAACCAGGATTATAACTATCACTTTAATGTATGATACAGATGCATTTGGCTGACTTAACTCTTGATTTCTTTGTCAGTTCTGTAAAACTCTTGAGATGATGTTAGCACGTTGTTTCTGTGTGTGGGAAGAGAAAGGAGATCCACGCAGCTTACCACTTACATTGAGCATCTCACTGGCCCTACCTCCTAGATCATGTTAGAAGTTCACACATGCTTGGTTGTTTGTGTGCAGACATCTGCTGTGTAGGGAAACTCAATTTCATGACAGCCAATGCTTGTTCAGTTAAATGTGTGTAGGCTCCCTTCTTGCAGATGTTATTCTCAATGTGTGGGCCTCTAGGGATTAGTGCCACTGCTGTATGAAAGTTAGGTGGTGAACAGTTCTGTTGCATCCTTCTCTATACATAGGAGCAACATGTGGAGAATGTCCAAAGAGTGTTTATGTGATATGTCATTAGGAACTTTAAAAATTAGTAAGAATCATAAATAAGCACAATTTAAACATTTGATCCTAGAATCAATCCCTGGTATCCTCAGGCCAGGCTGGAAAATTTATTATTCATCACATTTATATCACCGCCCATCTCCCCCACAAGGAGGGAACCTGGGCGGTTATCCAAAAATATTTTGGGAGGTGTATCTATTAGTTATCTATTAGTTATCTATTAGTTATCTATTATTATTTTTATTATTATTATTATTATTTATTATTATTATTATTATTATTTTATTATTATTATTATTTTATTATTATTATTATTATTATTATTTATCTATTATTATTATTATTATTTATCTATTATTATTATTATTATATATTATTATTATTAATCTATCTATTAGTTATCTATTAGTTATCTATTAGGACTTCTATATCAGGAATTTGTTATTTTTAGCATTCTGCATATTAATTTTTATTGTAAATTGAAAAAAACCCTGAAAATTGGAAAGTTTGCCATGCAGTAAGGCTTTAAGAGTAATGACCAAACATTTTAAAACGTGATAGTAACTATATATGTCAAAGGAAATTTATTTACTTATTTACTTATTTACTTATTTACTTATTTATTAAATTTATATCGCCTCCCCATCTCCCCCAAATGGGACTCTGGAAAATATTATGCTGGAAGTTTTCCTTGAACTTCAAGTGTTTTCTTAAAGTAAACTTTACATTAAAAACTAAAGAATAGGGTGTGTAAATCATCCCCAATTCAATCTGAGTTCAATATTCAAAGTCAGCAACATTTGTTTTAGTTGATCTGAAATTTGATTTGATAAAAGAATTGACCATATACTATCATGCCAAAGGATCAAAATATCTGCAAATACATCTGATTGTGTCAGAATGGGATAAAAAATATGGTAGAGGGCATTGATCCCGCAAAATTTTAGACAGATCAAAGTTTTATTGCAATACATTTGAAATATTCCCTTTGCACCTCCTTTAAGACGAAGATAGCAGGGATGAAGAAAGAACAAGCAGCAAGCTCCCAATGGCCCACCAAAGAGCCCACAGAGAAGTTGAGCTAAACCAATGCAGAAAGTGTCCTACTCCAACCTAAAAGGAGACATGTTCAAAAACTGTTTAAAACTTAAGCTCTTATTAAAGATTAGAGGGTCTATCTATCTGGTCACTTGCTTTTCTGACCTGGCAGACTTCTTGGCATGACTCACTGGCAAGATTAACCTTTTCAGGGGATGATATGTTATGAGCTGCTTGTGCCAACTATTGAAAAAGAATCCAAGTGGGTGGGTGTGGGTGGGTGTGATCATGGTTGCTTATGTAACACATTCCATGGCTATAATGGAATTATTGCAATATATTCAGTAATCTAATGGTAGGCACACTGTATCAGACCCACTCATAATGAAGAAGACTCTCTCATTCAGTGCAAGACAGAAGGAATCGAACCTGAAAATCCCAAGGGCACAGGGTGCATTTGCAACAGGCTGGGACTAAGAGGAGGACAACGTCATCTGTTCCTGCACTCAGGAAGTGGTGAGTATCCTGAACTGGTGACAGGCCAAGCAGAAACTGCAGATCTGCCTAGAGACAGACAAATAACAGAAAGAAAGCAAAACGATGTTTTTCTTTTTTATTTGGGGAAGTAAGTGAGGAGAATAAAAAGATTCTCATGATTGGGAATAAGAGAGGGGAGTGAAAGGGCTAAAGCATGGCTGCCTGACAGAAACTATACTGCGGTTCAGAAAAATATGAGTTAAGATTGGAAAATAGTCAAAGGATATGGATTTGGGGCAAGGCAGAGAACCACACAAGAAGGAATAAATCAGGTTTTTCAAAAAGCAGAAGAAGAAATCTAAACATCTGTCTGTCTCTACTTCCCTCCTATTAAGCCTGCTTAATCAAATTCTGATGGAAGGATGAGATATAAATGGCAGAACTTCGCTCCATGCACTCTGACAGGCAAGGTTGGTGGAGATAATAAAACTCACTATCTGTTATCATCTGTCTGCCTACCTGCCTACCTGTCTCAGGTACCAGGGGAGATATGCCACTCAATTCCTCCTTCAGCTCTGTCTGCAACAATGTTTGAAGCCAGAAAGCAGTAGACAAGTTCATTATTTTCAAATAGCTCTCTGAAGCAGTTCAAAGGCATGTAATTCAATATGACAACCCCCAAACAGCATAAAGTTTCCATTTTAAAATTCAAAGGGGTGATTCAATAAAATCTTCAGATTGAATTAAATTGTCAAAACTTCACACAGCTCTACTAAAGAGAATGTTTATTGGGGAGTCTTTGGTGCTCTCTGAGCCTTGTTGTTTATTTTAAAAAGGCAATTTCCCATAGGCTCTGAAATACTTCCAATTTCTTCCACTGTGGGGAGTATTTTAGTTTCTAAATTGTCTGGGGAAAAAAAGCTTTAACACTCAGCGTAATATTTTAGTGCTTTGGGAAGTAATACTGAAATTGTATTTCAGGCTGCAATCTTAAACACACTAATTTGAGAGGAAATCCAGTTGAACTCTCTATGTCTTACATCTGACTACTATATTAGCATGGGATCACATAATCTTGTTTTTAAAATAGGTGTATTATATTCTATTAAACAAAGCAAAACAAAACGTGTTACTGGAAGTGTTAAATATATTTCCCCTCCACAAACTAGAGACTTGAACCTAGAGTTATGCAAAATGTTTTGAATTCAGAATGTTTCAAGTTCAACATGAAATATTCCAGCCAGAGCTGTTGCAAGGGCAAAAATGTTAGGGATATTCAGAAGAACCCATTTTGAACTCAAAATCACAGTTTCAAACTCAAAACAGAGCATTTTGGCATGTTTTGAACATTTTTGCATACCCTTACTTAATCCCATACCTCTTAATAACAAAATTATATAAAATTTCTATTGATCTTAACCCCACTAAAGCCTAACTGCAGAGGGAGGAAAGGTTGTATCAGTCTATAAATTAAGGAAGGTTGTTATTGCTATTGTTGTTAGAATCCCTTTCTTCTTCTTATATAATGAGACTGATTTACACAATAAATCATTGAACATTTAAAAAAATCATAATCAAGTATTAGCAATAATCGAGAACAGAGTAAGTTTTTTTTAATAGGGATGGTTAGCTGTTTCTGCTCCTTGCAGGCAGTGAAAGAATCTGACCACCAAGAAAAAGTGGAAAGTGATAACTTATACTATATATGCTTTTTTTTTAATCCCAAAGACTAAAGAGCAGTCCCAAGGGAAGATGCAGTGAAGACAATTGCTGTGGAGATGAGCATTTTCGTACAGATGGAGAAAATACAATGCTGTTGGAATTTATTTTCATCTGTATTCCATTAGATTCTCAAACTTTTCTTCTAGATAACATGAAATACAAATTAATGAGTTATAGTCTATTAATATGGCTCTGTTGTGATTTTATACCTTGCTCACTGTATTTCAAAGAAACTAAAAGGTCCACTGTATAAACACATTATGCCACAAAAGCTGTAGTTTCAACCATCTACTGTAGCTACTACTCCTTCGGTGTTGTGTTGCTACAGGCTGAAGTGCCATCCAGCTTTCTTGCACAGACCTTCACATCCAGGTATGCATGAGAGCGCTGTGCTGAACTGAGACTAGTACTACTACTCTGTGTCCTCCACAGTACTCTGGAGTTTGAGAGGAGGTTGACCAGCAGAATGGCCTTTCAACCCTTTCTCTGTATCGTTTTTCCTCCGCCTCAGTCCCAGGGACTAGCAAGAAGGCAGTGTCTGCAGAAGTACAAATCCACATTGCAGGACAAGTGAGTTTGTCGACTACATGGAATGGCCTCAAGAAGAAGTGGGTTCTGAATATCAAACACTTAGAGAGAGAAATGTTTTCAGCACAGGCCACTGCTTTCAATGTGACATCTTGACCAAAGTAAATTGGAATATGATGTTTCAAAGTAAAAACATTTCAATCTGAGCTGTTCTTTCTGTGTCTGAAAGAAGTTACTCTGATCTGATTTTGGCCACAGTTGTGAGCTCAAATCCCGTTTTGATCTTAAGACAGAGCACTTTTATATTTTCAGGATGTGGGAACAATATCTTTCAGGTTTCAAACTTGAAATTGGCAATGTTAACTTAAAATGGTTGTTGTGGGTTTTCCAGGCTGTGTGGTCGTGTTCTGGCAGTTTTGGTTCCTAACGTTTCGCCAGTAGCTGGGGCTGGCATCTTCAGAGGACAGGAACACAGCTAGAAGATTCTCTCTGTGCCCAAGTGGAGGGTGTGTGTTCCTGCTGGTGTTTATAGCTGCTGAGAGGGTGTGTGTCTTCTGCGGGTCATTTACAAGAGATTAGGAGAGGGTTCTTTGTGGTGATTAGGGGGTGTGGTGCTGTCGTGTGTTCAGCTTAATATGTTCCATGACTTTAAAAAGAAATAGTGATCCACAATTTAAGAATCTAAACAGTCCAACTTGACAGTTCATTGTTCAGATAAAAGCTCTCTTTCCAAAGCAATAACAAAGGATTTTCTGTTTAGGTATCTAGACTACTCAGGGTGTGTGTGTTAGAGATTGGGTTTCAACCAAGCATGTCTCACACAAGCTTGAAGGAGGAGGCAGCCTCTTCTGTAACCTAATCTTACTTGCTTTGTGTGGGAGGGGCTGAATCCCTGTTTCCTGTTTCCTGTTCCCTTCTCTTCCCTTTCTTTCTGCTCGAATCTCCTACCAAGGATGATGGCAGCTATGGCTGCTGCCACATTTGTCATACTTCCATCCAGGTGGGCCACATTATAGAAGCATGTGGGTCACGTCCGAACCAATTGCTTGCACACATGGACCGTTTCTACTAAGGAACTGTGAGTTACAATAAAATTGTAAACTCTTTTTTTATGTTACTTTACATTAACGTGCAAAGTGTGTTTATTTTGTTTTTTGAACTGATTAAGCCTTGTGCAAGTTTATGGGAATGCTTCTACTCTGCTATATACTAATAAGAAGCTGCGTGGAGTTCTGGTACTACCACCCCAGAATTCCTACAGCGTGGTGGCTCAGCGGGTAAGACGCCAGGCTTGTTGATCAGAAGATCGCAAGTTCAGAGGTTCGAATCTCTAGCCCCGCGTGACGGAGTGAGCTCCCGCACTCGCCCCAGCTCTTGCCAACCTAGCAATTCGAAAGCATGCAAATGCAAGTAGATTATTAGGTACCACTTCGGTGGGAAGGTAACAGCATTCCGCACGCGTCATGCCAGCCACATGACCGTGGAAGCCTCTTCGGACAACTCTGGCTCTTCGGCTAACAAACGGAGATGAGCACCGGCCCCTAGAGTTGGACATGACTGCACAAATGTGCAGGGGGGAACTTTACCTTTTTATCTAGACTACTCACCAAGTTTTGTGAATTTCATTCTTCACTCCTGTCCTTCACTCTTTTTCTTGGTAACTGTGTTCCTGAGCTGTACCACTTCAGACTGTAGATGTCTCCCCATACAAAATAATTCTCTCACAAAGAACAAAAGAAACATGTTACAGATGTGTTTTCCTAATTAATGTTTTTTTTTTAAAGAAAAAGCTGTCCATGCACCAGGTTAGCACTAGAGTGAGACCTGTATGAATGTGAATGTTGGTGCGTTTCCTCTTTTAAGCATGGAGTTTATATGTTACAACAGCACTATACCTTCTTTTCAGACTATATGTCAGTTTCAAATCTTTTTTTTACAAGGGCTTAGATGGATAGAAGCATCTAATTTTGAACGAAGCTAATTTTTTATGTCTGTTTCAGTTCCGGACTCTGGGTTCAGTCCAAATTTGGGGTGGAAACAGCCTTGATAAATGACCTAGTCAGGAGCTGGATTGGAAGGTACATCTCTGTTGCTTGCTCTGGAACTCTCAATGCTGTTTAATAATATGAATGAGAGTATCTGTCTGGGGTGTTTGGCTAAAATAGGACTTCAGGATACCATTTTGTGTTTCTAATTCTGTATTCCTAGATGATGAAACTAGGGACTATTGTTTAGACCATTGGGTCTGTTGGATTTCTTAGAAATCTGTGCTGTCTCTTACACTTTTGTCATCATTACGAAAGAGATGAGGGAAGTCACGCAAATCTTTGAAGCTGATACCAAGTGCTCCTTCTCTTTTTGAATTGATGCCAGTGCCTCACTAAATGAAAAGCTGGATGGTGGGCAACAAATTAAGACTTAGTCCAGATAAGGAGGTCCTATTGATCAATAAACAAACCAATCCAAGGTTTAGTTGAGAATACAACTTGTTCTTTGGATGGAGCAGTGGTCCCTCTGAGGGAACAGATACAAAGCTGAGCATGCTTTTGAATTCATGGGCTGTTCTTGCAAGTTCAGGTATTGTCAGGGACAACAAGTATCTTTATCTAGTTTAATCTAATGTACTCACTGGACTTTTTTCTGGGGAATATGGATCTATCTAGAGTGATTCATGTCTTCATCATTTATCATCTAGATTATTCTATCATGCTCTGTGTGTAGGGTTACCAGACATCTGGCAAAAGGAAGACATGTCCTCCTTTTTGTCGTCATGTCCTCTGTCTGGCAGGCATAGCCATAAAATCAAATATTGTCCAGCTTTTTGAGCATCTTGGGGTTTTTTTTAAATTTTGGACTGTTTTCACAACAGTAGTCATTCAAACTTTTGGGTATTGTGACCTTGTAAATTGTCTGTTTCTTTCTTTCCCTTGTCCGTCAACAGACTGGACAGCCTAGATTTACGTTATTTAATTTATTTCCTAATTCCGCAATCAATTTCAATCCAGCCCCTTCAAATATATCATCACTGTAGTCTGTAGACTGCATGACTCATCATACATTTCTCATTTTCCTACAACACATTTTATTGAAATTTTTAGCAGTAATAAAAGATAATACAAAATGAAATTAGAAAAGAAAGGAAAAGTAGAAGGATGGAAAGTGCAGAAAATAAAATAGAAAAGAGACAGAAAGAGAGAAAAAATGTTTTTATCTTATCTCTGATGAAACAAGTCAATTTTATAGTCTTTTCTTTTGTGCAATATTCTGACATCCTTAATCCTTAATTTGACATTAAGATGCTGTCGTAGGACCTGGTCTCCATCCATATCTTCTTCCTCCCATCTTAGAAATTTTTTAAAGCTTTAACAGCCCTCTCTTGTAAGTCCAATAGTAGGCCATTGCCTACAGTAGGCCATTTTCCATCTCTTGACTTAATATTTGTACTTCCTCTCTATTTTTTATCTCTGTTTTATTTTCCACAACCTCTTTTTTGTTTTCCAAGACTTCCACCCTGACTTTAATTTGGTTTACCATTCCATTCAATCATCCTACAGATTCTTCCAAATTATTTTCCATCTCATATTTTGCCTCTTCTTTGAGATCTCTTTTAAATTATACATTCACATAAGCACATATTGATGTTGTTATTGTAGCTGTAAATTTCTTTCCCAGTTCCTCGAAGATCCTTTGAAATGTCTCAAATGCAATACTTTTGTCCGTCATTTCTTTAAGTTTCACTGCTTTTCTAGTAAATAGCCATTTCATCAAGCACAAATGCAAAGGGAGTGTCCTGACTTCGAGTGAAGGAAAACACGCTGAGACTTGGTGTACAGGCTCCAGTGCTTTATTGTCGTACTCTGCTAGACAGAATCCAGCTAAACTAAAATGAACTAGTAATGCTCAGAGAAAGGGCCCAAGAAATCAGGGCGGGGCCTTCTTTAGCCTCTTGGGAGGAAAGCAAAGCGATTCAGTACTATGCATGTGTTTATCCCCCTGGAGGGAGCCCCCTCCTTCTTCACCAGTTATCTCCCTGACAGGGAGGCTTTTTTTTTCTTTTTCACCCTTCTCTAGTCCTTAAGTCTTTGGTCACCTCTAGTACTCCATATTTCTATGATCACATGGTCTGTCTCTGTAATGGTGTGTGAGAAAGACCTTGACAGATGGGGCAAAGAGATGCTGCCTAGGGAACGGTCAGGTAAGAGGGGGCATAGCCCACAACTGCATAATGGGATGAGAAAGGGGCTCAGAAAGGACCATCCCTACCTTCTCAAACTGTAAATGAGACGGCGGGAGATTTGTACTTTCAGACTTGCAAGATTCTTTTAATGTAGCCTTACAATAAAGTAGAATTAGCTCATCTGGTTGTGTTTCCTGTCTGGTCCACCTGGGAAGACTGACAGTCTCAAATTTCCTTTATCTATTTTGAAAAATCCACCAATCGTCTCTTCACTGAAAGTGTAAACAGTCTACATTCCCATGAAGGTTTTTTATTATTATTATTTATTTGTTTGTTTATTTATTTTCAAAAACACTTTAGCAAAAGTAATAAGATTTCAAATTTAACTGGTCCCCTACTCCATTTAAAACTTTTTTAGATTGAATTTTTATCAAGCTTTATGCCACTAATCTTAATTAATGTAAATGTTCTTTACATTCTTTAAATTGTTACTTATCTCTTTTCTTTGTTCTGGAATGAAGGATCACTCACCAGGTGGCTTTATTCTGACCTGTTGTTCAGAAGATCTCTTTTAGCATTAGAATAGTTGTAATCCAAAAGTGCTTTAGAAAGTAGGGTTTAGCAAACTCAGTGTCTTTACAGGCTCCTCTGTGGCTGTGAGTTTGTTGTCGTTTCCGCATCTCCCAGCACTCAGACTCATGAGTCAACTGCAATCCTGTGGTCTTCTCACAAGAAGCAGCCATCCAGAGCACAAGTGAGCAATCTCTGGGCCTCTCCTTGTCCGGAGAGGCTCTGTTGGTCTGGGCTTGTCGCCCGGCTGTTGGTCTTCACCGCAGAATCTTCTCTACTCCTTCAGAGATGTCTTAGTCCACCATTGCCTCACCTGGAAGTCGACTCTGTTGGGATTATCAGGAGTCAACTCAGCATTGTCTCATAAGAATAATAGGGGGTCTTTCTAGTAAACGTGTCTCTACTGTGCTTGTGGGATGTTACCTGTGTCACCTGATTTCCTCTTCCTCCTCCTTCTTGGTTTGGGGATTCTCATTCTCCATTACGCTTTGGGCACACCTGCAAGCAGGAGGGCTGCACCATGCAGCTCTCGTCCATTCCATCTCGCTTGCACGCAGATCTACTGTGAATCTACTTGTTACCAGATCTACTGAATAAATGTAAGCTATCTCTATTTTTCTTCATCTAACTAATGTGTGAAGACTGAATTTATTTCTGAATGCAATTAAGCTTAAAGTGCAAGTTCCCTGCTGGTTCACGCTTCTACTCTGCAAGATTGTTGTTAGCTGCTTGGAGTTCTTTTATTGACCTTCAAGACTCCATCAGACTCATCATACATTTCTATGGTAAAATTTGAAAAGTGCATCATCGTTGATTCTATATTATTGCTAGCATATGTTCTTGAAAATAAAGATTTGTTGGAAAAATATTGTGATTGAAAAACCACTCTTTCTGAAGCTGGAAAAAGTAATTTCGTGTGTGTGTGTGTGTGTGTGTAGTTTTTCGCTGTAATTTTTGTGCAGATGACAAGAAAATTAAACAGTGTGTCCTTCCCCCCCCACACACACATTTGTCCTTCTTTCCAGTTGTCTGTGTCCTCCTTTGCCTGTTCAGATATCTGGTAACCCTATCTGTGTGGAGCCTCTCTTCAAAAGTTATCAGAAGTTCGAGCTGCAGCAAAATGGAGGCCATACTTTTCATCACATGTTTATTTTATATCACCAGTCTTTGATGAACTTTACCAGCTTCTAGGGTTCTTTTACACAAAGGTGCTCATTCTTCCTTGTAGTGCCTAAATGGTCTGAATCACCATTCTTGGTGTGAAGAAAGGTGTCTGTCATTTGGGATCATTAGCAGATGCCCTATTATATATCTTATCTTTTAGAAAAGTTGGTTTTATGAGTATTCAAGCCACAGCTATAAGACCAGAGATCCTTTTTCCATTACATTTCCAGGGCCAAAAAAACTGGCTTTTTATCGGATGCCTCTGGCTTAGGGCAGTATCGGTAACTGCTTATTACTCCCATCCCAGACCTACTCAGTGAAACCAAGGACCACAATACTTTAACCAGTACAAGTCTCGTAGATTCCAGGTAGGCACATTCAGAACAAAACAGCAAATGGAAATAGACTAAACTGATGAAGATCCTACGGTACTTGTAACTAAGCAAGAGATGATGCGTAAGTTGTATCTGACTATCACATTGATCTATGACATCCTTCCACAACCCCCAACATTTTTTAGACTGTCTCTCCTGCTTAACATCAGAAGTTAGCAGCTGCTAATTAGATCTTGTGGGTGGTCAGAACAGCTTGTTATAGTAGAAGTGCAATAGACAAGATAGCGGCAGGACACTGACACACAAAGAACAAGTGTAGTCATGTAAATAGCAAAAGACAGCTTGGCCAACTGGGTACATAAAGCAAATCTTCACAGAGGTAGATAGGTAAAAACTATTCTTATACACCACCACCACTCCATGTACTGGACATAATAACATATTCATATGGAATTAGCAAGCACTGGCTGAGAATTCAGCCATCAGCAGAAGATCAATATTTGCTACCAAGTATCCTAAAATATCTTTCCATATATCGTATTTTTTAAGAAAACCAAAAATATAAAATTGGTTACTCCCCAAATCCAAAGTCAAAACTTGAGATTGTAGGAAAACATGCTGAAACACCTTCCTTCCTGTAAAGCTATCATTCTCTTGCCAAATGCAATCTCTCAGTACTTCTGTTTGTTTTCACTAACTTATCTTACAGATTAATTGGATAGCTGTAGTGAGTCAAGTCTCTCCCTAGCAACAGTTTCTTTTCTGTTTGTTTCCCACAATTGTGAGTGGGTGCTTAAATATCATTCCTAATTAATTCAAGTCTAGACCCATTTTTTAAGGAGTGGGATATAGATGTCATGAAAAATGAGAGAAGATTCACTTGTTCCAAGAGTATGCAGTGAAGGACTATATCCAATTCTGAATTTTTGCTGGGGCAGGATATCTACTTATGCAAAGCAGAGCTCCAGGGTTTGCTAATATCTGCCCACGCAGCGTGCCCACTTGTACCTCTTGAGAAAGAGCTGATTCTGGACGTTGAAAGATGTCCCAAAAATGGGATATGCCACCTTAAGGAGCAGAAACATTTTTCAAATCCTTCAGATTCACCATTGGATACAACCCAGAATGTACAGGATATTTAAAGAAATCCTAGAATGTAGGACAAAGAAGGTGCCAGTCAGGGCCACAACTAAAAGTGTATGAGACTGCACATTCCCTCTTTTTCTGGCTGTACCTTTCTCTCATTTTTATTTTGATACCTGTTCCTTCCTTCTTTCTCTCTCTCTCTCTTTTCCTCTCCCCCCTCCACCCCCAGCAGCAGGATGCAAGGTAAAAGGTATGTGAGAGTTACACTCAGAGCTAGAATTCCCAGAACAGGAATGCTAGTGAAGTTACAATCAACTACCACCTAGCATCAGGTCTGAGACACAGAAAGCAAGTTACAGTATCTGTTAAGCCATGGGAAAGGTGAGGAAAGAGAACACTGGATTTGAATTGCCATGAGTATAAGAAGGAACTGCAGACTTGTACTGACAGAGACCAATAAACCCTTTAAAATGGCTTAATCCTGGTATGCAATAAAGATTCTTATCTAGCTTTGCTGGGTCTCTTGTCTGGGTGGCTTCTTCCAAGTTTGAGCCAGGGAGACTGACAAGAGACCTCTTACCAGAAGCCTGAATTGGTTGCCAGTCCAAGGACTTTAAGATGCCACCCCATATTAAATAAATAAAAACTGATCAAAGTATCCCTGAATCTATGAAGTAAGTAAATAGGGACTAAGTGAAGGTGCCATATTTCTTTAGGATTTGCTGGGCTAGAAACCAGGAGTCTGTGAGTTCTAGACCCGCCTTAGGCATGAAAACCGGCTGGGTGACTTTGGGCCAGTCACGCACTCTCTCAGCCCAACCCACCTCACAAGGTTGTTGTTGTGGGGAAAATAGAAGGAGGAAGGAGTATTAGGTATGTTCGCCACCTTGAGTTATTTATAAAAATAATAAAGGCGGGATAAAAAATTAAATAAATAAACATCCCAACTGTCTGGTAAATTGGATGCTAAATTGAAAAGAGGCTCTGAGAACATGGATAATTTGTCTTGAATGCAAGATAATCGTTCATTAAAAGAAAGCTGCTTTTCCTGTCTTGGAAGAGTTGTGTTGCTTTTTTTTTTTTTTTTTAGGGATCTGGACTTGCCAACTCTTGATTTCCAAAAGATGAGTTGCAAGCTTGAAGGTCATATATCCTGCCCTCATGGTTTCTCATCCTTTAATTATACTAATGGCAAATTGGAAAGGAACCTGCTCTCACATTACAATTTACAGCCAAACCATTTTCAACTGTGCCTCAATTAAATTTGCACGTAAATGAATTTCAACAGAGCTCTGAACTATGTTCTTGCCATGGAGCATCACTAATGAAGTCTCTACTCAGGGCTACCATATCTGGGCTGCAAAAATCCATACAACAAAGAATTAGAGCTGCTGGATCTCTTTGCTGCCATGTAGCCAGGAAATCAGAAGACATTTACTTCTTGGGAGGAGAGCAATGACAAATCTCGATAAAATAGTTAAGAGCAGAGACATCACACTGACAACAAAGATCCGCATAGTCAAAGCAATGGTATTCCCCATAGTAACCTATGGCTGCGAGAGCTGGACCATGAGGAAGGCTGAGTGAAGGAAGATAGATGCTTTTGAACTGTGGTGTTGGAGGAAAATTCTGAGAGTGCCTTGGACTGCAAGAAGATCAAACCAGTCCATACTCCAGGAAATAGAGTCAGACTGCTCACTTGAGGGAATGATATTAAAGGCAAAACTGAAGTACTTTGGCCACATAATGGGAAGACAAGATACCCTGGAGAAGATGCTGATGCTAGGGAAAGTGGAAGGCAAAAGGAAGAGGGGCCGACCAAGGGCAAGATGGATGGATGATATTCTGGAGGTGACGAACTCAACCGTGGGGGAGCTGAGGATGATGATGGCCGACAGGAAGCTCTGGTGTGGGCTGGTCCATGAAGTCATGAAGAGTCGGAAGCGACTGAACGAATAAACAACAAAAGCATTCAACTGAATGTTTGTAGCCCAGCTATGGTAGTTGTAATTTACTCCTAAATTAGAATTGTATAATTAGTTGCTTTTCTAAGTTATCAGTTCAAAAGGACTTCAGTCTGTGGCCTGTTCCACCATAGAGAAGTGCTGAAGGTAAAACCCATTCCTAAAAAGAATTAACTCATTGTTCACTAGGAATTCAAGTTTTCTACACAAAAAAGCTGCACTGATCTGAGATCGGTGTCATGCCCCTGGGTCCCCATGACTATGCGGGACTTGCCTAGGTCTTTGCAAGCTACACTGGTTTCTTTTTGGCTTAGCTGCTGCTCCAGAGGAAATACGCTGAGGATAGGTTTGCAACATTTCTTGTGGAGCTGCAGGTTAAGCAGTTTCCGGTTTCATTCTGCCTTTCTGCTCCTCAGAATTCTCTCTCTCTCCTGCCATCATGGTGCCATGGTACCTTGGTGCAATTTCCAAATTTTTCCAGGCACTTCAAGGGGCAATCCTGCCGCTTTCCTACACAGAGGCTGGTTGACTTTTAAAATCTCCTGGCAAAAAGCAAATGCAGTGAGGGAAGAACAAAGATGGGGGTGGCTTTCCTTTTTTACATCTTCCCATTGACCAGCTGCAGGGAGCACTAGTCAGCTCAGTGGGAAAATGAACATGGCAACGGGGCCATTCATGCAGCTGCACAAAAATGCTGGACTCTTCAAGACTTCCATTATTTTGTATCTTTCAACAGTAACAGAAAATGTGCAGAATTCTGTGTTTCCTGTGCAAAGGGAAGATAAGAAAAAGGGGTGACTCTTCAGAATATGTCAAGTCTGGGCTTCTGGTTGTGACCTATGGGAGTCTAGGTCTACGGGGTGATTGGCAGCTCTTCCGAAAGGACACAGGAAACAGGGAGGACTCCTGGGATTTTCAACATACTCCCAAAATAGCCACTAATGAACTACTCCTTGTTACTCTTCCAGATGATTGGATCTTGTGGTTTCTTGTGTGCCTATTTATAAAAATAGGCTAAACTTTTATTATATTCACTATCACAGATGTCCCATGGTACTTCTTGTTTACATTACTGCACATATAATTAGGAATACTGTTTTTCATAGCTGCATAGTTTACTTTTTCAGTATAGGAAAGTTTATTTTGATAAACATTCTATATCATTAGTAAAAGAATAGTGGTGTGGATCATTTACAGCATTGTGGTTTTTCCCCTCCTGTTGACAGTGTATTGTATTGAACAGAATTCATCTGCCAATGAAGTAGCAGCTATCAGCAGAATAGATTCTCCTCCCCAAATCTGCTCCAGAGGACTAGAAGATTTTATGACAGATACAGGAGGAAAATAGCATGAAAGGGAATCAAGGCCCATTCTGTTGTATAAGTCCACTTATGCAATACTGAATGCAATTCAATGTCATAAAAATTAATATGTTGGCAATACTGAATGCAATTCAATGTCATAAAAATTAATATGTTGGCAATTTACATATAAGAGAAAGTCGCTGACTGATTCTAAACAAATCAAACTTTCAACTTGAAATATAGGCATGATACAAAAGAGATTTGCTTACATAGCCTCGAAAGCATGGAAAGTATGCCCCTGCCAAAACAGGGGGGAAACCCATACCATTGATTGCTTTTATGATCTACAATGCTGCAATTTATTTTGTTCTTTCATGACGTTACATATTGTTGATTTATGATCCTGAGAAATTACAGTATGAGCTAAGAAGGTGAAGGAAAAATGTTGCTTTCGGCCAAATCAGAAACTCATACTCAAACCTCAAGCTTGTTTGTTTGTTAATTAATTTATTTATTCTTTCAGTTTCTAAGACCACCCACTCGCCAATGATCCGTTCAAATTGAAGAAGAAATAAAAATTTTAAAAAGCGTAGGGCATATTTGGAGAAATTTTTAAAAATGAACTACTAATTGATGCTAAAGTCTTGGGGTTAAATTTTTCAGAGGGTAGGGAGGGAGCACCTGTGGACTTGCAGCCTACTTGGAGCATTGGATGGTTAGAAGAGGTTATCAGGGTGCCTAGAGGGACAAAGGAATAAACTTTAGTTTACTTTGGAAAAAAGAGTGGGCTGGATTGACCTCCCAAGTTTTTTTTCCATTAGATCTGACGTACATAGCCTGAGGTGACCTCAAATGCCTTGGCTGTGACCATGGTCCTTCCCAATTTATTTCAAAATGGTAAGTTTAAAAGTGGCAGAGAAAAAAAATCAAAACATGGCTGGAGCATAACTCTTAACTGTAGGTAATATTCACTAAATGTAAATAGGCCCTACCTATTAGAATGGTAGTGGGTTGTGTTGGTGTATTATTCTTTGAGGAGTAAGTCACAGCAATAAAGCCTTATTAGGTAAGCACCTGCTAACTTTGAAAGGTCAGACAGCACGTGATCCAGGAGGAGTACAAAAGAACCTGCCTGCCCTGCCCACTGCTTACTTCTTACTGCTTCTGCTCCTGTTTGCTTGCTACTTATCTTTTCTGGTGAGTGATGAAAGAATTGTAACACTTCCAGGGATCTGGAAGAGAACTGTAAATAGTATCTGTTTGAATGAGTAACTAATACAACTGCAACTGATTTACTACAAATGACTGGCATCATTCATTGGTCTCTAATGCTAAACGCTTTCTGATACCCTGCATGTGTAAGAAAACACACACCCCAACAGGTTATGAACCCAAAAAGTACAAGGAGAGGCCAGCTCAGCAGCAGCTTGTTTGCATTTGAAGACAAGTAAACAAGGCAAGTGAAGTGTTTTCCTCTTTGAAGCTGCCGGGAGGTTTCTATCTGTTCACAGAAAAGCTAAGCTGAGGAATTCACGAGGTGCTTAGTGAAGATAGAAGCCATGGCTGCTTATCAGTCCTTAGGAATGCCGCTGGAGCGATTGTCAGAAACTAACTACATAAACTGGAGTTTAAAAATGGAAATGTACCTTCAGAGAGAAGATTTATGGGCTCCGATTGGTGAGCCAACTCCAGCAAATCCCAGCAATGCATGGCTTAGGCTGGATGAACATGCCAGAGCGTCCATTATTTTGGGAGTTGAAGACAGTCAGCTAGTGAATGTGCATGGCTCGAAATCTGCAAAACAACTGTGGGAGGCACTAAGAGATTTGCATATAAAAGCAACAGCAGGAAGTAAGGTTTTTCTAACTAGAAAACTTTACAAAGCCTATCTGTCGGAGGACAGCAGCCTGCCTGAACATTTACACTTTATAAAGCAGCTGTTTGTAGAATTGCAAGAGAGAGGTATGGAGTTTACACCTCTAACAAAAGCATACATTATTTTATGTTCACTGGATGAAACATGGGATACGTTAATTTGCACCCTAGAAGCAATGCCTGAGGCTGAACTTACTCCTTCGTATATTTCTGGACGGCTGCTTGCTGAATGGGAGAAGCGACAGGAACAGCACTTGTCTCCACCCATTTCTTCTGATAAGCTACAGCATGGAAAAGCGAGAGCAGGGAAGGGCAATCAAGCTGAAGCAACAGCTCTAGCAAGCCGCCAATGTTTCAATTGTGGCTCAGCTGGACATTTACAGAAAAACTGTAATTTATTTCCCAAAGAGCAAAAGACAAGAAAAAAGAACAGAGAGGCAATGCGAAAGAAGGCTCTGCAAACAACACATATTGCACAAGTTCATGAAAAATATGATTCTGATTTCTGGGTGTTAGATTCTGGTGCTAATTGCCATTTATCAGATTGTAAAAGTTCCTTTGTTTCACTGTCTAAAACTAATAGACAACGTGTTTCTATGGTTGATGGGTCTACAATAGAAATCATGGGTCAAGGTGACATGTATCTATCTTGTTTGGGAGAAACTGTTAAAAATGTGCTGTTTGTTCCTAAATTGCAAACTAACCTTCTATCTGTAGCCCAATTAGTAGCAGCTGGATATGTCATAACATTTAAGAAAGATGGTTGTGAGATACATAAGAATGGTAAGTTGTGTGATAAATTAACCACCCAGAGTCCCCTATTCGGGGAGATGGGTGGGAATAAATTTAAATAATAAATTAAATAAATAAATAAATAAAATATCTAGAATGTGTAGTTTGCAAGGAATGTAAAACCCAGAAGGCTCCTGTGAGTAAGCACAGAGACAGAGTTACAACTAGACCTCTTGAAATTGTTCATTCTGACATTATTGGTCCTTTTGCTCCAAGTTTGGGACAAGCAAGATTCATTATGACCATAATTGATTATTTTTCAAGATATACATTTATCTATCTGTTGAAACATAAAGATGAGGCATTTGATAAATTTAAGAGTTTTGTAACATGGGCAAATGGAAAATTTCCAAAACCTGTGTCTGCCCTACAATGTGATCGTGGAAGGGAATTTCTTTCTAACACTTTTAGAAAATTCCTAACAGAGAAGGGGATAGAACAAATTCTTTCTAACCCTTACACTCCACAGCAAAATGGAGTTGCTGAAAGGAAAGATAGAACGCTTCAAGAAGCTATGATGTGCTTGCTTAAAGATGCAAAATTACCTTTTAAGTATTGGGGTGAAGCAGTATCAACAGACTGTTCAATTGTGTGATTGAGGATACTCCATTTCATTTGTTTTATGGTGTGAAACCAAAAGTGAACCATCTCAGAGTTTTTGGCAGTGCAGCATGGGTTCATGTGCCAAAACAACAGAGGGGGAAAGGAAGTTCCAAAACAAAGAAAGCAATTTTTGTTGGGTATGAACAAAGCCAAAGAAGCTACAGGTTCATATTAGGCAATAAATTAATAATTAGCAAAAGTGCTTCATTTGCAGAACAAAACTGGGAAAAAATAAATCCCAGTTCGCATGTTGATATGAAACCAGGGCAAAGGCAAGAACTTGCTGATAGAAATTCACAAGATTCTTCACCAAATAAGTACATTAAATAAGAGGAGCAAGCTGAAAATCTGTCTGATGAGACAGATGCTACTCAGGAAAGTGAGGGAAGACAGAATATTAACCCTGTTAGCCCTGTAATACCTTGCAGATCGCAGAGGAGTAATAAAGGAATTCCTTCTCAACGTTTTTGAGGTGGATATGGTTAAAGCCTTCCATGTTTACTCTGAACTAGAGTCTTTACAGCAAATAAATGTTATGCCACCTGAGATTGCAAAATGCTGGTATGATGCAATGCAACAGGAATTAGATTCCTTGAAAGAAAATAAAACTTGGAAATTAGTTTATCTACCTCCCAATGAACGTTGTCTGGGTTGTAGATGGGTCTTCCAACTAAAAAAGGATGCTAGTGGGAAAATTTAAAAATACAAAGCAAGGTTAGTTGCTAAAGGATTTTCTCAAAGAAAACAATTAGACTTTGACAAAAGTTTTGCACCTGTTACAAAGGGTGAATCAATCAGATTGTTGTTGAAAGTTGCTGCACTAAAAGGGATGTCAGTTTATCATTATGATATTCAAACTGCATTTTTGTATGGTGAGTTAGACCAGAAATTGTACATGCAACAACCACCTGGTTTTGAACAAAGTAAACGTTTGGTGTGTGAACTTCAAAAATCAATTTATGATTTGAAACAAGCAGCTTGCTGCTGGAATCTAAAATTAGATGAAACACTGCAAAGTTTTGGTTTTGAAAAAGGGAAGGCAGATCCATGTGTTTATGTTAAGAAAGATAAAGTTTTATGTATTTGGGTTCATATGTTTTTTTTAATCAAAGTTTTTATTATTTTTTAAAACAAAGATAAAAAACTACAAAAAACAAAAAAAATACAAACAAAAAAAACACTAAAAGTGTAAAAACACAAAAGAAAAGACTTTTAGAAAGTTACATACATACAGGTGACTTCCAGCTTTCAACAGCAAGAATATACAACAATTCCCACAAACAAACCCTTCCTCTATATCAAACCATAATCACATTATTTCTATAAATCCCTCCATTAACACATATACAAATCTCTAATACAATTGCTCCTTCCCCTTACATAAAATATATATATACATATATTTAAATTTCTACTTCAAACTTCCTTCCCTTTTAAAAAACAATCCATTTAATTTTTAATTTATAAAAATTAAGAATATTTAATTGGATTGATAATGAGACTAATATGATTTTCTTTTCTTTTCTTTTTCTTTTCTTATGGTTTGGATTAGGATTTATAGGATTATAGATTTGTAAAACTTAAAGGATATTGAGAAGATATAATAATGTTTTATACTGTTTTTTAGGTCTAATAGGGTTAAGATTGTTTATTATAAAGGCAGACAATTTATTTGTTTTTATAATTTGATGCCTATTGTGTAGACAGAAGTATATAGAATAGTAGTAGAATAAAAAAAGTATTTGTGTTTATATGTTGATGATTTATAGTTACTTACTTCATCAGACGAACAGCGACTTGATTTTGAAACATACATGAAGAACAATTTTACATTAAAGAATCTTGGTATAGTGACAAATTATTTAGGCTTGGAAATATACAGAGAAAAAGATGGTAGTTTCCTGGTAAGCCAAAGTAATAAGATCAAAAGACTCCTAGAGGAGTTTAACATGCAGGAATGTAAATCAGTCTTAACCCCTATGCTTCCTGAATTCCAGAAGGAGGTGGGAGAACTTGAGTTATCTGAGGCAGATGGGTTTAGATCTGCAATTGGAAGTTTATTGTACATTGCAAATCATTCTCGCCCAGATATTTCTAATGCTGTTTCAATTTTAAGCAGACAAGTAGAAAAACCCACTTCTACTGGGAAAGCAGCATTGAAAAGACCGTTTAGGTATTTGCAAGGCACAAAGGATTACTGTGTGAGGCTTTCTGCTTCTGGGACAGGAGAATTACAGGCATATGCTGATTCAGACTGGGGAGCAGACCTAAATGATCGTAAGTCAACTTCTGGAGCTATAATACAGTATGCTGGCTCAACAATTGCCTGGCATTTATTTATTTATTTATTTATTTAATTTATCCCCGCCCATCTCCCCAAATAGGGGACTCTGGGCGGTTTACGGAATAGCTATAGTTAAGAATCAACAGTTACATCCTTGAGATTCCAGAATTTTAAGTTCCTAATACAGTACTATTTCCCTTGCCTAAAAAGGCCAGGAACCCAGGCTTCTCTGTTTTCTTTATTTTCCAACCTTTTTTTCCTTAATACAAGAATACATTTTTAAAGACAACAATGTATGTTTGGATGTAGGCCAGCTTTTTCCAGCTTTAGAACCATTACACATTTAAGACACACAAATGACAATATGGACCGAGATCGACGGCGGGCCAGCTATTGTTAAATAAAGGCTGTCTTCAGCTTTTCTGGCAAGGTGCGGTCCTTAGGTGCTTGGGAAACCATGTTCCACAAAGCAGCACGGCGCAGGAGTGCTGGGTCTTTGGCCCCTCAACAGCTGAGAAGGCAACCCCAGGAGGAGAACCGCGACGAAGGGGTTGCAAATCATCTGCCAGCCACTGGTTATCGTGTCAGACTTGTCGGAAAGTATACACAGAGGAGGGAAAGCAGGTTCTGTATTGAAAGTGTAGCTGAGGAACTGTCCCCTCCGCCCATTCATAGTAAGGAAGAAATCTAGGATAGGGTAACATTGCTGGAGATGGGGAGGGAAGAACCAGCTCAGGAGGAATGATGCCTCAGGATGATGCTGACAACCCTCTCTGCCCATAAAATCTGCTTCCCATAATACACTGTTAATATCCTCAGTACGAAACATTCGATGGCCTAGGTGGAGCCTTCCTTCTCCCGTGACTCCGTTTGGGTAGACAGGCTCTGGGACTTCGCAGGCCCCTGCTTTGGGGAAGGGTACAAAAACCATGCAGGGGTCAGCTGGGAGTTGTATCCAAGAGTCACTTGAGTTCCTTGTACAGTACTTTACTCTAATCCTTGAGTCTCACACCTGATGAAGTCCAAGAGTCCCTTTTGGCAGCAGGAAGGCCTCAGGCTGCTGGTGGCCGAAGCACTATTCACACCTGGCTTCATTTACGTCTGTTTGCAAGAGAATCACAGGGAGGGCAGGAAGAGGAGGAGAACGCCCAGCGTGCCGTGCGGCAGATCATTCGGTCAGCAGAAGACTAGCGCTCCCTCCAGCAGAGAGATGGCAGGCTAGCCCGGAAGGGCTCATTCCGTCTTGGCCTTATCCTGGAATTTCTGGTGAACAACTCGCAATGTGGTGAAGAAGTTGCCAATAAAGAGGGTGAAGAAGGGGAGGGCGCACATCAGGACCTGCCATTCTTTGCATTCTGGATGCCTGGCCAGCTGGAAGAGTGTGATGGCATTGAACAGTTGCCAGAATTGGCCGAAGAAGAGGAACGGAAGCAGAAAAGTGAGGCCTCTCCACATCCACGACTGGAAACCCTCCACAGTGAGATCCATGGTGTGTCGTTCACCCAAAGCTCTCAACCGGTACAGGCAACCACTCTGGTAATAATATTGAAGAAACTGGACGAAGCTCTGATACATGGAGAATGTGAGGAACTGGTTTCTGAACTTCTGGTACATAAGGCCATCTGGCCAAGTCAGCATGACACCTGAGAGGAAGGTGGAAATGTAGTGATGAAACACCCACCAGCCTTTAATCTTAGAACCATTGTTGATCAAGATGCTCTCCCGAATGGTCAGCGTGCAGTAATACCAGACCAGGAGAAAATTGAAGACAGCATCAGTTACCCTGGAGTTAAGGAGGAAGCGGCAGGTGAAGGAGATGATGAGCAAGATGATGGTGAGGTAGAGCTTGAACTTCTCATACTCATCCTTATACGCAAACTTAGCTTGTTTGCTCAGCAGAGTGACGTTCACATTCCCCAGCACCAGATTCAGGTACAACCCATTCTTCTTTGGCAAGTAGGCCTCCATTTCAAAAAAGACATTCTGTCTCTCTTTGATCATATTCTGGAGTTCCTTGAGGGCATCCTCTTTCTGCACCTGGTCAGGAAGAGAAGATTTGCACTTCTTAAGAACCAGAGAGAGTTCCTTCAGTTGCTTCTTCTGTCGTGAGATGGAGCTGGAGATGCCATCTTGGAGCTTTGTTAGCTCCTCCAGCTTCTGTTTGTAGAGCTTGTGAGTTTCCTGCACGCTCTGGAAGCCGTCCTGCAGCTCCTCCCAGTCCCGGAGGCACTCGGTGACCGAGGCCCGGCAGCTCATGGCGACGGTGTGAGAGACCGGCAGTCCCTCCGACGCGCCCTCCCGCAGAGCGGGGGAGGAGGAGGAGGGAGCGACGCTTCGGAAGGACGCCTCAGCATTCTAAGAAACAGACACTTGTTGCTCTTTCTAAAGCAGAAGCAGAATTTTATAGCCTGGCACAAATCTGTAACGAGATTGTATGGTTTAAACAATTATTAAAAGATATAGGCATGGAATTGCACCAGCCTGTAACTGTTTTTGAAGATAATCAGGCTTGTATTCATATGGCTCAGTCTGAGGGTTGTAGGAACAGAACTAAGCATATTGACATACGATACTATCATGTCAAGGATTTAATAGCCAAAGGTGAAATCGTGTTGAAGTACTATGGCTCAAAAGACATGATTGCTGATTTTCTAACAAAGCCCCTTGCTGCAGTAAAACACAAGGAGTTAACTGAAAAAAATGGTTTGCGACTTACACCTCTAGCATAATAAGAGGAGTGTTGGTGTATTATTCTTTGAGGAGTAAGTCACAGCAATAAAGCCTTATTAGGTAAACACCTGCAAACTTTAAAAGGTCAGGCAGCACGTGATCTAGGTTGAGGAGTATAAAAGAACCTGCCTGCCTGCCCCACCCTGCTCACTGCTTACTTCTTACTGCTTCTACTCCTGCTTGCTTGCTACTTATCTTTTCTGGTGAGTGATGAAAGAATTGTAACACTTCCAGGGATCTGGAAGAGAACTGTAACTAGTATCTGTTTGAATGAGTAACTAATACAACTGCAACTGATTTACTACAAATGACTGGCATCATTCATTGGTCTCTAATGCTAAATGCTTTCTGATACTCTGCATGTGTAAGAAAACACACACACCAACAGGCTGCACACTTCTCAAGAGACCAAGTGTAGCCCTTAGACCAAGACTAATAAATGGATTAAATAAACTCTTCTTACTGCTTTTCAACTACTAGAAATATTTTTAAAATAGATTTTAAAAGAGGACAATTTTATCTTTGCCATTCCTGATATATCAAATGGCTTCCTGTTTCCAGAATAAGTAAGCTATTGTAAAGATATGATATTTCAAGGGGATATTGGCTGCCAACTATTTGGACAAGTGTGCTTGACTTAAAAAAAAAAACAGCACAAAAACACCATAAAATATTGCCTATCATAAACTTTGCACAAGCCATTCCAGCAGCAGACAATAAGTCATAGCAGGAAGGAATTTAAGAAGCAACAGAGGTCTTACAAGTAAATGCATGAAATAAAGTCCACATAATTTTCTGATGAAAAGCAGCCTGGAGAGGCTGAAAGTGAGAGGAGAGCAACAGAAAAGAGAAGAAAGGTTGCATTTTCAATGATTTCCCCCCCCCCAACCCCCAAATAATTCCCCCAGCAATTGTGTTCCTCACTGAAATTCAGATGGGAAGCTGCTGGCGCAAACTGGAACCCTGTGGTGTGTGTACATTAGGCTAGGAGTGATTTTGAGCAATCCACTGGTGAAAATATGAAGAAGGATTATCACCTGCCACTGCTTTACTCTATAACTTGATACTGTTTTTCATGTTAAAAGAGATGCCCCAACTGGAGTTTTATTGCTTACATTGGCATTTAAGTGCTGCTTTGCCTCACATTTTCTGTCATATCTGCAGTGCACTTTTCCCCGCAAATCATTCCTTATTTCTGATTAGCATGTCCAGGCACCTAAATTTAGAAAATAGAACAATTCTTTGGTCATTCTTCAAGAGCAAAAGAAACAGAGTGTAAATAACTCTGTTGCTATATTATTTCAGTTAGAACCGAGCATTGCTAGGATATTTTCTCCATCAAGATACCAAGCCAGCCACCAGAAAGGAAACCTGACAGTCCTTTGCTAGACAACATTCTGTTTTTTCAGTGAATTCCATCTGAGCGTAGTGTTTGCCTCTCACGCCTTCCTTCGTCACATGGACATTGCTTTGTGGAAGCCACTGAAATTGAACAGCAAGTGAGTGAGAATAAACAAAAGGAAAAACTACTTTGCATAACCCATAATTAAGCTAAGGCTCACATCTGTGTTAATGTGCTCTGGGACGGTCTTTGAAAAGCATGCCGGCATAAATTGTGCTGCTCCAGCTACTGAGCCCTATTCTGCCTCAGTGATGTGGCCAGTGAGTGGTGCTGCCTCATAGCTTTAATGCAAGACAAGTTAAGAAAAGTGATAGGTGGACTCCTCCAGCTTTGTTTACACTCCGCCCCACATCCAAGTATCAGCTGCCAACAGGAAAAACAATCACCAATTGTTCTCTTTTATGTGGGGTGGGTAAATGTAGGCAGGTGTCAGCCTTCCCAGGCAGACCAGACAGGAAACACGACCAGATGAGCTAATTCTACTTTATTGTAAAGCTACATTAACAGAATCTTGCAAGTCTGAAAGTATAAATCTCCCGCTGTCTCTTTTTACAGCCTGATAAACTAGGGAGGTTCCTTTCTGAGTTTCTTTCTCCATCTCTTATGCAGCTGTGGGCTCCACCCCCCTTTATCTGATCATTCCCTAGGCAGCATCTCTCCCCACCCCCCCAATCTCATTCCCACATACCATTACAGCAAGTGCTTGGGTTGGAAAGCTTTGCCATAACCTGAGTAACAGGTCACAGGCTGTTCTGGATCTTTGGCCCATATCTCAGGCTCCTTTTCAACATAGCTGTAGCACTTTCTGCAGTGCCAGTCAGGTATTAGGCAGGTGGATGCATCTGCAGAAGCCAGGTGGCCAATCTCGCCTGAAGCCCAAGTCAAAATGGCTATGAAGAACAGGGTCAATGATGAGAAGGGAGGGGTTGTGCCCACAGTAGCCCAAACTGCCCAATGGAAGCAGAGCAGAACCCAGCCTGAACGTATCATTAACCATCATTAGCCACAGCAGAAAATGGCAAGATGCATAAGGGGGGGAAACCACATCGTTTCATTTGTGTGCAGCATGAAATGTTTAATATGGTTACTGATGCATCACTCAAACAAGAAGGTAAAAACTAACACAAACTAGTATAAAGTAAGAAAGTAAGAAATAAAAAGGGAAAAGAAAGAAATAAAAGAAAAAAAGCAGAAAGTGCAAGAAAAGAAAAGAAAAGAAAAGAAATTAAAGAAAAATAGAAAAGAAAGAAAAATATATAAGAAAGTGGCTTCTGATATTCTTCACAGCTGTTATAAGTACAATAAATTTTAACCTCTCTCTCTAACGGTACATCATATTACTCTTCTTTCTATAATCTGTCTTGCCTAATCATCAAAACCATAAATCACAAGTTCGTTTTTTTTCATTTTTACGTAAAAAGTCCATAGGAGGCTTTCAGTTACCAATAAATGTAGATAGTGTCTTTTCTCTAATCAAAGAAGTCAATTTATCCATTTCAGCAAAATATGTCAATTTCACCAACCATTCCTCCATTGTGGGTAGTGTTGAATCTTTCCATCTCTATGCATATAGTAATCTCACTGCAGTAATCATATATTGAAACAATCTTCCATGGCATTTTTCTAACTGTTTATCCATTAATCCTAAAAGGAAAAGTTCTGGCTTCAACTGCATATTGATCTTTAAAATCCTCTGTAGCAAAGTACTGTATGTATTTGAATCCAATTTTTTTTAGCTTTTTTACATGTCCACCAAGCATGATAAAACATCCCTTCATGCTGCTCACATTCTAAATCGGGGTTACTAAACTTTCACACCTCCCTTTAGTCTAATCTTAATGTACACGCCTCCCCTAAAAATCCAGAGATCAAAATGAACTCAAATGAGCAATGAAAACAATACAATGAAACTTTGGGAAAGGTGCATTTATTTTAACAATGTAACTAAAAGGTTTATGAAGGTTCTCAGTCATCCAGGTGGAACAGTCTGTGGCTTGAATCATGTCAACTGGATTTCTATTTTCTTAGTGGAAACGTTTCACTCCTTATCCAAGGAGCTTCTTCAGTCTTCAGTCTTCAGTCTTCAGACTGAAGAAGCTCCTTGGATAAGGAGTGAAACGTTTCCACTAAGAAAATAGAAATCCAGTTGACATGATTCAAGCCACTAACTAAAAGGTTCTTCACACCTCCCCTGGACTCTGACTGCACCTGCCCAAGGGAGGGACACCTCACAGTTTGGGAAACCCTGCTCTAAATGAAGGAGGATCTCTATCATATGCAAAGAAAGCACATACTGGCATAGCTTTGTCTACATTAATTTAAATGCATAGATGTAACTTTAGGAATAGTTGCTAGAACTGGAAGACACGTCCCATTATATCAGGAAAAACTGGGACCTGGCACCTGCTGTGCCTCTTCAATCTGCAACTTTCAATGCCTTCTTATTTTCCTTAAAGATTTTGCTAAAATGTTTTAAGGCTGTTGCCCTTAATTTTTAAAACTAGATGGGACAGGTTTCCAAATTGTCAGCTTCCCTGCTCTGTCTCATCTCTATCACCATCACCTTCTGCTGCCATTTTTTCTATGACCTGTACAAGCTGTCCTAGGGCTCCAGATCAAACAAAGGAAAAAGTAATGAAAACTTATTCATTTTGATTAACCAATATTTTTTTTTAATTTAAATTTGTATTACCGCCCATCTCCCCTATCAGGGGACCCTGGGCGGTTCACAATAAAACATAGTTAAAAACATAAATAGAAATTTACAATATTAATAAATAATATAAAATCCAAGCGTAAAAGATGGTAAAGATGGTAACACTGAAGGGGTTTCATGGGACCCGCCATCCCCAAGAGGAACTGTTGGCATTTCCCTCCCAGGCAAGCCGGCAGAACCGGGTCTTCAAGTCTTTTCGAAAGGTCGGGAGCGAGGAAACTCGCCTCAGCTCTGGGGGTAGGATGTTCCAAAGGGCGGGTGCAACTGCAGAGAAGGCCCGCCTCCTGGACCCCGCTAGATGAAACTCTTTAGTCAATGGGGTCCGTAGCAAGCCCTCTCTGACCGATCGAGTGGGACAGGTTGATGTTCTAAAATTTATTAGTCAACTGACCACATAGAATATTAAAAGGGCACAAGTGTTTTTTTTTAAAAAAGGAACTATATACAATAGTATCTTGTAGGGTCAATCATTTAAATTCTCATTTGTTTTACATTTAAAACAAATGAAAGGTTAAGCCCATTTATTTGCTTTTCCACTTATTTCTAAAATGAATGCATGTGCTTAATAGACAGTCCTTTCATCCACTGTCACAGAGCACTATGAAATATGATGACACAAAAGTAAACTTCACTTAGCTGGAAGAACTACTTAATGAAAGAGACTCTCTTCTATTGAAAGGGCTGTCAAAAGTTAGTGTTCAATTTGACACTTTCTTCCATTTCAAGGGCTGTCCATCCAAATCCAATTTAAAGATAAAGGAACCTTAAAAGAGCAAGGTGGGACCTTAAAGCATTTAAAGCGCAGACGTGGCACCTGGTCACAGTGTCCAACACTACGGTAAGATTTATTTTTGCTTTCTTTATAGGATGTTCTTGGAAACCTACGCCCATAATATCAATTAGTACATACAACTTACTGTATATGCAATTAGATGTTCTTTTTTTGAGATGCATGTGTTAGTGGGACTGACTTCAAAATAAATATGCATAGAAGAACTTGCAGTTTTAGAGACAGCATCTTTGGACTAGATGAAGCTTTGCTTTATTCTTATTCAGTCTGTCCTTTGTGCAAACCTGACTTATCACAGTTTGGGGCTGGAAATCTTCCCACTAGGCATTTGTTCTTTCTTTTCAGGAGACACTACAACTACAGTTTCATCTATATCATTTATCATTTGGCAATCATTTATTGCCAAGGAAAATATGTAACAAACAGCCACCCAGGCAGAAAGAGCATAGTTATGTCTGCCAACCTCTCTGTGCATGGATCCTCAACATAAGGCACATTCACTTCTTCATATTTAATAGGACTCCATCATAAAAAGCAGTTTTGCATTTTAATCTTAAAAAAGATAAAAAGCACTTTTATATTATGTAATCTTGAGGGGGGTTTCTTAAAGAGAAGACAATCAGGAAAGCAAAATATTTATATGAACTGCCAAACTCTACTTCTTAGTGAGGTGCATACTTTATTATCAGCCTTAGATAAAGGGGGGAAATCAGTATCTGTACAATGCGACTTTACGGTGAAGAAGACCAAACCATGTCTTTCTTCATGAAGAATGAAGACCAAACCCTCTACCCTAGCCGAGCACAGCCTCTTGCCAGAGCAACTTTACATGAATAAATAAAACAGGGGTAAGAAGTGATCTACTAAAAGAAGGCTGAGAATGAGTAATTTTTAACTGAGTTAAACGGGGGTGGGGGCAGGGAGGAGGGGGAAATACTGTGTGTACAGTATGTGTGTGTTCCTATAAAAGTGCATCCCCCAATGTACACCCTAATGTATTACAACTGCAGAAAACCAGAATCAAATTATTATTCTGAATAGTAATAAAGGCAATAATAAAATAATAAAAGTAATAATAAAGATAAGTTCACAGCCCCAGGGATATTTCCTTCTGAACAAAAGTGTATAAAAATGCACTGGCAATTGCTGCAAGAGGGATTCCTCTCCCTTTACCCTATATACCGAATGGAGGAACAATTCTTGTCCCTTGTGTGGGGGAATCTTCATTAAAGAACTCCCACCAAGAATACAAAGATGTAGTGCAGGAAATGTTTTCTTTTCACCAACAAGCCAGACTGCAAGTGTGGTCTGCCTTTAGAGCACTTTAGGGATTTTTCCCAATCCAACAGAGAGATGCTGGAAAAAAGAAAGTCTGACACAATCATGTTGATGTACGAAAAGCAAACCACATAGTTGCTCTTGCTTAGCAATTTTACATACTGTAAAAGGATAACAGCAAAGCAAAATAATCTAGTTGGTTCTGTGGAGTCCTTGATGCTCTCTGAGCTTGGTTGTTTGCTTGCAGACGTTTCATTACCCAACTAGGTAACACGATGCACTGATGATGTTACCTAGTTGGGTAATGAAACATCTGCAAGCAAACAACCAAGCTCACAGAGCACCAAGGACTCCACAGTTCAACCCTGAGCTACAGATATTCTCTTCTATTGGAATTAGTTGGTTCTATTTGAGGTGCTAGATCAGAGCTTTCCAAACTTTTCATGTTGGTGACACACTTTTTAGACATGCATCATTTCGTGACACACTCTTACAGCAGGGCATCATTTCGCGACACACTCTTACAGCAGGGCACAAGGCAGGCACTAGGACCTGCGCGGAATCACAGAAGGTTTGGAGGCAGCCAGGCACAAGGCAGGCACTAGGACCTGCGTGGAATCCTGGCAGGGCTCGGAGGCAGCAGCAGCCGTGACACACCCAGACACTGCAGCCGAAACACTAAAGTGTCCCGACACACCGTTTGGAAAGCTCTGTGCTAGATAGATACTACACTCACTCTTCATTGTTCTTTATTCGGTATTTCCCTTCTGCTTTCAACCACAGGATTTTTGTTGGTAAGAAAAACAGGGACCAATAAACTGCTACAGTGTGGTATTACAAAACAAGATCTTTCAAAGAATCTCAAGTTTCAAAAAATCTCAAGCTTTTCCCTTCCCTTCCTCTAATCAAATTCCCACCCAGCTTGCCTGATTTGAAGCAAGCCTTAGTTTCCCATTTTCATCCATATTTGCAAAACAAATGCAAATCATTGTTTGTGGTTTGGATGCAATGGCAACCTATGAAAGAATGGAAGAAATCACTATCCATGAAAGTAGAGAGAGCACAAAGTCTCTAAGGCCATGAATTCTTCAAGGATTATTCTGTGTCGCACAGCATTTTCTAAGTTTTTCCTTTATGGGGACCATTTTGTAGTCATCAAAAGCTTTTGAGAACCACCACATGTTTTAAAAGGCTGAAATCTCATGAAATAACCACAGCATATACTGTATGTTCTTAGGACAAAAAAGGCAAAATCCTGCAAAGTTTCAAGTGAGGACACTAAAAGTGTATAAAATCTGGTGAGCTTTTGGCATGAGGGATCATTGGCATTACCCTAAAAAATTACCAGGAGGGAAACAATTCTTCTACTAGCACCAATCCCTAGCAGTGACTTAACTTGTTAATCAAGAAAAATGTATATATTCATCAACAAAACAAAAAAGTATATCAGCATACGATAAGATCTTCATAGGCTGTTTTCTACTCTATCATCTTGCATCGCAAAAAAGAGGATGCATTGCAGTCTATTCAAGAATTGCACATTAAGGACCTCAGAACATGCTGAAAGAGGTTGGCACGTCCTTGTGATTTCCACTTTGCTTTGTAGCATTGCCAGATTCATTTGAGCTGATGCTCAATTGGGAAGAGTCCAAACTTTGTTTTGAGCTGCTGAGAAGTCAGTTGTTCTCTTCCAGCCTCCCTCAGCTGAGAGAATCTACTGCTAAACCGTGCATTGGCTTTAGGAAGGATGAGGATTTTTCATGCCACTGCACGCCTGAAACCTCTCTTTCAGGCAGTAAATAGACTTCCCTTTAAAAAACAAAATATGAAAAATGGGAAAACGTGATATGGGTCAGTATTTGTGGAGGAAGGGGGGATTGTGATATTTGGATTAAGTATTTTTTTTATTTATCAATATTAGAATATATTAGACTATTATATATATTAGAATATACTGTATATAGTATATAATTAGAATATATAGTTCCTGCCTTTGCATTCTATTTATTATGCAATAAATGTATCTGCATGGAAGAGGAGCACCAGAGCAATGGGATATACGATCTCTATTTGAATAAACAAATAAATCATGTGAACACTGATTCTCTCTGGTATCCTTTAATGTACATATAACTAGGCAAAAAAAATTGTATAATTTTTCATGAGTTGTAGCTCAAATTATGTCTTCTTGATGGAGAGGTATTACGTGTCTCTTAAGCATACTTACACAGCTATTTGCCACGTAAATACCGACATAGTCTTTAAAACCAGCCTAACTTGTTTCCTATTCATTACTGTTACCCTGGAGCTAGAACCATCTTTAACACCCTTTTCAATCATAGTTAAGCTTTATTTCCCCTTCTAATATGCTATTGTTTTTGGTTAGAATGAATATTCACTCAAAATGACGTAAGACCTTCAACTTTACCACCCCTGAGATCTGGAAAATTCTGTTTTAGTTTGGGGGGACAGATTGTTAATACAACATCATTACTCTTTTGTAGTAAAATATTGCTATAGAGGTAGAGTGTTCTTAATGTCTTTTTCACACTATTTCTTTTCCCCACTGAACATCCTCCACTAAACATCCTCTCTCCCTACCTGTGGAGATAAATCTCATGAGGAGGGAGATTTTCAATAGAAAAGAAACACAATAGAAAGGAGTTCATTCTCTCCAGTGCCTGTTCCTACTGCATTCTGGATTGCCACCTCAAACACTAACTTTCCCCCTCTTACTCCCACCTGCAAATGGTGACAGGGATTCTTTTATTGGTATGTGGAGAGCCTATAAACCATTGTAAGGGCCTACTAACCTCCTAGCATTTCTCCAACACCAGGTACACAAGATCTCACAATTCCAGGGATTCCTTTTAGTAGGTGCCAATCATGTTAGAGGGGCCCCATGAATAAAGTAAGAGTAGACCTCAGTAGTTAGCCCTGGGAAACGTCTTTCTGGGCAGTAAAGTTTTCCTGGTTCTGTACAGATGGAGCCTCACACTCCATTTGGTCACAGGTTCCTCTTAGGTGAGAAAAGTTATGAACAGTTTCCTTTTTAGGCTGGGTCTTTATATATATATATATATATATATATATATATATATATATATATATATATATATCTTATATCACCGAGGGGACTCTGGGCGGTTTACATGGTATCAGTGATTTCCATGAACCTGTTCTGTTCTAGTTTGGAGCTCTGTGTCTTGGTTAAGAACATAATATAAGCAGTGCCCTGGTAGATCAGAACCCTGGCTTATCTATCCAGCAGTCTGTTCTCACAGTGGCCAGAAAGTTCACCCCCAAATCTCCAATTTTTACTTTCTATTTGCCTGTTTTCTAAATTCCTTTCTTGATGTCCTCTTCAGTCAAAATTCTGAAGAATGATTGGGATTGTTATTGTTGGAAGTGTAACTTAGTGGCACCTCCCTCCCAATGACTTTACAGCTAAAATCATCACTTGGAAGTGTGATTTTGTAAGTCACACTTTTAAAACTTAATAATGAATTTCTAAATAAACTACTGTCTCAATGGACACTTCCTAGCACCCAAAGATAATTCCACCATAATGGCCTATTGAACTTGAAGAGGGAAATTCCTTGAAGCAAATATAAAATTTTAGGAAATAATTTCCTCCACAAATTAATGCTGTGGGAAATTTTTCCTTTGTGATAACCTCTTCTAATCTAGTTATTAAATAACTATGATTATTCCTAGAAATTCCAATAAATGATTGTGTGGCAGAGGAACAATCTTTAGGAGATTATCAGATGCTACAGCCCCAATAGCACTATTGGTTATATAATGTTCTTCTTCTCTAATTTGCTATCATTAACAGTTACAATCAAGCCTTTAAAAGCTATTCTGCTATTGTGAATGTCCTAGTAGATTTCTGTGAACAAGTTTGAACAATATTAGCAATATTTCCTTAACTAAGTGATCAAGCCAAGCCAATCATACTTTTCCTAATAAACAGCACATTTGGGAAGTTATTTTATTTACCCCACTACTTCTGTGGTACTTCAATCAGATTTAAGTCCTATTACATAATATCACTACATTGTAGAACAAACCAGTACAAATTTATAACATGGTGAAAATACAAAACTTCCACTATAAATATAATAATTCTTATTACAACACACATTCTCCTACACTTCTTAGTCCCCAGAGTTGAACAACAAGAGTCTGAAATATCAAAAAGGAGGGAACTAGTCTCATCTCTATTGGGGGCGTGGTGGCTCAGCGGGTAAGACGCCAGGCTTGTTGATCGGAAGATCGCACGTTCGGAGGTTCGAATCCCTAGCCCTGCGTGACGGAGTGAGCTCCCGCACTAGCCCCAGCTCTTGCCAACCTAGCAATTCGAAAGCATGCAAATGCAAGTAGATGAATAGGTACCACTTCGCTGGGAAGGTAACAGCGTTCCGCATGCATTATGCCGGCCACATGACCGTGGAAGCGTCTTCGGACAACGCTGGCTCTTCGGCTAACAAACGGAGATGAGCACCGGCCCCTAGAGTCGGACACGACTGCACAAATGTGCGGGGGGTACCTTTACCTTTTATAGTCTCATCTCTAGGGGCAAGCTATTCCATAAGAGGGAAGCCCCAGTAGAGAGCTATTTGGATATTAGGGCTTTTAGGGTTGGTGTCATGCCTGAGTTAGGCCTGGGCATAGCACCACCTCTGCCTGTGGTGCAGATGGTGTCCTCTCTGCCATTCTCCGTCAACATTGCTGGTAGCATTTTCTATCACTTATACCCACCCACCCCCAGTAACCTTGCTGCATCCATGTATTTCAATGGCAAGACATCTACCTAAAATCAGTGCTCTAATGAGCTGGAAGCCAAAAGACTTCTCATCCAAATTAGGCTTTGTGTTGTGGAAGAAAAAAATGGCCACCAAAATATGGCAGACAAAACTGTGGCTGCCAATTAAGCCTACCAGGGATAATTACAACATCGACAGAATGTGCATCCACACTACTGTGGATGTTAGGACAAGCAGCGATGAGGGACAGTGGCAGTAGAATTCAGGCAGGATGTCAGCTGCTCATGTACAGTATATAAAGCGGTGACACCATTCCCAAGAAAAATGTTCTAAAAGAAAGCAATTG
This sequence comes from Charina bottae, assembly GCA_023362775.1. Lineage (NCBI taxonomy): Eukaryota > Metazoa > Chordata > Lepidosauria > Squamata > Charinaidae > Charina > Charina bottae. Next base: position 164,568,921 of record JALMGJ010000001.1, on the reverse strand, counting down.
CTATAAAATAATTGTCTGCAGATTATTAAGAGAAGCTAGGGAGTGATGATTCACCATAATGCAAACACATTATGGTGTGATTTGCTTAATCATAGCTTACTGTATATGGCTGGGATCACAGAACATTCTAAGCCATAATGTGGTTTGAAAGACAAAAGCAGTTTTGGAGCTCTGAAAACTGCCTACAATGCAGTTATTGTACCTCTTTCTGGGGATGAGTGAATTTCCTGCCTGCTAAGAGCCATTCAGCTGTTTTTCCCTCCTCTGTGCTCTGCTTCAGCATTTGTAATTTAATCAAATACTATGAAAATAATAATGCAATAATTATCCAGACTCCAAAAGAAAAGTCTTCACTGTCTTTTCAGAGGTCATTGTGATACTGCTCCTTCTCCCGATAGCTGCATTCATCCACACACAGTTGCAGCAGGAAAGGGAATCCAAATATGAGGAATCGAAGTCGTAATATAACAAGCTCACTATGGCTACATTTCCCCATATCTCTATGAAGGTTCTCAGTCATCCAGGTGGAATTGTCTGTAGCTTGAATCATGTCAACTGGATTTCTATTTTCTCAGTGGAAACGTTTCGCTCCTTATCCAAGGAGCTTCTTCAGTCTGAGCAAAGTTGGTAAGGACCTTTCCAACTTTGCTCAGACTGAAGAAGCTCCTTGGATAAGGAGCGAAACGTTTCCACTGAGAAAATAGAAATCCAGTTGACATGATTCAAGCTACAGACAATTCCCCATATCTGGATTCCAGTTTCCACTGCAATTGTTTCTCATCAACATGGGGAGTTCAGGTGTGGAAGGATCAGGACAGAGCATAGTCTTTATTTATAGTCTTTATTTCTTCTCTAAGTTTACAATTTTCTGAACACTTGAACAGGGCAGGGTGGGCATGGGTTGGCATGGGTTGTATCCTTCTATGAAACAGTGCCATATAGCAGGACCCAGGAAGTATACCATCTCTGTTGCAGGGCCTGCCCTTTGGAACAGCTTGCCCCCTGAGATTATGCTGGCCTTCTGTAAGGCCCTGAAAACCTGTCTTTTCCCACAAGAATTGGGCCAGGACATTAGATGAGCCCTTCCTGAAATGTGTGGGAATGTTAATATGATTGTGGTTTGGCCTCATTTGTGTTCTACTGTGGTATGGTTTTGTGGTTTTTATATTTATTGCCTCTCCTGTTTTGCGTTTTATGTCAGCCAGCCAGAGTTGCTATTCACAAGTTGGGTGATCATTTAAACTGAGGAAGGAAGGAAGGAAGGAAGGAAGGAAGGAAGGAAGGAAGGAAGGAAGGAAGGAAGGAAGGAAGGAAGGAAGGAGAGGGACAGAGGAAGGAAGGAAGGAAGGAAGGAAGGAAGGAAGGAAGGAAGGAAGGAAGGAAGGAAGGAAGGAGAGGGACAGAGAAAGGAAGGAAGGAAGGAAGGAAGGAAGGAAGGAAGGAAGGAAGGAAGGAAGGGCACACACAAACATACATATTTAATTCCAGCTTGAGCCCCTGTTCAGTGGGTTAAGAGATCTTCCACTTCTATTGTCACCTTTTAAATGGGCCAGAAAATAATTCAGCCATGATTGTGTTACTGCATCACTGGATGGCCTCCTGAAGATTGGGAGGTTAGGCTCAGGTATTTAACTTTTAATTTCTGTGCAGCATTGAGTTATTTATGTTGATGATGGTACAAAAGTAAATTAAATAAATAATAAAGACTCCTTGTTTTTTGTTTTAAAACAACAGTGCAGCCACTGAGGTTGCAAGAGTTCGGGAGGAGTTGGAAGTTGGGTTCTCTAACTCCAGTTTACCAGCTTTAATCCTTTCTTCTCTCTACCATTGTCCTGGGTCCCTATTTCTCTCCCGTCCTACTTGCTACAGGTTGGTTTAAAAAGAAAAGTTTCAACAGTTAAGCATTAAGTTATTTCTTAGTCATATTTTTTCCTCTGGAGCCATTCTAATTAGATTTCTATCAAACTCTAGATATTTTGCTACTTATATTTAGCTAAATTCCATTTTGGGTAGGGTGCAAATTTTATAGGCCGCCCTTACCAACTTCAGTAATAACTTCTATGAAGTTAAAAGCAGGTTATGGAACATAATTTGGCAGGATCATAAGTTCTGAAGCTTAGTCTATTCCCCGTTTCAAGATTGTTTCTTGTTTAATGTAAAAACAGGTAAGTTAAATATGTAAACGCCCCTCCTCACAACAGCAAAGAATATTCTGGTTTCTGGAGACGATCAAAAGTGTATGTACATAATGCTGGATGGACCAGTTTATACTATTAAATTAAATTATACCGTATTTTGCATATTTGCATTTAAAAGAACATGCATTTGTTTCCTTAACTTTCTGTACATTTTGATTACTGTTGCTGAAGGGTAATTCTTTTTCTCAGCTTTCTTAATTGTATTGCAATAGAATCTCACAAACAGAGTATTTTAAATGTAGAAGAGGTTAACTAGAAACAATTGTAAATCTGACATTTATCTATCCAAAGTCCCTGTTCTGTGCAGGGACCACACACAAAGAGGAGTTCTGAAATACACAGCAATGGAAACCATGTTGGAATTTTGCGGGACTGTTGCACAACATCCAACAGAATTACCACTATGGTAGTATGGCTTGTTTCCATTGTGGTGTCATTTTGCTACCAATTAATTAATTGGTACATCAATTGGCAATTAATTAATTAATTGATGCATTGGCACATTAATTAATTACAATTAATTATCATTAACTGACGCATGTAAAGTAAATCTGGCCCAGGGATGTCTCTAACTCAGTTCGTCTGAATGTAAAGATGCCGTGTGAATGTGCTCAAAATTTAAGGGAAATAAAGGAAGCTTAACATCTCAGTAATGTGGTTACATAGTCGTTGTTAACACGAACAATGAAAGAGAAGAGAGGCATTTGCTTCTGGCACATGCATCGCAGTATCTGTAGGTTTTGTAGATGCTTTCCAAACCAGCTGATGAAAACATGCTTGAAGGGAAAGTATCTTTTCTATGTGAGTTCTTTGATTTGGATTGTCTCCCTTCTCTCCCCTTGTTATTCATAAAGACTTATCTACATGAGGGAGGGGGGGGGAACTCTCAGCAAGTGAAAACCATCTCAAAGCAGTTTCTTGAAACTGCTTACAAATAAATTAATTCTGCAATAATGAATGCGAATACCAGACCATCAAGTCATGAGTGAGCTGGGTCACAGTTTAAACAGGATGAGATTATGCACCAGCTTCCACATAATCTTTCTTTGTGTCGTGAGAAATTAGCTGCCACCCACGTTATCACATGGAGCAAGCAGCGACTTGTTTACACTAGTTATTCATGTGTGTATAATGATGAAGATTTAATATGAAGATTTTATTTAGTCTTCTAAATGTCACCGCTTTCTCACACACTGAATAAGTAGGCTACTTTTTACTGAAATTACAGCTTGATGGAGGTGTACCTTTACTAGGTTGTAGTAGTGGCAACTGCAATATAGGTAGAAAGACTGAGTTGAATAGCATGGAAGTGGGACAAACTGAGACTGGGAAGGGCAGGAGGAGAAAAGAGCCAGCTGAAAAGCAATTCAAGACTTGGGGCCATACTAGCTGGGGCAGAGGTTCAGCCAGGAGTAGACTGACTGTATAAAGCAGTGTTTCTCAACCTCAGCAATTTTAAGATGTGTGGACTTCAACTCCCAGAATTCCCCAGCCAGCATGGCTGGCAGGGGAATTCTGGGAGTTGAAGTCCACACATTTTTAAATTGCTGAGGTTGAGAAACACTAGTATAAAGCCATTGGACATCCCCTGAAAGGATGTTTGTAGAAGGCTGGGAGCTGTCCAGGGTTGATGAAAATAAATGCTATGGCAGTCACACTTACCTTGGCAAGAACCTCCAACCTGAATAATCAAAGAAAGCTGAGGGACAAATGAAAAGGTACTATCTGTAATATTGAATTCAGAAGACTGAGTGAAGGCAGGGTTGTAGCCGAGATGGTGCCTTGAAAAGAAGAAGGATACATCCACATGCTCACAGGGGTGGGGTTGAAGGGAACATTTCTCCTCCCAAATAACAGCTCACAAGGACAAAGCATGAGCAGTGTCCCTGGAATGTAGAATGAGAGTTGGAAAAGCTATGGGGCTGGCCCCATAGCTCTACTATCTATTCTGCGGGTCCAAGCCCATCCTGGATTTTATTTTATTATGTTTTGTTTGTGTTTTTAGATATTTTGTATAGTTTTTAAATTTTTATTTATTGTAACCCGCCCAGAGTCCCTTGCATGGGAGATGGGCGGGGAATAAATTTGAATAATAAATAAATAAATAAATAAATAAAATAAAAGCAAACGTGGAGTGGGAAAACAGTGGGATGCCTTACTGTACTTGAGAACAGCTGGCCTGGTTTATACTCAGCTTAAAAATCTGAGCCTGGACTCTGAATGTCAAGAAGGAAGAGGGCTGTCATTTATAACAGGGACAGGAACATAAAGATGCATTTCATTCCCTGGATTTTAGAATTATTGTTCAATGCTATTGATCTGGAAGGGCAATAGTTCAGGGCCAGAGCACATGCTTTGCCTGTAGAATGTTCCATATTCTGTTGTCGGCAGTTCTAGGGAGAAGGAAAGAAACACCAGGCAAGGTCAAAGATGTTGTGCTGAGGGCCAAACTTTGCATTCTGTGGCATGAAAATCAACTCAATCTTTCATTGTTGTTTTTTAAAGAATGACAGTTGTAGGGAGGAATTCCAATTCAGATCATGACCACAACACATGGGAGAAGAGACCAATGTTTTCCTTCATATAAAAATCTGCCCCCATCATCAAATATGTGGCTATGTGGTTCAGAAAAAGTTTCTATTGACACCAATGGGAATTTATGTCTAAGCATTGCAGATGTTAGAAGAAGAGGGCATTTGTCTGGTTCATGGCTAAGAGCAAAGGAAAACCTCTCTCCCAGTTTGTGGCAGTCCCATCAGAAGTGGTATACTCCAATCTCCCCCACCGCCACCCCGCACCATATTTGCAATTAATTAAAGACAACCTTTAAAACATAACTGCCTTTGGTATGATGTTGTTTGGTTTGAAGATCCTACAGAGAGGATCTGTAGACCAGCAATTGTTAAGATCAACCAATAGACCACTTACATGTACAATTTGCTGACTCAGAATCATTTCTTAATCAAATGTTAGATCCATATTTTTAAGGATGCAGCCATATTTCAGATCATATTATGATGTTCAACCTCTGGCAGCTAAAGTGGCTGGATCTGCTCATTAAAGGTAAAATCTCATTGAAATTGAGTTTGACTCCTGCTGGTTACATGGATATGTCCATGTTGTTTTCTTGGTAACAGCATGGAATTTATTTGCCCTTGCTTTCTTACTGAATGTTTTTTCACTTTCCTAAACTATACCCCTGGGATTTCCTGGGTGGTCTCCCATTCAAGTACTCACCAGCGCCCAAGTAATGTTTATTTCATTTTGTCTTGGCTTCTTGTATGAATCCAGCTCATTCAACAAGCAGTGGCTCAGGAAATCAGGGATCAGCATAATGTGTGAACTAGTGTCTGCAGGGTGTTTGTGTGTGTGTGTCAAACTAGCCATCCTGATCAAAACAGCATTCTGCAATTATGCCACAAGCCTCACCCCATTAGTACAGGTTGCACACACCTCCAAAAGTGGTGGAGTTTGTGGCACAACACTACATTTGTCATTTTAATTAAAGCAGCTGGAGCAGTGGATCCCCATTTTATGAACCTAGTTTCCTCTGAAAGTATCAGCCTCTTTCTTTTCTTTTTTTCTTTTTTAAGGAACACTGGGAGACGTATTTCCAACCATAACATCTATGTTTCCACATCTTTTCCTCCAATAAAAGAAAGCTCAAAAAAATCACACTTTCCATTGCAGCACAAAGCTTCTGTAATAAATTTTATTTGTCCTTTTGGACCTTAAGAATCGGTATCAAGATTCTCTTAATAGGCTTGGTTCTATGTGCATATATATGATCTACTAAATACCAAACCCAATGAATGTACTGGAGGATTCCAACCAGAGATATTAGCTGATAAATCTTCAGAAATCTCAAAAAAAGATGACAAGATGCTGCTCAATCACGTTCACAGTAAGGAGACTTTGGGTATAATTAAGCTCTGTTATATTAGCCCACGTTGGAAGGTAATTAGCTATATTTTTCTGTTTAGTATTTTAGTTCACAGCTTGATGTTGATGTTTTATAATATATGGTCTAATAAACTTAACCAGGGTTATTTCACTTTTTTCCCTACACTAACAGTTTGATTCCCCGCCTTTGCTCCACATCACCAGATACCTTTACTGTCAAGTGTATTGTCAGTGGCAAACCTGGGTATTCCTCTTCAAAATTTGTGAAATGACTCTCAAGAATATTTGCGATTTTTAAAAACAAGTGTAAGAAACCATCTCTCACATCAAATTAGTGTGGGAGGGGGGCTCAGTTAGAAGAAAGTTTAGACATTCCATATGTGAAACTAAAAAAAAAATCACTGTTAATGTTGAATTGTCTTAGGAGAAATGCATTATGTTTTAACATCCTTTTGTTAAGCATCTGAAGTTGGGGTTACACTGTAAGAATCTTACTAACTCTGTGCCTCTTTTGAAGCTAAACAGAGGTTATGAACTTTATCTCTAAACTAATCCTTTCAATATTTAGTTTCAAAAACCAGTAGCATTAGTCTGGTGTGAAAACTAGTGTGAAAACAACTTCTAATGCAATTAATAAATATTGCGCTGTTATAACAGAAGAAAGGCTGGCGATTCTGTACTATTTGTTCATAGTAGGGCTTTTTGACCAAATAAGGCAATACAGCTTTCCCTTCTGCTTATAATACAGACATGAAATATGATGTTTCAAATGGTTACAAGAAAACACATTTCACCGTTTCTTGTCCATTTCCAAGGTCTCCCCCTAAGAAGCTGGCTATGATTCTTGGATAGATTTATAGAGATTCCCCCTTGCCTCTATTAAAAAATACTTTAATGAAGATCCAAGAGAAAGAATAAAGAATAATTTGTAGCCAGTGATAAAAAAGGGGAATTCATTGAAAGCCCCCAAAAGTAGCTACTTTGGGGGAAAGATAATTATGTCAGTCTTGTTTTAGTGGTTATCACTTTGAGGCCCAAATGGAAGAGAAATGTTTCTTGAGCAGTGCAGTGAAGAAACAGCTTCTTATTCAATACATATGAGACCATGGATAGACCTGGGTTCTAACAAGAATTGGGACTAGAACTGGAAATAGGATTTTTTGTTCCCATGTGGAAACAAAAGGGAGCATTAACAAGACTTTGCCTGGAGTTTGTTTCACTCCTTATGGGGCAATTTGAACATCCAGACAGGCACTGTGACCTTCCATGAGCTGATTTGTAAATCACTGTTCCCACAATTGATTCCTTCCCACTTAATTAAGTTCCCATCTTCAGAGATTTTTCTTTGCAGAGATGCTTGTAGATAAGAATAAGTATACTAACCTTCAGAGGTGGACACTTCTATTTGGTGGAAAATGTAAATTAATAATATCTGTACTTGCCAGTACTTCCATTGCCTACCACCAAGATCATTGGGTATATTATGAGGGTCAGCTCCAGGATTAAACAGGCTCTGAATTAAGTGGCTCTTTTCCATCTCCCTTAGTTGGAGAAGTGCATTCAGACTTGCAAGATTCTGTTACTATAACCTTATACTAAAAGCAGTATTAGCTTGTGTGTCTTGGGTTTTCAAGTTTGGTCTACCTTGGAGGGCTGACATCGATCTTGCAAGTCTGAATGAACTTCCCCCATCCCTGCCTTTATCTTCATGAGAACTAGGGAAGGTCATGTCTGAGATGCTTTCTCAAACTACATTTCTGCCCTGGACTCAGATCTCTTTTATCTGACCATTGTCTTGGTTGCAGCTCTTCCTCCTGTCCCTCAAGGTTATTCTTTCTGCCCATTAAAATAGACTAATGCAAGCCCGATTCTAGAACTCTGTCACAGGCCTAGCCTAGCACTAGAAGGAAGGAAAAGCTGCCATCATGCCTTTCTTTCTAATGCTTCTGGCCTCCACCTTTGATGAGCAGCTTTTCAATCCAGTTGTGCAATGGAAAATTATTATTATAGCACCATTGCCATTATTGCTATTGCTATTATTAATAAAAAAGAGAGACTGACCTTAGACCCAGGTGGTCCCCACTTTTGTCTAGGCATGTCAATTACTGATATCAACACTATATATTAAGTTCTTCCTAACAGGATATATAGAATCTCTAAATCACTGGGGATTTCCTAAATATATCTCATTTGGGTGAAACTGAGTATAATAGACAAATTCTTTAATGTCTGTACACATGAAGAATCTGGTTGGAGCATTTTACTTTAACATAAAAAAGCATTTTACTTTAGCATTTTACTTGGTGGAGGCAGCAAAAAAAAAAAAAAAAGCTGACGGTTCCATGTTGGATAGACAGCAGGACCCCAGATTTACAACCAATATGTGTTTGCTTCCTGTTGATCAACTAGCTCTCTGTGTAAAGGAAATACTGATCCATCGTATTCTGTATTGTCAAGGTTTAATCGTGTTTTTAAAAATTAGGCTAAATAATTTCCCCTATGTAACATAATGCATTTGTGTTGTTTCCTTTTTTCTCTCCTTTTTTTCTTTCCTTGGTTTTTTCATTTTTCCAGGTTCTTCCCTCTTTTTTTATATATTAAAGCAATAAAAAGGGGACCATGAGTGGGTGCATGATAGAAGTTTAAACAATGTGGCAGATGGTGAAAGTGGATAGACATTTTTCTTCACCTGTCATAATATTAGAATTCAAGGACAGCTAGTGAAATCAGTTGGCAGCACATTTATGACAGAAGAAAACCCACTTTGTCACATTACACATCCTTAACTTCTGGAATTCACTACCATGAGGTATAATGATGGCCATTTGCTTGGACAGCTTTAACAAGACATTAAACAAATTCATAGTGATAAGTATATAAAAGTCTGTTACTATGATGGTTAAAAATATTCCATGTTCCAACATGATAAGCTGATAAATATTTTCTGGGAATGCTGTCCTCATTACCTGCTTGTGAATAACTTCTAGAAGTATCTGGTTGTACTAAACAGGTTGGTCTCTTCAGCTAAGGATGAATTAGGGGTGAGCTGAAGACAACATAATGAGGACATGGTAGACAAAACAGGTTGCTGGTACATGTTTGTGCCCTGCTTAGCTGCAAATGGGGAAAGGCCCCAAGTCTCACTGAGAAGGTATTGAAGAAGAGGCCACCATGTGCATTCTATCTTCTTCTAGCCATCCTCTCACCTGACCTCTGTACAGTTTGTTTGTTCTGAGAAAAGGGTGGGATGGTTTATAAAATGGAGCATCATTAATAGGAATCACTATATAGTTACAAGAGCCAGGTTGGTGTAGTGGTTAAGGCATCAGGCTAGAAACCAGGAGACCGTGAGTTCTATTCCCACCTTAGGCACAAAGCCGGCTGGGTAACCTTGGGCCAGTCAGTCTATGAAGGTTCTCAGTCATCCAGGTGGAATTGTCTGTAGCTTGAATCATGTCAACTGGATTTCTATTTTCTCAGTGGAAATGTTTCGCTCCTTATCCAAGGAGCTTCTTCAGTCTGAGCAAAGTTAGTAAGGGAATCCTAAATATGTTTCTAGGTAGCTGTGTGACCTTACACCTGGGGCTAGGTCATGGTTATATTGAGATGTTATTTTAAGTCCTTTTATCATCTAAAGGAGGATCGTTAAGATCACCATGCTGCTGTTGAGCTTGTGAAATGGTCTTAATCTTCCTAGGCACAGAAGACAAAGCAGGGAGGAAGATGGGGGAAAGATTGTGCCTGAGGCCCCCACCTCTATTCAAGGAAGGATTTTCCAAGTTGGCATAAATGGATTCCTTGACCCCTCTCTCAAACCACCTATCTTCTCTGTCTAAAATGTGAACATTTTATAAACGATCCTCCTTTAGATGATAAAAGGACTTAAAATAACATCTCAATATAACCATGACCTAGCCCCAGGTGTAAGGTCACACAGCTACCTAGAAACATATTTAGGATTCCCTTACTAACTTTGCTCAGACTGAAGAAGCTCCTTGGATAAGGAGCGAAACGTTTCCACTGAGAAAATAGAAATCCAGTTGACATGATTCAAGCTACAGACTTGGGCCAGTCACTTTCTCTCAGCCCTAGGAAGGAAGTAATGGCAAACCACTTCTGAAAAACCTGCCAAGAAAACTGCAAGGACTTGTCCAGGCAGTCTCCAAGAATCTGACATGATTGAACAGAAGATAGATAGATAGATAGATAGATAGATAGATAGATAGATAGATAGATAGATAGATAATAGATAGATGTTAGATAGTTACAGCACATGTAGGGATGGCACTGTACCAGTAGATACAGGAACTTCTGAAGTTTCTGGATTTTATCCAGTGGCTTACTGCTTCTTTATCAGCCTGTTTTGTTCAGGTGTAATGAAATATTGTGGACAAGAGCTTCCTAAGATACTTTCTTACCATGAGAGAAGAAGAAACAAGAAGTTTGGGTAGAAGCCATTATTTCAGGAGAGTTTCCTATAGGGCAATTTGCTAATATAGCTAGCTCTTAATTGGGTGGGCAAGCAAATACTGTAGCCCACTTTAGCCTGAGGTGAGCAAGGAAAGGCTTTCTCAATATGGTTCCCTCCAGAGATATTGGCTAAATGTCTTAATTATCCTCAATCAGCTTTGCTATGCTGATTATGAGTTATAGGAAATGTTATCCAAAATATCTGGACAGTGGCAGTTAGTAAAAACAATGTATAGGAATCTGTGTTTGTTTATTTATTTATTTATTTATATTTTGAATTTCATCACTGCCCATCTCACTCAAAGAACGACTCTGGGCGGTTTACAATAAAACTAAAATAAATACAGGTTAAAATACAATAAAACAGTATTCTTAAATGACAATATAAATATAAATATAAAATCCAAGATGGGGATGTTAAAAAGTTCTTAATTTAAATTCATATAATTTAAATTATATTTAATTATATTTAACAGTGTTGTTACATTGTACAGTATATGGCTTACAATGAGATCTGCTCATTTGGTTTATTTTATGGTTAAGAATATCACAATGAGACTAAAAACAGTGAGCATTTTAAAAAACAGAAAACTAAAGCAATCAAAACAGCAGTTGCAATGAAATGTACAAGAAGTTCTCTGCATTCAGATCTAAATTACAATTGGACAAGAGGAGCAGCATGTCTCATGTGGAAAGAGGCTATAGCAGTTATGGAGGGGGAAGTGATGTCACATGTATCACCCAAATTACATTATTAATGTCATTTACATAATGACACACATGACATCGTCATGGTTCCTACCAGATGCCTTTGCAACTGTCTCCTCATGATTGGAATATAAGTGACAAAGTCAAATTGCAGCTTGTCTCAGCAGATGGATGTCAGAAGAAGCAGAAAAGCATGAAGGCAAAGAGCCTTCTGTATAGTATAATGCCACCAGGCCAGGACTTTGGACCGAAATCCTGCCCCCTTGCTAAAATAGGCATCCCAAAATACCACTGGACTGACATCTTCTGAAATAATAGACATTTTAAACTTGAAGTGAGCACATACCTCACAACCCTTTTAGGGATGATGGTCCCCAGCGTCCTCCAGACTGCATTGCCAAATTCTGGGGCATGTCATCTTCCAAAGGTGCATCCGTTGCATCTGTAACTGGGTTAATCCACCTTGCTGCTGGTCATCGTGTTCTTCTCTTTCCTTCCACATTAGAATCTTCTCTAGGGAGCTCAGTCTTCACATGTGTCCAAAGTAGGATAATTTGAGCCTGCTCATGTGTGCCTCAAGTGAAAACTTTGGACTGATTTCTTCAGTGATCTATTTGTTTGTTTTCTTGGTTTTCCATGGTATTCTCAGGAGTTTTCTCCAAAACCAAAGTTCAACAGTGTCAAAGCTCTTCCTATCCTGTTTCTTCGAAGTCCAATTTTCACTTCTGTAGAGTGTCACAGGGAATACCATTGCTTGCATGATTCTGATCTTTGTAGGTATAGACATATCACGGCATTGAAATTTTTCTATCCATGTGGTTTTCTTGGTAAAAATAGAGGTGTGGTTTACAATTGCCTTCTCCAGATGGCAACCAGATACCATTCAAATGTTCTGAATTACTCTTTCCAAAATCCCTTGCCATTGGTCCTGTTGCATGACGTTCAGATCTGGTGCAACCAGAAGACAGAATGAAGCAAATACTTTGAATGGCAGACAAGGACAACTTAAGGCTAAACCTGTGGTCTTTCAAATATTGCTGAATTACAACTTCTTGTATTCTTCACTATTCATCATGCTGGTGGGAGCAGCTAGGAGTTGTAGAAGTTTATTTAGTAATGCTGGGGGAAGAGAAGAGAAGAGAAGAGAAGAGAAGAGAAGAGAAGAGAAGAGAAGAGAAGAGAAGAGAAGAGAAGAGAAGAGAGAAGAGAAGAGAAGAGAAGAGAAGAGAAGAGAAGAGAAGAGAAGAGAAGAGAAGAGAAGAGAAGAGAAATATCTCATTTAGCTAAAATAAGATTTCATAACCCCTAATATCCTCCTGGTTCAGCACGGTCAAATAATTTCTCCATGTAGCCCAGAGTTACCTTTTCAAACTGGCTGTAGCTCTCCATTCCTTGCCACCTGTGACTTTAAACAGGATACCCTACAGTGAGCTGGAATAGAAAAAATGTGTTCTCTACCACTGAACTGTGGCCCCTTTCTATTTGCAAGGCTGAAAAATTGCCCAGTTTGGAACCCGGAACCAAATTTAGGGTTGAGGCAAGGTGAGCTTCCTTTACAAATACTGGCATATGTGACTGACCAATTATGATTTTAAATGGTTCTAAGTTTACAAAGGTGTGCTCTGTTTAGAATTCTGAGCCACACCTTAATTTCCTTCATTATTTAAATTTTAACTTTTGGTGTTTCATTTCTGCAATAAACCTGTTTCAGAGAGGATTACTTGGAAAACAAGTAGCTAGTTTATAGTTCTGGAGAATGTATTTTACTCACTAACAGGTAAGTCAAGTGACCTATTATAACGCCTTCTGTGAATGAAACTTATGTGTGCTTTTCAAAAAACATTTTCTTGTTTTTGCCTACTTCTACCATCAGGAATTTTCCTTTAGTATCACTATCCACTTACAGTATTGGCTTTATGTAAAATCACAATTCATTTACTAGGATTTACTAGACTATTATTTTTTTAAGACTAACATTTCAGTTGGCATCCACAGAACTCTTTAACATATGTGAGAACTAAATACCATGAAAACTGGAGAACCATGTGTGTGGATGGGAACTATGGGTTATGAAACTATTCAGGCAGAATTAAGGATGCCTTAATACAAATCACTAATCAGCTGTCAAATTTATTTCATTCCCAGTTGGGGGGTGGGAGGGAGATCTCGGTAACAAGCAGGAATGGCTCATTTTCATGAATGGAAAATATCATAGGAGGGTTTTTATTGCTTTTGGTTCTGTTGTTATACTTATCTTTCCTATGTTGCTGTGCTCTACCCTTGGGGTCCTTGGGGTTGGGACGGGTTACAATACTGTTAAATATACATAAATAGATAGATACATACTTGATTCTCTAAAAGCCAGCATAGTATATTTTCCCCATTTAAAGTTAGCTGTATTAAGCACAAGAGTCTTTAATTGTATGGGGCTATTTGGGTGCACCCAGATTATTTTAGTAGAACTAATTAACACTATGTCAAAGATAGAAATAATTAAATAACAGGCAACCTTTCTTTCAAAGGTATGTATGTATGTATGTATGTATGTACTGTATGTATGTATGTATGTATGTGTATGTATATATGTATGTATGTATGTATGTATGTATATTGCAAAATACACAAATACCTGTTTTATTTTACATACGTTGGCCATTTCCAGCTAAAGGGAGGCAGCTTTCTTACACAGACTGAATGACTGAATGACTGAATCATAAAAGAAAATAAGCTCATATTAAAAAAGGAAATAACATTTGTTCCGTTAAGATCACTGAGGTTATATATTTTTTTCTCCCCTGAAATTGTGGCAGGTAGCTGCTCCTGTGGAATTCTGCATCTTTCTTCAAGATGGTTCTGCTGGTTCTAAGACTGTGAGGATCACTTTTTTTAAAAAAAAATTAAAAACTCTGTGCCATCTACAAAACTCCCCCCTCCCAAGGCTACAGATGGAACATTTTAAAATCACAAACAACTAGCAACTTAAAATACAAAACATAGATGGCATCAGCTTCTTTTTAATATCAAAACCAGCAAGCAATGTTTTCTTTTGGAGTGAAAGCTTGCATATAGGGTAACCCTGTGTGGCAAGTAATGATCTCATATCGAAAATAATAATACAACTTAAATAATACAAAATACTCTGATGTGTAAAATAATCAGTAGCATTAGATTTCTCCCCACCACTACCACCCCAAGAGTAATCAGGAACTAACATTATTTTTTCCTTTGAAAGAGTTGAAATAAGGAACAAAAATTGCCTTGAGTGAATGACAGGATTTGCAATGTGTTCAATCTTTTCAGAATTAAAATAGATTGCTAGGTCACTTTTTAAAAAGCTTCCTTTGATTTTTCACACTGAGTCAAAATTTAAAATATTGATTCTGTCAGGAACAGATGTCTCCTTTGATTTAGAGGCAAATCCATCTCTCTTTTAAGTTTAGAGTGTGTACTTACAATACAATCCTGTGTGTGCCTACTCAAAAGTAAGTCCACATAATTTAGAATTGTTTAAATACAAATACGTGGATAAAACATTGCAGCCGTAAGGAGTAACTTGTGGCACAGTAGACCTGGGAAAAGAATCTGTGATAAAATTTTAACTATGTCAGATAAAAAGTGGCCAATTCCAGATAAATACAAGGTGAACTGGAAATAGTTAAATACCTTGAACACCACAGCACAAAGTACAAGTACTTGTGTTTTAATTTTTTATGAATAGAATTAATTGTCCCAAGAGGGAACAAATTCTGACTCTATTACTTGGTGCAAAATCAAGTTGAGGAAATGGATAAATAACATTTATAGTAATCAGATATAGCTGAAGAAAACAATTCTAGGTCCCAGGCAAAAGAGCAAAATGTACACATAGGGCCACAGCACAGCTCCAGAACAATAAACTACAGGATGGCCCTCTTCATTCATAATAGTACATATTTTTCAAAGGGAATAAACATATTTTATTAGTAACACTGGAAATAATAAACAGATCCTGTGGTCATTGCCATGTGTAGTCTTGCATCCTTTCACAGGATGAGGCAGAAACACTGGGATGGTTAGGAAATCATCAAAGTACCGCTGGGACATATGTCACAAGCAGGACTGTGCCTGTTTCTGAGCCTCCTCCTTGGTGTTGGTGTGCATATGTGGGAGACAGAAATGCTGTTTCCAGTGTGCTGGTGTTCAAAGCGATAGGGTGAAATCTGCTGCAGGCCCTGGATTCACACTCCTCCCGCACTCCCTATAGGTCTTCCAAATCTGCTCTAGGCCCATTAGAATAGATCTGGGGAAGGCAGAGGACGTCGTGGGAGACGGAAAATAGCCCTCTTGTGGAAACACATGTCTGGTTGTGTGACACTGAAGGCAACCTAAAGCCATGCAGGAAAGTTAGCAGTTGTGTAGAACAGGGATGAGGCCACATTTTCTTTCTCTTTGACGTTGGGGTCCTGAGAAGTGCAGGAGGTATGGCAGTGATATAATGGCATCGCTAGAAAAAGAGGGTTGGGTATTTTTAGGGACTGGAGCAGCCCTTCTCAAACTTTTCACCCTGGAGGAACCCTTGAAATATTTTTCAGGCCTCGGGGAACCTCTGCACATTCAGGCTCAAATATAAGCCAGAAGTTACAAAATTATTATATTTGTGTCATGTGTAGGCCTGTATATATGCATTCACAGTGTTCTTAAGCTAAAAATAAAGAATGAAACTTACCTCTTTAATGTGAAGTTGCCCGAATTTGAAATATTTTTTTAAATAAATTGTGATCTCCCAGGGAAACCCTAGAGACCTCTCGCAGAACCCTAGGGTGCCACTGAACCCTGGTTGAGAAACCCTGGATTGGGGGCTTCCAAGGTTGTTTTCCTGGAGTCCTTGTTTGAGTTTGTTTAGTGAAAAAGTATATTAATCCTATGGAAGATTTAATGCATCAGCATACTAGCTTCTTAACTCAGGCTGCTCTAATATGGCAGCTTGCCTCTGAGTTTGTTCGTCCAATCATGGAAATATCCAAGAGCTGTAAAAATAGGGCAGGGGTCAGGTGCTGCTGGATGCTGGACTCCAGGTGCTGAAGAAAGGTAAATTAAGATGAGCAAACTTCCATAACTCTGTGTTGTTGTGAATGTGCCCTGTCTGAACTCCCTCTAGCTTTGTCCTTTGTCCCTTCTTGTTTTCCCTAGAAGTGATATGCTGTCCACCCACATTTTAATCTTCTCTTCCTGAACTTTCTTCCTACTTTGTTCATTTCCAAGGAAGTTGGAGAAAATAGTGCTGGGGGTAAGGAATTGCCTAATTGCTAAGTGGTCCAGATTGGTCAGCAGGACACACTAATAATTATAACATTTAACATTGAAAAACGGCAAAAGTATGCACTGTGCTAATGTGCATTAAGTGAAGCAAGGGAGGCTTCTTACATTATATTTGAAATTGTTTAAAATGTAACTACAACTTTCAGGGCACTTCCATTCTCCTCCTAAAGCGATTTCAAGCTGAGCTTTATTCATCTAAATTTTAGGGATCTCAAAATACTGAGAAGTTGCAGGTGCACACGAGCCAATCAGCATTCATCTCTTTCCGGCTGACCAATAACCGAGTGCAGGAAACATCCAACATCCTGTCATCCTCACTCTGCCCATTCTATCTAGTGGGCTACTATAAACCCTGGAGCATCAGAAATCCTTTCACTCCCACTTCACATAAAACAGAAATAAAATAAATTGCTAGACCCTCTGCCTTTGACATTTGTAGCTCACATTGTGCATATCTGGTTGCTTGCAAAAAAGTGGGGGAGGGGGGATAACTGAGCTCTTGCTAAGAGAAAAAACTATCCAGCTTACATACATACATACATACATACATACATACATACATACATATTACATATATATCATAGACATATATCCAGCTTACAAAACTGCCTTTTCTCCTAAAATCCTCTTGGAAGCTGGGAAGGTGAAATTTATCTATCTATTTATTTCCATTGATGTGGCCACCCATCTTAACATCATAACTCTGGGTGGCGAACAGTGGTTAAAAAACATAAAATAAGAATAACACCCCAATGAGAGTACCGTATTTTCCGGCGTATAAGACGACTGGGCGTATAAGACGACCCCCAACTTTTCCATTTAAAATATAGAGTTTGGGATATACGCTGGAAAATACAGTACTCGCCGTATAAGACCTCTCCTGGCCAAGTGCAGCCGCTCGCCGGAACGCAGCCCCCAGGGAAGAGCAGGAGGACGAGCGCGGGAGAAACGCGGGGAGGGGGGAGCGAGCTCCGTTCCCTCGGAGCAGCCTTGGGAAGGGAGGGGGCAAAATGCAGTGGCTCCACGACGGGCTCCAAAGTCGCCCACAACGCTCAACGGGCGCCTCGCTTCGCCTCGCCTCGCCTTCCCTTCCCTTCCCAGCCGCGCTTTAAATGGAGCGGCGGCCCGGAATTGGCCACGTTTCCTACCAGGCTTCCCGAAACACGGCCAATTCTGGGCCCCCGCTCCATTTAAAGCGCGGCTGGGAGGGGAAGGGAAGGCGAGGCGAGGCGAAGCGAGGCGCCCGTTGAGCGTTGTGGGTGACTTTGGAGCCCGTCGTGGAGCCACTGCGTTTTGCCCCCTCCCTTCCCAAGGCTGCTCCGAGGGAACGGAGCTCGCTCCCCCCTCCCCGCGTTTCTCCCGCGCTCGTCCTCCTGCTCTTCCCTGGGGGCTGCGTTCCGGCGAGCGGCTGCACTTGGCCAGGAGAGGTCTTAAACGGCGAGTACCGTATTTTCCGGCATATAAAGACGACACCCGACTTTTGAGAAGATTTTCCTGGGTTAAAAAGTCGTCTTATACGCCGGAAAATATGGTATGTCAGCATTTGTACAGCCATGGCTGTTTTGACAGCTGAAGTGAGGAAGGGGAGATATTACAGGCATCAGAAACGGGACACAAAGCTAAGATCTAGGAGACTAGATGAGGCAAGATTTCCCATCATTGGGGAAAGGACATGGGTACAAGTTCTACCAAACTGCTGTATTGCAAGTGAAAAGACCAGCTGTGCTCTGATTTCACATAAACCAGCATGGAACCAGAAAAAATAATGGACTTGGCTCTCAACACCATTTATATAATAAGAGCTCTGGGGATGTTTAACTGATTATGAGCTAATGCAAACAGCCTGCCCCCTATGGAAATGCCTTTAGGTACCAACCGGTGGGTAGATCTTGGCCTATTGCTTGTCTCTGAATGATTTGCAATAGATCAGCAAGGATTTCTGATTCCCAGTTGTTTAAAAATAGCAACAACAAAATGATCCTACATATAAAATGATGCACCTACCCATATGCACTCAAACATGATACTGCCAAAATGAATGAAGTTTGAGAGAACTAGAAGTAGATGTTTGTTTGGAAGGAATAGAAACTGTTTTCAGTTCTAGTATTCAAAACAAATTCCTGGGCAGTGTCTCACGATTCTTGAATTATAAGTGTATGTTGTTTGCACAAGTCTCTCTGGTTGAGTGTTCTCAGGGTTGTAGCACAGCAATAACAACATGGGTTCTTCAATTAACTTTAATTAATTAATTAAAATGGATTCTTCTAGTTCCTCCTGCCTGAACATAATGAAGAATATGAGTATAAATAGGGTTATAGCTTTGTAAAATATTCATGTAGTATCAATGGATGACTTTTGATTGTGCTGTATGCCAGTGGTGGTCAACAATTTTGGGCAGGTATACCACAAGTCAAATTTTGCACATATGTTAATAGTATTATATACAAAACCTATGGCACTACCAAGACTATGCTGATTACCTGCTGTAGACCAAATGGCCAGTCTCCTTTTCCTATCCAAGAGTGCAATAAACTTCTGCTGTCTAGAAGACCTGTGCTTCAAGATGGCAGTTAAAGCAATATGTGGTAGATACAGTCCTGAAAAAGCTAATTTCGACAGAATCCAATCTAAACAAATAAGCAATCCCATTTTACAGCTTCATCTTGAAATGACTAGAAATGACTCCTTTTTGCTAGACCATGCGAAGCATGTGTGAATTTTGTAGGGGAAATTCATTCCCTATATAGAAATCAACATTTAGCTCCATATTATTATTCTTCGTTAGTTATGCGTATATTCCCCTGCAGCCCAACGTACAGTTATATCCATTTGGTTTCATCGATTAGCATGTGGCTTAAATAATTTCACTCAGGGTTGCATTTTAACTTGCATGTATATAGTGCTATGGTATGTTGGGACATCTACTTTTTCTTTCCAGGAAAGCTATGGAAATCTATCTTCATAATACAAAATATTACTTCAAGACTTCAGATTTCTTGCTCAACCATTTGGCTTGAGAAACTACTTACTCTTAATTCATACTCATACTCACCATATACTCATTACATACTTCACATGAACCATGTAATGTGGATTTTTTCATCAATTCATATAAAATTAGAGAACCGCTCATGTTACCCTATCACTTTTAATGTTATTGTCTCAATGTCCCTTTTAAAGTGTTAGGATTAGGTGGAAGCATTATCTGATGAAGCTAAGAACAATCAGCTTCTCAATAGCTCCCCCTTGTGTATAACACGATGCAACATGTTTAGCTGTTACTTCTTTCTCCCAAAATCTGGCAATAAGACAAGGAATATAAATATATATATATATATTTACATATTTGACTTCTTTAAAAAGTGCATATTATATTCTTTCATATTAGAGCTGTGCAGTAGTTCAATTTTTATTGGGAAGAGGTGCTTTGGAACATGCAAAATCAAGAAATGCAACACTGTTTACAACTCATTAATGCAACTGCATCATGAAATCCTAGAAATAGATGCAGGCTGCTTTACTGAGTCTCAGACAGGTGCTTCATTCGTACTCCCATGAATTCCAAACCATTATTCCCAATCAGATCCACAGCATTGCACAGCCCTATTTCTTATGTAGAAAAATTAAAAGTATTATATTTGTTTGCCATATTTTGTAAAAGACTCATTTCACTGAAGGTCTCAGTCAGAACTCAGAAGCCCATCTCCATGACACTCTTGCATAGCCAGATCTCTTAAAGTTATGGATGCTAAAGATCTTTAAATTTCTTTGGAGTAGCAGTTCTATTCTGGGGAGGAAGTTTTATAACCCTGCCCCCCGCAATGTTGCTAATCGAAATATCTCTCTCACTGAGAGTTGCTCCAGTCAAATCAGCTGTTCACCAGCCCTTCTCCCCAGCTCTTTTCAAATCAAAACAAAAATATCAGATGAAATCATGGGACTCCCACATAATGTGTATTTTGGCAAGGGTGTGTGAAGAGAAAGCAATTGAATTCTGGCAGGCAGAAAGATATGCTAGAGATGGAAGAGAGCATAAAATGTTCATTTCACCCTGTGTTCAGTGGATAGATGGATATTCCTTAGAAGGCTCCAATTATGGGACTCAGATATTTCCAGTGAAATTCTAAATGACAGAAGGGTCAGACTTCTCCCATATGGCCCTGACTATTCCTTCAGAAAATTCTCGGAAGTCCTGTTCCAGCTCTTCCTGCTCTGGGCAGGTGGTGACCAGGCCTTCTCCATGGTGATGTCCTGATTGTGGAAAACTCTCTAAAAATATTTATTTATACCCTCTCTGTTGAATTTCACCCAAGAAATTTTTTAAAAAATGCTTCTGATGAATGAAGTTCAAGGTCCAGTAATTTGAGACTAATAGGAAATGGTATGATTATTCGTTGAAATACCTGAGCGTTAATTAACATTTATTACAGTTATAGATCAACATCATAAAATGACTCAGAATGTCCCAAAGGAGTAAAAGTTATAAAAATTCACAAACAAATGCTATATAGATCAAGCTCTTCCATGGTACAGGAGGGGTGTGTGTTTAATTGGGGAGATGTTATCCTCCATTCAGCGATAGCAAGAGTGCAGAACTTAGCTACATTTCTAGAAGCTTGTACCTGCTCATCCACCAAAAGGCATAGCATTTTCTTCTCCTCTGTCAGGCTTTGGGACAGCTGCCTAAAACAGAATTTGATTCCTTGCCCAGCATAATTTTCACAGAGTACTTTTTAGCAAGATTCATGGAAATAAATGGGATGGGATTACAAGAATTTCAACTAAATTATTTCCTATTTAGAACCAATATATCCCCATGTACCTTAGGGCAAAGACATTCCAATTTTCTTTCTAATAGCCTTCCTATGATGTCATAAGGAGGCAGGTCTCTTCAGTGCTAACAGGGAAGCCTGCAGCTGGCTGCTTCCATAATGGGAATTCTACCAGTATGGGAACCAACTCTTACATAATCTGACCTTCCAGAACAGTTTAGCAGTAGGGGGCTAGGAGCTCTGAACTCCAGCCCATGTAGAAAGGGCAGCAGAAGAAGCCATGTGTGACTGTCTCAAGGTCACCCAGCTACCAAGTCACATTTAGTCCTGAACTGAATGTTATTATATGTCCCTTCCAGTAACTCTGAAGGCAAGTTATTGAGCCTCATCGAGGAGAAAGCTATCTGGTGTAGCAAGCACAAAATGGTAGTAAGATTAGCCCCACCCCCAATCCTAAAGGGGGGAAGGGAAGGGAACTTGAAGAATTCTGAGGATTGGAATCCAGGAATGTTTCAATTCCAAATTGGCTCCCCCCCCACCCCCACCCCCAGTAAAATGAAATATTGGGTTGACAGACCACACCTTCTAAGGTCTAATTCAATGCCTTTCATCCAATTTGATTGGTAACTATCCAGTTGTGTCAAGAAGGTGAGAAATCCCAGTTTAAAGATCAGCTTGGACTAGAATCTAAGGTGACATACTCTCATATGGGGCACAGTAGGAGTTAGTTCCGGTTCCAACCATACCAAAGAGTTAGATGCACATTGAGGAACTCAGATCTTAAAAATCTGAATCCAAATTCAGTGGCTTTGAGAGTGTGTCAGTCTTGATAAGTATAAATCATGGGATTTGAGTAAAAGGCCACCTTTAAATCAGGAAAGATAACATCTCAGACAGATAGATTTTTTTTTCACTAAATGGTATAGCACTAGATCATGGTCTATGATAGCTCATCCTGACCTGAACCCAGCTTGCTCCTTATCCAGAACCTTGTCCTGGATCACCAGTTGGCCAACTTCTAATAGAGGTGGCATACAGTTTGCTGAGAATACTCACAAAATTAATTGGGAACCTGAGTACAGGTAGTCCTCGTTTAATTACCACAATTGGGACCAGCAACTCCATCACTAAACGACACGGTCTTTAAGCGAAACTTCACATGACCATGACAGACTTACGACCTCACTTCTGCTGTGATCATTAAGCAAATTACCTGCATTTGTTAAGCAAGACATCACGTGACTGCGACTTGCGATTTTACTGCCAGCTTATCCATTGACTCTGCTTGTCGGAAGCCGGCTATGAAGCACGCAAATGGTGATCACGTGACCATGGGATGTTGTGACAATCGTAAATACCTGCTGGTTGCCAAGCACCTGAATCTCGACCACGTGACCGTGGGGACGCTGTGCTGGTTGTAAGTGCAAGGACCAGTCGTAAAGTTACTTTTTCAGCACCGTCGTAACTTCAAATGGTCACTAAACAGGGCAATCATTAAGCGAGGTCTACCTGTATTTACTTGGTCTATAGCAAGGATGGGAATCCTTTTTGCCATGAATGCCACATGCTAGTGGCCAACTATGGCCAGAGCAGGCAATGGAATGAGGCTGTGCTGTCAGGGACCTGGCAGGTCTAGCATGTTCTACATTCAAGAGCATTCCTCATGCACATATGCGCAACCAAACTCAGTAACATTTGATCCTCACCTATAGTCACATACACAGCCTTCCCTCATTTACACATGTATGTTTATACAACGCATGCTCTCATGCAGCCTCTCTCCCCTCTCTCTCTCTCTCTGTTTATAATCTTGGGGTCACTGAAGCGAGAGAAAAATTTAAGTCTCTGCTCCATCTCTGCGCCATCTTCTTACTTCTTGTGCAAACTGTGTTCTCCCACTCCAGCCTGCCAACAGGCTGTGATTTACTTTGATAAGATGGTGCAGAGGACCGGTCATTCCTGCACGCTGCCCTCCCAAAAGCACCATGTTTCACATAACACACTGAATAGCTGAGACATGTGCCTAGATAGCTGTGCCACATGTTCACAACTACTGGGAACTGCACGTTATTTAGGATTAAAATGCAATGTTCCTTTTTAAGTGAATAAGGAGTATATTTTCTTCCCATTTTGGTGATGCACAATAAGTAAATTTTTAAAAAACATTTAATTTAACCGATCATCTATTTGAATCGTTTGAGATATTCTTGTTGCTTAGCTCTGCTATTTTCTTTTAATGCTGTATTTTTTTTTACAAAAAAATATTGTTTATCATGGTACAGCATTCATCCTAAGTAACTTGTCAGAAATGCCACCACAATCAATGAGACAATGAATTTCAATGACTACGTCAAGTCCCATTACTTAATTATGGCTAATTTACTCTAAACCCTACTCAATGAATTTTAGAAACAACTTGCTAGGAAAGGCAATATAAAAATATATTAAATAAATAATCTGAATGCAACACAGTGAATTTCTAGTAAGGTCTATACAGTACATGTTCGGACTCAGCTAACTGGTCGTTTTATTAAATGCTAGCAAAGTATCCTTATTTAAATGGCAGCAAAATTTAGTAGTAAAGGGATTTGGCAAACTTAGCTTAGGCATCTGCATTCACCACATTGGAGGCCTTTGAAGACCACACATAGCCAGTGGGCCACCAATGCAATCTTTCAGATACTGGACCTCGATCTTTTGCATAGCACATTATTTAGCAGCTGACAGTACATGGCAGCCTTCTATAAATCTGCTCACAATTGTTAGCAGCATTTACTTATGGAAAATTTAACCTTCGGTCATCAATTACATTTCTTGGGATTCTTTAATGCAAATTTGATACAACATTGGACTTATTTATTTATTTATTTATTATTTAAATTTATCCCCGCCCATCTCCCCGAATAGGGGACTCTGGGCGGTTTACAGCATAACAATGGTTAAAATCTATACATATACAATCACAATAAATAGATAAATAGGTAAAAATAGGTAAAAATCCAAGAGATGGTAAAATCAGCTATCAGGAGGACATTATGGGGCCAGCCATAATGGTTATAATAGTGCATTTTCTGTAGTTTTTAAAGCCAGACTACAATACATGTACTTGCTGAATATTCATATACAAAAAGGTTCTTACAACTCACTGGAACTATTAAAGGGAGAAGACAGAATATGGGCATTAAATATTTATTATGCCTGTAAATCAATAAAACACTAATAGCTGTTCCAGAGATCTTCCCTGAAATACATATTCTATATCACCTCACAGAGTATCCATATGAATTTATTCTTGTTGGGGAAGGATATTAAATGACACCCAACCACTGTGGTCAAGACTGCATCAGTTCATACTGCCATACACCAGTGTTGTGGGGAGTGAAGGAGAAAGACATAGAGCTAGTATGGTGTGGTCATGCCAGAAGAAGTCCTACGTTGTTATTATATGGTGGCTTTTTAAACACTTTTCTTAGTGTTGTTTTAGTTCTAATAGTCATAAGGGGACATTGCAAACTGCCAGTGGAGGCATCCCCATTACTATTTTTAGACATCAAAGATTTTAAGGGGAGTTAGGGATTTACAAGATTAGGTTCTAGAAAAAAGAGTTTGAAAAGTTCAAAATGTTGACAAGAAAGAGAAGTTAGCCCTTTGAGGCTGCTATAACCTGACTTGAACCCATACCGCAGGCCGACTATAAAGAAACAAACAAATAATTATGAATCTTGAGAGTTCAAAGAAATTACAAGTATTCTGGAAAGAGGAAAGGTCCAGTTGATTAGATGAATATATAATCATTTGTTTCTTTAGGAACTGAAAATAATAGTTCTTGGTTTCAGTAGAAAAGGCAGATATTTGCTAACTGCGTCATAAAATAACCACATCTATAGAATGACTATTGAGGATTTTGAGAATGTGTCTGGCACAGACAAAATTAACCATCGAAGGGGTGCAAAAATTGGGAAATGTGTTTCGTTCTGAATCTGAAATAAACACTTTGTGTTTTGGAAGTTTAGCCAAACTGTTTCAGGTGAGCTGTGGTTCAGCATTTCTGCATCCTGTAACATTTTGATAATTGGGGTTTGACTAAAATAAAACCAGAGGGGTCTTACAGGGGGAGTAAGGCTAGGAGGGTGCGCCTCGCCTCTTCCTCCTCTCCTCCTCTGCATGACCTGTGAGCTGGCCTGCCTGCCCGCCTGCCCAGCACATTCCTTTCCGTACCTCCCTTTTAGCTGCCTCCATGTACCACCACCACCAGTGATGGTTTTGGCTTTTTCCTGCTTTCCCTACTCAACACTTCTGGATGGAACACACATTTCAGATCCCTGACAAATACCCATGTATTGGATCCGAGCCTAGACCAAACATACATAGTTCAGTCTAGACAAGGACCACCTGAAACTGGATGCTCCATGCATGGAACAGTTTGTGTATGGAACATTTTGCATGCTCCTACTTGGTTTTGCAATTAGATTGTATCTCTGTGTCACACACACACACTACATTTTACATCATGAGCTATCCGTCTTTGTATATATTAGTAAATAATAAGGTTGCAAAATGATAAGAAGGTTATTTCCACCTACTTGGCTAGCAGTCAGCGCTGCTGGGTAATCATGAAGGCATTATTTTCTCTGGAATTAAGGAGGGCTCTTGAAGGACTATGAGTCAGAAGTAGGATCTTGAGTCACTGTATTCTCTTTGTTATTGCTATGGAGATTTTTTTTTTTAACTTTGGGTGTGGCTCTGCCCAAGTCACAGTCCTAATTTATAAGTTTATCTAAACCACAGATAATTGGGGCTGATTACTAGCTACCTGGGCCTCACCCACAGGAGAAAAAAAAAGGGGGGGGGGAGCTTCCAGGACATTCTAAAGGAGGATGTAGAATTCTAAGAAGGATGTAGAAATCTGAGAAGTTAGTGTGTGCCCTCTGAATATTTTGGAATGAACTCCAAAAATTCTTAGCAGGATGGCTCCTAAATAATATTTCATTGCTGAGGTTTTTTTTTTATCTTTTAGCACCAATTTGTAAATATAATTTTATATATGGTGGGTGGAAAAAGGGGTTGTAACCAATACATGCAGCAATACTTTGATTCAAGTAATAGGTTTACATCAGTACGTTGAATGAGGATTCTGGAAATCTAGGTTTAAATCCATACTCAGCGACAAAGTTTCTTGGATGATTTTGAACTGGTCATTTCCATTATTGATGTGTGAAGATTAAAAAAAGATACACAAGAAGAACACAAGACTCTGTACTTCTTTTGGAATACAAAACATATTTGTATTTTCTGTCCTTCAACTTACATGTACAAGTTTATACAATAAAGAAAATTTGAAATCTAGGGTAGAAAATGAGAATATAACTATCAATTACCCCTTATTTACCAAAGAGGAATTTCCAATAATAAGACAAATGTACAAATAACATCAGCTATGACTTACCATAGCTTTAATGCTTATGGGTCCAAGAAAACAATCCAGAAAATATTAAGATAATTTCCCCCAGTATATCCCTATTTTTAAGGTCATGAGTGGACCTTAGTGCTGCAAGGAAATGCCAGAACCTGTGAAGTTTGTTTTACCATACAAATTAGAATACTGAGCAGATAGAAAAACAAAACAGAAAAGCATCTCTAAAGCCTGGTTTGTTAATGCATTACAAGGCTTAACTATGGGTGGGCTTTTCAGTTATGGACAGCACAGATCTGACCTGATGGAATTTCTAACAGTAATCTGAGAAGCCCTTTCAATATACAAGATATCACAGATGTCTGCTGGGTATGTATAAAAAAAGTCAAGATGGCGACTATGATGGTATGATCAAAGCCCTGCCTGTTTCTCATGTGCGTTGTGATGCACATAAAAAAACAGGTGGGGCTTTGATCACACCATCATGGCTGCCATCTTGATTTTGTTTAACATACCCTGCAGACACCCCTACAAGAAATGAAGTTTACTGAATAGCTGATTAAAATTTCATGTTATATAAAGGGTAGTGTCAATGAAATGCCTGCTTCAAAAATAATTAATTGTGAATACAGTATTTGATTTGAATACTTACCCATTCTTGTAGCTGTTTATTAATTTTCCAGAACACTGGACAGAATTATATTAGCATTTCACATTGTACCCATTAATCACTGTCATTCCTTTTAGTGTGGTTGGGCTTATTATTCTTTGACTCATAAAACAAATCTTTGAAATGTTAGATGACATGCAAAATGGTTCAAAGATAGTTGCAAAACAATGCATTATCAGAAAGTCTGCTTTAGAAAAGCGGTAAGTGGGGAATATGCTGGGAAGGGTAGATATTGGATATAGGTAATTATTTCTATAACTCATACTCTGCAGTCCAATATACGCAATGTGCCTGTTTGGAAATGCTTCCTCTATGTATGTATGTATTTTTATTTATTCATAATAATGATGCATTTTCTGGAAAGCAAATGAAACTTACATAGATCTTTGCTTGAAGGTCTTTTGTCCTTGGGTCCACCATGACTCTGTGTCCCAAAAAGGTAATAAGTAGCACCATAAATACAATTCTATAAAATGTATGTTTAAGCCCACTTGGAATCATAAATGTATGCCCAACATTTAGACTGATTAGTATATTCAAGTTAGGTTTAACTGTTTCATTAATCCTTCTCACTATGTAGAAAGCTCAAAGTGACGTCAGTACGCAGTGGTGCCATATCAAGGGAAATTTATATTTCCTTTTAATTCTACTATTGCAGTAGAACTAGGTACTTATGTCTATGAAGGTTCTCAGTCATCCAGGTGGAACAGTCTGTGGCTTGAATCATGTCAACTGGATTTCTATTTTCTTAGTGGAAACGTTTCACTCCTTATCCAAGGAGCTTCTTCAGTCTGAGTAAAGTTAGTAAGGGAATCCTTAAATATGTTTCTAGGCTGGCTGTGTGACCTTGCACCTGGGGCTAGGTCATGGTTATTTTTGAGATGTTTGTTTCTAAGTCCCTTTATCATCTAAAGGAGGATCGTTAAGATTACCCTGCTGCTGTTGAGCTTGTGAAATGGTCTTAATCTTCCTAGGCACAGAAGACAAAGCAGGAAGGAAGATAGGGGAAAGGTTATGCCTGAGGCCCCCACCTCTATTCAAGGAAGGATTTTCCAAGTTGGCATGAATGGATTCCTTGACCCCTCTCTCAAACCACCTATCTTCTCTGTCTAAAATGTGAACATTAATGTCCTCAAATGAATGTCCTTTTTCCTTTAGATGAAGATAAACTGCTGACTCTGGTCCTGTGGTGTTACTTCTCCTGTGTTGGGCCATCCTCCTGTACAAAGGTTGTTTGGTTTCTCCAATGTAGAGTTCAGAGCACTCAACTTGACATGATTCAAGCCACAAACTAGGTACTTACCATTCCCCAAATCTCCAGTATAGCTAGAAATGACAGTAGTAGTCTAAAGCAGCCTTTCTCAACCTTTTGAGCCTGGAGGAACCCTTGAAATATTTTTCAGGCCTCGGGGAACCCCTGCACATTCAGGCTCAAATATAGGCCAGACGTTACAAAATTATTATATTTGTTTCATGTGTAAGCCTGTATATATGCATTAACAGTGTTCTTAAACTAAAAATAAAGAATGAAACTTACCTCTTTAATGTGAAGTTACCCGAATTTGAAATAATTTTTTAAATAAATTGTGATCTCCCAGGGAACCCCTAGTGACCTCTTATGGAACCCTGGGGTTCCACGGAACCCTGGTTGAGAAACCCTACCCTAAAGTATGACCAAGTAAAATATTATGTTTGGGGCTTAATGGTGCCCATGCCAATATAAAGGCAAAATCTGCTTAGGCAAGCAGACTCTGATTTTTATCAATTCCCCCTTTATGTTATAGTGACCTGTGTTGTTCAGAAAGCCACCCCAATCTCCAAATTTCAGAGGTTCAGTTGGAAAGGGAAACTGTAAAGGCCACGTTTTGAAAGCAGAACTGAATTCACAAAAGTTCCAACCATAATTTAGCTTTAGAAGGTTAGTACAGCTTTGGTTTTGTATTAAAACATTTCCCATGTTTGTTTTTGAGCACAATGGTTTTTAAAGATTGTTCTTAGCAGTTCAAAAAATGATGTAAAAGTGCCTCTCTGAAATATCTTTATCTATTGCGTGTAATATTTTATCTGCCATGCATTCTGTGAGCCAGGGAGTTAGGCTGACAAACGGTTCCTTCACTTTGGAACAGCAGCTTGCTTTTTCCTCAGTTCACTTGTAGAAGCGGTTAAACACACACACACATACTGTACACACACACACAAACACAGAAAAACCAGACTTCAATTTATCACAAATCTAGAACATCTCATCCTGTACCCTGGCTCTAATAAAGTAAATAATGAGCATTTTTCAAAGTTATCTAAATACATATTTGCACAGTGAACCATAAAATTTACAGTAAATTGAATGATGAGTGTTAAAATAAAGCTTAGTTCATTTATCCTTTTGCAAATATTTTGTGCTATACACTTTATTGAGACAGTGCTTTGGTATACGTCTCATGTATATATTCTTAGGAGCTGTCTTTTATATGCAGATTTTTCCAATTATTGGTCCTTTTTTAAGAAAAAAAGCGTTAAAGTACTCGGAACATGAAAAGTTAACTGTTTATAAATGATTTCATTATCTACTCATACTCAAGCTCTTTTCTTCAAAAGAGAATTAGCCATGCTGTCAAATATTACCAACTAGAAACTTCTGTCAAGTATTTCTAATTCTGGTATCAGTTGCTTCAAAATGGGCACTCTATGGCCTAGTTTTCAGTGCATCTTTTCTGGGCTGTATCATTTCAGACTTTAGACGAATCCATACTGGATTGAAATGCTTCTCAGTTTCCCATTCATATGGAAAAAGAAAAGACTGGTGTAGTCAGCCCTACTGTATATTTCGGAGGAAGGTTAAGGCTGAGATAATGATATCTTGTCAAAGGCAAGACTACTCTTATGCAACTATATATGACCACAAATTGCACAAGAAAAAATCTGCTATTTACACATCCAGAATTATAAATGTTGCTTTTCAGAGGGGAAAGGAAAAAGAAGAAGGTTAATTCTGTGCTCCTTATCCAGTATGGTTAATATTTCCCAGTTTTCTCTGTCCTTTTAAATGGGAAATGTTCACATTCTACTTCCTCTCTCTGTGTGTGCATATGTGTGAATGTAAAATAGGTGTTTTCCTACGTTACAACCAATATATTATTTTTCCATTTTATAAACCATAAAAAATGATGAGTATCTATGCAGCGGTTAAGTAAAGCGGGCCTTCCCATAAACATGGGATCTAAAAATTGAGCATATTAGAAAAGAAAAGGGGGAAGGTATTATATGCTATTAGAGACTGACTCATTCAGCAACAGAGAACTTCCTTATTCTAATTGTGTGACAAAGGCTGGGATCCCTCTTGCACCTAGCCATGGCACAAGCATGCCCTGGCAGCATCCTTTCTCTGCTGTGTCTGTATGATATTGCTTTCATCCCGATGAATCATAAGTCATTCTTAATTGTACCAGGGCTAAAGTAGTGTTTCCCTGACAGCCACAATATATGTAGAATTTGTTATGTTCCATCACCCATTACATTGGAGCTAAAGCCATGTGACCAGAGGTGGTTTGGGTTAGAGAAGAGCAACTTTGCTGTTCCAGGTTGATGTTGGCCTGTCCCTTCCCCTCCAGCCCCTCATTAGCCCCAACTGCTGCCATGAGTTGTTGCCTCCCTAGAGAGCACAAGAGCACTGCACCAACAGTCTATCAGAACCACTTCATAGCATCAGACTGTTTAGCTGGCAGTACTAAGATTTAACTCTATACCTCTTCCTGGTTTAGTGCAGGACTGGATTAGTGTAACAATGGAATGATGGGACCTCCCACCCTACCCTTATTGGCTACTGAATAGAACACAGAGGAAACCTGATGATGGCATTTGTTGCCTATATAAACAAGGGAAGACATATCTTAAATAAAAGGGCTGCGGAGTCCTTAGTGCTCTTTGAGCTTGCTTGTTTGCTTGCATTTGCATTTGCAGCCCTGACTATAAACTTAACAGTTTTAGAGACTACATGTGTGTTTGTACCCTGAAGGAAGTAACATAGTCGTTTATTACAGTCCCAGTGTATGGTTCTGTCAAGTATAGTCTGTAAGTACTGAGCCCTTGCTGAGGCATATAATTGGCAGTTAAATAGGACATGCACAATGTCTTCTATTTCAGATGCTCCACAAACACATGTTCTCTCAAAATATGGGACTTGGTGGAATCATCCATATTTGACCATAGAATCTAGCTGCTCAAATCTTGCTCTGGTAAGAGCTATCCTATGGTATTGAGTCAAACCCATTGTCAGGTATTTTTCTCTTTAAAAGGACATTTTATTCTTGGCCAGCCATTTCAAGGACCTAGTGTTTGCAAGTGCCTCGATGCCG
The DNA here is from genome assembly GCA_023362775.1 of Charina bottae. Classification (NCBI taxonomy): domain Eukaryota; kingdom Metazoa; phylum Chordata; class Lepidosauria; order Squamata; family Charinaidae; genus Charina; species Charina bottae. The sequence continues at coordinate 164,537,137 of JALMGJ010000001.1, read as the reverse complement.
GTTTGGGCGTTAACATCCAAGACTCTTTGTTCAAATGTTGCCTTGGCCTGATGTCCGGCTGAAAGTAGATATTGTGTTGAGAAGCCGAGATGTGAGATGGTTTGGAAAAGTTGGTTGGTCCATGTGGTGGGTTGAAGTGTGCCCATCTGTTCTTCTAGGCACATTTTTGGTAGTCTATCAGGTTCCATTCAGAGAATCCTCCACCAGTAGTTGAAGACTTTGATTACTGCTAGACTGTAAATGGAATGGGTGCCTGTTTCAGCTCTTACTGCTGCTGCAGGTGTATTCCTGTCGGTCCCCAGAATAGTTCTTAAAAAGCATGCTTGATTTTGTTCGAGTAAGTAGGCCTTTGACAGGCCCCACAATTCGGCACCATATGTTAGCACTGGTACGATTTTTGCCTTGTGGACCTTTAAAATGGGGAGCAGAGTACTTGGGTGGTTGTAACTAAGTAGTTTGATTAACGTTTTAGAGCTTGCTGTGGCCTTTATAGAACTTTGTTTGAAGTGATTGAACCAAGGCCCTGTATCTGTAAAAACCACCCCTAAATATGTGAAACAATCTATTTGTTTTATAGGCTCCCCATCCAAGTGCCAGTTGTATTTGGCCCGCCTTTTTCCGAAAACCACCACTTTGGATTTGGACGTATTAATATTCAAAAAGTTAGAGACGCAATAAGCACCAAATTTCCCCATCAGTCTTCTCAGGCCTACTTGGGAATGTGCCATCAGAACCATGTCGTCTGCATACAAAAGGATGTTGATACGTCTGTTGAGGATCTTTGGCATGTGAAGATCCGTGGAATGGAGGAATCCTGGGATGTCATTGACATAAAGATTAAACAACATCAGGGCCAAGATGCATCCTTGTCTGACACCTTTATAGGTGGGAATGCTCTGTGTAAGAGAACCGTTGACTCCGGTGCCGACTTTCAGGCATGTATTTGTGTAGAGGGCCTTTAACAGGTATAAAAGTCTAGGTTCCATATTTAACTTGGCCAGCTTCTTCCATAGAATATCTCTGTTTATGGAGTCGAATGCCGCACTAAGATCTATGAAAGATGTAAACAAATGTTTGCCATCAGTTGTATATTTAGTTATGAGATGGTGTAAAACAAAGCAGTTATCTATTGTAGAGTGCTCATGTCTGAACCTGGCCTTTTCTTCCTCTAATATATTTTTCTCAATTGCCCAGTCCTCTATTTTTCTCAGGAGATGTTTTGCATACATCTTAGCTGTTATATCAATAAGGCTTATGGGTCTGTAATTTTTAGGGTCTTCCATGTCTTCTTTTTTTGTGTATGGGAACTACGATGGAGAGTTCCCATCCTGCTGGAATATGGCCAGTGTTGTCTATGTATGTAAACAGTCCTGCCAGCAGTGGAGCCCACCAGTCAATGTGTGTCCTGAAAAGTTCTGGTGGTAGGAAGTCTTCACCAGGTGCCTTATTGGGTTTCAGTGACTGAATAATGTGTTTAATTTCTGTCACTGACACTGGTGGCCAGGGAGTATGTTTGCTTGCAGACATTTCATTATCCAACTAGGTAACATCATCAGTGCACATCATCAGCACTGATGATGTTACGTAGTCGGATAATGAAACATCTGCAACCAAACAACCAAGCTCAGAGAGCACCAAGGACTCCACCGTTCAACCCTGAGCTACAGATATTCTCTTCTATTAAAAGGGCAGCTTATGACTCAGCTCCCCTTATGACTTCAATCTTTTTCTTTTTAAGTTTATTCAATGTGAGTTATAATAGACTAGGATGTTGGGGGGGAGGCATAGGAGGAAGGAGTCATGCAACCAGACCCATTCTTGCTGCAAAGCTATGAAATGGCAGATAATTTTCCCACTGGCTGGTGACATGAAAAGGGAGAGCAACAAAGCCAGAAATCAAAGATTCTGGAGGCACCTTCTGGGACTAAGACATTTTATAACAAGGCATACACTTTCATAAACAGCAGCTCATTTCATCAGATTAATTGATGAAATTAATTAATTGAGGGGCTTAATTGATATAGGATTTAAATACATAGGGATAAGGCATTGGGGGAAAAGGAGCTGGAGGCAGGATAATGATGCAGATAAAGGTTTTCGGGGGCAGATTACAAGTGACTTATCAATTAATAATTGTTGTGTGTTAAATACCCATTATGTTTGTTGAGACCTTCTGAGAAAGCCTGAAACCTCCTAATGTAAGTACGCTTGGTTGTCTCCTGCTCAGCTGTGCTGAAAAGTCTTTGTTCCAAAACTGCTACTTTGAGATCCATAATAGAATGCCCTGGGAGCTTTGTCCTTCTTTCGCCCTAATGCGAATCCATTAGAAACAGGATAGAAATGCGGACATGAGAGCAAGGAGGGAAAAAAATCCCATGCTAGTTCTGCTTATTCAAGGGTGGGCGGTGAGCATTTTAATTCAGCGGCCGGGAAAGGCCCAAAATAAAAGATCAATTTCTCTTCTTGATATCTGGATCAAGACTTCATGATATCTGAATGAGTTTTCCCATCTGACAACGTCATTTGCTTCAGAGGTTTCCATGTTTATGATTGGTTGGTTGGTTGGTTGATGATTGAATTTTTATACTGCCACAATCAAAAATGATTCCCAGTATTGGCTTCTTTCATTTTGGTACTCCTGCTTGCTTCTCTAAAAAAAAAGTAGTAGTGGTAATAGTACTTGCATATATACTTATAATAGTTAGAGAAATTACATCAGATCTATGCATTGCAAGCAATAAACACATTAGAGACACTGGCTGCCAAGAAGATGGATCAATGAGAATAGATCATTGAATCTCTGACTTAACAAGGTTTGCTTGGCCCTGTATGAGCGAATTCTATGTGTAGCCCCTTTGACTGTCTGCTTAAGAGGTGCCAATGTATGGATTAACAAGAAGACCTCCTGCAGAGCAGCTCAACTGATTATGAAAATTGAGGTTGTAAGAAAAACCAAATTTAAGCCAGGTAAGCAGATAATCACACAGTAGGAAGAGAGGCAGGGAGATTTTATTTTTTGGTGAAGAACTGAAGTTATTTCCTTTAAATCAATATCCATCAACCATCCATTTCTAAGTGGTATTTCACTTTGGAGATAGCAAGGTGAACTCAACGTTTTTCTCCATAGAGCTTCTTAACAGCATCTTTTAATTATAGTTCACTTTGAACAGTCCTCAGTGGTAGAGGAATGGAGTATGATCTTGGCTCCCTTAGCACAAAGGATGTGGTTCAAAACCCAACCTCTCTCCTCTCTTGGGCTGGCAGCCTGTGGTTTCCAGTAGCTGATGTCTTTTCTTTTGCAGTCTGCTGGCATCCGTACATTAGTGACCTTTAATGCGGAATTCTCCCTACACATGTCAGCTGCTGCTATCATTCAGGGGCACCGTTGCTCAAATGCCCAAGGTCAGTTCTCCCTGCAACCGCTTTGTTTAAGGTAGACTGGGCTTAATTTATTATATTTATCTGTGGATGTCACTCGCTAAGTTTTATGGTACACAAAAAGGCGCCATCACTGTAAGGGATTTCTCTCTCACTCACTCTCTTTTAATGTTGCAGCCAAACTGGAGTGGAGAGACTCTGGCATTTCCAGAACAGCCTTACATATTTCAGTTTTTAGAAATTATCAGGACTCTACACAGTGAGGGCAGAAGCATGAAGAAAACCAGGACCGGGTTTACTGCACATTTTTGGGATAGTAGAGTAAGGGATACCAGTGCAAAGCAGGAGATGAAGGCTTGGGTTCAAATTCTGCCATTTAATCTATCTAGTGAGTGGGCAAATCACCATCTCTTAGCACTGGCCTACCCCACTGGCGGTGATGAAAATGAGAGGTGGGATAGGAGAAAACTATAGATACTACCTGTAATCCTGAGAAAATGATGAAATATACAGTAAGGTAAAGGTAAAGGTTCCCATGCAGAGTCGTGTCCGACTCTAGGGGGCGGTGCTCATCGCCGTTTCTTAGCCGAAGAGCCAGCGTTGTCCGAAGACGCTTCCACGGTCATGTGGCCGGCATGGCGCACGCGGAACACTGTTACCATCCCACCGAAGTGGTACCTATTCATCTACTTGAATTTGCATGCTTTCAAATTGCTAGGTTGGCAAGAGCTGGGGTGAGTGCGGGAGCTCACTCCGTCACGTGGCGCTCAGGTCTCGAACCGCTGACCTTCCGATCAACAAGCCTGGCGTCTTAATCACTGAGCCATCGCGCCCCATTTGAAATATACAGTATAAGTATGTTAAAAAATAAATTAGGAGCAGGTCTGAAGAGGAAGCAAATGTATAGGAAAAGACAGCATGAAGCTACTCTGTGCTGACCTTTAGTTTGAAATAGGTTGGGGATATTGCTTTAAGAAAACAAGCGGACAAAAATTAGGCTCCCTTGTTGTAATTGTAAAGACTGCATTCCTTAATAATGACAGTATTTTGAAATGCATTTTAAATAAAGTGTATTGTGCTTTTCTTTCTTTTGCTTAAGTGGTTTGTTATTTTCCCCCCACTTATATAGTTTGTTCAGCTATCTGATCCACCTTATTGATTTGCTAAAGTAGACTAAGCCTATATGTGTCCCTGAACTCCTTGGAGACAGGACGGAACACAAAACTCCTAAAAAAGAATATTATATTGCTTCTCCTTTGGCAAAAAGGTACTCGGGATCCATTGATTGGATTATTCCCATCCCCTTCTTTCCCTGTGACTCCCACTCACTGAAATCAATGAGTGGGACCAACAGGGTCCCCTATTCTCCCCAGATAATTTGACAGTGCTGGAAGCTAAGGGGATGGGGAATGGACTCTGCTGTTGATCCTGTTCTGTTAGAGAACAAACATAACTGGATTTCACTTTATAACTTTTGCACTAACAAAATGTCAGAAGCTGCCAAAATTCTCCCTTTCTTCTCCCCCTTCAAGTACTTCAGACTAGATAAATTACTCCTTAAGTAAATGCAAATTGACACCACCATGTCTCCTTTTATTATCTCTCAGCCTCTAAATAAAATGATGTAATCATTTTTCTTCCCCTAGCTAAGCAAGAGAAAAACAAGCCCAGCTTCTGTGAGAAGCCATATATTTGAAAGTATAATCCATACTGGAAATTGCTGGGATTCTGAATATCCATGAATATAATAGCTGTCCTGTTTAAATGGTATAGCCTTACACATATTTACACGTGTTTACACGTGTTTTTCATCTATTGATTTCTATGGACTGCATGGATGTGAACTAAGAACTTGTCTGATCTTGTAGGATTATGGTAACCTGAAATTTAAAAAAAACAAGCAATAATTTAAAGGCATACTTTAGAAGCATCACATTTACACCCATTTAGAACACAGATGTTTGCAGCATTAACATTAAAGCTCATATGAAAAACTCAATCAGGATAAACCTTGCTCGGAGATCTTTCACGGGTTGTATCACACCAAAGCTTATTCACCTTTCTTCTTCAGCCATTTGCAGCTGTTTACTGTTGGGTTAAACAGCAGCTTAATGCAGATTGGTGGCAAGAAAATTATACTGGAGAAAAATATTACTGTAAATCCCATTCCTTGTGGGTATCATGCAGATCAGGTCTTTGGTAGCTTTTTCTTTGGAATAAAGAAATTAGTGCTAATCAATTTTATTTTTAATTTGGGTTTAATGTCTAGTTTCAACCATCTCCCAACAGAATCCACTTTGTACTGTTAGACCAAAATACTTAAAATACTCTTGACCATTAGCTGTGGAGCTTGTACCATACCAAGGGCATGAAGATATGAAGATCCCCTTATCGCCCTTTTGAGTAGAGTTTCCCTAAAACTAGCAGGTGATTCTGTTGTCTTCAGCACATCTGCAAACAGCCTTAGGAGTAATAAACCCCACATGAATAGTGGTAATATGCCAACCTTGTGTTGTGTGGGTTTCAAGCCCAAATGACATCATCAAAATGGTAAGCCTGCTTAACATACAAAAGAAACTCAGTGGTGACAAAAAATCAGGAGGAGTCTGGTAGCACCTTTTCCAACTTACAAATTTTATGAAAAGGTATATAAGCTTTTGTGAGCTGCAGCTCGCTTCATCAGATGCACAGAGCAGCTAGATTGATGTTAGGGTTTAACTGAGAAGAGGCAGGGGGAAGGGGAGACAGGTTAGCTATGCAGATGCAGGTTACCTGAGAGACAAAATATAAGTACCTTATCAATTAACAATTGCAATATGTTAAAAACCCATTGTGTTTGTTAAGACCTTCTGAGATAGCCTGAAAGCTTTTGATGTACTGAGCTCAGCAACCTCTCACTCAATGGTGGAGTTAAAGTCCCTTTTTCCAAAACAGTCACTTTGAGGTCTGCTACAGTGTCCTGGCAGTATGAAATGCTCTGATCGCCCTTTGTCCTTATTTTGAGTCTTGTTCCTCCTACAATGTTAGTGGTGATAGGCACTCAACTGTCACGTTAGCAAATGTATAGGTGTAACTCCCTTATATAGAAGACTCAGGATACATTCATGCATGTTGAAATAGGCTGGCCATTCAAACAGAGCTTATTGTAATACCAAAATGTTCTATTTCATTCTTCTTCAACAACCTCCTCCAAAAGTCTTAGATTTTCTTGCTAGCTGAGATTTCCAGGAATTGTATCAATGCATCTAAAGGGAATTATGCTTAAAAAAAATCTATAGTCTGGTTCAGTGCAATATCACCAGAGAGAAGGTGCCTTCCTTCAATTTCTCTCACATCTGTTAATGCCAGAATACGGAGTCCTGAAAAAGCTCTGGTTGGAAATGAGAACCTGCTTATTACTTGTTCCTATGAGAGAAAAGGAGTAAGTTCCTCATGTTTCCTCTCTTCCAATGTCACTGGATCCTCTGGATGACCTTTACTGCACAATGGGAATAGGAGCGACTCTGAAATAAATAATGGGTGGCTGCGGGCAGAAGCTGCCATTTTAATTTCCTCAAATCCAGAACAGCATCATTCCATCAGGGAGATTGGAGAAGGATCAAAAATTCCCTCAGCTACTGTGTTATGCACTGTAGGCTCGAGGCATCCAGGGAATCTTTTTAAACCATCTTCTCTGGCCCAGTGTCCATGTGGCTATCAGTAGAGATGAGTCCTACTGGGATCCTGTGAGCCCATTTATTCAAGGAAGCCAAGGTTGGAACCAGATGCACAGAAGTACAAAAAGTGGTAGAGTCCCTCTTGAGGGGGGAGATGGGCGGTGACAAAATTTGATAAATAAAATAAAATAAAATAAAATAAAAATACCACAAAAAATCAGGAAAGAATTTTTGGTAAATGGAAGTTAAATAAGAGCGGGAGGCTGTAAGTCTAAACTATAGTGTATGAAAAAAAAAACAGCAAGAAGGATTCAGTGTTTTTTTCGAGGTTCCCCAGATGATCAGAGTGCATCTAACTGAAGTGTGCAACCAATAATGCAAACGTCTCTCAAGGCATTTGCCTTTGTAGAGTTTCCCAACACTCACTATCAGCAATAGGGTGGGGAAGAGATTTTTCTGGGCACACTTAAAAGCAGCCCTGGCATAGGAAGAAAGGGCTGGGTTGGGTCCCTTCTCTCTCGGCCACTCAAAACTTCGTGAGGTCAGAGTCTGCCCCTCGAGAGAGCCGAGCGACTCGGCCGAAACTAAGCGAAGTTAACCCAAAGGCGTTGCCTCTAAGCCCTCTACCCTAGATGGGACCGGCGGGCTAAGAATCGTCTGAGGCTGGGTTTCGTGATACTAAAAAACCGACCGCCAGCGCTGCCGCCTCCACCCTGTTTCCCGCCCTCCTTTAAGCAAAGAGTTAGCAACGTTTGCATTGGCGACTGTCCTAGAAGGGCATGGCTTACAACCACGAGGAGGAAGGCAGCAGTCCAGCCGCAGCGACCAAAGCACCAGCAGCTCCGGCTCCCGCTTCCACCTCCAAGTGGAAGATCGCCCCGTTTCACGGCTACTCTTCTTCCTCGCCGGCAGAAGTCACGTGGCGGGCAGGCTCTTTCCCATTCTCCTTGGTCGCAGTAGCGGCGGCGTTGGCGTTGCTATTTTAAAGTCAATTCTTCCCCCTCTCTCTTTCTTTTTCTCTACGCCAGAGAGTTCCTCCTCTCTCGCGATCTGCCTCAGTTTCATACCTCTGAGTCCCGGGCAGTGAGATTATCCTCTTATGTGCGTTGCGCGCGCACGTGCCCGGGAAAGCGGCGGAATCTCGCTTTGCGGGGTTTCGCCTTCGCTGCCCCATCCCTGCCTCAGGCTGTCTCGGGGTAATGGATTCCCGAGCGTGAACTAGTGAACTGCTTCTCGCAAGTTATGCTTGCTGCCTGCCTGCCCTACGGTTGCGAGCTGCCTTGAATGAAACGCGCCAGGCGGGAGAGAAGGGAGCCAGACTGAGGAGGAAAAGATTTCCAGGAAGCGTCTCTTTCTCTACACCAAGTTTTCAGTTCAGCCGCCCCGTCATGGATGAGGATGGGATCCATCTCCACAGAATTCCCCGCGAGTCCTGTAAGTGTTACTCGTTTGCGTTGGGAAGGAAATGTAGACTTTGGATTTCAGGGGCAGCAGCAGGGACCGAAACGTCTCTCTTCAGCTTTAGTTATTCCTCCGGGGAAGCAAGTGACCAAAACCCTCCTACCGAACATCTGGACCTTCCTCATAAATGGGAAATGATGGCATTGCATTGTAGTCATGTCAGTTTGGAGGGAGGGAGGGAGGGAGGGAGGGAGGGAGGGAGGGAAGGAAGGAAGGAAGGAAGGAAGGAAGGAAGGAAGGAAGGAAGGAAGGAAGGAAGGAAGGAGAGGGACAGAGAAAGGAAGGAAGGAAGGAAGGAAGGAAGGAAGGAAGGAAGGAAGGAAGGAAGGAAGGAGAGGGACAGAGAAAGGAAGGAAGGAAGGAAGGAAGGAAGGAAGGAAGGAAGGAAGGAAGGAAGGAAGGAAGGAAGGAGAGGGACGAAGGAAGGAAGGAAGGAGAGGGACAGAGAAAGGAAGGAGGGAGGGAGGGAGGGAGGGAGGGAAGGAAGGAAGGAAGGAAGGAAGGAAGGAAGGAAGGAAGGAGAGGGACGAAGGAAGGAAGGAAGGAAGGAAGGAAGGAAGGAAGGAAGGAGAGGGACAGAGAAAGGAGGGAGGGAGGGAGGGAAGGAAGGAAGGAAGGAAGGAAGGAAGGAAGGAAGGAAGGAAGGAAGGAGAGGGACAGAGAAAGGAAGGAAGGAAGGAAGGAAGGAAGGAGAGGGACGAAGGAAGGAAGGAAGGAAGGAGAGGGACAGAGAAAGGAAGGAGGGAGGGAAGGAAGGAAGGAAGGAAGGAAGGAAGGAAGGAAGGAAGGAAGGAAGGAAGGGTGTTCTTTAACAGTAAACATGGGGTCTTAATATTTTACAAGCAATTAGATGCTCAGCTTATTTACTCAAAGCCAGTTTTCTTTTTAATTGTTTCTATTACACTTATGACCCACAGAAGGAATGTTTTCGTATGAATTTGTTACTGTGCATACAAATGTATGGATTTTATTTGTAGATTGATTTTGAAATGTGCACCATGCAAATAACAGCCAGTGTCATAAATATAAAAGGGGTTAACTATATTTCTGCTGATTATTTAGCATGGCCACATTTATTTACTAATGATTACACAGTCACTATATTTGGAGAGTGTTGTTCAGTGTTTAGGGAATTGTGCTCCAACTTTCTTTATAGCTGTGTATATTTAAATGAACATGCAACTTAACTGAGAATAGGGACCAAGCAGGGGGGTTGTAAGGAAAGACTGTACATAGGTAACATAATCTACGCTGGTTATTTGTTAAAGAAGTAAAGAGTAATGAGATTATTATGAATTTCATTCATAATAGGGTGGCAAAATACTTCTGGTTAAGCCAAGTATGAGAAGATACTCAGTTTTTAAAAGCAGAAGAGTTTGGAAAAGTGAATCTTAGAAGTGACTCCATATTCCCCATAATTAATTGGCAAAGATGACATATTTACATTTTTAATGTGCATCATTGCACTTATTCTCTATGTTTTTCAGAGCTGCACAACAGGTGATAACCAGTGTCCATTGTATAGTTCCATTTTCTTTCTACTTTCCAGGGTGTTTCAAAACTCAGCGGTTAAGGTGGAATATGCCGAAACACATGAGTGTTCAGCTAAACTGTATACAAATGAAATGTAAATTTAGAATGGCGCAGTTTATAAATTCCATGCTTTGTAATCCAGAGGCCAAATCTGGCTGTTTACTTCTAAGAATAGAATGGGGAACCCTTTTCTTCACTTCCTTCTTTAAAATTCCCATGAAGTGCCACCACTATCCTGAAGCTGTTTATGAAAGCAGCCAGATACTGAATTGGAGTTCAGCCCACATCTAAAAGTATCACTGTATGCTCATCAAATCTCTCACCAGCCAACATGTCTCAGGCTAGAGGGGAGGGAGGTGCAGACAAGGGACACTTAAGGAAATTAGGCTGATATGAATCAGCTGTGGTTCTGATCACTGGTGCTTTTGGGGGTAGTAGGTATAACTATGATTGTCCATGTGAAAAAGCCCCATACCAAAGTTTAACACAAGGGATTTTTTTTGCTAAAAAAGACAAGTCAGCTAGAGGGAACTGAGGGCATTAATCATTAATATTTGGGTCAGTGTATGCAAGGTATTAAATAACAGATTATTATTATAATTATTCATAGGGTATATGGGGAGCTATTTGTCATATGTACCATATGATCATCAAATGACCAAATAAACTAATGTTGACATTTGAATGTTCATTTCTTCAACTTTGTACCAATAAGCTAGACCCACACAGAATTATATTATTCTGCGTTAAACACATAGGATATATTCCAAAAAAGATGTATTTTTTCCTAGCTAATCGGATATGTACATTTTAAAAGGTCTAAACTTAGTTCTACAGGATAGTTATGTAGCATTGACTATTAGCCAACTATCATGGCATAAAGAGACATTACTGAGGTGTCTGTAGATATCAGATTCATTTTAAACAACAGAAAACAATTTATTGCTGGGCTGTACTTTCTCTGAATATTCGAAATACGGGCTACATAAAAGATTAGATCCAGAGCTAGGCTCAACCATTGCTCTGATTCTATGAATATCTGACTCTCTCCAACCTTTATTAACAATACTTACAGACTCCCCCAGTCTGTATGACGTATGGCTCTTTATCATAGACAAATTCAGTGTCCTAATTGCAGAAGGGACAGGGGAAAGTTTTTTTTTTTTTTTGTGATGCCTTCTCTTACACTATTTTGAAAAAGCTACAGGGAAGATATGATTGGCTAAAGGGGTGGGGGAGTAATTTTTGCTCATTGAAGAATCAACACAAAATCTTGAAATGAGCACATTTTTCTGTTATCATTGTCCCCTGCGTAGGAGATAAAAAGAACTAAATTCTGATTTTTAGTATTACTTTTGACAGTGGTCAGTTATAGCTTAGTATCAGAAAATAATGACCTTCCAGAATTTGTTGGACAATAATTCGTATCAGCCATGGTCATTAATTATGCTGACTAGTGATGGCAGGTACCTAGGAGTCTAGCAACAACTGGAAAGCTGTAAATGCCCTGTTCCTGGTCAGTACCAGATGTGTTGTGTTCTGAAATATGAGACAGCATATGGCACAGATGTCCGAATCTGGTACCTTTGAACTCCCATAATTCCCAGCCAGCAGTCACGGACGCCTCCTTTGTAGGGCACCAGGTTTGGGAACACTAACTTAGTAGGTGCTGGGCTATAGCTCTGGTCCTGCCATATTGGCATGGGAAAAGTTGCATTTAGTGGGATTTTTGTAAACCACTTAGATTTATTAAAGAGTCAGAAAAACTGTTCTGGAATATGGTTATTCTGTTCCTCTGAGTCACAGGAATTCTCTTTCATGAGTTTGTGGTTTCACTGAGGGAAAGGATAAATGAGATGACTACTTTCCTGCTCTGTCATAATCCTTCAAAGTCATAAGCATGTTACCCTGTGAGGCAAACATTAATGTTATTTCTAGCCCTAGTTTATGTTGATTCTCCTTGTTTCCTAGAGAAGTTTGAGTGTATGTGTGAGATACTGGTTGGGGGCAGGCCAGGAAGCATTAACAAATGTTATGATGTTTCTAAGGGACCTTCAGTATTGTCTGCCCCGTCAGTATTCATGACTTCTAGTCCCTGAGTGATAATTCAAAGCAAGTTAAAGGCTGCATTGTGTTTGATGGGCAGGAAAAGAAGAAATGTGTTGAACTGAATTCTTCTCAAAACTCACACTTCATTTTCTCTACTGCTGGAGAAGAGAAGTTGGCCAGTTTGTAACCATGTTTTGTTATAAAGCTGGCCAAATTTCCATTGCTGCAGTGGACATTGCAACAATATACTGTAATTGCAGTGGCTCTAGCATGTTATTTTCTCCTGCAGCAGACATTCGCTTAACCTGATGAAAATTCAGCAATACAGCATTTGCACTCAGGAGAACTCTGGTTATTGGACCATCATCATTGGCGATCACTCGTAGCCGAGTAAGATTGTCTTCCAAAGGTAAAATTTTAACGGTGGATCCGTAAGTGGCTATAAAGGCCAATTCTGCGGATCCAGAATTGGCCTTTATAGCCACTTACGGATCCACCGTTAAAATTTTACCTTTGGAAGACAATCTTACTCGGCTACGAGTGATCGCCAATGATGATGGTTATTGGACATACGCCTTGAAAGCAAAGCAGATATATAAACCGTGGATTGATCCTAATCTGATCAAACTAATATATCTTAAATTAATTCAGATTCCATAAATTGAGACATAACTAGTAAATTGGATTGGTTTAAAATAGAAGTAAAGCTTACATTTTGCCCCTATGACTGCACAAGGATAGGAAGATGGATTTAAAAAACATGAGATTTCATTTATCTCCTTTCTGCTAAACTTGGGTTTAGTGTATTGGTAGATAACTTGCTGTTCTCTAGAGGTTTTGAATATAATTCCACACTCCTTTGTCATTGGCAATGCTGGCTGGGGATTCATGGGCATTGAAATCTAAAATACTAGGAGGTCACAATGTTGCCTACCATTATTTTAAGGTTGTGTGCAAAAAGACCTGATAACTAATATTCTCATTAGTTGCTAGACAGTTGCTAGAAAAACTCTGAATCTTTCATAACACTTATTAAAAGATTTCCATAAGCTAGCTTTTATACTGTTACTTTGATTTAGTCAGGGGAGACACCCCTAACTTACTTTTTAAAAAGCTACACCAGTCTCCCACAGCTAATCTGGCTAGGAATTCTGGAAGTTGCAATCTTTCACATTTGGAAGGACTAGATTAAGGAAGACTGAAATATATGCTCAAATACTTCATGCCTTCTTCCTCTTTAAAGGAACTGTATTTGTATGGCCTTTATAATAAGAACATTAGGAACTTAATTAATTCATGTTTAGGAAAAGAAGTGGCAGTTAATTGTTGGGATACTATTGAGGTGGGAACTAAGCTGTGACAATCCTTTGGTGGATTTAGCCATGGAGAATCCAGCTTCTTGTAACCTTAACTGGTGCCTGTCAGGTAAATCTTTGTCTGAATTATACCTGCTTTAGATAGCAGGTAGAAACGTTATGCAGTACATATGCCTAAAGTTATGCCTAAAGCTAAGGTTAGAAATTACGTTTAATGTATACATGTATGTATGTTGTTGTTCAGTCGTTCAGTCGTTTAGTCGTGTCCGATTCTTCGTGACCTCATGGACCATAGCACGCCAGGCCTTCCTGTCCTCCACTGTCTCCCGGAGTTTACTCAAATTCATGTTCATTACATCGGATATGCTATCTAACCATCTCATCCTCTGCCGTCCCCTTCTCCTTTTGCCTTCAGTCTTTCCCATCATACTTATGCTAATAGGCTGCTTCAACCGCAGATGACTTTAAGCAGCATACCCCCCATGCAGTAAAAGTCAAAACAATAAGTAACAACATACTACAAAATAATTGATAATAATAGCTGTCATACCCATCACACCAAGAAACAGCATCCTTGATTAAAAACAATCACTCACTGCAGGGTGGGAAGCCACCATTCTTCAGTTCCCAAGGTCTTTCTGAAATAGCCTGGTCTTGGTGGCTAGGGATGGTGCTGATCTAACCTTGCATGAAACAATGTTCAAAGGAGAAAGGTAGCAAAAATAAAAGTCCCACCATCATGCTCCTTGATGGTAACATCCCTTTAGAGATGGAACTTGAAGGGTGCCTTCCCTACTACATCTTTTTGGATGTTCTGAGATCATTGGATCCCAAAGATACCCAGGTCCTGAGCCATGTAGGGCTTTAAAGGTGACAACCAACACCTTGAATTTGTGTGATGGAATGTGTCTCTGAGGGGGAAGGTGATGTTATGGAGATTGCAGGCGAGGAAGGAGGGGGCGCTTTCCAGGGGGAAAAGCGCATTCTCAGTGTGGAGGACCTTGGGCGCCCAGCCAAGAGTGTCAGGCCGGATCTGCCTTGAGTTGCAGGAGTTTTTTCCTCAGAGCCTGTTGGCTTAGCTCAGATTGGCAAGATTTTCTGTATGCGTTAGAAACAATAAAGAACTAGAGCTTCATCTCGAGCTCAGTGTGGTTTCTTCGCTTAAACCCTGACAATTTCACCCAGAAGCCAACTGGCAACCAGTGCTTCTCTCACAGTTGTGGTAAACTGAGAGGTGCCCCTAAACACTTGATCTGCTGCACTGTGGGCTAGTTGTGGCTTCTGGGTGGTTTGTAAGGGCAGCCACCTATAGAGTGAGTTGCAGTAGTGCAATCAAGAGATGACCAAGGCAGGGCCTCCTGATGTAGGAATGGTTGCAACTAGCACACAAGATGAAATTGTTCAAAGGCCCTTCTAGCCACAGCTATCATTTACACTTTGAGAAGGAGATGAGAGTCCAGGAGGACCCTCAAGTTATGAGTCAACATGACTCTGTCCAGAACCAAAGATGGAATATCATTGATCTCAGTTGGTTTCTGGACCTATTACCATTCTGTCTTGCTGGGAATGACCCTGAGTCTGTTCTTCCCCATCTATCCTGCACAGCCTCCGGGCACTGATGTACATTGACTACATCTCCTGTTCAGCCCAGGACTGAGATATACAGTACAAGTGAGTATTATCTGAATACTGATGATACCTGACCCTGATAACATCTCCCAGTGGCTTTGTGTAGATGTTAATCTACACAAAGTGAAAGAGTAGAGTCTTGTGGCATTCTATAGCAGGGGGCCTTATGGCTTGGCCACACTCCAACCACCATCACTGACTGAAATTGACCTCCAGAAGAAGGAGGAGAACCACTGCAGTATCTCAAGTCTCAACCCCAGAGGTAGACCAGAATGATTTATGGTATTGAGGCAGCTGAGAGGTCAAGTAGAAGCAGAAGGCCACACTCCCTTTATCCTGGTCCCATACTCCAGCCTGAATCTAGATTGAAACAGGCTCAAATAATCTTTTTCTCTAGGGCCCTCCATAACTGTAGGCTCACCACCTTTTTGACAAAATGGAAAGTTAAAGACAGGTTGATAGCTATCCAAAACACCTGGGTTGAGTGATTAATGTTTAAGGATGGGACACACAGCTGCCTCTTTCAAAGATGGCAATACTTTTATGGATGCATTTACCACCACTCTGACCTAGTCACCTGTCATCTCCATGGAAGCTTTTACCAATCAAGAGGGTCAAGGGTTTAATCCACAGGTGGAAAGTCTGGCTTGAAGGACCCTGCCCACCTCCTTGGGACCAATAGACTCAAACATCCTGAATAATCTTGCAAAATTACCTTTCCTGGATTTGCCTAAAAAAAAGGTAAAGGTTCCCCCCGCACAGTTGTGCAGTCGTGTCCGACTCTAGGGGCCGGTGCTCATCTCCGTTTGTTAGCCAAAGAGCCGGCGTTGTCCGAAGAACCTTCCACGGTCATGTGGCCGGCATGACGCACGCGGAACACTGTTACCTTCCCACCGAAGTGGTACCTATTCATCTACTTGCATTTGCATGCTTTCAAATTGCTAGGTTGGCAAGAGCTGGGGCGAGTGCGGGAGCTCACTCCGCATGCAGGGCTAGGGATTTGAACCTCCAAACTTGCGATCTTCCGATCGACAAGCCTGGCGTCTTACTTGCTAAGCCACCACGCCCCTAGATGTCATTTAATTCCAAGTAGATTTGAATTACTTTATCCTCAAGATGCACTGCAAATTCTTCACAGTGGCCTGGCATATGTTGTCACGTATGACCCCCACCTGGGTATTATCCGTGACATGGCGCCAGCCAAGAGACACGCAGCAACCAAACAATGGCAAGCAATAGCTGGCAGACAGATAGAAAGAAGGAAATGTGGATTCAGGACCTTGGACCTTCAAACGCACCGCAAAAGTGTCAGATGGGAAGGGGGAGAATAGAATGTGTATATATACTAATCCTTTGTAAAAGTCAATTCACTTGGAGCATTGAAGTGCTTGGAGTCACTGATACAATAAAGATTCCTAACGATTTCAACGTATCTTGTGTATGGAGTGCTGATTGTAATCCAGGACCATCACAGAATGCTCCAAGTCAAAATGAGTTCAACCGAAAGCAGCCAGCTTTTTGAGGGGAGCTCACAGATGGGGGAACTGGAAGCCGACCCTGATGGGAGAGACCAGCGGAGCAGGTACCCAGACCACCCAATTCCCCAGCAGCATGGCAACACCAATTACCTGGGGAAGCACGCCCCAGGGGCGATGGGTGACAGAGTACGACCCCCACTGGGCTCGCCATGTTGGCAGAGACCGAGAATGGGGATTGACATTTGCAACACTCGGATCGGGAGGCATCCCTGACTTTGGGAAGTCAGTGGAGGAGCGCAAGATGAACGCGAAGTTGAAGCGGGTGGAAAAACGAATGGACAGCCTGCAATGAATGTTGGAGAGACTATTGCAGAGGCTAGATCCACCAACATTGAGAACGGCAGAGACAACTGCGCACGGGGCGCAGGGAGAGGACTCTGGAGGTTTGGAAACGGGGAGGGAGCAGCAGGAGACTGAAAGAGCGCCCAATGACCACCCCACCCCGAGAGCATCCGCAGGGGGAGGACACCGAATATGCGGTCCCAACGAATGCATGGGAGCCAGGGAACTGAAGGCAAAGTTCACTGGCGAACCAAAAACTTTGGCTTGCTTCTTGACCCAGGTGAGGGGTTTTATGTGAGAGTATAGGGACTCATTTTACTCTGAGGAAGCTAAAATAAATTGTGTTTCATCATGCCTAGAGGGGGAAGTGGCCGAGTGGTTGGTAACACTTCACGACATACAAGCCTCAGAATTAAGGGGCTTTGAGGAACTTATGGGTGCGTTAAGGGAAAGATTCGAAGACCCCTTACTGAAAATAAAAGCCGAGGCAAGTCTGCAACGCCTTAAGCAAGAGGACAAGTCAGTTTCTGAATACTCACTAGAGTTCAGGAAACTGGCGAGAAGACTAACAGACTGGCCAGAGTCCTTGAAAGTACAGTGCTTTCGGAAGGGGTTGCAAGCAGAAATCCTACAATGGGCATTAATATGGGGCAACCCAAAAATGGTGAGGGAATGGATATGCCTAGCCGGGGAAGTAGAGACTTTACAAGCTCAAGTGAAAGAGCAGCAACGAGATGAGGCAAGAGGCAAGCGCATGATGCTGCACAAACCTCAAATTGAGAACCGCGGGGTGCGCAAGTCGTGGGAGGAGGAGAAGGAACAAAGAACAAGGAAAAGGCTGTGTTTTAAATGTGGCGGAGAGGGGCACCGAATAGCTGAATGCCCCCAAATCACAGCACCAGGAGAAAGCAAAAAGGGAGGAGGTGGCACAAAGACCCCAACAACAAGAAGCAAGGGAGCACCGGCAGTGGCAAAAGGGGGGAGACCCCACGATTTCTGGATGGGAGAAAATAATTCATTGGAAGAGGAGAGTTCAGAGGCGGGAAACGAAGCGGGCTTGTTTTGAGCACCGATGAACAAGCTCAGCGCGAAAGGCATACCAATTGGATGGTGAGTGGAGACTGCCCAGCAATGCTGGTAAAATTGCACATAGAAGCGTCTGGGGGGAGGGGCAGGTTAAAGACTGCAGCTCTGTTGGATTCAGGCTGTACAAGAAGCCTCATAAATCCCACCATTGTAACAGAATTGGGACTAAAAGTGGAGAGACTAAAGGAACCAATTGGGTTCATACAACTTGATGGGACAGAGATGAAGGGAGGGCCAGCGGAACATTGCACTGAGCCGGTTCAAATGACCATAGGGAACCACAAAGAGATAGTAAAATTCATTGTGGCCCCTGTTTCAGACCTACCAGTAGTATTAGGACTACCTTGGCTGTGAGCTTGGAATCCCTAAATAAACTGGGCAGAGAGCAGTTTAAAATTTGGGGACGGGAGGGATGAGGAAACCCAGTTCCAAGAACAACCAGCCAAACAGGAGTTGGTTGGGGAAGACTCCCAAGGGCAGAGGCATATGGGGAGGGATTGGAAACTGAGACCATTCCCAAGCAATATAGAGAGCGGCAGAGAGTATTTGGGGAGCAAGAAGCAAACCAATTGCCCCCCCTAGAAAAACTGACTCTGCAATTGAATTGGAACCTGGGGCAACGTTACCTAAGCCAAGACTGTACCCATTGACTCCGAAGGAATTAGAGGCGCTGCGGGAGTTCGTAGAGAAGAACTTGGAACGCGGATTCATCCACCCAGCCAATTCCCCAATGGCCGCACCAGTGCTGTTTAGAACAAAGAAAGATGGGTTGCTAAGAATGTGCATGGACTACCGAGGACTAAATGGCAAATAAGTACCCATTACCATTAATAAAGGACATGTTGGCTCACCTATCAAAAGGAAAGATTTTCACCAAGCTGGACTTAAGGGAAGCATATTTTAGAGTAAGAATCAGGGAGGGGGATGAGTGGAAAACAGCATTTACTTGTCAGCTGGGCTGTTTTGAATTTTTGGTCCTCCCGTTCGGATTGAAATGCGGACTGGGAGTATTTATGCAAATGATTAATAAGATAATGCATGATTTATTGTACAGAGGCATGCTCGTGTATTTAGATCAGAGCTTTCCAAAGTGCTGCCCGCTGGCGACACACCAGTGGTGGCGGCGTGGGGGGGCGCGCGCACGGCGGCGGGGGGGGGGCGTGCGGCGCGCGTGCGTGCACGGCGACGGCGGCAGCCTCCGCTAAAACGCGGAAACACTGATACCGCGCCGCTGCCGCCGCCGTATACACGCGCACCGCCGCTTCCGGGTGGTGTGGCGACACACCACGCTTTGTGGGCGACACACTTTTGTGTCACGACACACAGTTTGGAAAGCTCTGATTTAGACGATATTCTAATATACACAGAAACGATGGAAGAGCATGTAGAATTGGTGAAGGAGATACTGAAAAGACTGGAGGAAAATCAACTGTACGCCAAACTCTCAAAGTGTGAATTCCACAGGGAACAGCTAGATTATTTAGGATATAGGATCTCAAACAAAGGGATCGCCATGGACCCAGGTAAGGTAAGGGATGTTGTGGGGTGGGAACCACCTGAGACTTGGAAGCAGCTCCAATCGTTTTTAGGGTTCACGAATTTCTACCGCCAATTCATCCACCACTATGTACAAACAGCATTGCCCCTCACTGATCTACTAAAGACTAAAGGAAAGGGGGAGGTGGGGAGAACAGCGAAACCTAGCACACCCATTAAGTGGACAGCAGAATGCCAAAAGGCATTCAAGGAACTGAAAACATTGTTCACTTCGGAGCCCATATTAAAACATCTGGACCCCGAAAAACCTTTCATTGTCCAGGTGGACGCATCAGACATGGCGACCGGGGGGATTTTATTACAGAGAGATGAAGATGGTAAATTAAGACCCTGCACCTACAGTATCTCTCCTGCAAATTTAATGCCACAGAACATAGGTGGCACATGTGGGAGAAAGAAGCGTATGCAGTCAAATCAGCCCTAGCAACTTGGCAACACCTCTTGGAGGGAGTAAAGCAACCATTTGAGGTGTGGAAGGATCACAAAAATCTGGAAGCGCTACAAATTCCCAGAAAACTGAATCCTAAACAGGTCAGATGGGCTCAGTTTTTCAGCCGGTTTAACTACACACTGAAGTTTTTACCGGGGGGGGACGACTTCTTGGCAGATGCTTTGTCGCGATTACCGCAGCACAACAGCCAAAGGGAGGAGGTGATTGATTCAATCATCCCAACCAGACCGGGGGGGGGGGGGGCGGCAGTAACACAAAACCAAATAAAGAAACTCATTTCAGACATCACAGAGGGGGTGCAGGGAGAACTGAAGGAAGCACTAAATGCAGATTGGCTAAAAGCAAACAAAGGAAGCCTCTTAGAAAAACAAGGCTTTTGGTGGCAGGGAGACAAACTCTACTTCCCAGATTCAATGAGAAGGAAAATCTTAGACAGATGCCACGATGCCAAATCAGCTGGGCATTTTGGATTCCTAAAAAACAGCCACCTCTTAAGGAGGCAGTTCTGGTGGCCAAACTTAAGACAGGATGTAGAAAACTATGTGGCCAGCTGCCAAACTTGCGCCATGGCGAAACGCACAGTGGGGATTCCAGGGGATCCAGGGGATTATTACAAAAGGTAGCCAACCCTACCCAAGCATGGAAGCAAATATCCATGGATTTCATTGTAGACTTACCGGAAAGCCAAAAAAAAGACAGTGATTTGGTGGTAACTGATTTATTTTCAAAGCAGGTTCACTTTGTACCCTGCGCTAGCATTCCAACAGCGGGGAAGCTTGCCAAACTATTTGTACAACACATGTACAGGCTCCAGGCGCCCCCGAGCAGGTAATTAGTGATCGAAGAGTCCAGTTCACATCCAAATTTTGGAGAGCCTTTTTGAACTTAATGGGAGTAGAACAGGGTCTGAGTTCGAGTCACCACCCTGCCATGAACGGGGGCTGTGAACGATCTAATCAAGTATTAGAACAATACCTTAGGTGTTATGTAAATTATCAACAGGACAACTGGGTAGAACTGCTCCCGTTTGTGGAGATTGCATTTAACAATGCAGTACACCAAAGCACAAGATTCACACCGTTCAAGGTGGTAAATGGCCAGGATTTTGTAGCATTCCCAGAATTACCTACGCCTGGTGAGATAACAGTCCCGCTGGATGCATGGGCTCGACATATAGCTGAGGGGTGGCCAACTATACAGAAAGCCTTTCAACACGCAAGGGAGACATACAAACAATACGCTGATCGCAAGAGGGCTCCTGAATGGAAATTAGGATGGGGGATAAAGTTTTCTTATCCACAAAATTCTTAAAGTCTTCACAACCCTCCAAAAAACTAGGTCCAAAGTTTATAGGGCCCTTCCCAATCACTAAAGTAATAAATGGGGTGACAATGCGACTACAACTTCCAAAAAACCTGAAAAGGATTCACCCAGTGTTTCACTGTAGCCTATTGAAACCAGCCAAGGAGTCAGACCGGTGGCACCAACAACAGCAAACACCAGTACCAATAATGATAGATGGGGAATGTCACTTTGAAGTGCAGGAAATACTGGACGCCAGGGTATATAAGGGAAAATTGCAGTACCTAGTCCAGTGGAAACACCTTCCAAAGTCACAATGTGAATGAGTGTACAGCTACGATGTGAAAGCACCTAGGTTAGTAAGGAATTTCCATAACAAATACCCGGGAAAACCGACACAGAGGAGGGGTTAATCTTTGGGGGGCAGAATGTCACGTATGACCCCCACCTGGGTATCATCCATGACATGGTGCCAGCCAAGAGACACGCAGCAACCAAACAATGGCAAGCAATAGCCAGCAGACAGATAGAAAGAAGGAAATGTGGATTCAGGACCTTGGACCTTCAAACGCACCACAAAAGTGTCAGACAGGAAGGGGGAGAATAGAATGTGTATATATACTAATCCTTTGTAAAAGTCAATTCACTTGGAGCGTTGAAGTGCTTGGAGTCACTGATACAATAAAGATTCCTAACGATTTGAACGTATCTCGTGTGTGGAGTGTTGATTGTAATCCAGGACCATCACATATGTTCTTCCAGCCTATCTTTCCCTCATCAGGGTCTGGATAAGTCTAAAAAGGGACACTGGGCAGCAATCAGAGGAATCTCATAAGAGCAGAGAAATATTGCTGTTTCACCATTCTTACCATCATGGTGTAGGCTTTTACCAAACTCACTCTTTCACAAGTTTGCTGCTTCATTTCCAGGAGTTTCTCAAGAAATCAATGAGCTTCCCTGGATTGGTAAACCAGGAAAGGCTGCTCTTGCCAAGTCTTCAAGTCCCACCAAGTGACCAGGACCTCAACAAAACTGCCCACTACTTCAGGAAATTCCCCTCTGGATCTATTAGTGGATTTATTAGAACCCAAGATGGACCAGTCAAATAGGTCCCTTCCTGCTACAGAGGAAGAAGGCACAGGTCAGCTCTATAGCAATCAGTGAACTGACCATGATGAAGGACAGACGTTAATGTTCCCCATCCTCATTTCAAATTATCTACTCTGAGACAAGAAACATAACCCATGTATAGCCAGCTTCATTAGTTGAGCCTCTGAACTCCGTCCCAGGAAAGGTAAGTTGAAGTCATCCAGAACCGTAAGTCTGGGAGACTCCAGTAACAACTAGGTAATATCATCAGCGCTAGTGAGTGTGGGTTTGTTCCCTGTTTATATACAGTAGCTTGCCCTGCCAGTGTTGGTGGGGGTGTGGTTTTCTCCTTGATTTCCAAGGAGAAAACCAAACCCCCACCAACACTGGCAGGGCAGCTACTATATATAAACAGGGAACAAACCCCACACTCACTAGCGCTGATGATATTACCTAGCCAGGTAATGAAACGTCTGCAAGCAAACAATCAAGCTCAGAGAGCACCAAGGACTCCACAGTTCAACCCTGAGCTATATATATTCTCTTCTATTGACTCCAATACCAACCCAGAAATGAAATCAAGTATCTCAGGAAGGGACACTGCCATGCAGCTTGGAAAATGATACAGAAGTAGGAGCCCCAGCTTCTCCCTTGGACCCAACTTGAGAAACAGCCTTACACCCAGCTCTTTTCAGAACAGTGCCTCTGGTATAAGTTTTTATGATACTGTTGATAGTGGAATGCTCTTTTAGAATATGATGAAAAAGGTATGAATTTAAAATGACATCATGTTCATTTCCCCTAACTTTCTCTGTAATGAGATATTTTCTTAGATAAAAAATTGTCCAATTCTGCTCCGAATTAGAACTTCCGGGATAAGTCTATAGCTTGCCTTCACTCCGTTTCCATACTGGGTATGCCGATAGCTATTTCCAGCACAAATTAAAATGATTAAGTACCTCATGTTAACAATTAATCAATACTGACAAAAGATTAATAACTACTTTAATTTAATTAGACCCCTTCTTTTGTCCTTGAAGCTGGCAGACATGTATATCATTAACTTTATATATTAATTGGAAATAATAGCCTATTCCTTTGCAGAGACTGATATATAGTCTATAGTGACTACATGTAAGTTCATAAGAAAATCTGCCAGTAATTTATTCTTTTCAAACTCTTCATGAGGCTGTTTACAAGACAGAGTGGATTTTCAGCAGAGCTGCTCAGTTAAGATGCCTGGGTTTGGCCAAAGGCTAGATAAAAATGTAGATTAATATGTGTATATTGGTAGAATGTTTACTAAAGACAGGAAAATGGATGGAGAAATGTTAAGATATGCAAACAGTAGTAGTAAAGTAGTGGGTTGCGTGTGATCTATTGCAAGGAATTGAAAGAAGCTAAAATGGCTATGCATAAAAGAATGTGTTTTGGCTCACTTTGCTCTATGGGAGTGAGAATTGGGTGTGTCAAGAGAAAGATGAAAGTAAATTGAATGCAATAGGAATAGAGTACCTCTTAGAAGTGTGTGTGGTGAAGCAAGAAAAGATAAGGGATGAATGAATGGGTGCTGAATTAATGTGAGTTGACTAAAAGAGTAGGTAATCAATACAAAATAAGTACATGGAGGTAGTTTGCTCATACAGATTGAATGCCCAAGGATTGAATTGCAAAGGAAATATGTGAAGGAAGAATGAATGGGTTGAGAGGCAGGAGAAGACAGAAAGATGTGGTTGGAAAGAATTTATGAGATTCTCAGAAAAAGAGAATATTTCATCTTTCAGCCACCCAGAGTCACTTTTATAGTAAGATGGGTGGTGTATAAATTTAATAAATAAATTAAATAAATAAATAAAAGACACAAGAGAAGTTTCAACAACAAAAAACAATTATGAAGTAGTGTATGGATGTGGTAGAAGCAAAGGTTGTTTGCAATGATAGAAAGGTATGGAAAGGTAGAATGAATAGTGTTGGTGTAAACTAGATTTGGCTACATTTCCCCTTCTTTTATCTCATGCCTTTCATTTCTTTGGTTTATTCTTTCTTATCCCTTTTCTCTGTTTTGCATAACATTGCTTGTCCTAAAAGGAAATAGTGTGATTGATATATATGTATGAATATATTAACTTGATTTTTTTTTGCAATTTATTCAAATGTTATATTAAAAACATGCACGCATACACACAATATAATACTTAAGAATTGGTAACATTTATTCCACCCCATCAGTAGACCCTAATTATATGGAAATGCACATACTCTCCTTTATCCAACCCACTGCTGTATCCAAGCACAGATCTTAGTTGTGTATATCTGACTCAGATAAAATAGAATTGTGTGTTGTAGCATATTGATGATGCTTGTTCAAAATCTTAAGGCCACACAGTCATTTCATATGGATGTTAAACAGCAACCAGAGTCAAGGTGTTTGTGGAATGCCACAACATAACTAACAAGGGGCAGAGACACAGGTTCCTAATCTCTCTCCAAAATAAAACCCTACAGATCTGAACCACTACACCCCAGTTCCTTTCACTCCAACCTTACAGAGCCAATCTAGGAGGATATCATGGTCACTAATGCCAAAAACGTTTGAGAAGAAATAACATATATTCCCCCTGTCTGTCTTCCAATAATGATCTATCACATAGCTTTCCAAACTGTGTGTTGCGACACTTTAGTGTGTCACGACACTTTAGTGTGTCGCAACACACAGTTTAGTGTGTCGCGACACAACCCGGAAGTGGACATGCACGGCAGGGCCGCGCACGGCGGCAGTGTGTATGGTGGCGGCGGCAGCAACAACGGCAGCAGCGCGCCATCAGCGCTTCTGCGTTTTAGCGGAAAACACGCTGCTGCCGCCGTGCATGCTGCCACTGCCGCGCATCCCCCCGCGCCACCACCATGCACGCCCCCGCCACTGCACCCGCCCCTGCACCACCACCACCACCGCCGTTGGTGTGTCGCCAACGGTGGCAGTTTGGAAAGCACTGATCTATCACGATGTCTAAGACCATTCATGACCAGAATGAGTTTAGATAATCAGTACCCTCCAAGAGTATTTACAGTTGTGCATCCTCTCTAGCACCTTGCTCAAAAGAAGGATACAGTGTTTGTAATTGGCAATTGTTGTCATGGACCATTGTGGAATAGGGAAGGACTTATTCAGGAACAGCCTTTAAAGGTGGTTCCAAGATGGCGACCGGGAGCGAACGCTGACTGCTGCTGCTCTGAGGGGGAGACTCCTGACTTTCTGAGCCTGATACCCAGCACCCACTTGCTGCTGGTTAGTCAGGGGGTGTTGGGGAGAGAGATAGAGACCTTTACACCCACCCGACCTTGTACTTGTATGCCGGCTGTTGGAGCCCCCCGGACGGAGTTACGGAGTTGCGGAGCTGCGGAGGTGTGGAGCGCGGCAGCCCTGGCGGATTTCTACGCTGACTGCCTACTACGCTGACTGCCTATGCTGACTGCCTATGCTGATTCGAATGCTGACTGGCTGCTCCGAGGGGGAGACTCCTGACTTTCTGAGCCTGACATCCAGCACCCACTTGCTGCTTGTTAGTCAGGGGTTTTGGGGAGAGAGACTTTTAGACCCCCCCGGCTTTGTATGCCGGTTGTTTGGAGCCCCCCGGATGGAGTTGCGGAGCTACGGAGTTGCGGAGTGCGGCGGCCCTAGCAGACTCCTACGGACTTTTGTGGCGTGGGAGAGCTTGGTGCGGCGGATTGTTTACCATTTGGCACAGTTTGCTCCTGCAGCTCACAGGAGAACTAGGCAGAGCGACGGAGCATGTGGCTTTTTACAACCTTGGACTTGTGCATGCTTTGGCAGACACCTTTGGCGGCTTTCGCGTGGGGGGGGCTGGCGTGGGGGGCTGGCGGGGCGGGAGCTTGTGCCCCGGTTTTGCTGTGCCGGTCCCGGCGGGCCCAAGTGTATAACAACGGTGCTGGTTGGCGTGGAGGGCCTGGAGAAAAAACCTCGGAGCAGCGAGACAGCAACGAAACGTGGAGCGTGGAGCGTTTCTCCTGTGGGCTTTGGCATGCTTCCCCATGAAAATTTAACAACCCGATAATTTTTAACAGCTTAAATTGTTCCCATCCATTTAGAGGCGGCAGGGAGCTGGTAGGGTCCCCGGGTATGTGAATGAGGGTTTCCCTGAGAGTGAGAGAGTCAGGGGAGCCCAAGATTGTGTGAGTTTATGTATGAGTGCCCACCCCTGAGTGAGAGACAGGGGGTGGGCAGGAGTGTATGGTGCCCCCTAACCTAGTGAGAGGGGGTGAGGGGGCAGAGTATATGTTGGAAGGTGGTGGGGCCCTCCTGTTGCCGAGAGCGGAAGCTGGTGCGCTGGGGGGCCTGTCATCACCTAGGGACGAGTGGGTATGAGAGATGTGTGCATGGAGGGGACCCTTATGTCAACCCAGGGTTCCGGAGGTTCAGGAGTGGAGGCATCTGGGCCTGGAAACTCTGGGGGCAGTAGGGCGGGTTGCCCCATTGAAGTGGTGACAGGTAGGGGACGTTATGGCGGGAACCGTGGGGCAGGCCATCTTTGGGGAAGACGCCCCCGATGTTTGTTACCGATGGCATGTTCCGGCCCCTCAGGTTCAGACCCAGGCCCTGGTCAAAAGACCCTCGAATGCCCTGGCTTTCGGCTGTTGCTACTTAACGCCAGGTCCGTTAATAACAAAGCCCCCCTCATATGTGACTTGATCACGGAGGAGGGGGCGGACCTGGTGTGTATTACTGAGACCTGGTTGGGCACAGAGGGAGGAGTAGCACTCTCGGAGATGTGCCCGGCCGGGTTTCAGGTGTGGCATCAGCCGAGACCTCGGGGCAGGGGAGGAGGGGTGGCGGTTGTAATCCGGGAGTCTCTGATGGCCTTCAGGGGTCCTGCTCCACAAGTGGCCGGGTGTGAGACCTTGTTCTTCAAGTTGGGTTTTCGAGAGAAGTTGGGGGTGTTGCTGTTGTACCAGCCTCCCTGCTGCGTAGCATCCTCCCTGCCCGAGCTGTTGGAGGCTGTCTCAGGGTTGGCAGTGGAGTTCCCTTGACTTATGCTTCTGGGGGACTTCAATCTGCCTTCCCTGGGACGTGCCTCAGACACAGCTCAGGAGTTCATGGCTACCATGGCAGTCATGGGCCTATCTCAGATTATTTGAAACCCGACTCGAGACAGTGGCCTCACTCCGGACTTAGTTTTGTTGTCGGAGCAGTGGCAAAGTGATCTGAAGGGAGAGTTAGATCTATCCCCATTGTCATGGTCAGATCACGCCCTGGTGGCCCTGAGATTTTCCTATGCCGCCCCACTCCGCAGGGAGGCAGGACCTATTCGAATGGTCCGCCCCCGGCGACTAATGGACCCTGTGAGGTTTCAGAAGGAGCTTGGGGTTATTTCCGAGGATCTATTGTACGGTCCAGCGGAGGTTCTGGCCGCAGCCTGGAACAGGGAGGCGGCCGGAGCCTTGGACAGGATCGCACCTGTGCGGCCTCTCTTGCCACATCTGACCCGATACTCCCCATGGTTTACGGAGGAGTTAAGGGTCTTGAAGAGGGCTAAGAGATGCCTAGAGCGCCGCTGGAGAAAAACAAAGACTGAATCTGACCGAACACAAGCTAGAGTCGCAGTTAAGGCCTACCTTGTGGCGGTAAGAGCGGCGAAACGTCAATATTTCTCCGCTCTTATTGCATCCGCAGAATGCCGCCCGACGGCCCTGTTTAAGATAACACGATCTCTTTTGGGTAGGGTGGAGCCTAGGACCCACCTGCAGGGCCGTGCGGAAGAATTTTCTGAGCATCTGCAGGATAAAATCGCTCAGATTCGATCTAGGTTGGACTCCAAGCGTGAAGCAGAGTCTGGGGAGATGCCGAGGGAACGTCATTACCCGGTTATCTGGGATCGGTTTGATTCTGTTGGGCCTAAGGAAGTGGACAGGATCCTCCAGACTGTAAGGGCCACCACATGCCATCTTGACCCTTGTCCTTCCTGGCTAGTGCAGGCAGCCAGGGAGGTTACATCAGGTTGGGTCCGGGCGATTGTTAATACATCCTTGGGGGAGGGGGTGTTTCCAGATGCTTTTAAGGAGGCGCTGGTGCACCCCCTCCTCAAGAAGCCATCGCTGGACCCTACCGTATTGGACAACTTTCGTCCTATCTCCCACCTCCCCTTTTTGGGGAAGGTGGTTGAGAAGGTGGTGGCGCTGCAGCTCCAGAGGATTCTGGATGAAACGGATTATCTGGACCCCTTTCAGTCGGGTTTCAGGCCGGGATATGGGGTGGAAACTGCATTGGTCGCGCTTACGGATGATCTCTGGCGAGGGCGGGATGGAGGGAGTGCATCCATCCTGGCTCTCCTTGATCTCTCAGCGGCTTTCGATACCATCGACCATGGTATCCTTTTGGGACGGCTCGAGGAGTTGGGGGTGGCTGGCGTAGTTCTGCGTTGGTTCACCTCCTTCCTCTGGGGCCGGTCCCAATCAGTAGTAATAGGAGATGAGAGATCCAACTCTCGCCCCCTCGTTTGTGGGGTGCCGCAGGGTTCGGTTCTCTCACCTCTCCTATTTAATATCTATATGAAACCGCTGGGTGAGATCATCCGTCACCATGGGATGAGATATCATCAGTATGCTGATGATACACAGTTGTACATCTCCATCCCAGGTGAAGTAAGTGATGCAGTGGCCGCCCTTTCTCAGTGCCTGGAGGCTGTGGGGGTCTGGATGGGGAACAACAGGCTTCAGCTGAACCCTGGTAAGACGGAGTGGCTGTGGATTGATGGTTCTTCTGGATCTGGGAAATTATCATCTTTGGTTCTGAATGGGGTTGCACTTCCCCGTTCAGAATCAGTGTGGAATCTGGGGGTCCTTCTGGACTCACGACTCCTGCTCGAGGAGCAGGTGGCAGTCGTGGCCAGAAGGGGCTTTGCGCAACTTCGTGTTGTGCGCCAGTTACGCCCTTTCCTGGATCAGGAGTCCCTCCGTACAGTCACTCATGCCCTGGTCATCTCCCACATAGACTACTGCAATGCGCTTTACATGGGGCTACCCTTGAAGAGTATCCGGAAGCTACAACTGGTCCAGAATGCGGCTGCGCGCACAGTTATTGGTGCCCCTAGATCAGCCCATGTGACACCTCTGCTGCGCCAGCTGCATTGGGTGCCGGTATGCTTCCGGGTGCAATTCAAGGTGTTGGTTTTGACCTTTAAAGCCCTACATGGCATGGGACCAGGGTATCTGAGGGACCACCTCATCCCCATAACTTCAAACCGTCCCACTCGATTATGTAGAGAGGGCATGCTCCGGACCCCGTCGCTAAGGGAGTTTCGTTTGGTGGGGTCCAGAAGGCGGGCCTTCTCGGCAGTGGCGCCTGCCCTTTGGAACAAGCTGCCCCCGGAGGTGAGGCAGGCCCCATCACTCCTGTCCTTCCGGAAGAATCTAAAGACCTGGTTTTGCCGCCTCGCGTGGGATGGGAACAGGAATAGTTCCTCATGGGGATGGCTGGTGCCATAGAGCCCTTTTAAAGATCATGGTCTGCCTTCTTGGATTTTCTACTTAATTTATAATAATAATTAATTGTATATTGTATTTTTATGTGTTTTTATAACAGAATTTTAATCTCTATGTTTGTAAACCGCCCAGAGTCCCCTTGGGGGAGATGGTGCGGTGATAGAAGTCGAAACATAAATAAATAAGTAAATAAAATAAAGAAAGCTACTATGTGGCTATTCCTGAATATGATGGAACTCTTAGAAAACTGCTCTAATTAATTTGTTAGGCACTTTTGAATACACCCCCCACCCCCATCTCTATGGCGATCTGAATATTCAAACTGATGCAGATGTTATGCTGTTTTACCTAATTTTGTGGAGTGTCATGTCTTATTAGAACTGTGAAAAAGTAGGAAAGGGACGGATTATAGAAGAGTATTATTGACAGAGTCTTCAATTGATATATGACCATCTGTTGAGGTAACTGAAAGACAGGAAAAATTTGTAGTAGCATATTATTCTTTACAGATAGTACTAAGAGCCTCTTTTCTAATTTTATGATTCTGTTTATCACAATTTGCTGGGCAGTCTCTTTTATATTAGCCCTTTCTTTTTTACTTGTATTAACAAGGCTCTGGAAAATAGTTGCTGTCTGCTAAGTTTGGAGCAATTATGGTGACTCTGAGAACTAATGATAAACATGGGACTTAGTAACGTAGCTTAGTAACAAGTGGTTTGTTTCCTAGATTATAATCATATAAAGTGTGTCTTAAGTACTGCGATACAAATGCTGCTGCAAACATTAGCTATCACACCTGTATTTCTTTTCTCTTTTTCCAGTAGCTCAATTTTGAACCCTGGTTCTCAGAGAGGGAGATTCTTCCTGCTGCTATTCTTCCCAGAAAGCAGTTTAAGGTTGTAAAATGGCACTATACTAAAAATGTCCCCTCCTGCCTATAGAAATACATTGTCTCTGTTCCAAATTGTTTTATATCGTATCATTTATATTGCACTGGATCTAGTTTAAGGCAATGCTGTACATGTCTACTTACAAATAAACATCAAGGGAAATAGGTGTCAAACTGCAACTTGTTAGCTGAATTAGGTTGAATTTGTAATAATTGTGAAATTTTATTTATAACTTAAATTCAATTGATTTTAGCAGGATCAATGAAACTACTGTAACTCCAACTCTATAAAGGTATATGGATCTGAGTTTAGGAATGGGGGAGGAATGAGCAAACCGTTAGGGAGGACTTTCAGCAAAGATTACTCAGTCCTGAGGAAGAGGAAGATGTGAGAAAGAACCTCCAAATAATCCTGCCTTGATTTTGTTTTATATAAGATGGAGCAGAAAGAACCCTGACAGGCTTTCAAGATTCTGTTACTCTGTCCTATTACAATACAGGGCATTCCCAGAATCCCTACCATGCCTGTTTCTTGAGCTTGGCTACTTAAAGGGCTGACAACAATATTGAAAGCCTCCCAGAGTTTCTTTCCTCTTTCCTGGGACTGGCTTGCAGCCACCTACTATTTTTATTTTCCAAGAATGACTATGGGGCTTAGTAAGTACAGATTATGCTAGAGGCTAGGGCCATGGTGTACTAAAAACCAGCTCCCTCTGACAGATGCCAATAGAAAAGTGTTTGGACATTGATGCCACTTAGGTACACACTGCCTTCCATATTCTGTGTTAACTAAGATTTTGATTGATTATGTGCCATCAAGTCGTTTTCAACTCCTAGTGACCACATGGATAAATTTTCCCCATGACGATCTATCCCTAACCTTTCAAGACTCCCAACGGTACTCTCATTGCCATTGTAACTGAGTCCATCCATCTTGCTGCTAGTCATCCCCTTCTCCTCTTCCCTTCCACCTTTCCCAGCATTAGAGCCTTTTCCAGAGAGCTGGGTCTTCACATAATGTCTCCGAAGTAGGATAAATCGAGCCTGGTCATTTGTGCCTCAAGTGAGAACTCTGGGTTGATTTGTTTGATGATCCATTTTTCGTTTTCTTGGCTGTCCATGGTACTCTCAGGAGTCTTCTCCAACACCAAATTTCAAAATCATCAATAGTCTTCTGCTAACTCAGAAGTTGATTGGTAAAGCAGCTACTTTTACTTTCAAGGTGCAAATATGGGGGGGAGGGTGTTGTCTTGTACTTTAAGGAGGGCCAGAGGGCCCCACCTGGGTCCCGTGTTTGTTACCCTCACTAATCTTGAGAATAGGCAGAGAATCAGACTGACTGGGAGTTTGTGATGCCTGTGAATTATAACGAATGTACATCTCCCCCTCTGAAAATATCTTTAGCCATGCAGTGACTTTTAAGGGCTCGCTAGCTTATTGTTTTGATGTAAGGACCCTACTTTAGAGTTCCATTTACATCTGGTTCATCCTATACTTGAAGTCCTGATCAGTTTTACTCTCCCAACTGACATGCATGTGTTTTGCCAGCTGAGATCCTGTTGCTGCCCTTCTTTTAAGTGATAAAGAGCTTCCTCATTTAACTTTCTGTAAGGGTGCCAGATAGAGAGCCAGTTTGGTCTAGTGGTTAAGGTGCTGGGCTAGAAACCGGGAGACTGAGAGTTCTAGTCCCACCTTAGACACAAAGCCAGCTGGGTGACTTTGGGCCAGTCACTCTCTCTCAGCCCTAGGAAGGAGGCAATGGCAAAACACTTCTGAAAAACCTTGGCAAGAAAACTGCAGGGGACTTGTCCAGGCAGTCATCGAGGATCGGAGACGATTGAACAGCCAAAAAAAAAAAGGGTGTAATAACTTTATTTTACATAAAACCCCTCCTTTACCTCCACCTTTCATTGCCGCCATCCACTCCAATTAGCTACATGATTTCCAAACATTTATTCTGTTTCTTCAAAATAGAAAACCTTCATTCTAAAAGTTGATGAGAAACGGGGTACATAGCCATTCATACTATTTGGCTATTTGGAAAAAAGACACATTTGGTTCCATTAAAATTTATAGGGCTTGCATAATAAACTTACTGGCCATTATTTTTAATGTTTTATGCTCATCTAATCATGCAGCATATTTAGCTCTAAAGATTTGGATTTGGGGGTGCTTTGCTCAGAAAATAAACTTCAAAAATAAACTTCAATAACGTTACAATTTCTGTAATCTAGAATGTTTGGAATTATCTGTCTGGCTCATGCATTATATTAAGCCATAATGTGGTTTCCTTCATATCATATGAAGCCATCCCATGAACCATGATGCTAAGCCAAAACCCAGCCAATCACATTATGTCTTCCTGTATTTACTTCTGTTTATTTTTTTTAGAAAAGTATTTCTAAACTGCTTATCATTAAATAAATATCTAAGTGGTATGCAAGAACAAGCAACAAAAAAGATAAGGCAGGCTATAACCATTTTAGTAAAATAATGAATAATAAAAACATTCATATGTTAAAATATTAAAAAAAGCCACTGTCCCATATAGGGGATCAAAGAAGTATGTCTTCAATAGGTATCAGAAATGGAACACAGGGAATGTTTCATGCATAGTGGTAGAAATAGCATTCCAAAAGATACTGTACAGGTTTCAATGATTATGAACTAGACTGCCTGAGCAATCCTATTTTATGGTAACAGGTCAAAGAACGACCTCAAACAAGGCCAGAAGTGGGAAAGCAGCTGGAAGAAAAATAAGTATGGCATGGGGATATGTTAGAGAAAAAAAAAGGCTTATACTCCTGTGGTTTCCAAACCTCCCCCAAATGCCTCCTTTTGCCCTTCAGATCGATGGAATGCTGTTGGTAATGAACAATTTTGTGATTGCCAGGGTAAGATTTTCAGACAGGAGGAGATCCATAAAGGAATATAGCTCCTAGAACATTCTTTCAAGGACCATAATTTACATGCCAAGAGACATATTGTAACACCATTTGGATTTTGTCTTATTCATAAGCAGAGACTGATAATGTGGGGAAAATAAATGGTTTCTTTTTCCGTGCTCATGGTTCATGATATACTGAACAAAACTTGACCCACACAGAAATTGAAATTAGATGCTCTCCCAGCTTGTTTTTTTCCCTTCCAGACAATCTCTGTTTTCACTGGTAGATGCAGTTACTCAGTAGCATTCTTCCACTTGTAATGCTTTCATCAGAGACCCAAGCTTCAAGCTCTTTATGCTCCAAAATCATAAAGTGTAAAAAATGAATGGCCAGAATATATTCTGTTACTACAATGGGCTCCCTTTCACCCCACGCCCACAAAGTCCTGTCACTAAGAGGCCACCCACAATCAAAGATGGGAGATGGCAGATTTTAGCTATTTATTTCCATGGAGAAGCTGAGAAGGTTAAAAGTTAAATTTGGTCTCTGCCCCCTCATGACCCTGTGAAGTTTTTAAAAAAATCAATCCTACTCCTAATAACAGCCCTGATTCTAACTGGCTATTAGATGGATGGCTATTGACTAGGGCTGAAATGGCCATAATGCTTCTTGTGAAAGATTTTTGTATTTAATCGAAATGAAAGGAGTGATTTCTTCAGACTCCAGTGAGCAAGGAAGGAGGGTTACTTCTCTTCCCAGCTACGATCCTAAATAAAATGTTCTCCTTTTGCAGCTGTTAGCCTTAAGAAATAAGTTCAGTTGGTGCTAATAGGGGTTTTGTTTTGTTTTTTGGTCTTTCCAATGTTATGATCTTGCAGGGGTCCTGCAAGTATTGTCAAATTGCCACAGAGGATAAATGACTTAAACCCCTTGCCCCTGTCCACCCCTCATCCTTATGCCTGTGATTCCATTAAAAATAAAGCTGACATCATTTCTCATGGTGTGTTCAGCATCATGTCTACTTTGCCCTTTTTTCATTAGTGAAATGTGCTTAATATAGCCATTGGCACAGGAACTTCTCTTTGACCTAAAAAAAGTGAAGGATTTTCTGTAGTCTATACTTCAGTGTGCAGCCAAAGAAATACGATGCTAATTAATGGCAATAAATATTTCTCTGAAGGGCCTTTCCCTAACTTGGTGCCCTCCTGATGAGTTGGACTACAGGCTTTAGAATTCCCAGCCGGAAGGACCAAGAGCTGGGAATGTCAAAAGTTGCAGTTCACAACTGGAGGATGCCAAGTTAGTGAACTTTACGTTTTTCATTGGGTCAAATAGAATAAGCATACCAGTGGATTAGACTAGGAGTTCTCAAAATGAAAGTTGCAACTCCCTCTGAAGGGTTGTGAGCAGCTGAGGGGGACACTTATTGATCTTTTTTTTTTTTGGCTGTTCAATCGTGTCCGGTTCTCTGTCCTGAAAACTGCCTGGACAAGTCCCTGCAGTTTTCCTGGCAAAGTTTTTCAGAAGTGGTTTGCCATTCCCTGCTTCCTAGGGCTGAGAGACACACAATCTAGGCAGAGACATTATCCATGTGGTGAAATGGCACAGATTTGTTCTTTATCTCCCATTGTGTGAACTGAAATAAGAATCAAAGCACATGTATAGGTGCTAATTCTAAGACCAGATCATAAAGCCAGTAAACAAGAATGTGGCTCATTCCCACATTCCATGTTCAGATAAATTTTAAACCCAGGCTATCAACCACCTTTGAGCAGCAGGAAAAATGGGATATTAATGGCATTCTCTTCTTAGAGTAATAACTTGAAATCATATTATATTAATTGTTGTAACCAATAGATGGACAGTAAAATGCAAAGGTACACAAAGCCAAGGCAATAAAATCACCATTAAATTAGAAACAAATGTAATTAATAAAGGGGTAGAATTTTAATGTGCATAAGGGAGAGGTCATTAACACAAATACGTTAATTGTGAAGGATTTATCTGTTAAATATTATGTTCATTGTGAAAAACCTGTCTAAAACAATACATACTGTACTTCACTAACCCTAAACAGTGACTACT
Organism: Charina bottae; assembly: GCA_023362775.1. Classification (NCBI taxonomy): domain Eukaryota; kingdom Metazoa; phylum Chordata; class Lepidosauria; order Squamata; family Charinaidae; genus Charina; species Charina bottae. The sequence goes on along the minus strand of JALMGJ010000001.1, from coordinate 164,501,451 downwards.
TCCAAAGGAGAAAAGTGGATTATAAATAAAATAATAACAAAATAAATGAGGGCTTAGTATAACTAATCATTTTTAGAAGCTATATCATATTCTTAATGATGTTTCTGGGGAAAAACGGTTAAATACTCATATAGTGGTTTGATCTTGTTTCTCATAAGCTACTTCATATGACATAGGACTCAAAAGTCTAGGTAACAATCCAAGCTCACAATTGCTGTTACTGTACTTGTTTTATGAACTCCAGCAAAGAATATAATTGACTCCAGTTGGCCATGCTTGCAATAAGCCTTTTTTTCAGCTTAAGAAAACTCATGTATCACGACACATTACTGGTGACATGAAGTATATAATAGGGAACAGGTTTCTCATTAAAAGTAATACGAACTATTTTCTCATTTTCACTTTTCTCATGTTGCAGTTACTACTCTGAAGGAAGGAAGTGTCTGAAATTTGCGGTTCTCCAAACAATCTGTAACCCTTGGGGAAGAAAAAAGTGCTCTTACAATTAAGGAAGTTAGTGGCAGGATTTAGGACAACAGATCATAACTAGGTTGGCAGATACCTGGACCCAAGTTTAGCTCTTTCAGAGGTTAGTGCTGAATGAAATGACCATGCTTCAGCAAAGGCATTGTTTAGGCAGGTCTCTCCCAATTTCTGCACATTCATTAGAGAATCTACAGAGTCCTTGTATGGCTACATGGAGGGCTCTGGAGTTCTACACCTATATTTTCATTAATATATACAGGTATGGTTTGGGAGAAGCTATTGTTATATTGCCATTCCCTATCCTTCTCTTTCATTTCACCCAAAAGCAATATTTGGAACGCTTGTATTGAAGATCAGCTATTTAGAGGACAAATAATTGCTGGAGATGATAACACTGAAACTCAGAAAACCACAACACTCTAGGATAAATGGAAAGGGATTGTCTTGTATACGGTTTCGCTTTTAAATGTAGGATATGTGTACAGCTATACAGTTTCAACTATTCTTTTGAGTAGAACAGACAGAATTACAAAATAAGCCATTGATGCAAAATACAGCTATTGAATTGTCTGAAGACATAATTTCCCAGCTATTTTGATGTATCATCTTAATATTATCGAAAACTCAGGAATCTCATGTATACAGTCAAGGGATTAAAGAAGTTTAGTCCATCTCCACTAGACGTACATACTGCCTTGCTGCGCACCCTCCGACCTTGTGTGTCTTACAAGATAAATAAGGATTCTTACCCTTCACATCCATGCATTCCTTTATGGACTGTCCACAATACAGACCCTTCAGGTTATCTGGTACGAATGGTATGCACTGTGTCTGTGCACTTTAGTCTGTTAAAATCTCTCTTTAGGAATCTGTTTCTTCTGAAATAATTATGTTAACATTTTCTCTGCTGCAACCCTAACTTTGGCCATGGCCTTATAGCTGGGTTATCTTGTTTTCCAAAGACAGCTTTTGAAGAGAACCAATTATGCATCTAAGCATAATTTTGGGGAGTACAGATGAACTGGAAAAGTGACCCATTGAATAAAATTGAGAAAATTTTTCACTGTGAATTAACTGCTGGCTCTACTGATGATTCTGTCTTCTGAATTTGGTTTGTTTTCATACTTTCCCTTTCTGTGACAAGTTCCAGGCCAATGCTTCCTTGTTGTTTTCTTCCCTTTGGGAGGGAGAGAACTTGAGGATTATGACTTATTTTTAGTTTATGTTATTTATTTAACTCTTTATATTCCAAATTTCTGCCTCACAAAGTGGAGCAGCTAATGAGTCAGTATGAATAAAATTTAAATAAAATAAATCACTTAAAACAAATGCTTTGAAACCAGTGTATAGTATCAAACTTCAAGATGTGTAACAAGGAACAACATTGCTTAGTGCAGGGCTTTCCAAAGTTTTCTGGCGGCGACACACCAACCACCGTTGGTGTGTTGCCGCGGGAAAACCCGGAAGTGCCGCCGTTGCGGCAGTGCGCAAAAACCCGGAAGCGCTGCTGCCACTTTCGAGTTTTTGCACGCCGCCATTGGTGTGTCGCCGTGGGAAAACCCGGAAGTGCTGATGATGATCAGCGCTTCCGGGTTGTTTGGCGACACACCAGACTGTGTGTGGCGACACACTTTTGGAAGTTTGGAAAGCTCTGGCTTAGTGAATGAGTACTATTTTAAAGCAATAAAGCCGTGTATCTGCTTTGCTTGGTTCCCCTTCCAGCCTAAAGCCAGCAGGAAATCATGCCACCCTAATTGTTGCTGCCCACACAAGATTATCCTTGTTGCATACTTGGAATGGGTCTGTGCTCAGCCACTTCTGTAAAGTTTTAACATGCAACAGTCTAAGGGTGATGACTGGTGCTTCTCTCAGCTGACATTCCAGCCCCACCCAGATGCCATCAAGCATGGGAAAAGCTTCCTTCATTTGGAATGCACAACGCTCTGATTACACCACACAATGCATTTTTATTTTTCTTTGTAAAAAAGAAAGTCATTTTTTTTGTAGAGTCAATCAGTGGAACTTTTTTTTTTTAAGATCCTTGAAACTATTGGTTGACCCGTCAATTGTTCTACCTATTGACCACAGGGTGGCAGCAATGAGTTCAGTTTTTTTCTATTGCTTGACTGCCACCTGGTGGTTGTCAGGATCTGTCTAGTCAAGATGCAGCCACTGGGTAAGTGCTGTTGGAGAACTGGAACTTGAGGAAGCTGTATGGATTGTTGTGGGGGCTGAAAACGACCCTAAGAATGTAATGTGAGAAGAGGTAGTGAAGAGGTAGGCCCTTCCTGGAAGCAGCAGGAATAGAATTCCAACCGGGGAGGTTGCAAAAGTACAAGAGCTAAGTACAATTACACTTTCAGTTGCACACATTAAATGAGACATGGGCTGGTCAATTTCAAGGATTCAACCAGTCAACCAACCCATTTAAAAAGCGGGGGGGAATGGCCGTAGGAGCTGGAGTTCCCGTCTCCTGTGCAGCCAAAAGGGGACTGAGGAATGGGTGAAGAGGTCAGCGATCAGATTGAAGACTGAAGCCCACAAGAAACCAGCAAAACCAATTGGAGTCACAAAATTGCCATCACAGAGCACATCATTTCAGGCTGTCCACCAATGTGCTTTCTGTTGCCTGCACACAGCATTTTGAGACAGGATATTAGGGTAAACATCACTTCCAGAGTGTAGCCCCTTTTCCCATCCTTGAGCAGTCTCAGCTGTAGAAGGACACGGAGATATAAGTGGAGGTGTGCAGACATGTGTTCAGGAAGCGGAAGGCTGGGTGGGTTTGCCCTTCACTAGATGTTGAAATATTAACAGAAAGAGAGTAAAATTAGCCTCCTGGAGAAGTGAGTAGTTTCAGAGTGTGCACATCACAATTGAGAAAGTACTGCTCTGTATGGCCTGCAGATGCATTCCTGTGGTTTTAGAATAGCACTTCTCCAGAAGAAATCAGTGTCCTGGTAGAATCAAATAGGATTTAAGGCTTTAAGCACTTCATGTTTTGCACTTTTTAAAATGTGCTTGAATGAAAATATACTCAGATCTACAAGTCCACATCTGATCTCCCCTGAGACTCTGTACCTGCACAAAACATTTAGCTGTTCTTACTTTTTTTTACCCCGTTCAAGTAACAAACTAGTTTTTCTTGTTCTTGCTGTGAAAAAGTTTTAAATGTGGTTTTGTTTGGGGGGGGGCAGTAAATTCCCCAGGCCTTGTTAGGTATCTTTTTCAAATATAAATATAGAAGAATATTTTCAACTAACTCCTAGTTATTAGTTCTTAACAGACCCTTCTGTGTTATTAACCAGCAATCTTCCTAATGAAAGATAGTATCCAGCAGGTCTACTCAGTAGAACACACCTATTTTGGGTTGGAGCCAACTTTGAAAAAAAATTCTTCTAGTTCAGGATTACCTTTTCCTTAGGCTCACAGGTATAAAAGAGGGAAATATTTTCTAGAAATTTTCAGATTTCCAGTAACTAAATAACATTATTACTATTATTATCCATTCAATCGTATCCGATTCTCAGAGACTGCCTGGACAAGTCCCTGCAGTTTTCATGGCAAGATTTTCAGAAGTGGTTTGCCATTGCCTCCTTCCTAGGGCTGAGAGAGAGTGACTGGCCCAAGGTCACCCAGCTGGCTTTGTGCCTAAGGTGGGACTAGAACTCACGGTCTCCCGATTTCTAACCTGATGCCTTAACCACTACACCAAACTGGCTCTCAACATTATATATGTTGGCATAAAAGGTATGAACAAATCTTTAAAAACGTATCTGTGAACCTTTGAGTTCAGTACCAAATAATAGGTATGCACAAATAAACTCTAGGCCTTGACACTTAATAATGTGGCAACCTCCAGCAGCATTTTAATGTAGAATGTGAAAGAAATGTGGCTTATTAGCAGGCAAGCAGAATGTCTAACCTGCTTTGTGGATTTGTGATTTGTGCTGATGTCAGCATGGGAGAAGATTTACGCATTACTGTACTTTGCATTTGCTGCCATTATCAATAATGATAGTTGGCAAATGGTTGGGCTTGAGCTTAATGCATTTTACCATGAGAGGTGAGTCAAAGCACTTCATTTGGAAGCTGATGTAAGCTAAACTATCTCTCTCTCTCTCTCTCTCTCTCTCTCTCTCTCTCTCTCTCTCTCTCTCCAGCTGAAAGATAGGAATTTGCCATTCCACTCTGACAAAAACTTATTTCAAAGAGTTGCATCAAAAGATGCTAGGATAGCACAACAGCAGAAAATGTATTACGCACATGTTGAGTTGTGAGAATACAAAGGAACTTGGAATTACAGTATATACTACATTCACCAACAGAATAATTAAAATTCAAGGGAAAACATCCACCATCTGTGGAACAAATAGTTGTTTGTGTGTAAATGATTTAAATCTGTCCACTGCATTTTTTTAGTAATAGATTATAGATCATTATGCACATGTGCAAAGCACCATTATTTTCTGTATCTCTCTGCTGCTGTCTATTGTTTAGACAGATATCTGCAGCCCAGATATGTTAGCTTTATTACTGCAGGTGTCCTTCTACAAGTAGTATATGTACATTGATGGAAGCAAGCAACAGCTACACTGACAGAGGAAAAGCAGTGCCTTAGATATTCCTAAGTGTTGAGGGTAAACACTAGCACCTAGTTTTGAGGCCTGATTCCCAGCAACAACTAGTTTAAACACAGACTATGCTTAATAGGAGATGGCAGTAGTTTTGGAGTTATCTTTTAAAAGCTATCCCATTTAGCATTCATTATTTCTTGCAAAATATGTGGACTGTCATGGCAAGAAAAATCTCTCTGAAGAGGGAACTGTTTATATAAAAGAATATGTTGCAGATAAAATTAGAAACATGATTTTAACCCACCCCCACATTTGTTCCTATTTCTCCATTATTGATGTCTGCTTTTTCAGGATCAAGTTGTTGTCCAGGAGCCCATTTAGGATCTTGATATGATCAGAAAAGGATGCTACCCTTTCATTATCTCAGGAAGCACTGTTCTTCTCAGAACACTGCTATTCCCCTTTTCTCTTGTGTGGATTCAGTGTCCATACATTCCACCCAACTTCGTTACAGTTCCAGGAGTTAAGGATGCTAGATGAAACTAGCATGGATTTTTGGAAGATGGAGTCATGTTCTGTATTTCTGAATAGCATCCTTTGCTACTCTTACCCTTGACTGGGTTTTTAATAAGTTAGCAAGCTTGGTATCTTTCTCTGTTTGCAACTAAGTTTTAGAACCTTTGAAGAGCACTGCCATCTGAATAATAGAGAAAAGAAACAACCTAAATTCTCTCTCTCTACCGCCACCTCACATCTTTGAAATAGTTACTCATTTCCTTTACAGCTTTTCATTATTTGTTCAACCTTGTTCTGGTACTTAATTCCATCAGGAATATAAGGAGAGGCCTCCTGGATCAAGCCATAGGCCCATGAAGTCCAGGATGCTGAGCCTCACAGTGGCCAGCTGGATGTATTTGGGAAGCTGGCAAGCCTAGGCTGGTGGGTGGGAGCTCTGCTCCAAGGTCTCTTCCCAGCCACCAGTGTGTATGGCAAGCTCGCTAGGATTCAGGAGGTGGTAAAGAGCTATCGATAGAGATAGCCTGATCCCCTTCAACATTCCTAGTCTCCTTTTTAAAACCATCTAGTTGGGACCATTACCACAAGCACTGGTAGAAAATCCCCCAGTTTAAATCTATGCTGAATGACAACGTTTCCTGACTCTACCTGCATTTAATTGTAAAGGATGATCAGAAATTCTAGTACTGTGAATGAGGGAAATTCCCTCCCCATTATCTATGCCTTTGGTCATGTCTTCCATTCTCTCCTCCATTCCAAGCTAAGAAGTTCCAATTGCTGTAGTTATTTTTAATAGGGGAGTTTTTCCAGCCACCTAGTAATTTTGATTACTTCCTTTCTTTACTATTTTTTCCAGCTGTACAATATGTATATCTTTTTTACGATATGGTGACCAGAACTTACACAATATTCCAAATACGGTCTCACCATAGATTTAGGGTATTATTATATCAATAGTTACATTTCCAGTTCCTGTTAATTCCAACCATGCAATTTGCCTTTAAAAAAATAGCTATGTACTATATTGGCATTTCCATAAAGCTGTCTACTATGACACCAAGATCATTTTCCTGGCCAGTCACTGCCAGTTTGCATTAATGTATACACTGCCATATATTGCCCTTACAGCAAAATTAGGGCAGATACAATTCAACTTGAAGCCTTTTTTTGCTTTAATCTCAAAGGTATTGTCAGGGAGATAACTGGTGAAGAAGGAGGGGGCTCCCTCCAGGGGGAGAAACGCATGCGCAGTACTGAATCGCTTTGCTTTCCTCCCAAGAGGCTAAAGAAGGCCCCGCCCTGATTTCTTGGGCCCTTTCTCTGAGCATTACTAGTTCATTTTAGTTTAGCTGGATTCTGTCGAGTAGAGTAGGACAATAAAGCACTGGAGCCTCAACACCAAGTCTCGGCGTGTTTTCCTTCACTCGAAGTCAGGACAGGTATAAGGCAAAACTCAGGGAAGGGGGTTGTCTCTTTTTTCCAGTTGTGGGTATTGAAATTCATATCAGTTTTTCTATGAAAATCTTCTACTGGGCCTTGATTTTTTCACTCCACTTTGAACTCCACTGCTAATGCAAAACCATCTGGGCAGCACATTGAATACTGCCCATCCTCTCCACTGTTTTCTTTACTGGCTTAGTTCCTTGGCATAACTTAATGATTTATTTATTCTATAGTATTAAAAATGCATTTCTCTTCCCTCTGTGTTTAAGTCCCACAAAGTGACAAATCGAATTTTTAAAAAAATAGGCACATTAAAAATCACAAAAATATACAACAGAAAATTAAAATAGATTCATTTGGCAACCACCAAATCAATGCAAAATGTTATTGAGGTGGGGAGTTGGGCAGTCATATAAATTTAAATAATAAATAAATTAAATAAATAAATCTTGAATTGCTAGGGATAGGAGATTCCCAATGTAAGATGCCATCACTGAAATGGCTGAGCTAAATGTTACCAACCACTGTATTTCCGAAGATATGAACCCTTTCATCTGTCATGAATTTTCATTTCTCATCTCTTCCGTGATTGATACCCAATCTTCACCAGACTCAGTGAAAGCAAAAAAAAAAAATGGGCCTGAATTTTCTTGTTTAGTCTTCCCCAAGCTTATGTCTCCAGACATGTTGGACTACAGTACAGCTCACAGAATTCTCTAACAACATGACTGACATGCCTGCAGGACGTTACTTTGGAGAGAGCTGCCCATATCAGGCTAAATGTAGCTGAAATAATATACTGACTTTTTCCCCCTAAATAAGAGGTTTATTAATTAATTTGTTCTTTGTTTCATTTAGACATACATGCTTTTCACTCTTTCTCCCTAACTTCATGTAAACATACAGTTGTTTCCGTGTTTTCTATCCTTTCCTTATAACGACTTTGGAAGACATCATATTTTATTTTTAAGAGAAATGGAGATAAAACAGTGACATATGCTCAAGAAGGATATGCATGTTAGTATAAACAGGGGACTGGAAGTTTGTAGTCTATCCGGAACATGAATAAGGTTTGGAGCAGTTTCATTATTTTAGTGCATCTGCTTCCCTGCTTGGCTGGAATGAGCTTTTCTAAAGGAAACTGAAAAGCCAGGCATTAAAATGATAGAATACAGTACTGTGTACAATTTATATGTGTTGATTGTGTGTGCCTGCCATGTAGAGTTAAAGAAAGAAAACATTGTAAAGTAGGCTGTTCTGGTTGAAGGTTCCAGCTAATGTGCCACGTCGGTTTTTAGCCCATGCATTCCATCACCTCTCTCACCCCTGGTTTTCAGGACCTCTGCCCAATAATCAAATTATTTAAGGATCGATATTCGGAGAATTCAAAATTCACTTTTAGAACTAACGTGTAGCTCTAATATGCAGTAATATTCTGAATGGTGATTCTAGATATGTGAAAATGGTCGTGAACAATACAGAGGTGACTTTTACAGACAAAAACACGGCTGTGCCATGGGTTCTCCTGTGTCACCCATTGTGGCCAATTTATACATGGAAGAAGTGGAGAAGAAAGCACTCAACACATTCCAGGGAACGGTGCCCACCCACTGGTTTAGGTATGTGGATGACACCTGGGTCAAAATCAAGACCCAGGAAGTACAGGCCTTCACGGACCATATAAACACTATAGATGCCAACATTAGCTTCACCAGAGAAGACACCAAGGACAACAGACTGGCATTCCTAGACTGTGAAGTCCTCATTGGGACCGGTGGCAAGCTAGAAATAGGGATCTACAGGAAACCCACACACACAGATCAATATCTGATGTTTGACTCCCACCATCCACTGCAGCACAAACTAGGAGTCATCAGGACATTGTCACACAGAGCAGAAACCATCCCCACCTCCATGGATTCCAAAAAGAATGAAAATCAGCACCTGAGAACAGCTCTGAAGGCCTGTGGATATCCAAATTGGGCCTTCACCAAATCTAAATCTACCAGACCTAAAACAGCGACAGATAGGGCTGAGACTCAGAGTAAACGAAAGAACCTGGTCATTCCCTACATGGCTGGTGTGTCTGAAAAGATAAAACGGATATTTGGCAAACACCACATACCTGTATATTTCAAACCCACCAACACACTGGGACAGAGGCTTGTACACCCCAAAGATCAAACTCCAAAACACAAGAAAAGCAATGTAGTTTATGCAATCCAGTGCAGTGAGGAGTGCTCTGAACTCTACATTGGAGAAACCAAACAACTTTTGTACAGGAGGATGGCCCAACACAGGAGAAGTAACACCACAGGACCAGAGTCAGCAGTTTATCTTCATTTAAAGGAAAAAGGACACTCATTTGAGGACATTAATGTCGATGAAGGTTCTCAGTCATCCAGGTGGAACAGTCTGTGGCTTGAATCATGTCAACTGGATTTCTATTTTCTCAGTATAATTCTATTTTCTTCAGTCTGAAGAAGCTCCTTGGATAAGGAGTGAAACGTTTCTACTGAGAAAATAGAAATCCAGTTGACATGATTCAAGCCACAGATTGAGGACATTAATGTTCACATTTTAGACAGAGAAGATAGGTGGTTTGAGAGAGGGGTCAAGGAATCCATTTATGCCAACTTGGAAAATCCTTCCTTGAATAGAGGTGGGGGCCTCAGGGACAATCTTTCTCCCATCTTTCTCCCGGCTCTGTCTTCTGTGCCTAGGAAGATTAAGACCATTTCACAAGCTCAACAGCAGCATGGTGATCTTAACGATCCTCCTTTAGATGATAAAAGGACTTAAAATAACATCTCAATATAACCATGACCTAGCCCCAGGTGTAAGGTCACACAGCTACCTAGAAACATATTTAGGATTCCCTTACCAACTTTGCTCAGACTGAAGAAGCTCCTTGGATAAGGAGCGAAATGTTTCCACTGAGAAAATAGAAATCCAGTTGACATGATTCAAGCTACAGACAATTCCACCTGGATGACTGAGAACCTTCATAGACATAAATACAGACACAAACATTTTGTGAATCTCGTTAGGCAATAAGTGGGAAAGTATATATTACTGGGTGGACCTGGCATTAGTTGTGGTATGCCTGACTCACAATGATTGCGCTTGTTTAAAAAATGCTCAGTTATATGTAACTGTATACTGCAGTTACATCAGGTGGTTTTGTTGTGCAAATGACCGAGATTTGGGGTCAACCATCATTTTATTGATTTTTGTAAAGATAATGAATAGTTTTGTTTGATAATGTTGTAAGATGGGTATAAAAGCATTATTTAAAATATTAACAAAGTGACAATGAAATTCTTGCATTTGAACTGTCATCTGTATCTCTCAGAATGTTCTGCTTTTAGGCTGATATATACTTTAGCCCAAGTTTTAGCTCAAAGCCTAACACATGGATCTAGCTTAGAACATAACATCAAACTATGGTTTGACATTATATGAATGAGGCTTAAGAATCCTGGAGCTTGCATTTCCCTCTTCACCTCCTTCTTGGTTTCTACCAAACATAATTTATATGATCAACATACTGATTTGCATTTGCCTTGGGAATCAGGATTGGAAGCCACTGTTTGATCCTGGTTTATAATTCAGGTTTTAAGGAAATCAGAATTTGCTTGTTCATATAAAATTGTGAACTGTGGTTTGTTATGGAGCTAGAAGGGAGGGGGAGAAAATAGTGAACTATAGGGGGAGGGTGGAGTTGAAAAAGGGAAAGTACAAATCTTAAGAGCTTGTTTACTTATCACCAAAATGTGATTTTGGTGGGAGATTTGAATTCACTCTCAGAGTTCCCTGACCTGTTTATTATAGGAACTGAAAGACTAGCTGGTTTTCTGGCTTTTGCCATCCTTACTATACCACAACAGTGACTTAGCTTAGTATTTGGTTATAGGTGACATAGATGTTAAAAATGAATTTACTTATATGTTTCTTGGGATGGTCCTCAGTATAGTAAGGAAGGCTAATTTGTGAAAAGGGAGAAAGAAGAGAAGGTTTGTCATCTTTGAACATTTTGCAAATTTTAGAAAAACTTTTTTTTCTTGTAGTTTCTTTTCTGTCCTTGATGCCATGGGGAGAAAATCCCTGTTGTTATTTGAAGAGCCTTTTTCTGTTGATTCACATGAATTCTTTTGAAATGGGGTAGATGTGAATATACCAAGTTCTCCACTTACCCTAACAATTGCATTCCGATCTTATTTTTCCTCTTTTTGAAAAATTGGGACTCTTAAAAAAATCATGCTTGGGTACCCAGTTGCAGGAGCTTTGTAAAAGAATATTCCCAGTTGAGGTCAGTCCCATGAGGAATGTCAAAGACATTTCCCCTTCAGTAAACTTTTCATTTGGCACAGCTTCGTTTTTAATTATAGTACAAAACAACTTCATCTCATAGTCTTCCCATGTTCAGATCTTTTCAGTTTACCGGATATGTTATATGTTTAGCTTAAATGAGGATTATTCTCCCCACAAGATGCAAAACCATTAGGGCATTGAGTAAATTTGACCAAACAAAATGAACTTGCAGGGGAGTTCTTATTCACTATGGTAAGTATTTTGTGCTTTCAAGATCAAATTTTGATTACAAAGTTTTTGGGACAATCAAAAGAGCATGGTTACCTCCATCATGCCTTGCTAGACTATTTAGCTAGCTGCTGTTAGAAACAGAATGCTGGGATTTCTCCGCCTGATGCCCCACAGATGTGTTGGGTTTCAGCTTATAGAATTCCCAGCCAATATGAGAGTTGAAGCCAAAACACTGAAAGGCAACAAGTTGGCGAAGTTTGCTCTAATTAACAAATAGTAGTTCTTGTATATGGTTCAGTGCTGTAGAAGAGTTAAATACTAGGCCTGGACAAATCATAGGTTTATCCCTTGAAGGGTTGGTATTTCTATTGGAAGACTTGAGTTTTTTCTTCACCACCAATATTGCATGGCTGTCTTCAATGTTATATAGGTTCATTAATTTAAAAAAATGTAATATCAGCATTGAGAACTGGGAAGCCCTAACTCATGAGCGTTTCAATTGGAGGTCAGCCTTTATTAATGGTTATATAGGTACAACTGTTTGATCAGTAGTGTTACTTGTGTACTTTAAGGATAACTACTTTAGGCATATCAGTCAGACATCTTATTTTTAGATGAAACAATCCTATTTGTGTATGCATTGATTTGCAAGGCCTTGTTTACTTTAGTCGTTATGTAAAAGGAAGAAAAAATATAAGGAGACTGATTTTAGTTGAAGACCTTGCTCTTTTATAATCTGGGTAAACAAAAGACTGTAATCTGCAGGGGCTCAAATTTAGGTGCTGGAAAGCAATGTTATTTCCTTCAGCAAATAAATCACTGCCCTGCACAATGCCCTGGATTTATACAAATATAAAAGGATGTGTATATTAAGGATAAGCAGACCTATCAACAGAGGGAAATCACTGACAGGCCCTAAGTATGTCCTATGTACAAGTGATGTCTTTTTGCAGACAAGTCTGTCACATTTGTTCCCTAATAACCTTTGACAAGAGGCAGGCCTTATTACAGTCTTCTTGGTAGTTTATCTTAAGGGAGATTGTTTAATTTCTTTTTTATGGTTACTTTATCATTTTTTAAACAAAGAAAAACTTGCATTTGTGGGTGAGGTTGCATTTAAATGAGGAAGGTTGCTAGTTACATCAGGAAAGTACACAAAGGACAAAGATGACATCTGGATTATATAGATATATACACATACATACTTTAAAGAAGCTTCCTAAAAGCCCATAGCTTATGTGTACACTGCCATTGAAATGAAGCAAGCCACTCTGTACTCCATAAGTGTTAGTCATAATTGTATATCCTGGATTGTGTATTGTTCTTTTGTATGTGTTTGTATTTGTTTGTTGGAAGGGAAAAAATACACATTTGCTTTGATGCTTTTAATGGAACATTATTTTTCATCCATCCCTTAACTCCAGAAGTCTCTTCAGACTTTATAACAGACCTACATTCCCATACTCAATTTAGTGCAGTCTTCCAGATGTTTGGGATTATAATTTTCAGACTACCTGCCAATACAGTTGATGGCTATTCTGGCAGGGATTCCTGGAGAGATGAAAGTTGGGAAAGACTACTTCAATGAAAATGGAAAATTTCAGGGACCACAAACTTATATAAGAAGTTAATTAGAGCAACTAATATGAGCTATATAGTATGAACTAGAAAAAGCAAACTGCAAAAGGCAGATGATGGACAAAATAGAAAGTTTAGACCCTAACCTTTTAAGCCAGTATACACAACTGGAATTTTGAGAGCATTGTGTGGGTCTTAGTTGCTGGGAACATCAACAGAAGGGTTTGTAGATATGTTGGTGCCAAGGGCAACCAGTTTAGACCATGGTAAGCAACCTGGTGCTTTTGTGACTCCTCAGTTTGAGATTTGTTTGTTAAGACTGGAAAGTGTGTGTGTGTGTTGGACTGCAACTCCAAGAGTTAGTGTTGAGATGGGCAGCTATATAAATTGACTGAATAAATAAACTCCTATAATCCCTAATTGTTTATCATGCTGTCTGGGACAGATATGTCCAAATCTGATGGACATCAGGTTGGCAACCCTCAACTTAGACATTAGCATTCTGGTGAAGAACTACAGCAAAACCTTTTGGTAGTCTAAAGAAATTACCCTCATAGGAATAACTTAATAGGAAACAGCAATTATTCTGCACCATCTGTTTTTTATTCCCCAATGTTTAAACTCAAGGAGCATCATAGTCTAAGCATCAGAGCATTTCCTAATGCATATGCATGAAGAGAATTTATAATCTCTTAGCTGCTTCAGAGAGAAAGCCTGTTGCTAAGGGGTCCAGTTATTTATTTATATAATTTAGAGGCCACCTGACTCTAAATTACTCTGGCAGTTTACACTTTAAAAGCAAGGAATAATAAAAATTAAGAAACAGATCATAGGTGTCCAGAAGGGAAAACCATACATAACAATAAAAACAATCTACAGGGGCTCAGCAACCACCCTACCCCAAAGCCTGGGAGAACAGCAAGATTTTTAAAGACTTTTGGAACATCATTAGGGTAGGAACTATATAGATATCTGGGGAGATACTATTCCACCTCCAATTACATTCCATTTCTCTTGTTTCTCCAGCTGATATTTAAAAATGTTTGCAAATACTTATAAATAATACAATATTTTGGTACATTTTACATTAAGTGTAATACAGTTTGTTTGGTGGACAATAGGATTGGCTTTCTATCAGCTTTCTGCAGCCAAGAAGATTGAGGAGGGCTATTTAATCTCTAATTTCTATGTCTTATCCACATACCCCTCTTAATAATGGAGAAATTTATAAAATGGTGAGCACTATAGTGGGATGACATATCCCTGTTATTTTTCTTTCCATGAGGCCATACACTTGCTTGCTTAGCTCCTCTTACTTTTTATTATGCAAAAATTAAAGATGCTCAATCATGAATTATAATCCCAAAATGACTATTGTTTCTGGCATCTGAGAGGGATGCTTTGCCAACTGTCATCACTTAATATTAGTGGGGGCTCTCTTTTCCCTCTGTTAGGACTCACAGTAGTAACCTCTTACTGCTGTCCTTCTTACCTCGTGAGCTACACTGATTGAAGTTGTTAAACTAAAGCTGAGGATGGGGAACCTCTGGACTGCAGGCTTAACCAGGCCCACCAGGCTAACCATCTCTCCTACGGACCTCATCAAAGTTCTTTCTCCTCCTCATCAGCCACATGCTTTCTCCTACTGAAAAACATGTGAGAACCAGTTCCTATCAGGGACATTGTATGGCAACTGAACCACTTAGAACAGAGAAAGGGTGATGACTCTTCATTTTGTCATGTACAGACAATGATTAACAAAAGGAGTTTTGTTGAGGGTATAAATACCCCTTCTTTTAAGGCCTATTTTCTGAATAATGTGTCTTAGAAGGTTGCTGCTGGTACATCAGGATATTTCAATAAGCATAAGAAGGATCAACCATTAGCATCTTTAGAATGTTTCTGGTTTTGATGGAACACATATGTAGCCAAGCATTTTGAAGTCCAATCTGCGCTATTTATTTTACAATATGACATTTATGGAACATAAAGAAAGTGAGAAAACGGAAGTATAGATATTAAAAATGATGAATTTAGTGTTCACGGATTGAGGAAATGTTGGTTTAGTGCTTGACTCTTGTTAAAGATTTCCTGTGTGGTTCCGGAAATTCACTTAATCCTACTGTGCTTCAGTTTACAATATGTGAATGAAAGGTTTATAAGCTTACTTCCTTGTATCCACTCTTTGTACAATTTTATCTATTAAGAATACCAACAGTGTTAAGAATCTTTATAGTGTATGTGTGTGTTTGTGTGTTTATAGACAGCAACTATGATCCTGATCTCTATGGCATTACTGTACTCTAAAAGTAACAAATTATTATCAAATGTGTTATTTGCTTGAGAAACTAAATGATTACATAAATTCATATGACATAAAAAAGATATTTTATACATAAGATAATTGTACTTACTAATGGATTGAGTAACATGCCCCATTTAAAATGTTTAGATTGAGTGAAGGTACAGTATGTAAATACAGTACAATATACCCCAAATACTGTATGTCACAGTTCTTGCTAATTCCAGTCAATTTAACTGCAGCTTCTGGAATAAGCCCAGGCACAGCTAAGCTTTCATAAATCTTTAGTGGTAGATCTTTCCACATAGTGAAGCAACAATGAAAACACCTCTTACCTATCCCTAATGTGTGAACTTCCAGTACAGATGGTGTTATTAAAAGATTGCTGTTGGTTAAACTATGAGATTAACATTCTGAATGTACCAATTGGAAGGGATAGCTCTTCAAGTATATCTAGGATAGCAGTCAAGCAATCCAATTGTACCGTATTCCCAAATGAGTTCATTCTCAAAAATGTGTACATGCAGTTTTTTTAGTTGATTTTGAATGGATTTAGATGGGATTATATTTTATCTGAATTAACCCACATAATCCTGCTGTGATTAAAATTTCTTCATTACACTGCAAATATAATTTGTTTCAAGCAGATACGATACCAAGGTCCAGGTTATATATGTTCCCGTGGCCATTATTTCTGTGATGTGTTGAAAAGAAGTAGTACAAGTCATGCACAATTAATGTGACATAACAAACACACACACACACACACACACACGCACAAAGCTGAACAAATATGACTTAGGTACATACAGTCTTTCATTCAAAATTCTTTTAGCTTTTTGCTATATATGCATGATGTGTGTTCATATCCATTCATCTGTCACAGACATGAATATAATTGAGTTTACCGATGTCCTTCAAACTTATATATGTGATGTATACATGGTTAATGAATCAGGATCTGAAACATTTTTGATATCTCCAATGGAATTTATGCCCTGGGTACCTGAACCAAAAGGTCAGAGCATGAGCATCAAAAGCAGTGGATGGCCTGCCATGTGTACTTAGGGCCATGGCCAATGGAATCTATTAACAGGATGCTATGGATATCTGAAACAGAAGCCTGGCATAGAGAGCATGAACAGAGTACAGGAAAGAACAGTCTGTCATATGCACCTGGGCCGAGAGCCAATGGCCTATCTGCACACATTTCAGTCACAATATTTTTAAAACAGGCATGATCCATTGGTGTTGTTTACATTTTCATTGGAGTGAGGGAGAACTCTAGACCTCCCAGCTTAACCCAGTAATAATGCCAATGTCACACCAGATAAAGTTAGGAGGCAGGTATGTACAAGAGAAACAATCTCTACATCTCTCCAACAGGGATCAACTTTTACATTTATTTTATGGAACCCAATCCACAAAGCATTTGTAATTGATTATATTTTCTCTATTGGTGATAGGAAGGGAAGAGAGAGGGAGAGAGAGAGAGAGAGCTGTCACTGTCAGAAATACATATCTGTTTTAGGCCAAAGTCCAAATAGTGGCGATAGAAGAAGAAATGTCTTGGTTTCTCAGCCAGAGGATGAACTTGCTTAGAATAGTACACAGTTCCAGAGTTATCCAAGCAAATAACCAGTAGGGAAAATCATATTTATTTAAATACAGTATTGGTCTAGTGTAAAATAATAGTGGGTACAAAAGATGGATAAATAGTCTCCTGCACCAACTCAGGACCTGTGAAGCTGCAAATTATTCTGTTAATTTGTTTTATGTATTCATATTACTGACTGCTCATTGGAAGGACAGATGCTGAAGCTGAAGCTCAAATACTTTGGCCACCTAATGCGAAGAGAGGACTCCCTGGAAAAGACCCTGATGCTGGGAAAGACTGAAGGCAAAAGGAGAAGGGGATGGCAGAGGATGAGATGGTTAGATAGCATCACCGATGTAATGAACATGAATTTGAGTAAACTCCGAGAGACAGTGGAGGACAGGAAGGCCTGGCGTGCTATGGTCCATGAGGTCACAAAGAGTCGGACACGACTGAACAACAACAACAAAAAATACTAAAAGTATGAACTCAGGGAAACAATCTGATTACTTCAGCAGACCTGGGGATGCTTAGGATAAAGGAGACATAATACTGTACCACCACTTCCTCCTCTTTGCACTGTTTTCAAGAATTCAACAAACTTCCTCCTTATAAAATTGTGTAATTCTCCTGGCTTCAATTTACCAGGCTAGTGCATAAGAAGAAGGCATTCCTTGAGCTATTCTGGTCCCAAGCCACTCAGTTCTTTAAAAATTAGCACTAAGATCTTAAATTGGGCCTGGGAAAAAAAGAGAGAGAGAAAGCCAATGCAGTTGGCAGAGCACTGACTTAATATCATCACATGGATCAGACCAGCTCCAGTTAATAATATTACAACTCTGTTTTGGACTATCTGAAGTTTCCAAAACTTCCAAAATAGCCCCACATATAACTCATGGCAGAAATCCAGCCAAGAGGTTACTAGAGCACATAGAACTGATGTCAGGGTATCCCTGCTCAGAAAGTTTCACAATTAGCCTAGGTATCCAAATTATCTGGGTTTGGTCCTGCCGGCTTTTTGAAAGTGGGCTTTGATATGACACATAGAGAGTTACCCTTCTCACTAGGGGAAAAAATGCTTATCCCTGACCTGATCATTTATGATTTTATTAATTGTTGAGCAGTTACTACCAAGCTTTGCAAGATCTCCAAAATAGTTGGGAACAGCTCGACTTCAAAATGTGACTGTGCTTTATTTATTTTTTATTTATTTTTTTATTTAATTAAATTTATATAACCGCCCATCTCCCCCAACGGGGAACTCTGGGCGGTTTACAATAAAATAGATTAAAACAGGATAAAACATCAATGTACAATATATAATGGATCACAACAAACTGTGGCAAATTCTTAAAGAGATGGGAGTACCAGACCACCTTACCTGTCTCCTGAGAAACCTGTATGTGGGTCAAGAAGCAACAGTTAGAACCGGACATGGAACAACCGACTGGTTCAAAATTGGGAAAGGAGTACGACAAGGCTGTATATTATCACCGTGCTTATTTAACTTATATGCAGAGTACATCATGAGAAATGCCGGGCTGGATGAATCACAAGCCGGAGTTAAGATTGCCGGGAAAAATATCAACAACCTCAGATATGCAGACGATACCACCCTAATGGCAGAAAGTGAAGAGGAACTAAAGAGCCTCTTGATGAGGGTGAAAGAGGAGAGTGCAAAAGCTGGCTTGAAACTCAACATTAAAAAAACCCAGATCATGGCATCTGGTCCCATCACTTCCTGGCAAATAGAAGGGGAAGAAATGGAAGCAGTGACAGATTTTATTTTCTTGGGCTCCAAGATCACCGCAGACGGTGACTGCAGCCATGAAATTAAAAGACGCTTGCTCCTTGGAAGGAAAGCTATGGCAAACCTAGACAGCATATTAAAAAGCAGAGACATCACCTTACCGACAAAGGTCCGTATAGTTAAAGCTATGGTTTTTCCAGTAGCAATGTATGGCTGTGAGAGTTGGACCATAAGGAAGGCTGAGCGCCGAAGAATTGATGCTTTCGAGCTGTGGTGCTGGAGAAGACTCTTGAGAGTCCCTTGGACTGCAAGGAGGTCAAACCAGTCAATCCTAAAGGAAATCAACCCTGACTGCTCATTGGAAGGACAGATGCTGAAGCTGAAGCTCAAATACTTTGGCCACCTAATGAGAAGAGAGGACTCACTGGAAAAGACCCTGATGCTGGGAAAGACTGAGGGCAAAAGGAGAAGGGGACGGCAGAGGATGAGATGGTTAGATAGCATCACCGATGTAATGAACATGAATTTGAGTAAACTCCGAGAGACAGTGGAGGACAGGAAGGCCTGGCGTGCTATGGTCCATGAGGTCACGAAGAGTCGGACACGACTGAACGACTGAACAACAACAACAACAACAATATATAAATTAATAAATAATTATAAATCCAGATGGAGATGGAATTAAACAAAGGACAATAAATTAAGGAATTAACCACCCCCATGAGGAACTATCCTTTCCTCCTTCCCATGCCAGGCGGCAGAACCAGGTCTTCAGCTCTTTCCTAAAGGTCGGGAGGGAGGAGATCTGCCTCAACTCTGGGGGCAAGATGTTCCACAGTGTGGGCGCTACCACAGAGAAGGCCCGCCTCCTCGACCCCATCCGATGACATTCTTTAATTGATGGGGTTCGTAGCAGGCCCTCTCTGAATGACCTGGTGGGGCGGGTCGATAAAATGGGGATAAGACGGTCCTTCAGGTATTCTGGCCCCATGCCATGTAGGGCTTTAAAGGTAATAACCAACACCTTGAATTGTACCCGGAAGCAGACCGGCACCCAATGCAGCTCGCGGAGCAGAGGTGTTATGTGTGCAGATTTTGGTGCACCCAAAATTGCTCGCGCAGCCGCATTCTGCACTAGCTGAAGCTTCCGGATAGTCTTCAAGGGTAGCCCCATGTAGAGCGCATTGCAATAATCTACATGGGAGATGACGAGAGCATGAGTGACTGTTCGGATATTATTTATTAAATATTATTTAATATTTTGTTCAAGCAATGTTTTTTTTCAGAATCCTTAAACTAAAATAATTGCTGATTCAACAGTACAAGCCAGCTCCAGTTGCAGTCATAATCTGAGAAAAGTTTCTATTCATGATTTATTACTTGTGGCAGATTGGCTTCATAGTTTGTTATGATACTGTATCAATTCAAAGGGTGTTACAATGAAGATTGCCCTCTGTGCATTCCACAGTGTGCCTACAGGAAGGTCCCAAATGTAGTTCCTCATAGCATTTCATATCGCAAAGATGGAGATGTGCTGCCAATAGTTGCACGATAGTTAGGTTTGCCTGGCAGTCACCCATAAGTTGTGTTTCATGGGGAAAAAAGCATTTGAGAAGTAAGCTATGCGTGTCTAATCTCATCTGGATCTGTTAAAATACCATCTTCATTAGACCATCTCATTCTTTATGTAAGATTCAGGATTATAAATTACTTGAGGTGTGAAGAGCCTTGAATCACCCTGCTATCCTCACATAGTGACTAAAGGAGTGATGGCAATATCAAAAAAATAATAATGACAGAGTTATTGTTTTAGCATAACATACTGACAACTGAAAAAAATGCACTCTTAGAAGAATGCATCCTATTCGACTTTTGTAAGTAAACCGGTAACTATATAATGTACTGATAATACAAAAGTTGAGATTTAAATTATACTTACCCAGTGCTCTTTGGCATTCTAATAATCTTAATTTACTGGAAGTATATTTTTACTTTATGTAGTACAGCCTTATATGACTGAAGTATTTACATGTCAAGTTTTTATGATTTCCTGATTATTATGTGATATATTTGTTCTGCCTTATATCTTTCATTGTCAATGCTTGTGACAGTAGGGCAGTGCTTTCCAATCTGCCGCCGTTGGCGACACACCAACGGCGGCAGCGGCAAGGGCGCGCGTGAGGGCGCGCTTGGGGGCGTGCACAGCAGCAGCGCGGGGGGCGCGCGGCAGCGGTGTGCATGGCGGCGGCGGCCTCCACTAAAACACAGAAGCGCTGATGGCGCGCCGCTGCCGCCACCGCCATGCACACCCCCACCGCCGCTTCCGGGTTGTGTGGCAACACACCAAACTCTGTGTTGCGACACACTAAAGTGTCGCGACACACAGTTTGGAAAGCTGTGCAGTAGGGGCTCAGGTGTACACAGTGGTAGATTATCATTGCTTAAAATGTCATAATTCTTTGAAATTGACAGAATCAACTCATTCCAATCCTTTCCCATACCTGTTCAAATCAGCTACTTTCATAAACCTAAACTTCACAAATGGAGTTATTTGGGGATCTCTGAACACTTTCAGACCAAATCCCTTTATCTTGATGAATGATCAGATCAAAACAGTTTCTTCTTTATGGAGATACTTTATTTTAAGCCCTCAAGTAATGCAGTTTTGATGTAATAACACATTTTGTGCAAGTGCTGTAAAGCGACCAACTATAGCACCAATACACCCTGTTGCACAAAGGATTAAAATACTGTATAATATCACAATGGACTTTTTGGCACACATTTTGAAATGAAGCTGATGCAGAGTTTCCAAGTAATCTTACTGTACATCTAGGAACTAATTGTCTGAGGTTGCAATTTTCAAAACAAATATGGATAGAATTATGCTATAAAATATGTTTATTTAGCTTTAATGGTACTATCTATTCTCAGACATTTTTCTTGGCCAAACCTCTTATCTATACATTTAAAAAATCTGTTTTCTGTGATCCAACAAGACAATTAGTACACTGCTTTACACACACATCCCAAGTGTGCTTTTAAAAAACACATGTCCATCACCACAGGGCAGACTATAGAGCAGAGGTTTCCAAACGGTGTGTCGGGACACGTTAGTGTGTCGGCTGCAGTGTCTGGGTGTGTCACAGCTGCTGCTGCCTCCAAACCGGCCCTGCCAGGATTCCGTGCAGGTCCTAGTGCCTGCCTTGCGCCCTGCTGTAAGAGTGTGTCGCGAAATGATGCCCTGCTGTAAGAGTGTGTCGTGAAATGATGCCCTGCTGTAAGAGTGTGGTGCAAAATGATGCATGTCTAAAAAGTGTGTCACCAACATGAAAAGTTTGGAAAGCTCTGCTATAGAGTGTCCTTCACTGGACTAGAAAGAGACTTTAACAATTGGATGAGCCTTGACTAAGTTTTAGGACATTTTCTTGTCCAAAAGATTATCACAGAATCATTAAATTGCCAGTACTGGCAACCTGTTTGACTGTGAAAATTCTGTTGCGACTGTAACGTTATTTATATGGCAAGGCTGTGTAGGTAAGCTAGCGTGCAGCATATTCCGTGTGGGTCTTTGTTTTGTTCCGCTTATATGCTACTATTATTTGTTTGTGTATTGAGGACAATGAATTTGTAGTGGCTGTTCGTGAAACAATTAATTAGACATTCAATTCATTCAGCTGCTACTGCAGTCTAAAGAGTCTGGCAGCATCTCTATTGTGACACAGAATCTTTTCTACCGTGCTGATTAACTGAGCCAATGCCAAGAAGGAACCTGGGCGAAGCATACAAGTGTTCAGAGTAGAGCCGGGAAGCATAAGGGAGAGAAGACAGGGGAGGTCCTTGCAAAAGAGCGGAAGACAAAAGACAGGGGCAGATGCAGACGGAACCTGGACATGTTCCAGCTGGAGACGAGAGGCCGTGAAAAGCTCTAAGCTAGGCTGTTTCTCTTTTCTTTAGACCCTGACGGTTCGTTTCATGGGGTGGAGTTTCTCCCAGAAGATTTCAGAGATGCTTCTAATGAAACAACAATGAGGATGAATGAGAAATACTCCACACTACCTGCTGAGGAAAAGGGAATCCACATCATCAACATCAGAGCTATTGAAGACATCGGCTATGTTCGCACGGAAAGTACGGTGAGTAGAAGAGCCGCTTTCTCACCTGGTCTGCGGGTTCAGGGGGCACCTGGGTACTGCAGCTTAAATTCCCTTGTGCCTTACAATCTTGTGGCTGAGGTTTACAGCCCACAGCAACCTCTTCCTTCCAAATGCAGGGCTCTTTCAAGTGTCTGTCACTAAAAACATGGCATAGCTTTTCAGTGCTTTATGAAAATAAGAATGAGAAGCTTCCATTTGGAACAGCATCATTCTGAAGAACCATATGGGAAAGAAGATATACACCTGTGTGTGTGTATATACACACACACACACACACACACAAATATGTAGGTAAGTATTTTGCATCTGATTGCATTACAGAAATAATATGGAGTTTCTGAGTTTTTTCACTGATCTCAGTTGTACCTTTTAGTACCTACATTGTAAAACTTTTCAAAGTAAGATTAATCTTATTAATTTTTATATTTCCATCAATGCAATCCTCAAAAAATATGTGACTATTTATCAGGATTAAAATGTTAGTGGTATTAACATGCACACATGCAAAGTCAAGTCTAATTTTAAATTACGCTCTGTGCCTTTAAAAAATGGAAATATCAGAGGATATAGCTTTCATTGGCATATATATTTTGCGATAGTAGTGGTGGTAGAGTTTAACCTGTTAACTTCTGCCTATTTTGAAACCTCTGACCAGAAACAAAGTGACAATCTTAACATAACGGTAGGCCAATTTTGTATGTATATTCAATTTTCAAAGCTCATTGTTTCAACTGTTTTTTAAAAGTCAAATCAATAGAGGATTTTAACATCTCAAATACAGGTGTATTTCCTATGGCGGAAGCTTTCAAGGACTAGCAATTAAAGTATTGGAGCGAGACCAGAGAGCCCAAAGTCCAAGTCTGTGCACAGCCACTGAAATTTGGGGGATGACTTTGAACTATACAGGATTGTTGTTGTGGGGAAAAGCTGGAGGAGAGAGTGCAAGGAGGTCCTGAAAAAAACTGAGATATAAATCTACAGACAAATACAAATTAAAGAAATGAAGTTAGTAGGCATAGAAACCCATATTTGTAGGGGAGGCAAAGATATAACAATGCCATCAAATGGCAATGCAAAAAGTACAGCCTTTGACAATTATTTTAAAAGTTAAATGTTTGTGAATAAATTACAGAAACTATTCAAAAAGCCTCGCTAATAATAGGACAGGATGTTGCGATTGGGTAAACTAACCAAGTTAAGAATAGACAGAAAGTTAAGAAAATTGGAACACAGTATTTTGTGTTTCTCGATAGAGCACTATAAATAGGACATTCTTACCCTACTAAGAGGAAAATTAACCTTGCAAATTTGCAGAACTTGAATTGCCTTTCAGAAATGGTGGAGATAAAATATTAGTACCCTTTCCATTCATAATTACTTATTATTTTGTTTTGGTTATTGAATTCATACACGGCATTTTGCAGGAATAACTGAATGCATATTCATTCAGGCTTTCTATGTTCTTTTAAGGACAAGAGGTTTTTTTTTTTAATCAGCTTTAACTCTGTGGGTTTCCCAGTGAAAACCTGAAATCAGCATAACATAAGCATAATGACATGGATATAATACTTTTAGAGGCATATGTTGCAATTAGGTGTATGATTGCACACTTCCATGCATTTTTCCCACGATGGAAATATTAAAGGGGAAAGAATGTATTCCTGTGTCTACATGATTTGGTCAGAATGGGAGGTATATGTAAGCACTGGAATTATGGAACCATGGTAATTCATAACTATAATAATATGGGGAGAAGCTCTTTCATTGAGCCAAAGATGGAAGCAACATTTTTATATTGACTCATAATGTTGGAAGTCCATATTATACTGTGGTACACTAGTTAGGGGCATAAGAAGTTAATGAAAAATTAATGAAAAAGCTCCATTTGTGTGTGGGGTCCAGGGACTGGTTAAATTCAATATTTCTATACCACTAAACAATTGGCTGTATTTCTGTGAAGCATTGGAAAAGGCTGGGATCAGTACTACTCTTACTAGCAATGGAACTTTTGGGGAGTTGTAAGAAGAAATGTGGCTGAGAAGGAACCCCTTTGCAATCAATAGAATCATGTGCCCTTATTTAATTTCTTATAAACTGCAAACCCATTTCTGAAATACGTTTGATTCGGTGCTTTGAAAGAGTATTAGAGTACTTGAAACAATCATACCTTTCCAATGGAAAATGCTGTAGGTACAGGCAAGAGAAATCTGCCCGGGTTTCCTACTGCAATACTGTAAATAAACAAACAGATAAATAAACATGACACGAAAGCAATCCAAACACATGTAACAAGGAACTAATTAGACATTTTCAATGGTAACGAACAGAAAAGTAAATTGTGTTTGTGTGTGTGTGTGTGTGTGTGTGTGTGTGAGACAGACACCCACCCTGAACAGAAAGGTTGAAATAGGATTCTTTAAAAACTGCACTATACTGTATGTCCCCTATAATAAAGTGACTTGCATGTAGTATATGCTACAAAAACAGAAAAAAGAAAAATATAGCAAAGAAACAGAGCTGGAATCTATAATAGATTTAATATACTAATAAATATTTAAGTTGGTCTACATGCAGTCTTCATACTTCTATATTGGCCTAGCACAGTTTTAAAAACCCAACTAATTCTACTTCTCCACATTTTGAAGGCATTTAGTCACTTTAGCTAAGACTTGTATACTAAAACTTATTAAAAGTTCTTAAACATTTCACAGACCAAAAAAGTCATGGCATCTTGGTCAAAAAACACAAAAGAGATGAATTAAACATTTTTCCCTTAAAAAGGAAGAATCTGATTTTTATGCTTCAGTCCAATTTATAGAAAGTGGTCTCTGGAGAAAGACCACACATGCGAACTTGGAAACATTGATGATTTTCTTTCTTCTTACAGTCTAATAAAGTAATGATTTGAAATACTTTGTTTAATTAAGGATAAGTAGGTTTATAAGTGGAGTTCCTGATCGGAAACATTAGCATTAGTTTTCACTGCCCAAAGTAATTCAATCTTTCTAACCATCTGGTGATTTTAAGGTATCAGATTTTCCTAATCTAGCCAGCTGCAAAAGTCTCTACAGGTTGCACCTATTTATGTAGCACTCGATACTTCAGCATTTTGCTGGCTGTCTTCTGTTTAGAAGTTCTATCTAGTGACCTATATTTTAGTGGGAGTTTGAGGGGGATAAAATAACAATCCTAAGTGTTAGTAAACAGCAGAAATGGAAATCTAAGTGTATTTGAAGTGGTGCTTTACATCTGGACCTGCCGGTTCTCCTATAGCAGAGCTTTCCAAACTTTTCATGTTGGTGACACACTTTTTAGACAGGCAGCATTTCGCGACACACAGCAGAGCACAAGGCAGGCACTAGGACCTGCGCGGAATCACAGCAAGTTTGGAGGCAGCAAGGCACAAGGCAGGCACTAGGACCTGCGCGGAATCCTTGCAGGGCTCGGAGGCAGCAGCAGCCGCAACACACCCAGACACTGCAGCCGACACACTAATGTGTCCCGACACACAGTTTGGAAAGCTCTGTCCTATAGGATTTGCAATTGATTTAATGCTCTCTGTTCACAGTGGGGCCACCTGCACTGTTTTGTGAAATAGTGCAAATAGTTCAAGAATCTGATACAGCTGCTTCTGTATTTCTTAGCATGTGTAAGCCTTATACTGACATTACCTTTAGTGTCATGGGAACATGCTCCTCTTCTCAGTAATATCTGAAATTCACATTTATCTGAGGAGTCCACTCTACAAGCCATGATACCATATCATATCCTCTGTTTTGGACTAAAGGGAGAAAGAGGTTGTAATGAATTTGATGCACATGATTTTTAACATACAACATTTCAATGTGGGAAATAATCTTTGTTGTAGCAACTTCTGCATTAATCGGAAGTTACATCAGAGGTGGCCTGTAGTTGCTCACAGGATCTTTCACAAACAAAATCCCTTGTAAATCATAAAAAGGTGGGGTTGCATCTACTTTTCTTATAAACCAATCAGAGAGGTGCATCAATCATGTACCTCTCTGGAAAGGGACTGAAAGGAATCTAATTTCTAATTTCTTCTCCCACCTAAAGGAATGTTCGGTTGACAGTTTGACAGCTTCTTCATTGTTTTAGGAATCGTAAATCAGATGCACATCTCACTGTACATCTCTGAGTAAACTTGGTTTATCCACACTAAATGTGCCCACACTTTACACTAAGCCATGGTTTGCTTAATCATGATTTACTAAATAAGCAACAAGTACTTTTAATGAAAGATGAACTGGGATTCATAACCCTTACTTTTTTATTTAGAAACTTACTTTTAAGAAGCATGTATCTTTTGAACAATGCAGACTTTAATTGCAATACTACTTTTGGTTGTCATGAAGCTGCAGGAGGTAGGATGACAGTTGTATTTCCATCTTAATTTTCCATGAGAAAGAATTATGAATAAAGCGAAAACTGAACCTTGGTCCCTCACTGGCTGAAGTCCATGGACCTTTTTGGCTGAGCTGTATGACCAGCTGGCTCCTCTCAGTCTCTATTAAAACTGATCTCTTTTTCAGATGATAAAGAAAAGTGACAAATATCTGAATGTAATATTAATATATTTGTCAATTGGAAAAAGACAGATATCCTTGGTAGAGTAAAGCACATGATCTCAGCAATGTTTAAGACAAAATTTAAAAAAACAAATAAAACAACAAAGCACTCAACATGATCTGCATTTCTAGTAGAAATTTAGCTAATGATTTTCAGGATCCAGTAACTTGAGATCTAAACATACAGTGATTTCACAAAGTGATTTGTTTTGCACAGTGATTTTGCTGTGCAAAACAAGTGAGACAAGTCATCTGTTACCTCAGATGGCTTGTTGTTTGTTCATTCATTTGTTACCATTTCAGACCCTTGACCCACCAACAAAGTTTTAAGTATTAAAGTGCAGTGTTTCGTAAGTTCACAATCTGATAAGTTTGCACATTGGTTATTTTTGCTGTGTCTGAAAACAACTATTTAATCCTTAACTGTTTCAATTTTTAATGTCAAAACCATATTTATTTGAGTCTCTTTCATTTCATTTACAGTTATTAAATTCATTCTCACAAGATCCAGATGCCAACTGCAAATATGGACTTTATTTTAGAGATGGGAAAAGGAAAGTGGATTGTATTCTGGTTTACCACTACAAGAAGTCCTCATTCAGTAGAACGCTCACTCGGCGAATCCATTTCAATGACTTGGGGCCTCGAAGTGTTAAGCAAGATAAACCACTTCCTGGAAAAGGGGGGCAGCTTAGCATGGATGAAAGTGAACCCCACATGGATTATCATGAAGATGACAAGAGATTCCGCAGAGAAGAGTATGAAACCAACCTTATGCAAGCTGGCCTTGAGCTGGAAAGAGATGAAGATGTAATTACTCTATTTTTTTTCTTTTATTTAACTGTGCATATAAAATTATTGGTATATTGATTAGTTGCTGAAAAGTTCTTGAGATTCAGGAAGCCTTCATAGGCTTCCATGCAAATTAAGCATATTTTTTCTAACATTCTTGGAAACTAGTCTTTAATGTCATGCATTTTTCATGTGGCCCTGGGCATGCATGTTTTATATTTACCAAGATACAAGAGAGAGCATTTGCATTGTATGCACATTCTTCACCATATAGAGATAGTTTTGTATGAATAGGTAGAATAAGGTAAAGGTAAAGGTACCCCCCGCACATTTGTGCAGTCGTGTCCGACTCTAGGGGCCGGTGTTCATCTCCGTTTGTTAGCCAAAGAGCCAGCGTTGTCCGAAGACGCTTCCACGTTCATGTGGCCAGCATGACGCACGCAGAACGCTGTTACCTACCCACCGAAGTGGTACCTATTTATCTACTTGCATTTGCATGCTTTCGAATTGCTAGGTTGGCAAGAGCTGGAGCTAGTACAGGAGCTCACTCTGCACGCAGGGCTAGGGATTCGAACCTCCGAACTTGCAATCTTCCGATCAACAAGCCTGGCGTCTTACCCGCTGAGCCACCACGCCCCGGTGTGAATAGGTAGAATACATGCTGACAATTCAGTATTTTTCCAGTATACACCAGTGCTTTCCAAACTGCCGCCGTTGGTGACACATCAACGGCAGCAGCGGCGCGGGGGCACGCACGGGGGCGGGGATGTGCACAGCGGCAGCACGGGGGCATGTGCGGCAGCAGCTTCCGCTAAAACGCAGAAGCGCTGATGGCTCTCCACTGCCGTCGTCGCTGCTACCGCCGCCATACAAACCACCACCGCCGCGTGCGCCCCCACGCATGCCCCCGCCGCCGCTTCCGGGTTGTGTTGCGGCACACCAAACTGTGTGTTGCGACACACTAAAGTGTTGCAACACACAGTTTGGAAAGCTATGATATACACCATGCTCAAACCCTATTTGCAAAGAAATGTGAGCATGTAACCTTGATTCACACAAAATATTATACATTATGTTTTGTTATTTATTGACTTAGGTTTATTTATATAATGGATTTCCTCTTAAAAAGTGAGTGTACAAAAATACAAACTGAGCATCACTTTTTTTTACTAGAGCCACTGTATTTTAACAAAGATATATAAGGGCACATGGCTTTCATTTCAAAGAATCATATCTTAAGTGATAATTTTAAAATGAGAAACTGATGAGTTTCCTTAAGCCTTTTTCAAGTCCCTTTTTGATGGGAGAATAGACACTGTCCAATTGCTGAATTTTATCTTTATTAGCATTCAGCCTACAATGGAGCAGGTGGTAGCACCTAGTTAACCTTGGTTGATCTAGAAAAAGCTAAGCAGGGCCAAGCTAGTTAATGTTTGATGGGAAAATCCCAGAGGAAGCAGGAAAAACTTCCTGGCAAGTTGTTTGTGTATTGTTGCCAAAATACGTACATAGACTTGTCCATGTAGTAACCAAAAATCAGCCTCAATTTCAGGAAACCTTTGCCTCTGTTTAGCTTCCTTCCATATCTCTGTCCATCACATAGGGACCATATTTCTGTCAACTACATCTTCAGAGCAGCGTGAAATATGAATCAAATGGACTATTTATGCTTTCATAGGATTTGAAAGCCACTTGGGGTTCCTTGAAAATATCCATCTAAAAAACATACATGCACTGTGGCTGCTGGAACTAGAATGTGGCATCATGTTTAGCATGACGATGGACTTTTAAATGTTCACCTTTCTATAGAATTCACAAATTAAATGTTCTTTATCCCATAGAGCTCATATCATTTTTAAAATTGCATGCATTCATTACAAGCAGCCTCTTATATGGGCATTAACATATCCAGACTGAAATACTTCAGGTTAATAGTAGTTTATGTGTAACATCCACTTCTTTTAAGTGTTAGAATTAAGAAATTAATTTGGTTAGGGTGATATATGAAAAAGACTGTTCCATCTAAAGTACCTGCAAAGCATTATTTACTATCCTGAGCTTTTAAAAATCATTAAGAGATGAAGCCTTTTATAGGGTGGGTACTTACCTTCTTTCTTTTGGCATGTCAGGCTGCCATGAAAAACACAGAAGCAAGTATACTGGGGGAAAAAAACCTGTTAAATATATTGCCTTTTCTGCAAACACTTATTTCCATAAATGATCACATTTATGGATAGAAACTTTAATTTGAATATAATGCTTCATGGTGTCGAGGAGTACTGTATCACTTTTCAGCTGAAACCCATGTAACCCCAATATATAAGAAGACAGAATCTAGTCCAGCCTATTTCCTGTTGTGCTCCATCCAAAATTTACAAGACCACATTATTCATTTACAGTATTTTTATTCTGCCTGTCATGTTATGCATATCCCAGCATTATACAATATTAACATTTCTTATATACAATTTAAAATGTAATGTATGATATAAAGCAATACAAAAAGATATCAAAACATATCCATACAAATGGATGTGGTTAGTCTACCACAGTGCTAGTGCCAATGTTTTCAGCTTGCTTACAAACAATGTTTTCAGCTTGCTTACTAAAAGAAACTTTTTTGGAGGAAAAAGCAGAAATACATGTGGTCCATATCCAGAAGGGATAGTATAGAACTGTATTGCTGATAATATCTTGTATCTCATTCATGGTATACAGTACTAAATACCTTTCATAATACATTGGATAAACTTGAGAAAAGAGACAATGCTAAATTTACTGAATGTAAATTCTCATATTCCCATCATATTCAGATTTTGCAACTGTTCTCTGGGTAGAAAATATAAAAGGTTCTGTTGGGCCAGTCAATCTCTCATCCCAACTCACCTCACAGGGTTGTTGTGGGGAAAATAGGAGGAAGAAGGAGTATTAGGTATGTTCGCCACCTTGAGTTATTTATAAAAATAATAAAGGCGGGATAGAAAATTAAATAAATAAATAAAGATTTATTTTTAGAATCTTTCTTACATTATATATTCTAAGTCCAAAGTTTAAAGACATAGGAACATAGGAAGGACCCTCCTAGATTAAGCCGTAGGCCCAGGTAGTCTAATATTCCATGTCACATCGTGGCCAACTAGATGCATTTGGGAAGCTCACAAACCTGGACTGGAGTGTAGAGAACCCCGTCACTTCCCAACAACCATGGCCTAAAGTACGCTGCCTATGATTCAGGAAGTGGCAAAGAGCCAATCAGTGTTAGTAGCCATTTATAACCTAATCTTCCATCAACCTCTCCTGGCCTTCTTTAAAAATGACAGAAATTGGCTGCCATTGCAATTACTGGTAGTAAATTCCACAGTTTGTGCTGCATGAAAAAGTATTTTCTTTTGTTGGTCCTGAATCTGTCTGTATTTTGGTGGATGCCTTCAACTTCTAACATTGTAAGGGAGGGGAAAGAAGTTTTCTCTCTCCCTATTATCTGTGGATGTGAATGAATTTATATACATCTATCATGTTCCTTACCCTCTTTTACTCCAAGCTAAAGAGGCTCTATTTAATAATTTATTTAATTAAATTAAATTTAATTTAATAAATTATTAATTAATTAAAAATAATTATTAATAATTTAATAAATTAAATTAAATTAAATTAATTAAATAATAATTTATAAATAAGGGCGTGGTGGCTCAGCGGGTAAGATGCCAGGCTTGTCGATCGGAAGATCGCAAGTTTGGAGGTTCGAAACCCTACCCCCCCGTGACGGAGTGAGCTCCCGCACTCGCCCCAGCTCTTGCCAACCTAGCAATTCGAAAGCATGCAAATGCAAGTAGATGAATAGGTACCACTTCGCTGGGAAGGTAACAGCGTTCCACGCATGTCATGCCGGCCACATGACCGTGGAAGCGTCTTTGGACAATGCTGGCTCTTCGGCTAACAAACGGAGATGAGCACCGGCCCCTAGAGTCGGACACGACTGCACAAATGTGCGGGGGGAACTAAAGAGGCTCAATTACTGTAGTCTTTCTTCAAAGGGGAACAGTTTAATTACATTCAGAAAAAGTATTTCCTTTTGTTGGTCCTGAATCTCCCTGCCTTTAGTTTCACTGTAACTTTGCATTTGGAGGTAGAGCCACAACATGCAGTGATGACATGATTATAATATTTTAAGAGAGGTAACCATAGCTTTTCCATGGAATTACACTTCTATCTGTGCAAAGATTTTAGTTCTGGAAGAATAATCCACACAAATTAAGGACAGTGTTGTGGGCTTCTAAAGTTGTGTTCAGATGAATTCACCTTAGCTCATAGTCATTTCACCCCATGTATGAATCTGTACAATAGAGGAAATAAATAGGTGGGAGAATATGCTTTCTTTTAAGGGGCACGGCTCCAAAACAAACCAGTAGAGAGATTCCCACGGAAGTATATTTTGACTTGACAGTATTATTTCCCAAAGGGATGTGTCCCTCTCTGCCAGTGGCCTTTTGCAAGGATAATCATGCAAGGGTGACGATGAGTAACTAAAAAACAAGAATCATATTTACCAAAATAAGACCAAGGCCTGGGGTTTTGTAGAAAGATCCCAGTATACTCTAATCCCAATAGAATTCTTGTAGAAATACACACTTTTACAGTTCTCTCTGTAAATCTACTTAATCTTGCCAGATTTGTTTCCTTTCCCTCAGGACTCCAACTAATCCAGACTACTATAGGGTCTTTCCTATAATAAGCTTTTCTGCTATTCCTATAGGATTTTCCTAGCTTATACAAGCCTTCTTTATGTGATCAGAAACACCTAGCCCATTCATGTGGCCATACATACAGTATCCCGAGATAATGCCCTGTCACAAGTTTGGTGTGTGTCCAGATATCTTTGTGTTCCTCTGAGTGTGTGAGAGAGATTTGTTCACAAGTCAATCATATCTGTTACATCATTGAGGGAAATGCCTTTAGTTGAATAAAAGTTTATTGTCATTTCATGACAAAAGCTCTGTGTCTTTAAGAGCTGTGTTACTGGCAAAAATTCAAACACATATTGATGGTTAAGTCCTGTGTTCTTAGTCCAAGATCTTAAGCTCCCTCAAACCATGTCCCTAAATTACTGGTTTTGATTATATGATCTGGCCTTATATAGAAGATATAAAGTTAACTTCATTGTTCTGTCCTGTACATCATTGAATTAAATCTTATGTGTTGAAAAAAACAATGCTATAGTTTTAAACATGCAATGTTGAAAAATGCCATTTTCTAAGAATGGTTAAATTGTCTGAGGTAAACAAATTAATCAAACCTATTTTTTCTTTTAAATATAGTTTAAGAAGCTGATGCTGTCAGCAGATCCAAATCAATCCTAGGTATATGACAAGAACTTCAGAGGCATTTAGAATCACATCTTAATTTCCACAAATTTAGAACAGGATTTGTCCTACAGTTGTTTGTTTCCATGCATGTCAAACTTTATTGAAAGGCAAAGAAGGAGGAAATTCAAATTATATTTTCCATCCCAAATCAATAAGTGACTGGTTTGGTAACATACCGTATCTGTCCAACAATGTAAGTTGTCACAGAGGAAAGGTGCTGATGGACATTCTGCATCCTTTAAGCAACACATTTTGAAATGCTGTTGTATACAGAAATAGGGCAGAGGATTTTAAACAAAAAGATTCATCTGCATTTAGAATTTCATAGTAAGACTTTCCTCTAAGGAAAACAGTGTTCAAAAGGATCACAAAGTACTCATGTCATTGTTTCTAAAGATTATAGGAATTCCAAGTCTCTGTCAAAAAGAAATATTGATATTACTATTTTAGCTTCCATTTATTCATGGGAACCTTTTAGCAAATGTTCCAAATTAAATGCTGGGCTCCAAAATGCAATTAGGTTGTGACTAAAAATCAGTAGTACAGTATAGCTGTTATGTTTTATTAAAAGTCTGCTTATCTTGAATAATAATTGTGATATGAATGAAAAAATGCCAGGATAATTAAAGGAGAAAATCTCAGGCATATGCATTTCAAAGGGAGTGACTCAAATTCTACTGAGTTATCAGAATCATTATGGTGCCATACCTCCTATGAATTCACTTCTGGAAAGGGAAAAGTGAATAGTTCAGTGGTTCTCATTTTATATTGGGTGAGAATTCATGAATCTTTGATTATTCAGTGTGATACACCTGCTTTAGAAAAAAGAAGGAGCATACATTTGGAACACAGTCCATTTGCAGACCTAATATATATCTGCTAGTTAAATGAATGAATGAATGAATGAATGAATGAATGAATGAATGAATGAAAGAAAGAAAGAAAGAAAGAAAGAAAGAAAGAAAGAAAGAAAGAAAGAAAGAAAGAAAGAAAGAATCAATTATCTCCTCTGGTCTAGCTGACCATAAGCAGCAAGGCTTTCAAATGTATTAGCAGACTGTTAGTGCAGCTTAGAGATTTCCTCTCTTCATTCTTGTTGAGCTAGTATTGCATGAAATACTTGTGCAAGTAAATTTCTGCACTTTGTGCAGCGTATAGCTAAGGGCAGTTTGTGGTCATGGAGCACCTGCAGTGGATCAGAATGAAAATAGTAGATATGCTTGCCAGAGGATTGCTTGTATAATATCAAACTCTAGCATTAAGCTTCTGCAGCACATTTTGGGCATATTTGCTTGTACAAAAACTGAAATACCATTTTCCCATTTCAGTATATAATTACCTCCCACTGGTTTTCATTCACTTCATTACGCTTTCAACCACCCTTTAAAAACCACCCAGAGTTGCTGGGAGTTGGGCAGCATATACATTTAAATAATAATAATAATAATAATAATAATAATTATTATTATTATTATTATTACAGTAGTTTGGCAATATCTTGTTTAAATAGTTTCTTAATACTCCAGCTCTAATTCCAGTATTAATATTTGCTAATATTTAATAAAAATATTGTTAACCCTGTACCATATTAAGTGTGCAAATTCAGACTCTGGCCATTATTTATATTGAGTCGTATAATTTTATTATTCCAAGTCACATCTATGTACAGTATTTTACTGACAATTAAATGAGGATGAGCACCGGCCCCTAGAGTCAAACACAGCTGTGTGGGGGAACCTTTACCTTTAATAATGATAGAGAGCCAGTTTAGTGTAGTGGTTAAGGCATCAGGCTAAAAACCGGGAGACCATGAGTTCTGGACCTGCCTTAGGCACGAAGCCAGCTGTGTGACCTTGGGCCAGTCCCTCCCTCTCAGCCCTAGAAGAAAAAGGCAATGGCAAGCCACTTCTGAAAAAACTTGCCAAGAAAACTGCAGGGACTAGTCCAGGCAGTCGCCAGGAGTCAACACTGACTCAAAGATGAGGAGGAGGAGGAGGAGGAGGAGGAGGAGGAGGAGGAGGAGGAGGAGGAGGAGGAGGAGGAGGAAGGGGGGACTTTAAAAGAAATGACCCATTTCTTTGAAAATATTATTAAGAGATTTTTTTATAATGTTACACTTACTTTATACATGCTTACATGGGAAGAAATTTCAATGGATTCAGTGGGACTTACAAGCAGTCATCCATAGTAATGCATTATGACTTTTTTCAGTCTCAAAGTGTAATTGTAACTGTGCAAGATTAATTGTGTAGCTAATCTATAATTTGTATTTAATTCATTTTAAATAGTTTATTTCAAGGCATTTTAATATACTGATTGTACAATTGAATACAAATCTGGAAGTAAGCCCTACTGTATTCTATAGGACTTAATCCCAGGCACAATTTAAAGGATTAGAGTTCAGTACTGTAATCCTATAATCACTTCCTGAGTGTAAGTCTGAATCTATAAGATTGAATTGAGTGGTTGAAAACCTGCACACATTTATCTGGGAATAAACTCCATTGAATTCAGTGAGGCTGTCTTCCAAATAAGCATGAATCAAATGATACGGTAAGACACTATTCAGCAACATATGGTATCAAAAATATTAGCAAATGTCTGGTGATGTTCACAGAAAAACAAGGTGACATACTGTATATGGTAAAGGGGTTTCTTGCAATTGTATGGTTGGCTGTCATTGAGAGTTCCCTGAAACTTTATTGCTGACCTTAATATTGGTTAAAAGTAAAAGCTTGTTTCAAGGAAAGCATATATTAAATTGATTAAATTCTCCTCCATGAAGTAAGCTAATACAGTACATGTTTTTGAAGCTCTGCCATATTGAGATTGGCAGCTATTTATGTCTCTTGAGTAATATATTTCTAGTAAGCAGGTGTTCAGGGCAGCAGTATGAAAACAAGCTTTTATGCTTGTGTAAACTGGCACAGCAGCAATGGCAATCAAATCAAAGACATAGAAGAAAGTCTCCTAACTCTGGAACTTGTCTTCTTGGAAGGGTTAACTTGCACAAACTTATTTTGGAATGTTGTCTTTAAAACAAAAGCCCAGATCTGTAGGATTGCTGAGGGGGATTGCCCAGGAAATCCATTGGCTTTAATACTTTGAATGATAGGCAAATAGAGGTTCTGATTTATCTGAAAGAATTAATATTAAATATTAATTATATCCTTGTTGATTAGACCAGGAATTTGAAGATGCTTATTAATTTGAGCATAAATAAAGAGAAATTTCAATTACACTGAATGGGACTTCTGAAAAGGATAAATGAATAATAAAGCGTAGCCAAATGTTTCTGGCGAATTGTCATATTACAATCTTTAACTGACAGATTTAGGTTATTAACTTTTTATAGCAGCAGTACTTCATTTGAAAAGAGTACCATTTAATGTTAATGTTGATTTCAAGAACTTTATTTAAGGCACATTATTTAAACTGGTTTTTGCTTATTTCTGCCAAAATACTTGTCCTGGTCCATATATCTTCGATCAACCCTCCCTTATTTGCCCCATAATCATTATGTTCACCCTTTAAAGAAAATCTTTGTTGTTGTTTTTCAGTCGTTTAGTCGCGTCCAGCTCTTCGTGACCTCATGGACCATAGCACGCCAGGCCTTCCTGTCCTCCACTGTCTCTTGGAGTTTACTCAAATTCATGTTCATTACATCGGTGATGCTATCTAACCATCTCATCCTCTGCCGTCCCCTTCTCCTTTTGCCTTCAGTCTTTCCCAGCATCAGGGTCTTTTCCAGTGAGTCCTCTCTTCGCATTAGGTGGCCAAAGTATTTGAACTTCAGCTTCAGTATCTGTCCTTCCGATGAGCAAATCATGAGCAATCAATCAATGAGCAATGAGCAAAAAAAAAAAAAGAAAATCTTGCAGGGCCATATATATGAAATTGAACGAATTGGTGCTTTGTGTTTATTTCATCTAAAGGTTTATTTTTCTATTTCTTTAAAGACAAAAATACATGGTCTTGGATTTATAAAAATTCATGCTCCTTGGAATGTTTTGTGCCGGGAAGCAGAATTCATGAAACTGAAGATGCCCACGAAAAAGGTTAGTTTTAGTATTCTTTAGGAGATCTAAACATTTCAATGAAATAACGTTAACTTCTTTTCATAGTCTCCTCATAAATTAAATTTGTCTGCCTTTAAGAGAAGCAGGATACTTAACTAAACTACTTGGTACAGTTTGCAACAAAAATTTATAGAGCAATGTATGAATTGTAATGCTGCAAGATATAAATGTTTATGCATGTTCACTGCACTGCATTGCAGAAATGTGTTCCTTAAGAGATAATGTAGACATAGTTGGTGCCATTTTGTAGTTAATCCTTGTAAATATTTATCACATATCTTTCCAAAAATCATGCATAAGACAATCTGCCTGTGTTTGCTTTTGATTCAGCCGCAGTTTTCTTTGTTGCCATCAGCCACCCTGCTCAGCCCATCATAGAATGCTAACTTCACTGATATCAGTGATGCACAAACTGAAGCTCTTCAGTTAGAACTAGAAGGATCTCTGACTATTGACTATTGACCATATTGGCTATGATTTATAGAGTAATAGTCCAAAACATTTGGGAAGTACAAGGTAGCCAGGGATCTTCCACAGTTAAGTGGCTGCTTGTTATCTTTTTCTGATCTCACATCACAAATAAAACCACCATTGTCTTAAATGTTAGGTTTTATGTCAGATGCTCAGCATTCCAGACAGCCTGTAGAATGGCAATTCAACATACATAAAGAAACAGCACATGCTTGAGAAAAATCTCAAGAAAAAGAATTATGTACATGCTAAATAACAAAGATTTTTAAAAAGAAAAACTGACCACACTAAGGTAAACAAGGCCATTATCTGTTCTACAGACATAAACCTGTGTAGCTGTCATGCCTTAACTTTGCTAAATTTCTTCTTTCCTAGACATAGTTTATGAGACTACAGTTCTAGAGGATCCTGTGAGAGGATGGGATGGATCATCATAGTAAGAATAAATTTACTGAAATCATGACTAACATATCATTACTTAAGTCCCATTGATTTCAGTGAGTTTACTTAATGCCCTAGTTCAAACATAATAAGTTTTGAGCTTAGTATAATGAGTGAACCTACCCATTATAGCTTAGTGTTACATCTGAAACTGACCACTAGGTACAACAAACTATTGCTTAAAACATTCTAGCCAGTGTCGTACTGTGGAAATTTTAATGTGTATATATACAAATAGGGTGATTTCTGTGTTTTCAATCAAATACTTCTCTCACTACAGAAAGTTTGAAAAGTCAAATTATCTTAATGGCTACATTATGGTGAGATTATGATTCTATATATAGACTTGGACATGTGAATTACCATGTCTGTGCCTAATATTACCCAAGCATAAAAGCACTAGTAGAATCTAGTCTTAATTTCTAATGAATATTTGAAGTATCATTCTAAATGCCCATTGTCACCAGAGAATATTATATGATGAATATTAAGCTTTTGAAAGATGTGTCTGTACCTGTTCAGGGTGCAAAATTGAGAAATGGATCAATATTTAATGACATACTAAGTGCAGAATCCAGACTCTGCAGGGAAATGTCTCTAATGGAAGAAGAGACAGCCTTAGAGTACAAAGTAATTTATTTTAAGTA
Source organism: Charina bottae (assembly GCA_023362775.1). Lineage (NCBI taxonomy): Eukaryota > Metazoa > Chordata > Lepidosauria > Squamata > Charinaidae > Charina > Charina bottae. The sequence continues at coordinate 164,462,121 of JALMGJ010000001.1, read as the reverse complement.
AAACTAAAATTAAACTTTAGGCTTGAATTTTGTATCAGTATCTGATCCAGTTCTATTTATCATGTTATTTATTTTAATTATATTTCCAAATTTAAAATAGCCCATCCATCATTTTTAGAAATTTTGAGTTAAAGAGATTGGAAAGAATCAAGTGTCCTTGGCCAGAAAAATGATAGTAGTGTGATCCAAACCAGTAAGGACAAGGTGCTGTGAGCAGAGCTTTGTATAATGTAAAGGGGGATACATTATAAACAAAAATTAGCTTTGTTTGTTTGCTCGCTCATAGAAAGCCTATGTAATGTGGAAAGTATCCACCAGCTTCTGTTGATGGAAGCCACTCTGTCATGATTAGAACCATAATTGCACAAGATTCTTGTTCCTATGGTTCTATCTTTACTTGACCTTTCATTTCAACATTTGGACACCACCACCCATGACGATTTTCTAATTGTAATTATCCTGTTTCAGAGTTTTACTTTTTTTAAGCCTTGATATATTCTGCAAATGACTTAAATGAAGTAGGTTTTTTTTTAAAAAAAACACAACAATAACAACATTTATTTTCAATCCTTAGGTATATCAAATTCATCAACCTCATGGCCTTTTGAAAAAGATCAATTCTGTAATTCAAAAAATAACAGAACCCATTCAGCCTAAAGTAGCAGAACACAAGCATCAGACAGTGAAACGCCTTTCCTACCCCTTCTCAAGGGAGAAGCAACACTTGTAAGTCAAAGTTGATCAGTTTTAGTTAATGTCATTTACAACAGAATTGGCCCCTGGGAATACCACTAGGCTCAAACATGTGAATATTATTAGAAATATGTAGGCTTGTGTTTGGATACAACTTGCACTAAATTTATCATTTTTTCCAAATAAACAGGATCTTGTCTAGCTCATGGAAGTTTCTTGTCATGATGAACTTCCTTAAGGACTTACGGCATAATCCTATACTTGTCCATGTGGAATTTAAATCCCACTGAGTTCAAGTAACCCCCCCCCCCAAGTAAACAGGTATAGGATTGCAGTTTAAGGCTGCAGTTCTGTCCAGACTGATTGGGAAATAAGCCAACTGAATCCAGTCAGGCTTGCTTCCAAAGACACATAAGTAGCATGATATGCAAAATATTTGGACTCCCCGAAGCTAAGAATGTTAAAAGAAGGGTAGGTAGCTCATTTGGCTGTTTTTCTTTATTAAAAACCAGTTGGAGTATATGCCACATTTTCCCAAAATGCTTCAAGAGAGAAAGCATCCAAACAGCATCACAGTCTATGGCCATGTAGCCTCTTCACCACAAGCAAAATACAATCTAAACCATGAAAAGCAACCTGTTAAAAGTTCAGAAACCATAGGTCTTGATGGGTGTTACAAGGAAAAGCAGCACACAGTCAATTAAAGTAAATGAACTTCTGCTGGGAGACTAGTGGGCTTCCTTGTGCAGATGTTGGCTACTGTAATAACAGACTGCTGGGCTAGATGGGCCAGGGATCTGATCCAGGGCATTTCCTATGTTCTAATTCAGTCTCCATGTGACAGTATTCAGTTTAGCAATCATTGCAGGATATTTCTCAGCGAAGTATAGAATGTGTCTTTTAATTTATAGGAATACAGCTATACTGTACCTCCTTATGATGTTACTGTGTATTTTTTCTTGAAAAACAATGTTTTTATATTTATTTATTTAATTAATTAATTAATTAATTAATTAATTAATTAATTAATTTATATAACCGCCCATCTCCCCCGACGGGGAACTCTGGGCGGTTTACAACAAAATAAAATTAGATAAAACATGAAATATAAAATACATAAACCAACAATTTATACAATTAATATAATAAATAAGTATAAAACATAAATAAATAAGTATAAAACATTATATGGTAATGTATGAATCAACAGAGAGCCCCATCAGTATTGTAGGCACAAGCAACAGATGCTTGTGGAGCAACTGGTTATACCCACTATCTAGAAAGCAGCAAGAATTGCTGAGATGGGATGTAACATCCTATGTGCAAGGGATTGGACATAAATTTAATGGCCAAAAGTTTTTGAACTCTGGGGCTTCAAAAGATGAGTAGCTGCTGTCTGAAGACTGTGGTTGAAATCAAGTTGAAAAGACTTGACGAAACAATAAGACTCCCTTGTATATTGCTTTACATTTATTCATTTTTTCCTTTCCTTTTTTAATATTTTCACAGGTTTGACCTCTCTGATAAAGATTCCTTTTTTGATAGCAAAACTAGAAGTACCATAGTAAGTATTTATTTATTATTTATTTATTATTTAAATTTATCCCTGCCCATCTCCCCGAATAGGGGACTCTAAGTATGTATGTATCGATAAAGTATTGCAATAATCTGGTATTCCTCTTCAGCTCTTTTCATGATTTCTATACAATTCACTATATGAACAATCTACCTCAGGAGTAAATAACATGACTCATGCAGTTCCCCCTCATATCTTAATTTTTATGTGGCAGAAGAGGAAAATAATTAAAGATGTGATTGTAGAGTATAATATTGTTTAATGTTAATTAAATGTAAATGAAATAAAATAAAATAAAACTGAGTTCTTGTCCTAGCCCGCTATCTTTTGGAGTGTGATTCTCAGTTCAGAAAAAGTTCTGCATGCCTACTAGTCAATCTAAAAAATATATATTTTATTATTTTTTAATCTAAGAAAAGAAAAAAGGAAAACAATAATCATGCGCAATCATAAATGATAATGCAAAAAAGAAAACAAGGGAAACCAAAAATAACTAGAGCAGCAAAAAAACCAAAACAATTTTTTTAGAAAACATTAAAAAAAATGAAGAAAGGATAGTAGTAGATTAATTGATTTTTTTTGCCTAGTCTTAAAACACTATGCTAATATACAAACATACAACAGAGCAGTGTTTCTCAACCTTGGCAACTTGAAGTTGTGTGGACTTCAACTCCCGGAATTCCCCAGCCAGCATGGCTGGGGAATTCCAGGAGTTGAAGTCCACACATCTTCAAATTGCCAAGGTTGAGAAACACTGCAATAGAGTATATTATTGGGAAATGTTGCAAAATACGTTGATGTTGTATAGCAGGATAGATATCTAGGACTAATATATACCAAATAATTTACAGCCTGTGTATGCATTTCTGCTCATGCTCAAGAGCTTTATTCTCCACTTCTCCCTTTGCATCCCCTCCACATGTGCCACTGAAGTCTGTTCCCCAGAATTGGGAAGACTTTGGGAGCAGATTCTGAGGACACGTGAAGGAGCTTCAAGGTGGTAGGAAAGTGTCTCCTGGTTCTGCTGATACAAACAATTCCCACAGCTGAAAAACTTAATTAGTTTTCTCACCTTCATTCTTCTTCACAACAATCCTGAAACATAAGTGAAGGATACTCCAATTAAGAGCTCAAGGTTCCCAACTGAACAGGAAGGTAAAGGAGAGTGGCCTTCTCTGTTTTCTTCTCCCTTAAAGCTATTTTTGGAGATACCATTATTCCAATGTAATAGAGCTCTTTTGTATTTTGTGTAGTATGCTTCCACAATATGTTGCAGAAATATTAGTTTAGTATATATACTAAACAAATTCAGCTTGAACTATATTCCTTTTCTCTAGGTAAAATTAGTGTGAAATATAAGGTAACAAATGGTGTCAAACATTCTTATTCTACAGTTCAGTCTTTATTCAGGACACTGAAAAAGATGGGATGAATGGGATAATTTTCCATACATAGCAAAGTAGCCGCAAACAGAGTTCATAATATAATCCTCAACAAACTGAGATAGTTGTGGAATTGGATGAACAGAACTTAAATACCGATCGAAGAGAATATTTGTAGCTCAGGGTTGAACTGTGGAGTCCTTGGTACTCTCTGAGCCTTGTTGTTTTCTTGCAGACGTTTCATTGCCAGGCTAGGCAACATCTTCAGTGCGAAAAGGGAGTGGGACTTGCTCTCTGTTTATATACCAGGGCTTGTCCTGCCTGTGTTGGTGGGGGTGTTGTACTCTCCTTAGCAGTACCTTGATTGGGTTGTTGTGTGCTGCTTGGTTGATTGACTGAGTTAATAGTTCCTTGATTAGGGTCTATTGTGTTGTTTGATTGCTCCTCTGCTGCTAATCTTGATGTTAATCTTTGCATATCTTGTTGTTGATTGCCGGCCAAGAGGTGTTCTGGTCTTCTGGCTTTTCTATTGTCTCTTATGAATGGTATGTAAATGTTGTTTACCTCTATGTGTCCGTTGATGGCTGCTTTGTCTGAGTGCCAAGCTTCCAGGAATTCTCTAGCATTTTTGGATTTGGCTTGGTTTAATATGCTCACTGTTTCCCAGTTGAAAGTATGGTTAAGTCTGTCCATGTGTTGTGAGATTAAGGAGTTTTCATCATGTCTTCTGACTGCTAGTTGGTGTTCATGGATGCGTTCTGCTAGTCTTCTGCCAGTCTGTCCTACATAGTGGCTGTTACAGTCCTTACACTGTATGTTGTAGATAACTCCTGTTTTTTCTTCTTGGGCTACTGGGTCTTTTGGTTTACTTACGATGTTCTGAAGGGTTTTGGTTGGTTTGTGTGCTACAGTGATGCCATGTGGTTGTAACAGTCTATTAGCAGTTTCTGGGATGTTTCTGATGTATGGCAGTGTAATCCTTTTCATAGCTTCTGTTGGTTTTGCTGTGTTGGGTTGAGTGGTCAGGCACTTTTTGATAAAGTTGCGTGGATATCCGTTTTGCTGGAAGATGCTATATAAGTGGTCTGTTTCCTTTTTCTGGTGTTCTGGGTTGCTGCAGTGCGTTTGTGCTCGTCTGAATAGTGTTCTTACACAGCTCCTCTTGTGTGAGGTAGGGTTATTGCTTTGGTAGTGGAGCACTTGGTTAGTGTGGCTAGATTTCCGGTAGACTTGTGTTTCTAGAATGCCATCATTTCCTCTACTGATGAGGATGTCCAAGAAGGGTAGTGTGTTGTTGTTTTCTTCTTCCCTTGTGAATTTTATTCTTTTGAAGATGTTGTTGATGGCTTCATGTGTTTCCTCCAGTTGATTCTTTTTTATTATGACGAAGGTATCATCTACATACCGGATCCATACTTTGGGTTGTATGTGTGGGAGTGCTATCCTTTCTAGACGTTGCATTACTATCTCTGCTATGAGTCCTGAGAGTGGTGATCCCATAGGTCTTCCTTTGATTTGTTGGTATATTTGTCCATCAAACTGAAAGTAGGTGGTCCTCATCACCTCATCAATCTCTGCCTCACCACCTACACCTGCAAGAAAACAACAAGGCTCAGAGAGCACCAAGGACTCCACAGAACTTAAATAGTCATGGAACTCGATGTACAGAAATTCTTCTCTCACTGGCTTAGTTATGAATTACTAATGGAGGCAACATTTCCATGTCAAAATGATGGAGTGGTTTCTTAGTTAATGGCTTTGTATAATGCAGGGTTTCTCAACCAGGGTTCCATGGAACCCTAGGGTTCTATGAGAGGTCACTAGGGGTTCCCTGGTATAACACAATTTGTTTAAAAAATTATTTCAAATTCGGGCAACTTCACATTAAAGAGGTCAGTTTCATTCTTTATTTTAAGAACATTGTTAATGCATCTATACAGGCCTGCACATGAAACGAATATAATAATTTTGTAACTTCTGGCCTATATTTGAGCCTGAATGTGCAGGAGTTCCCCAAGGCCTAAAAATATTTCCAGGATTCCTTCAGGGTCAAAAGGTTGAGAAGGGCTGGTATAATGGCTGAACACACACTGATGGCTAAAAAAATGATTAGCCAGAATCTCTAACTGTGGTTTGTTCCTAGCTTGCCTCTTGAGGTTGTAACTTAGCATTATGCATGAAGGCAGGCTTCTGGTTAGCTAACAATAACAATCCTCTAGGGGAAAACAAGACTGTTGAAAGATATTTCATAAATAGCTTCAACAGTAGCTCTTTGCCAAAAATAATTTCTTCAGAACCGAAAGAGAGTCATTTTTCTGAAGAAGATACAGGAGAGAATTAGGAATGTCTGTCCCATATGTTGGGCCCATTCTAGATGGGCCTCCACTTCTTCAGAACCAAAAACATAAAAAATGGATTTCAAAGTGTTTTACACATTGTTTTGTTAACAACAGAAGTTGACTCGATGGATTGCTAATCAGGTTTGAAACCATGCCAACAGTATGGTATAGGAAGAAGAAGAAGAAGAGTGATTAACTAGGAAAGAAGAGTGATTAACTAGGAAAAGTACTCTGACATCTAACCAGAGCATGGTTAGAAGGCCAAGCATAATATGAATACTAGGCCTGTAAGTGCTAGGAGTAGTAAAACCCTGCTTTGACTTCAAGGAATTTTACACCAACATCATGTAGAAGAAGAAAGAAAGAAAGAGAAAGAATAGAATAGAATAGAATAGAATAGAATAGAATAGAATAGAATAGAATAGAATAGAATAGAATAGAATAAAGCTGTGGCAGAGACATAATATTGATGTATATGGTTGTGCATCTGTTAATAAACAATACAAAACTATAATTGAAACATTTAATTCTTTATGAGCTTATATAAGCATATTCTCTTAAGGGGAAAAATGCAGAAATCAGCCAACTTCCCCTTTTTAGTTCACTAATTCTCCTCCTTCCCTACGTTTTTTTCCCTATGTTCATTTTTATTGTAATTTTAACTCTATGTCAGTATAAAGAGCTTTTCTGGAGGAGCGGCTTAGAGGCAGTGTTTGCACAGCATGCTTACTGGCTGAACTGGGCTTGTCTTTTCTTAGCATGTTGTACAACCATTTTTTTAAAAAAAATATGTTTTAGTTTTTTGTGCAAAGCCGGAAAAAGAGTTAAATCAGTCATCAGGGTAAATATACTTTGTAAACAAAGAGTCACCCATTCCTTGCTGAACTGGGGCAAAATCCATTTGGAGTTGTTTGGGAATATCTGTACTGCTGTTGCTGTTCTGATCTGCATAACTCTCCTCCGTTCATTTCAGTTGGCAGGAAATGCTTCTGATCAAAAAGTAACCAATCATTTATTGTCTCTGCCACTCTTCTGCAGATTCTTCCCCCTTAGCATCTGAGCACGAGCAGGGCCTGAAACTGATGCCAAACTCCTTGGCTCTCTTTTAGAAAAAGATACTGGGATTCAGTGGCATCATGGGGGGTTCAAATCAAATCAATCTTTATTATGGTCATAGACCAGTGTAAGGCACAGAGAGGGCAATAAAAGAAGGCCTAGGAGCATAAAAGGTATATGCTAAGGCCCCCCAAACTCTTCAGCTCATCAACCCCTTCATGAAGTTTCAGATTGTTCATTGACAACTCATCCTTTTCACTCCCTTTTTGCACTGAAGATGTTGCCTAGCCTGGCAATGAAACATCTGCAAGAAAACAACAAGGCTCAGAGAGCACCATGGACTCCACAATACTACTTTAATTAAATGTACTACAAATAATAGTAATAACAACAACAGCAATAATGGATAGTCCCATCAACCCTTGGGGGTAGATATTGACCAGTTAGGGGAATCCTGGTATAGGGGGACATGAAAAGTTATATAGAATACATATTTAAAAAATACAATAAAGTCTATAAGATGCTAGGCCAGTGCTCTCCAAACTCACGCCGTTGACGACACACCAACGGCGGCGGCGGCGCAGGGGCACGCACGGGGACAGCAGTGGTGCGGGGGTGCACGCGGCGGCGGTGTGCACGGCAGCGGCCTCGTGTTTTGCGCTAAAACCCGGAAGCGCTGATGGCGCATCGCTGCCGTCACCGCTGCCGCTGCGTACACCAGCAACACACGATCAGCACTTCCGGGTTTTGTCGCAACACACTAATGTGTCGCGACACACAGTTTGGAAAGCTATGTGCTAGGCAATAAAACACTTTGTCATAGCAGACTAGGGGCACTCTGAGACTAAGCTGTAAGGTTGGATGCTAAGCTCAAGTCAGAAGTCATCATCTAGTGAATTTTGAGCACTGCTGCACAGAACCGGATAATGCTGTATGTTGTGGCAGGATTGATGTCTGAAAGCAGCAGGGAAGAGTAAAATTATTTTTTGTAATGGCTGGATTAGGTTGATGCAAATATCTCTGAAATACAAGCACTGGAGGAGGACATGCTCTGTTGTTTCTACAGAGTTGTTACATAGAAGCTATACTATTAGAAGGGCATCCATTACAAGTTCTGTAAATGCTTCTGAAATGTCAGCTGTATGAATGAGCAGCAACTGCACTCAGTAGATAAGCAAAAATCTTGCAGAGAGGCTAACTTATTCCTGTAAAGTACTGTTAAAACACATTTTGGAAGTTGTGGAAATCTGATAATTTGGAATGATAGTGGTAATTCATCTAATTAAAACAGACTTTCTGCCTAATGAATAATAGCTGTCCCGATTGGATTCAAGCATTTTATTCAAGCAATTACTATTACTATAGCTGTTTGCAGTGTGGGACTTAAACAGGGGCTTCAATCTGTGTTTGCGCCAACTATTTTAGCCACTTCCCCTCTTGCTGCAGATGGCTCTGCCCTACATCATCATGGTGACTCCCTGAAAATGTTGTGTTATCATGGCATACCAGTTCCTCTGTAAAGTATTTGCCCAGAATTCCTCTTAGTAACTCCTTTCTGAACTCCTGTTTAACGTTAACATTCCTTAGTGCATTCCTATGCATCTTAATCAGGAATAAGCTTAGATGTATTTCATGAATCTTCTTCTGTAATAAGTGATTTAGGGTTGCAACTGAGGGCTTTCATTTCTCAGTTCCTCACCTGAAAATTAAGAGTATTTTTATATATTTAAGTTATACACCATCAAAACTGTGAACTCATGGCAGTTTAGATTAATAAAAACACTAAAACAAAATTTAAAAAATCACTACATTTTCAACAGAAATCATTACAAGCACTTGACAGTTACCACCCCGGCATAGGCCAACATCTACTTTTAAATGCCCTGTAGAACAGCTCTGAAAGGATGCCAGAATTAGTACCAGTCTGACCACCAGCAGAAGGCTGTTCCACAAAAGTGGGAGTCATTGCAGAAAAAAACAGTTCTTACCTTTTGCTACATTTCTCAGCATTTTTGCTGAGAAAGTTCTCAGCATTCTTGCTTTAAAGTTCTATAGTTTATGTTTAACTGGAACATTTGCATTATGAAGAAGTTCTAATACACAGAGCTAACTACAAGTTGCTGCTGATTAGCGTTCAGCTTGTAGTAGTTTCCTTTTGTCAGCTGTTATAACACCAAGGACTCTGTATAAATTGCATGGGGAATTTTATTGCCTCTGTGTACTTCCTGCATCTTCCTCCATATTCTAATCTATCATCAGTAATCAAATACCAAATTCCATAATAAATCCTGCTCCCAACTCCCACTCTTCTTATCTGAAGAACATATAATGCCCTAAGGTTTTTTCATTACTCTATTGCTAGTCTTTTTTATCCACTAGACTCCACTTTTTTCCTCCCATTTATTTTGGATAAACAGACCAGTTAATATTATTAACAAATGTATTTTATTAAAAGCAATGTTTTAAAAGTTTTTTTAGTTTAGCTCTGAAGTGCTTAAATTGTTAATGAATGACAGTTGTCACCATATAGAATTTGTGAGAATTGATTTTTGCATAAATCTTTTCACTTTAGGGAAGACACAATTATTTCTACATAGATTTTATTACATTTAACTCAGAAAACCGCCTTAGATATATCAAGGAGTAACATATAAATTCCAGGAAGGGAAGGAAAAGGAAAGAAAAGGTGAATATGTTCTTTTAATGTCTTAAGAAATAGAAAGTGGAGAGTGGACAAAGTGTTGCCATTCAGATGTTTTAGATTACAATCACAGGATTACAATCAGTCTACAATCAAAATCACAGCCCAGCAGGAGGACTGGGCTAATAGAAACAATATCCCCCCCAAAAAAATGTGTAGGCATCAGGTTTCTTCTGCTTGCTGTAAAGAAGATTGATAGAAAGAAAGAGAGAGAGAGAATTTTGAATTATATCTATTTATTCTATCTATCTATTCTATCTATTTTGAAGTATATATATGTGTGTATGCACGAAGTCTGCCACATTTACTTTATTAGAACCTTTGTAACACATGATTGAGAGCCAGTTTGGTGTAGTGGTTAAGGCACCAGGCTAGAAACCGGGAGACCATGAGTTCTAGTCCTGACTTAGGCACAAAGCCAGCTGGGTGACCTTGGGCCAGTCACTTTCTCTCAGCCCTAAGAAGGAGGCAATGGCAAACCACTTCTGAAAAACATTGCCAAGAAAACTGCAGGGACTTGACCAGGCAGTCTCCAGGAATCGGACATGATTGAACAAATTAAAAAAAAACATGATTACAACAACGGATATCCCTCTGAGTTCAAGTAATATGCATATGCCTTCACCAAGTAAAGATGAAGATCAATAAAAACTTTTTTCTTCTACTTTTTAAAACCAGAGTTGGCTAGTATATATGTTTTTACTAGTACAGGCATTTCAAAATTGTAAATGATTTATTGTGGTATATTATCAATTTCCCCATAATATAACCATTGCTCTTAACAGTGAAGTGGGCTGCAGTCAGCAGATTTTGAAAAAATACATCATTGCTCTTAACATGGAAATCAGTCATCAAGGTATCAACTTACATAAATGCATATACTGTATCTCCACACTAACATTCAAAAATAATAGTGGAATTTAAAAAGTGACTTTAAAAAAGAATATTTTAAATTCTAATAAGGGGAATATCCAATTTTTACATTTATACTAGTACCAGCCCAATTTGGTCAGTATAAATGTAGATAATGTAACCAGGAATTGTTATGTTTGCCAAGCACAGCAAACCAGTTATCAGTTGTATCAAGTATATATTGGACATCTGTCTGTAATAGCTGTTTTCAATATAAATGAAAGTATTGACTAATAAAATATGGTTGGTACAAGCTCCATACGACATTCATATGTTTATGGTTGCAGCCCTTCTGAAACAAATATTAAAATTATTATAAAACTTCAAGACCTTTCCAATCTAATGAGTCACGAAGTGGTATATATAATCTCCAGGGCTAGGCACACTTTTAGAAACAATCTCATATATTTTTTCCATTTTACTTAACATTTTGTTTTGTTTAAATAAGTCTTATTTTTTAAATGGATGCTGGTGAATGAAACAATAGTAGCCATATACAGTAGTTAGCTACTGCAGCTGTGTTCCCAAGCAATGGAAACCAATTAAAAAGACTTACCACCTTTCCTCATCTTTCCATTTTGCAAAAGAAAGCATTCTGGACAAAAACAATACTAACAGCATAACCCTACATATGTCTGACTAACCCAATTAGTTCACTGAGAAAATCTCCAAAAAACAACAGATAGAAATGCAGTCCACAGAGGGTTTTTTAATGCAAAATTGTAAAAAAAATTATATGAAATTGTATTACTATGAACAAGTTAATAAATGTTAATATGTAGCATAAAAGACAGTGAGGAAAGTATATATTTCTTCTTATTGGGTCATTTGCAAGCTATGTATGTATATATGTGTGTATACATACTTTTTTTTTTAATCCATTCAGTCGTGTCCAATTCTTGGAGACTGCCTGGACAAGTCCCTGCAGTTTTCTTGGCAAGATTTTCGGAAGTGGTTTGCCATTGCCTGTTTCCTAGGGTTGAGAGAGAGAGCGATTGTTCCAAGGCCACCCAGCTGGTTTCGTGCCTAAGGCGGGACTAGAACTCACGGTCTCCCAGTTTCTAGCCTGGTGCCTTAACCACTACACCAAACTGGCCCTCAATCATGTATTACAAAGGTGCTAATAAAGTAAATGTGGCAGACTTCCTGCAGGACAGAATTCATGGTTGATGGTTATTCTCCTATCCCACCTATTCAACCAGCAATGTCTGTGGGGAAGGGGGGCCAAAAAAGTAAAGATGCAATTGCAGCAATGCAGTCAAAGCCCCATGTATGCAAAACGTATGCACGTACAAGAACAGCTTTCAATCACATTGCTGCAACCACTATCTTGACTTTTTTGTTACCAATCGAAGAGAATATTTGTAGCTCAGGGTTGAACTGGGGAGTCTTTGGTGCTCTCTGAGCCTTGTTGTTTTCATGCAGACGTTTCATTGCCAGGCTAGGCAACATCTTCAGTGCGAAAAGGGAGTGGAACTTGCTGTCTGTTTATATACCCTGGCTTGTCCTGCCTGTGTTGGTGGGGGTCTTGTACTCTCCTTGGTAGTTCCTTGATTGGGCTGTTGTGTGCTGTTTGGGTGATTGACTGAGTTAATAGTTCCTTGATTCCTTGACAATAGACCTTAATCAAGGAACTATTAACTCAGTCAATCACCCAAACAGCACACAACAGCCCAATCAAGGAACTACCAAGGAGAGTACAAGACCCCCACCAACACAGGCAGGACAAGCCAGGGTATATAAACAGCAAGTTCCACTCCCTTTTCGCACTGAAGATGTTGCCTAGCCTGGCAATGAAACGTCTGCATGAAAACAACAAGGCTCAGAGAGCACCAAAGACTCCCCAGTTTTTTGTTACCTGCACCACCACCTCTGGATGCTACTGTACTCAAGCTTCAAAGTCAGTCAACCAAGTCTCTTCTTATGTACATATTGCTTGACTAAGGTGAATCATTCCCAGAAACTCCTTGTGGCTTGATACACTGCCCAATAAGTTACCAGGTGTCAGAGAGAGTAACAGCCTATTACATTGCACTGAAGGGAAGGCTTCTAAAACTGGGATAGAATGAAAACTAAGTAAGTTAGTTGGTAGATTAAGAGAGGTTTCTAAATGTAGGACTATCAGACTTGGCTGCAAAAATCTGGGCTACCTTAATTGGAGTTTTCTGAATCGCTTTGATTCATTTGGATTTTTGTAGCCCAACGGAATAAATACAAGTAAATGAAGGAAACATATTACTCCACCCAACATTAACATCTGATCTAGTTGGTAAGTGTTTGCTTTAAGCATTGAGATAAGCACTATGAGTCTCTGAAACTTATAGTCAGAAATATAAGTCACAGAAATGTATAATTTGTTTTGGATAAGGTTAATAGGATGCTTCCACAATATGAACAAGTAATCAGATGGGTTGGTTTAATAATAATTAAATAATAGCCCATTTGATTATTTGTTAATACTCTGGAAACATCCCATTCTCTAACCCTAGGGAAAAAAGGAGTACCTAATAGTAATGGGGTTTCTCGATGTTGTACAAAATAATTGTTTTTTCTATTATGGCTTTCATATTTTTAATTTTATTTTGCATTGGTTTAATTATGATGCTTAAGAACTTTATTGTTAGTCTTTGAAGTGCTACACAGAGTAAACATTATTTCCCATTTCCCAAGGGGCTACTTGTTCTCTGATGCTTATAAAACATTTTTCCTATAGGTTTATGAAATACTGAAAAGAACTACATGCACCAAAGCCAAGTATAGCATGGGTAAGATAATTTATTTACATTTCAGATTAGCATATATTCTAGATTCCAGAATGTTTTTAGTTTATACTTCAAGAGATTATGAGTTTTCTCATCTTTCCATAATAAGCTGAGTGCAATATAGGTAACCTGCTTAAAGACATTTTGTGAAATGATTTTTAGCTCATAGCATATATGCAGGTTTTTGATAAATAAAATAATATAGATATAGACATTGCTTACGCATTTCTGTTTGAATAGATTTTATTTATAAGTACCATTGCCCAAGATAGTTGGATATGGTACTGTCATACAGACACACGTACTATATTCCCTTCCATATTTACTTAGAAGCAAATGTCATTTGTTTTCACTAAAGCTAGAAAGTATGGGAATAGCTTCCAGATCTGAGCTGCAAAAATCCAGATGACAACCAGATGGCAGCAAAGATGTATTTACTACAATCTAGTGGCCCTTTGGATTTTTCCAACCCTGTTCCGGTAGCTGTAATTTAGTTTCAGTATGTGACTTTTCTTTTTCAATTTCACTATTATGTTGTTTTCATTTACTCTAAGTAAACAAGCTTTTTATCAGTAAAGGATTAAATGAAAATATGTGAAACTGAATTAATGCTATTCGTATACAAACACATATATTGGCAGAAAAACAGTGATTTACTGTCCTTCAAAATGAAAGGCAAATTAAGTTGATTGTATCAATCCCTGATTTAAAGTATGTCATATCATCAACATAACTCTCTACTGCTTGTGTATATGGATATAAATGGACTTTGATCCTTAAAACATACTTTGGGACAGTTTTTATCATAAAAAGAAATACAATAAAAACATATTTTAAACTAAGGGCATAGTGAATTAGCAAAGAAGAAACTTAAATCTGATGACACACATGCTGAATTTTAAGCATGTATTTACATCTCATCTAAGAATATTGTTTCCGCTCTATTCCTTGCATTCTAAAGAGTTTGTTAATTACGTGGCTCCACTAAACAGTGTTTTTAATTAAATATATTTTTGTGAGAATAAAGGCCATGCAACACTTCAGACTCAAAGCAAAAGGTGCTTCAGAGCTTGTGGGACCTGTCTAGCTCCTCAAAGCAGATGCAACTTTTCCTGGGGCTGCACGGCTGCCCTCTTCAGCTATAGGGTGATCCCAGCAAAAGCCATATTTGGTTTAAAGAGTTGTAGAAAGGTGCTACATATGTACTCATGCATGCAGAAATGCATTTTCCCTATCAAATCCAAAGCTTTTCATAACCATAATTCTCACAACTATCTGTTCTTAAAATAAGATCGCTGTGGCTCTATCCTTTGCCTTCACATCTGAAGCACTACCCAGCCCTAGTGTGAACCATTGTTTACATTTGTTGAGTAGCTTTCATAACTTCAAGACATTGGAATCTGACTTTCTGTGTGTACAGCAGCTTTTCTTCCATAGTAAATTGTTGAGAAGACTTTTGCAGGAAATACCTAGAGGCATGTCTCTGCATAAATGCATATGACACTAGGTATGTTGTTAATGGAAGCTGTAGGGTTGGATTTTGTGTTGGTCTATTGCAGTAAAAACTATAAAGATCTTAATGTGTTGAAGGCAAGGGCTGTGCAGCAATCTAGATTCAAAGTCCAAATGCGTGTACTTGTTGAGGGCACTTTTTTTTACTATGCAATTAGAGAAAAGGACATTGTTTCTGTATTTTCTGACAGGTGCTATGTGTGCCTGTGTGTGCTCCAAATCACATTTTACACATATCACATTGGATTGCTAAAGACATGTGTTGAATTGGTTTGGTTCATCTCGGATACCATTTCTCAGCCTGGTGCTCTCCAGATTTCTTGGATTATACCCAATACCATACTGACCAGGAATTATGGGAGTCATAATTCTGATTCATGGTCTACTGTAGGTCATTTACTAAGCCGGTTGGGTATGGGAATCAGCCCATACCTTGAACTTGGGTGGTATCTTTGAAAAAGGATATTTTTCTGTAGCATGAAAAATCAATATCCAGGAGTTCATGCCTTCTTAGCACAGATCTGTTTCATAACATTTACCAAGCAGTTTGCCATTAGGATTATACTGTAAACTAACCTGGCAGGTATGGTTATATTAACAAAGGAAATGGTGTGATGAATTTTTTATTCCTTCCATCAGGTATGGATGTAGGAAAAACACTGGTGCGCATTCCATAATTTAAAAAAATAGTTTGCATGTAAATGGATGTTATATCTCCTGGAATGTATTTATATCAAAAAACATGAATGCTTGCAGTCTGTTAACATAAATAGCAATGGAAATTATTGTAGTTTGGATAGGAGATATGAGATTTTATTTTGAATGTACCAAGTTACTGATAAAATGTATAGATGTGAAATGAGGTCCCTAGAGCTCATTATCTCAAAACTGACCTAAGACACCTCAAGGATTCTGTTTTCAGATAATTAGTATTTCACCCTCAAAAGATTATATTGTACCAACAAATGTTTCTTGCCATTTGTTTGGATTGCTGTTGGCACTTGGCCAATCTGTAGTCAAAATGTAGGTTTATAGTTTCAAGCTTTTAATGCTCAACAGAAGAATTTAGTTACAGCTTGTGTGTGCTGCAGGTCGGATTGTTATGTTCATGATGTTTAACAAATAAGCAGGGTTGGTATTGTTTTTTTCTTACAACAGGATCCAGGCTTCTGAGAAATACCCATTTAATAGTGAAACATCTAGTCTTTGTCATTTTAGAGATCCAGTTTTTTTATTTGCCGCGTAGAGCCACAAACAGAAGAATATACTAGTACAATTGAGAAAATAAAACTGATTATAGTTTGTCTTATGGCCAAGTAGTTCTGGATGCCTTTGCTATTTTAAATATTATAAATATATATTGCAGATGATTTGAAAAGAGAAATTCACTAAGGTTTGCTGTTTAACCTTGATAATAGACTAGCTTGTGCATGCATAAGTGCTCCTTTTTATATTGCAATTCCATAAATAATTTTCA
Organism: Charina bottae; assembly: GCA_023362775.1. NCBI lineage: Eukaryota > Metazoa > Chordata > Lepidosauria > Squamata > Charinaidae > Charina > Charina bottae. The sequence continues at coordinate 164,445,711 of JALMGJ010000001.1, read as the reverse complement.
AGTGTACGTTGCATTGATCATTTCAGTTTTTTTAAAGCAAAGGCAAAGCTTTGGCCTTCCAAGCAAACTTTTTCCTGAATATCCCAATTGTCTGACAGATTATTATCAGGAGAAAACGTACCATTGCACATAAATGTCTTATGGAACATTCGGCAGCAATAATGAATGGGGAGGTAGCACAAAATATAACTGGAAATGGTATAATGCTGCATTCAGAAGACATAATGTTAGTGAAGTCATAATATTAGTGAAGTAACTCTTAAGACAAAATAGATGGTGGATTTTAAGGAAACTGAAAACATTTTCCCAATATACAATCTACCACACAATGGTATACTCTTTTGTATTCCTGTCCAGAGCATTGTTATCATGTTGATATCCTCACTGCTTGTTTTATGCTTTTTCATATTGTTTTTACTGATTAGATGAAAGCTAGCATTTGATATAGGCTATCAGAAACCTCAAGCATGTATTCTTAGGTAACATAATCCCTTCAAAGTTTGTCAGGACTCCCATATTATAAAGCTGCTATATTAATGCCAGCTGCTGTAATGAAACAACACATCTAGGAATAAAATATAGCTTTCAAGAGTTTATAGAAAGCTGGAATATGATAAGCTATGTCTAAGCACATTCTTAATTCACTGCAAAATCTCAGCATCTCCCAGTGTGTCTAATCTTATTTAATTCCAAAACCAAAGATGATTCCGCTGAAGGAATAATATACATTTCTCAGAGTCTCCCATCGCACAAGCATTGTAACTGCTCAATCATATAACTAATAGACAAATGTGTAAACAGGGAAAGGAGAGGGAAGAAAGAAGGACACTACCCTTTTAAATAAAAGACGAAAATGTGATAAATATGGTAAGTATGATGCCAAGGTCTTTCCAAAGGCTTTCCAAATAGCTTTTCTAATCAAGCTTAAATCTGATTTTAAAACTCTCTGTGTGAGTGTGTGCGTATGGTTTGCATGAGGATGTGCGTGGGGATGTGTCCTGTCCCCAGTGTTCAATCCAAGCTGAAATTTCTCTTTCTTACAATCTCGCCTTTTGCTACCCTTCCAAATCTATGGGCTTGCTTTTCAAATCCAATTTAAAGATTCCAGGTACGTAAGTTATTATACTGACTAATTTCAAGTCATTGGCTTCCTCTCTTGATTCTGAAATACATGATTTCTGATTCTCCATGGTTTTCCATTTCTTGATATCAATCCACTTTATAGTCCATACAGTTAAAAAATATGGAGTCAAATGAAATGGGCCGAAATTCATTGTCTAACAAAATTACTAAAGTTTTGAGGGGGAAATCTCTACAACTGGAAAGTGGGTTTACTTGAGGGAATTCAAATGTGGGAACATAAATAGGTATTTCTTCTTGTTTTTCTAGGGATCACCAGTCTACTTGCCAATGGCGTTTACAGTGCTGCATATCCCTTGCATGATGTAAGTAGTCTTGGAATATACAGTATTTTGTCTTTCTAGAAGCTGATACCAAGGATCACTAATGCATTAGGTATGAATGACACTATTCTAAACATCTTCAGTATTTCATGAGCCTCGTAGCCTACTGTACATTTTGATTAAAAATTAGCAGTTTGTTCAAGAATCTGCCAACTTGTTATGGGTTTTAGCCCCAAATTGAACTTTCTTTAATTTTATATGAAATAGAACTATAAAATTGACTCAGCAAATGACCAACTCAGCAAAAACCCACACAGTTGCTCTTCTGCTGTCAAGAACTCTGGAACTGTGAGATATACAGTAAATATGTATCCTACCTACCTACCTGTTTTCCTGATTTAAATATGTTTGATATCTTTGTATGCTTATAAAGGTTTGGATGGTGATGACTAGATAGGAAGATATATTAGCTATTCAAATTGTTTTGTGTTCTGGCTACATATTAAATGATGCTTATATTTTTGCATGAATGGCCACCCTTTTGTGATTTTTTATTAATATCAAATATTATAAAGGTGCAGGTAATTCTCAATACTAGCAGAATCTTAGTAATTATTAATGTACATTTGTATGATGGATGCTTATGATCATCCTACTACAGCAACAGGCATATATGTTTTGTATAAAAATGACCGATTTAGTCAATGTTAAGCTTGAAAAATGATTGTTAACACAAACATTACAAAAATTACTGGTGCTGCTTTCTTATGATCTTAGGACTGTATCTAGCCAGTCAGACGATTAAGAATGAAATACTCTGAACAGAATGTATTTTTCACTGCTTCCAGACCTTTGGATCATTATTAGCTTTTTGTGGGGAACCTGTGGCTTAAACTACACACTGATAGTTACAAATAGAATGTATTCCAGCTTTAGGTATTCCTTGTTGGATAACATCATTTTTCTTTTTTTAAAGGGTGATTACGAAGGTGAACATGTTGAGCCTAATGACAGAAAAGTAAGTTGATATAGGGGAACTCAGCATGTTCAAGTGTCAGCTTTAAGAATCATCTGTTGTGATGTGGACAATTGCCAATATTTTACAGAAAGGCAAAGACATTTAGAAGTGCTCTTTTAAAATCTTATATTTACTGTAGCAGGACATCCTCTGTAGATGCACGCAGATATTATTTATTAAAGAATATACAATCACAGACCAAAAAGAAAAAAGGAAAATTAAAATGCAGTATATCCAAGATAAAAGCCTATTCACAGCAAAAGCTAAGAATACCTCTGTTATGTTCAGATCCAACAGTTTCTGACTGCCATTGCTATGACCCAGAATTTGGTCACTTTCTTAGGCAGGGGTCCCCAATCTTTTTGGTGCCAGGGACCGGTTTCAAAAGACAATTTTTCCACGGACCGGGGGGCGGGGTTTCCGGGATTTCTGCGGACCAGGGGCAGGGTTTGTGGGCAAGAGCCAATCGTGTGCACTGGGGGGCGGGGTTTGTGGGCAGGAGCCAGTCACAAGCACCAGGGGGCAGGGTTTGCGGGCAGGAGCCAATCACAAGCACCGGGGGGCAGGGTTTGCGGGCGGGAGTCCCGCGGCCCTGTTCCTAACAGGCCACAGCCCACAGGTTGGGGACCCCTGTCTTAGAGACTTCACAGTGTTGGGTGTTTAATAGGAATCACCTAGTTGCCTGTTGGGACTGGTTTGATAATTTGAGAGGAGAGGAAAGATTAGCTCCATCCTCCAAGGGTGATAGGAATGGCATTTCAAAAGTACATGTGCAACTGTCTCAATTTCAGCCATAAGCATTTTGGATAGTATTATTGAACCTCCCGGTCAATGCCATTGAAGGCAGAGCATTTAAATATGTCAGTGTGAGTACCCTCCTGTGTAGGGGCACAAGTATATCTACAAGTATTTGGGGAAAGTGGATACGTGAACTTATTGTAGTAGAGGTGTGAGGACTTAAATCTATCCCTTTGTATACCGAGGTTGAAAATTCTCTTGTTGATTGTACTCCAGGCTTTGTCTAAGCTCAGTGTAGATAAGGATTATGGAGGTAAACCCACAATAGACTACATTGGATGTTATTTGCTTCTTCCATGGGGAATTGTAAAAAGTTGGTCTAGGGACTTGTCCCATAGATTTGTTTAAACCAGAACTTTAACCGGAAGAGCCTCAAGCAGAACTTTCTATTAAAGTTCTGAGGACAAGACACATCCAAGATCTGAAGAAGTGTATTTGCAACAGAAAAAGGAACTCAGAGCAGAGACCTCAGGAATTTGGACTAAACTGCTTCTGGCACAACACTGTTTATTAGCACACCATGTGCTATACAGCAGAAGACTTAGTACTTTAGTTTAAGTGCTGCAGGCACATAGTTGTTTCCCTTAGAGCTGTGATACACCAGGCTGGAGACTAGTGTATTAAACAAAAGTCAAATATCTTAAGGCCACTTATCCTGTAATGGTAATTAACATGACAGTGTCATCCTTACCATTAAACAGAAATAGTGGTCCCTCATAAAATTGATTCTCTGTGTTATGAAAGCTAGCAAACTGCTTATTACATTTTTATTACTATATTTTTTAGTGCTGCACTAAACTTTCTCCTTTTTGCTGCCATTTTTATTCATACTGATGGAAAAGAAATGGATTTTGGTTTTGGTTTTGGTTTTCGAAAGGAAAAGAACATTTTGGTGAAATCTTGATAAATAAAGTATAGGGCTCTGGCACACTTTACTTCTGTGTAAGTAAATGGTGCAAATGATTGTCCTGTTTTTCACTATATAATTACCTCTAGAGCAGTCTGCTACCTGGAGTTCAATTAAATTCCAAGGAAAGGCAGGTACCCAGGGAAATTGCAGGATGCTGGAGAGATTCATAATAGAAAAACAACACCATTAACATCTGCCGTCTCATGACAATAAAATAAGCTCAGATTCTAAAGCACTCTGAGAAGAAGATAGAAATCTGGGTCTAGTAGAAAGCTTTGGGGAAACTGGAAATCATATTTCAATATAACTTTGGTACAATATAACTTTATCTGTTTTTATTCTAAAGGAGAAATGGTTCTGTTTTTTTAAAAAAAAAAAAAAAAGCTTGGCCACTCTTACTATTACAAAACTTCATTGGGGAGGGAATCATTTTCTATTCCATCTTTGTCCAGTCTAGAGTGGTTTTGACTTAATTATGAATGCATGTGTATTCCTGGTCTCATTGTTAGCAATTGCATCATCGAATGGGAGAATGATGCAGACCTCGATTTTTTAATGCAACAGCTTCATTTCCACATGTTCCAAGTGGCATGTACAGCTCCATTAGGTACCAAATTCCATATAATCACATATCAGAGAGTACCAATCACCATTTAGGCTCCTGAGAGCTAGTCATCCCCCCCCAAAAAAAAGTTTATCACATTCCTTTCCCATTCTTGTTTTCCCTTAATATCATCCAGGGATTTTCCATATTCCAATTGTTAATTCCATGTTACACCATTTTCCATATTATAGAAAACTGAACCATCAGTTCAGCTGACATGAAAGTATGCTGTGAATGAAAGTAAAGTTGCTGGTAGAGTCTAACATGCATATCACTATCAGTACAATTTTTTAAATGGAACCAGTTCTAAAAATAAAAGGATTTTTTCTTAATGTATGTAAAAGTTGTTGAATCTAGAGTTAAGTATACTGGCCCCAGTTCAGAATTCAGAAGTTATTTGGTGGGCATATAAAGTCCCGACAATATATGTAGACTTTCTAGTTCATATCTGAGGAAGGATTGGAGGTGGGTATCCATGAAAGAGCCTTTGGGTCTAAGTCCAGGACCATCCTGCCCCCTCCTCAATTCCTTTAAAAGAAGTATCCATCCTAATGTAAAATCAAGACTTCCTGTAGCCTTAGAAAAATTGTAACATTATCTCAGATTGTTTTACTGGATGTATTTAGTCATGAATATAAATAATAACATAATGCCAGAAACATTCTAAACCTATGGCCTCGTGTTTTTTTTTTGTTTTTGTTTTTTACTTTGCACTGAGGAAAAGCAGAGAAAGTAAATGGCAAAATAACACCTTGATCTAATCCAATCTCAACTTAATTCAATCAATAAATTAAAGTGAATAACTATAAGTGTTTCCAAATTTCTACTTAATTACTGTTTATAGTAGTAGTAGTAACAGTAATAGTAGTATTTCAGTGTATATTCTGGCTTTCCCTTTCTAATGCATGTGAGATAGCTAACAAACAATAAATAGTTATTAAAAATAGCTAAGTTTAGAACATTATACAGAAAAATGCTAATAAATCATCAAAGACTCTTATAATTAAGTTGAAGTTTAGGGCATTCTACATTGTTTAAATTCTCATGCTTGGGGACTTTGTTTTTAAAAAAACGTATTAAAGTAAAATCAGAAACCTATATTGATATTCTCTTTTTTTTTTTCACCCTTAAATATAATTTTATTATTAAAAAAAACACAAAAAAAACAAACAAACAAAGACATCAACAACATCAATGACATAAAGATAAATGACAAAATACATAACAAACTTAATAAACTTACATTCAAAACTAAATAATCCTACATATCAAAATCCTTATAACATTACATCACGTAGAACAATTAGTTTAAAACGACTTCCTGTTTCTTTCTCAATCCACATTACAATTTTCAGTAAATAAACATGCATTAGGTCTAATATAACTGATGGAACTCTTTAATTAATCACTGGGGAATTGGAAGTAAAATATGTGCTCCAGTAATTCATTATTTATTTTCACATGAATGAAGGAGGTCACAAAATAAATCATGCTCTCATTCAGCATGATTTTTCATGATACTTATATAGGTAAGGATCCTTGTGTTATATCTTCTAAATTGTAATCCAGTTTGTCTATATGGGTCAGATTTTTATTTTAATATAATTTGTGGATTATAACCCTCCCTGATATCCTTAGGATAGAGTGGGCTATAAATACTAGAAGAAAAGAAAAAGTAAAATAAAAGTTCTAAATGTAGGAAATGTTTCATGTAGGAAATGTTTCATGTTTTAAAATCCAGGGAAATATTTCCTTGAAATTTAGAATAATTGATTATTTCAGAAGGCAAATTTCAGTATTAAGTTTGTCAAGCTTCATCTTAGTAGTATGGTTGTCAAGTTTAATAACTTAGTATCTGATTGGCTTTGATAAATCTTGCAATAGTAGTAACTCCAGAAGTTCACCTCCTCACAACATGAAAAACTGTTTCTGCATCTTAATAGAAGTTCATCCCATATCTAAGTGACCTCCTATATAGGGTACATTAGTTTAGGTTTTGGTATTGTGTGTGTGTGTGCCTTCAAATCAGTGTTGACTTCTGGTTACTGCCTAGACTAGTCCCTGCAGTTTTCTTGGCAGCATTATCAGAAGTGGTTTGCCCTTGCCTGCTTCCCAGGGCTGAGAGAGAGGGACTGGCCCAAGGTCACCCAGCTGGCTTTGTGCCTAAGGGGGGACTAGAACTCACAGTCTCCCGGTTTCTAGCCTGGTGCCTTAACCACTACACCAAACTGGCTCTCATATTAGTTTAGTAACTGCATATATTCTGGCTCATACAGATTCATGAATAAAATAATGACAACATCCTCCAAATCTATTAAGAGCTTTTCTAGTATTTGCATTGCCTCCAATCACAGCTTCAGGACCTCAGTTGCATCTCACTACCTTCTGCTTATTAGTCTTTCTATAGGTGAATACAAGAACATGACAGTGAGCCAAACCACAGGCACATTCAGTATTTAATGCAAGCTGTATGTATTGGTGGAACACAGAAAACTAAAATAATAATGACACCAAATGACACTATGAACTATGCAGTAGAATTGAGAGAAGAAATGACTTGCTTCCAGTTTTCATTTTCTGTTTAAATTTCTTTTACAGCTCCTGTGTGAAGAATGGGCAAGTTATGGAGTATTTTATAAATATCAACCAATTGACTTAGTAAGGTAAGAAGCAGTGACAACTCCTTACTTGTCCTTACTCTAAGTGCTTACACTATGTGTTTGTATATGTGCATTTTCGAAAGCATGCAAATGCAAGTAGATTAATAGGTACCACTTCGGTGGGAAGGTAACAGCGTTCTGCTTGCGTCATGCCGGCCACATGACCGCGGAAGCGTCCTTGGACAGCGCTGGCTCTTCGGCTAGCAAACGGAGATGAGCACCGGCCCCTGGAGTTGGACACGACTGCACAAATGTGCGGGGGGAACCTTTACCTTTACCTATCAATATTGCACAGACCATACTATAGCCCTGTTTTTTCCCGGATTTACAACAAGTAGTGATCTTAAACTGTTTGAACAATGTGGTTTAGCTTTTTTGCTTTTTCAACAAATACTAATATACTCAAATACATGGATCTTGGAAACAAAATCAGGTAAAAATACTTTAAAATGGACATTATAAACCAATTCCAGTAGTTCTCGTGTTTCCAGATCAATATGTGACTAAATCTTTTTTCACCTATTTTTTGCTAATGGTGCTTTTCCCTTACACACCTTGCTGCTAAATGATATTGTTTCTTTACTTTGGACAAATCTTTTTTTTCTTGAGCTTCATTAAACAGAGACTAGTTACAAGCAGATATATATTATTTATATTCAAATGTATTTTTTTATTTACTAAATAATAATAATAATAGTTCTGGACCAAATCCACCATCTATGGCACTCCACCTCCGGTACTTTAATTCACGTAGGAAATACTTAGGGCTCAACTGTGCGCCACAGACCCAGGATGCCACAGCGAATGCACAGAGGCACTATAGGATATTTTAAATTTAGACCTAACTACTTAATAAACTCCTTAAAATCCTAAAAGATGATGCTGTTAAAGTGCTGCACTCAATATGCCAACAAATTTGGAAAACTCAACAGTGGCCACAGGATTGGAAAAGGTCAGTTTACGTTCCAATTCCAAAGAAAGGCAATGCCAAAGAATGTTCAAACTACCGTACAATTGCGCTCATTTCACATGCCAGCAAGGTTATGCTCAAAATCCTACAAGCTAGGCTTCAGCAGCATGTGAACCGAGAACTACCAGAAGTGCAAGCTGGGTTTCGAAGAGGCAGAGGAACTAGAGATCAGATTGCCAACATTCGCTGGATCATGGAAAAAGCAAGAGAGTTCCAGAAAAACATCTACTTCTGCTTCATTGACTACGCTAAAGCCTTTGATTGTGTGGATCACAACAAACTGTGGCAAAGTCTTAAAGAGATGGGAGTACCAGACCACCTTACCTGTCTCCTGAGAAACCTGTATGTGGGTCAAGAAGCAACAGTTAGAACCGGACATGGAACAACCGACTGGTTCAAAATTGGGAAAGGAGTACGACAAGGCTGTATATTATCACCCTGCTTATTTAACTTATATGCAAAGTACATCATGAGAAATGCCGGGCTGGATGAATCACAAGCCGGAGTTAAGATTGCCGGGAAAAATATCAACAACCTCAGATATGCAGACGATACCACCCTAATGGCAGAAAGTGAAGAGGAACTAAAGAGCCTCTTGATGAGGGTGAAAGAGGAGAGTGCAAAAGCTGGCTTGAAACTCAACATTAAAAAAACCCAGATCATGGCATCTGGTCCCATCACTTCCTGGCAAATAGAAGGGGAAGAAATGGAAGCAGTGACAGATTTTATTTTCTTGGGCTCCAAGATCACCGCAGACGGTGACTGCAGCCATGAAATTAAAAGACGCTTGCTCCTTGGAAGGAAAGCTATGGCAAACCTAGACAGCATATTAAAAAGCAGAGACATCACCTTGCCGACAAAGGTCCGTATAGTTAAAGCTATGGTTTTTCCAGTAGCAATGTATGGCTGTGAGAGTTGGACCATAAGGAAGGCTGAGCGCCGAAGAATTGATGCTTTTGAGCTGTGGTGCTGGAGAAGACTCTTGAGAGTCCCTTGGACTGCAAGGAGGTCAAACCAGTCAATCCTAAAGGAAATCAACCCTGACTGCTCATTGGAAGGACAGATGCTGAAGCTGAAGCTCAAATACTTTGGCCACCTAATGAGAAGAGAGGACTCACTGGAAAAGACCCTGATGCTGGGAAAGACTGAGGGCAAAAGGAGAAGGGGACGGCAGAGGATGAGATGGCTAGATAGCATCACCGATGTAATGAACATGAATTTGAGTAAACTCCGAGAGACAGTGGAGGACAGGAAGGCCTGGCGTGCTATGGTCCATGAGGTCACGAAGAGTCGGACACGACTGAACGACTGAACAACAACAACTTAATAAACAGAACTGTTAGGTATTTCTTTAGGTCTAGAGGTGCTGTGAAAAAATTACCAAGACACTAAAGGGTGCCATGAACTGAGGAAGCTTGGGAACCTCTGCCTTAGGGGGTTGTTTTATATTGAATCAACCATTGGTCCATCTAGAACAGTGTTTCTCAAACTTGGCAAGATGTGTGAACTTCATGCTGACTGGGGGATTCCGGGAGCTGAAGCCCACACATCTTAAAGTTGTCAAGTTTGAGAAACACTGATCTAGAACATTGCAGTCTATACCAGCTCTCCTGAATTTAATGGTCTCTAAATGTACTGGGTCTTCCACTCACAGAATTCCAAACTAGTTTTCCCAGCACAACTGGAGGGCACCAAGTTTTCAGGAAGCCTGGCATACAGTATACTGAACAATGCAGGACTCTAAGGTTGCAGATGGCTCTTTCCCAGTTCTACCAAGAGATTCAGTTTGGAATTTTTTGTCTGCAAACCATTTGCTCTACTAATGAAGACCATCTGGAAGTTACCACTGATCCAGAATGCAGCAACTCAGGTAGTAATGGGTACACCAAACTACACCCATGTAACACCACAGCTTTGCAAGTGGCACTAATTCCCAGTAGGCTTCCAGGTACAATTCAAGGTGCTGGCTACCACCTATAAAGCCATTCATGGCACAAGGCCAGAAAGGTTGTTTATGGGACCATAAATCTCCAGTAATTTCTTCCTGTCCCAAGGTTCACAGGGTGGGTATGCTCCAGGTCCCCTCTATGAAACAATGCCATTTATAGCTATAGAATCAGAAAGGTAACGCTACTTAATACGTAAGCAAGAATGGAGAACTTACTTGGTGTCTTTGTCCTGGATCTGTTCCAAGTAGCATGTGTACATGAATTCTCCAAGGGGAAATGCATTCCAGCTAATCAACAGGATTTATTTTCTCATTCAAAGTCAGCCCTGCTGTGTAATTCATAAATTTAGCCATGATACATTTGCCATGATATATTATACAGTGTTTTCCCCCTTTAATTTATTTCAGGAAGTACTTTGGTGAAAAGATTGGACTATACTTTGCCTGGCTGGGAGTTTATACACAAATGCTCATTCCAGCTTCCATTGTGGGAATTATCGTGTTCCTTTATGGTTGTGCAACTGTTGATGAGAATATACCAAGGTAAGACATACATGCAGAAGTCTCTGGGTTTTGTACTAAGCCATCATTTTCACTCATGTTCAATATGCTCAAAATTATCCTAAATGGTATCCTAACTAAATGGCTAATCCTTTAGGTTTTGAGTCATCCTTTAGGTTTTGCAGCCATACTCTTACGTATCACATATTACAACATTTATTTTTGGATTCAGGATCCTATATTATTACATTCATGAGTTCTGCTTATGAATAATGAGAAGTTAGGTGTCAGCATTTCCCCAGGATTCAGTTTTCTTGGTCACAGCGGTTTGATGGAGTTTCTGTGATATAAGACTGATTAATGCAAATAAACACAATGAAAAAAAGTGAATGGTTCATAACATTAATACTCCAATAAATTCCCATTTCTCAGTGTACTCAGAGCCATAGAATGGCTTGAGGAGAGCAAGTGCCTCCTCTTAGCTGTATGAAAACATGGACATCTCCACTGTATACAGTATTGGCTGTCTTAGAACTAGCCAGCCTTTGCCACAGTGGACATTTGTACACACATAGTCACTCTTTCATTTATGAGATGTTCATGTGTACAAACAGAGCACAGTCTGCCCTTTTCATGCATAATTTAGTGTGGTGCCTTCAGTACCCTTAGATGGCAACTATGGACCCCAAAATGACAAAAAATAAAAAATAAAAGTGACCCACATTTCAGCCATTTCTCTTTTCAAAAATTATTTGCATGATTATTTAATACAGTAGACCTGGGATATGTCATACGAAGATAAGATATCCATTGCTGTTGCTCTGACTGCATAAGGAAGCACAAGCAGCCAGATTGGCTATGGTGGAATGTGGATATCTAAAAACTGAGGGTGAATTGCTCTTCATCCCCAATCCATTTGACTGCTAAGTAGATTTTGTGGGAAGGGGAAGCAACTCAATGGTAGAGCACATGCCTTGCACACAGAACAGAAACTATGGCAATCTTTCTCAATCTCAGCAGCTTTAAGATGTGTGGGCTTCAACTCCCAGAATTTCCCAACCAGCATTGGGTGTACAGCATTGGGTGCACACTGTAGTCAGTGGCTACAGTACGGGGCCAGATGGAGCAATCGTCTGACTCAACATGCAGCAGCTTTCAATATGATGGAATTGCATGTGTTGAGTAACTTGCACTCCATACTTTTTGGTGTTTAAGCATATCTGGATTGAGCCTGGAATCTTTTCCGCATGTGTAAAGAATACCTTTCAAAGGGTTGAAATGTGCTTACCATATGATCATCACTGCTCAAACTATGAGTGAATGCTTTTCCTCTCATGTGTGCTTTTCACATATAGCATGAATTTAGCAACACGTGAAGTAATATCATACCAGAGCATTCACAGATAACTGTGTATATTGTGCACCAATTTTTGTAAGTAGTTAAGAAAAGCTGTGGCTTAAAATAAATAGACAAATGTCACTTAAATTTCTACAGCCATAATTAATTTGATATATAGTGAAATTCTCCCCCAGCACTACCACACACACACAAAAGGCTGCAGTACTATACTTGATTAACTGAGTAAATCCAATGAAATCAGTAGAATTTATTTTTAAGTAGACTGGATAGGAGTACATTACATCACCTGATAAGGTGATACCTTTGTCTCCATTTAATGAATAATTCTGTGTAATTTCCAGTATGTTCATCTTCAAAGTGTGCATATTCTGACACCAACAGATGTTGTTTGAGGAAAAATATATAATTTACTTCCTTTTTACCTCTTTAGAGTCTTTGTTCCCTGTGTCTGTTTTTAAACATTTTAATGTTTTTCATTGCAAATATATAAGTTACAGGAAATAGAAGAAAACTAGAAAAGTATATTAGTTGTGTCATATCAATAACACAATGATTTATGAAACATATCAGGTTTTGCTCAATATCTGTATTGAGCTATTTGAACGAATTTCTGCAGAATCAAAATGAAACATTAAAATATATCTTGCAATGGTTATAAGCTATAGAACTTAGCCTGAGATACTGGAATAACAGACTTCCTTACTTTTTTATCTGTCCATTAGCTCTGTTTCTGAACTATCCTACATATTAGCCAGAATGAAACAAGAGGGAATCGTAACAGAATTTTGCACTGCTCTAATTCAATAGTATAAATGGTTCCTCTGTAAAAACACACCTGAATATAGTAATTTAGCATATGAGGAAGAGAGCTATATTAAAATTTGCAGTCTTTAAGTGTTATGGTTCAGAATTCTACCACCCAACTCATTCTCCATTGCATGCCAGCTGTTACTCAATAGACAAATCTACTTACATAAAGTAGTGAATACACAATCTATCTGATCACAGGAATAATGTGATGGGCGCCATACAATTAGGGGCCATGGTGTACACTACTGTCCTGCTTCTGAACTCACATGACTCCCCATCCCCATCCCAGAGATTAACAATTGAGCATGGACACCAGAAAAAGGAAAGTCTATGTGCATTGGTTTCTACAGGAGCTAGAACATTAATTGGGTGACATCTGTTGTAATCCACAATCTGTATGGTTAGCTTTCCATTCATACTCAATACAGGAGAGTTGGAAATAACAAGAAGAAACCATAGAGTTTGCAGAAGTTTAAAAAGGTAAGATGGTAGGTAGGTAGGTAGGTAGGTAGGTAGGTGATCGATACTGTAGATAGATGATAGGTAGGTAGGTAGGTAGGTAGGTAGGTAGGTAGTCACAGATTGCTGAGTGTTTGTGGGGTGAAGAGAAATGAAATACAGAGCTGGGATTCCAAACAGAAAACTCTACAGCACATTATGTTGTTGCAGGTCTTTCTTTACGGCTATTAATAATTATTTTATTGTATTGTATTTGTTAGTGCCTTTGAGTCAGCCTTGACTCCTGGTGACTTCCTGGACTAGATCTGCAGTTTTCTTGGCCACATTTTCAGAAGTGGTTTGCCATGGCCTTCTTCCTCAGGCTGAGAGAGAGTGACTGGCCCAAAGTCAACTGGCTTTGTGCCTAAAGCAGGGCTCAACTTAGAATCTCCTGGTTTCTAGCCTGGTGCCTTAACCACTACACCAAACTGGCTCTCTTACTGCTAATTAGGCATTACAATTCAAAAAGTATGTCAACAAGTTGGAAACATTCATGAAACTCTGTGATAAAAGTATAGGAGAAAACTCTAGGCAGAAAGGCTTAAGAAATTGTTTGCGTTTAACCTAGATCAGAGCTTTATAAACTGTGTGTCGCGACACAAAAGTGTGTCGCCACACACAGCGTGGTGTGTCGCCACACCACCCGGAAGCGGCGGCGCAGCATCAGTGCTTCCGCGTTTTAGCAGAGGCTGCCGCCGCTGCCGCCACCGCCATGCACACACACACGCCGCCGCACGCCCCCCCGCGCCGCCACCGTGCACGTGCGCGCCGCCGCACGCCCCCCCCGCGCCGCCACCGTGCACGTGCGCGCCGCCGCACGCCCCCGCACTGCCACCGTGCACGTGCACCCCCCCATGCCGCCGCCGTGCACGCGCGCACCGCCGCGCTGCCACCGCCGCCACCACCGCTGGTGTGTCGCCAGCGGTGGCACTTTGACCTAGATAAAAAAGGAATGGGTGAAGTGCTTACATTCCAGAACTATTTAAAAAGATGTGAAGAAAAAAAGGGAACTTTTTATCTTTTCAACCAAGCAGAATGCAGGGATACATCATTTTAAATTGTTTAATTTTACTGACACCTACAATCTACACTTAACCCAAGAAGCTCAGAGCAATATAAGTGGGGATGTTCCGGGGTGTTCTGCTGTTACACCTTTTGAATGTTGTGAAACCCCTTGTCAAGAATTACTTTAAAAAAGGAGTGGCAACCTGTGTTCATTGAGCCCATTCTTTGCAGCCCACAGAGTCTCCTAATGCTGAAAAGTGGTGGTACAATTTCTCACGATTATGATTAAACAAGAAACACATGGAAACTGTGGCATATGTCATACAATAAGCTCAACATAAGTTTAAGAAATCCCTTCAAGGTTCTCCCCAAGACCCCCAACGAAAAACAGACCCCAGTTATGGTTTGCATAACTCTCTAAAGCACTATAGCCTTCAAATGCCAAAAAAATGTTAACTGAAGTACACAGCCATAAAAATGTCCTAAAATAACAATATATTAAGATAATAATCAGATAAATTTGGAGGAAGTAATTTGCCCAGGACTGTCCAGATTGTGTGATCAAATAAGATTTCAGTCCAAGGCCAATATTCAACATCACAAGAAGTTCAATTCATTAAAGTAGAATTACACAACTCTGAAATATGTTTAATTAAAGATTCCCTTTGAGACAAGCTTGACTGCGGATGAGTAATGGACATGTGCCAGGTTTGATCCTGCTACGTTTTTTTAATGTTAATTTATATTTTATATTATATATTTTATACTTTTATATTTATATATATTGATATTGATATTGATACGATATTGTTTTATCGACATTTTATTCTTCTATTTTTAAATGTTTGTAAACCGCCCAGAGTCGTCATAGCAGGGCTTTCCAAAGTGCCGCCGCTGGCGACACATCAGTGGTGGCGGCGGCAGCAGCGCGGCGCGCGCGCGCGCGCGCACGTCAGCGGTGCGGGGGGTGTGCAGCGGCGCGCAGGGGGGCATGCGGCGGTGCGCGCGTGCATGGCGGCGGCAGCAGCCTCCGATAAAACGTGGAAGCACAGATCCCGCGCCGCTGCCACCGTGCACACGCGCGCCGCCGCTTCCGGGTGGTGTGGCGACACACCACGCTGTGTGTGGCGACACTCTTTTGTGTCGCGACACACAGTTTGGAAAGCTCTGCGTCATAGTATGAGTTGGGGCAGTAAAGAAATGTGCCAAATAAATAAATAAATAATCACAATCAGATACTACCATCTGATAAGGAAAGTGGTATATGAGAGCCAGTTTGGTCTAGTGGTTAAGGTGCTGGGCTAGAAACCAGGAGACTGTGAGTTCTAGTCCTGCCTTAGGCATGAAAGCCGTCTGGGTGACCTTGGGCCAGTCATTCTCTCTCAGCCCAACTCACCTCACAGGGTTGCTGTTGTGGGGAAAATAGGAGGAGTAAGGAGTATTAGGTATGTTCGCCTGCCTTGAGTTATTTATAAAAATAATAAAGGTGGGATAAACATTAAATAAATAAATTTAATAAATAAAATGTAACTGGAAGTGATTTCATGGTACAAGCATCACTGCATTGATGTATTGGATAAACAAAGGCAGTAGACCTACTGTACTATTCAGAAACTGGATGCATGACAGTTTCTACTTATGTTTTATTCACGTTACTTGAAACTTGTTACAAACCATCTGAGGTTTAGTTTGGTGATGACACAGATAGTGTGCATGGCTCAATCCATCTTACTTCAGGCAGTATTCCTTGTTCAGACATACTCAAAAAGGGAGGAATTCTGGTTAAAAAATTCCAGCTAGCATTAACCATGAATAATACAATTGTAGCAATAGTCTACTTTTCTCTTTCCTGGAAAGGAAAGAGAAAAGAAAGATCAAGGAGAATCCAGGAATGTGTGGTTCTGCAGCCTGCTTCAAATCACTCTGTCATGTTTTTAAAATGGGCAGAGATCCTTTTATAAAGTATTAGGCTAGTATATTTCTGTGATTAGAAGACTGGATTATGTTTCAGAAGATCTGAGTAGACAGTCTTGGTGCACTGCACTACTGCAGTCTCCTGGAATAGTGTTACATAAAACACTTAGCCCAAGTGATTGTACCAACACAAAAATACTCAGAAGGGCACCAGTGTTCAGTGTAGCAGTATGTACCAGAGTAATAAGCCCAAATGTTTAATTTGCTTTTTCCAGTTCTAAGGAACCCATGATGCCACTTGGCTCCTGTCCTTTTGAATTTAACTTACGTTTATAATGTGCTTGTCATGCAGCTGACACTGTAATACAAAGCATCTGAAATGGGGGGAAAGGGGTTACGGTTGGATGAATATGCTTGGCATCAAGTCATATTCAGTGCACGTATATCACAACTCAGGGATTCAGCAGGAAGCAAAATGAAGGATGTGTTCACCTTTCATTTACTGCTTGTTTTCCCTCAGCATGGAGATGTGTGACCAGAGAAACAATATCACCATGTGCCCCTTATGTGACAAAACATGTAGCTATTGGAAATTGAGCTCTGCTTGTGCCACTGCTCGGGCCAGCCATCTCTTTGATAATCCAGCCACTGTCTTCTTCTCAGTCTTCATGGCTCTCTGGGGTAAGAATGTCTATATAACTTTGGAGTATGCTTGAGGTTTTCATTTAACTTTGAGTTTAACTTTCCTTACATGCAGAACAAGCAGGAGGATATGTCATCAACAGTTAATTATCTGCACTGTCCCTTTTTGGTCCTTCTGTTATAAAACTGTCACATTTACATTTATGTTCTGAACTGAAAGTTAAAATTCAGAAGGTTGCTTGGATGAATACAAAGTGAAGCATTTGGCACAAAACTGCTTAAGGGATTGCATAGCATGTCAACAATATCTACTTGCAGACTTAGCCTCCAAATTAGACCATTGGAAAAGTGATTGAAGGTTGGTAATTTTAGGGAAATGGTCTTGATCTAATCAGAAGACTATAACACTAAATCATGGTTAAACTAATTTAAGTGTATAATGTCACCAATAGGATACTGTTTATATCACTCAAGGTGTCTTTATAGTTTTGAGGACATCTCATGTTTGTGAAGAACCTACATAATCCACATATTGAGATGCTGTAGCAACAGAAAATCATGTATTAAGTGGATTGTGAAAAACAAAAGCGAAAAACTAAGATCTAGCTTTTAAAAAAAAATTAAAAGTTTTCTTCACATTTGAAGTTGGGACACAACTAAATCCTGGTAAAACATCCTGGTATTGCAGTGGTGTATCCCTGCATATGACTTAGATGTAAGAGATCCAGGGATGTGGATGTTTGTACATAGTAAAGAAATTGGCATATTCCAACTCTGTTAATGGCTACTCCATCATGATGGTTGTATATTATTTCCAGCATCAGATTGTGTGGTTCTGAATACCAATTGCTAAGGGAAAAGAGTGGGAAGGTTCTGCTGTGTTTGTTTTCTGGTTTTGTGCTTCTCATACTGAATGTTTTGCTTCCCATAGCAGTTCTAATAGGCCATCTTACACCATAACATGGAACTCTCCAGCTGTGTGTTGAGACTGAGTATTGGCCATCCTGGCAGGGATTTCTGAGAATTGCAATCTCAACATATGTGGAAGGTGCCAAATTGGAGGAAGCTAAGATTAAATTCTGGAGGACATATTTTAATGCAGTTCATATGCAGGATATTTTCATAGAACTATTTGTGAATTATGGCTTGTATTATATTTGTCCATAATGCTTGAAGACACACATTCTAGCCCTTGTGTAACCTTTGCCTGTATGGTAGCATTATAGCCTGGTATCATCACGTAAATATGTAGAAAGTAGTTAGTCCTTGCAAAGAGAAGACAGTTCCAGTTGTTCTCAAGGAAGTAGGTTTGTGAAATTATTCCAAAAGTTGTCCCTGAATTCTAAACTTAATACTTTACCCAATTATCATTTGTAGACAAGTCTCTCATTTGGGGCAAGATGCTTAAACCAGAAGGAAGAGATTACCTCCAGATATTCTTGTGGACCCATTTCTAATTTTCAATTCAGTTTTTGGACTAAAACTTTTTTTTCTTTAATTTTTGCTCCCCAAATCCTTTCTCAGATTTTTTTGCAGAGGGGCAATGCAGACTGACTAAAGACAGCAAATGTAATTCTAAAGGGCCAGAAGAGGGAGACATGACTGATACAATCAGGCAAATGATCAGATACGAGAAGGTAGCATGGGGGTAGCCGAAGTGCAGAAACACTTTAAAACATCTATTTTTTCTGACCTTGCTCACCAGCAGCCATACATACACTGAGCCTGGCTAATTATTGGTTGCACTGAACTGTTTCTTGTGATCCTCCCCACCAAATATCTAGTGCAGGAGGAAAATCTTTCTTCATATACTTTCCTGTTCTTCTTATTGTGTGGCAAAGTTCTCTTTTATCCTTTGACACTTACTAAGATCGTTTAAAACGATGGGTGGACCCAACTCATGGTTTTCTATTGCTGGAAAGTATCAGTCACAGGAAATAGTATAAGGTCTGCAGAGGCGGTTACTGGAAATTATTGCCCTCCCCATTCTGTGGAGGGATGACTTTTCAATATCACCCCTTATTTAATTGTTTCCAAGAGAAAGTAAGAGAGAGAGAGATTTCTCTTCAGGTTCTTTACCTGATGAGTGTTCTTCATACAGTAAATATTCCTCCTTCAGAAAAAGAGACTGTAAGATAATTGCCCACAGATTTAGGAACCTCAAAATCAAATGTGGCATTCAGGCCCACTTTTGCATGAGATTTTGCAACACATGTATATAAATCTGTAGGAGGGAAATTATGCAAGCTTCTCTTTTGCCATATGCCTGAAACCAACATTAATGCAGCTCTCTACAATTTTCCTTGCCTCAGGAATTCTGGTATAAAGTTAGGCCAAGGAAGTAAACCATAATTTCAGAAGAGGGAATCCAATGCAAAGAATTTCAGCAGGGTGACTCATACTGGCTACTGCATACCTCATGACAGGAATCCATGTTTTCAAATTTGCACTAAGCTGGCTGTAAGGATCAAAAATTAAACTAAACCTATGTATGAAATTGTTGTACAAAGCACCACTCCCAAATATGGCAGATTAAAGCTGAATTTCTAAAAATGAAGCAAGAAATACTTTTCTATAAAATGCACTACAATTTCTACACAGATGATTTTCACATTTTAAAAAAACCTGACGCACATGTCTTTCCTTAGGCAAGCATTATCGCCTGTGATGCAGCCTTCCTATACCATTCATGGTCTCCTGTTTCATGTATTTACGTATGCTATTAGTCACAGGTATGACTTGCAAAAGGGTGTTTCTATAACATAGTGGTAAGGCTCCACTGTGTCCAGATACAATTCAGAAAAAGCCGCTGCTGAACCCTTGGATAGTCACTACCAGTCATTGTACAGGCAGTACTGATCTGGTCTGACTCATGCCATTTTCACACTGATGATATATAGTGGCTTATCATGTCACAAAGCCATTGCTGTGGCGATAAAGAGCCTGTCTTCATTACTGATATATTAGCATAGCAATAGCTTGATGATGCTAAAAGACATTATAAATCTTAGTGTGAAAATGGACTTAAGTCTTAATCTGGGAACAAATGTGAACAACTTTTAGTGCATTTTTAATGCTGAAATTACCTTTAGCACAGCCTGTCCCAGCCTAGTACTTTCCATAGTCTTTGGCCTATAATTATCCATTCTTCTTTCGGGCACATTATGTAAAGACCCACTTCTTTGGAAAAGGCTGTAATGCTGGGAAAGGTGGAATGAAAGAGAAGAAGAGGACAATCAGCAGCAAGGTGGATGGACTCAGTTACAGTGGCGATGAATGCACCATTGAGAGACCTGAAAGGGTTAGGGATAAATCGTCATGGAGAAAATCTATCTGTGTGGTCACTAGGAGTTGAAAACAACTTGATGGCTTACTACTACTACTATTATTATTATTATTATTATTATTATTAATATTATTATTATTCAACTAGAATGTTGTTGTTATTTTAAAAATCCCCATTCTTCTAGCCAGTATGCTGGCTGGGAATTCAAAGAGTTGTTGGCTAGCACATGAGAAGAGTATTGGGTTAGGGAAGGCTGTTCTAGGTTGAATAAATTCTACTACAGGATGAACATCTTTTTTCCTGCTTTTCAATAGTCATAGTATGCCTCTATGGACTGATTTATCTTCAGTGTTCCAGGGCCACCTAGAAGAATGTATGGATAATAAAGTAGCTTAGACAACAGAATGCACAAGTTATTCTAACCAATCTAACTTACATCTCCAGTGGGAAATCGTACTACTGTATGGTATTTTAAAAATCAAAATAATTGCCTGCTACCTAGAAAACTTTTTTTGTGATTGATGATATGCATTATGCTGTTTCATATTAGAAATAAAGTTCAGGTTTCCATTTGTTCAGTTATATAGGAAATCAATTCTTTTCTTTTAGAATTTCAGTACAGACAGTGACAGTTCAATAAAAGATTTCCTCTTCTCTAAATCATCACTTTCTATAAGTTGTAAGGCTAATCATACACATATACCCTATGTAGTTGAGAGAAATGTGAGTAGATGTATCTATAAGTGTTTATAGTAATGGCAGATTGAAATGCAGACTGGTGGAGTTTAGATTTAATATCTCTGCTGTGAGGAACAGCAGGGAAGCTCAGAAGGAAAAAAGATGAATCTGGAAAAACTACCTATGCCTCTGATCTAGATGATTTGTTATCATGTAGTTTATCACATTATGTATAGTTGAGAATATGATAGATAAGGCGGAACAGAATATCATAGTCTCATTCCCCCCACCCCAGACAAATATCTATCCCATTCCTTTGAACTTCCCCACATCTTTTTTTCCTTCACTACTCAAGTACATGATGCAGTTAAAAGAATAGCCCTGCTGCCAAAATAAGTTATTTTCTAGCTATTGCCTGAAAAGGTTTGGTAAGCTCCATTTTCATAAATATATATCAAAATATTTTCCAAAATACGTTATTCCATAAGCCAGGGAAAGGCAATCTGATGCATACCTTGAAGCTGCAATCCCTACAGTCCCTTGCATTTAGATGGTAACTGGGAATGAAATCCAAGATAGCTGAAGGACACAAGGTTACCTATTTCTTTCATAGGTGGTCTCCCTCCTTGGCATGTCTAGTTCAAAGCCTGGAAACCTGTGGCTTCTATGTCTTCCAGTAGTCCTGTTCAGACTAGCCAATGCTGTAAAATACTAGGAACTCAGCTTGACAGTTCTGGAGGTCAAAGTTTCCCCATTCTTAGTCTGGTTTGGTACAGCTATCAGAAGACCAAGATAGTTGATTCTGGAAAAACATATGGACTGATATAAAAGAGGAGGCTCCTGACCTTTAGTAAATCAATAAAATGAAAAAAGCTCAGAAGGTGCAACTTGGTAATGCAAGCTACACACATTGAAATTCCCTCATCAACCCAATTATTGAGAGTAGAATAAAAGCTCTATTCTCTGTTGGAGCTGGTCATCCATCATAGATCAGGGAGACATTCCAAATCTGGCTGCTGGATGAATTCAGATATTAGATCAAGCTAACAATGAGAAGGTATTATGCCTATGTCCTGCTATTGCCTCATCATCAATTTGTAAAACTGTAGAAAATATTATTCATATTCATATTCAAGTTCCACTCCCTTTTCGCACTGAAGATGTTGCCTAGCCTGGCAATGAAACGTCTGCATGAAAACAACAAGGCTCAGAGAGCACCAAAGACTCCCTATTCATATTCTCTCTGATTTCAGTCCTATTGCTCTGAGCTTGAGGACATCAACAATTTAATCATGCAGACATTCACTCAGGTATATAGCCCATTTAGTTGAATGAGTCTTACTCTCAGTAAATGGTTGTAGAATTATAGCCTCAACATCAGTCATGTGTGTGCCTATTCCAAACTAATACTCATTAAGCTCAATGGATTTACTCCCAGATAATGTGTGCCAAAAAAGCTTTTAAAAAAAACCCCTCACACTTGATATAATTATCTCAAAAAAAATCATGACATTCATGAGAAACAATGATACAGAGGTTTAGCTCAGCACAAGTTGACTGATGATTATGTGCCATTAAGTCAGTTTTGACTCTTAGAGAGACCACATAAATATATTTTCTGCAGGATGATCTGTCCCCAACCTGGAACTTCCAGTACAACAGTGCGCCCATTGCTGCTGTAATTAAGTTTATCTCCCTTGCTGCTGTCATCCTCTTTTCTCTTTTCTTCCACCTTTCCCAGCATTACAGTCTTCTCAAGAGAGCTAAGTCTTTACATAATGTGCCCAAAATATGATAATTTGAGCCTGGTCATTGGTGAGAATTCTGGACTGATTTGTTCAATGATCCATTTGTTTGTTTTCTTGCAGCACAGGTTATACAATGTTAAAATGTATGGAGAGAATACATAGTCTATTCCTAGTTTAGCACATACAGACCAGTCTGATTCCTTTGAGAACCTTTTGCTCCAGCAGAATAATGAATAGGTCTCAGGCGTGTATTGCAAAATCCCTACATCCTGCAATTTAAAAACCCTCATGTTATACTTCAATAGGATATTAAAAGCATGTGAAGTGACATGATATTAATTGTATTAACTTGATACAGATGCTCTTTTTCCCCCATCAGCTTTGGGTAATTTTTTCCCTTTAAGTGCTGTGGCCAGCAGCACCCTTTATATATTTTGTGGGTCTGCATGGGTGCTAAGTTAGCCGTGTGCATTACAGAAGATGTCATCCTGCTGAACACCATTTTAAAGCCTGTTGCCTTTTGATCATGGAAGAAAGTTTACAAATTTATGAGCACACACAGAACTCGGGAAATGACTTCACAGAAATCCCAATGGTCAAGAGTAGAGACAAGAATCTCACAGTCCCATATCAGTCTGGCTGACAGCAGGATGATGTGCAGGGCTTGGTCCCAAAAACTGTGGAAAAGTGTGCCTCTGTGTCTGTAAAAGGTAAAGGTAAAGGTTCCCCCCCCATATTTGTGCAGTCGTGTCCGACTCTAGGGGCCGGTGCTCATCTCCGTTTGTTAGCCGAAGAGCCAGCGTTGTCCGAAGACGCTTCCACGGTCATGTGGCCGGCATGACGTGCACAGAACACTGTTACCTTCCCACCGAAGTGGTACCTATTCATCTAGTTGCATTTGCATGCTTTCGAATTGCTAGGTTGGCAAGAGCTGGGGCTAGTGCGGGAGCTCACTCCGTCACGCAGGGCTAGGGATTCGAACCTCCAAACTTGCAATCTTCCGATCAACAAGCCTGGCGTCTTACCCACTGAGCCAGCACGCCCCTCTGTGTCTGTGGCACATGCAAAAAAAAGAGAAAGGAGAATGGGAGAGGGGAAACGGTGGTGGTAGCTTTGAGGCAACTTTCAGAGAATGGAAACAGAGCACCAATTTCACCTGCTGAAGTCCCATGTTCAGTTTCAGATAAGCCTAGAAAAATGAAGGTCCAAAGTCCTGAAGAGCTGCTGCTTTTCTGTGTTGAACATACCAGCTAGGTGAGAGAAAGAACTCACTCACTTGAAGGCAGTTTGCTTTGTACTCTGCTCCTGAAGAGATCTGATTTTCTAATAGATCATCTTCTTTCTATTTCTTTTTTTTTTCTTTAAATACATTTACGAAACATACCTTCCATCCAACAAGCATTAAGAGCAATGGACAATAAAATTACCATTAAAAATTTCACATCATAAAACAATAAAGATGTAAGTATGACCATCAGTTTTAATCAGTGCAGGATATATATAAACAATACACTTCTGGCAATACAGCTGTCTTCTCTTTCTCGCCATGGTATTATTTGTATTCCTAATAGCCCCACAAACTTTTAGCTTGGCTCCTTTTTCCGGAACAAATTGTGAGCCAAGGCATCTGGGCATTGTCCAAGGAAAATGCAGGCACAAGCTATATGTAATCAGAGAGCTAATATTTCTAAGCTTATTTTGAACAACTGGTACACATCAAGACATCTCTGTGCTCTGTGTTGTATCATCTCCAAGTATTTATCATGATGGTTTGGCTTCATACAGTACGTGATGTGAAGCTTGTCAAAAGTGAAGTACACATTCATTTTCTTCATAAAATGTCAAACCCAACAACAAAATTGTTTCTATTGTAGATACGCAGTCCTAATTCTCATAATCATCATGCAGATACTTATTCCCTTGAGTACAGGTGGTCCTCGTTTAGCGACCACAATTGGGACTGGCAACTCAGTCATTAAGTGAAGCAGTCGCTAAGTGAAACAGCAACTATGCTTACAATCTTACTTCAGCTTCCCTTTGCTTTACAGAACTGCAAAGGTCATAAATGCGAGGACTGGTGACAAAGTTAGTTTTTCATCACTGTCATAACTGTGAACAGTCACTAAATGAGGACTACCTGTATTAATTTTGTTTTAATCTCAGATACTACTGTTGCAAATTAATATCCCCATTGTCAAATATATATACCGCCCAGAGTTCCCTTGTGGGGAGATGGAGCGGTATATAAATTGAAATATAAATAAATGAATAAATAAATAAATATATCCGGTCAGAAGACATTTTTCTGAAGTTGTGTCTTCTGGATCTTCTTAAAGACATCTAAATCACAAGGTTGTTGTGCGATAAAACTGAAGTATTGGCTGAACAGACGATTAGGCCCAAAACTAGATTTAACAGATGGTGCGACATATTTTGCCCTAAACGTGTTTGGGAAGCTATTAACCTAAGTAGATAAGACTAAGCCTGCTTAGTCTTTTCCTTTTACTGTGCTTTCCTCCCCATGGGGGAACAGGAACTGATACTTCTTACCCTTTCTTCATCCTTTACTCCCTTCTTTTCAATCTACTGTTTACCAGATCTATCTATCTTCTTTCTTTCTTTCTTTCTTTCGTTCTTTCTTTCTTTCTTTCTTTCTTTCTTTTATTAAAACTTGGAAGAAGAACATTTAAAAACTTACTGGCAGATCCTTTCTTCCAAGGATTCTCCAGTATAGGATAGTTACAAGGGCTGCCCCCGGTCAGGCCTTAGTATGTCTGGCTGGGAAATTCTTAGCCATCACACCAGCATCTTCTCCATTTATTCCAGCCCTAGGAAAAATAGGACAGAAGATACTTTGCAGGATGGTCCGTTCACAGAACAGCCATGCAGGGAAGGAGGCGAGCCAGACCTAAACTGTCCAGGCATGGACCCAAAACATGTATTGTACATGGTTGTGTCTTGGGGTACGGAGAGCAGGAAAACGATGGGGTCATCAGTGGTGGATAAGGGGAGGTAGGGAAGGGAAGCCACTGGAAAGATCAGGGAGAGGGTGGGCATGCTTTCATTCAAGGGCACCAATAGCTAAAGGAAGAGGAAAATACAACAAATGCTAAAATCAGCAAAAGACAAAAGGGACCCCCGCACCACTGCAGGAGTATACCGCATACCATGCAGCTGCGGACAAGTATACATCGGAACCACAAAATGAAGCATTCACACCAGGATAAAAGAACACGAAAGACACTGCAGACTACAGCAACCGGAAAAATCTTCAGTAGCTGAACATGCTCTCAAGCAAATGGGACACAAAATCCTATTTGAAAACACAGAAATACTGGACAACACCAAAAGCCACTACACCAGATTATACAGAGAAGCCATTGAAATTCACAAACACCAGCACAGTTACAATAAAAAAGAAGAAAGTCTAAAAATTAGCAAAACCTGGCTACCAGTCCTGAAAAACACAGCCTGCAAAAGGTCAACAAACTCAGTCCAACCACCAGGACATGGGAATACTTCTCACAATGAACATGCTAATCACGCTCATCAGCCACTCGTTAACATTTCAACACAACAAAAAACTCCACCTAATCTCCTATAACTTAGCTCTATAAATAGAAAACAAACAAAACATTGCCACTCTACCTGGACACAGAGGTTTCGCTTCTGTCTATGCTCCTGCACTCTGAAGATGCTGGCCACAGATGCTGGCGAAACATTGGGAACCACAACTTCCAGAACACGGCCACACAGCCCGGAAGACCCACAACAGCAATCTCCATTCACCTTTTGTTCTTCCTTATCCCTGCTAGTGTATTGCTCCTCTTTTCCTTGCTCAAACTACTTCATGTTCACAGTCAATATTTTATAGAATGACCAACTTTGACAGATGCTGCAGTGTTTGCTAACTGTGCACAGAACTGCTGGAAGATGAATTATGACATACACAGTAAGCCCAAAGGCCCACAAGTTCTAGATAGACAGGAGGCCAGCGGCTATACCATACAGTAAACAGCTAGCTAGTCAAGGCTGCAGCCAGAGACCATTCTGAATGCATGCATTTCCCCAATTTTGATTGACAGAGAGCTAAAGCAAGAAGATGCTGCTTCTGGAGGGCTATGACCAATGAGGGGATTACAGCCTGAACTGACCAGTCCATGCCTGCATGGCAGATAACCAGGCAACAAGGAGGATGGAGTAAAACAGGATAGCAGGATGGAAAAAATGGCAAGACAGGCAGGAAAATAGAATTGCTAAGGAAGCATATTGCCCAGAAGCCCCTCTACCCTGACATTGCTACTGCAGTGGGTGAGCAAACATAGAACACTGTCTTATATCCCTCAGGCTGTTCTACTTCTCAAACCCAAACAGGACTCTGATTGCTTGGAAAGCAAATATACCACTGAGTTATGTGCCAAAAGTTTATGGCTGTGGTCTACCTTCTGAAGATAAGTTGCATAGTGGCCTAAGAGATGTTTGGTTGCACAGCTTTTGGCCTCCAGTAGTTTGGCAATTTTCAGCAACATTTTCCTGCCTGCCTCAGGCATTCCTGTGGGCAAGGTCAATAATGCTGCATTTACTTCCTTGTTTTGTAAATGGATGGTATTGAGAGGATACTTGGTAGAGTATAGGAGCAGGAAGTTTGTTATCATTTCCTTTAATTCTCACGTATGTATGTGTACAACATACAACAGGGAGGCATAGAATTAAAAAGTTACTTGCAAGCTGTATAGTTACTTCAAAGAAGCTTATATATCATGTTGATATTGTGAAGGAATATTTAAACTTACATGCAGGATATACAAAACTAATTAAGAACACTGGATAAAACCTAAATAGAAATTATTAATGCTAAAAAAAAGTTTGCAAATTCCCATTGTTGCTACACAGTTAAGATACATGGAGACCTTGTCAAATTCCTATTATTTTCCATGTCTCTAGCGATTTGTTGAAGACCACAGTACAGTATGTTTATCAAATCTGTTCAGTCACTTCAGAACTATTCTCATGGGGTTGGTTAGCTTTTCTCTGTATGCTTGCTTCTTTCACAATTATTTATTTACTGTGTAGTGTGGGTTCCCATTATTCACATCCATGTCCCCAAGGCCTTCTATAACCTTGGTAGAGGATAGAGTGTTTTACACAAGCTGTGTTTATTGTAATTTAAAATTTGTCACCATCTCCTGTTTTATAATAATTTTATTGCTGAAAATGAAAATACAGCTGCTTTCTGGATCCCATTCCAGTTACCAGTTTCAGCTCCTCATGTATATATTGCCCTGTAACTAATTCATATCTCTAATTGAACTAAAGTGCAAGGATTTAAAATAGGTTCGCTCATGCAGATCAGCGGTCCCCAACCTTTTTGGCACCAGGGACCGGTCGTAGAAGAAAATTTTTCCACGGACCGGGGGGGCGGGGTTTGCAGGCGGGAGCCAATCATGTGCACTAGGGGGGCGGGGTTTGCAGGCGGGAGCCAATTTCGCACACTGGAGGCGGGGTTTGCAGGCGGGGGCCAATCACGCACAGCAGGGGCGGGGTTTGCAGGCAGGAGCCCCGCGGCCCACTTCCTAACAGGCCGTGGCCCACTAGTGGGCCGTGGCCCACAGGTTGGGGACCCCTGATGCAGATAACCTAGCAAAGAGTTGGGGAGGAGTTTCAGGCACAGATTCCCTAAGGCCCAAAAATACTGTATATTGTAGCTTCTGACTGACCACCTGTATTCTTGTGTCAGCTGCTCAGTTCCAAAGGCATTTTTTACCCAAGGAAATAAACCCTAAGTAGCTCTTTCAAGGAAGCAGGGGTTCCAAAAATATCAACCCTACAGCAAACGTGGTGGGTGTGAGGTTCTCTAGCATGATATTACATTATTGTGTAAGGTAGCTGAATAAGTTTCATAACTACTGTAAATAAAAGCTTATATCAAGGTGCAATCTTCGACTAAGACACAAGTTCTTCTAGTGTCCTGGCTAAGCAGAAGGTTCAGTTGGAGCCTCTCACTTTCTGATATTCACTCCATATTTTTTATCATTAACTAGTTTGTTGGCTGATGTTTTTAGAAAGGTATTCTCCCACCGTAATTCCTCTTTATAGATATGGAAGGGTACATTACAGTTGTAAGCCGGTAAACACATAGGACACACATCAGGAAATTACAGACAAATCAAAGTCATGCTTTACTTGAGTATTTTACCAAAAAGTTAAAGTAGATGAGGGTCCGACAACTATGGAACAATCATTTGTGTTTCTTTAAGTCAAAAGTATTTGGTAGTGACTGATTCAGATCTAATGGAAATTTATTGGATAGAAATAACTCTCCTTTCCAAAGCTTTATTCTTCAGAGGAATAGTTTCTGAGAGCAGTTCCAATTGGGAAAGCAGTGCAACAGGAAAGGTTCCCCATATAAGGGCCCCTCCAGAGAATCTCCATTAACACGATTTAGTTGATAGTTCAAGCCAAAGAAGCCATTTTTATTTTCCTCTTGTTTTAATTTGTATGTCCATTTTATTTGTCTTTGCATTTTGTTTGTTTTACGGTTTTATACCGGGCTATAGATTTTTATTTTGTTTTATTTTGTTTGTGGTTTTAATTTTTTGTAAGCCATTTTAAGGACCTTTTTTTTATAAGAATTTTATAAAGTTTCAAGCAAAGATAAAAGTTACAGAAAAACAAAAAACTACAAAGGAAAAAAGGGAAAAAAATTAAAAAGTGTAGAAACAGAAGAGAAAATTTTTCAAAATTACAAAAAGAGGTGACTTCCGACTTTTAACAGCAAGGCTATACAACAATATTCCATAATCAATCCCTTACTATATTAAACCAAGATCACATTATTTCTATAAATCATTCCATTGGCACATTATAAAAATCACTAAATACAGTTGCTCCCTCCCCTTATATTAAAAGAAGTGTGTGTGTGTGTGTGTGTGTGTGTGTGTGTGTATCCCCTAATCAACTTCCCCCCAAATATAACATTTATTTAATTATTTCCTTCCTACTACTATTCTATACATTCCTGTCTACTATAATAAAGATCAAACTAAAAAACATATAAATTGTCTGCCATTGTACTTGATAATACAACAATTTTAATAATCTTAATCATATTAAACCCAAAACCAGACATTTATTATTATTTTTATTATACCTTAATAAACTTAATCCAAATCGTTAAAGATAAATGAAATCAGCCAAACCCTAAAAGCAATCCAGATAAATATTCTTGAACCCTTATCCCATTTCAAAATAAACCAAAGCATTTACATATCCCCACAATGTTCACAGAGCTTTTTTCTTTAAAAAATCAAACAGCCCAACCGGCCCCCTCAAAAACTCCAACTTCTCTTCAGGAGACCTCCCATACATAATAGCCCCTTCTTTTCCATGGCGTTCCATCAGAAGATCAATTTCACTTATGGCTTGCAACTCGATCACTCCCTTTAATTTCTTCAACTCAACTATCCAATCTTCATCCAACATCTCAGCAGAAGTCCCGATCTCACTCTTAGAAGATACATTTCTGTCGCTGTTAAATTCCTCAGTTTCATCCACGACATCCCCAACCAGATGACACATTTTAGACCTCATATTTTCCACAATCTCCTGAATGCCTTGCATAAAAACTTGGTAGGAGTCAGAAAGAATCTGTTTAAAATCTTGTTGGAAGTCAGAAAAAGTCTGTTTAAGATCCTCCATGTCTCACGCAGTAGATTATGGTGCCCCCTAGGAGCTTAAACAGTGAAAGTCGAAGATATGAAAGGATTCCAGAATGTGTTTACATAAGCAAAAGTGAGATATGCAGACAGTTCCCCAGCGAAAGAAGAAGCAGAAAACTGAAAGTTCAAAACAGCCAATTCAACGTGTAGGAAAATGCTAATATCTTCAAATTTAGTACAAAAATAATAACAGGGAGACAATTATTTACTCTCAATCCTCCTTAATATTTGGATGGAAAACAAAGTCCAAAACTTAAAAAGATTTTTTTAAAAAATTGATCCCAAAAATAACAATAAGCACCAAGAGAACCTGCTTCTCCTTGCTGTAGAAAGCCTCTCTTAGGATACGCGTACTTAAAAGAAATATAAATGGGGTGATTTAGAAATGGGGTGGCCGGTCTTAATGTCCCTTTAAGGCTACAGCGCAGCTTGGAAATGGTGACGTCCCAGCCTGCCGACTAGCTCTTACCAGTCGAGCGTGAACACTGTTTGCGATCTTCTGGCTGCAAGCAGCCGTCCAGAGGACAGATGGGGTGATTCCAGGTGTTCTCCTTTTTCCGGAAAAACACTCCTGGGCTTCAGGAAAAACCTGCCTAAGCCCAAGAAAACTGCCGCGTTGTCAGTTCTGCCCGCTGAGCCCGCGGGCACAGCTGCTAAGTCCGCCATGTCCCCACTGGAAGTCCCATCTTAAGGACCTTTGAAGGGCAAGTTATAAATGGAATGAATAAAGAAATCAATTTCCTCAGTGTCAGGATCCCAATCCAAATGGGATTGCATTTTGATCTTTAAACAAAACACAGAGCATTATAATTATGGAACTCTCTGTCATTTATTTCTGCCCTTGTATTGAAACCAAATAATCTATAACCAGCTGCTGTAGAATGATGTAGAATGTTTTTTTTTACATTTGTAGATGTGCAAAAAACTGATGCCTGGACCATGTTTGAATTTCTAATAACTTATTGTCAAATCAATTGTGAATATTTCACATTGCCTTAGAACTGGCAGAATTATAGGCAGTAGGTTCAATTTCAGTTGGGGGTTTCTCTTTTGACAGAATAGAAAGCAGTGAAGATTAAAATCAGTAGCAACAACTAAATGATGGATGGAAATAATTTCTTTCTTCCCTTTTTCTCTCCTTCCAACTATGCAGCTGCTACATTTATGGAACACTGGAAGAGAAAACAGATGAGGCTGAATTACAGATGGGATCTTACTGGCTTTGAAGAAGAAGAAGTATGTTAACTCTGTTACATGCTGTTTCATTGGTTGTTATATTAGCTAAATGATCTTTAATTTTCAGCTGGTGACCCATTGGAAAGGAAAATCCTGCACATACACCATTTCTAAATTTGGGAAGGGTGTGTTAGTATCGGTCTTGTTACCATGGAAGCATGAAGTCTTGGCTGCAGAATGAAGGTCACGCCTAGTAATGTGGGCATTAAAACATGTATAGCTCAAGAATTATTCCCTTGGTGTAGAAACCATAGTATGTGAACATACTCATAATTTGTTCAGTTTTGAGGATACAGTCGCCATGATTACACAAGTTTACAATTATCCAAAATGTACTTGCTGTATGAGTTCAAAATTAGTTAAATATTACTTCTATCTAGATTATTGATTGGAGACTGAAACTACTAACTTATATAAGAAATACCTAAGGAACAGAAAAAAGGAAAATATCTTTTAAGAATGTTTTATTTCTCAATTCTATTTGAAATTTAAAGAAATGGTTTGTGAATAGCTGTGTTTACAATACCATTTAAATGAAAAGGAGGTTAATCAGCCATTTAGTTTTAATTGTGAATTTTTATTTACAAAGAAATGTATTGACCTGACAAATTTAAAATATCCTATCAGATATCTATCTCTGTGTTATCAAGTTCAGTATTCAACCAAATAAATAAATGTCCTATTAACTGTAAGTACAAAGAGCTGGATCTCTTTGGAAGATTCAGTTGGTGGATTTTGCTCATATTTAATCTTAGGGCTATACAATATACACTGCTCAAAAAAATAAAGGGAACACTGAAACAACACAATGTAAGTCCAAGTCAATCACACTTCTGTGAAATCAAACTGTCCACTTAGGTAGCAACACTGATTGACAATCAATTTCACATGCTGTTGTGCACATGGAATAGACAACGGGTGGAAAGCATAGGCAGTTAGCAAGACATCCCCAATAAAGGAGTGGATCTGCAGGTGGTGACCACAGACCACTTCTCAGTTCCTATGCTTTCTGGCTGATGGTTTGGTCACTTTTGAATGCTGGCGGTGCTTCCACTCTAGTGGTAGCATGAGACGGAGTCTACAACCCACACAAGTGGCTCAGGTAGTGCAGCTCATCCAGGATGGCACATTAATGCGAGCTGTGGCAAGAAGGTTTGCTGTGTCTGTCAGCGTAGTGTCCAGAGCATGGAGGCGCTACCAGGAGACAGGTCAGTACATCAGGAGACGTGGAGGAGGCCGTAGGAGGGCAACAACCCAGCAGCAGGACCGCTACCTCCGCCTTTGTGCAAGGAGGGACAGGAGGAGCACTGCCAAAGCCCTGCAAAATGACCTCCAGTGGGCCACAAATGTGCGTGTGGCTGCTCAAACGGTCAGAAACAGACTCCATGAGGGTGGTATGAGGGCCGGACGTCCACAGGTGGGGGTTGTGCTTACAGCCCAACACCGTGCAGGACGTTTGGCATTTGCCAGAGAACACCAAGATTGGCAACTTCGCCACTGGCGCCCTGTGCTCTTCACAGATGAAAGCAGGTTCACACTGAGCACATGTGACAGACGTGACAGGGTCTGGAGACGCCGTGGAGAACGTTCTGCTGCCTGCAACATCCTCCAGCATGACCGGTTTGGCAGTGGGTCAGTAATGGTGTGGGGTGGCATTTCTTTAGGGGGCCGCACAGCCCTCCATGTGCTCGCCAGAGGTAGCCTGACTGCCATTAGGTACCGAGATGAGATCCTCAGACCCCTTGTGAGACCATATGCTGGTGCGGTTGGCCCTGGGTTCCTCCTAATGCAAGACAATGCTAGACTTCATGTGGCTGGAGTGTGCCAGCAGTTCCTGCAAGACGAAGGCATTGATGCTATGGACTGGCCCGCCCATTCCCCAGACCTGAATCCAATTGAGCACATCTGGGACATCATGTCTCGCTCCATCCACCAACGCCACGTTGCACCACAGACTGTCCAGGAGTTGGGGGATGCTTTAGTCCAGGTGTGGGAGGAGATCCCTCAGGAGACCATCCGCCACCTCATCAGGAGCATGCCCAGGCATTGTAGGGAGGTCATACAGGCACGTGGAGGCCACACACACTACTGAGCCTCATTTTGACTTGTTTTAAGGACATTACATCAACGTTGGATCAGCCTGTAGTGTTCTTTTCCACTTTAATTTTGAGTGTAACTCCACATCCAGACCTCCAGGGGTTGCTTACATTTGATTTCCATTGCTAATTTTTGTGTGATTTTGTTGTTAGCACATTCAACTATGTAATGAACAAAGTAATTAATACAAATATTTCATTCATTCAGATCTAGGATGTCTTATTTCAGTGTTCCCTTTATTTTTTTGAGCAGTATATTTATTAAACAGAACACTAAAAGAAGTACTGTTATTGGAAAAGAAGAATAGGTAGAGTCTAATTATGTGGAGTCCTTGGTGCTCTCTGAGCCTTGTTTTTTTCTTGCAGACATTTTATTGCCAGACTAGGCAACATCTTCAGTGCGAAAAGGGAGTGGGACTTGCTCTCTGTTTATATACCATGGCTTGTCCTGCGTGTGTTGGTGGGGGTGTTGTTCTCTCATTGGTAGTTCCTCGATTGGGCTGTTTGCTGCTTGGTTGATTGACTGAGTTAATAGTTCCTTGATTAGGGTATATTGTGCTGTTTGATTGTTCCTCTGGTGCTAATCCTGGTGTTAATCTTTGCTTATCTGGGTGTTCATTGCTGGCAAGGAGGTGTTCTGGTCTTTTGGCTTTTCTATTGTCCCTTATGAATGGTATGTAAATGTTGTTTACCCCTATGTGTCTGTTGATGGCTGCTTTGTCTGAGTGCCAAGCTTCCAGGAATTCTCTAGCATTTTTGGATTTGGCTTGGTTTAAGATGCTCAGTTTCCCAGTTGAAAGTATGGTTAAGTCTGTCCATGTGTTGTGAGATTAAGGAGTTTTCATCGTGTCTTCTGACTGCTAGTTGGTGTTTGTGGATGCGCTCTGCTAGTCTTCTGCCCGTCTGTCCTACATAGTGGCTGCTACAGTCCTTACACTGTATGTTGTAGATAACTCCTGTTTTTTCTTCTTGGGCTACTGGGTCTTTTGGGTTACTTAAGATGTTCAGAAGGGTTTTGATTGGTTTATGTGCTATGGTGATGCCATGTGGTTGTAACGGTCTACTGGTAGTTTCTGAGATGTTTCTGATGTATGGCAGTGTTATCCTTTTCATAGCTTCTGTTGGTTGTGTTGTAGTGGGTTGGGTGGTCAGGCATTTTTTGATAAAGTTGAGTGGATATCCATTTTGCTGGAAGATGCTGTATAGATTATCTGTTTCCTTTTTCTGTTGTTCTGTGTTGCTGCAGTGCGTTAGTGCTTGTCTGAATAATGTTCTTACACAGCTTCTTTTGTGGGAGGTTGGGTTGTTACTTTGGTAATGGAGCACTTGGTTAGTGTGGGTAGATTTCCGGTAGACTTGCGTTTCTTGAATGCCATCATTTCCTCCACTGATGAGGATGTCTAAGAAGGGTAGTGTGTTGTTGTTTTCTTCTTCCCTTGTGAATTTTATTCCATTGAAGATGTTGATGGTTTCATGTGTTTCCTCCAGTTGATCCTTTTTTATTATGATGGTGTCATCTACATACTGGATCCATACTTTGGGTTGTATACATGGGAGTGCTATCATTTCTAGACGCTGCATTACAATCTCTGCTATGAGTCCCCATGGGTGTTCCTTTGATTTGTTGGTATATTTGTCCATCAAACTGAAAGTAGGCAGAGGTTGATGAGGTCCATGATTCTGGGTATTTCTATCTTAGTGTATTTGACTAGGTCGGGTGTATTTCGTAGAACTGCTGCCATGGGTTCTTTCGCTAGTGCTGGGTCTAGAGTGCTGGGTCTAGGGTAAAGAGTGCAATGACATCGAATAACACCACAATTTCATCTTCTTCTATTTTTAAGTCTTTGATTTTCTGGAGGCACTGTAGTGGGGAGTTGATAGAATATTCGCTCTCCTCTGTAAGATGCCTAAGTTTATTTGTGAGCTCTTTAGCTATATTGTAAGTGGGAGTCCCTGGTAACAATACAATTGGCCAAAGCGGTATGCCAGGTTTGTGTATTTTGGGGCGTCCGTAGAAGCATGGGAGGATGGGTCCACTGCTTTTCATCCACCTCTGTTCTTTTGTGATTTGACCTTTCTTGGTGAGGTCGTTACGAGTTCTTTTTACCTTGTTGTCCAGTTTCTGTATGGGATTGGTGTTTACTAGGGTGTAGGTTTCTTTGTCCTCAACTAATTCTTTAGCCTTTTGTATATATTGCAATCTGTCCATAATGACGGTGGTGCGGCCTTTGTCTGCTGGGAGGATGATGATAGTTTGGTCCCTCTTTAGGTTTTTTGAGTGCTGCTCTGTCCTCTGCTTTCAGTTGGTTCTGTTTCCATGTCCTTCTGGTTTGTGGTATGATTATCTGTCTTACGTTCCCTTGGGTTTCTGTGGTAAGTCCTGTAGATGTTGCCTAGTCTGGCAATGAAACGTCTGCAAGAAAACAACAAGGCTCAGAGAGCACCAAGGACTCCACAGTTCAACCCTGAGCTACAAATATTCTCTTCAAGAGTCTAATTAGCAACGTTCTTCAAGCCATTCTTTCTCTTGCAACAATTTTTCCACTTCTATGAGTCTCATACCCACCTCAGGTTTATTTTTTGTAATTTATTTTTGAGACAACATAGCTGCAAAGGAAAAGGGGAATCACCCACCTCTCAGTCTGCCAGCAGAAACTGCTTCTGCTAGCAGAAGCTCTAACATTGATGAATGGGCAATCATGTTTTGCTTCTAAAAACCTGCAGCAAAGTTGACCAGTCCGTTCAGCCTCTCTGATGAATCACGTTCTAATAGTATAAATCATAGCTAATTATATTTAATTAATATTATAAATTTTAATTGATTAATCAGTGAATTTTGCATATTTTCATAAAAACAAACTGGAGAACATATTGGAGAAAATTAAGCTGTTCATTTTTTGATGATGCACATGTATGTGTCAGTGGAAAAGACCTCCTGTGTGAGAATGGGACACCTCCCTTTTTCAGTGGGGTTTATCATGTACATTTTCTTTAAGTCATTATATCAATATATATAGTCACTTATGAAGTGTGTTGGTCAATTAATTAGAACATTTTCTTGAGCAGAAACTTATTAAATAGTAGATTTACCTCACGGCTATATAATTTTGCAGCTGATGTCTAAAAAGGGTCTTCAGTGGCAATTAATTGGTCTAAGTCTGTGATTTCATTTGATCTCTGACCCAAAATAGCATTAACATAAATGACATATTAAAATTGATATCTAAATCTCAATGCTGGGATGGTTTCATAGACACTATAAAACAACTGTTCTTTTATTTTTGGTATCTTGTTGTTAGCTTACATGAAAGTCAGAAGGATTAGCTGTATCCTTGTAATAGCAAATATCTTTCAGGATTATGTTCAGTGTTCCCTGTAGTGATAACAGTGACCTGAGATAACTGCTGTTAATAGAACGTATTTTATTTGTCACTTAACATATTCCAGTCCCAATAATTCAGTCCTATGATCAAATTACTTGGGTATGCATTTAAATCCTATTGAAGAAATGAATTTCTAATATGTTGGAATACTGCCACACAAGTGTTATTTGAAGTAGTTATTTCAATAATAGTTATGTAAGAGTACAGTGCACCCTGTATGTTCAGTTATTTGATACCATCAGAGTTCTGGGCCATAATACTATTTAGTTTTTCTGGATCTTGAGTAAATATGTTTCTTATCATGCTGACAGTTCCACAAAATAAATTCAAAGGAAGATCTTTCCCATCCCACAGCCCATGGATATTGCTATGTACCGTCTAATTCTTATACAGTACCTACATTCACACAAATAAAAATAATTGTGTCAAGAGTATCATTTTGCAACAGTGAAGTAATTTTAATTTTATGTTTTTTGTTTTGTTTTTTATGGTTTCCTGAAGGAGGCAGTCAAGGTTTGGCATTTTTGTTTTGTTTTTTTATAATTTCTCTAACTTTTTCTCTATCTGGTGGTGAAAGATGCGTTTTGATCTCCTCTCATTTTTCCTCAGCATCTGTCTGTCTTTAGAATTTCCACTGCAATTATTCTTTCCTCTTTTATAATATCCTCAAATGGAACTTTTTCATATCCATCCAATCTCAGTCCAATGCATTTTTAAAGGTAATCTCCAAACCTTTCAGCTGTCTCATTCTTTCCATTTCTGATTCTTTTCCACATATTTTCTCTGTATATCTGACTAAACTGAAATTATAATTTATTAATTTTAATTAACGGAACTGAAATTAACTTTTTTTGTTAAGACATATCAAATTAATGTATAGAGGAGCATCCTTTAATTGTACATTTAAGCTCTGATCAACTTACCGCCACCCCCTTTTCCCCATATATGACATGCAGTCTGTTCTGATACGGCCTCTTTGCAATGCCTGGAAAGAACCATTCAGGCTTAAAACAAATTAAAAATTAAAGCCTTTCAGTCGAATTGAATTCCTGATGACTTCATGAACGTGTCCATGTAGCTTTCTTGGCAACAGTAGACAAATGGTTTGCTGTTGTCTTCTAGAACATTTTCTTCAATCTCACAGTCTAGCCTTCAGACCGAAAATTCCCTTGGCACCCATCCAAACACTAATCAGGCCTGACCCTGCTTAGCTTCCAAGCCTAGACAAGATCAGCCATATGCTGTCACCTGCTGAGACTTAAAGCATACATCAAGGGTGAAAACCAGCACATTGTGAAATCTGAAGTCCTTTGCTGTTATAGAAAATGGTTACAAGGCTGTGGCACTACCCCAATTACTATGCCTATTGGAGAAAGAACAACCTCAATCTAGGAGCATCCTCACCATTAAGATAAAGAGAGTGCATAGCCACAATATTTTCAGCCAGTTAGTGACAAAGGAAGCCTTTTAAATTAAGTTATAGCAGAACTTTACCCAGATACGTTGTAATAATTTTAAGTTATATTCAGTGAGTCTCATGGTTCCCCTGTATATGTGACTAATTTACAGGATCACCCAAGAGCTGAATATGAAGCTAAAGTATTAGAAAAATCTCTCAAGAAAGAATACAGAAATAAAGAGGTAAGATAACAATTTGTTTTTATTTAAAGAAACTTAATGTAATGAAAAATTAAAAGCATGATTTATTTTTAAAATCATAGCAAAGGGTTTTCACATTTATGTTATCCATTGTAAAATATTACTATTCTAATATTACTACTGTTATTGAGTACAAAGGAATGAAATATTAAGAAAAAAGAGAAGAGAAGGGCAGTTAGCTTCAATAGTGCTACAGAGTACTCATACGGAGAACTCAGAGTCAGTCATTTATTCAAAGACAGTAGGTAAAGGTAAAGGTTCCCCCCGAACATTTGTGCAGTCGTGTCCGACTCTAGGGGCCGGTGCTCATCTCCGTTTGTTAGCCGAAGAGCCAGCGTTGTCCGAAGACGCTTCCACGGTCATGTGGCCGCATGACGCGCGTGGAACGCTGTTACCCACCCACCGAAGTGGTACCTATTCATCTACTTGCATATGCATGCTTTCGAATTGCTAGGTTGGCAAAGACAAAAGACAAAAGTCAAAGACAGTACAATTGTGAAAATAGCAGTGGCTATTTTAAAAACCTTACTAAAATTAGAGGCATAATTTAGATTTACTGTCAGAATGTGAAAACAATTAGAATTACCTACCACGAAGAGCCCATCACTTGTGAGCCTTGTGAAGGTTTTGGAGCAGCAACCCAGTGATACAGTGGGTATCTTCTTTGAGAACTGTGATCACAGAACTTTTAGTTATTGAACTGAATTCCTTTTTATGGCACAGTAGTACAAAAACATACCTTGGGAATTATTATCCTGAACCACATTTCTAAGGTCCTGAACTTAATCACATCTTATAACAGGAGAGACATGTTGAATCAGACCAAAACCAATATAGTCCAAAATTTTGTTCCTATAGTAGTTTAACAGATGACTGCAGCAATCTTCTTCAGTCTGGCCCCTCTCTAGATGAATGGACTTCAATTCCCAGAATTGTCAGCAATGACCAGACTGGCTGGGGAATTCTGGAAATTGAAGTTGAGGTCTGTCCATCTGGAGGCCTTTAGTCTTCAAAAGGGTAAATTACAGGAAGCCCTCCTAATGCTATTCAGAAGCATATTGGCTCTGATTAGGATTATGTGAATTTATCTCTTTCAATTTTTCAGGCACTAGTTTGTTGTGTCCAATTCCTGTATCACAGAGCTTTCCAAACTGTGTGCCATGACACGTTAGTGTGTCGGCTGCAGTGTCTGGGTGTGTCGCGGCTGCTGCTGCCTCCGAGCCCTGCCAGGATTCCGCGCAGGACCTAGTGCCTGCCTTGTGCCCTGCTGCCTCCAAACCTGCCGTGCCAGGATTCCGCGCAGGTCCTAGTGCCTGCCTTGTGCCTTGTTGCCTCCAAACCTGCTGTGATTCCGCGCAGGTCCTAGTGCCTGCCTTGTGCCCTGCTGTAAGAGTGTGTCGCGAAATGATGCCCTGCTATAAGTGTGTGCCGCGAAATGATGCATGTCTAAAAAGTGTGTCACCAACATGAAAAGTTTGGAAAGCTCTGCTGTATCAGTTTGCAAATGCTTTAAACAAACCCTCTGAATGAAAATGTGTATGCTTGTTCATAGGTGTGAAAAAAGTATAGGCACATTCTGTACAAGGTTTCATATACACATTTCATAACAATTGGAAAATTGTATCACAACATTTAGAGAATGCAAAATCTGAAGGATAATAGCAATCCGGTTCATGCATAGGTTTGGGAAGTGCAAATTAGGTCAGATTTCTCCCCAGTTCTCATTCTTATAGTAAAGACAATAACCATCATGACTATTAAGCATGATTATCCTGAATGAATTTGTCTTGGATGGCTCTGTTGAAATCATTCAAGTTGAGAGTCATCATAATGACATTTTGTGATAGCATATTCTACAATTTACTGTAGCTCTGAGGACAAACGAAATGAAATGTTTTTCAATCTCCCACCATTTACTTTCATTCAGCGCCTTTGGGTTCAAATAGGTTGAGACAAAGAAAACATTTTGTATCCAATTTTCTTGTATATGCATACTTTTATATATTTCTGTTATTTCCTTCTTTCCTTCTATATGAGATATACCTAATGTTGAAACTTTTCCTCAATTGCTCTGAGCCTTTAATTATTTTGTTTGCATTTGCCTGAATCCTTTTCAGTCTATAATATCCTTTTTAAATTGTGCTAAGCAGAATTGTGTACAGTATTTCATGTGTCATCATATAAATTTCTATAAAGCATTGCAGTGTCAGCAGTTTTATTTTAGATTCAATCTCCTAGATTTGGAGGCATGAAAGAACAATCAGTGGGGTCTACATCCAAGTAAATGTAAGGAAGAACCCAGTACAATTTCTACCAAAAATGGGCCAGAGTAGTTGAAGTCATTGTTTGTAACACAAAGATGCTCTCCAAATGCTCCTGTGTAAATATAGAAAATTGTGCCATAATAGGAAAGATCTTCTTCCAAATAACTAAATAGGAAGTAGAAAATAACAGGAAAGAGGCTGAGTTTGTGGGTTTCACCAAACTACTTAGGATGAAGTCCAAAAGGATATTTCCGAACATAGGAATGGGCAACAAAATGGTAAATAAGAATAATTGTGAATAAATAATGAATGATCCATGTTGGAGCAAAAAGAAAAATGTAATCACCTTATTGACTTAGGGGACTGGACTGGTATAATTAACCAGGTAGGAGATGGTAAATAAAAACAACTGTGTGCAAAAATGTTGAAATAGGTATATTCAATCTTAGAAATTTATGTAGAAAGGATTTAAAAAATGCCAGTGTTATTATTGCTTGGGTTATCCATATAGAGTATTCTAAACAGTTCTACTCAACGTATCTCAAAAAGGATAGTGTGCAGTAAGAGGAAGCAGGCTGACCTTCTGGATTTCTTTACATTTTTGCTTGTGATTTCTTTGTTCTAAATAATTTGTTTCACCTGCAAACGTAGTCATCCCATTGCTCATTCTGATTCCAGATCATTGCTGAAATAACTAAATAACTGACAATCTATCAGCTCTTTTACATATTGTGTAAGTATAAAATGCTTACACAATGTGTAAACACTACTGTTGTTATTTTGCCAGTAAATTGTGGTTATTTTCCTGTGGTTTTGCTTTGAATTTTCTCTTTTATAATGATTTATATTATGTCAGAAGATTTAACAGCACCACATAGGCATCTTTTATTTATTTTAAGTCATATCACGCCCATATTCTATTCAGGGGACTGGTTGATTTACATATGAGTCAGTGCTTTGTAACAGCCATATTGGATTATCCTTTTCTGTTTCCTTCAAATGCCATCAGAAGGGCCAGCAATTGCCAGAAGAGGCAGCCAACAAATGGCGACAAAGAGTTAAGAGAGTCATGGCTGGGGTGAAATTGGTACATTTCATTAACATTTGCGGAAACTTTCTGAACTATGAGTAACTATAAAACACATTTTTTTTGTCTTTTTATTTTGTAATATTCACATATATGGCTTTCCCTTCCCCTGTCTTCATCACTCTTGTTGAGATGGGTTTTTGCCTTTGTCTGGAATGGCACTGCATGGTTGATCTTTTCATATTGGTTGATGTGCAGCTCTTACCACGCTGCACATGCCTTATGCTTGATGGAGTTGCCTGACTCTTTTTTTTGAGAGAGAGAGAGAACATGCATGTCATGCGCATGTAATATTAAATGCTTATTTTTCTTATAGGAGCTTTCTGGAATTATACATGATCATTCCCTGCCCCCTAATTTTACATATAAAGTGATCATAAAGACAGTGTATACAAAAAAAGTCAGATCACCCAATGAACCGTGAACATACATACATATTTATTTATTTAACAAATGTATATCGCCGCCCATCTCACAAAATGTGACTCTGGGTGGCGTAGAAACATAACAACAATTAAAAAACATTATTATCAAATGTTAGTGTTACGAATACAGAACCCAGAGATGATTCCTATCTCCTTAAGCAACTGCCGTACCTACAACCACTCTGCTTCCAGTTCTTTCCCCTCTTCTCACTTTCATTCACTTAAGTTTACAATAGGATAATAGGTTGGAAGAAGAGAATCAATACAGTGCCTGTATTCCCTCCTTTTATCCCAGTCCTCTTAAAAGTACAGCAGCATTTCTGAGTTGAGATCAGGCAAAACTGTAAGATGGACAAATCTGGTTTGAAAATCATGAAACCCACTGTACTGTACTATTACTTCAGGTTTCATATCATTGGCATCTTTTCTTCTCTATGACTTTGCAAACATAGTTCCATATATACAGTATACCCATCGTCATATTTTATGTTGTTGCAATCCATGATCTTCAGCCCATATGTCTTCTGCCAAATACATAATACAGTATGCCACTTTTCATACTTGCCAGACTCCAGTGTCCCTAAACTTTACTACACTTGAGGGAACAGCTACTCTTTGTTGACATGAGGAAAGCAGAGGGATTCTGCAAATAATTTACTTGCTCTCACTGTTATTCCCCCGTTCCTATGAGTGATGACTTGGATATAAATTAAGCTTTCAGGAAATATTCTAATAATACTTTATTCTAAATGGAAAATTACATCTTGAAAGACAATTTAAACAATATCTGAAAACAGTACCAGTTTCCCAAACTAGATGGGGCTAAATATGTTTTGACAGCCCCTCCAAATAACTGTTTTTAAGGAGCTGCCTGGCCTTAGGACTGCATCTGTCCCCCATAAAAAAGACTATCTGTTAGCAAATATTCCCCCATCCCCCTGCATTCCTTGTGCTCACCCCTACTTGAAAGGGCTGGGGAAACTCCAGAACAGATGGTGGGGCTGCAAAGGGGACAAAAGCAAATAAGAGTCCCATTGCCTAGATGAACCCTGTTTGTGGAGTCCTTGGTGCTCTCTGAGCCTTGTTGTTTTCCTGCAGATGTTTCATTGCCAGGCTAGGCAACATCTTCAGTGCGAAAAGGGAGTGGGACTTGCTCTCTGTTTATATACCTTGGCTTGTCCTGCTTGTGTTGGTGGAGGTGTTGTTCTCTCCTTACCACCACCACCTCCACCAACACAAGCAGGACAAGCCATGGTATATAAACAGAGAGCAAGTCCCACTCCCTTTTCGCACTGAAGATGTTGCCTAGCCTGGCAATGAAACGTCTGCAAGAAAACAACAAGGCTCAGAGAGCACCAAGGTCTCCACAGTTCAACCCTGAGCTACAAATATTCTCTTCGATTGAACCCTGTTTGTTAATACTAGATACAGCCTCATACACTCATCCACAAATTTGTTCTATTTGGAGTAATTTGCAAATTGCCTGACATAGCTGTAGTTTGATGAAAGCCTCTGAATTGACTCACACTGTTGTGATGTTTACCTCTTTTTAGAATGTTTACTTCTGTTCATGTGTCCTTGCACTACTATTGACTGATGCATTTGATTGTGGTCTTGCCTATCTAAATTTGGATAACAAGCAAAAATTAAAAAGATGACTTGTTGAATTGCTATACTGAATTGCTCTGTGTTATGTCTTCTTTTGTGTGCTAGACTGAAAAAGAAAAACTGACATGGAAAGATCGTTTCCTAGCATACTTCACGAATTTTGTGAGCATTATTTTCATGGTAAGCAATATCTTGGAAACATTTAAAATTATTTTCTTGGGCCAATCATCTTTCCAAAAGTAGGGAAATTTTTCTTAAGGGAAGGGACAAACTTTTCCTTTATCTGTGTAGTTTGGGGTTATATTTAACTTTCCCTAACTTCTCTAACTTTTCCCTAACTTTCCCATCTTTCAGATGTATTGGAAGTGCAAATTTCAGAATTTCCAGAACGTTTGGATTGTGCCACTTTAGGGAAAGTTCCATTAAACAGTGAAAAATTAGTTAATTGGCTTGTGTTTTTCAATTAATACATTCAAAAACTTTGAGATTTATGATAGTGTTAATTCTTTTATTATTTATGCCTTGCTGTAATAGGAATAATAAGGAATGCAATGTTCCATATGTATCTCCTTTCTTGGATATCCCTGCCCCTACAACTACTGTATGCTATCTGAACACTGAACACTCCAT
Source organism: Charina bottae (assembly GCA_023362775.1). Classification (NCBI taxonomy): domain Eukaryota; kingdom Metazoa; phylum Chordata; class Lepidosauria; order Squamata; family Charinaidae; genus Charina; species Charina bottae. The sequence continues at coordinate 164,400,852 of JALMGJ010000001.1, read as the reverse complement.
CAACTTTTGCCAAACCTAATCTCTGAAGAGGAAATAGAGTCCTTCCCCCAGTCCCACAAAAAAATTATCACATTACTGAAATCTCACAAGCTTTTAGAACTAGTTAAGGGGAGCAACATATGACATCATATTTAATTGCTATGTTGAATTGACATCAGCGTGAACCTGGGAACATTGTAAGTAAGATCATCACACAGTGTGTTTTCAAGCACTTAGAAAGAAAGAAGGTGATTACTAGAAACCAGCATGGGTTTATTAAAAATAGGTTATATCAGACTTAAAAAATCATACTACATTTTTTTTACAAAATGACTAGATTAGTAGACCAAGAGAATGCTGTGGATGTAGTGTACCTAGACTTCATGAGGCATTTGATAAAGTTGACCATAGTCTCCTTCATAAAATGGAACAATGTGGGATAGTTGGTCCCATCACTAGATGGATTTGCAGTTGGTTGAAAAACTGTACCCAATGCATGGCCTCAATGCTGTTCATTTTTATAAATGAGTTAGATGAAGGGAAAGAAGAGATGCTCAGCAAATTTGCAGATGACATAAAGCTGGGGAGGATTGCTAACACCTCAGAAGACAGGCTCAAGATTCAAAAGGATCTTGATAGACTTAAACATTGGGCTTTTTCCAGTGAAATGCAGTTCCATGTCAAGGAACCTAGGGTTCTGCACTTAGGTAGGGAAAAAAAAGATGTACAGGTACAAGATAGGTGGTACCTGGCTCAGCAGTGGTACTTGGGAGAAGGATCTAAGTGTCCTGGTAGACCATAAAGATTGGCAACCACTTGGCTGGGGTGGTCTGAAGATTCCTGCCTTGGGCAGGAGGTTGGACTGGAAGACTCCCAAGTTTCCTTCCAACTCTATAAGTCTATGAACATCTGATTGCAGGGGATTTTTTATTGTATTGATGATTATGAACTGAACCATAAGCAGAATTCACAATCAGTATTTTACGATATTTCCTTTATTGTTCTAGCTATATTGGGTTTAACTTCATAGCTGATATTTTTCTCATTATTCATTCATTTTGTATGGCATAGCAGTTCAGTGTTCATGCTGCTTTTTCTTGCTGGGAAATCCCTTGTGAGGTCCAGCAGCACTATTTAGCCGTGACAAGTCACGTTGCCCGGGGTGCACCACAAGGAGGCTAGTCTACATTGCACCCCTTTCTCTGGTTTTTCTTCAGAGCATATAAATCTTTCTCATTATCTTAGTATAGCTATATAGCAGTGTTTAGAAAACACCATAATAATACCATTAGTTAAAAGTTTCTTTTTCTTTTTGAAAACCTAAGGAATGTTTCTTAGTGAGTGGAGGGCCATTCTAGTACAAGGACCATCATCAGACATGTAGCTGGATAATACCTATTTGTCTGTAAACCATATGCAAGCATGCAGCTTTTGTAATAGTATAATTTGCACAAGTGATTGAAACATTTCCGTACAAACTAATTTTGGCCACAATAATATTGTAAACCTAATCTTTTCATAACTGGTTATGTTTTTCTTTTCAGATTGGACTAACATTTGCTATTGTTTTTGGGGTTATTATATACCGAATCTCCACTGCAGCAGCTTTAGCCATCAGCTCCTCTCCAGGAGGCAGGTCAAATGTTAGAGTGACTGTCACAGCCACTGCAGTGATTATTAATCTGGTGGTGATAATAATCTTGGATGAAGTATATGGCTGCATAGCTCGATGGCTGACTCAGATTGGTAGGTACATATCCTCCCATTATTTGACTTAGAATCATGATTTCATTAAGTGATCTGCCTAACCACAATAATTCAGCTTTGACTCTGCAAGCAAAACTTTTTGTTGTTGTTCAGTCGTTTAGTCGTGTCTGACTCTTCGTGACCTCATGGACCATAGCACGCCAAGCCTTCCTGTCCTCCACTGTCACCCGGAGTTTACTCAAATTCATGTTCATTACATCAGTGATGCTATCTAACCATCTCATCCTCTGCCGTCCCCTTCTCCTTTTGCCTTCAGTCTTTCCCAGCATCAGGGTCTTTTCCAGTGAAAACTACATAGGAACAAACCTTGAGCTAATAACATAAAAGGATTCTTGGCATCAAGGCATTCACATCTTTCCGTAACTAATATTGGTTTAATTATAAGTGTGAAAATTATTTAAATTAATTTAGAGCCTTGTCACCTTGGAGAACCAATTTTTTTTATAAACTGAATAGCACAATTTATTTTCATTTCCAGTCATTGCTTACTTCAAGAGAAATATAAATCAAGAAGTAAGAAATAGAAGGGTCCAGACACTTCTCAATATGAATTTCTTTATTGAAAGCAGAAAAAAAATCATCTGAAATACTTTTCTTGTTATCCAGCCAGATTGACATTTCACATGCCCATGATCCATATACTGTAGAGCCAACTGTTGTGTATCAGCAATGATCACATAGGTGGTTGCCAAGTGCAATAGGTTTTCTATTTCTACCTTTTCTATGAAGACATGATTGTCCATATTCAGTGCCCATAAATATAAGCCTGTATACTCTACCTTAATATATCATTCTTTATGTGGCAGCAATTGTTACCAACATTTATGCTATCATTTATAACTTAGGGATTAATTTAACCACCAGGAATGTATTTACATGCAATTTTGTTGTGCAATCATGAACTTATCTTGTAATTGAGATGTTTCCTTGTTTGATTTACAGCCCAGTCATAAAATTCAAACTAGTTTTTCTTCTCTGTGGTAGATATATTGTATTAAAGCAGAGCTTTCCAAACTTTTCATGTTGGTGACACACTTTTTAGACATGCATCATTTCGCGACACACTCTTACAGCAGGGCACAAGGCAGGCACTAGGACCTGTGTGGAATCCTGGCAGGGCTCGGAGGCAGCAGCAGCCGTGACACACCCAGACACTGCAGCCGACACACTAACGTGTCCCGACACACAGTTTGGAAAGCTCTGTATTAAAGATACTAAGGCTAAAGCAAACTACCAGAGTTTGTGCATTTTATTGCTCAGACAATAGTATGTGTATGGTATAGGATGTCTCTGCGGTATCACTCTGTATGTATACTTTTTTTGCTCCGTGACTGATATGCAAGCTGGGTTTGAATGACAGAGCTGTGCAATGGCAGTGGGAAATTGCACAGGTAATAGCCACACTAAATGCTCCTGTATGGGTGTGGGGATTTTCCAATAGGCAGTGTGCAAGGTCAGTTTGTAGATTTCTGAACATACTCTGCAAAGACAGAGACATTCCTTTCTCAACATTTTTGTTTTATCATCTAATACTCTCTTAGCTTAGCAGTTTACTTTTATAAACAGCACCCATAGCGATCACGCAGAGATTTGAACAGAAGTTCAAGAGAAGTACTTGTTCATTTTAGAAGAGTTAAAGTATGTGATTTAAGATGAAAATTGAAATCTAACTCTTAGTCTAAATAGAACAAGTATACAGAAACATACATAAAAAGGTATGTTTTGAGGAAAAGTACAAAAACGTTGAATGCCAGAGACATTCTTCCATTTTATTAATATATTTATTTTGTATATATGAAATTGTAATATAGTTGTTCTCTTCATCTACTGTATTTCCCTATGGTTTTGTGCAGGCTGTCTTTTTTCAACATCCCCAACTTGAAATAAATATAGTATTCTTTAGAAATTATTAAATAAATGAAGGGAATTCTTCCAAGTTTAGGTTTTCAATATTCTATAATATTTAGTAGTCTGGATTAACCTTTCAGTCACTTTTGCATTAATCTTATTTACCTCAGAGGTACCAAAAACAGACAAGAGTTTTGAAGAACGACTTATCTTCAAGGCCTTCCTTCTGAAATTTGTTAATGCTTACACTCCCATTTTCTACGTTGCTTTCTTCAAGGGCCGGTAAGTTACATAGGTTAATTAATTGCTTCACTATTATTTTAAGCCACTGCTTCTCAGACTTGGGTAAATTACCCAAAATTGGGTAAAAGTATTTTTTCTTTGGGTAACATCATACAAACCAATTACCCAATCACAACAAGGACCTTTAAATTGACTAAGTGTTTTATCTGCATTGGGTAAAAAGGACTTTCTGATAAGCGGTTTTGGGTAATGAAGGAAAAAGTTTGGGAATCCCTGGTTTAAGCTGTTTCAGAGCCTTTATTCCAACAAGGGTAGTTATTTAGAAGGACTGTCACTTGAGTTTCCCAGGCTACACCTGCCTTCATCTCCAATTAATAAGATCATAAAGATTAACTGAATTAATTATGTTAGCATAGTATTTACCCAATATATTGGGTTGGTTATGTTTCTGTTAGGAGCACTTTTTCTGCATAATAGAAGAATGGTTGGCTTATGGGTACAAATAAGAAGGGATATTGCTAAATATTGAGACAAAATGTGCTTTCATAAGTTAAAGTTTAAGTGTTTACTCAGCATAAGTTCATGCTCTTGTAAGTTGTAAGTACACATAGGAGCATTTACAAAGATAAATGGCAATCAACAGCTTTAGCATTTAGGATCATCAGGTTGAGGAAGGTTTCTCAACCTTGGCAACTTTAAGATGTGAGGACTTCAACTCCCAGAATTCCCCAGCCAGCATACCGCTCTAGAACGTTATTGAAAATACCACAATGGAAAGTTTCCACAAGCACAAAGAAGGTTGGGGAAAACAGTCTTACTGATACATTCCCTTGCATTGCTTCTCTTGAAACTCTGAAGGCTCATACTGTAGCTTAGCTATAAAGCAGGGCCCAGAACTACAATCAGAATAGAAAACTGGGAATAGCAAATACAAGCTTTTTTTAACTCCATTCATTGACAGAAAGGAATTAATTCAATAAATAAATTAATTGGATTCTCCTCAGCATATCCACAAGATTCTTTATATTCTTTCCATTAATCATAATTAACATTAATAAACCCAGCTCAAAGGCAAATTACTTATTTGAAAAATGTCACTGATAACTTTTATGTTGATAAAAGTGAATATATTCCTAATAGCTAGATTTGCTTTTCTGTATTTTCCTCTCTGAAACCAAATTAATCATTCATTTTTCAATGTATATCTATGTAGAATGTCTTTGGAGGCATGTGAAATATTGCAGGAAGAATCTGAAAAATTTTATCTATAACACAGAATAAGTCTAACCATTGTTTCCAAATTGTCTAGATTTGTTGGACGCCCAGGAGATTATGTCTACATTTTTCATTCTCTTCGAATGGAAGAGGTAACTGTACTTTATTTTGTTCATGCATCTAGAAAACAGCTATGAACATTCTGTTGGGGTATATGGATGTCCCCAATTTCTTTATTTTGTTTTTCCTCTTTTAGTGTGCTCCTGGTGGTTGCTTGATGGAATTGTGTATACAACTTAGCATTATCATGTTGGGAAAACAGCTGATTCAGAATAATCTTTTCGAAATTGGCATCCCGTAAGTAGTAAGAAACAAGAATATATTAACTATCTTCTCAAAATGTTTGCATATCATCTCTTGATAGATTTAATATCTTTTTCTCTTGTTTGACATGCATGCAGTGCAAGAAAATGTTAGAATGAGGATATGCCAAAGTTTAAAATAGCGTGCATTTGTTATGTTACTTTATTATTTGTTTTGTTAGTTCAATACATTTTGTACTTACCTGAAGGACTATTTTTCCCCTGCAAATAATTTATCTTTAAAATGATTGAGCCATATTAGATTGATTGAGAATATTGTAATGGCGGCAGGTAGGGGTTTTTTGGTTTTTGTTTTGTTTGTTTTGTTCTATTTTCCTTGGGGAGGAAGGTCGATCATCTTTAATTCAGGATTATTTTTCTTATCAGTAAATCTTGTAGTCTCCATTTCAACAGTGTTTTCCCAAAGTATTGTCTCATACCACTTAATAAATAAGAACTATGAACCTACAGTGAGGCCAAGTTCAACCAACTCAGTAGATAAACAGAATAGGACCAAACACCCAAACTAAGATCAAGCATGTGGAATAAGAGGCTTTATTGGCTTCATGGTTGTTCAGTGGCTACATTTTTGAACATTCCTGATCAGGTTGGTGGAGGCTGATGGAGATTAAAATAGCCCAATACTTAAGTCTTCTTTGTCTCTTTAGGAGACAGTTAAGAAATTTGTTTATTCTATTTCATTTATTTTGCCAGGAATCTTGCAGGTATTTGGAGCTCTTGTGTTCCCAATAAAACTAGGGGGCCTATGGGTCCCAATAAAACTAACATAAACAGAAAGGAACTTCAGGAGAAACTTGGGCATTTTCACAGAATTCTTCGGATACCATTCCAGATCCAAGAGAATTCAAAACAGAAGGCTGTCATTCAGCTACAAGTAATTTGGGTCTTTGCCTTATCTCTTAAAGAACTTCATAAAATATTATAAAAATGGAAATCCAAGTCTCTACATGTTTTTATGAAACTTATAAGAAATCTAAAGCAATTACTTTTTCCCATTCTTCTTAGAAAAATGAAAAAATTTATAAGGTACTTGAAGCTGAAACGACGAAGTCCTGTAGATCATGAAGAGCATCTGAAGAAAAAACAGCGATATGAAGTAGACTATAATCTGGAACCTTTTGCTGGCCTTACTCCAGAATACATGGAAATGAGTGAGTAAGATTTAAAATATTTAAAGTGGGGTTTCCTAGCTGATTCCCTACTCTGCAATTGACCAAACTCTTATCTGTTCAATATTTTATTATCCATTCAAAATTTTATTAACCAGCCTCAGACTCTTATGTTTTCCAGCTTTCCAGTTCTTTCTTTTCTCCAGTTCTTTCTTCATGCAATATATGATTCAATAGCAAAATATGTCTTACCCCTTTAAGAAGTTCCTATTATTTGAAGTTTTAATACATATAATTTCTAGAGGAGTAGCCTTGATCAGGAGGCTCAACTCATGCCCTGAAACCTCCCAAATGGCTTGCAGTAATGCTCTACATGGGGCAGCCCTTGAAGAGCATCCAGAAGCTTCAGCTGGTGCAAAATGCAGCGGTGCTGGCAGTTATTTGTGCCCCTAGATTAGTGCACATTACACCTCTGAGAGCTGCATTGGCTGCCAGTTTGCTTCCGAGGTCAATACAAAGTGCTGGTTATGACTTTTAAAGCCTTACATGGCATGGGGTTGGGTTATTCGGGGGACCACCTCTCCACAGTTACATCTACCCATCCCATCAGGTCTGGCAGAAGGGGCATATTACAGGTCTCATTTGCTAAGGAGCTTCATCTGAGGGGACCCAGGAAGAGATCCTTTCCTGCCATGGCACCTGCTCTTTGGAACATCATCCCCCCTGAGGTGAGATTGGCCCCAACCCTATCAGACTCTGGAATGCCCTGAAAACTTGGTTTTGCCATTGGGCCTGGGGATTCCATGGAAATATGGAGCCCGTGAAACAGCTGTATTGTGTGTAAGATTTTGATTGCATTCTCCTGTGTTTTCTGTTTATGGTTTTTAATTGTTTTAATTGTTCTAATTATTTTCAGTGGGTTTGTTGTAATTGTTTTGATAGTTTTTTATTTTGCTATTTTAATTGTGTGAGCTGCCCAGAGTCACATATGGGAGATGGGCAGCTACATATATTAAACAAAGTAAATAAATATATAAATAAACCAAGTTAATCTATTAGAGCAAAGACAACAAAGAGACATGTAGCTCATTAAAAATGAACAAATGTATTACATCTCCCCTTCCATGGACTTAACATCCACTACATGAAATAAATACTTTTATCCTGTGTTTGGAATATATGTAGATTCATAGTTAGGTGGAAGTTTGGGTGGGGGGATTGTAAAAAGTGAAAGCAGCATGAAGTTAAATAAAAAAGACACGGGATTTGACTACTTCATTGACAATGGCAAGTACAAAAATATTGTGAAATTCTTGCATTAAGCTAGAGGAGACACAGTTTGAACTTTTTGCTGAACTGTAGTTCAGCTAATTCATAATGAAATATGTCATTGTGGTTCTTTGCCCAGAAATGCACACACAAAATATGTATGTTTATATAAAACAGCGAGTAGTTAAATATTATAGCAGATTAAATACTCAAGGAAATACATATAATATGTGCATGGTATGGTGCATTTGTTGGTTTGTGGGGAGGTTGTGTTTCTGAAAGCAAATTCTACATGGTAAAATTTGTAATTGACAGTCATTTCTTTTTAAATTTTCAGTAATCCAGTTTGGTTTTGTAACCCTGTTTGTTGCATCCTTCCCACTGGCTCCCTTGTTTGCACTGCTGAACAATATCATCGAGATACGTTTGGATGCAAAGAAATTTGTTACTGAGCTGAGGCGGCCAGTTGCAGTGAGAGCTAAAGATATAGGTAAGTTAGTGATTATTTATACAGTATCTATAAATTATAAATATTGGTGAGAAAGCATAACATTGGGTGCCCTGACTTGTGCAAGATGAACCACTTTCACTGAATATCACCCAGTGTTCCTTGTGGCAATTCTGACCTCAATGACTAGGGAAGATATGTTTTTTTCTTTTGATTTCTATCCTGCTTTTACTTTTTACTAAAGGAATTCAAAGTAATTAACTTCATAGAGATTCAAATAATGAGTGTAAATAGCATGAAAAATTGAACAAAACATTGCTTCTCCTTAAGGGCTTCACTAGGTGCCAGCAGGTATAGAGAGAAGGGGCCATCTGGGCATCCTTAGGGAAGGCATTCTAAACTTCAGTGTAATAACCAAAGAATCTGTGTTCCTTGGTTCCACTACCAGCCCTCAGTAGGTTGGGGACTTATATGAAGAGCACAAATACAGGGTTGTATCAAATGGTATCATTCACCAGCAGAACTGAATCATCCTTCTATGCATCTACTAGTCTGCTCAGATAGTAAGGGATCCTCCAAAGCAGAATTGGAACTCAGAACAGAGGTAGGGAAGACAAGAAGTTCCATGTTACAAGTGAAAAAGTATTCATGTAACACTGGATATACCCCACAGAATGGACTGCACATATGAGGGAATGTAGTCTAGAAGTAACTGAACTCACAAACTGAGTAGACATTAAAGGAAAGATCTTCCAGCTTGAACTTTCACTAAAGAAAGGATGAAAAAGAAGCTAACATCATTGTGTTATTATTTGTTTCATTACAAATGATGTATCAGGATGCATTAATAGTAGCATATAGGCCAGATCATAGGAAGTAATTATTCCATTCTACTTTGTCCTGATCAGACCCACATTTAGAATATTATACAGTTCTGGGCTCCATAGTTCAAAAAAGGCAATGACAAATTGGAGCAAGTTCAAAGGAGGCTACCAAGATGATGAGTGATTTAGAAACCAGGCCCAATTAGGATTAAATGATTAATCCAATTAAAGGATCTGAGTGTATGTTTAACCTACAGAAGAGACAGCTGAAGAGAGGTATGATAACACTTTTCAAACTGGGTTGCCGCATTGGAGAGGGAGTGGACAAATTCTTTATTGCCCCAGACAGCAGGAGCAGAACCAGTGGGTTAAAACTACAAGGAAGGAGGTTCAGGCTAGACATAAGGAGGTACTTCTTGACTGTACAAGTTATCAGTCAGTGGAAAAGGCTGCCACATGACGTGGTGAGTTCTCCTTTTCTAATGGTTTTGAAACAAAAGTTGGATTTTCACCTGTCAGAGATTCTTTGGTGGAACCTGTACTCAACAGAGGGTTGGACTAGATCAGAAGTTTTCAAACTTTTTCAGGTTGTGGAACCTGTTAGTTAAAAAAAAATCCTGGAACCTCTGATCAAAGGACAAAGTTATAGGGATAGAAGATTGGCTGCATTTGAGTACAATTTTATTTTTGACCCTAATCTCTCACAGAACCCCAACTTCTCATGGAACCTTAGGAGTTCTGGAGATCAGAGTTTGATTACCCCTGGCCTAGATGACCTCTAGAGTCACTTCCAGCTCTGTGATTCTATGATCAATGTCAATACTCTTGAATAGCTTGCTTGTCTTTTCCCAGGAATATGGTATAATATCCTCAGAGGGGTAGGAAAACTGGCTGTGATCATAAATGTAAGTATTTTTTCTGTAAATAGTCATTGAAGATGAAATTCCCATTTTCTGTTCAATTACTTTCAAAATTTACTCTGATGATAGTGAGTATGCTGCAATGGCTAGAGTAGGAAAATGCCACTAAAGAGTGAGAATATGCCTGGGAAAACAGTCATAAAGATGGGCTGACACTGGACTAGCCTCAGCTCCATTTCCCAGATGGCTCTGCCTCCACCTTTTCTTTTCTTTTTTCCCCCAGATGGCTCCAGCTTCGTCTTCCTCTTTTCTATCCATTACCTCCCTTTCATTTATCCCTTGACTTCATTCCTATTTCCTGTATGGTATACAGCAGCTCTGTGGTAGTCCTTATTTGGCCCCAAGAGCTTCTGCAGATCCTCCCCCGTCTCTCCATTGTGTTTCCAGACTGTAGCTTTTTCACTTCTGAATGCCAGCATTAATTCTTCTCTTCTTTTGCTCCCAGGCTTGTTAAGCATGGCATTCTTTGTCCTTTTTTCTATTAGATCAGAAAGGAAGGTTGGAATTGGTTATTAGGTGTTGATGTCATAAAGACATTCCCTAAAACAGGAGTGGGCAACCTGCAGGCACCCGATCTGTAGCTGTGAAGCCCTCTGAGATCACCCCAGAGAAAATGACACAGGAGCAAAGTGGCCAAATTTTCAGCTAAAAATGGGGAAACTGAAACTACCCCTGGTCCCCAATAAAGACTCCCAAATTACCTGTAAGCATCACTGGAAAAACCTGCAGCCTGGCAGGCTGGCCCCCAGGTTAAGAAAAAGTTGTTACTGTGCTCTAAAGCCAAAGAAAATGGTGCAATTCCTATGGGTCCATATGGGAAAAGATCTAATTCTGAATTCAAAGCCTTCCACTCTATTCTGAGATAATATCTGCCCTGCAAACAACAGCTGAACATTTCATGGAAGATTTATTTTAATTATGAAAGACAAAAAATAGTGAATTGCTGGATCCTAATAAAAGTATTTTTTTCCACTGCATGAAGTTTTTGTGCATTTGACAAAACATCTAATTGAAGCATTTGCACAAACAGCACGAAACTTCAAAACAATGAATGTAAAGTGGTTCAAAATTGCTCCCAGCACACATGATAACAAAAGCAACATCAGTCCCCTGACAGTATTTGTTTATTGACAGTAAAAAAATAAATAAATAAGGCATGTGTGTACCAAAAATATAGTGAAAAGGTAACACGGCAAACTTTGTGCTGTTATTGAAATAATTTTGCAATTAATAAGATGCCAGTGTTGAAATGCCTGTACTTATTTTTCCACCTGATGTTAGCTTCCCAGTTAATTTAAGATACTCATTCTCAATTTGCTACAGTTTTAGAGCTTGAATATCAAACCACCATGGTGCAGAGAAAACCATTAGCCTGCAGATCTGATGATATGATTTGAACCAGCCTGATTCATGGCAGTCCCTGCTTGGGGAGGAGACAATTGAGTCTGCTTATGTAATCAAGCAAGTGTGGCCTGAATATCTGCGCTCATTCTTTACTTTTATGGCTTAGGCATTTGTGATCTCATTCACATCTGACTTCATTCCACGCCTCGTGTACCTGTATATGTACAGTGAGAGTGGCACCATGCATGGCTTCGTGAACCATACACTATCCTATTTTAATGTCAGCGATTTTCAAGAAGGAACAGCTCCAAAAGATGCTATGGAGCTTGGCTATCCAGTGCAAATATGCAGGTATATAATGTCATTTCTTTGAAACAGCTTTCCCTAGACTGCTCCTAGGATATTTATTTGTCATGCATCTCACCAGGTCTCATATTTAACTTTCAGTGTACTTATTCTAGGCTGTATGTATTGAAATGTGCCATCTTTCTGTAGATAAGGCTGCCTTCTCCCCTTTGTTTTCTATGCCACTATAATTGTCTAGATCCACAAAAATACTTCTCTGTAAGGCTCCATGATTCTTCCAGTCTGGATCTATTCTCTGCCAACATACATCACACACACATACACACACACGCACACAATAAAATAAAGCCATCCAAACCACCTCATTAATGAATCAAACATATTAGAGGACATGAATAAGTTTTTAAAAATCCAGTACCCATATGCTCTAATATTCTTCTAAAACAGAAATCTGCAGCAGGATCTTTTTTTAACGGAAAGCTTTGCTGCTGCTTATTCCCCTCTGCTTCTAATTGCCATTATGGCTATACTAATTCCTTGAAAGAGGTGTTTCGTGCATATAGAAATAGTACCAGGGACAACTTTCAAAATAGCTAAAAAAAGACGTAGCTGCTTTAGTGATTCTTATGCACATTGAGAAGCACCCCATTGAAAGAACATGCACAGCCCTGTTAGCTAATCTGAACCTTTCAAACACCATAAAACTCTGTGCTTCACTATTCAAAGAGTGCCTAAATGCAGTCATTTATATGTCAAGGCTTTGTAAATCATAATAAGATATAATTTAATTTGTCCTCAGTCCAAAGATTGAAATCTGGCTGGACCTCTAAACCAGAGATAAGATCCCACTATTTCATTAATTACCACCACAGAAACTTGCTCAGTTTTATATATGCTAGAATAAATCCCTGAATTGCTCCACTATCTTTCCACCATATCCTATATGAATCTAATTTTGAAAGCCACAAAGTAGCTTTCTTAGGACTCAGAAGTTATGCACTTTGCATCCCAAATTCCAATGTAATCTCTTTTTATATACCTTCCCTATTATCTCTCTTAATTTAAAACATACTTAGAGCTTGTATTAAGACACTTTTTCTACTTCATCCTCCTTCCCACTTACTTATCCAATAGGAGTGGGGAGGGGAACTGATAGCCTTTTAGGATGCCTCTGAACTACAACTCCCAGTATCTGTATCACTGGCCATTCTGTCTGGGACTGTTGTGAGTTGAAGGCCATAAGTTTGCTGTCCCTGCCCTAGGCATGCTGCCCTAGGCTGTGTTTCACTACACTCTAAAGTCCCTACATATAATACAGCACTCTTCTTTCCATGCTTCTTTGTCCTTCCACTCAAGTATTAATAAATGTCTGCATACCTCTCTGCCCTATAACAAGCCAACCCTTTTTCTGGACAAGACATCCAGTCAGTCAATGCTTCCTTTTCCAGACTCTGAGATAGTTTGCTTGTTCAATTACACATTTTTCTTAAATATATAATGCAAAACACATAAACTCATCCTATCTCTTAGAAAAAGAACATGGAAATATAGCAAGTCACTAACATATAATTATGACAAAGGCTAAATAAATTAGCATGACAATATTTTCAACATATCAGCAGTAAATTCAGTGTAGCAACTGCCACAGTGACTCTAGTTAGAGAGAGAGAGAGAGAGAGAGAGAGAGAGAGAGAGAGAGAGAGAGAGAGAGAGATGATAGACTTTGATATGAATTCATAAATTACTCTCACAAACTTCTGATTCTCAATTCTATCCTGTTTTTCAGGTACAAAGATTATAGAGAGCCTCCATGGTCCGAAAGTAAATATGACATTGCAAAAGATTTTTGGGCTGTGCTTGCAGCAAGATTAGCATTTGTAATAGTGTTTCAGGTAAAGTATAATCAAAATCTGTTTCTTTGGCTTCCTAGAAAGTAAACCACAATAAAATGAATGCATGAAATGTTGTTTTTAGGAGAGCATGACATCTAACAGTATTTGAAAAAAGATATTCTATGTTTGTATCACATTTGTCCAGTAGGTGTCAACAACTTTTTCAAATTCCAGAAGCCAAGGAAGGAAAGAAAGAAGGAAGGAGTCCCTAATTTTATGACCTACCAATCAATCTATCAGAAAAAGAAAAAGAAACAAAGAACTCACTTTTTCCAAGAAGATCATTTTTATGTCTACTGACATTCTATTTTTTTTACATTTACAGTAAATAAAAGTTATATCATAACTTGATGAAAATATTGCCTTCCAGGATTGGCACTGTGGCAGGAGCAGTTGCTTTGCGCACAGAGACTCTCAAATGAGAGCTTGGGGGCCTTGAACTAGGCTGACCATATTTCCTTGAGACAAAAGTGGGACATTGGGATGGCAAAACGGGACGGGGTCTTATGTAATATTCCGTATTCATGAAAAAGACAGGGGTCCCCACCCACCCCGGTCCGTGTGATTGGCTCCCACCTGCAAACCCCGCCACCTGGTCCACCCTCCTCTCCTCTCCGCCCTCCTTTGCCGTGCGCTGATAGGCGGGAGGGCTCCCTCTTCTGGGCTGCCTCCAGTTGGCAGCTCCGGCTTGGATCCTCCTTCCGCGCCATTCCCACCAGGTTTAAAAAATGGGACAAAATTGAGATTTTTATCAAAACAACGGGACGGTTGAAAAATGCTAAAAAATGGGACTGTCCCGTTCAAAACGGGACGTATGGTCAGCCTACCTTGAACCCATGCACCTTCTTGTAGGGTACCAGCAGCTCAGTGAAGACTGCCCATGTGAGGAGCCAGCTGTTCCCTCTCATGTTCTCTGGAAAGAAAACAAAGGTGCCATTGGTGCTCAGCCTCTGGGCGAACAATGCTTGATGTTGTTGTCACAAAGCTCATCTAAACTAAGTAGCTCTTCCTCCTGCCTGGCCCAACAGTAGGTGTACATTTGTCCTCAGCATTGTTGGTTCTGTGGCTGGGCAGCAAGATGAAGCCAGCACCCAGCACAATTGAGAGCACCACGGGTAGTAAGAAAGGCTACCAGTGGATGCCCACCATGACATCACTTAGTGTGCAACACAGTACATTCTTCTGCCATCAATATGGTATCTGTGGGATGGCTACCACAACCAGGACTTCTCACCTCCTGCTTACAACAGGATGTTCTTCACTGCAGGGTAACCATTATCCCCAGGAATCACTGCTTTCCAAATGGCATGTGTCCTTGTGCAGCTCATGCTTACTTATGTTTCAGCTCCTTCGGCACTTTTTTTTCCTTTACAAGAGGGATCATTTTACAAAATTGTTGCCCCTCTGCACTCTAGAATTTTACAGACTTTTCCTACCAGCTCAGCCCTTTCAGCCTTTTCCTACTAACTGTTGTTGCTGATAAATAAAGCAAAATCAGAGTAAAACTGTTGAGAGACAATTAAAACAACAGAACACAATGATTAATACATTTCATTGGGCTGGGTGAGATAAATTGCTTAGGCTCATTCTGAAGTTTGAAGTGTTCCACTGTTCTCCAAGGCAGTCTGGGAATGAAACTTGCCACCAGTGTCTTAGGGGAGCCAAAGGTACATAAATCAGAATACTCAGCCTCAGGCTAGGCTCACAGGAGGGAGGAGTAGCGTTAAGCGCCTATGTGGTCACTTCTTGATTCTTTTCTCATTTTTAAATTTCTTCCTATTTGTTTTGGAGGGGGGAGAATTGTCTACCTTATCTCCTTGGCTGATTTACAGTATCTTTGTGCTATTTGGGGATCCTTTCCGGAGACCTGCAGAATTTACAATCCCCTCTTAGGATGCTTCCTCCGAAGCCTAATTTTTGATGGTGGAGAAGAATTGGCTTTGGAGGGTTATATGGCAGATGGGAAGATATTTTAAAAAACCAAACAAAACCCTTCAGAACATCGTAAGTATCCCAAAAGACCCAGTAGCCCAAGAAGAAAAAACGAGTTATCTACAACATACAGTGTAAGGACTGTAACAGCCACTATGTAGGACAGACTGGCAGAAGACTAGCAGAACGCATCCACGAACACCAACTAGCAGTCAGAAGACATGATGGAAACTCCTTAATCTCACAACACATGGACAGACTTAACCATACTTTCAACTGGGAAACTGTAAGCATCTTAAACCAAGCCAAATCCAAAAACCTAGAGAATTCCTGGAAGCTTGGCACTCAGACAAAGCAGCCATCAATAGGCACATAGAGGTAAACAACATTTACTTACCATTCATAAGAGACAATAGAAAAGCCAGAAGACCAGAACACCTCCTTGCCAGCAATCATCACCCAGATATGCAAAGATTAACACCAGGATTAGCACCAGAGGAACAATCAAACAGCACAATATACCCTAATCAAGGAACTATTAACTCAGTCAATCAACCAAGTAGCAAACAACAGCCCAATCAAGGAACTACCAATGAGAGAACAACACCCCCACCAACACAAGCAGGACAAGCCATGGGATATAAACAGAGAGCAAGTCCCACTCCCTTTTCGCACTGAAGATGTTGCCTAGCCTGGCAATGAAACATCTGCAAGAAAACCACAAGGCTCGGAGAGCACCAAGGACTCCACAGATATTTTAAAGTCAGGTTTCCCACATCTGGAAAAAACCTCCCTCCTTCTCTCTCTTGCTGGGTGGCATCTAATATAGCCTATAAGCCCTGGAAAGCCCTCCCAAGGATTGCATTGGGGGGGGGGGTATATTCCTACAGATATAGAATGTTTGTGGGTGTGTGTACTTCATTTGTCTCTACCTACATCAGCTCTCAAATAAAAAAACTCATAGTTGACAGTTGTGCTTTTCACAAATTATAGAATAACTTTCCTTTACCAATTTTTTACATTAAAAAGTTGTTTACAGGAAAGCAGAGTTGCATCAATTAATTTTAGAGCTGACCTCGGGGAATTCCATTCATTGCTTTGTCAGAGGCCTTCAGAATATGTGATTATGTACATTATGCAGAGATATAAATCATATATTAATTTCATGAAGTGGTTTATAGTTAATGCTCATTATCATTCAGTTCCAATCTTGGGAGCAGTTTGTCTGACTAAGTGGAACATATTTTCAAGCTTCACTGCTAGGTAGTTTATTTAGATTTGGATCAGGTACTGTATATCAGTGTTTCTCAGCCTTGGCAACTTTAAGATGCTGGCTGGGGAATTCTGGGAGTTGAAGTCCACACATCTTAAAGTTGCTAAGGTTGAGAAACACTGATGTATATATTTGGGGCACAATCTCTAGTTAAAGTTAAGCGCTTGTTAAGTTCTGTTGAATTTCTATGAGACAAATCCATGTGTATTCATACATATTCATCACACTGTCCCCTTTCAGGGTAAACAGTGTTATACAGAGTACAGAAAAGGTGTAAGAAACAGTAAGCCTAAGAAATTAAAAGCAAGACATAAGAAAAAGAAAAGGAAACATATTTGAAATTAGACATAATTCACTAAACTTTTCCATACCTTTTATCCTTGCAAATCATCCTTGTTTCCACCATGTCCATACAGCACTTCATATTTTTTTATTTTATTTTATTATTTAAATTTGTATCACCGCCCATCTCCTCCACACCTGGGGACTCTGGGCGGTTCACAATAATAAGATAAGATAAAAATATAAAATATATATAGTTTTCAAGTTTTTCAAGAGTGGCAGACTCAGGAAACAAGACCCACTTGGATTTCTGGAATTATCTTTTATTGTGGTAGGTTAATGTAACAGAGTCTTGAAAGCCCACCAAGATAATTCTCTAGATCAACTAATACTTAGCATAATTAAGGCAGAGTTACTCTGAGTCTGTTTCTCACACTTCCCTCCTCTAACTAGGTATTTTCTGTAACAATCTTACCCCCTCCTAGGATGGTCCTACTCTTTCCTCCACATCTGCAGGGTCTGCTGGACATTTCATCCTAAATCCCTTTTGTTCTTCTTAACGGGACTCATCAATTCCACGCAATCATGATTTTCTTAGTCTTCCTCTCTGATCATTCACTCTTTATGTATTTGTTTTTCAATCCAATTCTCATTCATTCTTTCTGCACGACCAAGTGTACTCCATATATACGACTCAATGTACTTTCATTCAGATCAGTCATTTTTGTAGTCAGTCCACATTCATTTAGCTATTTATTCCTGACCCTATCACTTCTTGTTTTACCACACACACTTAAGTACCTCACTCCTACTGGGTTCAATTTACTTTTATGTTTCTCCTGACATATCCAACTCTGACTTCCATAGAACAAAGTGGGCATAAGCATGCTCTTATACATAGCCAGTTTTACTTCTTTCAACCAATATTCATTCTTCATAACAGACCACAAGCTACCTTCCGATTAGCTCTTCTGCATCTTAAAACATTTCCATTTTCCTATCTTTAATAAACATTGTACTGAAATATATAAATTTATCTATTTGGCCTAGCTCTTTGCCACATATGTATATGTTACAATGATCCACTCACTTTTTCTTGTCAAATACTGTTATCTTCATTCTTGATATATTAATGTTCAGATCCATGCTCCTCATTGCTTCATACAGTCTATCAAATACTCTCTGCCAGATACATTGCCAAGATACTTAACAAACTAATCCCCCTGTACTTTTGTATTCACTTTCGCTTCCTTTCCTTTTTCATAAGAAAAAAATAGTGACATTTTCCCAGTCATCAGGCACAGATATTAAACAAGTTTTATAGCCACTCTATAAGCAAACCACATCTGTATTTTAACGTTTCTCCACTTATACTATCTACACCTACAGCCTTACCAATTTTCAACACTCACAGTATTTATGACTTCTTTTTCATTATTTTTTCTCTGACACTAACATTTATAGCATTTGTTTCAATTGTATTCTTCACATATCACTGTCATTCCCATACAAATCTCTAAAATACTCCTTGCAGCATTCCATCAATTCAGTTTCATCCCAAATCATTTCACTACTTTTACTTTAGATCCATACGCTCTGCTGAAAGTTTCTTGCTTAGTTCTTTTTACCCACTTCCAAAACAATTTTATATCCATCAAAATTACTTTGCATTTTCTCTGCCTCTTTTAATTTAAACCATTCCTTGCTGTTTTTACTACATTCTTTGCAACTATCTTTTTCTCTATACTGTACATACATTATACAGTACCTTTCTTCCCAATGTTTTGCAGCAATTATTGTCTTACACGCATTTTTTTCTCTTCAGCCTTTTACTTCATTGTTTCATCAAACATCTTCCCATTAGTTTACCTCTACATACTTGGCACTCTGTAACTTCTGATTCAAGAAGCTTCCACCTTCTTGTTCCTTTCATCCACTTTCTATTGGAGCTTGATCTGTTTCTTTATATACACAGTATATTTATATTTATATTTTACACAGGGCTTGTATTTTCTTTTCCTGCAGTCATTCTACCTTCACTCTCATTTCTTTCATTTCTTCATTGACCTACAACACTATCAGAAAAGGATGTATCCTACATTCATATAATATATCATTATATCTTTCACTAAGGCTCTCTGTCTTTCATCAGAAAGAATCACATGCAGCACTTCCTGCTAACACTAAGGACATACTGGTCAATATTGGCACACTTGTTCAGCATACCAAAGTGCAATCAAAGCCATTTTCCCCCAAGCATACTCATACTATTCTGTGCAAACTAGAGATCCTACCTAGAGGCTACCTTGCAAGCCAACATACTGTTGCATGCATCTCAGGAATTAAGCAGTATATGCAGTGTCCTGACACCTATGTGGAAATCACAGATATATGTGAACTCTTAATAATTCACTGAAATTAGTTCTTAAAATTATTTATTTTTTTAGTCAGGCCTTAATTTTGACTAGGCTTACATTTTCTCTTTTGTTTTTATTTTTCAGAATTTGGTTATGTTTATGAGTGACTTTGTTGACTGGATTATCCCAGACATTCCCAAGGACATTAGTCAGCAGATTCACAAAGAGAAAGTTCTCATGGTGGAAGTCTTCATGAAAGAAGAACAAGGAAAGCTGCAGCTGCTAGAAACCTGGAGGGACAAGGATAAAAGGAGAGGTGAAAACTGTAACAATCATAGTCCCAGGTCATCAATGAGCCATAGAGGGAGTGTGTCTTCCTGTCACTCATGCCATGTTGATGTATAGAAGAAGAAATTGTTTTACACTGGGGCATTCCATTCATAAAGCAGCCAACACTTAAATGATAGAACTTCATACTTTAACAACCTGGTGCATGTTTAAGCATATGCAACTGTTTTGCTTATATCTATGTGAGAAGTAATGTTCTTACAAAAAGGGAGGACCATATTCTATTTCTGACAAGTTTTCTTTTTTATTTTCTTTCCTTTTTTTGCACAAAAATAATGCAGGGATTTTTTTAATATATAAATAGATAGGTAACTTGCATAGTTAGCGTATAGCTATCACTGTTTTATTTTTTAAAAGGAGATAGGATTCTGTAGACTCTTCTCTAAGAATTTTATATTAGTGTATTTATTAAAATATGATAAAATGTATGAACCAAACTAAACTACAAGTATTGGAATAATAATAAGATCCCCATTCCTGATAAGCTACATCTGGAGCCTTGCAATATGCAAAAAAAAAAAATAATGAATATTATACTGTGGAGTGCTTTTTGCAAGGCTGTGGCAACAAAGCTCTGACTTGAATCTGCCGACTATTTTATAAGCAGAAATCCTGTTGAGTTTCCTTGACGATATGCTGAATACCCTGCATTTTCTCTTAAGTGAATGCAGTAGCAAGAATATTTTGTTTTCCATTTGGGATTCTTGCCTCAATTCATCACTTCATCTGCATTTCATTTACTCTAGTAAATAGAATGGTCAGACTCAGATCATTGTAATCTTGGTCTCAGCACTAGTGAGAGCAAATCACTTGACTGTCTTTCATTTCTTCTATGAAAGATGAACAATTTGTGGAAGGGCATTTAGTTTAATAATTCAGAGTGTCTAGTGCACATTCCAGAGGGGACTCCAGAGAACAAGAAGGAGTATTAGCATCAGCACAATTTCCCCAAGCACTGAGAGACCTTTGAAGAAAAAGTGTCCTGAGTTAAGAGCACACAGAAATACTAGCAAATTGCACTGCCCACCACAAGCCTGGAAGCCTGGTTGCTGAAGGAATACATTAAATAAATGTATTACCAATTATGGTTCTGTGTCATCTCTGCTCAGTGAAGCCAGAAATAATATATTTAAGGACACTGCATAGTTCTAAAAAATTAATATAATTCTGTCAATTCACTGACCAGAGTGCTATCCTAGGTCATAATGTCTTTTATATTAAGTATTTTGGCCCAGCTGCTCATTTCTAAATATTATTCTCCTCCATTTTTACAACTTCTCTGTATTTTTCAAGTCTGATTCATTTCTCTTGCTCTTTTTCACATTGAGATGGTCAAAGAGTTTGTTTGAGCACCCTCCCAGTGAAATTTGGGCTTTTTTCCTTTTTTACTCTGGGATCATATGATAGAGATTATAAATTATGAATATCATGGAGCCAATACAGAGATGTGCAATTTTCTCCCCTCATAATACTAGAGTCGTCTTAAGAAAATTGATCAGGAGCAAGTTCAGAACAGAAAAAAGTGAATATGGAGTCACACATTCCGTGATTACCAAATTATGTCTCTTAAAAGAGATTATACCATCTACTGAGAATAGTTTAACAAATGAACAGTAGTATGGTAACTAGTTGGTGCAATTGTTCAGAGGCAGTATAGGAAATTAAGTGTAGCAGATATACAACGATGTAAAGTTCTTGCTTTTATGCATTGCTAATAAACTGCATGGTGGTATCTGGAATCGGGGTGCTAGACTAGGTGGAACTCAGGTGTGATCCACCAGTGATTATCTTAAGTTCTGGTAACTTTAACAGTCATATAAGCAACATTTTATTATAGTTCTTTTTAGATTCTCTTTTTTAAAAATATATATATATATTCATATCAGTTTAAAAATAAGAAAGTGAAAATGGTTAGCAGAATTAAGAAGCATTGCAGTTGGCCTCGAAGGAAGGTTCCCCGGTGCCCTTCACCAGTGGCTGGGCATCCAAAAATGATAATGAAAAGGTGGCCAGTATGGACTTCTAATGGACCCTAACTTTATTTTTTGTCTTCAAATAGCTAAACATTTTAATTAGCACTAAGCCTGCTTTGGAAGGGTAGCGGAGGAACAGTTTGTAATCTCTGCAATCTTAGAAAGCAGTAGAACAATTCAAGGAGAGGGCAGGTGGAAATGAATAGCACAAATGTTAGAGAAAACCAGCAGGCCAAAGTGGTGAAAGGAGAAAACAAATACATTGCAGATTTTGATACAAAGTTTTTCCTGGAAATTCGAGGAACCCATGAACAGCAATCCAATTACTGTGTGTCAACCAATCCTAAGACTTGTCACAACAGCATATTGTAATGCAGTTCTGTGGATATAAAAAGTCCAGCCAAAACAAATAAATCTTGATAAAGATTGACTCCATAGCCCTTCAAGCCAATTTTCACTTTAAATATTGCCCTTGGCCATCCAAATACCAGCAAGCCAAGATAGAAGGAATGCACAGGGCTTGACTTGTTGATATGGATGGCAAATACGAAGCAATCTATACATGCCTCTCATCAGGTCTGAAGGTCATGCATGTATGTGTCATATTTTGTCCATGTCTCTTTAAAATAGTTCCAACTGGGAATTTGTGTGACCTTCATATCTAATAATAAAAATAACCTATACATACACACACACACACACACAGAGAGAGAGAGAGAGAGAGAGAGAGAGAGAGAGAGAGCACTATTTTGTATTCAGAATTCTTCAGGTATGGTAAGTGGTTGAAAAGGTTGATGAGATGCAGGTGTATCATGGACAAAATATAAAGGGATGTCCAACCTTCGTTGTCTTTGTGTTAGAAATCAGCATGCAGTATTTGCTTCTTCATTCCTGCTGAAGGCCCAACAGTATCTATTACTTTTTTTGACAGCAAGCATCTGATTTGAGAAATGAAGGAATAAGGAAAATCAGTTAGTGGTCACTAGGCAATCTTCACATACTCTGCTTCTGCCAAACATTTGGAAACAAACAGCACAGTTGACAGGGTCTGGGCAGCCAAGGAACATGACAACATTCCTTCCAAAGTAATCCAAGAGGCAGATCTGGATTATAAATCCTAGACCTGGACGAGCCTTGCCAAGACTCAGCTACAGCTTGTGTGTGTGTGTGTGTGTGTGTGTATACACACACACACATAAATAAATAAATTATATATATATATATATATATATATATATATATAATTTATTTATGTGTGTGTGTGTGTGTGTGTGTGTATACTATGTATACTATATATGAGTGTATATATAATAAAAAGCAAAGCCTCCTTGGAGTCACACTCAATGCCTAGTGACTATTTTGACACCATGTGGCTTTCTTGGCAACAGTATTGAAGTGGATTGCCATTGCCATCTTCTGGGATGATTTTTGGATTTGGGCTTTTTCAACATTCAAGTCTAGGTTGCAGCCCTAGTATTTATGGGTGGTCTCCCATCAAAATACTGATTGGCAAGGTGCTTAGGATCGGGGTAATTAATTGCTGGGAAAGGATGGTTTAAAAATATATAAGCCAATGAAGGTGTGGAATCAGAATCAGAATTATAAATACCAGCACAGTATGTGTGTTCCTTGACAATGCATCAGTTCAGTCTTAACCTACATTTTCCAAAAGGTTAAACCTGTGCCAGAGCCTGTCACTTCAGCCATGCAGATTTCATGAATGCATGGTTTTGCATAACAATTTGCCTCAATATAAGCTGCAGGACATCATAAAATATACCAAATTAGTCATGTAGTATAGATTGAGAATGAAGTAGAAAAATGAAATCAAACTTAATTTCATTTGCAATTAAGGCTGGTGTTATATTGCAAGTAAACATACTGTGTGGTTTATTCAAAAAGCAAATGTCCAAGACTGTTATCTTTCAGTTTTAAAAGTTTGTTGCAAAATTATTTAACATAAAACCACCATTTTGTAATATTTATTAGTTTTAATATAAATTATGCAATGAATTCAGTTCTTTTTAAATATAATTTGTCCAAGAATCTCTGTATGTGAAAATGTATTATGTTAATGAAATTTTGTTCAAACATAATACTCTTGCCAAAGATTATTCTGAATAAAGGGCTTATTTTTTGTTTATAACTGCTTCTTGTAAACTGAACTGCAGGAATGTTACTTATTTTAAAATCATATTTAAGTCTTTTATTATAAATGTAATCAGCCTTATCTACCTTTCTTGACATAGGATCCATGGAAGAAAATATTTGATCTGATCCAATAAATGTGTTTTAGCTGTGCTAAGAGCGTTATACAAAGTAGAAGAGCTTATGTTTATATACTGACCTGTATGCATGAATTTGGATTTAAATATGCAAGCATTCAATTAATTTTAGATGCCAAAGTGTCCCGTCCAAAGATACTGGATATTGTAGATGAACATACACATTTCTTTTTGTTGCTTGATGCAGATGGAAGTTTGTTTCCACTTGCAATACTAAAAAATGTTTTGTGTTAGATGTGATGACACACAGAAGGATTTAAAGTTTAATCTGTTCCAGGCTTCAGTAAGTTTACAGTATATATTTTCTAATGTAAATAAACATCTGTGCATACAGATATAGATAGACAAATTATAGTTTCTGTCACTGCATTTTGAGCTCCTGTTCAATCTCCCCTACCACCAAACACTCACACACTCACCAATCATAAACTCAGGAGAAGTTTATGTTCAACAAAAGCCAAACTTGCAAAACATTAATTGTATGATTCTTGGGTTAATTATGAACCCAATTACCCAACTTTTTTGAAGTAACATATAAAAAAATACTACTGACAATTATTTATTATAACAATAAAATAAAAAAATATTTGAGTAGACCAGACTACTGCGTAATAGTAGCACTTAGAATTTGAAAGGGAAAAGGTTCTTCAGAGCCTGCAGAAGCTTGCACGTAGCATATATCAGCAACTCTTTAAATCTTAGATTGCACTGCAATGGTAGAGGACAACTACACAGTCCAGGGAAGGACATAGCTGCTTTAAGAACTTGCAGATGTGGGTACATGAGCATTCTTGCACACTCCAAAACACAATTTTTCCCCCTTCATATCTGAAGCACTGTGCAGCTCTACTATATGTATGTTCTTTGAAGAGGAAAGATGGAAATCATAACTCACTCTTGATCAAAAGAACTTATGTCCCCAGTTCTGTTTGTAAATACAGCTTTATGCAATGTTAGAGCAGCTGAGAACATTCAGTATTAACACAGGAGCTGGTTTCATTTCCCTTCATTAGCCAAAACAAAATAAAAAACATTGGGGAAAGCTAGCTACATTTGTAAACAGATTGTAAACAGATTATAGATGGGCATGACTATATGGGAATCAAGAAAGTAGTAAGGTAGGATGTAATTACTTCTTTTCACAACCACCAGTTAATCCTTTTCTGATTTTCCTATTACTATTAGTCTCCCTAGATAATATATATTCAGGTATAATTTATATTGAACTATTATATCCCAATTATTTTCACTAGAAATTAGGAAGAATGAACTATAGAAAAAATATGAGGTTCATTTCATGTTTTATGAACTTGCAGTTGACATGGATGGCCCAAATTAGCCAGGGGTGGGGGAGGATTTGGAAATAAAAGAAATGGAAAGAATAATCTAAAATGTTGGCATAATACTGACATTCCTGTAAATATTAAGACTATATACTTAGAAATGTTCATTTTCTGAGATCATTAAAAATAACAACTGCTTATGATTCTTTTATAGTTTCTTTTGTACCACATTTTTTGAAAAAGGGTTTTGTATATAATGTTGTATCTAGAAAATTATATAATGTTCCTTTTCATGGACTCTCTTTTTTTTAAAGAAAAGTAAATACATACTAAAGCTCTTTAGTTTTTTGTTGAATATTTATTTGTATAACTAATACTCATTTAAACTTTCTGACAAAATGCCATTCTGTATTCATTTGAAGAGGAGAGGAGAATGGTGTTGAACTTGAGATACGTAATATGTCAACTGAAACAGATTTTATGTTTCAGGATTTCAGTAAGTGTTGAGAACACTGTCACTCCTTGCCCTCTGGAAGATCTTCCTACATACAGTGATTTTCAAAATCGAGGTTTGGGGTGCTTCCAGATAAGACTTTCCTTGTCCAATCTTTGCACAGAATTTTATGGATGGTCCAGGCAGTATTTTCCACATATAATTATTCCATATTTCCCCACTTCTTCCATCCAATTTCTTTTCATAAAAACAATTCAGATTGGAAGTGGCAGGAATCATTAACAGTGAGGGACTCTTGTCAGGGGGAAACAGTTTGTTATGAATAGAAGAGAATAAGACACCATCTGATCAGCAAACGTAATAGAGACTTACGCAGTGTAAACGTATTAGACATCAACTCCCATAATTTCCCCATCTGGCATGGAAGATATGGGCCAACACATCTGGAGAGACACATGCTGATGAATTTAACTAACTGTGGGCGTGGTGGCTCAGTGGGTAAGACGCCAGGCTTGTCGATCGGAAGATCGCAAGTTCGGAGGTTCGAATCCCTAGCCCCGCGTGACAGAGTGAGCTCCCGCAGTAGCTCCAGCTCTTGCCAACCTAGCAATTCGAAAGCATGCAAATGCAAGTAGATAAATAGGTACCACTTCGGTGGGATGGTAACAGCGTTCCACGCGCGTCATGCGACCACATGACCATGGAAGCATCTTCGGACAGCACTGGCTCTTCGGCTAACAAACGGAGATGAGCACCGACCCCTAGAGTCAGACACGACTGCACAAATGTGCAGGGGGAACCTTTACCTTTACTATCACCACCTTCCTTGAAATGCTACTGCTATAACCATGAGAGCATGGTACAGTTGAGTTTCTGGTGTTTTCCTAAAAACATACCACAATACAAGCACCAAAGCCACACATAATAGAAAGGGAGTGCTCAGGCTCTTTCACATAGTGTCATGATTTCACAGACAGAGATATGAATCTAGCCAGTATGTCACCTTCCAAGTTCATGCCCATTCAGAGTTTACTGCTGTGTTTTGCCTTATTTTATAACATTGCAAAATAGATGGAAGCTCATTCTCCTCTACATACCTTCCTTAAGTGAATGCAATACAGACAGGGTTTGCCTATATCATTATTTTCTTGATCACCAGGTTGCTTTGATTTAGTTCAATGAACCTGTTTTTGTATATGAAGCTGGTCTTTCTACTTTAATGCATTCCTCCAGAGAGCCATACAGCTCCCAACCTGATGATGTTCCAAAAGTCTTTGAAAACTTGGCTTTACTCCCAGGCCTAGGCATAGGGTGGCTGTTGAGGCCCTGTCAGTTTTTCTTTGGGGTGTTGTGTTTGTTCCTTCCAGACGTTCAAGATCTTTCCCTCTTGTTTTATTGTTCTTACTTTTAAAATGTAAGCTGCCCAGCAGCAGCAGAAAAATAAACTGAAAGCAACTCCACTTAACAGCAGTGGTGCCAAGAGAAGATCAAAATGTCAAGCTGCCATCTGCTGTGACTGTCAGGAGCGAGCCTGTGCCTACCGCCGTGCCAGATTCCGAGTCGGAAGAGGATGTACCGATAGAGGGAACAGGAAGAAGCTGGGAACGCACGAAATTCAAACCTGAGCCAGAGCCGTCGATTGGAGGTTGCCTGGAGGAAGAAGCACCGCCTATCAGCGCGTGGGAGAGGAGGTGGGAAAGGCGGGCCGAGCAGTGCTCGGCCCAATTGGCTCCTGCCCGCAAACAGCGTAGAATTCAAAAGAATAAAAGGCGAGCACAGCCAGCGCCGGTCACTGGAGACAACCGTTCGCAGCTGCCCTGGAAGAGCAACTCTACCACCACGTGCGATTCCATAGCCAGCCCTAGTACTGCAGCTTGCCAAGGACCTGATTCCGTGTTCTACCCTGCCACCGCCAAGGAAACTGAACCCAAGCCCGGCCTTACCACAGCCTTGAGTCCCGACTGACAATCCGGTTCTGGAATTCCAGACCTGCTTATCTATCTATCTATCTATCTATCTATCTATCTATCTATCTATCTATCATCTCTATTTTTATCCTGCCTTTATTATCTTTATAAATAACTCAAGGCGGCGAACATACCTAATACTCCTTCCTCCTCCTATTTTCCCCACAACAACAACCCTGTGAGGTGAGTTGGGCTGAGAGAGTGACTGGCTCAAGGTCACCCAGCCGGCTTTCATGCCTAAGGCGGGACTAGAACTCACAGACTCCTGGTTTCTAGCCCAGCACTTTAACCACTAGACCAAACTGGCTCTCTATAGCTTTCTACATTCAGAGCATATGATCTACTTTTGATCTATAGCCCTTCTCTAAATGAGGATTAGAAAAACATGGGAAACTGCCTTACACAAAATTCTGCCACTGAGCGGCCAAGCTCCTTGCAATAACTACCATGCAAAAACCAGACAAACTGGTTTCAACTGAAATTAGAACTGAATGTATTAAATGGGAAAGACAAGGGATATTAGTGTTTGTTAAAGCAAATGGGATTGAAAATGGAGTATGGATGAAAAAACCTTGCTGAAACATTTGATTTAACATGTATTTGGCATTGCTTATTTACCTACAGTATATGAACACACATGAACATAGGATGAAACAATTCAAATCTCAGATCTGGAAAAATATAACAATAGATATTTCCAGATAAAAAAACCCCTAGAATTGTCTTCGTTAGGAAGAATTGCAGCTATTGAAATGAATATTTTACTAAGATTTAATTTTCCAAATTATTCTAATATATATTGAAAACAAACTCCAGCAAAGGAGATTGTTACCTTGTCGTGGTGCTGGAGCTTGAGCACCTCAATGAGCACCATGAGCTAAACCGTGAAGGGACACCCAAGACAGGAAGGTCATGGCAGAGAGGTCAGACTAAATACAATCCCTGGGGAAGGTAACGGCAACCCACCCCAGTATTCTTGCCGTGAAAACTAAATGGATCAGTACAACCAGAGATATGTCGGTATACCATCGGAAGATGGGACTCCCAGGTCGGAAGATGGTCAAAATGCTACTGGGGAGGAACAGAGGATAAGTTCAACTAGCCCCAGATGTGATGACGCAGCTAGCTCAAAGCTGAAAGGACGGCTAGCGGCTGACGGTGCTGGTGGTGAACGACGAATCCAATGTTCTAAAGATCAACACACCATAGGAACCTGGTATGTAAGATCTATGAGCTAGGGCAAATTGGATGTGGTTATTGCTGAGATGTCAAGATTAAATATAGACATTTTGGGTGTCAGTGAACTGAAATGGACTGGAATGGGCCACTTCACATCAGATGACCACCAGATCTACTACTGTGGACAAGAGGACCACAGAAGAAATGGAGTAGCCTTCATAATTAATAATAAAGTGGCTAAAGCAGTGCTTGGATACAATCCAAAAAACAATAGAATGATCTCAATTCGAATTCAGGGTAAGCCATTTAACATCACAGTGATCCAAATATACGCCCCAACCACAGATGCTGAAGAAGCAGAAGTAGATCAGTTCTATGAGGATCTGCAGCACCTACTGGATAATACGCCAAAAAGAGATGTTATTTTCATTATAGGAGACTGGAATGCTAAGGTGGGTAGTCAAATGACACCTGGAATTACCGGTAAGCATGGTCTGAGAGAACAAAATGAAGCAGGACATAGGCTGATAGAATTTTGCCAAGACAACTCACTGTGCATAACAAACACTCTCTTCCAACAACCTAAAAGACGACTTTATACATGGACTTCACCAGATGGTCGACACCAAAATCACATTGACTACATCCTTTGCAGCCAAAGGTGGCAGACATCTATACAGTCGGTAAAAACAAGACCTGGAGCTGACTGTAGTTCAGATCACAAACTTCTTATTGCACAATTTAGAATCAGACTAAAGAGAATAGGGAAGACCCACAGATCAGTTAGATATGAGCTCACTAACATTCCTAATGAATATGCAGTGGAGGTGAAGAATAGATTTAAGGGACTAGATTTAGTAGATAGGGTCCTGGAAGAACTATGGACAGAAGTTCGCAACATTGTTCAGGAGGCGGCAACAAAAACGTCCCAAATAAAAAGAAAACCAAGAAGACAAAATGGCTGTCTGCTGAGACACTGGAAGTAGCCCAAGAAAGAAGGAAAGCAAAAGGCAACAGTGATAGGGGGAGATATGCCCAATTAAATGCAAAATTCCAGAGGTTAGCCAGAAGAGATAAGGAATTATTTTTAAACAAGCAATGCACGGAAGTGGAAGAAGATAATAGAATAGGAAGGACAAGAGACCTCTTCCAGAAGAGTCGGAAGCGACTGAACGAATAAACAACAAAATTGAAAACAAAATGCACAAACAATAAATGTTTATGGCATATACAAGTAATGGACTACATATAGTCCAATAAAAATATTTCACAGGATTCAAGTGGCTTCAAATTTGGAACACCATGCCACTTGCTTAACATGGATTACAGAGTGGGTTGTATCTCCTTAGCGCTTGGCCACCTGTATGGAAGGGGCAAGACTTCCAGACAGTCAGCACAAATACTGTATCTCTAGATTGATTCAAGCCAAATGAAACAATTCATAACTGATTGTGCTTCTTCCTAATGGAGTTTCCCAAGAAAATGGCTTTTGTAAATAATCTAGTTTAAAGAAGTTAGAGCACTTACAGTAAGTATTTTTAGATGTTGTTTCTTCACATTTGCTTCTCCCTAACGGAGTTTCCCAAGAAACTCCTTTTGTTTTGAAGCTTTTGTTTTTCACCCTTGAAATTTATTTATATTACATTAAGTCTGCTAACAAATGCACGGGTATCTTTGTCATCCTTGTGCAATTATTTCCATATGCAGGACTTTGAGGGTTTTTTTCCCATAATGACATGCCAAATTTTGAGAAGTTTGGTTTGGCCATGAGAACAATAACTTTTTACAAAAATGATTTTAGTCAATATAACAGTAGCAAAGGAAATAACTTAACCATTTAAAAATACTTAAAAGCCACTCTTGAAATGTAATTTTTGAATTCTGTGCCACATCATATATTTTCTTGAAAAGTAAATTGCAAAGTATTTAAAGGCAGAATTGATACAGGAAAACTTTTATCTTTTTTTTAAAGTTTTCTATCTGCCACAGCTACACCTACCGTAAGTGTGAAATGGCACACACAATGATAGCCAGGGCAAAAAAGGAGCAATTTGCTGGTTATACCTTATATTTTTCCTTCCATGGAAGAGGATAAAGGTATGTGTGGACTTCTGTCTCAGCTATCAAAATAATTTGGCTCTGGATACCATACACCTTCAGCTAATTTTGCTACTAATGTGAGTCAAAGCTGCCTTTGGATCAGGAATGCCATTAAATTATCTTGCATTTTCATCATATAAAAATATATTGAAGGCTCCTCAGCAGTTTCCCCAGTATTGTTCATGTACATCTAATATCTAATCACTAAGCATTTTGTGTTACTTCGCAACACTTCATAGATTCTATTTTCATATATTGGCTGGGTTCATACATTCCACTATGTTGAATGGACATTTGTTTGTTTGTTTTTAGCTTTCCTCATTCAGGATCTTTAACTAAGACATCCCTTGAAATATTGAAATAAAGTATTGCAAGAATAGCATTAGGTTGTCCAACCTGTCCTTGCTATCCTGGCTATAAACAAAAGTATTGTCCTTTTGAGCAAAGAGGGGAGAAAATACTTGGAAGGCACTGATTTTTTAAGGAATATTAATGGCATTCATTAATTCATTCATTCATAGTATAGATTTTGAAGGCCGCACAACTCAACGGTAACTTCCTGTCTTCTTACATAAGGTACATATACCCACCCTGGGAAATAGCTGATCAAGGCTGGCCTGGTCCCGTTGAACACATCTCCTCGTATAGGGAAGATAAAATGTATACAATATGCCTTCTGTACCACCCTAAGTAGGGAATTTTAGCTAAAATGGAAAGTTATCAGCACAAGATTTTTTAAAATGGATGAGACTGAGATAAGACTTACAAATTGCAATGGCTGGAGCAAACTACATTAGGACTTAATAGTGTGTGTGAAATTTGCCAATATACAGTACATGCAATCATTAGGAGCAAAATAAACATGAATTGCTTTACTGTATTTAAGTTTCACATTTGAGTGGTGTAACTGCTACTGCAAGGCTGGGATGGTTTATAAAACATGATGAGGGCAAGAAAGTAAAAGTTTATCTAAGACTTCCACCGGAGTTCTGCAAAAAAATCTCCACACCCAAAACTTGCTGTTTCCAGTTGGAGGAAAAATCCCACTAGCATCAAAGAAAGCTTTCTATCACTTGCAAATAGCAGCATATAGTGAGGGCAGCAGCCAGAAAGGGTCTTTTTCAAGGTAATTTCAACCCTGCTCAGGCCTCCCTTGATGATGATATATCTAAAACATACCGTGTCAGCAACAACATATTTGCACTTATCTGCAAGATGATAGAAAACTTCTCAAACTGCGTAGCAACAAGGCAGCACTCTTGCTGCACTGTAGATCAAACCTAACTTCATTTTTGAAATATTTCACATGGCTGGCCCTGGATTGTGGTGCTGGCTGGAACGGATGGGATTTAAAGCCCAAAGCATCTGGACAGAGAGCACCAGGTTGCCTACCCTAAACTAACTTACCTCAGATGTAGTGATCTTCAACATGGTTACAAGTTAATGAAGAGAAAATAAAGGAAAATTATCTACACTGATCTGAATGTTACCTGCCATGAGGTAAGGCAGGGTGTACAAGCTAAAGCTAAACAATAAAAATTACTAATTTGGTTTATCTAGTGCTGCATCTTTTACCTAGTAATGCATTCCTGCGCCTATGCTCCAAAGTTGTGTGAACAGTCATACTGCACTTGGTAATATAAGTCAGGGCCGCAACTAGGGGGGGCAAGCGGGGCATGTGCCCCAGGCGCTGCGCTGGGGGGTGCGCCAAAATGATGCCCGGGGGGTGCCAAAATGACAAAATAACCCATGGGGGATGCGGAATCCATGTTTGCCCCAGGTGACACAGACCCTAGTTCCATCCCTGATATTAGTAAGTGACCACGTACATTTTGAGAATCTGGCAACTGGCAATTTATGCTTGGCATGCATTTTGAATACATACAGTGCTTATATCTGAGCTTCAGTATGAAATCTGGGGTTGCTAAAACAGAGAGCAATAATTTCCATTTTAAAAGGGAGGGAGAATGAGACAGAAGTATACCCTTAATTTTAATGTGTTATCCTGGATGTGTATGAGTAATCGTACGGTCATATCCTGTACAATATATTGATAGAACTGAAGATAATATACTCTCTGGAAATGGGTAAGGCAACTCCCTTTTATACAGAATTTTAACAAAGCAAAACTGTTTGCACTTCCTGAGAAGGGGAGATGACTCATGACAGAAAGAAAAACATACCAAGTTAGAATAGGAGTCTGACCGCATAACAGCATACAGCAGAACCAACCCTGCATTCCGAATCAGTTGGTTTTCCAGACTCTTAGTTCAGCAGTAGCTCTGATTTCTTGACATGTACAGCTGTTGTTTTCACTGAGAAAATAGAGAATACAAGAGGAAAAAAAGACTGTCAAAATCCAGAATGGGTAGAGCCAAGCAACAGTTGTTAATGGCTTAGAAACAAACCAAGAAAGGAAGCCAGGTTTTAAGTTGGGAGCTGTAAACTGTAATTCCCAGGACATACAGTATGTACCAGGAAAATACAGCTGACTGTGGCTTTCTCCTTTGTTTTGTTGTTTGCACAAAGGGAAGAATGAAGCAGCAGCCAATACACAAATCTCAGCACATCCCAGGTTATTAGTGAGGATTTTATCACTTAAGTCAGGTCATCGCATCATTCTCTCACTCTCTGCTGGAAAGCAGTTCAGAAGGAAAAAAATCAAGAAGGCAGAGACTCATCCAATTGCCTGTTGTAAGTTGCTTGGTCAATAGCACCAGGTTTTTAAAAGCACCTTAAAGCTGCTTCCACAGTGGAGAGCTTTCCTCTCAAAAAGTTCTTCCTTCCTTGTTGGGAACTGCATGCAGCTCATTAAAAACTGGTGCCATCTAATTCTCACCAAGGCTGCCACTGATGCATACCAAAAAAAGAGGGAACTAATCCCATCCACACAAAAAGAGCTATCAGTGTAATATTTAAATATGTTAATACGTATATCATCATGTAGACAAAGATTAATTTAAACCCTTAACTCCTCACCGTAATGGTAACAGCTATACATTTTTTCCACTACACAGATGCTCTTTGCTGATGTGTAACTCCAGGGCCTTCAGTTTCCCCTTTTTATGGCTCCGTCTTTCAACTGACACTGACTAGGCTGCCCTTCAAACAGAGAACACGCTGTCATCTGCACTGTCATAATGTTCCATTTCTTTTCTTCCTGCACCAATGTGTTTGCAGCTATTTCTGTTGAGAGGCACATTTTTCCTGTCATTTCTAATTTGATGAGCTCCCTCTCCTGGATTTCAGCAGAGCTGTGGTGCTGGAGAAGACTCTTGAGAGTCCCTTGGACTGCAAGGAGGTCAAATCAGTCAATCCTAAAGGAAATCAGCCCTGACTGCTCATTGGAAGGACAGATACTGAAGCTGAAGCTCAAATACTTTGGCCACCTAATGCGAAGAGAGGACTCACTGGAAAAGACCCTGATGCTGGGAAAGACTGAAGGCAAAAGGAGAAGGGGACGGCAGAGGATGAGATGGTTAGATAGCATCACCGATGTAATGAACATGAATTTGAGTAAACTCCGAGAGACAGTGGAGGACAGGAAGGCCTGGCGTGCTATGGTCCATGAGGTCACGAAGAGTCGGACATGACTAAACGACTGAACAACAACACTTTATAAAGGGCAGACTTCTTTTCTTGCAGACCAGACTTGTTTTCAACCAACTTTAAGGTTCTCTTCATTACATCCCATTTACTTTCCCCACCAATGCAAGTGCTCTTCAACAAGGACATCTTACACGTTTTTGTCAGATAAAGAAGCCTTGTGGGCACTGCTTCCTCAATGCTTCATCCTTATATGCAGATCCTGGCATTGAGCTGCCAGGCGTATAGCCAGCATGGCCAAAGGGAGGAATTCTGTAAATTGTAGCTCTTCAACATCTGGAAGGTCACCAGTTCCGGATGGAGGGGGGTATTCTTTTTGATCTCAGCTGAGCTTGGAATATGAGGTCAAACGTATTTTCCTCATATATGCTAACAATCCTTTAGAGTCAAATTATAATAAATATTTACAAGCTAAGTTTGGGAACATTTTATGGAGATCAAGTTGAATTTAGCCTAAAGAGTCTTAAATTGAAATACTGGGAATCTGGTAAATAAGCAGGGAAATTATTAGCACATCAATTAAAACAAAAGAAGCATCAACATAATATAGTAGAAATTATAGCAAATAATTAGACCACAGCCTATTAGCCCAGAAGCTTATCACCACTGGATTGACACTGGCTGTGAAAGCCTGTATCAATATTTTCCTTGTAATTTCTTCTAGGAGAATTGAGATGTAACAACCACAGTCCCATCTCAATTTGCAGAGAAAATTCTACATGCAGCTAAGAGGATGCCTGCAATAGCCTCTTTTTTTTTTTACTATGGCTGGGGATACTATGTTAACACCTAATGCATTTTTCATGTAGAAAAAATTAGTATCACTCACACATCTTGGATGCTAACTATGGTTAGTACATTGGGGGGAAAATCATAAAGATAGATTGCATCACTCCTGGATTAAAGAAAATAAATATCCATCCTGCTCAAGCCTATATTCTGCTAAATGATGGCAGATATGGACTCCATTGGTAGGACACTGGTTAATTGTTCTTGTTGATTTGCATGTTACCTTTGATCATTTTATGGAATTCCTTTAGTGGTGTCATTGTTTCTGTTTTGTTTTACCTGAACCTCCTGGAGTCCTCTGATAGTAAGGAAAACATGGAAATATGTGATAAAGAAAGAAACGAACAGCATGTGGCAGACCTAAAAAAGATCTGGTTTGTACTTGAACTGGAGACCACAAGGTTTTCTCAGTTTCATTGTCTAGCCTACAACCCTAGGGTTCTCCTGTGGTTTCCAGTCCAAGAGAGACCTCAAGGGAGCCTCAGGGGTGTGGGCTAGACTAGGAGTCCCCAACCAGTGGGCCGCAGCCCACTAGTGGGCCGTGGCCTGTTAGGAAGTGGGCCGTGGGGCTCCCACCTGTAAACCCCGCCCCCCGCTGCATGCAATTACCCCACCCCCAGTGTGCGCGATTGGCTCCTGCCTGCAAACCCCGCTCCCGGTGCGGGCGATTGACTCCCGCCTGCAAACCCTGCCCCCGGTGCGCGATTGGCTCCCGCCTGCAAACCCCGCCCCCTGGTGTGCGCAATTGGCTCCCGCCTGCAAACCCACCCACCCCGGTCCATGGAAAAATTTTCTTCCATGACCCATCCCTGGTGCCAAAAAGGTTGGGGACCGCTGGGCTAGACAGTGTTGCTCAACCTCACCAACTTGAATTTGTGTGGACTTCAACTCCTAGAATTTGCCAGCCAGTATGCTGGCTGGAGAATTCTGGGAGTTGAAGTCCATGCATCTTTAAGTTGCTGAGGTTGAGAAGCACTGGGCTAGACTATGAAATTGAGAAAACATGCAGGAAGAAGCCAATGGCAAACCATTACTGTCCTGATGCTGTATACTGCTGATACTGATGCTACATGGATGTATCCATGAAGTCCCCAAGAGTTGAGCATAACTTGAGGGAACTTCGACCTTTACCTTGTGTTCTGACTGGGAATACTAGAAGCTGTGGTTCTCAAAGGATGATATTTTCCACCCAACACTACCATCACTGTGTATTGTAGAAGGCGTTCACAGCCGGAGTTCGATGGCTGTTGTGGGTCTTCCGGGCTGTGTGGCCGTGTTCTGGAAGTTGTGGTTCCTAACGTTTCGCCAGCATCTGTGGCCGGCATCTTCAGAGGGCAGGAGCACAGACAGAAGCGAAATCTCTGTGCCCTGGGCTTCTGTCTGTGCTCCTGCCCTCTGAAGATGCCGGCCACAGATGCTGGCGAAACGTTAGGAACCACAACTTCCGAAACACGGCCACACAGCCCGGAAGACCCACAACAGCCAACTACCATCACCATTTCCTCCTCAAGACTCACCTGGAAACATCCTCTGTCCAGCTCCATTTAAGCCAGAGCTGAGCATCTTTAAGTGGTTGCTGCTGCTCCACGCATGCTTAAATCTGCCCAGTACAAAATCAGTGGGAATTAAGAACTTTAACGGCGACTCGGAAATGCCCCTTTACCGATTGCACATTCATCACAGCAACTGATGGATTTACGCGGGCTTTTTAATAAAACAGAAATACTTTTAATACAGCAGGGATGCGACATCAGTCCTTTTTAAAGCACGCTAATGTTGTGTTTAACTAGAAAAGCAACCCACTTATCTTCGCTATTCTGTATGTACGTAATGCATTCAGCGCCTACGGGCTCCAACGGTGCACGGATTTAACGCGTTTGCTGCAAAAGCTGGGCAGCACCGCCACCTTCCGGAGCGGCCCCTCGCGAAAGGAACGGGGCGGAGCGTCCTTCGGGCAGCCTCTTCCTCCTGTTACGTCTGGAGGCGGCAAAGCCGGGGAAGCAGGAAGTAAGTCTCAGAGTTTTTCTTTACCTTTTTTAAAAAATCCAGATTCTTAAGTGAGCATATTTCGCCAGGATCACGCAAAATGTTGCCTGGAGTTTGGGGGGAGCAGTTTAGAAAAGTCAAAAAAGATCTCTTCGTAATTAGGGATCGAACCGGATGCAGTGTGGAAATAGAAGTCTGCAGACTAGTTGGCTAGCGGGAAAGCTGCGTTTCGGCCAAAGTAGTAATCGCGCAGGAGTTTTTCATGACTTTGTGGTCCTCGTTTTAGGATTCTGCTTGGTCAGGAGTTTCTGTGTGCGTTAGCCAGAAGTTGCATTCTCCGGAAAAGAGGAAATCAGCATTAAAGAGAAAGAATGTGTTTTAAAATGTGCCTGAAGTTTGACTCTCTGGACAAAAACTTCTGAACCTTCCCTGTATTCTTTCTAGGTTTCCAGGAATGGATCCCTTTTTGGATTTGCTGAATTCATTTTCAAGGGCCTTGTCTCCAGAGGAGCTTGCAACTCTTAAATTTCTTTGCCAGAGCCATATTGGTAAAAAAAAACTCGAGGGCGTGAACAGTGGCAACCAGCTTTTCTGGCTTCTCCTCGAGCAGGAAAGAATTACGGGCAACAATGTAGAGTTTTTGAGAAGCATGCTCAAAACTCTGAAAAGAGAAGATCTACTAACCCAACTGGAGCAGTTCACCAAAACCACAGACGGTGATCCCGATCACCAGCCAGATGTTGAACAGAAATGTAGGTTGGCCTTTTTTCTTTTTGATCTGAAGAAATGAGCTTTGGTCCTTGAGAGGCAGGGCTGCAGTCCTCCACGCGCTGGTTTGCAATACATCCACTGGCTATGAGGGGATTTACTTTTTGGTAAATATTCAGATCATTGAGGTTGATCTGTAGGCGCTGTAGGACTCTCATTTCTCTGGAATATAAGGCATTATAGGAGTGCTGTGTGGAATGAGTAAGTCCAAGGTGCCTTGTTCAAGAGGCAAGTTGCTTCTGTCTATGCAAGATGCTCCACTTCAACTGTTGGTTCTTGGCCCCTTATCCCGTCCTCCCCTGCCCAGAGATCTCTTGCCCCTCAAAATTAAATTTGGGGTAACTCAGAGAACAGCAGGGGAGAAGAGACACGCATGAGAAAGGATATTGTTAAGTAACTGCAACCATTGCACCTTGCTCAGTCTTAACTCAGGAGTTTTATATAAAAAGGGTTTATAGGGAAACTTTGGGGAAGAATAGGTTTCAGCCTTTGGAGGGAGCAGCCATAATAAATTTTAAATCATCGTCATCCTGGGGTAGTTCTATAATGAATCTGGGTTTACTAATCGCCCATCAGCCACTTCAGGAGGGTACCAAGTCAGGAAAGGTGGTACTATGCTGATTAATAACAAAATTTCTGAGATTCCCAGAAAGTTTGGAGAAAGGGACATGAATATTTCCAATATCCACACCCCACCCAACCCAGAAATTAAACAAAAGTAACATGCCATTATACAAGGGGCGTGGTGGCTCAGCGGGTAAGATGCCAGGCTTGTCGATTGGAAGATCGCAAGTTCGGAGGTTCGAATCCCTAGCCCCGCGTGACAGAGTGAGCTCCCGCAGTAGCTCCAGCTCTTGCCAACCTAGCAATTCGAAAGCATGCAAATGCAAGTAGATGAATAGGCACCACTTCGGTGGGTAGGTAACAGCGTTCCGCGTGCGTCATGCCGGCCACATGACCGTGGAAGCGTCTTCGGACAACGCTGGCTCTTCGGCTAACAAACGGAGATGAGCACCGGCCCCTAGAGTTGGACACGACTGCACAAATGTGCGGGGGGAACCTTTACCTTTACCTAACATGCCATTATAGGATGGGATGATTTTCTTTTGATTCCTTGCATGGGAAGGGAACGCAAAGCAGGTGATGGGAAGGTTTCACTCCTGGCCCACTGTAATTAGGATGTCATGGTTACTCTTCAGCAGTGGTTCTCAACCGTGGCCTCTTTTAAGATGTGTGGAGATCAATTCCCAGAATTCCCCAGCCAGCATGGGGAGTTGACATCCACACATCTTAAAGTGGCCAAGGTTGAGAACCACTGCTCTAGAGAAATTGAAAAGAAGACCAGGTTATGTTACTTCATTAGTATATTATAGAGCAGTGGTTCTCAAACATTTTGGTCTCAGGACACCTTTACATTCTTAAAAATGATTGAGGACCCCAAAGAGCTTTGGTTTATGTGGGTTATATATATCAATATTTACTGTATTAGAAATTAAAACTGATTTTTTAAAAAATATTTATTTATTTATTTATTTGACTTTGCGGACCACCTGAAAGGGTCTCAGGGACTCCTAGGGGTCCCCAGACCACACTTTAAGAACTGTCATACAGTATGATATTGAGACTGTCAAAAATTAAGCAGAATTTGTAGATATCCCACTTCATTTGGATGGTAATGGGTAGCACGGACCTTATTCCAATCTGAGTAAATATTGAACCCTAACCAGCAAGAGTTTCAGAGAAGGACAAGGGAGGTATAAAACATTTTGATGCATAATTGAGGGTGCATAGGTGTCCCACTGTAATTCAGCTATTTGACATGTATACTTTTCTTTCTAGATAAACTGGACAGAGCTTTTGAAATCATATGTGAACAAGTTGGGAAGAACTGGAGGACGCTCGCTCGAAAACTAGGAATTTCAGATACCAAACTGGATAGGATTATGGCTGCTAATCCATATAACCTGGAAGAACAGTTGAGGCAATCGCTTGTAGAATGGCGAAAATTAAAGGGAAAGGAAGCAAAGGTGGAGGATGTAATAAAAGCTCTCAGGGACTGCCGGATGAATCTAGCAGCAGATTATGTTGAAGAAGGTTTGAAAGAATCTGAAACTCAGTAGGATCAGTCAGAAGAGACTATGCTGACATTGAATTAAAAATTCACATGAGAGAAGATTGTTTAGTTGTCGTGGAAAATATGGGGACTTACAGCTGCAATAGACAGATTACTTACATATTGCATTTTCATTCAGTGGAATTCAGCTGCCTAAGTGATTTCCTGTTAGGGGCTAATTGCAAGCCAGTCCTAAGAGCTCAGCAAGCCCGGGCTAAATTATAAGAATCAAATTTCAACACAGTTTAAGCCACTTTTCATCCATTTGGTCCCTTTCAGATATGTTAAGGCTACAAACCCTAATCAGTATGGCTGGAGATCTGGGGAACGCTAATCCCCATTCATGTAGAGGGCAATATCTTGGGAAAAGCAGGCAAGCCCATTGCATGCATTTAGATGGAAACACAGCCAGGGCAGAGCAGCTGCTTTTTATTTTCTTTCCTTGCAACAAATGTGAAGAAATAAAGTCTGCTTGGTCTGTATTCTTTTTTGGCAGTTTTAAATCAAATAGCTGGCCAAAATTGTACTTGGGATTTTACAGTTTTGCCTTCAGCTTTCTAAGCTGTGGAGTGGGCTGATAGTATCATAGTATGTTACAAGAAGGCAAAATGAGTCTGTCTTGACTCTGTGTATCATAAGTGGTTTCTTGCTCCTCTTACAGTACTGTGGGAATGCAACTAATACTGCCAGTAGTGTTTGGAGCTTATTACAGATGACCTACCTTTCAATACTTTCAATATGCCATATAAATTAGATTTTTTTTTAAAAAAAGTATGCAGTAATGTTTGGTAGAAGTTTTTTTTAGTTTTGCCGAGTTTCATTGTATCAGCACTGGGCAGCCTATGATTCTGAACCCAACTTCAAAAGGCCTTTGTTGTTGTTCAGTCGTTTAGTCGTGTCTGACTCTTCGTGACCTCATGGACCATAGCACGCCAGGCCTTCCTGTCCTCCACTGTCTCCCGGAGTTTGCTCAAATTCATGTTCATTACATCGGTGATGCTATCTAACCATCTCATCCTCTGCCGTC
Source organism: Charina bottae (assembly GCA_023362775.1). Taxonomy (NCBI): domain Eukaryota; kingdom Metazoa; phylum Chordata; class Lepidosauria; order Squamata; family Charinaidae; genus Charina; species Charina bottae. The sequence goes on along the minus strand of JALMGJ010000001.1, from coordinate 164,359,583 downwards.
CCCTTCTCCTTTTGCCTTCACTCTTTCCCAGCATCAGGGTCTTTTCCAGTGAGTCCTCTCTTCGCATTAGGTGGCCAGAGTATTTGAGCTTCAGCTTCAGCATCTGTCCTTCCAATGAGCAGTCAGGGTTGAAAAGGCCTTATCCGTGATCAACTTAGACCCTGGGAAACCATTTTTCTTTTTCCCTGCATTCCTTACAGTGAGAAGGAAGGAGACAGAGAAACAGATGGCAGAAAGAAAAGCAAAAAAGATATTAGCTGGCTTGGACCTCACCCACCACTCATGTCCAACAAATAATTCTAAAGATGAGGTGACCCTCAACTAGAGCTACCAGATCTGGGCTGCAGAAATCTGAGTGATCATTAGATGGCAGCAAAGTGATACAGAAAACTTTTAACATTTTGCTTTCGTTTAACAGTAGTCCACATTTTTGCGGCCAAATCTGGAAGTTCTACAGTACTTCAATTGAAAAAGGGTTTCCTAATTTTGCATGCCATTGCATTTGCTGTTTCTATATAGATATAGACAGTTACTCATGAGCATCTTAAGATGAACACATGGAATGTGACTGGATCTGATAACCCTATCCATGGATACTGATGTATCCATGGGCTGTATTTTGCAGCAACTCAGCATACAATGGCCTGAAACAGCCTAATTCTCAATTGTGAGAAGTCCTAAGTAACACTGACCCCTTTCAAGCTAACATAAGCCAATAGCTACTGGTGGGATATGGCCCTAGCTGTCTCCTCATGAAAACTGCAAAACACAATTTTGGTCCACTGAATGGATGCACCAGACTTTCCATAATCTCAAACTGGGTAGAGTTGGGGCCTCTGGAGAGGAGTGAAATAGGTACAAATCTTAAAGTGCTTGTGTTATTCGTTCAATTATCCAAATTGAATAAGGTAAAGGTTCCTCCCGCACAGTTGTGCAGTCGTGTCCGACTCTAGGGGCCGGTGCTCATCTCCGTTTGTTAGCCGAAGAGCCAGCGTCCGAAGACGCTTCCACGGTCATGTGGCCGCATGACGCACGTGGAACGCTGTTACCTACCCAGCGAAGTGGTACCTATTCATCTACTTGCATTTGCATGCTTGCTAGGTTGGCAAGAGCTGGGGCTAGTGCGGGAGCTTACTCCGTCATGCGGGGCTAGGGATTCAAACTTGCGATCTTCTGATTGACAATCCTGGCATCTTACCCGCTGAGCCACCACGCCCCTTGAAATTGAATAAACTATCAAACGGCCAACATTTATGGCCTCACCCACTTTGGATGGCTCTGGGGCGACAAAAATGTTCTGTGGGGCCCTGACTCACATTCTAATTTCCAGCCTGGGACTTTTTCTGTGCAGTGCTCAAATTTTCAGAAGGGAGATTCCAGGGCCCTGCGTTAGGTCTGTATGGCTTAGATCAAACAGCACATTGTGTTCTGTGTGCAGCATATTGTATACAGTATCTCAATGCCTTAATTTTATACAAAAGCAATCTTGCCACTGCCTCCTCGCAATTTGTAATGTTCTTTGAGTTAGACTAAAAAAACACAGCTGCACGATAATTAACATTTATGATAACTTGTAATTGGATTTAGGAGTGTTTTTGGAAGGGAGTCAAAAAAGTGAAGATAGCAACCACAACCACGCAATCAAAGATCTGCCCGTTTACATGTTGCACATATGCAACACACACAAAAAAGGGGTGGGTCTTTGCATGGCTCATGGCTGCTGTCGACTCTTTTGACCTTCCCTCACCATGGATGTCCCAGATTGGACCTTGTAATACACACACAGCCTCTTGGAATTATGCTTCCACAGACAAATATCTCCACTGAAAATTTTAAGACAAGCTAAGTTGTGGAGCCTCAGGCGGTGTGTGCTCCTTCTGCCAAAGCCACATCCCCCTCCTGCTAGCACAGACAAGCATAACCCTTGCCAGCTTTAACTGCTTTGTGCATTTAAAAAAGAGATAGCAAAACAGAATCTTGGAAATTTAGAAATACAGGATCGTAATCCATGAAATAAATAAATTAATTTTAAAAAAAACAGTAAAGAGCTTGAAAACATGCATATATGTGTAATCCCATGGAGAAACTTTTTTTTTAATTAAACAATCGTATTCAATATCTCCACCCAAAAGACACTTGTATTTTTGTTGTTGTTCAGTCGTTCAGTCGTGTCCGACTCTTCGTGACCTCATGGACCATAGCACGCCAGGCCTTCCTGTCCTCCACTGTCTCTCGGAGTTTACTCAAATTCATGTTCATTACATCGGTGATGCTATCTAACCATCTCATCCTCTGCCGTCCCCTTCTCCTTTTGCCCTCAGTCTTTCCCAGCATCAGGGTCTTTTCCAGTGAGTCCTCTCTTCTCATTAGGTGGCCAAAGTATTTGAGCTTCAGCTTCAGCATCTGTCCTTCCAATGAGCAGTCAGGGTTGATTTCCTTTAGGATTGACTGGTTTGACCTCCTTGCAGTCCAAGGGACTCTCAAGAGTCTTCTCCAGCACCACAGCTCGAAAGCATCAATTCTTCGGCGCTCAGCCTTCCTTATGGTCCAACTCTCACAGCCATACATTGCTACTGGAAAAACCATAGCTTTAACTATACGGACCTTTGTCGGCAAGGTGATGTCTCTGCTTTTTAATATGCTGTCTAGGTTTGCCATAGCTTTCCTTCCAAGGAGCAAGCGTCTTTTAATTTCATGGCTGCAGTCACCGTCTGCGGTGATCTTGGAGCCCAAGAAAATAAAATCTGTCACTGCTTCCATTTCTTCCCCTTCTATTTGCCAGGAAGTGATGGGACCAGATGCCATGATCTGGGTTTTTTTAATGTTGAGTTTCAAGCCAGCTTTTGCACTCTCCTCTTTCACCCTCATCAAGAGGCTCTTTAGTTCCTCTTCACTTTCTGCCAATAGGGTGGTATCGTCTGCATATCTGAGGTTGTTGATATTTTTCCCGGCAATCTTAACTCCGGCTTGTGATTCATCCAGCCCGGCATTTCTCATGATGTACTCTGCATATAAGTTAAATAAGCAGGGTGATAATATACAGCCTTGTCGTACTCCTTTCCCAATTTTGAACCAGTCGGTTGTTCCATGTCCGGTTCTAACTGTTGCTTCTTGACCCACGTACAGGTTTCTCAGGAGACAGGTAAGGTGGTCTGGTACTCCCATCTCTTTAAGAATTTGCCACAGTTTGTTGTGATCCACACAATCAAAGGCTTTAGCGTAGTCAATGAAGCAGAAGTAGATGTTTTTCTGGAACTCTCTTGCTTTTTCCATGATCCAGCGAATGTTGGCAATCTGATCTCTAGTTCCTCTGCCTCTTCGAAACCCAGCTTGCACTTCTGGTAGTTCTCGGTTCACATGCTGCTGAAGCCTAGCTTGTAGGATTTTGAGCATAACCTTGCTGGCATGTGAAATGAGCGCAATTGTACGGTAGTTTGAACATTCTTTGGCATTGCCTTTCTTTGGAATTGGAACGTAAACTGACCTTTTCCAATCCTGTGGCCACTGTTGAGTTTTCCAAATTTGTTGGCATATTGAGTGCAGCACTTTAACAGCATCATCTTTTAGGATTTTAAATAGCTCAGCTGGGATACTGTCTTCTCCGCTAGCTTTGTTGTTAGTAATGCTTCCTAAGGCCCACTTGACTTCACTCTCTAGGATGTCCGGCTCAAGGTCAGTGGCCACACCATCGTATTTATCAGGGATATTAAGATCTTTCTTGTATAGTTCTTCTGTGTATTCTTGCCACCTCTTCTTAATCTCTTCTGCTTCTGTTAGGTCCCTGCCTTTTTTGTCCTTTATCATGCCCATCTTTGCACAAAACGTTCCCTTGATATCTCCGATTTTCTTGAAGAGATCTCTAGTCTTCCCCATTCTATTATTTTCCTCGATTTCTTTGCATTGTTCATTTAAGAAGGCCTTCTTATCTCTCCTTGCTATTCTCTGGAATTCTGCATTCAGTTGTTTATATCTTTCCCTTTCTCCCTTGCCTTTTGCTTCCCTTCTTTCCTCAGCTATTTGTAAAGCCTCATCAGTCAGCCACTTTGCTTTCTTGCATTTCTTTTTCTTTGGGATGGTTTTAGTTGCTGCCTCCTGTACAATGTTACGAACCTCCATCCATAGTTCTTCAGGCACTCTGTCTACCAGATCTAATCCTTTAAATCTATTCCTCACTTCCACTGTATATTCATAAGGGATATGATTTAGGTCATACCTGATTGGTCTAGTGGTTTTCTCTACGTTCTTCAATTTAAGCCTAAATTTTGCAATAAGAAGCTCATGATCTGAGCCACAGTCAGCTCCAGGTCTTGTTTTTGCTGATTGTATAGAGCTTCTCCATCTTTGGCTGCAAAGTATATAATCAATCTGATTTCGGTATTGACCATCTGGTGATGTCCATGTGTAGAGTCGTCTCTTGTGTTGTTGGAAAAGAGTGTTTGCTATGACCAGCGTGTTCTCTTGACAAAACGCTATTAGCCTTTGCCCTGCTTCATTTTGTACTCCGAGGCCGAACTTGCCTGTTATTCCGGTTATTTCTTGACTTCCTACTTTAGCATTCCAGTCCCCTATGATGAAAAGGACATCTTTTTTTGGTGTTAGTTCTAGAAGGTGTTGTAGGTCTTCATAGAACCGGTCAACTTCAGCTTCTTCGGCATCAGTGGTTGGGGCATAGACTTGGATCACTGTGATGTTGAATGGTTTGCCTTGGATTCGAACTGAAAGCATTCTGTCGTTTTTGAGGTTGTACCCCAGTACTGCCTTTCCCACTCTTTTATTGACTATGAGAGCTACTCCATTTCTTCTAAGGGATTCTTGCCCACAGTAGTATATATAATGGTCTCCTGAATTAAATTCGCCCATTCCTGTCCATTTTAGTTCGCTGATTCCCAATATGTCGATGTTCAATCTTGTCATCTCATGTTTGACCACATCCAGCTTACCTTGATTCATAGTTCTTACATTCCAGGTTCCTATGCAATATTGTTCTTTACAGCATCGGACTTTCCTTCCACTTCCAGACACATCCACAACTGAGCGTCCTTTCGGCTTTGGCCCAGCCGTTTCACACTTTCTGGAGCTACTCGGAATTGCCCTCCGCTCTTCCCCAGTAGCATTTTGGACACCTTCCGACCTGAGGGGCTCATCTTCCGGCGTCATATCTTTTAGCCTTTTGATACTGTCCATGGGTTTTCTTGGCAAGGATACTGGAGTGGTTTGCCATTTCCTCCTCCAGTGGACCACGTTTTGTCAGAACTCTCCATCATGACCTGTTCTTCTTGACCTGACTTCATTGAGTTACGCAAGCCCCTTCGCCATGACAAGGCAGTGATCCATGAAGGGGGACACTTGTATAGGTGAAAGTAAACTGTTAGGATCTACTTAGTATGACTAAAGAAACTAAAATATATTTGTATTAAGCAGTTCTTGACTGGAAGGGTCTACAAGACTCTTGGCTGTTTGATTAATTTTTCAGCTGTACTTTCAAGTACTGAGGTATTTAAAATTACTTCAGCAAGGTCCCATTCTCCACCTGCAGGAAAAAAAGTGATACTTCTCCACACTCACACATGGTTATGGATATGATTTAGGACCAAGCTGTGACCTAACCTTTTTCCAACTCAGCAACCCTGAGACATGCCCAACTACAGCTGCCGTCATTCTGTTGTAGTGCAATAGTTCTGGTGGCTCCAGGTTAGGGAAAATGGGGCCTAGTTTTAAATCCAAGTCCAAGTAAAGATAATCTGGAATGACTTTCAGCCCAACAGGGTTGGGGTGGTATGAAAACTGGAGCAGAGGTTGCTCTGTGCCTGTCTTGAGTTCCAAGAGAAAAGGTAGGGTATAGATCTAACAAATTGTTGTTGTTGTTATTTTTATCCCGCCTTTATTATTTTTATAAATAAGGTGGCAAACATACCTAATACTCCCTCCTCCTATTTTCCCCACAACCACCACCCTGTGAGGTGAGTTGGGCTGAGAGTGACTGGCCCAAGGTCACTCAGCCGGCTTTCATGCCTAAGGCGAGACTAGAACTCACAGACTCCTGGTTTCTAGCCCAGCACCTTAACCATTATTATTATTATTATTATTATTATTATTATTATTAAAATTATATGCTGCCCGATCAGTTACTGGAACAACCTCTTCATACAGCTTCTAGTAACTAAACCAGAGATTCAGAACTGTAAGGCTAACCTAAAATGGCACTACTTATGCAATTAAAAACTTCTGTCACCCAGAAGGATGAAGGAAGGATTCTAAAAATCTGTTTTAGAATCAATTTTTAGAATCACCCAATAGGCTAATCCATGATTAACTGAGCCATAGTTTGTTTATTGCCTGGCTTTGCACAATGAAACCCTAAACTAACAACATTTTAACCTAATGGGTTGTGTAAACCCAGTCATTGGATGATAGAGAAAGAAAACAATATGGGCATGAAGAAATGTTCATACACTTTTCGAAAAAAGTAACCCAGTATGGTACCCAGTATGGCCTGTAGTTCTAGCACACATTGCTATAGTGCGAACAGAAGCACAACTAGCCAAGGAAAGAAAATAAAATTGCTAGAACCAGCATGTTAGATCTCTCAAACAGATCTTTTTCTAGCTCCAAAGCTGTGATTCAGCTGAGGAATGCTATTCTGCCCCTGTAATAGATTTTTAATATTCTTCTCCCCATGCACCTTGTCTATCTGTTTCCTAGGGCAGGACATCCTCCTGAGGAGATCTGCTGGAAGTACGTAGTGGTTGAAGGGGCTAAGAGAGCAATTAGAAAGCTCGGATGCACAAGCAGAAATGCACTCGCTTAATGTTGACTGTAGTTCTAAGCATGCATTGCTCACCTTTCTTAGGGAGAAGGTCAGCAACATTTTTGCAGTCTTGATATGTGCCTTCAGTTATGACATAACAGGTAGCAATTCCTCTAGTTGTAGGTACTAGAAAAGCTTGGATGACTGAATAGCTGTTCCATCACACAGCAATTTAAAGCATAGGAATTCTACCAAGGGGGAAAGGTCACAGTTCTGAACTGGAAGGCTGGAAGCATTTTTTTAAAAACGGTCAAGACCCACACCTAGCTGAATATCTGCCATAGGAAACTAATTTAAAACTCCCTATATGATGGAGCACTACAGTATGTGCTAAGTGTTTATTGCCACTGCCTTGTTCTATACCTCTCACATTTCAATGGACAGCTTTTTATATTATATGTGATATGATATACAACTCCTGCTTAAACCAGTCTTTATATAATTAGACAATTAACATACTTTAACTCCTCATTCATCCTGCTCCCTCCTTTTCTTAAGGCAATTTTTGATTGCTAATAAAGTATGCAGGAATCCAAATATGGCAAAGTATCTTTCCATGTCTTGTGATAGCCAAGATACAAAGATAGCTCAAAGTTGTAAAAAAAAACCCAACCCCCCCCCCAAATCAACTTAATCAAAAATATAGACACAGTTTAGATATGGTCCAAGTGTTTTAAATACACTTCAGCTATAGGTTTCTGATTCTGTCTGATTGGTGAAGTGTAGCATTAGCAATGACATTTTAAATGCATGGAATTATTTATTCATTGCATTTACATCTTGTTTTTTCTCTGAAAAATCAAGGCAGTTTACATGGGGGTCTCCTCAAATTCTATCCAAACAAGATAGAAGGTGGGTTTGACTGAGAGAGAATGACTAATAAAAATCATCCCAGTGAGCTTCACAGTTTAGTTGGCCTTCAAATTTTACATGTTAACCACTGTACTTTACTGTCTATCTATAGAGCAGTGTTTGTCAACCTTGGCAACTTGAAGACGTGTGGACTTCAACTCCCAGAATTGGCTGGCTGGGGAATTCTGGGAGTTGAAGTCCACACATCTTCAAGTTGCCAAGGTTGAGAAGCACTGCCATAGAGTTGCCAAGGTTGAGAAACACTGCCATAGAGTAATAGCATTAAATTTGGGTGCAACCCAACAATCCACCAGTTGACCTCCATTCAAATAAGATTACGTTTTCTTCCAAGCCCCTCAACTTCTCCCACTGTGGATTTGAGATCTCTTTCAGAGCAGATCTGGAAGGTACATGAGGGACTGCAGAGGGAGGACCCACCACCCCATTCCAGTTCTTCTGAAAGAGACAATCTCAGAAATGAAAAAAACACCTTGAATGTCATTCTAAATGTTTATTTCAATAGCATGATTAAATTTCAGGATGCAATGAATGTTCGCCTCTGCCTACTTCACATCTAATCATCTCAGTTACCTTTGATATTTAAACCACATGCCATGTTTTTGTAACACTTTTCACCTATAAGAAGGCAATAGCAGGCCAGTCCTTGTTTATTATAACCATTGCTGCTCTGAAAAGATGTACTTTGGGATTTTTAAAATTGCAAGCAGTATGCAAATATTTTAAATACATAAAGTAAATAATTAATAGTTATTCAATAATTGAAAACTTTGAATATTAAATTCTGCTTCAGTTAGCAAACAGAAACACAGTACCATTGTATCTATAAGTTGTGCAAGCTGTCATTAATTGAGGGTTATACATATAATATATACTTATAAATACCCCTCATAAGTCTCATTGCCCTCCCTGGGGAGGTCCTAGGGGGAAAAATAAAAGGGGGGCAACTTTAGTGAGGGGAAAGACTATGATCCATACAGTAGGGAGACTAAGATAAAGACAAGAATATGGCTGGGACCATGGCTTAATTTCACTTCATGTATGTAAATGAAAATGTTATTTTCCCCTTCTGTCACATTAAAAATTATCATTCAGTGAGAACTTCTGGGAGGGCTTGAAGACCATTTTGCAGACTTTCTTGCTGAATACAGCCCTGCAATCTGAGATGGGACAACGGTGATTTACAGGACAGCATTGTTACTATTCTTTCAGTATCCTCAGATCCTCTATTTGTATTTTCAGAGAAGCATATGGGTGTATAGGAATCCTTCAGACCTTTGATTCCACCAAAAACTGAATGTGCCAATCCTTTTGATATGTTACCCAGTCTCACGGGGTATCACCTCTCAGTTATAGTTTTTGAACTCTTTTCATTTCATATGACTACATATCAAATGTACAGAGCCCCTGGTAAAAATGTGATGATACACTAATCAAATTCTGCAGCTTTCCAATGTCTTTTTCCACATTTGTTTGAAATTGTCATCTCAATGATAAATGGACAGTGTTTGACTATAAACACTTGGAAATACTGTCTTCTTCATGTGAACACATGTAAACCAAATTTTGGATCAAACGGCATGTTTGTACATGAGAATTGTAATGGAGATACATGTCTACAAAAGTTACACTAAATACTATGTGCTGTCTGGTCTCCCTTAAGGCTGTTTGCAGTACAGTGTATCACACTGTTAATTGCAGAAGAGAATTCTTGACTACGATTCCTTATTTTCATATAAACACTTTAATGAGCCATGCGCAGCCTGGGTTTGAGTTCCACACACACTGTGTGTTCAAAGAGAAAAATCAGGTTCTGACTTCCAGTGGGAAATGGTGAACTGACCAGCTGTGCCCACGAGCTCCGTGGGCAGAACTGGCATCGTGGCAGTTTTTTTCGGGCTCAGGCTGGTTTCTCCTGAAGCCCAGGATCGTTTTTCCTGAGTAAGGAAAATGATTGGAATCATCCCATCTGTCCTCTGAATGGCGAACTGAAGCCATGAGATCGTAAACGGTGTCTGCGATCGACCGGTAAGAGTTTGCCGGAAGGCTGGGTCATCATCACTTCCAAGCCGTGCCGCAGCCTTAAAGGGACATTAAGTCCAGCCATCCCATTTCTAAAGCACCCAATTTATTTCTTTATTAAGTATTTTTACCCTAAGAGAGGCTTTCTACATTAAGGAGAAAACTATCTCTTTTGGTGGCTATCATTATTTTTGTGATTAATTTAAAAAAAATTTTTTTTTTAAAGCTTTGGACTTTGCTCTTCATCCGATACTAAGGAAGGTTGAGAATATATTATCATCTCCTCATTATTATTATTATTATTATTATTATTATTATGTTAATTTTTGAAAATTTCTGCATTTTCCCTGCACATTGAATCTGCCGTTCTGAACTTTCACTTTCCTGCCGCTGCTTTCTCTGGGAACTGTCTGATATCTTATCTCAACTCAGCTTGGTAATTTTCCATTGACTTTCACTCTGGCCGGTTAGGTCTCTAGGGGGCGCCATAATTTTCTGCTTCGGAAATGGAGGATCTTAGCCAGGCTTTCTCTGATCTTCGCCAAGACATCAAAGCAGATATTAAGCAGATCCTTTCTGATTCCTGACAAGTTATTCTGCAAGATATTCGGAGCATTGTGGTAAATGTGTGGTCTGAGGCGTGCCATCAGGTGGGGGATGTTTTGGATGAATCTGAAGAATCTGGTGATGATGTACATGCTTCTCCCAAGAAAGAGACTTTGGCTTCTGTTGAAATTCTGAATGAAATTGGCAATGAAATTGGCAGTGCTGAATGGAAGAACTTAAATGGAGAAATTGAGCTGCAGGACATGAGTGAATTTGATTTTCTGATGGAATGTTATGGGAAAGAAGGGGTTATTATGTATGGGAAGTTTTTTGAAGAGAAGTCTGTGTTTGTGAGGGGAGCAGTTGGGCTGTTTGATTTCTGTAAGAAGATAGTTTTGTGCCTGTTATGGGGATATGTAAATGTTTTGGTCTACTTTGATGTGGGTTAAAGGACTAAAAATATTTATCTGGATGGTCTTTTGGCTTTGGATGATTTTATTTTTTGTTAGTGATTGGGATTATGATTATTAAGGGTTTTTTTATTCATGTTTTTTGTATTCATGTTTTTTGTATTATTGATTATAATGGTAGACAGTTTATATGCTTCTTTATTTCTGATTTTTATTATAGTAGACAGGAATGTATAGAATAGTAGTAGGAAGGGAATAATTAAGTGTTATTTTAGGGGGGGTGTTGATTATTTGGGGTGGTGAGATAGATGGATGGATGGATAGATAGATAGATAGATTCTTTTAATATAAAGGGAAGGAGCAATGATATTTAGTGATTTTTATAATGTGTTAAGGGGTTGAAATGTAGAAATAATGTGATTTTGGTTTAATATAGAGTAAGGGATTGATTATGGAAAATTGCTGTATATCCTTGATGTTTAAAGTCGGAAGTCATTTCTTTCTGTAATCTTTTAAAAACAATTTTTTTCTCTTGTGTTTTCACACTTTTTTAGTTTTTTTCTTTTTTGTAGTTTTTCATTTTTCTGTATTTTTAATTTTTTTAAAACTTTTATCTTTTTTGAAATTTAATAGAGTTCTTTAAAAAAAAGAGAGAAATCAGGTTCTGTGTACTTATACATAACAAAATGTTTAACTGAAGTTCAGGCTCAATAATGCAAAGAATTACTTTGGAAGAAGCTTAGAAAATCAATGCCCGGGATCCTGGAAACTATGCTTTTTCCTGCTCTTTGCACAATGCAGCATTATCATTTTGTGCACAGGGAATCTATTCATACCTATTCTGAAACAGGTCCCATTGGGTTGAAACCAATGGTGCCCATCTGTTTTTGAAAAACGCAGACAGTGTGCAGAGCAAATACACCAACTGCACCAAGCGAATAGTTTTGCAAGAGCTCACTCATCTAGTCCCCTACTTAAAGGAGCCTTCTAGCCATAACTGTAATCTAACATTACAATTAGATTTAAAATGAAATGATTTACTGTATATTGAATGGTTGGAACTTGGTGTGTAACTGCAGTTGTCAAAATATCTCTTTTCAGAGCCAGGGTTTTAGAAAGATTATTCCCACCTCCACAGGCAGTGGCTACAGCCATACTTTTCCTGCCTTGTCCAGGAAATCAAACTGGGATCTGAGCTACCATGAGTCCAAATGATAATTCAACTTCTGGGCAGACTGTAATGCTTATGCCTAGGAATGGGAAGGAAACCATAGTATCATACAAATAAATAAATGTTACCCTAAGAAGGTAAGAGGAACACTCTGGAACACTACAGAATTATTCCATGGCCTGCAAGGGTCTTGTGACATTACTCTGACTCTCCAAAATCTACTCATGAAACTCAGATGATTGCAAACTTCTATCTCCTTTTGTGATTTAACATGTTAGAAGTTTAGTAACACTTGCTTGCTCTTATAAAATGCTTTTGGATCTGCCTGTACAGATGTATCTGCCTGGAGACCCGTATTGCTCCCTCCCTTTTGACTTTCTGCAAATTGTTAAACACCTGGTTGTTCTCCCAGGCCTTGGGCTAGGTTTGTTTGTTTGTTTGTTTATTTATTTATTTATTTATTTATTTATTTAATTTTTATCCCTTTTTTATTATTTTTTATAAATAACTTAAAGTGGGGAACATACCTAATACTCCTTCCTCCTCCTCTTTTCCCCACAACCACCACCCTGTGAGGTGAGCTGGGCTGAGAGAGAGTGTGAGGTTTCAGTCACTTACCTGGTTACCAGCAGACATACTGGACTCAGAGGAGGAGGAAGAGCCAATCACAGGAGGCAGCAGTTTTGGCGCGAAAACGGCCAGAGACCCGGAAACGCTGATTGGCAGAGGCTCGGAAAGAAAGACGCCTCCGCCAATCAGCGCGCGCCAAAGGAGAGCAGAAAGGCGGGCTGAGCAACGTGAAGCCCGATTGGCCCCTGCTCTCCCAAGGCGCAAAAAATGAAATAAAAGGCCAGCGCAACTTACCTCAGCTGCCGGAGACAACCGTTCTAACCGTTCTATGCCGAAGCCTCTAAACTCCGCACCGGACCCTGCTCCCGAGCCTTGCCTTGCTGCCACCCCGGACCTCGCTCTAGAGCCCTGCCTTGCCGCCACCCCGGACCCCGTGAACGAGCCTAGCCTTGCTGCTGCGCCGGACCCGGATTCCACGCCTTGCCCCGCTGCTGCGCCGAGCCTTAGATCCAAGCCTTACCTTGCTGCTGTGCCAAGCCTCGTGCCCGAACCTCTTCCAGTCGGCGCGCCTCCGTCCTTGTTCCCTGCGGAAGAAACCAGCGTCGGGGTAAGCGCCGCTACCTTGCCTGCTCCTCTCCTGACTGCCCGAACCACCGACTCTCTGTTGCTCTCCGCTCCAGAGCCAGCCGATGCCGGCCACCAGTGGGCGGCCTTTGTCGGGCCCCGGTCTACCCAGACTCCCACCAGCCCAGATCAGCAGCCAAGCCCAGCAGACGCCGGCCACCAGTGGGTTGCCTTTGTCAGGCCCCGGTCTACCCCCAGCCCCAACAGCCAAACTAACTCCACACCCATGGTCACCTTGCCTGTCACCTCCGGTTCGCCACCAGCTGCAGCTTCTTCCACAGCGCCTGTACCCTCTCTGCTCCTCCCTGTCTGGCCAGGAGTATCCACGGGACTCGTTGCTATCCAGCCTGTAGAAGAAGAAGAGGACTGTGTAAACTGGGCGGTTTGTGTATCTGTGTAAATAAAGTTATTTCAGTAACGCTTCCATGTCAGTCTTAGTCGGAACAGGACAGAGAGTGACAGGCCCAAGGTCACCCAGCCGGCTTTCACGCCTAAGGCAGGACTAGAACTCTCAGTCTCCTGGTTTCTAGCCCAGCACCTTAACCGCAAAGGTTGGTGGCTGAGCCCCTTTGGTTTTTGGTTCTGATCAGCTGCATTCTTTTTCTTTGATATATGTCGTTTTCTTTTGAATTCCTTTTAAATGTTTAAATTGTAAGCTGACCAGAGTCACTGTGGAGTCAGGCAGCCTCAAAATTGAATTAATTAATTAATTTATCCGGTAATTAACACTTGTATGTAGAGAGTAAGGAAGATGAACTTAATCTGTTGCTACAGTGACAAGGGGTGAAAAAATATTTTAAGTCCACAACAGACAGATAACCTTCATAAGTGGCTGAGACACCTCCCTAATTCACTGAAGTATAAGAAGGGGGAAGAGGAGGATCAGTACAATCAGACTTGCAAGATTCTGTTATTACAGCCAATCCTAATAAAAGCAGTTTTAGCCTTCTGTGGAGTTGATTTCATGGTCTGCTCTACCTAGTAGGACTCACACTGCATGATTCCAGTATCACTAATAATAAGCAGGTAAGAAGAATTATGCTGTAGTCTGATTTTATTAAATTACTTTATTATTTTATTAAACTTCAAAGCAGTTTGCATTCCCAGCTGCAGTGATGGCATGACAACTGTCCCTTCAATTATATTTAGCTCTGTGTCATGCAACTGCATTGCTTTCTGGCCCATCAGTTAGTAGCTGCTGCTACTATATAGTAGCCTGTATACAGTACATATCATTCTGGAAGCTACAGCAGATGCCAACATATTCTCTGATCCAAACGGCACTATTTTTATGAACCTCAATCCTTTATTCTGCTCAACTAACACAAAGACTGGAAGCAATATGAACTACAAAAGAGGCTTTAATAGATGTCATTTTCAGTCTTCAGCAAAAGACTCATTAAAGACCCCCTCTTTCTAAGCAGGGAATTCATGACCTCTGGTTCCAGCCCATGTTTTGCTGCTTCCAGAGCTTATTACCAAACTTGGGTGGCAATCAACTAAGTAAGAGCAGTGCAATCTCAAGAGTCAATAGAACAAAATAGATGTGTTTCATGTATTTTAACCTAACACACCTTTACAACATAAACCCTTTCTCCCAATGAAAACAGAGGGGGAAACACAGTTCAAAAATTCTGATTCCCTTTCAGGTGACAATGTAGTGTCCCTACAAGTCCAGGTGCAAAAGTGCAGTTCCTAGACACATTTCTGGACTTTAGCATAATGTCCAAAATCTCTGCTTATGCACTTCAACTCTGCCCCTCCCATAAGACAAAGCACCCATAAACGGGAGTGAGATGTTAACAAATAGAAGAGAAGGGGTGTGGCCGTTTCTGTGCTGTGCAGTCAGAGAAGGAGCCTATTGCTTATGCCTGGCCGTGGGTGGGGTGGGGTGGGAGCCATCCAATTATGAACTCTGTTACCAATCAATTAGCAACTACAGCAGAGCTTTCCAAACTGTGTGTCGCGACACAAAAGTGTGTTGCCACACACAGTCTGGTGTGTCGCCACACAACCCGGAAGCGCTGACTATCAGCGCTTCCGGGTTTTCCCGCGGCGACACACCAACGGCGGCGCACAAAAATCCGAAAGCGGCAGCAGCGCTTCTGGGTTTTTGCGTGCTGCCGCAACGGCGACACTTCTGGGTTTTCCTGCAGCGACACACCAACGGCGGTTGGTGTGTCGCCGCAGGAAAACTTTGGAAAGCCCTGAACTACAGCCTTAAAGCCTCTGTGGTTGGCAGTGGACAATGTTTCTAAAATGGTATGCCTTTTATAACAGCCTCCAGGGGGAGTTCTGGCTTACATTTTAACTTAAGTAACTTCCAAACAGAAAGCATGTGCTCTGCTGGTGAGTAACATGCCTTAATAACAATAGATTCTGAAGAAACAATTCAGAGGATACAATGCAATTACTGGAAGTGGCCATCAATTGAGACATGATAGGAGATGAGATGCTGCATTCTGCCCATGTTTGATGGGTTGAAACAGAATGGAAATACAGGTAGTCCTCACTTAACAACCATTCGTTTAGTGATAGTTCAGACTTTTTCAGTGTCGAAAAAATGTCTTACGACCAGTTCTCACACTTATGACTGCCGCAGCGTCCCTGCAGTCACATGATCACAGTTTTGGCACTTGGCAACCAGTTCGCATTTATGACCATCATAGCGTCCCATGGTCATGTAATCACCATTTTCAACCTTCCCGGCTGGCTTCTGGCAAGCAAAATCAATGGGGAACCATGTGATTCACTTAACCACCATGTGATTCACTTAACACCTGTGGTGATTCACTTAACGACTGCTGCAAAAAAGGTCGTAAAATCAGGTCAGATTCATTTAATGACCACTTCACTTAGCAACCAAAATTCCAGTCTCAATTGTGGTCATTAAGCAAGGACTACCTGTACACTGTTGGTTCAAAATGGTATTCTCTAATGGGCATTTCCTTACTCCCATGTTACCAGCAAAATATGAGAATCCATAAAAAGCCCCAGAGCATGACCTTGCAACAACCAGAAAGGAAGGGCAATCCCTAAAATTGACCATGGTGCAATGCTGCCCCCATAAGATGGGATTCAGGAAAGGTATTCCAGCTGTATTGTTTTAGGACTGGGTGACACAGAAAGGTGCTGCATTTGCACTCCATGTTCTGGAATACTTCTTTTGAATCAAATCCAAAATAATGTGTAGCCCCATTAAATAATTCTTAATTTGCTGCATCAAATATCTGCTGCCTGCGACAGATGTTTCACTGTCAAATGATAAAGCTGGCTTCCCAAAAGTCCTCTTTGTGCTTATACATCTGTAACCATCCAATTACACTCAAAGTTTGCATGCTAGTGCTACCCTATGCAATTGGGACAGCTCATACAGGAAGGATTTGATAAGTGCTATGCCTGCAGAGTATATTGTTTCACGAGACTCAGATGCAGAGAAGTTCCCCAAGATTTGTTCTCTCTATGTAGTCCAGATGAAAGTTTTCCTCTATAGAGATGACTGATTTAACGTATGTTCCCATAATATTCTTTACACTTAAACAATCCCTAGCCCAACCAACAGCGTAGTCTAATAAACAATTTAATATCTCCAACACTCTTTAATGAAGTAGTCTTAGGCATTAGGACATTCTGGGATATTCCCTTGGCTTGTTCAATCTTTCCAGATAATTTTGATTTGTAGATTCATATCCTGATCCAATTATATTTTTAAAGCATGGGACATGCAAAGCACCCAGGGTGGAGGTATGCATAGCATGCATGCAAGGTATAGCATATGATCCTTGGCAAAGACACAGATGCTTTAATGAGCAGCAGATAGGGGCTATGTTTCTACCCCCACCCCATGTGCTTCAAGGCTTCTTTTTGGAATGAAATTTGAAACAACCCACAGGCCTATTGCCTACCCTAATTTAAATAAAAGATCCCACTATTCAGATAGAATTATCACTTCCAGAGAATCAGTGTGCTGTAGTGGTGGTTAGCAATTTGGACTTGCACTGGGGAAAGCCAGGCTCAAAACTTCACTCAACTATGAAGCTCACTGATTGATTTGGGCCAGACTATCTTTCACCTATCAAACTTCCTATCAAACAGGGCTGCTCTAGGATGGGACTGAGTGATGGAGACCGTTAGACCCCTTATAGTAAAGGTAAAGGTTTTCCCCTGCACAGTCGTGTCCAACTCTAGGGGGCGGTGCTCATCTCCGTTTGTTAGCCGAAGAGCCAGTGCTGTCCAAAGACGCTTCTGCGGTCATGTGGCCGGCATGATGTGTGCGGAACACTGTTACCATCCCACTGAAGTGGTACCTATTTATCTACTTGCATTCGCATGCTTTCGAATTGCTAGGTTAGCAAGAGCTGGGGTGAGTGCAGGAGCTCACTCCGTCACGTGGGGCTAGGGTCTCGAACTGCTGACCTTCCGATTGACAAGCCTGGCGTCTTAACCACTGAGCCATCACGCCCCTTCAGACCCCTTATACACATTCCGGCCTTGATGTAGAGCAGGGCTTTCCAAAGTTTTCCCGCGGCGACACACCAACCACCGTTGGTGTGTCGCCGCGGGAAAACCCGGAAGTGCCGCCGTTGCGGCAGCGCGCAAAAACCCGGAAGTGCTGCTGCCGCTTTCGAATTTTTGTGCGCCGCTGTTGGTGTGTCGCCGCGGGAAAACCCAGAAGCGCTGATGATGATCAGCATTTCCGGGTTGTGTGGCGACACACCAGACTGTGTGTGGCGACACACTTTTGTGTCACGACACACAGTTTGGAAAGCTCTGATGTAGAGAGATGAATGTGCACAATCTTCAATCTATTTATTTTTCTACAGTTATATCCTGCCTTTCCTCTAAGAATAAGGGTTGTGCAGACCCCTTATACACAACCCTTATTCTTAGAGGAAAGGCAGGATATAACTGTAGAAAAATAAATAGATTGAAGATTGTGCACATTCATCTCTCTACATCAAGGCCAGAATAATACCTGAAAAATCAGCTGAGTAGGCATGTGTCCGAATTAGCCCTAAGGACGCAGCAATCATTAAAAGAGTGCTTAAAATCTGCAGGCATGCCAGCTCCCTTCCTTTAGCCAGCAGGGTAGATGCTTCCTCTGTTGTACACAGTATTAGGCTTTTTGGCACAATACTGCGTGTTTGGAAAACCATATTTGCTGTAGCATGTGAAAACACTAAGACTGTGATAATCAAACACCAAGTGCTGGGATTTAGCACATGCAACAATTTCCTGCCATGAGGATTAATTCATGTGTTCTTTGCAACATGTGAATTTCTTTCATTTCTTTTCGTTTGTACCTTAGATCAGGGGTCCCCAACCTGTGGGCCGCGGCCTGTTAGGAAGTGGGCCATGGGGCTCCTTCCTGCAAACCCCACCCCCCGGTGTGGGCGATTACCCCGCCCCCCGTGCGCGTGATAGGCTCCCACCTGCAAACCCCATCCCCCCGGTGCACACGATTGGCTCCTGCCTGCAAACCCCCCCCCCGGTCCGTAAAAAAATTTTCTTCCACGACCGGTCCCTGGTGCCAAAAAGGTTGGGGACCGCTGCCTTAGATCCATACACCTTTCCCAGAACTTTCAGTTTTGTTTTGCTGACCTGTTAGTTCTGCAACATTCATTTGCTGTCGCTGCAGATTTGAACTGTAGAGCTTTTAAGAAAAATCTTTATCAACTTTATGTCTCTAGGTGGCTAAGCGACAACTTCCACTATACTAAGCAAAGTGCCTATAGCAGGGGTCGGCAAACTTTTTATGCCGGGAGCCATTTTGACATGCTCGAGGACATTTTGACAAGCTCGAGAGCCAGGGGGCGGGGTTTGCGGGCAGGAGCCAATCACGTGGAAGGGGGCGGGGTTTTAGGGTGGGAGCCAACCGTGTGGAAGGGGGCGGGGTTTGCGGGCGGGAGCCAATCGCGTGGAAGGGGGAGGCTGACTTGATGTTGCTGCTGCCTTCGGTGGGGGGGGGAGGAGAAGATGGCTGCTGGAAAGCGGGGAAGCAAGGAGCCCTTCTGCTCCAGTCAGCCATTTCCTCGGCAAGGAGGCACTCCGGGCGGGCGACCCTAGTGGAGCCGGGGCTGTCGGAGGAAAGGATGAGTGGCCCTCTGCCCCTTCGCATTTTCGGGGGAGGGAGGAGGAAAGGCTTAACACCAGGATTCTGAAGAAGAGATCACAAAATTACTGACTAATTACTCGCAGACGTGCTGCTCCCCCGCCCATGCGGAGGACAAAGCATGGGCTCCATTGATTCCTTGCAGCGGGCTGTGTAAATGCTGGGCCGCCTCTCGGGATGGGGCGCCCAGCCCGGCTGCGCTCTTTCGGCATCTCGGGTGCGGGCAGGCAGGGGAGCACACCCGCCCGCCAGCTTTCATGTGGCGGCGCCCCGCAGCAGCGGTTCCCTCGGCATGTCGCTCTCTTCGACGGGGCGGGCAGGCGGCCCTCTCCCCGGAGTCCGAGTAAGCCGTGACGGGCGGGCGGCGAGTGAAGCGTCGCCCCGCCTCCTCCTGCCGTTGCCTCGCGCCCTCCGCTCCTTTCCTCCTAGCGAGGTGCCTCTGCCGTCGCGGGAAAGCCCAGCGGCGGCCGGCGAAGGAGGTGCTCTGAGCCACCTCCGCTGGGAGGGCGCGGCTGCCTGGGCACTCCCGCCCTGCCCAGCCTCCCCTGCCGGGGCCTGGAGCGGCTCCCAAGCGCCGGCGGCTCCTGCCCGCGGCCCCTCTGGGCGCGCCTCCGCTGGAAGGGCCCGCGCTCTCTGCCTTGCACGCCGCCAGCGGGGCAAAGGCGGCGGGCAGGCGGCCGGTGGCCCGCTCCAGCCGGGCGCTTTCCGAGGGACGCGCCACGCCACCGTGGCCGGCTGGAGAACCCCCGCCCTGGGCTGCGGGAGGGCGGTTTGCCCGTTGCGACTGCGGGTGGCTTCTTCCGGGCTTCTTCTGGGTGGCCTAACCTTTTGGGCGCCCCCAGGGGGTGCGGGAGGCTCCTATCAGTCCCGCCACAGCCTCCGTGCCGCAGCCAGCTGACCGCTGCCCACCTTGCCAATCAGCTGGCAGGGGAGGGTCCCGGCCTCTGTGCACTGCCGGCAAGATGCGGCTGCACCCGAAGGGGCGCAGGGACGGTGTGCCTCCCGAGCGGAGCGGGAGAACCTGCAGCGATGGGACATCGCAGCCCTCGCCTGCTCCGGCCGCGGAAGGGGCAGCCCCACCTCGCTCCCGCAGCCCCTGCTGGCCTTTCCGCTTCCCATCTGGCGGCTCCCGGGCCTCCGCTTGCGCCTCCTGTGCCGCGACCCCACGCGCTTTCCTCAGACGAGGTCCACAGCAGCGAGGCTCGGGGCTGCCGAAGGTGGAGCAGCCCCGCAGATGGGAGCTGGGGGACGCCCGACCCGCTGGTGGGTGGCCAAACACGGGCGCGCGCATGCACAAATGCGCACGGGGCAGCCGCAGGCAGACAAGACGCCCTGGACTAGAGAGGTTGGAAGAGCCACGCTCAAGGGGCCAAAGAGCCACATGTGGCTCGCGAGCCGCCATTTCCGACCCTTGGCCTATAGCAAAAGCAAACCTTTTATTTTATTTTCACATTTGGTGCAGTGGTTAAGGTGCTGGACTACAAACTGGAAGACCATGAATTCTAGTCCTCCCTTAGGCACGAAAGCCAGCTGGGGGACTTTGGGCCACTCTTTCTCAGCCCAACCCACCTCACAGGAATTGTTGATAGAAAAATAGGAAACAGGAGCATTATGGATGCCACCTTAAATTGTACCCAAAAAGAAGCAAATAACAGCAGCAGCAGCAACGGACACCACAGGAAATAATTATATAGTCAGAGAGTAACTTAAGATGAATAAGATGTTTTAGGCTCAGGAAAGAAGGAAAAGAGAACACTAAAAGACTGTTTGTGCAATATATAATTTTTCTGAAATTATAAAAAAATATACAATGGTTAGGGTAGTTTGAGCCAATTGGAGCAGGTGCACTTCTTAACAATAGATTTATAGTAAATTTGCCTTGATATTGGGAAGAGGAAAGTCCCTATCCCCACTCCATACAAAAGGGGAAAAGAAGAATTGTTTAGACCTCCTTCAGCTATACAGTATTTTCAGTATATGTCATATGCATAAAAAATATTGGAGTGGTTTGTTTGAGGAAAACCTACCCAGCTGCAAAGACCCCATTCCTTCTATTTAAAATTAGTGAGAGTTAAGAAGCATTTTCCCCCATGCCAATTTGATGTTATGGCAGCAAGAACGGGGGGATTCGTTGGAAATTGGTCTAGGCACTGTCAGCTCTGTGCAGATCCTTACCTGTCTTCACAGATGCACCATAAGAGAGTAGGGTTGAAGTTTACAGGACATTTTCCCCCTTTGTTTTAGCTTCGGTCAAATCTGATCCAAAACTCCTTCCTACTGCTTGTACGTTGTTGGGGTTTTCCCCTCAACTTCTGTCTTGAAATAGAAATTCTCCAAATATATGTTGTGAAACAAAAGTAATATTATGAGTGGGTACAGTAAGAATTGCCTTGAATTCAAGAGCCACAGTGAAGCAAGAGTTCTTCAACAAAGGGAAACTTGAATTATCTACAAGCTCATTCTTTCAAATCACAACAAAGAAAACACTTTCTTGGCTGCCATTTCAGTACATCACAGCTGAGGCCAGAAAGAAACTTCATTTTACCATTTCATATACATTTTCCTTTTTAATTTTTAATGCTTTGTTTTACTTTATTGGATTTCACTGCAGAGTCATCAGGTGATTTTCTCCAGGTCACACTGATGTTTTTAAGAACTTATCCTCTACAGTATTTGCACATCTGAATATTTAGGCTTTGTCTGGAAGGCTGACAAACATAATATGCAGAGTCTCATTTCTAGGCTTGCCTGCAACTTAGCCATAAATAAGCTGAAGCATATATAACCAAAGCAATTGCATACTTGTTCCCTGCCTTCCTTTCCTTTCCTTCCTTCTGTTCTATATACTGTACGAGTTGAATCTTGGATTGTAAGCTTTTTGGAACAAATGGACTATGCTTCTACCGAGAAAGCCAATACTCATTCGGTACCGCAGTAAGTATGGGGTTGGACTAGATGATCTCCAATATCCCTTTCAACCATTCTGTGAATCTGTGAATAAATACAATTACTAGCAACACATTTACTGAACAGCAGAACTGTAGGAAATGCCATTTGATCCTTCCGTCTTCATATTTTAATAGTAATATGTATAAATTTACAATTCACCAAATGAGGTCATTATAAACTGTATGCAGAAGCTCTGATTCACATAAGAATGCAACACATAATCAAGGGTATTTTACTTCAGTGATGGTAGGGTCCACCCTCGCAGCCTCAATAAGCACGAAAAGCTATCCTTGCTGCAACAGCTGTCATGTGTAAAAAGAGGTTTGCAGGAGCCTTGAACAAGTATATTTACACAAGAAAAATTTCAAGTGGAATTATGACAAAAGCCTTTCTTTATGGACTTTGGTAATCGTGTGTCCTGCTGTTTCCTGTATACTTCCTTTTTGGTTTTCAGGACATCCGACAGCTCCTTATTCACCCAGCTGGCTTTTTTATGAGCTCTCTTTATCTTTCCTTTGGATCACAATAGCCTGAAGTTGTACTTCTGATAAAATCTCATTCTATAGAGCAACCGTAGACTCATTCCTCCCTTTGTTTTTTCCCCATCTATGTAGATTCCTGAAATCCCATTGAAATCTGCAGGATTTTTTTTTAACTTTCCTTTTGTTCTGATGCTTTTAGGCCCACTTTCCTTCAGGAGTGCTATGCTTCTCTGGGGGAACTCAGTTCTTATTTGTTACTGCAAAACTAGAATAAATGAGCTGCTCGTTTTTTTTCTAAGTTTCCAGTGCAAAAATGTTGGCCTTTATATCAAGTGTTAACATTTTGGTACTGTGATCTCAGTTCAAGAATGAAATTCATTAGGGCTGTTCATTGCTTCAGTTTTGAACATGAGAAAGTGTTATGTTTACATTCCCACCTGCTTCAAAGCACCTTTTTACACAGCCCTGCTATTTATATACATGTACAAAAAACGGAGGGATGCATGCAGGCCCTTTTCAAGACTATGGGTCTCACTGGTTACATCATAAAAGCCCATGTTTTGATCAACCAATGCAATTAGGATATTGTTATCTTTTTGCTCATAATTCCTAGTCTTTCAAACCATCTAGCACCACTGGACCATCTCCCCCATCCAGGAGTCTGACTGCCAATTCCAGTTTACGTGGGGTCTTTGAGCAAGATCCCCTACTTTTCACTGTGGTCTCTCATCACCTCTTTATCAGCATTGGCAGCTTCTGTACATCCTCACTGTATTTTCTAACTGCAAGGATAAGAGCAGTATGCACATGAACAACACCTGTCAGGAACTGATATGCCTCCTCCTGTTAGTTCTTTTTCACAAAGGCATGGAAAGCGTGCCTGAGTAAGCAAGTGGTGACATCATTACTATACCTATGCCTGTTGTTCCCTTTTTTTCCAGAACATTAATGAGAATTGGGTCCTAAGTCCAAACTCCACTATTATCCAGAAGGCAGGCAGGCAACAAGTGAACCACTCATGGTTATTCTTGCTATTAGTTCTTACTGCTATCAATGCTTGCTTGTTGACACTTTCTGGCCAGGCAGGCAGGCCACAGTGAAGAAAAAGAACAGTGGTTCTTGCTAGGGACTAATTCTGGGCTGTGACTAAATAACCAACTGTACTGCTTGTTGCCCTAATAACCTATATATTCTGTGAATAATTTTTGGGAGCCTTTTAGGAGATGCATCAAACAAAGCTTTAACTGGGCCTATTGTGGGTGAACAAGTATAGTATGCAATGCCAGAATATACCCAATATTCCTCTCAATGATAGTTGTTGTTATTATATCTTATAATACGGATACATTCTGATTTGTTGTAATGTACTATATGCATTCCCCTTCATGGATCACTGCCTTGTCGTGGCGAAGGGACTTGCGTAACTCAATGAAGTCAGGTCATGACGGACAGGTCATGACGGAGAGTTCTGACAAAACGTGGTCCACTGGAGGAGGGAATGGCAAACCACTCCAGTATCCTTGCCAAGAAAACCCATGGACAGTATCAAAAGGCTAAAAGATATGACGCCGGAAGATGAGCCCCTCAGGTCGGAAGGTGTCCAATATGCTACTGGGGAAGAGCGGAGGGCAATTCCGAGTAGCTCCAGAAAAAGTGAAGCGGCTGGGCCAAAGCCGAAAGGACGCTCAGTTGTGGATGTGTCTGGAAGTGGAAGGAAAGTCCGATGCTGTAAAGAACAATACTGCATAGGAACCTGGAATGTAAGATCAATGAATCAAGGTAAGCTGGATGTGGTCAAACATGAGATGACAAGATTGAACATCAACATCTTGGGAATCAGCGAACTAAAATGGACAGGAATGGGCGAATTTAATTCAGGAGACCATTATATATACTACTGTGGGCAAGAATCCCTTAGAAGAAATGGAGTAGCTCTCATAGTCAATAAAAGAGTGGGAAAGGCGGTACTGGGGTACAACCTGAAAAACGACAGAATGCTTTCAGTTCGAATCCAAGGCAAACCATTCAACATCACAGTGATCCAAGTCTATGCCCCAACCACTGATGCCGAAGAAGCTGAAGTTGACCGGTTCTATGAAGACCTACAACACCTTCTAGAACTAACACCAAAAAAAGATGTCCTTTTCATCATAGGGGACTTGAATGCTAAAGTAGGAAGTCAAGAAATAACCGGAATAACAGGCAAGTTCGGCCTCGGAGTACAAAATGAAGCAGGGCAAAGGCTAATAGCGTTTTGTCAAGAGAACACGCTGGTCATAGCAAACACTCTTTTCCAACAACACAAGAGACGACTCTACACATGGACATCACCAGATGGTCAATACCGAAATCAGATTGATTATATACTTTGCAGCCAAAGATGGAGAAGCTCTATACCAGGGCTTTCCAAAGTGCCGCCGCTGGGGACACACTGGCGGCGGCGGCGCGGAGGGGCGTGCGGCAGCGCGGGGGGCGTGCGGCGGAAGCCTCTGCTAAAACGCGGAAGCACTGATCCCGCGCCGCTGCTGCTGCCATGCACGCACGCACCGCCACTTCCGGGTGGTGTGGCGACACGCTGTGTGTGGGGACACACTTTTGCGTCGCGACACACAGTTTGGAAAGCTCTGCTCTATACAATCAGCAAAAAACAAGACCTGGAGCTGACTGTGGCTCAGATCATGAGCTTCTTATCACAAAATTTAGGCTTAAATTGAAGAACGTAGGGAAAACCACTAGACCACTCAGGTATGACCTAAATCAAGGGTCAGAAATGGCGGCTCGCGAGCCAGATGCGGCTCTTTGGCCCCTTGAATGTGGCTCTTCCGCAGCTGAACTCACCCCCGCCCCTTCCACGTGATTGGATCCCGCCCCCAAACTCTGATGGCCGGCGCTGGAGGAGGGCGATTGATTCTTCCTCCTCCCGCCCTCGGGAGCCTTCCAACTTTCACCAGAGTCGGGCAGCGCTTCTTCGAGGTCGGCGAGTGGGGAAGTTGGTTGGTCGCCGCCGCCGCCTCTTCCTCTGCCCGCGTTGCAACGGCCGCCGCCGCCGCCCCCCAGAAGCTCTCGCCAGGCAGGCAGGAGAGCGTCACCATGCTGGGCGCACTGCGAGAGGAGACAGCGCAGCTGCTGGGCGACTACCTGCAGCACCGGCGGGGGGACGCGGCGCTGCCCCCCGCCGCACGGCCGAGACACTGCGGCGGGTGGCCGACGAGCTGGAGAGGTGCAGCGGGACGGGAGCATCGCCGGCGGCCCGTGAGGACCGGCCAGGGAAGGCGTGCGGGCGGAGCTGCCTGCCTGGCACTCGGGCGCTCCGGCTGGGGTGCAGCGGGATCGGAGCTCCGCCCGCGCGCCTTCCCTGGCCGGTCCTCGCGGGCCAATCGTGTGGAAGGCGCGCGGGTGGAGCTGCCTGCCTGGCACTCGGGCGCTCCGGCTGGGGTGCAGCGGGACGGGAGCTCCGCCCGCGCACCTTCCCTGGCCGGTCCTCGCGGGCCAATCGTGTGGAAGGCGCGCGGGCGGAGCTGCCTGCCTGGCACTCGGGCGCTCCGGCTGGGGTGCAGCGGGATCGGAGCTCCGCCAGCGCGCCTTCCCTGGCCGGTCCTCGCGGGCCGCCGGCAATGCTCCCGTCCCGCTGCACCCCAGCCGGAGCGCCCGATGCTGTTCAAGTGCTGCACTCAATATGCCAACAAATTTGGAAAACTCAACAGTGGCCACAGGATTGGAAAAGGTCAGTTTACGTTCCAATGCCAAAGAATGTTCAAACTACCGTACAATTGCGCTCATTTCACATGCTAGCAAGGTTATGCTCAAAATCCTACAAGCCAGGCTTCAGCAGCATGTGAACCGAGAACTACCAGAAGTGCAAGCTGGGTTTCGAAGAGGCAGAGGAACTAGAGACCAGATTGCCAACATTCGCTGGATCATGGAAAAAGCAAGAGAGTTCCAGAAAAACATCTACTTCTGCTTCACTGACTACGCTAAAGCCTTTGATTGTGTGGATCACAACAAACTGTGGCAAATTCTTAAAGAGATGGGAGTACCAGACCACCTTACCTGTCTCCTGAGAAACCTGTATGCGGGTCAAGAAGCAACAGTTAGAACTGGACATGGAACAACCGATTGGTTCAAAATTGGGAAAGGAGTACGACAAGGCTGTATATTATCACCCTGCTTATTTAACTTATATGCGGAGTACATCATGAGAAATGCCGGGCTGGATGAATCACAAGCTGGAGTTAAGATTGCCGGGAGAAATATCAACAACCTCAGATATGCAGATGATACCACCCAAATGGCAGAAAGTGAAGAGGAACTAAAGAGGGTGAGGATGAGGGTGAAAGAGGAGAGTGCAAAAGCTGGCTTGAAACTCAACATTAAAAAATCCTAGAAATTTATCCTAGAAATTTAGAATTTATCCATTTACAAACAGCTTTGAATACATTGTGCCTGGATTGTTCAAAAAGGGTGATTATGTACAACTATTTCTGGGAGGTGTTATGTGCCAAACTCTAAAACTGGGGTTAATAAATTTTGTCAACTTTCAGCCTTTGAACTGGCTCTTTATCAACAGAAAGACAGGACAGTAAGATTCTGTCAAGGTTCAATTTGTTCTTTAAAAATAATCATTAATGTTGGGCAGTGTTGAGCTTCAGGGTTTAGTGATCATGGTCTAGACAGCAGAATTCCTGACATTTTGCCAACAACTGTGGCTGGCATCTTCAGAGGCAAGGTGGTCTACTATACAGACCAAAGACAACTGACTGGTCTCCTGTCTTTATAGCCAGGTACCTGCCTTTTGATTGGTCTTTAGCTAAGCTAGTTTCCGATTGGTATAGGTTGGTGAGAGCTGGTCTCTGATTGGTTCTTTCTTTGTGCCCAATCCTGATTGGTCAACAATCCTGATTGAAGCTCAATACTGCCCATCAGATACCGGCCGTGAAAGCCTATACCAGTAAATTATTAATGTTCTTTAATGATTTGTATAAAATGTAGCTATTGTTTCTGAATTTTTATATCGTTGTCTGAATTATAAAAATCTAAACAGAACCAACTTCACACTAATATAAAAGTATAAGAAGAAAATAAAAAAAGAAAATAATTTGTACTTACCTATATAGTGTTATCTGGATTGAGAGTCAGTTTGGTCTAGTGGTTAAGGCTCCAGGTTAGAAACCAGGAGACTGTGAGTTCTTGTCCTGCCTTAGGCATGAAAGCCGGTTGGGTGACTTTGGGCCAGTCACTCTCTCAGCCCACAAAGACAGGCTCAGGTGACAAGCCGGTTGTCAATTCCTGTCACAACCAATGGATCAACAATCAGTTGATCCAAAAAGCAGACCCTGGACTTGCGGGAAAATGCTAGGAAGAAAAAAAAATAGTGTTGTCTGAATCATATTCATAAACTTTATATTCTTTTTTTAATCTTAATTTGCTATTCTCCCAAATGGCAAGGAAGTAGCCAACAAAAAGAAAAAATGTCTCTTTAACAGACTTTTAAAATGATGAATGTGAATACAATATGGAATGTTAAAACATATACAGGGTTTGTGTTTTCGTTTTTGCTGTTAGTTATCATTTTGCTCCTCTCTGCAAGTGAAAAGGATCTGATGGAATAAAATTGGTTGATTCATGAGGCTGGTCCCCATACATACTAGGAGAGCAAATGTACATCAATTCCTATGTATATAGTTTGGTGCATGGAAGCCATTTGATATCTGGGTGCTTAAGGAGGGCTAATTCTGCAGAAAGCTATGGCCTAAAATAGACTGCATCCATTCAGCTAATTTACTTTAAATCACCCTGATTTCTGTTCCATCTTTCATTTTTTCTTCTCCCAGAGTGTCAGTCTTCTCTTCATGCCTTCTCTCATGCTGCTAATGCCAGGGACAAGACTTCTTTTAGTTTATCTCCCATTAAATTTTTATATTTCTAGTAGAAGTACTATTTCCCCCCTTCCAATTACTCATATAATCTATAGGTCATTGCACTCTGGTACCCTATGTAGCGCCTAGCACCTATTCCTTAGTGCATAGCTTTCCAAAGTGTGTGTCGTGACACGCTACTGTGTCGCCTGCGGTGTCCCGGTGTGTCGCGCGCAAACTTGGAAGCGCTGATGGGGGGAACCGGAAGAAGCAGCACCCCTAATCAGCGCCGCCGCCACCAGCTAGCTACATTAACTTAATTGTAGGCCCACTTTTTAAGGGGTGTGGTGGCTCAGTGGGTAAGACGCCAGGCTTGTCAATCGGAAGATCGCAAGTTCGGAGGTTCGTCCGCGTGACGAAGTGAGCTCCCACACTTGCCCCAGCTCTTGCCAACCTAGCAATTCGAAAGCATGCAAATGCAAGTAGATTAATAGGTACCACTTCGGTGGGTAGGTAACAGCGTTCCGCGTGCATCATGCCGGCCACATGACCGTGGAAGCGTCTTCCGACAACGCTGGCTCTTCGGCTAACAAACGGAGATGAGCATCGGCCCCTAGAGTCGGACACGAGTGCACAAATGTGCGGGGGGAACCTTTACCTTAGGCCCACTTTGCTTCTCATATCCCACTTTTCCATGGAGGGATACATATGAATTGTCCTTTTTGAAATTCTTCATGATACTCGATGTGCAAAATACACCTTCTGTGCATTCACAAAGGTGAACAAATTCATCCAAAGGTGACTTTTTAAAGCTCCAGATTTATTAACTGTAGCTATTTGCAAGTAACTGGAACAACCGAACCTTGCTCACTCTGTAACTCATTAACTGGTGGAGTTCCCTCCTCTTTGCCCTTCTCCAAATTGTTAATCCCCCGACTCAGGTCTTACAAAGTGCAGCTAGGAAGCCTTTTCTCTACTTCGCAGATGCTTTCTAGTCTCTCTTCCCCACCCTTCTTTTGCTCCAGACTAGCCTTTTACACTGATATAAGTATTATTTGGAAGCCATCCCCCCTTAGAAGTGGCAAGAGGCCAAGAGTCAAGTCTCCAGGGCCAGCTCTCGCTAGGGACTCCCTTGTGGCAGTGGAAGATCATGGGACGCGACCTTCAACACTACTGAAGTGGGCTGTTTATCGAGGAGGACCTCCGTGTTTCACGGTCCCTACTCCCAGCTATGCATGCACAGAGCTAGTCTCTTTTCTTGTCCCATCAGAGAGAGACCGCGGCCTGCTTCGTCTTCCAGCTCTCAGGAGGAGATACAAGCCTGCCGCCAGTGCCCTGAAACCAGCCGCAACCCCTAAACTAGTCTGGCTTCGCTCCGCAGCGACCTCCCCTTCGTCTTCCAGGTAGAGACGAAGGCCCTGCCGCGCTGCATTGTGGTCCACGGCGTTGTATGCTGAAGCCGTAGAGGCTGTCGGGAACCACAGGAGGCGGCGGCCAAACTCCGAGCGGCGGCCGAGGGCCTGGCTGGAAGTAAGGACCGACCGCCTCCTGGAGCTTCTCGGCTTTCCTGCAGCACTCTCCTGGGTCCAGCTCGTCGCCGCCGGCCGTCGTGGAGACTCGGAGAAGCCTTAGGGAGCATCCCCGGATTAACTACCTCGGATGGGGATGTGGAGGCAGGAGGTGGAGCTACCTGGGCAGGGAAGGCCGAATTTGAGAGCGAGAAGCGGGGCGCAAAACTCCTCACTGGCGCTGTGGGTCCCCTGAGGCCTCCGAAAAGCAGCCCTCGACCCACGAAAGTCGCCCAGCTTTCCGGTGAGAGGGACACTACGAGGAGGCCCCCTCCTGGCTCTTCACCCCAGTCCTGCAACTTTTCTTCGCGTTCTGCTCTTTTAGCTCCTGCCCCGTGAAGGTGGCGGTGAGAAGAGTTCCTACCTCCCCCTGGAAGCATGGAAGGATAATGGTTGGCACCCACATCCCAAGGATGGCCTTTGGGTCTTCCCTCGTCTTTTGAAGCTTTCCTTTCGCAGCAACCTCCCCCCTCCGAAAAGAGGAATTATAAATGCACGGGAAACTTAACCAGAGGCGGAAGAGAGGAGTGTTTTCTAGCGCCTCCGTGAGAACTGTAGTAGCCTCAACTACTCCCCCCCCCTTCTTGTTCTTTTTCGTTGAAGTAATGCCATTGTGACCTAAAGTGAGATTTTTACATCATGCACAGTTTGCCGGCCCAAAGACGCTGAGAAGCATTCGGTCTTTATGTACATACCTCTTGGCCTTTGAAAAGACTTGTGGACCAGGCTTTAAATAAGGGAGCTTATTAACAACGTTGTTTTTAACCATTTGCTTACTATGGAGAAGTTGGTTAATTGATCCTCCTGTTGGCTTATCTTTCGTTAGGAAGATTACTTATTGCCTTGTGTGACTACCCAAGGTGGGGATTATTTAATGAATGAACATTGTAGTCAGGGTGGATGGCTGCTCTACCACTTCAAATGCTTTTGGAAATCATTATGCAAACTTGCTGAAAAAAGCTGATATTGCTGGGAAAAATTGGTTTGTGACAAATCTGTTTTATCAAACAAGGTAAGTGGATCAACTGAAGCTTGCACAGTAAACACAGTTTATAATTATGAGGTCTGAGGGATTACCAGAAAAAATAAAGGAGTCTATTCTGAACATGTTAGGTCAATGCTGGTTACATTGCTTAGTTTTAAATGATTATGTATTAAGCTCATTTTCATTTTATTATATAATCATTAACACATTGGAACTTAAATTGGAATGGAGAAAATTGCTTGCTTATGTTTAGCTCGATAATTATGAACATCTAAAGGGTAAAGAACTTTAAAATGAATTTGGTGGGCTTTAATAAAGAATAGCTGTTCATTTTGTTATGATTCTCTTCAGAAAACCTATTAAGGCTTTTTCTAATGCTGTACCAAAGAGTTCACTCCATATACATCTTAACTCAAGTTCTGAAGGCTATATAATCACAGAAAAGCTAGTAACATCCAGCATTTGCTTAGGGTGGAGGGATTCAGGTTCAAAACTAATTAACTAATGTTAATTCAAGGCCTAGTGATTTTTTTGTGCTAATACTTCGTTGTTCTTTTGAACTTTTATAAGTTAGCTTTTTAATGTAGTATTTCCTAAGGAGTTTATTCTTATTAGTTAATAGCATCCTGTTGCAAAAAGGCACCAATACTGTTTCTGTAGTGATACCTTTCTTTAAAAGAAATTGTGTAACACCTCCCGCCCTTAATAAGATCAGAGAACTAGAAGTAGATAGTAAAAATGAATTAGTTTTTTTAAAGCAATTATAAGCATCTTCCAGATACTATTATTTTGCTCCAATAGACTATGATTGGTTGATTAATAGATCACATGAACAAATGACAGTTTGCTTTACTCCGTTTATGTCTGTTGCTGAATGCACTTATTTCAAATTAATCTATCTGCAGTAATCAACACTACTGTGTTTTCTGTACCAGCAATTATTAATGCAAATTAGAATGTCTGTACTTACCCATAAGCATATGCTGGAATCAGTTAAAGGTTTACCCTTATACTCTTCTTTAGCACCTAGTAGGAAAGTTAGAATTTTAAACAATTATCCATGTTAAGTGAACTTGAGCATGGGAAATTATAGGTAAGTTTTATCAAGTTATATGTTGTGCACAGATGCCTGTTACAGTAGACTTGTAATGAAATTGTGACAAATTCAGGTACGTATGATTGGACACTTGTAGCTAGATAAAACCATAGCACATTAGTTTTGTTACTTGATTTGTATTTGTCTCTTTAATGATATCATAACTAAGTCTTAAAATTAATTTCAAGATGATGTGTGAAGTGATGCCGACCATCAGTGAGGCAGAGATTCCCTCAGGGGGAAGTGGAAACTGTGGTTCAGGTTCTCCTCTACAGTCGGATGCTGATTCCCATTTTGAGCAATTAATGGTCTCCATGTTGGAGGAACGTGATCGCCTCTTGGACACACTGCGGGAAACTCAAGAGACACTTGCATTAACCCAGGGTAAACTACATGAAGTTGGTCATGAGAGGGATTCTCTGCAACGACAGCTTAATACTGCACTTCCTCAGGTATGATTTGCTTAAATGAGAATATTTTTAAATTTAAAAATAATAAATAATAATGTTAAAAACAATATTTTAAGTTTAAATTCATTTCCCTAAAAATTATTGGCGAGAAATAATAAATTGCCAAAGAGATTGTGTTGTTCAACAATTAACTTAGGAAAATAAAACGCTATTCTAGAGAGTAGTTCTTCATTTAATGGGATTTCTAGGAATGATGAAGCAAAGTATTTAATATGAGTGAAAGTGACAAAGTTTGGAAGGTTGCTATATTCTCTTCGATTGGTTGCTTCATTGTCATTACCCTAGTCTTAGATTTTTTTTTTATTCTGAAGTTGTAGGTAACAAGATTGTAAGACTTTTTAAAGTGAAATATTTCTTGGACGATAGCAAAGAGAAAAATTTACTTGCCTTGCAAGAAGAGATCAGAAAGATATCTAATGATCATATTTACAGAGAACCTGAACATTAAACCAGTGTTTGACAAGAACTGTAGCTTTTTAAAATAAAAGTAGAGTAGAATGACAATTCTGGCTGGAGGAAAGATAAAAAGTGATGACCTGATTAGCAGCTGTAGCACCCTGCTGTTCTTCTGCATATGAAGAAGTGCAGTAATGCTTTGTCATCATCTGTCCCTGTGTCAGGAAAGAGATGAAGTTCCAGCTTTAACTTAACAGTTGTGTATCTGAAAGATGAAATTACGCAGCATATTGTGGCTTAGCCACTATAGTCTTAGCTTTTCTCTGAAATTTCATATGAACAACTTCAATATATTGTTTTGCTAGTCTGGCTGATAAAGTAGACACTCTAGCATTAGTGCATATTTTCTGCTAAGGAAGTCTAAGCTTCCTATAAGAATGACTTGTCCAATGGCACCCATTGAACTTCACACCTGAGTGAAGATTTCATCTTTCCTCCATGGTAATAGCAGCAGCAGAGCATAGTAACTGTAACTTTTCAGCAATATAACACTTCCCCAATATTTTGTTAGTGGTCATAAATATAATATTGTGGAAGAGGATCTTCACATATTAAAAGGTGAGAAAATCAAGGATCAGATGAATTGGATCTTTTATATAGATTCTTAATAGCCATAGCTTGATTCTACCATTTAAATTATAACAGATACATGAAGTGTTATCTGTCGTTGTGGAGATGAGCATTTTTGTGTATGCATATACTGTATGTGTATGTATACACACATGTATGTATTTATACATGCATACTCACATGAGTAAGGGCCAGCAGTAATAATTACATTATTAAAATTTATAAAATAATTAGAACATAATCAATTGTGATAATATAGCATCTTAGTATTAGGTGTCAATTACCACAAAATACAATTTAAAAGAAGCCTTAAGTTTAATTTGAACTACAGAATTTACAGTTAAACATCTTGATAAAAGGCTTGTAATTCTGATTAAATATCAGAATTACAATTACAAGTTAGAATTGATAAACATCACTGAAAAAAGCAAAGGAACTAGAATACAGTTTTCTCTCTAGTAAGTCAATATTCCCATTTCATTGATGTTAACAAGAAATTGAAGCCTGAATTTCATAGGAACAGGTCTGTATGACAAGTTACCTTTGGTCAGGCTCCTTTTTGAAGAATAGCCCAGTTAACTTGGAATGATAGCTGGACGCTGGATACAATGTGGGTCCTGAATTCAAGTCTCATTTAGGAAGTCCAAATCTTTGTGCTTCCTATTGACAGTTACTGGAAATCATCAAATAAATTGGAAATAATTTTTTTGCCCTGCTTGACTAAATTGGATAAAATGTGCATGATTAGAAGTCTCTTACGTGACATGTGGTAAAAGTGCCAGATTTCTTTTAAAACATTGAATTGAAAATTGGTGCATGGTTTTTTGGGTCTGGGTGTTGGTTAAAAAAAAGACCCCTCAGAACTAAACATAATCTTTGCGTTCTTTGGTGGATTTGCGGGAAATTTGCAGACAAAAGTATTTCTTCTGAGATTATTACTAGAAGTTCAGTCCTTAGATAAATAGATTTAGGGTATCTTGTGCTTTAGGGTATCTTGTGCTTGAGGGTCCCCCCCACCAAAGAGCATGTTTATGTCCCTTTGTTTTAATGGCAACTGCTAGGAAAATAAATTCGTTCATCCTTCATTCTTTCTGGATTTTTCCAGAAATTTGTAAGGGAAAGCATAATTCATAAACACTAGGCAAAAAAGTGTAAAAGTTCTTAAGGATGGGTTTAGGGGAGGTATAGTTAAAATTAATGAAAAACTGCTTAGTCACAGTCATAAAAATGAAGGGCTTGAAACCTATTATAGTTTTCATCTAACAAGATAGATGTAACTTTTTCTTTTGAAATTTAATGTTTTTGAAGTAAATTCATATATTTAGCTAATAATTTTTATGTTTTAAGAATTTAAGGTACAGAGCCATATACTTTTTAGTGTAATACTTTTAATAAGGGCTTATTTTAAATGCAGGCCTAATTAAAGATTTTTTTGACAATGTATTGTATTTAATTTGTGTTCGAAACACATCCAATTAAAAACTGTCCTGTTGTGAAAATTGAAATTAGAAATGAATAGAATATATTGATAGAGTGAATGAATCATTTTATTTTGGAATGCATGGTAAGACTTAGCAGTAATTAAACACATTCTTCTATGTCAAAAGAATATTAAGGGCTAGGTAGATATATAGCTATACCAAAGCAAAGGGTGGAGTGGACTGAGTAAATGTAGGAGGGTGTGTATAAGGGATAATATTTCATAATCTAGATTAGACTTGTGGCTTAAAAGGAAGTTATAGCTTTTGAATGCCTAAAAGCATAATGGAGAAGTATATTTAATTGGTAACTAAATTCCATTTATATTATGAACTTAAATGTTAAATATAAGTACTATAGCATAAGAAGTATAAACCTCAAGGCTCAATGGTCTGATCCTTTTTAAAGGTATAGATAGCTTTTTGTGTTGAGAGGCACATTTGGAATTTTGAAAGGAGGCAATAGGTGTTCTCTTAGAATGGCTGCCATGATGCGTATGACCCCTTAAAAATCACCTGTTTTTCAAAAGAAACCCTCTCATCTCCTTAAACAAGCCAAAATACTTCTTACCAGCTCAGTCATTGGCTGGATTTATTATGGTCAATTAGATGCAACAGATTTTATGATGAGCATTTGAGAAAAACATATTTTGTGTACACCAAATACATTACTAACTTTTAATTAAATGAGAGTGATATTGTTACATATGGCTTTTGCCTGTAATTTCTTACTATTTAAGTCTGCTGCAGAAAAGATACCTAGGGATATTTGCTCTAAGTATAATCACTGAGTTCATAGTTTAATCCATATCCAAATAAATTGAATTATAAAAGATTTGGCCATAAGGAAGATTTGTAAGGCATTTGTGGTAGTTTAGGATGTTAAGCCATAACATGGCTTGCTTGGTTTTGATTTACTCTACGGTATGTACCCAACAAATTGTAGTTTTTTTCAAATCCTAGTTGAGTTCACAACTTAATGAACAATATGCACAGTGAACCCACATTGTATATTGCAGTTTAAAAAAGATACAGTGAGTATCTTTACTGGGAAAGATGGTGTTGGAAATGGCTTGGAAGATACTATTGCAATGTAAAGTGGAACTGAAACCTAACCTAGTAAGTTATTGAATATTCATGATATGTGTTTGGCCTGTTTTATTAGATTGTATATCTGCTCCTTTGTGACAGTCATTTAATGGAATATGCAAGATAGCTGTATAAACAGAACAAACTTTAGAAACCATATTGCAATTTAAGTGCTGCCACTGACATATTAAATTTTACAACAGTTGCAAAAATACCAGTAGACATATTTTAAAGACTGACTGGAGGAGCTATTTTATTCAGTGCTGTCATTGAATCTCATGTGGTCTAAATGGATAGGAGTGCTGTATTTGTGAGCTTATAACTGGAGACAATTTGGCCACAGTAGTTCATGTCCTGATAATCTCTTCATTTGATTACTGTAATGTGTTATATTTGGGGCTGCCCTTGAAAACAACCTGGAAGCTTCTACTAACTCAGAATGCTATAGTGAGAATTGTAACTTAAACAGCCAAGCAGAAGCATATTACATCAATTCTGAACAAGCTGTTCTATCTGCTCATTTGCCTCTGGGCACAGTTTAGTGTTTACCTGTAAAATCCTGTAATGACTTAGGTCCCAAGTATTTGCCAAAATGCTTCTGCAGATGCCATTTTTTGTGTACCACAGATTGTCAGGGACGCTCTTCTGCAAGTACTTGGAAACATTCTTTGGAAGCAAAGGAAAGCTATGTATTTGATTCATGTCTTAGAAGCTTTGTGTCTAGACTTAATACAATGTGCTCCATATGCAGCTGACCTTGAAGCTTGTTGAAAAGCTTCAACTAGCACAAAAAAATCTCTAGTTTCCAAGCAAGGTTTAGGAAAACCTGATTTATATTATACCTATTCTCCATAATTTGCACACTGTCCGTTCACTTTTGAACCCATAAACCAAGCATGACAGAGTGGGTGGTGGTTCAGAGTCCAATGAATCCAGGACTATACCAGCTCTGGCCAGGAGAACCTTTGCATAGCTATGTTTAGAATGCATATTTTATGAGATCCTGGAAAGAAGGTCTACAGGTACTCATGTCCATATCACCTAATTCCTGGACTACTATAATTTACTGTACATGGGACTGCCCTAAAGATTGTCTGAGAGCTCCAGCTAATGCAAATTGCAGTTACCCTTGCAGTAATCAGGTCTGTCAGGCATGGTTACATAACATTGGTATTATGGGAGCTTCATTAGGGAGCTTTCCTGTCTTAATTAACTCAGCCTTTAAGATCTTTGGAATGTGCCTAATTTGTGATGCTGCCAGATATTGATGTGATGGGGGCAGTTGCTTAAACTGTGGCTTTCTCAGGTTGAGTGCCTTTGCTATGAAGTACTTTCGGCATCTTCAGCATTAAAATGTTGCTCCTGTGGTTTTGTTGGTTTTGTATCTTTTTCTCAAATGTCCTTTATAAGATTAGTGGTGTATAAATCCGGTTAATTATTGTGCCCTGATTGTGGAACATCCTTTTCCCAGAGTGGAGATTTCTGATGCTTTTTGGCACTATGTCAAAATCTGTCAGCTTCCCTAAGCATGTTATGCTGATTTATCTCAATCTGGTTGCTGTGAGCTGTCACATTTTTATAGTTCCTACTTTTTGTCTTTATTTTATTGTTTGCAAAAAGGAAGAACAGAAAAAGAAGAAAATGTACATGAATATTCATCTTTTAGACAATTCAATTTGTCTTCTTTATCTTCATATCATACTATATAATCAATCTATTTATTTACAGTGTTTATAATTTATTTACATTCTTCATTTTACCTAATTATAAAAGGGGAAAATGAAAAATTAAACAGATAATTTAATAGTCCAAATTGCTAGAGTCCTCCAATCAAGATTGTGATAGAATGCTTGTTTAAATATATAAAGAGGTAAATTCCACAGCCAATTGTATAATTGATGGGTAGATAATTGATATACAGTACTTCCATGCTTGTAATAGCACCCCACATCCTGACCTGTTGTTTTTCTTTTTTTCCTCCCTTGTAGAGCAGAGAGATTGGAGAGGAAGGGATTACAAGAGCATAAGCAGGCACACAATGGGGAATACACCAGGCTATTTGTGTAGCGCACTTGCAGCTGCCAGCACCACCACATTCCTTTTGATGTGCATTCCCCATTGTGTGCCTCCTTACTCTCTTGTAATTCCTTCCTCTCCAATGAATGTAAATACAAACATTAATTCCCTTCTTGCTAATTATCCCAGTGCCAGGGTGAGCATTCCAAAGGGCAGGGGAGGGGTTAGGAGGCAAACAAAAGCTGAAGGTGTGAAACTGATTAGTCTTGTCAGTTTCCAGCCAGCTATCTCAGGGCTGGGATGAGCAAAGGGTGGGAGCACAGCTTTCTAAACTCTGTGTCGCGACACTTTAGTGTGTCGCAACACACAGTCTGGTGTGTCGCCACACAACCCGGAAGCGGCAGCGGGGGCGTGCACGGCGGGGGCGGCAGTGGCGCGCCATCAGCGCTTCCACGTTTTAGCGGAGGCCGCCGTGCACGCCCCCGCGCGCACCCCCGCACCGCCCCCGTGTGCGCCGCCGCTGTCGCCGTTGGTGTGTCACCAACGGCGGCACTTTAGAAAGCACTGGGCGGGAGAGTAGGGAAAAGGAAAGCACAGTTGCAGTCACATGACTTCACTTAATGACAGAGCTGCTGGTCCTAATTGTGGTTGCTAAATGAGGACTACCTGTGTAACTTACATAGTCACCTCATTTGTATGCTGGCTGGGGCTGATAGAAGTTGAAGTCCAAAACATTTGGAGATACTAGGCTACTTATTCTGATATAAAATTTGAATCCTTTCACGTATACAGCAGGATTTATTTGGTTTTCCTCACCCCTTCATCTTGATTGTACATACCTGAAATAGCAGTCCTTTCTTTTTTTGTTCAGGAGTTAACTCTTGTAGATTTTTATTCTTTTATGTTCTTTATTTTAATTAAGATATGTGAAAATAATAGCAAAACATAAACAGTACATGCCATAATCAGTTAAATATCACAAAAATAATTTCTTGTAGTTGGCAATTTGCTGCATTTTTATCAGTTTGCAAAATCAGTTCCAAAGTGACAGTATAATGATGTTGATCAGTATGCATACCATTCCTCAAAATAAGAATTTAGTTCTTACTCTAATAATCTGATAGTTCTCATTGTTCAGCAATATTTTCATTAATTTCCAATATCATTATTTATCTTTTAATGTGAACTGTTAGCAAAAATGAAGAATTTAATATAATAAGAATCCAATATCTTAAAATGGTATGATAACAGCCAATTAATGCTTTTAAGATTGAAAGCTTACTGAAAAGAAGGTTCTTTTTCTCTTGCTACAAACTTGTTGAACTAGAAGTACTGGATTATTCACTTACTTTAAAACATTTTTTCTCCTTTGCATTATGCATTAAGAAAAAGGTGATTTAGGGAAATGCTTTTCCTCCTCCTCCTTGAATAGTGCAGATAAATACCTTAAAAAGGATAGCAGAATATTAAACTACCATTGCCAACCTTAAATATACAGTGAGACAGTTAATCATCTTATAAAATCCTGCCAAATTTTATTTTCAGGTAAGTCTTAGACTTGACTTAGGAGGGATGCATGAGGGAAAAAAAGTTGAGTAATTCTTGTTGCTGAAAATGTAAGCTATTACCATGTGCTTATTTTAAATGTTATTTGATATGGGGACAAAATCCATAAAGGCAGTAGGTTTATTATGCCAAATGAAGTTATACAGTACCATGGCAAGCTTGATTCTTCAATCAAGTTGGTTAAAAAAAAGGGAACTACCATTTGCTGTAAGCTTTCCCTTAATTTAAAATAGCAGTGGTTGGATTTCTAAAAATTATCAGTAGCTGTCAAAAGATACATGTAATCTTCTGTTGATCAGTTGGTTTTTTTTTTCTGTAGGTCATATAGTCAAGTATTTTTAAGGCATTAACATGATGAAAGCAAACAATATAATTATAAATAGGTATAATATTTATAAGATTATAAAAACAAATCAGCTGCTGTCCAGAGCAATCTATTCATGCTTGTTCAGAATTTATTCTTGTTATATTCAGTGGCATTTACTCTAAGTATTCTTAGAGTACTTATTTTTAGGGTTTTAACCATTCTATAAAAACACTTAAAATAATAATGAATTTTATTACATTTGTATTCTAAACTTGTGCTGTATTAAAACAGTTTTTCCTGCCTTTCTACACAGTGTATAAGTAGATTAGTGAACTTCATACCTAAATAAGGATTAGAACTTGAATTTCTGGGGGGAGCAGCAGAGAGAGGAGCTGAACAGTTTTAAAATACAGCATTCTGTTCTCCTAGAAAAAGGTGAACATGAAATTGTAATCTATTTTAATTTCCTAGCAATACAATATTTTTAATTCTGCTCTGGTGATTGTGGGGGCTTCTCCTCAGCCTACTGTGGCAGAATTCATGCAACTAATAAAATTCTCAGACGTATGGGTGATTGGAGGGACTGTCAGGGGAATAGTAGGAAACTGACCTTCCATTCACCCACATCCATGAATCTTTTTTTCTGATTTCAGTTCCACACTGTGGATCATACCTAGGCTTGAATGTTTACATGGCATAAAGAAGAAAAGTTGTAAAAAAATCATACATTGAATCATTCATGGAGAAATATGAGTGATCCTCATGATCCTCCCCATCATCTGTGTTACTCAGGTCATGAAATAAACCAAGGAGTGCAGCATGCATGTGTGCACATATTCATTATATCATAACCAAATAACTATGGTAAAGTTACAGTTAAAAGATGGTTTCAATCCTGGGTTTTTTGGAAGCTTTTAACCATATTTTCCCAACATACATGTAATGGGAAGCTAAAATTAACTAAAGACTTTTTGGCTTGTTTTATATCTTGACAGATACACCTGTCTACAGGGCTATAAAACTTACTTAGCTTATGAAACTAAGAGAATATTGTTTTGTATTCAGGCCATTTTTTATTCTGATGTGTAGTATGGTTATACTGTCGTTCTAGAGATATTTGCTGCATTTCCCACTTGCTCGTCTGGGTCTAAGCAAGTCATAGGAGCCCATAGAATTGTATATTCCTTCCTCTCCTCACTATTATTGTTACAGATTAAATTAACAGTAAGAAACATTAAGAGAAATTCCTGGTTAATTTTAAACTATGACATATCATATGGAGTCCTATGGTTCCAGGCAGTTTGCAGGGACAATGATTGATCTGATCATTCCCTTCTGAGGGTGAACAGAGATTTCTAACTTGGAGGAGATCAAACCTCAGATGTGCATGTCTAGCTTCTATGAAACTTACAAAGTCTTATCTGTCCATGTTGAAGAGGGGGAAATGTAGGCAATTCCTGGCAATGTGGGGAGAGGTTTTGGATCTGTCTTATACCTAGATGTTTTGGAGAAAAATTATCATGTATTAGTTTCACTTGGGTATGATGTATTAAGTTGAGAGGAAAGTAAAAAAGAAAGAAGAGCAAAAATATTCTCTGTCCTATTCTGCTTAAGATGTATCAGACACTTCAACATCAGATCTTCTCGAATTGGGAGATAGGATTGCCTGGCCAATCGTGGACAACGTGAGGATTATTTTTAATAATACATTTTTTTCTAAATAATAAATACATTTTATGCTCTAAAAGGACAGGATAACAAGTGAACTTACAATGTGTGGTTTACTCACAGATAATTTAAATATAAGCAGTTAGAAGTTTTATATTCCCTTGGCAGCTTATTGATTTATTTATTTTGTTCAATTCACCCAACACTGGATGGTTCATAAAGTAAAAACTTTATAAAAACATAAAACATAAAAACAACAGGTAAACATACAGTAAATCGGTCCTAGAATTACACTGATGAATACATTCAGTTCTGATGCCTTTAAAAATATTGTAATGAAAGATCTTGGCCATAGATTTTGGGCATAATACAACATAAGAATGCATGCTGAAAAGTGATGTAGAAATTCATAAGCATGGAATGTAAACAGTGTGGCTGGAAAATGTGGGAAAGATTGT
The DNA here is from genome assembly GCA_023362775.1 of Charina bottae. NCBI lineage: Eukaryota > Metazoa > Chordata > Lepidosauria > Squamata > Charinaidae > Charina > Charina bottae. The sequence continues at coordinate 164,317,437 of JALMGJ010000001.1, read as the reverse complement.
TTAAGTATGTAATATTTCCTGGAGTTATCCAAACTGTATATTGAATACTCTTATTAATAGAATGATTTGCTATTCCTTTCTAAAATATTCAAACACGGATATATAGACACATACAATCTGTATCCCTGTGTTCTCAGAATAGTTTAAGAGATGTGCTTATTTTTGTCTGTAAGGGTAAAGCCAGAAGTTTAATTAAAGAAAAATATGTAAAGCATCTGCAAGTAGTAGACTGATGCATCTGGTGTAAATCTAAGTAGTACTCTCACACAGATGACTGTCTCCAATATGGCATCACAAGACGGTGGGAAGTTTATTTAAACTCATTCATCTAGTAGTAGTATAATTTTCCAGTAATTTATACCAAGCTTTTGTATTGGGAGAATATTTGGATCCAGAAGGACTCTTACTTTCTTAGAGGACCTTACTGAAATCTCAATAATTCTAAATTTATTTTTCAAAACCATCAATGACATATGTTTTATGTAGATTTCATAAATGTTAATAATAGTGATGAGAAACTGAAAAATACTAGGCCCACTTTTTGCTATAATTAGCTTCTATTAAGGGTAACTTTTTCAACATACATGCCTAATGTATTGTCGAAGGCTTTCACGGCCGGAGTTCAATGGCTGTTGTGGGTCTTCCGGGCTGTGTGGCCGTGTTCTGGAAGTTGTGGTTCCTAACGTTTCGCCAGCATCTGTGGCCAGCATCTTCAGAGGGCAGGAGCACAGACAGAAGCAAAATCTCTGTGTGATTTTGAAGCACACAGAGATTTTGCTTCTATCTGTGCTCCTGCCCTCTGAAGATGCTGGCCACAGATGCTGGCGAAACGTTAGGAACCACAACTTCCAGAACACGGCCACACAGCCCGGAAGACCCACAACAGCCATACATGCCTAAATTCATTCTATACATTCTAAGCAAGTACCTAGGAGAATGTCATCTTCCATCATAAATATATATATTTTAGGAAAACTTGTACTTACAATTCTCTTGATTTTCATTTGCATAGCAGTTACATTTCTGAGAAAAATGTCTTCAGTTACACTACTTCAAAGATAAACATCTCAATTTAAACTGAAAACAAAATGTAAATGGGCTTGCATGTACATATTACAGTACTCTGATGACAACCATGGGTGTAAAATCACATCATAATAAAGGTGATGTTTATAGATACCTCTGCTTACTAAAACAAAGAACGGAAATTGATTTTCTTTTTGCTATCATGAGGATTATAGTAGTTCTGACAGAATATACATTTTGGTATAGAGAAAAAACTGTATATTGCACAATACTGTTGTACCTTGATGTGTATTCTAACAATTGTATGAATTATGTTTCAGTTCATGTTCTTATTTATTTATTTATTTTTCATATTTCTATTACCGCCCATCTCCCCCAAAAGGGGGACTTGCTTAAGTGGGGGTACTTTTAACTCTGGTTTATGCAAAACTAGAGATAATAGGAGCCAAATAGATTGCTTTCAGATAGTAAACAGTTAATTTTACTCAAGCCTAGTAGAAAACTAGGTAAGAGCCTTGTTTCTCTGAAGCTGTGTTTGTTCAGCAGATTATTTTACCCATTTTTAAGCCATAAAGCTGGCTTAGTCACAAACCACCTTGTAGTTCCACACACTCAGAGTAGTAACTAATAATTGGTTAATTCCATGATATTGCACCCACTCTTTGGAACATTCTGCCCCCGGAGGTGAGACAGGCCCCATCGCTCCTATCCTTCTGGAAGAATTTAAAGACCTGGCTGTGCCGCCTCGCGTGGTATGGGAATGGGAATAGTTCCTCTTGGGGATGGCTAGTGCCATAGAGCCCTTTTAAAGAGAACCATATATTGCCTATTGGATTTTTATATGTAATGTATTAGTTTTGTAATGTATTTTAAATTGTAGTTACTTTTAAAGATTTTAAATTGTTGTACTGTAAACCGCCCAGAGTCCCCCTCGGGGGAGATGGAGCGGTAATACAAGTTAACATATATATATATATATATATATATATATATATATATATATATAAAAAAAATATAAATATAAATATAAATAAATAAATAAATAAATATCAAAATGATAACAGACTAAAAGCATGTAATGTTTTGTGCAGAATCTCATGTAAGCAAAATCAGGCTTAGTTTTGCTAACCATGCCACAAATGGATTGTTAGTCCTGCCTTGGTGCATTCATCATTAAATTTATTTTATGGCATAATTTAATTTGTGAATGAATCAGGTTTTTTTTATTTTTTGTGCTGAGGAATTGCATGTAGCCTATTTTGATCTTCAATAATAGTTTTATAGCAGCAATAAATTGAACTTAGAAAAAAATACTCTTGTTCATACATAAAGCTTTGTGAAACTGTGCATGATAGAATAAGCCCAAGCCTCAGTCTTATTGTGAGTTCATTTACTATTAATAGTCACATTATAGTGGAATGTATATGACAGCGCTGGCTCTTTGGCTAACAAACGGAGATGAGCACCGGCCCCTAGAGTCGGTCACAACTGCACAAATGTGTGGGGGGAACCTTTACCTTTTTATGTTAGATTGAATGGACATACATCTGTATATACTGATAGCCCTCTGAAACCTCAACTCTACTTGAAAATAGCCAGTTTGTTGTTCTGGATGATTAGGTAACTACATCCTACAAAACTTCAACCAAGATAGAACACTGCCTCCCCTATTATAGCAGAAGTTAATCCAACTATAAAATGGCTGTTTAATGTAACTTACTGGCTGTTCATGGTCCCCATTTCACTATACATGTCCAGGTTCATATCTAATCAGTTGACGTAAATATTTGCTGATTTTATTAAACTTGCTGTATCACTGATCTTATATCTATGCTACTTCAAAATCTTAGGCCTAGAGATGAAGGCTACAGGTAGTCCTTGACTTACAACCACAATAGGGACTGGAAAATTCATTGTTAAGCGGTGCAGTTGTTAAGCGAGGCATCATGTCACTGCACCCAATTTTACGACATTTTTTGCGGTGGTCATTAAGTGAATCATGCAGTTCCCTGTTGATTTTGCTTGTTGGAAGCCAGCTGGAAAGGTCGCAGATGGTGTTCACGTGACCCCAGGATTGTTCTGTTCGGAGTATGAGACCACCAGAACCTTTTTTAAGGAAATAGTTTTATTTACAATTAAAGTATTTACAAATGACAAAAGTCTTTCAAGCACATAACTGTAGATCAACTTGGATCAACTGGACTTCACAGCAGGTTGCACTTGGAAGGCTTGGCAGCTCTGCAGTAACACTGGCTAGCGTTCACAACAAGTTGAGTAGACCAAATTCCTCTGAAGCAATGATACAAGACTGGCTGGAATTGCAGGACTAAACTTGATTCACGGAACCAGGCTCTTCTGAAGCACTGAGGCAGGGCTGGACTGGATTTACAAGACAAGGCAGGACTGGATCCACTGGACAAGGTTCTTCCGGAGTGACAAGGCGACACTGGACTGGAACTGCAAGGCAAGGCTGGACTGGATTCCCTGGACAAGGTTCTTCTGGAACAACAGGACAATACTGGACTGGACTTGCAAGGCAAGGCTGAACTGGTTTCTCTGGACAAGATTCTTCTGGAGTGACAAGACAATACTGGACTGGATCTGCAAGGCAAGGCTGGACTGGTTGCACTGGACAAGGTTCTGCTGGAGTGACGAGACAACTCTGGATTGCAAGGCAAGGCTGAACTGGATTCCTTGGACAAAGTTCTCCTGGAGCAACAGGACAATACTGGACTGGGTAAACTAGGCAAGGTACTTCTGAAACAATGAGGCACGGCTGCACTAGACTAGCACGATAAGACTGCCCAGGAGAGAACTGATAAAACTTAGCTGAAGTGGCAGGACGTTGCTGGAATAAGGCTGCAGGACGAAACTTGGCTGAAGCAGCTAGGCGAGGTTGAACTGAGGCGTCGAGATTGCAATTGACTGGGGTCCGCTGAAAAACTGCGAAATAACGCGTTTCACTTGGCAAAGGAGCAGCATGAGACCCTGAAGCAGCTGGGGTCAATTCCGGAATGATGCGAGGCTCTGCCTCTGGTTCCGCGGTGGCTACAGGGCAGGACTCTGAAGACTGTTCTGGCTGGACTTCTCCCGAAGAAGCTGTTAGCTCAATTGCGCGCCTTCTCTCCTCGGGAACCAATCGGGCTTCCTTCTGCTTGGCGCACTTCTCAGCCCGCCTTTCTCGTGCATTGATTGGTGCTCTTGACCTTGTTCCTGGTTCTGGACCAATCAGCTCCTCAGGATTCCCCTGCTCTGCGGGGTCATCCCTGGGTCCGTTTTCCTGCTGGTTACGAGTTTCAGTCCCTGCACCTGCTGATCATGAGTTTCAACTGCCTGGTGTTGCACAAGATAAGTTTTGTTTTCCTGGTAAGTTTTATTTTCCTCTAGCTCCGAGTCAGAGTCAGGCTGGACTCTGAGAAGGATGCTGCAACTGTCATAAATACATGCCGGTTGCCAAGAACCCAAATTTTGATCACATGGCCGCGGGGATGCTTCAATGGTCATAAGTGCCAGGATCAGTCGCAAGTCACTTTTCCAGCCTTTATTCTAAAATATGAGAATATCCAAATATGTGTCTCAGTACAAAGTGGAGAAATTGGTTAGAACATATAAAGTCAACTTATAATGTAAAACCATGGTTTAGAAATTGCAGTGGCTGGATTCACATCTTGCACATAAGCGGAAAGGCTCGCAAGCTATATATCAACATATACTGTATATGTATCACAATGTATCTTTGATATAGTGTGCAAAAGTTAATTGATAATAAAATTGGTTCTTGGCTATATAGATTTTCTTCTACGTAGAGTGCTTTTTTTTTTTTTTACCTTCAATCATGTCTGATCCTTGGCGACTGTCTGGACAAGTCCCTGCAGTTTTCTTGGCAAGATTTCAGAAGTGGTTTGCTATTGCCTCTTTCCTAGGGCTGTGACTTGCCCAAGGTCGCCCAGCCGGCTTTCATGCCTAAGGTGGGACCAGAACTCACAGTCTCCTGGTTTCTAGCCTGGTGCCTTAACCACTAGACCAAACTGGCAGAGTGCTATAAGGATGGGCAACTAGCTGTCTCAGGGCTGCATGTGGCCCCTAAGTTGCTTTTATTCTAAAACCCAGGGCTTCCATTCGCTGTACAACAGAATTTTGGTTTCCTGTCATTTTGAAAACTGCAATATAAAGGTTGATAATAGGTTTAACACAGTAAAAAAAAATGTGTGTAGCAAGGATGGTTTGTAAAGCTAGAAAGGTACAGTATAGAGAAGCATAGGAAATGTTGCTGTGTAAGCTAAAGTTAATTACTTTCCTTTTGTCTTGAAAATAATTTCTGTTGAATCAACATGTTAAAAGTATAAGAAAGTTTGCCTTAATACAGCAATTTTCAGTCCCCCCCCCCAAATTAAATGAAAATGATAAAAATAAAACAACCAATCTATAAACTTGATATTCATGAAAGACAGTTTGGTGTAGTGGTTAAAGTACTGGCCTAGAAACCAGGAGACTGTTTGTTCTGGGCCTCCCTTAGGAATGAAAGCCAGCTGAGTGATTTGGGCCAGTCACTCTCTCTCAGCCCAACCCACTTCACAGGGTGGTTGTGGGGAAAATAGGCAGGAGTATTAAGTGGGTTTGCTGCCTTCAGTTGACCAAAATATATAAAAGGTGGGAAATTAATAATAACAATAATAATAATATACAAGTTCAGAAAATGAGACTGATGAGACATTTCATGTAACAAAATGTGAATTCCAAGTCGTCTTTCTCCCTTTTTTAACCCTTTTCCCCTGAAAGTAATACATTTATATTATTTGATTTAGTGGAGGTCAAAATCCAGAATATATCATTTTAGCCTGTATGGTGTAGTGTTCAAAATGACACTGGAGAGATCTAGGTTCCAGTCCACTATCAGCTACAACAGCTCATTGGATGAGTTTGGGCCAGTCACTCTCTGTGAGTTGTTATGGGAAATGTTTTCTCATTGACTTCCAGCTCCTGCTTCTTCTTGAATTCGTCTGAGAGGATGTTGATATTAACTGTGTAATTTCTGCCACTTATTTGCAAAAGGTCATATGCTGTTTTAAACCAGAAGACATATATCTGAGTTTTGTACACTAGATAGAACAAGGAATTCTGTCCCAAGATGTAATAATATTCAAAGTTGTACTCTTTGTGTTGTTATCTACGCCAGAATGATGCAGCATCATATAATGGAATTCACTTTACTTAGAATTAGGTGTGGGTTTAAGATTATTATTAGCATTAGTATTCTATAAAAATATAAATATCCTCTTGAGTTGAGATGGACTCGAGGTGACTACATAAACAGAACCATGCTGTTTTTTTTGGCATTAATACAGAAGTGGTCTACCATTACTTCCTTTCAGCCTTGGTATTCCCTGGTGATTTTTCATCCAGGCATTAACCAAAATAGAATGGCTAGTGCTTCTATAAAGAATAATCATGATTGCTAGAAGTGATATTAAGATAGCCTGCGTAGTATTTTTTTTAGTATAATTTCAGTCAAGTTTTATCTTCAGCCTTGTGTATAATGCATATTGCTATACATGTTTATAATGAACTCATTTATTTGCTTATGTTTTCCAGGAGTTTGCAGCACTTACTAAAGAGCTTAATGTATGCAGAGAGCAACTCCTTGAAAGGGAAGAAGAAATTGCAGAACTGAAAGCAGAAAGGAACAATACAAGAGTCAGTTCATCTTCTGGTATCATTTGTTTGCATTTTATGCTAGGAATTTTTCTTGAGATGGAATTTTACATGCAGTCTTGCTTTTGTTTTTTAAACTGAAGACATCACTAAGTGAATAAAATTATTAGTTGTTCTATTCATGTGTCTGAATTTCAAAAACAGCTACTTCCACCTAGTGAGAAAAACATTTAATGTACCGAGACTGGGTATTTTATCTTGCAAACATACTACTATAGGATAGCTTGTTCCCATGTTATTAAATAAGCTTTTCATACCCCAAATCTGTTGACTTTCTAATTCATTAATGCATCGTCTCTCAGTGATCCTTTAACTGCCTTTTCTAAAGAGACGAAAAGCTGATCCTTGCAGTCTGTAGCCCAACCTATTAATCCAGGCTTTTATTACACAATACATATATCAGAAAGGTAAACTGAATTGGCTGCCATGAGCTTACACTGTCATTGTGTGCATCACTAATGAATGCAAAATAGTTTAAAGCAGGGATTAGCTTTACATGCACTGCCTGGTACTTTTGTGAAACCTGAAATCTATCAAACACAAAATTTTCTGGTAAATAATTTCTGAACAATTTCTATTTATCTAAAGGAATTAGAGTTAGAAATATATTACTGAAAGAAAAGTGTTCAAGATGACATATATTCAGATCTTATAAATCTAACAAATATTTTGGAATTTACCTATTCATCTTTTAAATGGTACCGTTTTCTTCTTTTCAAATGTCCCACTTATAAAAGGGTGTGAGATGTACAAGCTGATTCAGATTTTAAAAAATGGGAATGTAGTAGAAGTATGCATGAATATGTGCTTTCCTGTCTAAGTTTTTCATGTCATTCTGGGCTCTTAAAAGTTTCTGGTGATCACAACTGATTATTTGTTAACACCTACCCACACACACACATAAAACACCCCCCCCCAAGATCACTCACTTTAAAGTGACGCAGCAAAGTTCTGCTGTAACAGGTAAAGCCAATTCAGACCTTATGGCATGGAAACATGTCTGCTGTATTTATAGCGTTCTGTAGAGAATTCAGAAATTATGTAGATGATATGGACATCTCTAAAACCAAATAATGCTTTGCTTGCTTTCTAGTGCACACATAATATTTCTCCGCTCTTATTGCGTCCGCAGAATGCCGCCCGACGGCCCTGTTTAGGATTACTCGATCTCTCCTAGGTAAGGTGGGCCCAGTGACCCACCTGCAGGGCCGTGCGGAGGAATTTGCAGAGCATCTGATGGATAAAATCGCTCGGATTCGTTCTAAGTTAGACTCCAAGCGTGACACATGGTCTGGGGAGATGCCGAGGGAGCGTCTGTGCCCGGTTATCTGGGAACAGTTTGATCCTGTTGGACCTGAGGAAGTGGACAGGATTCTCCGGACTGTAAGGGCCACTACTTGTCATCTTGACCCATGCCCCTCCTGGCTGGTGAAAGCAGCCAGTGAGGTGACATGTGGCTGGGTCCATGCGATGGTTCTTGCATCCTTGGGAGAGGGAGTGTTTCCGGCGGCCTTTAAGGAGGCGCTGGTGCAGCCCCTCCTCAAGAAGCCATCGCTGGACCCTACAGTGTTGGATAACTTTCGTCCTGTCTCCCACCTCCCCTTTTGGGGGAAGGTGGTTGAGAAAGTGGTGGCATTACAGCTCCAGAGGATTCTGGATGATACGGATTATCTAGACCCCTTTCAGTCAGGATTCAGACCGGGATATGGGGTAGAAACTGCATTGGTCGCACTTACTGATGATCTCTGGCGGGCACGGGATGGCGGCAGTGCATCCATCCTAGCCCTTCTTGACCTCTCAGCGGCTTTCGATACCATCGACCATGGTATCCTTTTGGGACGGCTTAGGGGGTTGGGGATTGGCGGCGTGGTTTTACGCTGGTTCAACTCCTTCCTCCAGGGCCGATCCCAATCGGTGGTTATAGGAGATGAGAGGTCCGACCCTCGGCCCCTACTTTGTGGGGTGCCACAGGGTGCGGTTCTCTCCCCTCTCCTATTTAATATCTACATGAAACCGCTGGGTGAGATCATCCACCAACACGGGATGAGGTATCATCAATATGCTGATGATACTCAATTATATATCTCCATCCCGGGTGAGTTAAGTGATGCAGTGGCTGCCCTTTCTCAGTGTCTGAAGGCTGTGGGGGCCTGGATGGGGAACAACAGGCTTCAGCTGAACCCTGGTAAGACGGAGTGGCTGTGGATTGATGGTGCCTCGAGATCCAGGGAGTTGTCATCTTTAGATCTGGACGGGGTGGCACTACCCCGTTCAGACAAAGTGCGGAACCTGGGTGTCCTTCTGGACTCACGACTCCTGCTTGAAGAGCAGGTGGCAGCCGTGGCCAGAAGGGCATTTGTACAACTTCGAGTTGTGCGCCAGCTACGCCCTTTCCTGGATCGGGAGGCCCTCCGTACAGTCACTCATGCCCTGGTCATCTCCCACATAGACTATTGCAATGCGCTCTACATGGGGCTACCCTTGAAGAGTATCCGGAAGCTTCAACTGGTCCAGAATGCGGCTGCGCGTGCAGTTATGGGTGCCCCAAGGTCGGCACATGTGACACCTCTGCTGCGCGAGCTGCATTGGTTACCGGTTTGCTTCCGGGTCCAATTCAAGGTGTTGGTTGTCACCTTTAAAGCCCTACATGGCATGGGACCAGGTTACCTAAAGGACCGCCTCATCCCCAGAACATCGACCCGTTCCACCCGGCTATGCAGAGAGGGCTTGCTTCGGACCCCGTCTATAAGAGAATTCCACCTGACGGGGTCCAGGAGGCGGGCTTTCTCGGCAGTGGCACCCGCCCTCTGGAATATTCTGCCCCTGGAGGTGAGGCTAGCCCCCACACTTATGACCTTCCGGAAACAACTGAAGACCTGGCTCTGCCACCTCGCTTGGGATGGGGGGAGTAATAGCTCCTCTTGGGGTTGGCTTGCTCCATAGGGTTCTTTAAAGCCTAACATCAGAGCCTCTTGGATTTTATATATTTAATTAAATTATGTATTCTATTTTATAAATTTTTATATGTTTTAATTGCTGGCTTGGTGTAAACCGCCCAGAGTCCCCTCCGGAATGGGGGGAGATGGGCGGTGATATAAGTTAGAAATATAAATAAATAAAATAAATAAATATTATTATTGCATACTGTAATGTGATTTTCCTTTCTGTTTTTGAAGCAAATTATTACTTCAGCGACCAAATCAGGAACATTTAAGATTATCATGTTCTCCCTTATATAGCCCAAGAAGATAAACATACCTCCTTTTCTCATTGCATCGCTGAGGTTCAGTGTTAGATGAACAACTTTTTGTGCACTTAGTCTTTTTTTTTTCCCCATTCAATCGTGTCTGATTCTTGGAGACTGCCTGGACAAGTCCCTGCAGTTTTCTTGGCAAAGTTTTTCAGAAGTGGTTTGCCATTGCCTCCTTCCTAGGGCTGAGAGAAAGTGACCGGCCCAAGGTCACCCAGCTGGCTTCGTGCTTAAGGCAGGACTAGAACTCCCGGTCTCCCAGTTTCTAGCCTGGTGCCTTAACCGCTACACCAACCTGGCTCTGCTTAGTCTTTAGACACCAGTTAATAATAAGAATTAAGGGCTGGACTAGGATGATACTTTTAAAAAATAGAGGGGAAAATGAAAGCTTAGATTTTCATAGTTCTGAATAATGAATAGATTGCTGTATACATTATAAAAGTGCAATTCTTTCTGTAAGCTATGTTTAGCTTCAAAAATAATATAGAAACTGGGTATAACTTGCATATAGAGAAGCAGAAACAAAAGTGATACTTGTATCTGTCATTCTCACTGATAAATTAACATGCAGATTGTTACTGAAGATCTAGTAACAGTCCACATAACTTGTTCTTCTACAGAAGGCTTTTGAGATTAATTCACTATAGTTCTGGAGCTTTTCCTGAAGCAAATGTGATTAAATGGACAAAAAAAAAACTATTTTTGAACCTGAGACCCAGAAAAAAAAAAAGCAGTAGGGGATTCCAAACATAATATGAAGATGAAATATAAATTTCTAACCTTAGTAAATACCCTTATAAAATGTTGAGCCTATGGGAGAGATAGTCATTAATGTCTATATATATATATTCATAATTGTGAAAATAGATTGCTGACTTTTATCTGGGCTAAACTGAAGAAATATATTAAGTTGCTGTGTTTTTTCATTTGTAATTATGTTGTCACCTTCTTTTAAAAAGCATTCTGGAATTGAATAATGTATTTATTGGTTAATTGTTTAACTGATACCCCATTCTATTTTCATAATAAAATTTGCTGGCTTTAAGGTATACAGTATTGTCACTGTGCATGAAGTGTGTTGTTTGACAATCATTTTCTTCAGTTCAATATGCACTGCCCTTTTTCTCATATAATTGCATTTGATTTTCAGTTACTGCTAGAACATTTGGAATGCCTTGTCTCCCGGCATGAGCGGTCTCTTAGAATGACCGTAGTAAAAAGACAAGCTCAATCTCCAGCAGGTGTTTCTAGTGAAGTTGAAGTTCTCAAAGCACTGAAGTCTCTATTTGAACATCACAAAGCCCTTGATGAAAAGGTAATGAAAGATGGCTGCTAAAGGAAATAATTACTATTGTTTTTTCTTCATGAAATGCTTGTTTTTTATTTGTTTATTTTACTGGATTTGTTAAGGCTGCCCAACTCCAAGAAGACTCTGCACAGTGTACAATAAGTCCAATACATATGTTAAAAACATAACTATTATTTTATTAGTGTAAAAATTTGTTCTTTAATTTTTTTTCATTCAAGATTAATGTAAGTTTTTAAAAATGGAGAGTATAGACTAATTAAACATACATTGCTTGTGTAATTTTTTTTGTACATCAACAGAGGAAAGTTCAAAATGAATGTTTTAAGTTGGTCTAAATCATCAAATGAAGTGAAAATAAATATTTCTTCTTCCATCTCTATTCAGGCAAAGCTTGTTATTAATGTTGCCTGTGCTGTGGTACATGACAGAAATCACAACTAATGTGTCTGTATTGGCATTAGTTTAATTTTCTGCTCTGACAATTAATGCATTTAACTTATGAAGTGGGGGGTAGTCCAGTACCTCCATTGATGGACTACAGCTTCCATAATACCTGATCATTGGCCATATGACTAGTCCATAATATCTAAAGGATACCAGATTGTCTATCCCATTATGCTTTTCTGTTGCAGAAACATATTGCCATCAAAAGTAATAGGGAATGCATAATGGCTTGTTATCAAGTTTGCTTAATCACTTGCTCGTGATGGTTTCAGTCACAGGAAATGTGTTGATAATTCACCTTGTTTTTAAGACTTTTCCCCACTCACGAACATTACTGATATAGGTTTGTTCTTGACAGTCAAAACCTCTGAATATTTCACTATCTAATGCTAGCAGAATTGTGTGGTGTTCAACATCATAACTTTAATCTCCTAGGTGAGAGAAAGATTACGAGTAGCACTTGAAAGATGTAGCTTGTTGGAGGAAGAACTAGGTACTACACACAAAGAGGTAGGTTATTTCCATTAAACTAAGTCAATCTGCTAGTTCTGAAGGATGTCAGCTTTGCACAGGATCTAGGAAGGGAAGGGAAAGCTTTCTTGTAACCAGGGGCTGTTCTGCAATTTATTTGGCCTCCTGGGGGCCATGGGAAATATGGCTAGTGATAAAATGGATGAGACCAAAACTGTGGGCCTTTGGGGAGTGTGAGAGAGAGATTTGAGGGATAAGATTAATACCTTGCTTTGTAGTGTCTTGTGTTGTTTTTTTTAATTCTTTCAAAATGGGAATATAAAAGGCCTGGGAAAATCAAAATCCAAGATAGACACCCTCAGTCAGGTGAGCAAAGCCATATTGAAATAAAACAGATTTAACTTGTTTATGGAATTGGAATACAGTTGGGACTGCATGTATTTCTGCAGGGAGGATATTCACAGATTGGAAGCTACTACAGAAAAGGCCTTCTGTGTTGTTCATGCTGCTTGTAGCTTGCAAAAAGGGGAGACTTTCAGTAGGCCCCTCTAGATGACCAGACTGGAAAGGCATTCCCTGATATTTCCCTGTTTGCAGCCCATGAGCCACAGATTATCTTCTCCATCTTAGAAAGTATGCAAGCTCCCACTACCGCTTTATTGATCCTTTCCAGAATTCTAAAAATCACTTTGCAGGTTCATTTACGGGGTCTTCACTAGCAGACGCTTTACTGTGGAAATGTTTTGGCTTACCTTAAAAGCCAATTGACCAATCTTGTTTTCTAATTAAATATATGACAGTTGCTGATTTATTGTTATGGAAAGAGTTTTCTTGTATTATGGTTTTAAAGGCAGGCTTGTTACTTGATAAATAGCTTCTAAATAGATTATAGGAATTGGTCGTCATTCTTTAAAACCAAGGGCACTAGTATATCTATCACTGTTATCCTTTCATGAATGTAGTCTTTAAAATTTAGTGAATATCACTGCAAATAAATAATATTTATTAAAAGTTCCTTTTTCTATTTCAAAAGTAAAGAAATTTAGCATGGCAATTAATGTAGTATTTTTTTCCCCAGTTAATGATTTTGAAAGAACAAAACAATCAAAAAAGAACACAAGCTGATGGAATGCCTGATATTAATCATGATCAGGAGAATATTCCTAGCACTAATGGGAAGGTAGGTTTAAAGCATCTTTTCATGCATTGTTTTGAGAGGAAGAAATCTGTTTATGATATAGCAATCTCAGTTATTTCTCCAAACCATTCTAATAAAAAAAGAGCAAGTAAGCTATTTTAATGTGTGGTTTTCTTGATCACTTGATCTACATATCCTTCTTTTATAGAGGATGTTCAAGTGATAAGAGAAATATCATTTTCAGATAAACATGTTATGGGCTGGTTCTTGAATTTCTGAGTGAGGACCAGAACTACAGTCTACAGTGAAAAAATTTCCTGAAAAGTAGTAAGAACAAGCTATTAGTTCTTTTCTTCTCACTTGAATCAGTGGTTTAATATGAAAAATTATATGGCATATATTTATTATCTCATGGTGCTAAAGTTTTTTTTTAATTAACAGTAGCTTTTTCCTCCTCTAAATAGAGATCTTCCAATGGCTCTCTGAATCATGATGAAGATCTTGCTAAAGTAATAGAACTTCAAGATATCATAGAAAAGCAAACTAAGGAACTGTCACAAATGATAGAGAGGATCACTGCCCTTTCTAACAGAGTAGCAGAACTGGAAGAAGATCTTGATACTGCTAGAAAAGATCTAATAAAATCTGAAGAAATGAATACCAAGTTGCAAAGAGACGTACGAGAGGTGAGAATAAATCACTTTTTAATGTGATTTAAGTTAATCAATTATATTCACTGTTCTCTGTACTGTTTGCCCCATGAGCTAAAGCATTTTTTGTGGTCTGATGTAAGTACTAAGTGTTGGATATTTCCATCAACTATATGAATAAGTTCTCAACCTCAAACTATACCTGCATTTATAGTTGTGTTTCTTTTGAATAAAAACCCTAGTGTTCTGGATTTACAAGCCATATGAATCATAGTTTGGTGATCACATAGATTAATGCTTGATTCTGATAATTCTGCGTGTTCAGATCTATTGATATTACTATGTCTGAGATTGGCCAGCTCAGTAATGTAATTATTGATGGATCCTGAAAAAAAGAGGTCCTGCTGTGCTTCCTCTTAAGTAGACTAAGAATGTTGGTACTTGATACATATACAAGGTTTAAAATAATACTTTGGGACTAAATAAGAGGTTCCCATCTCCCATGGATTTTCTGGAAGTTTTCTTTAAATAGCTTATTTCTGTTTTCAAATGCAACTATTTTTAAAATTCTCCTCAATATCAAAAGTAAATTATCATATATTTGAAACGTTTGCACTTTTAATGGTGAACATTTTGAGTATAACTAGCAGTTTGCAGTCTCTTAAGATGTGTAAGATAAAAGAAAGCTGTGGTTGTTACAAGTTGTATCCCACATGGCTCTTTGGATCATCCCCTTGTGTTTCTGCAAGACAAACTATTAAACATATTTTTAAGACAACCTATTAAGCACATAATGGAGAGAGAATGCACATATTTCCATAATTTTCTGACAATGTTAATAATTTAGGCAATGGCTCAGAAGGAAGATATGGAGGAAAGAATTACAACTCTTGAAAAACGCTACCTCGCTGCACAACGTGAAGCTACATCTGTGCATGATCTCAATGATAAACTTGAAAATGAAATTGCTAACAAAGATTCATTGCACCGACAGGTAAAATTATTATTTAAATAATACTTTGGGCCTTCCATAAATTAATACTAAAAGTTCTAGATTGGGAGGGGGTAGAATCCAATAATTCAAGCTAATTTGACATGGATAAAATTTATGCAAATTTTTTACTCATGTTTTTGAAAATTTAAATTACAAACGAAATTCCTTGTGGAAAGGAAAGGGAAGACTTAAATGTGAGAACCCAGAAAAAAGTGGGGATTCTCCCAGGTTTTCCACTGCCCTCTGCCCTTGGTTTTATAGCTATAAGAAGATTGCATCCTTTCCATATTCTATATTTCTCCCTCAGCAAAAATGCCTCCTCTTTGGTAGTCTGAGGAGATCTTCAGGGAAGGGGTATTCCTGGGGGTTTCAGGATGGAATTTGCAGGACTCCTAAGCTTGAGGGAGCAGGAATGATGAGGTGATTGCTTGCCACCAATTGCAGTGCTTCCACAATCTTGGAAGGCTTGGGGATGAAGTTGATAGAGCACCATCATGGGGAGCAAAATCAGGGCTGGATAGCATAGAAGATAATTATGAAGGTTAGGATTTGCATGGAGTGGGTGCATTAAATTTGTGTTTGTTTTTTTACTATGAGATCTGTGTGATATTTGTATTTGGGATTTGATTTGCCTTGTACTCAGGTTTTTGATGAGTCTTTTTGTCTAAGTCTGCATTTTGTAAAACAATTTGCTTCATTACTGACTATCCCCTCCATAACATCCATTTTATGAACAGGGATTTAAATACTTTGCAGTGACATCCATAACACTTTTGCAAAAGTTCAGTTTCACCCAATGAAATTGAATCCCCATAGAATCAGGAAAGACAAAAGGAAGTATTTTTTACACGTGTAATTCAGCTTTGGAAATCACTACCATAAGATGTGGTACTGGCTACCAGCTTGACTAGCTTCAAAAAAGGGTTGGACCAATTCATGGAAGTCATGGGGATCAGTGGCCATTGAACACTGACAGCCTCTGAAGGCCATCTGCTGGGAAACTAGTGAGTTTCATTGTGCAGTTGGTTGACCACTGTAAGAACAGACTGCTGGATTAGATGGGCCAGGGGTCCGATCCAGCAGGTCACTGCTTACTTCCTTAAAATTCCAAACATATCCAGTGAACCAAAAAGGTTAGGGAAGGAATATGACCTGGGATACTCTACGATGTGGGGGGCATACTGTGTTTTTGTAAATATTTTAAAGTATTTAGTTCAGTAGAGAAACAATCAGTTCAAAAATTCAGTTTATAGCTCATACTGGATATTTAGCATATATCGGGCTGTGGTCTGAATTATAACTTCTATACCCTGAGAATGTATAGTAGAATGAACATCAAATTCATCCCAGTTACGTTCCGGAGACTTTCTACAGCAGATTTTGATACGTGTATAGGGAAGAAGAATACCAAAGGAAGTCTTTTTGTGCCATATTTTATATAGTCCTGTAACAGTTTTCTAAGTAATTTAGTAGCATTATGGTCTGAAAAAAGTATATAGAAGGAGTTTTAGCTTAATTTTGAAAGGAACCTTTAATTTTTGGTGGAATTTTATTTTTATTATTCCCTATTAAATGAGAAATCAGATATTTTTAATACAAAAAACAGTACATTTTGTAATCTTCATATATGTTTATGAATCTGCTTTTGAGTGTGGTGTTGTATATAATTTCAGTGATTGCATAAGAGCTGTTCTGTATGATCTCACACATCAATTTGCTCACAAGTTTCTTTTGTTAATGGAGAAAGCTATTGAAACGGCACAGAGTATAATGCCTGCAGCTGTTGTTACAAGCAAATTTATTTTTGCTTCTAGAGTGAAGATAAGAATAGGCAGTTACAAGAACGACTGGAACTGGCTGAACAAAAATTGCAGCAAACTCTGAGAAAAGCTGAAACTCTGCCAGAGGTAGAGGCTGAATTGGCTCAGAGAGTTGCTGCACTTACTAAGGTAAGCTGAGGGTGGTGATTGTGGAGGAGAAATTCCACCCTTGGCCCCTGCTATGTGGGGTGCCGTAGGGGTTGGTTCTCTCCCCTCTCCTCAACATCTACATGAGACTGCTGGATGAGCTCATCTGTCTCCATGGGGTGAGGTATCATCAGTATGCTGATGATAGTCAATTGTACATCTGCTCCTGGCGAATTAAGTGATGCTGTGGACATACTATCCTGGTGTCTGGAGGCTGTGAGGGTCTGGATGGGGATCAACACTGTTACGGGTTCCGCCACCTAGGGAGCTACATTTGGCAGGTCTTAAGCGGCAGGCTTTTTCTGCTGTGACTCCCACACTATGGAATCTTTTCCCCCTTGAGGTGATGTTGGCCTCGTCACTGTTGAGCTTCCCGAGGTCCCTCAAGGCCTGGTTATTTATTTATTTTTTCAAATTTCTATCACTTCCCATCTCCCCCAAAGGAGGGACTCTGGGCGTTTTACAGTGAAATCAGCAATTAAAATGCATACACTACACTACACTACACTACACTACACTACACTACACTACACACAACACCAACACTATACAACACCAATACTATACAACACCAACACTATACAACACAATACAACACCAACACTATACAAGTAAAAATAAGTTATATAAAATCCAAGGGGCGAAAAGATCATGTTTAAAAGAGGACTCTATGGTGCCAGCCATCCCCAGAAGGAACTGTTACCCTTCCCATCCCAGGCGAGGCAGCAGAACCAGGTCTTCAAATTCTTCCGGAAGGCCGGGAGCAAGGGGGCCTGCCTCACCTCCGGGGGTAGAATGTTCCAGAGCGTGGGTGCCACTGCAGAGAAGGCCCGCCTCCTGGACCCCGCCAAGTGAAATTCCCTTACCGACGGGGTCCGCAGCATGCCCTCTCTGCATGACCGAGTGGGACAGTTTGATGTTATGGGGATGAGACGGTCCCTCAAGTAACCTGGTCCCATGCCATGTAGGGCTTTAAAGGTGATAACCAACACCGTGAATTGGACCTGGAAGCATACTGGCACCTAGTGCAGCTGGCGCAGCAGAGGTGACACATGTGCTGATCTTGGGGCACCAATAAGTGCGCGTGCAGCCGCATTCTGGACCAGCTGTAGCTTCTGGATATTCTTCAAGGGTAGCCCCATGTACAGCGCATTGCAATAGTCTATATGGGAGATGACCAGGGCATGAGTGACTGTACGGAGGGCATCCCGATCCAGGTAAGGGCGTAGCTGGCACACAACACGGAGTTGTGCAAAGGCCCTTCTGGCCACGACTGCCACCTGCTCTTCGAGCAGGAGCCGTGAGTCCAGAAGGACCCCCAGATTCCGCACTGGGTCTGAATGGGGTAGTGCAACCCCATCCAGAACTAAGGATGACTACTTCCCGGATCCAGAGGAGCCATCAATCCACAGCCACTCCGTCTTACCAGGGTTCAGCTGAAGCCTGTTGTTCCCCATCCAGACCCCGACAGCCCCCAGGCACTGAGAAAGGGCAGCCACCGCATCACTTACCTCACCCAGGGTGGAGATATATAATTGAGTATCATCGGCATATTGATGATACCTCATCCCGTGGTGACGTGGTTATGCCAGCCGGCCTGGGGATCCCAGGGGACAGGTGAACTAGTGAGGTGGCTCCCTTATTTTTAACATCCCTTTGTCTATTCTTTGTTTTATTTTGGTTTTTTTATATCTTTTAATGTATTTATTGATTGTTTTTAGCTCTCTTGTATGCCGCCCAGAGTCGCTTGGTTGTGAGATGGGTGGCTATATAATTTTTTAAAATAAATAAATAAATAAATAAATAAAATTAATGATATATATCACTATCATAATCTTCTCTTTAGTTGAAACAGTTGGTTCTTGATCCTTTGGGTCTTCTTTTTGTATTTACAGTTTGTTTTTTTACCCAGGTCATTAAAATGGCCTGATCTACCCTCTAATGTTTTTCTTGCTTTCTGATCCATTGATATAGCAGTTCATTGTTTTTAATTGTTTCGAAGGTGTTTGAATGGCTTTTTGTGCCTCATTTGAATATTGCCTTATAAAATCTTTCACCAGTTTTTAGTGGAATAAATTATGAACTCAAGCAATTTTATATCCAATATTTAAAAGTAAGTTCTTATTGACATTTCATTTTGTTTTTTCTTGCTACCATTCCTATTCCTTATCTACTTTTGTAGCTTGACTGTTTGCCTTCTCGGAATTCTGGAACTAAAGATGTTAATCTGTTTGAATATACTTCAAAGTCTAGGAAGGTAGAATTTACACAAAGGATATAAGTCCTTATTTCTGCTTGCTACTGCTTGTTTAAAAAAACTTCACACATTAAAATGAATGTGGGGAAGATAATAGAGTTTTTTTTTCTGAGATGCATAATGCAAAGATATCTCTTTTGTCAAGACTTCCTGTTGCTTCAGTCATCATAGCAAGATGTGGGATGAGAAAATTAATTGCTCATTCGATGCATGAATCCATCCACTGTGTTTTGCCAGCATTGGCAGTAATATATCTTGAACATCTTGCAGTGTGTGAAAAAAAATAGCGGTCTCATACAGCATGATATGCTTGTTTGCTAATATTTTTTCTTCTGATGCATTCTTAGATTTTAATTATCAGTATGATTTAAAATGGCAGGCTGAAGAAAGACATGGAAACATTGAAGAACGATTGAGACAAATGGAAACACAGCTAGAAGAGAAAAATCAAGAACTGCTAAGGGTATGTTGATACAATGATGACAATGTCTCTCTTTTCTCTGCCATAAAAAACAATGATGAAATTCAGGTTGGCAGAGGAAAACATAGCTTACTAATCTACATGAACTTGAAGTGGACAGGTAAATCTTACCTAAGAGAATACATGAAATACCTGTAAAAGACAAGATTAGGTAGCACTTAGAGGTGAGTTGGCTTCTTGGAACGAAACCAACTGCCTGTAAATAAATGTTAACTAAATATTAATATTAAAAATCACACAACTGTTTTCACTTGAGTCAGGACTGACATCTGGTGACTATATGGACAAATGCCCATCATTTGTACCAGTCTGTTACGTTGTATGACTTTTCACAAGAGTTGGCTCAGATGGTCATGATATAACATTTGCTAGCTATCATGTTTGGAAGGACAAAGATAAATCCTCTTAGAGAATGGTGAAAATAAGAAAAGAAAAAGCCAGGCTTGAGGTAGGTTTATACATGTAAATATGTGAAAGATAGTATTGCTAATCATTATTATTATTATTTTTACTGTTCTTCCCTCCCATTTCTCTTATTTAGGCTCGTCAAAGAGAGAAAATGAATGAAGAACATAATAAACGTTTATCTGATACAGTTGATAAACTTTTATCTGAATCTAATGAGAGACTTCAGCTTCACCTTAAAGAAAGAATGGCAGCACTGGAAGATAAAGTAATGTTAAATATGAATGAATATTGCTTCAAGTGCAATAGCTGCTTTACTAATTGAAAAAACACATTTCTAATAGCAATACAAACACATACTGTGAGATTTGTGTGTGTCTGTGTGTGTGTCTGCATCTGTTTACCCAGCGGTCAATAGATAAAAGTGATGACAATCTAATGTTACAATCTCTCCTTTCTGATTGGCAGCAAAAAGTAATTATCTCTGTTTATATAATGCACTGAATTGACTATTATGCATCCTGCTGTCCTGAAACTTAGAATGTTTATGATTTTAAAAAAAATATCTTCTATTGTTGTAAACCTAGCATCTGGGGACTCAAGAAATGAATAATGGTCTATATAATTTTTAAATAAGTAGAAAGCATAGGGTCTTGTTTAGGAGAAAGGGTGCAAAGAGTGTGTATATTATCTAGAGCGAATAGCAGAATTAATTAGCCAAATGATTATCAGAGTAAAATAGTAAAATAAATAATGCAGTAATTTTTAAAAATGTAAACCTGGATCTTAACACTTCTTTGTATTAATGTACTTTTGAATTAAATTTAATACCAGAATTCCCTTCTCCGCGAAATTGAAAGTGCCAAGAAGCAAGTGGAGGAGCTTCAAAATGAAAAGGTATTAGATGAAAATAAAAATGTTTTCTACTTAATGGTCATGTAATTTAAAAAAATTAGAAATGAGAATCTTATTTTTGTGAAGTTTTAATAAGTTATACCTTTCTGTTGCAATCATTTCTGCGCTTGCAATATTATTTCACTTTAAAATATAATTTTAAAGGCTTCATGCCAAGTGTAGTGCAGTAGCCCAAAGATAATAGTGCGTTACAATTATGCACAATTGGTGGATCCTTTTTGGTTTTGGGCTTCTAATTACAGTCAGGACCAGAAATATTGGAACAAGGATAACTGTTTTGGCAGTTGGCCTCTGTACACCACCACATTGAAGTTGAAAGGAAACACACCCAGATGGGAGCGAAGTCAGGACTTTCAGCTGTAATTCAAGGGGTTTGTCAAAAGTGGGGCAGTAACCATTCAGGAAGTACAGCCAGTGGCATACACACACACCCCATCGTTGGTGGCTCATAAGTAATGGAACAAACCAACATCATTACAAACATAAGGATCTGGATGAAAATCCTTTGCAGTCAATGACTGCCTGAAGTCTGGAACCCATGGACATGACCAAATGCTGAGTTTCCTCCCTGGAGATGCTTTTCCAGGCCTTTACTGCAGCTGTCTTCAGCTGCTGCTTTTTTTTGTGGGTCTTTCTGCCTTCAGTCTTGTCTTGACTGTATGTATTTTCTTAATTGATATTGAAGCTATAGCTGATTGTGGGGGTCTTAACTCTTTTGCTTCACTAATCTTTTCAAAGCCTGTGTTTGATAAACCAGTAGATTATTCAGAGCCATACCAGCAGTAATAAAAGAATGAAGGGTACTTGGATGATAACATGACATGTTTTAATTTTTATTCAAAAGACATTCAAATTGGCAATTTAGAATTATCTAAAGTATTTGGATATGTTTGAAAAAGCATGCACTGGTAACATTAAATTATGTGAATAATCTTTCTTTTCTACAGGATCAGCTGGTAGTAAACATTGAAGCAATAAGAGCTGAAAATGACCAAATAAGGATCAGAACTCCTGCTCTTCATCATAGGTATATATTATTAATGAAAATACTTCTGCGTTCAAGATGTGCTAAATTAATTCATTTCATTGTCAACATCTAACTTACTGAAACCTATAGGAGAATAATTATTAATGCTAAATATGCATCTGTTTTCATTTCAATAGGCCACATTTAGGTAGTGTGCCAGATTTTAGATATCCACTGGCACCTTCAGTTATAGCAGACAATCAGACAGATTCCTACAGCACCTCAGTTCTAAGGCGTCCACAAAAAGGACGTTTAGCAGCTCTGCGAGATGAGCCTTCAAGGGTAAGTTGGAATTAAAACACATAATTTTTAAACTAGCTTAAGCTAATGCACCATTTTAAAACCACTTATTTTATTTGTTTCTTTGTTTGTTTGTTTGTTTGATTGATTTTCTATCCCACCTTTATTATCTTTATAAATACACAAGGCGGCGAACATACCTAATACTCCTTCCTCCTCCTCCTTTTCCCCACAACAACAACCCTGTGAGGTGAGTTGGGCTGAGAGAGAGTGACTGGCCCAAGGTCACCCAGCTGGCTTTCATGCCTAAGGTGGGACTAGAACTCACAGTCTCCTGGTTTCTAGCCCGTTGCCCTAACCACTAGACCAAACTTATTTATTAATTTGCCTTCAAGTCAGTCTTGACTCCTGGCAACTACATGGAGAAATCCATGCAGTTTTCCAGGCAACGTTTTCAGAAGTGGTTTGCCATTGTCTTCTTCCTAGGGCTGAGAGAAAGCAACTGACTCAAAATCACCCAGTTGGCTGCTTTGCCTAAGGCAGGACTAGTTTCCCTGCTCCTAGTCTATTATTGCCTTAACCACTAGGCTAAAGTGGTTCAGTTCATCGATATAAATCTTCAAAGATTTGCCTGCTTTTTTACCTGGGTCTATAACTATGGTAATACCCTTCTGTATTGGCTTGGGCTGTGCTATTGTTGCTTTTATTGTTTTATATTGGCGGGGGAGTAGTATTTGCCCCGAAACATCCTTATTTTAAAGTAAATAACATTTAAAGTAAATAAATAAAATAATTAAATAAAATTGAAACTGTATTTCAGGTTCTATATTTAAAACATGCATTTGAAGCAGCTGTTACATGCAAGCCTTGATGCATGAGGCAAATAAGAATATGAATTGCAAAATATAACCCTCTTAACAAAAGCAGAATTGTATAGAGTTCAATGTACTGTACATGTACATTTATATTCATATATCAGTTCGTGAACTAAATTAAGGCTTTTCCTAACTGATAACACTTTAATAACTCATAATGTTTTGTAATAATTATGCAGAATTCCTCTTCCCTCAGTCCACCTAGAGAAGTAAGATTCATGTGGAACTTTTGTTCGATAAACTATCATAGATTCTTGCATCCAGCCCCCAAAGCTGGGCAGCTGGTTTTAAATGTTGGATTGGAACTTGGTTTGTAGCACTAACAGATAAGAGAGTTGCCTTCAACATTGCTTATTGGGAAACTAGAAACAGAGACACTTCAGTTTAGGATGGTTCTCCTGCACCCACTGTTCTGTTTCTTTCATTTATGTCCTGCCTTTTCTCCAGGATCTCAAGGCGGCTTACATAGCACTCCCTCCAACTGTTATTCCACAAGAACAGTCCTGTGTGGTAGGTTGGGCTGAGATAGAGTGATTGGCCCAAAATCATCCAGTGAGCTTCCATGACTGTAGGTAGACTTGAATCTGATTTCCCAGGTACTAGTCCAACAGCTTCACCACTACATCACAAAGCATTTGCATAAAGGCTAGATCTAGACTTACTATTTCACAACTTGAAAACTCTTTCCCTTTGTGGAATAGAGTCAGATCCAGCCTTGGCTCCTGCTAGAAGATAGAAAAGGGCTGAAACTTACCAATTCCCTGTTCCCTCCACAGCACCTTCTATATTGTTTTCGAAGGCCAGCACGTTTTCAAGTGTTATGGAAAGCACTGGAGGTGGACAATCACTAAAAACTGTCTCCCGCTTCTCTTGCCCTTAAGTGAAACTTTGATCAGAGAAATCTGGATCCAGCCTGTATGTTGTGTTCACATAAACTGGGATTCTGATGGATCCTGGTTTATCAAGACTAAGTTGCATGTGTGGTTTGTTTAGTAAATCATCCAATCCTGCTTTGTTCCGTATTTACAAGCCAGGGATATAAAATAGGGCTTGTCTCAGCCTACAAATTCTACCTTATAAAGGAGAAAAAAGCCCGGACTGGGCAATGGTTGACACACTTAAGTATTTCTTAGTGGGAGCAACCAAGTAGGAATTAATGGACAGTTGCCACTGGTACATGATTCATTTTCAGTAAGCCACGATTCTCTAGAAATTTTGGTATTAGTCTGTACAGGAGTTTTTTCTGTTATTAAAAACTATATATACAAAAGTTCCTAAATAAGCCTTTCCAAGTAATTGAACAATCTTTGATTATTTTATAGTGTTGAATTTATATATTTAATTTCTTGATTTTTGATCATACAGTATGTCCTGTGAATATCATCTAATAATGTTTCTGTTTTGGTTTTATTGCATTCTAAATACTGCTGTTTTGATGGATTACTGCAGCATGTAAGTGAGGTTATACAGACTTTATATTTTTTAATGGAAGAGATATTTAAAATTACAGTTGTGATCATGTATATTAAACAGGTTCAGACTCTGAATGAGCAAGATTGGGAACGTGCACAACAAGCAAGTGTGTTGGCAAATGTTGCACAAGCCTTTGAGAGTGATGCTGATATCTCAGATGGTGAGGATGACAGAGAAACTATATTCAGCTCAGTTGATCTCTTGTCACCTAGTGGTCAGGCAGATGCCCAGACCTTAGCCATGATGCTTCAGGAGCAATTGGATGCCATCAACAAAGAAATTAGGTACAGGATTTATTTTCATCATTGTTGAAGTTCACTAATGTCTCTTTATTCGCATAACATAAGAAGTTTGGCTTCCTTTCAGTGGCTTGAACTGTAGCTTTTTGATCTGTGGGTGCAACTAAAAATATTAGGATCCAATTCTATGTCTGCCACAGCTTAGTTATTTTTGTTAGTATTAAATAGTGAAAAAGAGTTTGCAAGAAACGTACAGTATTTAAAACTGGAGAATAAGCATAACTAAATACAGACTGAAATGGGCATTTTATCAGAAATATGCAAACTAAATTAATATTGTATGGGCTGAAATCCATGAGATGAGTTAGGTATCAATAACTTTTTTACACTAACTTTAGTTCAAAATTTCAGTGGGATAAAACAGGACTACCTAATTTGTTTGTTTGTTTGCAATGCTTGTATGCTACCCATTCCCACAGGCTCTAAGCAGCTAACAGTGTAAACAGATAAAATACCCCCAAAACCCCAAATACATGTTTTTTAAAAAATCAAAGAATAACCACCAAATACCATGTGCCTGCAACCCCCACCTTCCAGTCAAAGGGCACCATGCTTCTATGCAAGATAAAACAGGTCTTAAAGGTTTTCTTGAAGCCTAAGAAAAGTAAAAAAGAATTTCTAGAATTTCGACTAGGAGGGAGCTCCAAAAAGTGGGGGCAGCTACTGAGAAATGCTACTTCCAGGGCCCCATCAAATGACAATTCTGGAGAGACAGGACATGGAGAGAGTAGACTCTATGTAATCTGGTGAGATAGGCAAATGAATGCAAGAGAAGACAGTCCTGAGGTAACCAGGTCATGTAGGACCTTAAAGATGACAACCAGTACTTTGAATTGTACCTGAAAGCCAACCACTAACCAGTGCAGCTCCCGAAGCAGCAGATTCACCCAAGTATACCACTCACCTGTTCGGCCTGGGGATTAGATTTATACCTGGGTGTCATCAGCATATTGATGATACCAAATGCTGTGCTGGGAGATGATCTCTTCCCAGTGGGTTCATATGGAAATAAAAAAGGAGAGAGATCTGAGGCACTCCACAAAGTAGAGTTTTCCAGAAAAAATTCTCCTCACCTTCCAACAACTGGAACTGACCTGTCAGAGAGAAGAACTGCAAGATGATCCCTCCACTCTATTTCCTCAGAGATGGTCTGAAGGATGCCATGGTTGCTGGTATCAAAAGCTATTACAGCCCCATCTCAGTCTCCTGTCCTACTTCCTCTTGCCCATTATAACCACAATCCCATTCCTCCCCAACTCCCCTTCACTGTCTTCCTCCCAGCCAGCTCACAAACACATAACCCTGCCCAGGAAATTCCTGAACCATGCAACACAAGAACTTTCAACAGCTGCTTATAGGCTTAAACAGCCCCTCAGGAGCCCCACTCAACAAACCACCAGACACATTGCTTAAACTCCACACTTGGCCTCCTTTCTCACTGGCTCCCATCCTGCTCTCATCAAAGACAGGAAGGCCTTCACAAAACTGGGAGACCTGAAACTCAATCCTGGCTCTCACTCAGGTAATAGCCCAGGCTCCCCCTCCAGAATCCAGACCCAGTAAAGTCTCAAAAGTCCACAGTGGAAATCAGTTCCTAGAAGATCAATGCTGGTAACATTCAGCTACCACACTATACCCAGGCATATTCTCATTCTAGAAGGTGGTGAAGGAACTAAGCCACCAGGTGTCCAGAGCAGCCCAGATGAAATGGAGAGTTGGTTTCCAATTCATTATACAGTGGGGCAAAAAAGTATTTAGTCAGCCACCAATTGTGCAAGTCCTCCCACTTAAAAAGATGAGAGAGGCCTGTAATTGACATCATAGGTAGACCTCAACTATGAGAGACAAAATGAGAAAACAAATCCAGACAATCACATTGTCTGATTCGGAAAGAATTTATTTGCAAATTATGGTGGAAAATAAGTATTTGGTCACCTAGAAACAAGCAAGATTTCTGGCTCTCACAGACCTGTAACTTCTTCTTTAAGAGGCTCCTCTGTCCTCCACTCATTACCTGTAGTAATGGCACCTGTTTGAACTTGTTATCAGTATAAAAGGCACCTGTCCACAACCTCAAACAGTCACACTCCAAACTCCACTATGGTGAAGACCAAAGAGCTGTCGAAGGACACCAGAAACAAAATTGTAGACCTGCACCAGGCTGGGAAGACTGAATCTGCAATAGGCAAGCAGCTTGGTGTGAAGAAATCAACTGTGGGAGCAATAATTAGAAAATGGAAGACATACAAGACCACTGATAATCTCCCTCGATCTGGGGCTCCACGCAAGATCTCACCCTGTGGGGTCAAAATGATCACAAGAACGGTGAGGAAAAATCCCAGAACCACACGGGGGGACCTAGTGAATGACCTGCAGAGAGCTGGGACCAACGTAACAAAGGCTACCATCAGTAACACACTACGCCGCCAGGGACTCAGATCCTGCAGTGCCAGACGTGTCCCCCTGCTTAAGCCAGTACATGTCCGGGCCCGTCTGAAGTTTGCTAGAGAGCATTTGGATGACCCAGAAGAGGATTGGGAGAATGTCATATGGACAGATGAAACCAAAGTAGAATTGTTTGGTAGAAACACAACTCGTTGTGTTTGGAGGAGAGAGAATGCTGAGTTGCATCCAAAGAACACCATACCTACTGTGAAGCATGGGGGTGGCAACATCATGCTTTGGGGCTGTTTCTCTGCAAAGGGACCAGGACGACTGTTCCGTGTACAGGAAAGAATGAATGGGGCCATGTATCGTGAGATTTTGAGTGCAAACCTCCTTCCATCAGCAAGGGCATTGAAGATGAAACGTGGCTGGGTCTTTCAGCATGACAATGATCCCAAACACACCGCCCGGGCAACGAAGGAGTGGCTTCGTAAGAAGCATTTCAAGGTCCTGGAGTGGCCTAGCCAGTCTCCAGATCTCAACCCCATAGAAAACCTTTGGAGGGAGTTGAAAGTCCGTGTTACCCAGCGACAGCCCCAAAACATCACTGCTCTAGAGGAGATCTGCATGGAGGAATGGGCCAACATACCAGCAACAGTGTGTGCCAACCTTGTGAAGACTTACAGAAAACGTTTGACCTCTGTCATTGCCAACAAAGGATATATAACAAAGTATTGAGATGAACTTTTGATATTGACCAAATACTTATTTTCCACCATAATTTGCAAATAAATTCTTTCCGAATCAGACAATGTGATTGTCTGGATTTGTTTTCTCATTTTGTCTCATAGTTGAGGTCTACCTATGATGTCAATTACAGGCCTCTCTCATCTTTTTAAGTGGGAGGACTTGCACAATTGGTGGCTGACTAAATACTTTTTTGCCCCACTGTACCTAACGTGCTGAAAAAACAGGAAGATCAAGGCAGTCATCTCTGTAAAGCTTACTTTCTGCTGGGTAGAATTTGTAAGCAAAGATTCTAGGGTGTATTTCACTTTTCCCAAAATACCACTGCTCTTATTGTAAGAATCAGAATGAGCATTTCTTCAGTGATGTGTTAATAATAACAAAGGGTATATTAGTTGGTTAGGGTTACTACAACTTACTTATCCCAACTAGTTGCAATTGTCAGTAAATCTTTATGAATAGTACCTAAATTGATGATTATTAGAAACCAGAAAAATATATACAAATACGAGGGTCTTCCATAGCAAGCAAGATGCTGTTTTTTACTAAGTTAATTTAATTTATACAGGGGGCGCGATGGCTCAGCAGTTAAGACGCCAGGCTTGTCGATCGGAAGGTTGCAAGTTTGGAGGCTTGAGACCCTAGCCCCGCGTGACGGAGTGAGCTCCCGCACTAGCCCCAGCACTTGCCAACCTAGCAATTTGAAAGCATGCAAATGCAAGTAGATAAATAGGTACCACTTCGGTGGGATGGTAACAGCGTTCGGCGCACGTCATGCCAGCCACATGACCGCAGAAGCGTTTTCGGACAACACTGGCTCTTCGGCTAAGAAACGGAGATGAGCACTGGCCCCTAGAGTCAGACACGACTGTGCAGAGGAACCTTTACCTTTACCTAATTTAATTATAAATTATTCTTGATTTTAATTGATAATTTTATTTATTTATTTAAATTTATTGGCCACCCAACTCCAATGGACTGGAGTTTGTACAGGATGGAATAAATTCAGTGATCTTTATTTGAAAATTCTGTTTCTCTTTTATTCTTGGAACTATCAAGCAATTCTATACAGATCCTTAGATTAATCCTGTAGTTCAATAATTTGAAATTATATTTAAAATAATACAACAAATATTGACAACAGACTAAAGCATATAAATTGCAATTATTTAGTTTCGTTCTGCCTGGAGTTAAAGTGTGTATCCTTTCCCAACTTTACCTTTGGGTTGTAGATGCGTTTCTATATATGTTATCCATTCTGCTTGTTGGTTACAGCTTTGCTTTGGTTAAATGAACTGCATCATTTCTTAATTCTTTAGATTGATCCAAGAAGAAAAGGAAAACACTGAGCAGAGAGCGGAGGAGATAGAAAGTCGTGTTGATAGTGGGAGTTTAGACAATCTTGGTCGAATTCGATCGATGAACTCTATCCCACCTCCCTTTCCTGGTGGAAACCTTTCTGGCTCTTCTCCACCAGGTAGTGGACTTTCTACTCCCCGAAGAATGCCACACAGTCCTGCTCGAGAAGTGGACAGACTAGGAATTATGACACTAGTAAGTATTACCTTTTTCATCTTTTCTCTTTCCTTCCTTTTGTAAGAGAATATATCTCTAGTATTTTCCACATTTTATATGGACTTTATGGCACTGTCTGTAAGTGGAATTCCTTGGTTTATCCCTTAGCTATAAATATAAAATAGGAACCTCCTAACCATGATTTCCTGTCTTGTAAGAATAAGAAAGCTAGTTCTGAAGCTGGTAATCTTAACGGTGACTTCTTTATCCTAGTTTATGCCAAAGAGCAAAGAGATTATGTGCATGAACTAAAACCTGTTTATATATACATACACCCAGAGAGACACATTAGTTAATTAGCCAGGTTATGGCCATCTGACCTGGGCCTTTACAGTGGGGCAAAAAAGTATTTAGTCAGCCACCAATTGTGCAAGTTCTCCCACTTAAAAAGATGAGAGAGGCCTGTAATTGACATCATAGGTAGACCTCAACTATGAGACAAAATGAGAAAACAAATCCAGACAATCACATTGTCTGATTCGGAAAGAATTTATTTGCAAATTATGGTGGAAAATAAGTATTTGGTCAATATCAAAAGTTCATCTCAATACTTTGTTATATATCCTTTGTTGGCAATGACAGGTCAAATGTTTTCTGTAAGTCTTCACAAGGTTGGCACACACTGTTGCTGGTATGTTGGCCCATTCCTCCATGCAGATCTCCTCTAGAGCAGTGATGTTTTGGGGCTGTCGCTGGGTAACACGGACTTTCAACTCCCTCCAAAGGTTTTCTATGGGGTTGAGATCTGGAGACTGGCTAGGCCACTCCAGGACCTTGAAATGCTTCTTA
This sequence comes from Charina bottae, assembly GCA_023362775.1. NCBI lineage: Eukaryota > Metazoa > Chordata > Lepidosauria > Squamata > Charinaidae > Charina > Charina bottae. Next base: position 164,287,008 of record JALMGJ010000001.1, on the reverse strand, counting down.
CGAAGCCACTCCTTCGTTGCCCGGGCGGTGTGTTTGGGATCATTGTCATGCTGAAAGACCCAGCCACGTTTCATCTTCAATGCCCTTGCTGATGGAAGGAGGTTTGCACTCAAAATCTCACGATACATGGCCCCATTCATTCTTTCCTGTACACGGAACAGTCGTCCTGGTCCCTTTGCAGAGAAACAGCCCCAAAGCATGATGTTGCCACCCCCATGCTTCACAGTAGGTATGGTGTTCTTTGGATGCAACTCAGCATTCTCTCTCCTCCAAACACAACGAGTTGTGTTTCTACCAAACAGTTCTACTTTGGTTTCATCTGTCCATATGACATTCTCCCAATCCTCTTCTGGGTCATCCAAATGCTCTCTAGCAAACTTCAGACGGGCCCGGACATGTACTGGCTTAAGCAGGGGGACACGTCTGGCACTGCAGGATCTGAGTCCCTGGCGGCGTAGTGTGTTACTGATGGTAGCCTTTGTTACGTTGGTCCCAGCTCTCTGCAGGTCATTCACTAGGTCCCCCCGTGTGGTTCTGGGATTTTTCCTCACCGTTCTTGTGATCATTTTGACCCCACAGGGTGAGATCTTGCGTGGAGCCCCAGATCGAGGGAGATTATCAGTGGTCTTGTATGTCTTCCATTTTCTAATTATTGCTCCCACAGTTGATTTCTTCACACCAAGCTGCTTGCCTATTGCAGATTCAGTCTTCCCAGCCTGGTGCAGGTCTACAATTTTGTTTCTGGTGTCCTTCGACAGCTCTTTGGTCTTCACCATAGTGGAGTTTGGAGTGTGACTGTTTGAGGTTGTGGACAGGTGTCTTTTATACTGATAACAAGTTCAAACAGGTGCCATTACTACAGGTAATGAGTGGAGGACAGAGGAGCCTCTTAAAGAAGAAGTTACAGGTCTGTGAGAGCCAGAAATCTTGCTTGTTTCTAGGTGACCAAATACTTATTTTCCACCATAATTTGCAAATAAATTCTTTCCGAATCAGACAATGTGATTGTCTGGATTTGTTTTCTCATTTTGTCTCTCATAGTTGAGGTCTACCTATGATGTCAATTACAGGCCTCTCTCATCTTTTTAAGTGGGAGAACGTGCACAATTGGTGGCTGACTAAATACTTTTTTGCCCCACTGTATGTCTTGATGATGAAAGTCAAATAATTTGTTTCATTATGAGAAATTGATAGGCCTTTGTCCTGAGATATAGCTTATGTTCTGAACTGGTAGCAAATCATATGTAATGAAATGTAGTTTACTTCCTTTAGCATTCCCAGAAGCTATTCTACAATATATTTGGGCTGATTTTGTTTTTAAAAAATAATTATTAAGTCTTTAAGAATTGGATTCTACAGATATGGCTTTAATTTGAGGAGCTGGAACTCAGCAGCCTAAATGGCGTCATCAAGTTCTGGAGCCTGATGTTTAGCCATATTTTGCAAAATGCAACTTGTCCTAAATTCTTTTTTCCCCCTTGTCTGAGCATGGAAGCTAAGCAGGATTAAGCCTGGTTAGTACTTATGTGGAAGGCCTCCAGAATACCAGGACAGTAGGCTAGATTGGGATCTCAGAAAGCAACAGGGAACCACTTCTCCTTTGATTTCAAGAAAACTACATAAATGTGTCTATGAAGTTACCAAGAGTCAAGCTTGATTTGAAGGAAACTTGCCTTTATAACAGTTGATTCTGTTGTAAGAGAAATCATACAGTTCTTTGTTTCTGTGTATAAGTACCAGAACAGTCACTTTGCTTCAATCTTTAATCTTATAAAATCCCAAAGAATCCTCTTATCAAAAATGTATTTTAATTGAAATGTTTAGTTATTAAGGATCAAAATGTTTTTTATGGTGAAAAATATATTTGAATTCTCGCCATTGTTTACCAGCCCTGAAGACTGACCTCCAAGGTTGATTATACTTAAACTGATCTGCAGAGGAAACCCCCCCTACAAATTATAGCCATGTTTTTAGGATGCAAGTATTTTCTGTTTAGAGTAATGATTTAATTAACAAGCTAACTAGGCATTTTACTTCACTTTTCCCCAATAATGGTAGAACTTTTAAAATTTTCTATTATATTAATTCCTCCTAATTTGAAATTATCTACCAATCTGCTTTATTTTACTTTCTCTTCTTTGCATGCATCTGTCAGCCTAGTGATTTAAGGAAACATCATAGAAAGGTAAACCTTCAGCAGCAAACTTGTGTTGAATCTAGTACTATACAAATGTTTGTATGCATGTGTGTGAAATGTCTGGGTCGACATGACCACTGTAGTATTAGTATACAAATTATTTCTATATGCCCATCTTTACTCCTTGCTTATTCTCCAGATATGCACATTCCACTGAGCTTTTCATTGAAAAGCAGAGATAGAAATTGGGTAGTATACTTACATGCTCTTGCTCTTCAAAGAACAAGATAATTTAAAAGGTTCAATGTGGGCTGAAACCCTATATGTAGAATAAGGATTTTCCTACATCCCGTTTCTCTGCTTTAGTTTTCTTTAAAAGGGCAATGGCAGCATCACATTAACTAATCCCCGATTACCCAAATCAAATTTCAGTAGGTACTACTAAAATGAAATTGAAATTGCTTTATTTCAGTGAGATCTGGGTGTAGCTAAGTTTGGATTCAACCTACAGAATGATTGAGTAGTTGAAGGTCTGCATTTCCGATTGTAGTACATTTCAGTTTAACACTTCTTTTTCTGATTTCTTTGGGCCAGCTAGCTGTAAAACATGTACTTCTTCTCATTACATATTGAAAGTGCCTTGTTGTCTTTTAGCTCCAGAGACCTTCAAACCACTCACATTCCTAAAAGATTAAAAATAAATTTAATAGTGAGGCTTGTCAATGGGGAATGAAAGAATATGGCATACATATTTCAACATTATTTCCTTAAAAAAAAAAGACCTTCAAATCTCTAAATTTCTATTTTATGGAAAGTTTAAAGAAAAACGAAATCTGGTGAAATGCCCTTTTGAATTCTATCTATTCACTTCAGAATTAGCCTCTTCAGATCTTCCAAAAGCAATTTCAAGTATGTATAGTTTAGTTGCAAGAAGCATTGTTCCTTGTGCATTATCATACCTGCTTATGATAAAAAACTATAAACACATGTCTTTATTTGTATAATTTTGTGTACTTTGCTGAATCAGATAATCTTTTATCTATTCACATATGGAAATAGCAATTTCTGAGATTATGAAATTTGTAATACTTAAAATTTGTTACTGATCTGTTCCACATCTTAATTTAAGATGCAAAACATACTTAAGTTGCATTCATTCTTAGTCTCCAGTTTCTAGAGAAGACATTAGAGATGACAAGGCTACAATAAAATGTGAGACCTCACCACCATCTTCACCTCGATCACTGCATTTGGATAAATCTTATAAAGGAGCTTTGCATACAGCAAGCCAGGAAGATATAAGAGATCTTCGAAAGTAAGTGTTTTGAAGAAAGACGTTTGCATCCAAAACAACTTTGTCTGGTTATATTACTGCTTCTTTGGCCTCCAGTTTGCATCCCTGCCTGTTTTCTAAATGTTCCCTTTCTCACTGGCCTTTTCTTTCCTCCACCCCGTTTGTGCAGGCCTTTACTTCTGTTGGCAGCTTGTCTTCTAGAGTCTTTGAGATTTTATTTATTTTATTATTAAATTTATACGCCGCCCATCTCACCATAAAAGTGACTCTTTTATTCCCTCCTGCACGCAGTATCACTGCTCTTCTCTTTTTTGCACTAACATCATTTTTTGTCCTCACATTCTTTGATAAGATGGAAAACACATGCTTTCTATTTGTGGCAAAAATTCCATAATCTCCACGACTTCAGATATCAAACTAAAGCTGCAGTGCTAAGTACGGTACTAGGGAACAAATCCCATTGAATTTAGTGCTGACTCGATGTGTTTCTGTGTTTGTTTAAAATTAATATCTTATCATAAGATCCGAAAGGATTCTTAAGAAAAATTTAAAATTCTTACCTAAGTCTTTAAACAGCTTAGGACAGAGCTTTCCAAACTGTGTGTCGCGACACAAAAGTGTGTCGCCTGCAGGGCCCAGATGTGTTGCGCCAAAACCCGGAAGCGCTGATGGCCATCAGCGCTTCCGGGTTTTCCCGCAGCGACACACCAACGGCGGTGCACGAAAATTCCGAAAGCGCCGCAGCCACGGCGGCGCGCAAAAACCGAAAGCGTCAGCAGCGCTTCCGGGTTTTTGCGCGCTGCCGCAGTGGCGGCGCTTCCGGGTTTTCCCGCGGCGACACACCAACGGTGGCGTGCAAAAACCGAAAGCGGCAGCAGCGCTTCCGGGTTTTTGCGCGCTGCCACAACGGCAGCACTTCGGGTTTTCCCACGGCGACACACCAACAGCGGTTGGTGTGTCGGCGCAGGAAAACTTTGGAAAGCCCTGGCTTAGGAGTAGGATATTTGCAACACTTGCTTCCTTTTTCATTAAGTTTCCTATAAATCACAGTGAACTTTGGTGGACTTACCAGTTCAAAAACAGAAAAGCATAATTTGGGAACCATCTCTTAGTAGTCCAGCTTTGCTAGTAGTTTATTTCATCTGATCTTCAGTTTTGCTTAATTCACATATTGAAGCTGATACTCTGCAGCTTCTCTGGGGCTTTTTTGTGTTAATATAATTCTGTTTAATAGCATTTAGTAAATAGATTGGGTTTGATTATATTATAAATTAATTAAGGGCCTTTGTTAGCACCAAAAACAGTCTAGAAATGTTTTCATAGTTACAGTAGTAAACTGCAGTGAAATAACAAAATATATCAGAAGTAAATAATTTCTTGTAGCCATTTAAAATACAGTTAACTTGAAGAATTCACAATAGTAATTACAGTTATCTCTTTTGATGAATTCTACATTTATACATTTCTGAACATTAGATAACTCTTAGATTTTTAAAAAATGATTTAAAAATGATAGAAACTCAGGTGATGTTGTAATCTGTTGCTTTCAAACTAATATGGAAATGTTTTAGAAAATTCCTGTTTTCAATATTTTTAATAAAGATCAAGTCAATTTACTTAAAAAGCCAATTATATCTGGCTTTCATTTGTGCTGCAGTTGCACTCAAACCTTTAATTTAGGCTGAATGTGTACTGTGTCATTTAAATACATTTGTATTTATTACTTATTATTAGCTGAATGGCCCTAGATCAAAGGGGTCATGGGTGATGCATACTTTAGAAAAGGCTTAACAATTTCTGTTCTACAGTTCCACAGGCTCTCAAGATGGACAAGTAAGCAATCCCAGTAGCAGTAATAGCAGCCAAGATTCCCTCCACAAAGCTCCTAAAAAGAAGGGGATCAAATCCTCGATTGGCCGCCTGTTTGGTAAGAAAGAAAAGGGTCGATCTGGACAGATGAACAAAGAGATCTTGGGACAAGGTTGGTATATTACTAACCCAAAGCATGAAGTTGAATAAACACTAGGATTACTAATATGCAGAGTAACTATTTTATAATATGTGAAGTAAAGAAAGATAATCAACTTCTAGCAAAATACAGTTGTCTTGTAGAGTCTGCATTATTTGCAAAGTTTAACTTAAATAATACAGTTAACTCTCTTACACATATTGATAATTGAATAGGCTAATTCTCAGATATTTACCAAAGTCATGGATCACAGGCAACTAATAACATATGGTTTTGCTTGAAAGTACTAATTTTTGTGATGTTAGATCAGGTATGGATCTTTTAAGATCTGAACATTAATAAACGTTTTATACTTGAGTTGCTACAATTCAAAAGTTTTCTCATATCAGCAGGATTCCCAGCAGAGGTGTCTCCTGTATCTGCACATACTTGCAAGGATGATCAGGGAAGGCCCATGACACACCTTTAGGAGGGCACAATTACTTTCGCTTCAAGGGTTGCATTTCACGTAGTGTTCCTACAATGAATTATGTAATTGAATTTAATTATTTGAATGCCCTCCAATAATTTACCTAGCCCCAATAGTTAACATATGAATTAGCTTTAAAGTCACTAAATAATAAGGATAACTGCGCACTGATTACTGCGCAGCAGTCATAATGAGTAGAGTTGCGTTTTCCCTTTTAAGTGTGTATATCTACCACTAATTCAAAAACATTGGAGGAGATATTTATTACTGTAACTACTGTTTCTTACAGTTAGTGTATTAGAAGCAGAAAGTGCAACTCAGGATGGTTTGGGGCTTGGAAAACTCGGAGGACAAGCAGAAAAGAATAGAAAACTGCAAAAAAAGTAAGTTTCAATATACTAAGGAAACTTACACATTTACCAGGCTTTTCATAATTAAGAAATATATACAGTTTTTATTTTGTACCCCTGTCATTAAACCTTTAAAGATACTTATGAATGCAAAATATTTAATATCATTGGCTTTTAGACTTTAAATCTGTGTGCCTAGTGCATATATTTTTCATTATTCTATATCATGACTTGTGGCATTTTACTGAGAAGAATAGTAACTATTACTATCATAAACATTTATATAGGTGGGTTTCTTAAAGATAACTTGAAACTTCAGTAGGTCAAGAAAGTAGAGACCTAGAAGCTACATGATAGAAGCAACTTGCACACATTCTGTAAATGTAACTCTGACTTAATTTTGTTTCTCAATGGAATTCAGGATGCAGATTCAAACTCTTAAAATGGCCTTGTTCCTAGATACTTTAGGGAATATCTTCTCTCTAAAATTAATCTAGTGATGAGGTTCTGGTATGAGTTTTGCTACCAAGGAAAGTGAAATTGTCATTCAGAAGTAATAGTTCAGTTTTGTGCAGTTCACAAGATATAATGTCTTAATTCTGTTAGAAGCAATAATAGCATTTCTCTACCATTCTTTCCAGATTTTTTTTTATTATTTGTTTCTGATGATGACTGAGTCATCTTGACATCTTTAAAACAGTTGCCATTTGAATAGTGTACCTGGCAGGGTAATGGTAATATTCCATTGGCAATGCAGAAGATCAAATCCTATAGCACTTCAGTTTGAAATATAGGATTGCAATTTAAATTTTGGGGAATGGTAATGTAAAAATGGTGGTTAACTCCTCTCTGAGGGAGGCAGTATTTCCACCATCTCTTAAGGAAGGGGTGATTCGCTCCCTCCTCAAGGGGCCATCACTAGACCCCACCATTTCTAGGGAAGTTTGTGGAGAAGGTGGTTGCATTGTAGCTTCAGAGGACTCTGGAAGAAATGGATTATCTGGACCTCTTTCAGTCAGGGTTCAGGCCTGGGTAGGGGACTGAGACAGCATTAATCACGCTCTTGGATGTCCTCTGGCAGGAGCAGGATGGGGGTGGTGCATCCATCCTTTCTCTTCTTGACCTGTCAGCAGTTTTCGATACAATCGATCATGGTATCCTTCTGGACCAGCTCTGGGAGTTGGGGGTGGGCAGCATAGTGTTGTGCTGGTTCTCCTCCTTCCTCTGGGGCCAGTTCCAGTCAGTGTTAATAGGGGGGAGATCCAGCTGGCAGCCCTCCTTTGTGGGGCAAATCAGGGTTCGGTCCTCTCCCCTCCTTATCTACATGAAGCCGCTGGGTGAGGTCATCCAACGGTTTGGTGTGAGGCATCATCAGTATGCTGATGATACCCAGCTTTATATCTCCACCCCAGGCTGCCTGAGTGATGCCATGGAGGTTCTGTTTCAGTGCCTGGAGGCTGTGGGGGCCTGGATGGGGCACAACAGGCTTCAGCTCAACCCAAGTAAGACCAAGTTAGTCTGGGTTTTTGGACCTCCTGGTTCTGGGGACGTTCCATCTTTGGTTCTGGATGGGGTGGCACTGCCCCAGACAGACCCAGTGTGCAATCTGGGGGTCCTCCTGGACTTACCGCTCCTGCTCAAAGAGCAGCTGGCTAGGAGGGCCTTTGCACAGCTTAGGGCTGTGCCTCAATTGTGCCTGTTCCTGGACCAGGAGGCCCTGATCATAATCACTCATGCCCTTGTGACCTCCAGATTGGACTACTGAAATGCGCTTTACATGGGGCAGCCCTTGAAGAGTATTCAGAAGCTTCAACTGGTGCAAAATGTGGGGCGGGCAGTTACTGGTGCCACTTACACCACTGCTCCACGAGCTGAATTGGCTTCCACTGTGCTTCCAGGTGCAATTCAAGGTGCTGGTCGTCACCTTAAAAGCCCATCATGGCTTAGGACCAGGTTACTTATGGGACTGTCTCTCCCCAGTTGTTTCTAGCCATCCTATCCAATCTGGCAGGAAGGGCATGCTCCTAGTGACCTCTCACGGAACCTTAGGGTTCCATGGAACCCTGGTTGAAAAAGCCTGGTTTAATGGAAGTGAATTAAGATTTGTTTTAAATGTCTAATTCAGGGTTTCTCAACCAGGGTTCTGTGGAACCCTAGGGTTCCGTGAGAGGTCACTAGAGGTTCCCTGGGAGATCACGTTTTATTTAAAAAATTATTTCAAATTTGGGCAACTTCACATTAAAGAGGTAAGTTTCATTCTTTATTTTTAGTTTAAGAACACTGTTAATGCATATATACAGGCCTACACATAAAACAAATATAATAATTATTTAACTTCTGGCCTATATTTGAGCCTGAATGTGCAGGGGTTCCCCAAGGCCTGAAAAGTATTTCAAGGGTTCCTCCAGGGTCAAAAAGTTGAGGGAGGCTGGTCTAATTCAAACTTGACATATATCATAACCTAGGCCTACAGTTTAGTTCAACTGCATTGGCCAAATTTAACATGCTAATTAGTTGCACAAGGTATAGAATTACATGAACTTCCCATAAGTACATTATGTATATTTGTATTTAAATGGCCATAATGATTGATTTGATTTGATTTTGTATATAAACTTACTTGCCAACATATCTCTGAAGAAAAAGCTAAAGATACCTTTTATATGAAGGCTGTCCAAGTAAAGAAATATACTCTGAAATGTCATACTCCTTAAGCATAACTGTACGGAGTATAGAATTTAGAATTTGGAAACTTCTGCTTCACGACTATTTGGCCTTCAAAGGGATGAATGTTACAGTTCTTCTCAAGTCAGGCAATGTGCTTAATATAGGTTTCTGATGCTGTGTTATAAAATTAATGAAAGAAGAAAGATCACCAGAGGGCAATAGGGAAGCAAATATGCTAATGTGTGTTGCTGATTTCCTTAGGCACGAACTTCTTGAAGAAGCTCGGAGACAAGGTCTGCCTTTTGCTCAATGGGATGGTCCCACTGTGGTGGTCTGGTTAGAGGTAAGAAATCTTTTCAATTCAACATAATACTTTCTTTAATTTGCAATTTTTAAATAATTATATGCCTCTTTTTTTTTTTTTTTTTTTTGTATTTTTCAGTTATGGGTTGGGATGCCAGCTTGGTATGTAGCTGCTTGCCGTGCAAATGTGAAAAGTGGTGCTATAATGTCAGCCTTATCTGATACTGAAATACAGCGTGAAATTGGAATTAGTAATCCTTTACATAGGTTAAAACTGAGACTTGCCATACAAGAAATTATGTCACTAACAAGTCCATCTGCTCCTGCTACATCGAGAACGGTAAGAGAACTTGGACAATGACATGATGAGATTGATGAGAAAGTCAGGCTTTATAATAATTCAGTGTTTTGTTCTGGGCATAAGATATTCTTTCAGATACTCTTGAGAGAAAAAGTAGTGATGCTTAAGTAGAAAATGATAAGAAATAAGCTGTCTAAACAAGTCTGTAATGGCTTGTTACCCTTTTTCTTAAGCTACTTATAATTTGGGGGCATGGTGGCTCAGCGGGTAAGACGCCAAGGCTTGTCGATCGGAAGATCGCAAGGTCGGAGGTTCGAATCCCTAGTCCCGCGTGATGGAGTGAGCTCCTGCACTAGCCCCAGCTCTTGCCAACCTAGCAATTTGAAAGCATGCAAATGCAAGTAGATGAATAGGTACCACTTCGGTGGGAAGGTAACAGCGTTCCGTGTGTGTCATGCCGGCCATGTGACCGTGGAAGCGTCTTTGGACAATGCTGTCTCTTCGGCTAACAAACGGAGATGAGCACCGGCCCCTAGAATCGGACACGACTGCACAATTGTGCGGGGGGAACCTTTACCTTTACTTATAATTTAAAAGCTGACATACCATTTCTTTCTGGTGAGCAAGACCATTGAAGTGCTTTGGAAATGAAGTACCAAACAGTCCTCCAGCTTAGTTCCTAAAGAGAGGATTGCACCTTGGTTTGTTTTACTACAATGTTTAGAATACCTTGCAGGCAAGAGTGGGTCATTTTAAAAACATAATACAGTGGGAGAAGAAAGCATGATAGCAAACTTATTAATGGCTACTAAGACCAGCCAGTGGTTATGGACCTTAGTTTTAAATTCGTACTGACCTGAATCCAGAAGAGATTGGATTCAGTAGATTCAGTGGAACTCTGCCCAGTGTGACTTTTCCACAAATCTGTACCTAAGAATCAGTAGGCCTTCTACAGTGATGTAGGGTAAGATATGCAGGACAAAAAAAAAGTGAAATTTTGCAGGCTTTCTTATGAAATTAAAAGTCTCTTTCCTGCTCATGTGAGACATGTGGATTAAGCCATAATCACCTAAATGTCAAATACTTTACATATAGGTAATTCCATAAAGCAAATTGTACTACAGTTCTATCCAATTCATTTGCTAGTGAGCGAGGGGCCAACATTGGTACATTTCAATTAGAATATATTTTATAGAACATTTAGTCTAGTATATTTTGTCCAGTGCTTTTTTTTTTTAATCTATTCAATCGTGTCCAATTCTTGGAGGCTGCCTGGACAAGTCTCTGCAGTTTTCTTGGCAAGGTTTTTCAGAAGTAGTCTGCCATTGCCTCCTTCCTGGGACTGAGAGAAGCCCAAGGTCCCCCACCTGGCTTTGCACCTAATGTGGGACTCACGGTCTCCCAGTTTCTGGCCTGATGCCTTAACCACTACACCAAACTGGCTTAACAAACTACACCAAAGCCAGTGCATTTTAATTGCATTTTATTTGTAATGATCACTGTGTGATTAGCATCAGCAAATTCAGTGGGATCTTAATGAAAACTGCAGTGTGGATGTGCATCCAGATCTGAATTGGAATTTATTCTGGCTGCATATATGCATCTCCCTTCCTGCAGCTAAGAGCTAGCATAGCTTTCCCTGATCTGATTTCTTCCAAAACTGTTGGATTACAATTTCTGTATTTCCCAGCTAGCACTGCCAATAGCCAGGATGACTCGATATTTTGTGAACTGTAGTTTTAAAACATTTGGAAGACAGGATTTAAGATGACTGTGCCTCTTATGAAAATGTCTGTGGGTGAATGCTGATTTGAAAGAAAACTGGGAGACAAACAATTAAAGAATAATTGGATCTTAAAAGCCTACTTCCCAATTTACTGGGGTAGTTCATATATAATGCCAAATCATGGCTTACTGGTACATGACTAAACCTTGAACTTGCATGTTCCACTTACTTTCTGATTTGTAATAAAATAAAATTAAGTTCTGTTTGTGTTCTACAGGTAAAATGTAGTTTGTACTTGTTCTTAAAACCAGGATCACAAACCAGTTTGAAAGTGGTTTGCAATCCTAGTCTAGAGAACAAGTGCAAATCATAATTTTGCTGTTAGGTTATTGTCATAAACTAGAAAATGTGTGATGGAGGAACTGATCTGATAAAGGTACTGTATATTATTTTTCTGATCAGAAAATAGATGTTTGGCAAGTAACTTAAAAGCAAGTGAAGCACTCGCCAAAATCTGAGATAGTATAAATATCATGTCTAGAAACCATAATGTAGCAATTTTATTTATTAGAATCTTACTTATATACAGTTCTGTATTTAATAGAGGTAAATATATTTACCTGTGGGCTTGCTTTTCGCATCAGCTTATACTTAATAGTCTTGAAACTTGCTTTTGCCCATGCCTGCTCCTTATACAAACCTGTTGCTTATATATTCTGCAACCTTTCCTCTTTGTTACTGCTTTCCTTTCACTGGATGTGATTGGTTCACTGTGGGGTCATTTTAGACTACAGGAAATGTCTGGGTAACGCATGAAGAAATGGAAAATCTTACATCTACACCACAAACGGTTAGTTGTAGAAGTGCTTCTCCTACTTCTTGATTGCTTGAATCATGTACATCTGGAAAAATAGAAATATTAATGTAACTAGATTCTTAATTATGATTGATTTTAATGACTAACCCACTTGAAATTTATCAGTCATGCTGTAAAATATTTTTCCACCAAGATCATTGTGGAGGTGAGGGGAAAATAGAATATTTGTCTTGTATATTTCAAAGATCAGTGCATTAATTTTTGAACTGCGTGAGATGGCACTGCTTAATATTTTCCTTGAGTTTATATGTAAAAGCTGCTTCTTGTGTGGAAAAATAAAGCAGTGTGTGGTATCTCAGTTTTCATGAAGGTATAAAGATATTAAGAGAGATGCATATATGCATAGTTTTGGATGCATGGTGCTTGTATTTTGAAATACTGTAGCATGTTGCTTTTTCACTATTGGAATATGACCACAATCCAGGAGAGTAATTTTAATGCAAAAATATTTACTATTTGGGCTAGATAAGTACACTTCGTAAATAATAATTCAGGCAGTGATAAAATTTCTATTGAGAAAAACTTTATATGGGTTTGCACAGTCCTTCAGTTATTTATCTCCTTTGCACACTGGATTGTGGCCATTACCTTGAGTTTTCTTAAATTACTAAACTTACAAATACTAACATTTGTGTGTCCTTTTACTTTTTCTAATTACCTAACGTCAGGAAGATGAGGAAGGAAGCTGGGCTCAGGTTGGAGACCTTTCTTTTACATCTTTAAACTTTAGCTAAAATTTATTAAAACATAAAATCTAATTTTCAGTGCTTATTTATATATTTAACAGAAACACAAGTCAGTTAATTCTTCTTTCAAATATTCTTATTCAGAATAATTTTTAAAATATTATGAGATTTAGAAATTGACATTCTGCCTTCTGATGGTTCACTGACAGATGTTGATTTTTTTTTTGAAAAATCCACAAAAGTTATAAAAGCATCTCCAAATATCAACATGTATTCTTAGTAAGACTGGGGATTGAGATTGTATAAATAGCTAGAACATCCAGAATCAGATGTTTGACTTCTTTTAATAATAGCTTCTACTTATTTTGTAATAGTAGGTGAATGTAAATGGTCCACTAGTGTCTACTGTGGTAAATACATGAAATGTGAAAAGCTAGTGCATATTTCTAGGTAGGAAATGGATGTATATAAAAGAATTGCTGCTGTTTGGTATGAACTCAGAGGATTTAGAGTTGTGTATCTCCCATGTGTACTTCACATGTTTATTTTTATGAACACCAGATCATAAAAGTAGTGTGAAGTAGATTCAGATTTTAAGGTGTTAATTTTGCCATGAATGAAACTTCCTGTGTTGACTTTTGGTAGATACAGCAAAACTCTCTTCCAAATATTTTTGATCTTTTGAAGCTTTTCTTCTAGCTGAAGAGAAGGCAATCTTTTTCAGTTGTATTCCCCTCCAATCCCATGTATCACCTAAAAATGTGCTTCAGAGATTGCTTGCTTAAAGACCAGTATGCTAGGAGCTATAGAGGATTAAAAACTAGAACAATTACCTCTTTCTTTCTGTTAGAAGACTAGAACTCTGCTTAGAGAAACTTCCATCAGCAGATGCAAATACTGGATTCAGTCCCGGATTTATACGTAAAAGCTCCTTATTTTAAATAACTCTTTGCTTTATTTTTTTTTAATAGACTTTAGCCTATGGTGATATGAACCACGAATGGATTGGCAATGAATGGCTTCCTAGTTTGGGGCTCCCGCAGTATCGCAGTTACTTTATGGAATGCCTTGTTGATGCTAGAATGTTGGACCACTTAACTAAAAAAGATCTTCGTGGTCAACTTAAAATGGTAGACAGTTTTCACAGGTAAATATATTTAAAGTAGTAATTAATGACAAACATTTCAGCTGCATTGTTTAATCTCTTATTCTTTTAACAATTTTCAAAGAAATAGCTTCCAGTGTGGTATCATGTGTCTCCGAAGATTAAATTATGACCGAAAAGAACTTGAAAGAAGGAGAGAAGGAAGTCTGAATGAAATTAAAGGTAGACTTTTGCTTCTCTGGCTGTTAATATACTGTTAATAGTTTATTAAATTTTCAACTTGTAGGGCTAAGCCAGTTTGGCATAGCAGTGTAGGTGCTGCACTAGAAACCAGGAGACTGAATTCTAGTCTTCCCTTAGACATAGAAACTGGTTGGGTGACCCTGGACCAGTCCTGTCTCAGTGTCCAACTCATCTCACAGGGTGGTTGTTGCAGGGATAGCACTATGTATGCCACCTTGAGCTATTAAAAAAAGGGTAGGATATAAATGTGATAAATATAAATATAATAAATAACACAGTTATCTTAATTCAGTTGTTTTCCATTTACTAAAAGACTGCATAGTTGTAAATAAGCTGCTCAAAAAAATAAAGGGAACACTGAAATAAGACATCCTAGATCTGAATGAATGAAATATTCGTATTAATTACTTTGTTCATTACATAGTTGAATGTGCTGACAACAAAATCAGACAAAAAGCAATGGAAATCAAATGTAAGCAACCCCTGGAGGTCTGGATGTGGAGTTACACTCAAAAATTAAAGTGGAAAAGAACACTACAGGCTGATCCAACGTTGATGTAATGTCCTTAAAACAAGTCAAAATGAGGCTCAGTAGTGTGTGTGGCCTCCACGTGCCTGTATGACCTCCCTACAACGCCTGGGCATGCTCCTGATGAGGTGGCGGATGGTCTCCTGAGGGATCTCCTCCCACACCTGGACTAAAGCATCCCCCAACTCCTGGACAGTCTGTGGTGCAACGTGGCGTTGGTGGATGGAGCGAGACATGATGTCCCAGATGTGCTCAATTGGATTCAGGTCTGGGGAACGGGCGGGCCAGTCCATAGCATCAATGCCTTCATCTTGCAGGAACTGCTGGCACACTCCAGCCACATGAGGTCTAGCATTGTCTTGCATTAGGAGGAACCCAGGGCCAACCGCACCAGCATATGGTCTCACAAGGGGTCTGAGGATCTCATCTCGGTACCTAATGGCAGTCAGGCTACCTCTGGCGAGCACATGGAGGGCTGTTCGGCCCCCTAAAGAAATGCCACCCCACACCATTACTGACCCACTGCCAAACCGGTCATGCTGGAGGATGTTGCAGGCAGCAGAACGTTCTCCACGGCGTCTCCAGACCCTGTCACGTCTGTCACATGTGCTCAGTGTGAACCTGCTTTCATCTGTGAAGAGCACAGGGCGCCAGTGGCGAAGTTGCCAATCTTGTGTTCTCTGGCAAATGCCAAACATCCTGCACGGTGTTGGGCTGTAAGCACAACCCCCACCTGTGGACGTCAGGCCCTCATACCACCCTCATGGAGTCTGTTTCTGACCGTTTGAGCAGCCACACGCACATTTGTGGCCCACTGGAGGTCATTTTGCAGGGCTCTGGCAGTGCTCCTCCTGTCCCTCCTTGCACAAAGACGGAGGTAGCGGTCCTGCTGCTGGGTTGTTGCCCTCCTACGGCCGCCTCCACATCTCCTGATGTACTGACCTGTCTCCTGGTAGCACCTCCATGCTCTGGACACTACGCTGACAGACACAGCAAACCTTGGCTGTTGTGGGTCTTCCAGGCTGTGTGGCCGTGTTCTGGAAGTTGTGGTTCCTAACGTTTCGCCAGCATCTGTGGCCAGCATCTTCAGAGGGCAGGAGCACAGATGAAGATGCTGGCCACAGCATCTGAAGATGCTGGCCACAGATGCTGGCGAAATGTTAGGAACCACAACTTCCAGAACACGGCCACACAGCCCGGAAGACCCACAACAGCCATTGAACTCCGGCCGTGAAAGCCTTCGACAATACACAGCAAACCTTCTTGCCACAGCTCGCATTGATGTGCCATCCTGGATGAGCTGCACTACCTGAGCCACTTGTGTGGGTTGTAGACTCCGTCTCATGCTACCACTAGAGTGGAAGCACCGCCAGCATTCAAAAGTGACCAAACCATCAGCCAGAAAGCATAGGAACTGAGAAGTGGTCTGTGGTCACCACCTGCAGATCCACTCCTTTATTGGGGATGTCTTGCTAACTGCCTATGCTTTCCGCCTGTTGTCTATTCCATGTGCGCAACAGCATGTGAAATTGATTGTCAATCAGTGTTGCTACCTAAGTGGACAGTTTGATTTCACAGAAGTGTGATTGACTTGGACTTACATTGTGTTGTTTCACTGTTCCCTTTATTTTTTTTGAGCAGTGTATTTTCAAAGATGCATCTTAGGTTTTATACAGGGATAAACATTATAAGATGCCTAACTTCTGATTGGATCCTATATTCAATTTTTTCTAACCAAGTGATAGCATGACACAATTTCTTTTTCTCTAAGATGTTTATATTAAGCAGGTTGAGAGACATTAAACTATGAAGCAAGTAAAGCCATTCAGACTTATTAATGATGTATAATATATCCTGAACAATGAAACTTTTCTTCCTCAACTCTGTAGCAGCTTTCAGAAAGCTATTAAATGGCAAATAATTACTAATAATCATAAACAGATATAACTATGGAAACCAAATCTAGCAGGGACACCAACCCAGTATCATGACTACTGTGATAGCACAATTACAGTCTAATAATGTCACCAGATGTAAGAAATTCATATGCTTGTTCAGCAATCAGTGCAGCCCAGGTGTACAGCCAGAAAGAGAAATTAACACGCACATGCACCTCCTATCCTTTAAATATCCTTGCCTTCCCTCATGCTTTAGTCGGTGGCTTCATTCATATAGTCTACAAAGCTAGGATTTTGGTTCTGCGCATAATAATAAACCACAGTGGCTGGGTTCACACATTACGCTAAGCTCAAACAAGGCTTAGCATGATTGATGAACCAGCATCTAATATACATTAAATGAGCATAAACTGAACTCTATAAAAAGTTTAGTCTATGAAAACTGTATTAGCAGTACTGTAGTATGGTTAATGAAACTGTAGAATTTATCAGTTATAACTCTTTTTTCTTCTATTTTAAAATGCAAGTCTATAATAAGTTCTGGAAAAACATTAAACAGCTGTAATGTACTAATACCAAAACATTTAGGTGGCTTCATTCCTTAAATACTTTCACTTCTATTTATAGTTGATGAACTGCAAATTGTGGTTAATATCAAAATATCCCATCAAATAAAATTTACACCTTGTGAACACAAAGTCCTAACGTGTTATACTATTTTTTTTATAAACTTTGATATTCAGTAGAACAATAACCCACCCACCCACCCACTCTGCCAACCCCCCCTCGCATATATAAATATTGGGCTTTCATTCAGATTACTGGTGAAACTTGTTAAGACTATCCCACTGGAAGAAGAGAGGAGCTAGTTTTGTCATCTCTTCCCTGTATAACTCCATGTGCTTCTGCAAATTTGCTCTGGAGTTTCAGGGAACTTTCTGGAACATGGTGGGAGATACTGGAAGGGGAAATCAATGAAGGTAGCTGGAGACTCCACTGAATCTTGGCCCCTTGAATAGTATAGAAATCTGAACTCATCCTTAAATCTTTGGCAAGTACATGTGATAGATTATTTTATGACTTAAATACTTACTTTTCCTCATATAGATGTCCTTGTCTGGAGCAATGACAGGATGATTCACTGGGTGGTGTCAATTGGTCTTAAAGAATATGCAAATAACCTTATAGAAAGTGGAGTTCATGGTGCGCTTCTGGCCTTAGATGAAACATTTGATCACAATGCATTAGCTCTTTCTTTACAAATACCCACTCAGAATACACAGGTAATTATAATAACATCATTTGGTGGGGAATGTTTTTATTCATAAGGCATGTTTGGAACATTATAACATTTAATACAGTGCAATGAAAATGTTTTTAATAAACTATTTGAAGACGACTTTTCGTACTTCATTCTGACATGCCTGAACTTTACTTTCAGTTACTATGTTTTGTCTGAGAGCTGTGAAGTCAGAAAGCAAAGCCAATTCAGTGATAGCAATAGAATCATAGGGTTGCAAGGAGCCATTTTGGCCATCATGGTCAATCCCTGCTCGATGCAGAAATCCCAATTAAATCATCTCAGTTAGATACTGTAGCTGGCTAGCTTCTGTTTGAATCCAGTGAAGCCTACTATCTTTTGGCTAATTCGTTCCACTGTCAAGTAACTCTTATTCTTAGCTATTTTTTCCTAACATTTAATTGCGGTCTGCAACTTAAACCCATTATTCTGGGTCTGGCATTCTGGAAAGAGAGAAAACAAGCTTTGACTTTTATATGACATCCTTTGAAATATTTGAAGAATGCTATCATAAACCCAGGGAGATACCATATTGTTTGGTCATTATTAAAATTATATAAATTTTGTAAATCTGAATTATTTTTAATTAGGCTCGTGCTGTATTGGAAAGGGAATTTAATAACCTCCTTGTGATGGGCACGGACAGGAAATTTGAAGAGGTGAGTTTAATTTTATGAGCATCCAGTCTATTATTGTTTATAGGGACAGCCAGAATAATTTAATGGTATCTGCATCAAATTTTTGTTTACAGAAAGATTTTTAAGTATGAGACACCACACTCCTACGCATTTACTGCAGAAAGATATATTAATGAGTTTTTCACATAACTAACGATCCATCTTTGTTCTTTCTGCTATCATAGCACCCAAGATTAATAGTATCCACTAATGCAGACAAAATGACTCACTGTGATCAAAGATATTTTAGATAACTTTTTTTTCTTAATTTTAAGGAAGGTGTTATATAAAGTCCTTTCTCCACTACATGTTCAGCATTTTTTTTTATCTTCAAGGCTTTTCATTGTTCTTTCTGTGCATGCATTCAAATTTTCATTTCATTTGCTATGATCAAACAGATTCCAGTTAATTCTCAGCAGGTTTTTTGAGAGAAGAAAAGAAGCAGCAGTAGTTCCTGATGTAAATTCTATCAAGATTTCATACCATATATCTCATGCTATTTTGACCAAGCACCAGCTGGTGTATCTGTCAAAATCTGGTCTCATGCTTTTGATTCAGCCATAGAACTGTATCAGTCCCTTGATATTCTGAGAAATTGAAGCCACTGGAAAAAAAAATCTCACAAGTGGAATAAAATAGAAATGAATATGAAGAACCAAGTACAGCCCTTCTTCAGATTTAATCTGTGGTGATAATGGCAGCAAAATTCACTTTGTTTTTAACCACTATAATGTCCACATCTTCCTCAGTTGAATTATTTTCAGTTGTTGAGGAACCTACTGAATCTGAGTAGAAATCTCAAAGGATTGCAGTAACCAATTTGGCAGATAAAATCACTCATAAGACTTGTAATTGTTGATCCCATAGTTTTAAAGAAACAGACGCAGAACTCTTCATTACATTCTATGAGGATGTAAGTGCTGGTATACTTATACCACCCCGAAATAGAGATCAAGTTTGAAACTATGAAACTGATTTACCATAGAATCTGGTAATTCTGTTTTTGTAACCAGCTTATGAGACTAGATAGATTGTTCACTTTAGGTACTAAGATATAGGGGAGTAAATATATTACCTTTGTAAAAAGAAAGAGGGATATTAGGATTTGAAAAAAATCATGACCAATTTTTGTAAAAAGGCCAATGTATATTTCAAGGATACAGTTACAGTACATATTGTAATATTCTGTATTACAAATTGTAAATAAATTTTGTATTGTGTTCATTTTGTAATAATGATTTTTCATCATGCTTGTTAATTTGACAGGATGATGATAAAAGCTTTAGACGCGCACCTTCATGGAGAAAGAAGTTCAGACCAAAGGACGTAAGAGGTTTAGCTGCTGGATCAGCAGAGACTCTCCCTGCAAATTTTAGAGTTACCACCTCAATGTCTTCACCTTCTATGCAACCAAAGAAGATGCAAATTGATGGTAAAATGTTAATTATTTAAGCATGATACCTATTTCTGAATTAATTTGTAAGTGAACTGAGAAGCATCTGTTTTGTGTAGAAAACTTACTCTGCATGGCTTACTGGATTGCTTTAATTTCTCAGTGAATGATTGCAGTATTTGTATTTTTTGCTTATTTAGTATTAATAACTGGCTTTCCATGTAGTCTGTTTAACGAAATCTCCAGTTGTCTTTATCACTCAAAAGTCTCTTTTACAAAAGAAAAAGAAAAATAATAGAAATGCTTAATACAGCATACTGCTGTAATAAGAGAATTTCAGTTCACCTTCTCAGGAAAATGCTAAAATACAACTTGTATTTATTTATTGAAAATATTTATAGTCCACCCACTATTCAAAATATCTTGGGTCATTTATTAAAAAGCAAGATAATATGGTACAACTAATTTTACATTACCTGAGAGGCATTTAAGGGACAGAAGGCATGGCCAGTCTGTGGACACTGTATCCTAAATGTGAGAGTAAAAAGCAAGGTCCTTATCTGACACTGAAAGGAAGATAATAGCCTCCAGGGGATGGGTTGTGCAGCTGGGAGCCATGACAGAGAACGCATAACCCCCTTCTTGCCCCAATGAGATGCTGAGGATGCCCTCATGCCTCTTCAACAGGAGTCTGTGAGTTCTAGTTCTGCCTGAGGCATGAAAGCCGGCTGGGTGACTTTGGGCCAGTCACTCTCTCTCAGCCCAACCCACCTCACAGGGTTGCTGTTGTGGGGAAAATAGGAGGAGGAAGGAGTATTAGCTATGTTCGCCGCCTTGAGTTATTTATAAAAATAATAAAGGTGGGATAGAAAAATAAATAAATAAATACTTCTTCAGGTATCAGAGTCTAAACCATTAAGGGCCTTAGTCAACATTACAACAAACTTGAACACCAACCAGCAAGATGAAAGAATTCTTGTAAGACCAGTATTATGTGGCCTCTGATGGGCCTTCTGGAAAACAGCCTTGCTCCTGCATTCTGCACTAACTTTAGCTTCTGAATTACCTGCAAGGACAGGCCAACAGAGAGCACATTGCAGTAATCCAGACGGGAGAATACCAGAGCATGGACTACTTGTTCCTAGAATTCAGCAGCAGTAACTATTAAATGTACTATCTTCAGCCCTTTCTTTCATGGACTGTCTTAAATGTTATTTTAAAAATCTGGTCTGTAGTCCTCCTATCCCAGGGGTCGGCAAACTTTTTATTTTGACATGCTCGTGCACATTTTGAAATGCTCGAGAGCCGGGGGCGGGGTTTGCGGGCGGGGGCCAATTGTGTGGAAGGGGGCGGGGTTTGTGGAAGGGGGCCAATCATGTGGAAGGGGGCGGGGTTTGCGGGCGGGAGCCAATCACGCGGCTTATTGGGGCGGGTGGGAGGGCGAATCTGTTTGGGAGGGTCGGGGGTCCTCCTTGGCGAGCCCGGCCTGCAGAGCGGGGCATGTCTGGCCGGGCGGAGCGGGCGCGGGGGAGCCACACAGGCGCCGAGGGGGGCGGGCCCAGCGGCGGAGGCCCGGGCCGCCCACCCGCCCGCTTCCCTGCCTACTTGCCTCCCTCCGCGAGGCCCCCCGCTGCCTTCCCGGGATCCAAGCCGGAGAGAAAGGGCGGCGGCAGGGCCGCGCTACTGCCACTCGGCACGGGCGGGGCTGCTGTTTCAGCCTGCCCGCGTCGAGCCAAGGAAATGATGGGGGCGGGAAACAAGGCGGGCGGCGACGACAAGCGGCGCGCTTCAGGGGAGCCGCCGCCACCAGGTGGGTCCCCTCAGGGCGGGCGGAGGCAGGCGGGCAGCCACTCCTCCTTCTCTCCCGCCGGCGGAGGAGGAGGCCCGGGCCGCCCGCCCGCTCGCTCGCTTACCTGCCTGCTTGCCTCCCTCCGCGAGGCCCCCTGCTGCCTTCCCGGGATCCAAGCCGGAGAGAAAGGGCGGCGGCGGGGCCGCGCTACCGGAGCGCCCGAGTGCCAGACAGGCAGCTCCGCCCGCGCGCCTTCCACGCGATCGGCCCCTGAGGACCGGCCAGGGAAGGCGCGCGGGCGGAGCGCCCGTCCCGCTGCACCCCAGCTGGAGCGCCCGAGTGCCAGGCAGGCAGCTCCGCCCGCGCGCCTTCCACACGATCGGCCCGCGAGGACCGGCCAGGGAAGGCGCGCGGGCGGAGCTCCCGTCCCGCTGCACCCCAGCCGGAGCGCCCGAGTGCCAGGCAGGCAGCTCCGCCCGCCCGCCTTCCCTGGCCGGTCCTCGCGGGCCGCCGGCGATGCTCCCGTCCCGCTGCACCTCTCCAGCTCGGCCACCCGCCGCAGCGTCTCGGCTGGGGGGCAGCACCGCGTCCCCCAGCCGGTGCTGCAGGTAGTCACCCAGCAGCTGCGCTGTCTCCTCTCGCAGCGCGCCCAGCATGGCGACGCTCTCCTGCCTGCCTGGCAAGCGCTTCGGAGGGGGCGGCGGCGGCGGCCGTTGCAACGCGGGCGGAGGAAGAGGCGGCGGCGACCAACCAACTTCCCCACCCGCCGACCTCGAAGAAGCGCTGCCCGACTCTGGAAGGCTCCCGAGGGCGGGAGGAGGAAGAATCAATCGCCCTCCTCCAGCGCCGGCCATCAGAGTTTGGGGGCGGGATCCAATCGCGTGGAAGGGGCGGGGGTGAGTTCAGCTGTGGAAGAGCCACACTCAAGGGGCCAAAGAGCCGCATCTGGCTCGCGAGCCGCCATTTCCGACCCTTGTCCTATCCTGTTCATCTTTGTTTTACTTTTATTACCTTACCATCTTGATAATCTGCAGTTGTTTTAATTTCTCCCCAACTACCTGAGGTTTATTAGCCCCAAATAAGAAAGTCTTACCTTTTCTGTTCAGTGATTAATTTGTAAAGAGTGGACATTTCAAAATATATTTAATTATTTTCTGTATATCCTGATGTCCAGCCCATCAAGGCAAAGCATTAAAGAAAACTGTTGTAAACACACACGTTGATTCTATCCTCAAGTTCAAGTTTCCTAATTCTAAGTAAATCAAAGGATTCTGAAGACAAAAAAGTGTATGAAATAAAAATGACATAGTAAATATAATTTAAAAACTATAGTATATCGCCTTAATCAGTATGTCATTCACATCCTAGAAACTGCTTTTTGCAGGGAGTTATTAAATGTCTATTGGTTGATGAGGGGTTACAGAATATGCTGGGCTAATTTGGATTTTCAAGTACCTGTCTCCAGCTTTTTTCTATTAGGATCAGAATTGTAAGCTTTATTTTTCTGTGGATACATTTATTAGTAACTGATGCCAATTGCAAATACATTAGCAGGCAAATTTGGCTGTTTCAAAATTGTAGTAAATTTTTTAACTACACTGTATAGTTAAAACACCAAACTAATTTTATTAATTATGTTTTATGTTGTCTTAACTTCGTGAATGTATTTAGAGAGGAAGTACAGATATAAGTTGGTATCCCTAGAGATAAGAGAGAGGTCTCTTGCATCTTACAGATTGACAGTCCTCTCTCTCCTCTGAATGTTGTTAAAAGGCTACTGCATATAGGGACATAAATAATGATCTTGTACTGGAACTACAAGATTTCAAACGGGAGTCTTTCCCAGCCTGCCTTGGAGATTTCCAGGATCATACTCAAAACCATGTGTTCTACCTTTCAGCTGTGGCTTTTTTAGACTCTGTGGAGAAACCGAGTTATTTTAGCCTGCTCAGATGAATGGGGATGGTGTATAGCTCAGTCAGTAAAACCCATTTAATAATTATGCATTCAGTATCTTCAAAACTTACCTGCTATATTATGAAGTAATTTCAAATATACACTGAAGCTTGCAAAAGCAAAGTTATAACCAAGAATGCTACATTCTGTGTAGCTAACCTTTTGTAACTTTCTTGTGTAATACTAACTGCATGCTGTATTCTGCATGTCTTCTTGGTTGTTGAAATAGGCAATGTATCAGCAACACAAAGATTGGATTCTGCTACAGTAAGAACTTATTCATGTTAAAGACTTTCACTGGTAAGTAAAAGTGATACACTGATGAATAACGTACATTTACTATATTCAGAGTTTTATTCCAATGACTATCTGTGGCATGTTGAAGCTTAGGGCAACTGGAGTGTAATATTCATAGTCATTAATTTAGAAATTACACGAACCAGTAAATCATTCCTGTCATAGGATCATAGGGTTGGAAGGGACCTTGGAGGTCATCTAGCTCAACCTCCTGCACAGGTCAGGGATCCTCATACCATCCCAGACAAGTGGCTGTCCAATCTTTTCTTTAAAATCTCAGTGATAGAGCACTCATGACTTCAGGAGGCAGGCTGTTCCACTGCTTAATAGCTCTTGCAGTCAGGAAATGCCTCCTCATTTCAAGTTTGGATTTCTCTCTGTAAAGCTTCCACCCTCATTGGTTCTTATCTTATGCTATGGAGAATAAATCCACACCCTCTACCCTGTGACATTCCTTCACATCATCAAGCCTGGTCTGGACATGGACAATGGAAACTAGATGTTGTGCACACCCCTATTTTGTGCAATGTAACCAGCTTACATTGTGTTTATTATAAATGCATTTGGCAAAATTTAGCTCTTGAAAGAGACAGAGGCTGAGGTGATGACTTCCACCAACTTCTTCTTCCCCAAAGTATCCTGAATAGCTACTCTAGTGAGGGAGGAGGGAGCCTGAAGCAGAAAGAAGGGGGAAGCAATACAAATCATTGCCCTGGCCTCTTCAAAGGAAGCTTCTCCCACCCTATGAATAGAAGTGGGCCTGTCATTCTCAGAGCAAATCTGATTCAATCCATTATACAGTATTTATATATAAAATACAACAAATACATATTTGTTGCATAATTTATTTTATTGTTAATTAAGCTAATGAGCAAAAGGCTGTGAAGAGCGTTTATTGAAATTCTTGCTTTGAGGAAATATTACTATCTTAAGTAGATCAGGCTCTGTAAATAAAGCAGCTTTTTGTTGCTGCTAAATATATTTGCTACCTCTATTAAATATATTTTGGTAGAGGTAGCAAGTATAAGAAGATAGGCCACAATACATAGTTTATATCATGTATGCTTTTGTTATTAAGGCAAGCTATTCTAATCCAAGCAATGTATTGTCAGACTTCCATAGAATATGCCCCAACTATTCTAAAAGAGGCATTACATCTGATTCTTTGTGTGTCAGATTTACAGTGGATTTTGAGAGGTTGGAGGTGGCTTAGAGAATGTATAGCCATTTCCTGTAGCCTGTAAGTGCTGTCAGGTGCTAAGTGAAGCCTTTCACATTGCAAGCGATCATGGGAAAGGGTGGTGAGGATTACATTTGGTCAGTTTATTCCCCACTTTCCTTTGACAAGTAATCAGACTGTGAGAGCTTTTTATTCATCTTTCTTGATTGCAATGGGGTAGATGGAAATAACAATATTATCTCCTGTCATATTTGCTGTTCCTTGTATCATTATACTGATGGCAATTTCTTGGGTTTTTCTTCTGAAACTAATATGTTTATTTTACTTTCAGTTTATCCCCACTATTTCTACAGATGATCTGAACCATTTTGAACTCAATGACCATATTTTGGAAACAACTGAAATCTTTAATCTGTTAATACTTGTTAAATCAACACTTTGAAATATTTTATTACAGAGTTTTTAATTAGCAGGTGAATTTGTGAGTACTATAAAGAAAGTATTTTAGACTAAATGTTTCTTACAGTTATGTGGGTGTATGTGTGTCCCATTACTTAATTTTCTGTTTGTGTCTGTCAATCAAGTTACTGCTATATGTTAATTTTAGTATTTTTCATCTGAATGTACTGTAATGCTTGTATGTATCTGTCCCTATAGGTAATATAGGGCTTTTTGTAAATTATGCAGTTATTGTAATTATCAGTAATGGGTTTTAATAAAGTGAAAGTGAAAAGAATTTTACAATCTTTGTAAAATCATGACACCAAGCAGTATATATATATTGCCGTTGGAAAATGCTAGCTAGCTCTAAAAATTTAAATAATTCCTTTTTTCAGAGAGGCATATGTTTATTAACAAAGCAGGCATGGTACCTGATTCCATTTCCGTTCGAAACTGTATCTTTTACACATAACATTTGATCATTTAGTGTGTATTCTTATTTAAGGCTTTTGTTTAGTATAATTTGCTTTACATTCTAAAATGTGGGGATTTTTAGGACACTATGAAACATGTGAGACCTAGCGAGGTCATTTATTACTACTTTTTGTGGCTGTATTTGTACAGTCTATGTTCATTGATTGAGCATAAGCAAGCCATAAGTGGAAATATTTTCTGTTAACCAAGAATACCTACTAAGAGTACTTGACAGGCCACAAGGAGTGCTCCCTTTCTGTGTTTTGATGTGAAAATGTTTGTGAAAAGATACTGATGCAGTTCTTTTAATGGACCAATCATGATGCACTGCGGCCTCATGACAAAGATGCTGAGAGCATGACAAGTGGAGGCATGTGTAGTGCAACTATTAAAAAGGCCTTACTTTTCTTATGTCATCTTTTAGATATATTTATAAAGTTGTTTTAAAATCTGGACAGACTTTTTAGTTGTTAATAGTTTTAGTCACTGCAAACAGTATAAGTAGAAAATGCATCATTCACTTTTAAATAGCATCTTATGAAGCCAGCAAGGAGGAGGTTCAGATCATGGTGCATTATTTATTATGCAATAATATACATGGCCTGTCTTTGTTCTGTTTTTGGTTTTGGATCTTTTTAATTGTACAACTTCAATTCATTGTTACTATTTTTTCTATTAACCTTATATGTACTTTGGATAATGTAACAAATTATGTACAGTCTAAGTACTTTGAACTATTTTTATCACAGTATTATTTATTGCTTTCTTTCAATAAATTTCTGAAGCATTTTTTTCCACTGCCAATAAAATGCTATTATCTTGTGATGAGGCTTGAGGTGTTTTAAAGTGGTAATTCAGATATTAATGCAAATGAAATTTCTTGTGACATATTCATGCTTCCCTTTGTCCATAGTAGGTATGGACAACTTTGCTGCCACCAAAGGCTGCATCAGTAATAAGCAGTGGGTTGGGTGTCACAAGCCAAAGATTGAAAAACGGTGTTTTTCCCCGCATATACATCTTTAGTTTGTACTATCTCTTCCAAAACCACAAAGCCTTTCCCCTTTCATTCTCAAATCCACATACAGATATACACTGAAAAGTTGTTCCATTTTTTATTGTACTCTTAAATACTATCAATAAAAAATATTTGCTGCACTTGAGATACCAAAAATTGACACTTAAAAGTGAGGCAGAGAAAGCAAACATGAAGCAAGCTCAAATTTAATACTATTTCTCATTTACTTTTCAGTTAAAAAGCACTATTTTTTCTTGATATGTGTCCTCTTGCCCCAGACACAGTACTGTCACTCAAAAATAGCAATTAATTTGCTTTGCAATCAAACCACAATTTGAGCATGTCTGCTCAGAAGTAAGTTCCAAATATTGACAAGCTGGGTACAGCAAACATGAACCAAATATTATTTTTAAAGTATACATTTTCTTAGCTCTTTCCTCAATTCCCCCTCAACATGAAATAGGCATCAAAAATTACTGTTTGCTTCAAAGATAAATTATCTCCTTTGGTGACTCAGATCTAATAAATTGACATTGCTTCACATTCATTACTGTCAGCCCTGCTATTGAGAATTCCAGCTGCCTGTAAAGCCCATGGCTGGCTGGGGAATTCTGAGCTTTGAAGTCCACACGTCTTAAAGTTTCTGAGGTTGAGAGAGACTGTCTTAAGCCCTACCCTTCCCTGTGGCTCCCAGAAACCTCTACCATGCTGCCAAACGTTTGTAAAATACAAACGTTCTGCACCATGATTTTTGTATTTTTGTCCCTTTTAACATGAAGGTTGTAGGTTACATAAATTCATTTTGCTTTATGACTTTTAAATTCCAAATCCCTTTCAAGATAGCATTCTAATGCAAAAACAGAAAAAATATTCAATAAAATTACATGTCTCGGGATGGTGGAAAGATAAAATCATGAGCATGGCAATTTTTAAAGAAAAGGTTGACTTCCATGGACATTAAATTGTTTAGCACTCAATATTTACAAAGTACATCTCTTAATATTGACTGGACACATGGTTAATTTTTCTAGGGAAGCAACTTTTTTTATTAGCAACTTACATTTTCAATACATGAAGCAAGTGCTTAAGTGAAGTGAAATAACTGCTTGATTAAAATTAGGACTTTTTAATTAAAGATAAATGTCAGAGCAAAAAGTTGCTAAGTTTGGTCAAAAGCAAGTCATTACAAATGTACATTATCTCAGTCAAAGTTACCTTCTAAAGCAGGGCTTTCCAAAGTGCCGCTGGTGATGGTGCGGCGGCGATGCGGGAGGGCGTGCGGGGGTGCTCACGGCGGCGGCGCGGGGAGGCGTGCAGTGGTGCGCACGTGCACGGCAGCAGTGGCTGCCGCTGCCACCATGCACGCGCGTGGCGCCGCTTCCGGGTGGTGTGGCAACACACCACGCTCTGTGTGGCGACACACTTTTGTGTCACGACACACAGTTTGGAAAGCGCTGTTCTAAAGCAATAATTGAACACTAAACTAAAATGAATGGTGGAACAAATTATTTCAAATCCTTGGCACAGGCAGTTTTATAGGATTTGTTTCATCTTAGAAGTCAGTTGTCTGCAAATATGTAATATAATATACTGTGTAAATATATACACTGATCAAAAGGTGTTGTGCTCAAGAAATTTAAAATCAGAATTTCAATAGCTGTTCTCCTCTGCTATAATGATAGATACCAAGGAATGACTGTATGCATTAGAGCTACCAGATCTGGGCTCCACAAATCCAGATGACCATCAGCAGCAAAGAAATGCTGAAAACTCAGTTTTTACTGCTCAGAACTTGTAGCTGGTATGCATGCATATTTTAGGTATTAAGACTAAGGAATTTAATCTTTTGAGTGACCATACTAAAGCTATATATAAAATCACCAAACAGATTCCCTTTAAGTAACATCTCATCATTGGGGTCCAAATGGGATAATTTAGGGTTAGCGCCCTAAAGAAGTCCCCTCTTTAAATTCACGAATTTAAATTAAGAACTTTTAATATCTCCATCTTGGATTTTATATTTTATATTTATGAGGTAGTTTTTATTGTATTTCAGTTTTACTGTAAACCACCCAGAGTCCCTCTTTGAGGGAGATGGGCAGTGACAAAATTTGAAATATAAATAAATAAACAATTTCCTCTTTACCCATCCCCTAATCTGTCTTTTTGCCACAAGAGCAAGTACAAATACTCACTCTGAGCGCAATGGTTTTCTGAGCTACATAAAGAATTAATTTATTTCTATGCTGCTTTTCCTCCTGACCCAAAGCAGTACACAGAAGCATAAACAATAAAGCAATATTCAATAAAACAATTCAGTAAAATCACCTACCATAAAACAGTCTACTATAAAACAAAACAATAAAAGTAACGTGCAGCAGTTGCAGCAGTTTAAAAATGCATTGCAAATGCCAAGATGATTATTCACATTTACCCAGACATTGTCATAAGCACATGAATTCCTTACAGCTGCAATCTGGAAATGATCTTTGCTCTTATATATGCTACTTTAGTAACAGTTTTCATACTACATTAAGCCTAGGAAGGATAAGGGTTCTAAGCACAAGCGAAGCACAGCTCCATTGGTCTAGAACAAGGGTCGGCAAACTTTTTATCCCGGGAGCCATTTTGGCATGCTCGTGCACATTTTGAAATGCTCGAGAGCCAGGGGGCGGGGTTTGCGGGTGGGGGCCAATTGCGTGGAAGGGGGTGGGGTTTGCGGGCGGGAGCCAATAGCGTGGAAGGGGGCGGGGTTTGCGGGCGGGAGCCAATCACATGGAAGGGGGCGGGGGGCTCACGGAGGAGGGCGCAGCCAGCGGCTCCGCGAACCCGGCCTGGCTGCCCCACCGGGAGTGGCGGAGAAAGAGCTGCCACTCTCCGGCCGGCAGGACAGGCGCGGGAGAGCGGAAGGCACCCAAGCAACCCGAGCAGGAGATGCCTTGCCACCCGCCTGGAGCCCTCACGGGCCCCCCCCCCTCCGGCTGCAGCTCTTCCACCGCCTCTCCTCCTCTCTGGCAGCCGGGGGGCCATGGAGTCTCTGGGGGCGGCCGCCCCGGCCAGCCCCCCCCCCGGCCAGGCCCGTGGCTCGCCCAGGCCGCCTGGGTGCTGCACGAGCAGGTCGAACATGTCCCCGCTGTCGCCTGGGACTTTTGCGATGGCGAGGGGAGGGCGCCGAAGCTGCGGGCCGGGCTGGGCTGGGGCCGGATCCTGTGCTCCTGATGACCCCTCCGGGCAGGTTTCCCTTTGCCCCACGATATTCTGGGGAATGGAGAGCGTGGGAAGCGGGTGGGGAGAGCAGGCTGGGTTTCCGGCTCCTAGAGCGGCTGCCGCGGGCAACTTCTCCGCTCTGCCCGGCTCAAAACCTGGGGCGCGGGAGAGCGGAAGGCTGCGCCCTCTCCACCGGGTGGGACCCGCGCCTCCTTCCCTGCGGGCAGGCAAGGCAGGGAGAGAAGGGGAGACGGAGGGGCTCCCTCTCCGGCCTCTGCGCCCCTTCAGGCCCGTCTCTCCAAGGGGGGGTGGCGGGAGGGAACTCCCCGTCCAAGGGGAAGCGCTGGGAACCAGCGGCGGAGGTTGGCCGGCTCCTAGAGCGGCTGCCGCGGGCAACTTCTCCGCTCTGCCCGGCTCAAAACCTGGGGCGCGGGAGAGCGGAAGGCTGCGCCCTCTCCACCGGGTGGGACCCGCGCCTCCTTCCCTGCGGGCAGGCAAGGCAGGGAGAGAAGGGGAGACGGAGGGGCTCCCTCTCCGGCCTCTGCGCCCCTTCAGGCCCGTCTCTCCGAGGGGGGCGGCGGGAGGGAACTCCCCGTCCAAGGGGAAGCGCTGGGAACCAGCGGCGGAGGTTGGCCGGCTCCTAGAGCGGCTGCCGCGGGCAACTTCTTCGCTCTGCCCGGCTCAAAACCTGGGGCGCGGGAGAGCGGAAGGCTGCGCCCTCTCCACCGGGTGGGACCCGCGCCTCCTTCCCCGCCGGCGCCCGAGCGCAGACGCCAGCCGGGACCCCGCGCGGAAGATGCCGCTCGCCGCTAGCACCTGACGTCAAGGCGGCTGCGCTTCCGCGCCCAGCGGGCGGGCGAGGCAGGGAGAGAAAGGGAGACGGAGGGGCTCCCTCTCCGGCCTCTGCGCCCCTTCAGGCCCGTCTCTGCGAGGCCCAGCGCGGCAGGGAGGCGCTGCTGGCCCGGGACGCGGCGCTGTCGGAGGCGGCGCAGGAACGGCTGCAGGGGCTGCTGCGGCTGGAGATGGCGCTGCTCCGCGGCATCCAGGTGCTGGGCGAGGGCACAGGCCCGGGACGCGAGCGGCAGGGCGGCGCAGGGGGCCTGGCCGGGGCGGTGGCGGTGGCGGCGGGGGGACAGAGCCGGCGGAGGTTTGCCGGGCGGCAGGACGGGGTGGGCGGCGCTGCTGGGGCTGGTGGAGCTGGAGGGAGCGGAGGGACCAGGTGTTCCCATTGGCACAGCGCGCGCTCTGCAACCCGCCTTGGAGAAGCGGCCGCGGGAGGCCCTCCGGGTGCACCCTCCCGCCCCATCAATCCCCCCACCCCGCCGTTCGGCGTCCTCTCCCCCCGCTAACCTGAGCCCTGCGGTGGCCGGGGGAGCCGAGCCAGGCTCGGACCAGAGGCGGCCAAGGGGAGAGCAGGCGGCTCTTCGCCCTGCGCCGCCCTGCCGCTCGCGTCCCGGGCCTGCGCCCTCGCCCAGCACCTGGATGCCGCGGAGCAGCGCCATCTCCAGCCACAGCAGCCCCTGCAGCCGCTCCTGCGCCGCCTCCGACAGCGCCGCGTCCCGGGCCAGCAGCGCCTCCCTGCCGCGCCGGGCCTCGCTCAGTGCAAGAGCCAGGGGGCGGGGTTTGCGGGCGGGGGCCAATTGCGTGGAAGGGGCGGGGGTGAGTTCAGCTGCGGAAGAGCCACACTCAAGGGGCCAAAGAGCCGCATCTGGCTCGCGAGCCGCCATTTCCGACCCTTGGTCTAGAAAGAAAAAAATCCATGGTAAGTCACTACTTATTAAGACCAACCAAAACATCCTAAAATTGTGAGCAAGAGGGTGTTTTTGTTTTTTCACCTTTCTACAACTCTTCGTCAGGCTTGAGGTTGAGCAAAGCAGTGGTGGGGAAGGACTCAAATTCATAATATGTGCATTGGGCACAGAGAGAAGATAGGATGTGTGAAATCAGAAGTGGGCAATTTGTCATGAAAATGTTGCAGCACTAACTCTGATAGAACTTCGACATTCATTTGCCTGACATAGCTGACTTGTGTGATATGGTTCCTGAGCAATTTCCTAATCTAGTTTGCCCAAGAATGAGTTTCTTCCTTCCAAATGCTGGGTGCTCTGGAGAGCTATAAAAGTGGTGGTGAGCCATGTAAAGAAAGGAAAGTATTAAAGAAAAATCTTCTATAGTAAGAAAAGTCATGATAGGGTTAACAGGGATGAAGGGTTATACAGGTTTTAGACCAGAGCTTTCCAAACTGTGTGTCGCGACACAAAAGTGTGTCGCCACACCACCCGGAAGCGGCGGCGCGCGCGTGCACGGTGGCAGCGGCAGCCGCTGCCGCCGTGCACACGCGCGCCGCCGCATGTCCCCCTGCGCCGCCACACACCTTCCCGCGCCGCTGCCGTGCGCGCACCGCCGCACACACACCCCGCGCCGCTGCCGCCGCGCACACATACCACCGCACATCCCCCTGTCCCACCACCGCGCCCCTGCCGTGCCGCCGCCGCCGCTGGCGTTTGGCCAGCGGCAGCACTTTGGAAAACCCTGTTTTAGACAATAGCGAAGTATATTTTATTTATTTATTTATTATTCGAATTTATCACCGCACATCTCCACGACAGTAGACTCTGGGCAGTTTACAACATTAAAATTAATATTAAAAACCTATACACTTAAAAATACAATATAATGATAAATAGATAAGAATCCAGAGGATGGGAGGATCTTAAAAAAGGAGGGTATTATGGGGCTAACCACCCCCAGGAGGAACTATTACCTCCTTTGTCCCAAGCAAGGCGGCAGAACCAGGTCTTTAAAGACTTTCTGAAGGCCAGGAGCGAAGGCGCCTGTCTCACCTCTGGGGGCAAGATATTCCACAAGGCGGGTGCTATCGCAGAGAAGGCACATCTCCTGGACCCCACCAAATGAAATTCCTTCATTGATGGGGTCCAAAGCATGCCCACTCTGCATGACCGGGTGGGGTGGGTAGATGTAATCGGGATGAGACGGTCCCTCAGGTACCCTGGCCCCATGCCATATATATGGTTTCATCTTAACTGTAAAGATTTATGCTAACTTTAAACCTATCTAGCTGTGCTTGCATAAATCAAGACTTGGGAATTATTTTTCGTTCCTTTTGATCATCCAGTCAATCAGGTAAGTAAGTAGTGCAGAGCTTTCCAAACTGTGTGTCGAGACACGTTAGTGTGTTGGCTGCAGTGTCTGGGTGTGTCGCAGCTGCTGCTGTCTCCGAGCCCTGCCAGGATTCCGCGCAGGTCCTAGTGCCTGCCTTGTGCCTGGCTGCCTCCAAACCTGCTGTGATTCCGCACAGGTCCTAGTGCCTGCCTTGTGCCCTGCTGTAAGAGTGTGTCACGAAATGATGCGTGTCTAAAAAGTGTGTCACCAACATGAAAAGTTTAGAAAGCTCTGAAGTAGTGGTTGTGGCTGGAACAAACTGTGTTAACAGGCAGGCAGCCTGTGAATTTTGTGAAGTTAATCAGAGAGCAGTTCTGTTCCACATTTGCATGATGTCATTTTGCATTACATTACATTACCTAGCCCTATCGCTACATCTGATCTGTTAAAATGAGAGGGAGAAATGAGATCACGAAGTCCCTGCATTTCCATGGCTGAGGCCAATTGCAATTCATATATTTAGTAATAAACGTATTATACCACCAACTATCAACATTTTAAAATTATTTCTGTACCACTTCTCACTGCAGAGAATTCCAGAGCAATTTACAACTCCTAAAAGTATTTTAAAATAAAAATGGAATAAAATCTAGTGTAAACGCAAAGGCAAAAAATATGTGAAAGAAACATGTAAAGCAAAATAAATGGCTGAAAAGTTTATAAACAATGCCTCAAACTTGTTAGCATTAAGGTGTAGGGGGATTTTTCCATATGATGGGCCTCTTTCCTGCCCAGAACTATTTCGGCTAGTAGCTTTTCCTGCATAGATAGAATTCTGGATTCACACAGTACGCTGATCAATATGGTTCTTCTGCCATGGTGTGTGTGTATGCAACCCAGCAACATATTCTACCATTAATATTGTTGGTGGACTTCAAGGTAAGATTTCTAGCCACAAAATACTCTCTATGCTGCAGCAGAGGTTAGACTACTTACAGGTCCTCCTCCTCCCATGACACACCTGATGTAGACAGCTGCTAACCCCATCAACTTTCCTTACTGGTGTCTCTGGCAGCAACACATAATCACACTACTGAGTTGTAAGTTGGCAGTTGAGGAGTTAATGGTGCCTTGCCCAGTGGAGAAAGGAAATTCCTAGTGCTCCATGAGCCTTTGCACCACAAGAATACTGGCAAAGCTTCACAATATCTGACTCATTAGGCAGGCAGCAATGGGTAGGGAAGGGAGAGGGAGAGGAGAAAAAATGAGTGCAGAAGGAGAACTGCCTGCAGCATATACGCCAGTTCCCCTTGGGGCCTTTATTATGCCTGCAAAACCTTATATTAATCCATGTGGTTTAGTAGCAAGCCAAGGGCAACTGGAAGAGTATCTACACAAGGAGAAAGGCAGTTGGGAATTTCATGCCTGGCCATGGCATCCCATGCCCCTAGATGCTGAATACCCATGATCAGGAACACACCATGGCTCAGCATCTGAGGGTGGGAACCCCCATGTGCAACATCACAGACCTTGCAAAGACAGAGGATTGATGTCCTGCCTACCACACTCTAGGTAGTGGTTCCATCAGCCTGGTGCTCAGCTGGGCATTGTCCAATCACCTTGTGCTTCTAGCAAGTAGGCAACAACCTAGTCACCCTCAGATCATAGGCACCTCCTGAATCATCTGGACAGAGCACTAAGTTTATGGTCCTGTATTACAGTGGCAGGGGTGGGAAGCAAACAAGATCTAAAGATGTGGGGTAGACCAAAAGTATCTCTATTCCCTTTGTCAGCCTTGCGAGATAATCCAGACAAGAAGCACACGCAGAAGTACTAGCTCTAATTTTATTGTAAGGTTACATTAACAGAATCTTGCAAGTCTGAAAGTACATCTCTCCCCTCTCGCCTTTACAGTCCAAGAAACGAGGGACGGTCCCTTCTGAGATGTTTGCCACTTCCCCATTCCATCGGTGGAGTCAGATGCCTCTTATCTGACCTTTGTCTAGTCTGCGGCTCTTCCTCCTGTCTCCCAAGGTCATTCCAACATACCATTACACCCTTGAGCTATCCCAATTTCTGTGCTGTGTGTGTGTGCACGTTATTTGTGCCTTTGAGTCAGTGTTGTTGACTCCTGGTGAACAATGCCTATGAGGATTAGGTGGCTTACAGAACTTTGGCAAGAATGAAAGGGAGGCAGAGACTGATCTCTCATCATCTCAGGGCCACAGGCTTGGAGATAAACTCTGTCAGTGATGTATCCCAAGGAACTTTGGTGGATGGAAGAAGGGAAGGGAAGAATGGGAGGAGGGATGCTAGAGCAGTTTCTCAACCTCAGCAACTTTAAGATGGGTGGACTTCAACTCCCAGAATTCCCCAGCCAGGATGGATAGAAGCCATGGGCTAGAGCTGAAATAGGGAGCAAGCACAAAGGAATGTGTGTGCTGTCCCTTCCTGAAGGTCCCAGTAGCTAACAGTCATAATGTTATATAAATATATGTGCTATTGCTAGCATTTCATTTAGAATAATAATAAAAATATTCAAAGGATTATGAACTTTTTATAATTAGAAAAAAAATATCAGTTTTATATTCCAGGATAATTTTTATATTCTTGTTTCATCAATACTGTTTTGCAGTGTGTGGTTTATACTTATGAATACTTAACAAATTCATAATTTAGTATATATGTCTATGAAGGTTCTCAGTCATCCAGGTGGAATTTAGTATATGTTTTATGTTTTCTTTAATTTTAATAGTGGTTTTAGTGTAGTTGTATGTTGTTTATTTATATTTTTATTGTTTTAGATGTTGTGAGCCGCCCAGTCACCCTTGGGCTATACAAATGTGATTAAATAAATAAAATATAATTGCCACATACCAAACCCTATCAATCCTAGAATCAAATCAGATTGCTTTTCTAGAATTT
Organism: Charina bottae; assembly: GCA_023362775.1. Lineage (NCBI taxonomy): Eukaryota > Metazoa > Chordata > Lepidosauria > Squamata > Charinaidae > Charina > Charina bottae. Next base: position 164,250,674 of record JALMGJ010000001.1, on the reverse strand, counting down.
TCGGCATATTTTTTTGCTGTAATCATGTTTTATGAGTCCTCTCTGATGGCTTAATATCGTAAATTAAGGCTGGTTAAGTTATTTATTTATTTATTCGATTTCTATAGCCGCCCATCTCAACAAGTGACTCTGAGAGGCTAAGTTAACATTAGGCAAGTCTAACCATTTCATTTATGATTTTTTTAAAAAAACAGTGATTTCCAGTACGAAAGCAAGGTTTTCCTTAATTATTTCTAGTGTTTAAAAAGTCATTCTCATGGCACAATTTCAACCAAGTTTTACTTTTTCAGGTGTGACGTAAACGCAGTTTACTTTTAAATAAGGCTACATTTATCTCTTAAAAAACCCAAAAATCAGAAACATTTCTGCGCATGCTCGGCATAATCCATGAGAGGGCTTCACTCTTCCTGGAACCTGGCGCGGACGGCGGAAGATTTCCAGGAGGGCACCGAAGTAGGAGCGCCCTTTCCAAGCGCTCCCGCTTCGCCCTGATCCCGCTGAACTAGCCTCTTTGCTCATTCGCAAAGAAGGCCCTGCTCGATGTGCACGGATGGGCCAGCAAATCTCCGCCCGGGGGTGCGCCCTAGCGGGAAATTCCTTTGAGGAGAAAACCCGTGGAAGAGTCGCAAGGGTCGATTGAAGTCAAAGCTAATCACCCCCCACACCCCATTTATATTGCCAATTGGGGGGCGCAGGCGCGTTGTTGCTTTCAAGGAAAAGGCTGCTTTAAATTGCGCTGGGTGGCAAATCAGCTGCTCCGCTAGCTAGCCGGCAGAGCAGTCACCGCGTTGCAGGCAGAAGCAGGCGCGCTGAAGAGGGAACCCCGGGAGCTTTTTTAAAGGAAGCGGACGGATGCAGAGGCCGGGTCCGCGACGAGAGCCTGGTCCCTTGCCTCCCACAAGCCCACACTGAAGGCCAACCACCGTCGGGTCGCTATAGCCATATCCCACCTGATGACGCGCCATGCCGAAAAACAGGAAACGGGATCTTGGGAGAGGCGGAAATTGCAGTGCTAGCGGAGCTCGGAAGCGCCAGCAGGCTAACGAGGAGCAGGCGTTGCGTCGGGGAAGGAAGGCGCCTGGGCAGCGGGGAAGTGGGCTGGGTACAAAGTAAGTGACAGGAGCCCAGGCCCTTGCCGGGGGCTCCTGGGTCTCTCCGCAGGTGGAGCGGGCAGGGTGGACCGGCCGGCTCCTTCGTTCCACTCGTTAGCGGCTCTCCCTTTGCCGGCGGGGTGGCGCAGCCAGGATCGGGGCTGTTTGAAGGAAAGAATGAAACAAAAAACGGGGAGGGGAGAGAATAAGCTCGGCCTGGCGGTCTGGAGCTCATCTGCGGCTTCGCGATCGGAATCGGGGCAGCAGCAGGGCGCTGATGCAGAGCCCAAGGTGGGGCCGCCCCTGGGATTTTGGCGTGCGAAGGCTGAAGGCAGGCTCCGTCTCTTGAGCAAGCTCGTGGGGCGGCGGGGGTGCCGCTTGGCATCCTGGTGGCTGCCTGGCTTCCTTGCTTTGGTGGCTCTTTGTTCTCCGGCAGCGAGGCCGCGGATCAAAGGGGGTTGAACTCTTCTTCCTTCCCTGCCCAGTCAGGGACTTTTAGCGCAGGCTGGAGGATGCGATCTGGCTCATTCCTGGCGCGCTCACCGCAGTCGCCTGCTCTCCCTGCTCCTTGAATACAGTACGAGAGGACGGTGATGGTTCCTCTTTCGCCGGGCAGGAAGAGCTGGCCGTCTTTGGTAGCACGAGGTAGAGTGGATATGGAAGGAGAAACGGGTCGTGTCTGCTCGCGCGTGACTAATACCTCCCTGGCCGGATCTCCGGGAAGGGGAATTGGTTGGCTTCCTCCCTAAAGATCCCTTTGGAGGGACAGTTAGGCAGAACACCCTTTTAAAAACTGGAAATTGTTAAAATGAAAACTCTCTTTCTCTTGGAAGTAAAACCAATTTAAAAAATGATCCAAGTTCTAGGTAAGGACAATAATTTTATTAGGCCAACTCAAAAGTCCTAAAAGGATATATGTTTTCAAGGTATTATTACATGTTGCGCTATTTTAGAAGACTAGGAGAGGATGGGAGCTGTGATGCTCCTTCGTGTTTTTAAGTAGTGCCTCCATGTATGTATTCACAAAAAATTTGCAAGAAGTGGGCTGGTAAATCATGGGGGACAGCCTTTCAATTAGCTGTGAACTTAGGCATGCTGTTGCTCAGTGAGGATATTGCCCTTGGTCAAGTCCACATACATAGTTGTGAATGTTTTGTTGCTTCTATGGACACAAATGCAGGAGTTGATTGGGTACCAGCCCTGGTTTGGAAATGGGGTGGGGGCGTTGCTCTGTTCTATTTTTGCTTTGAAATGAATTGCAATTCTGGGATATTTCATTCCTTGTGATTCAGTAAGTCACAAAATCTTACTCATGGGCTACTGGCAGGGAGGCATTTGATTCATCCAGGCTGAGAACGGTATAGCAATAGGCTAGCCAACATTTAAATATCTATGGGGTGGTCATTTAACTATCTATACATTAATAATTTCTTTTCACGATCAAGGTAATATTGCTCGATCTTGGTTTCTCAGGATTTCAGTACAAAGTGTGTATCTGTACAAAAATGGAACTCAAATTTCTGTGCTCCATTAAGATATACTTCCTGGTATTCTTGGCTGCTTTTAACAGTTTTTTCTCCCATTACTCCCATCTACTCTTGTAGTAGTAATTGTACTCAGTGACCTTCATGTATATGTTTTCTTGATTTGCCATTTGCAGTTCAGTGTGGGCCTTAGGACCAAACTGAATTTACAAAAGCCCTGCAGGAATGTACATTCCTCATTCTTGTACTGGTGCTCCTCTACCTTTCACCTTTGAAGGTGATGTTACATTGTTGCTAAACGATTATGGGAGCCAGACCACATTTCAAAACCATGATCAGAAATGAGATTGCAAAATGCACCATTTGGCCAGTTTGGATTGTCAGAAATATTGGCCAAACTGGGAAGGGATTGAGAGAAAGTGTTTGTAAGAGAGGAGGAGGACGGGGCAGAAAAGGTCTTGCAGTTGGTCAGCATGATTTGTTTGTTAAATTTGTATCTGGCCTCTTGTTTAGGAGCTCACAGCAGCGATCATAAGGCCCCACTCCTCCCATTCCCCCCTCCAGAGATCCCTCTGAGGTGGGTTGTCCTAAGAGAGAGTAGCTGGCCCAACCGTCACCTGGTGCCAGTTCCACACTGTTAACCATAACCCTCCTTGAGTTTGAATTAAATTAACACCCATTCTGGTTAATTGTAGTTACTGAGACAGCTTTACTTCTGAAATTTCCACACTGCCTAGATCTGGGGATATTTTCCTAATAAGTAACTTGTGTCAGTATTCTTAGTTTTATCTGCCTCAGTTTGCATGCTAGGCTGCTTAAAAGGCACAGAATCAGTCGCATCTTTTAGCCATAAAATCAATGCATACCTCAGACTCAAATGATTAACTCAAATGATACAGGAAAGATTTCCTGTAATATCTGCAGTGACATGCTACACTGACCATTACTGAGGTAAGTTTACTGAGAAAGATTAAATTTCTCTTGAAATCCATTCCTTAGATATGGGGATTCCTGCACAAATGCAGTGGCTTCCTCTTTTATATAACAGATATGTTAGGAATTATAACTGCTGGATGATTTGGGTTAATTTGCTTATACCACTTACTGTATCTCATTCCTCAAATATAACTCCACAAATCACGTGCCATTCTTCCTTTGCTATGGTCTGGATAGAATCGAAACTTCTCTGGCTGCCTCTCTATTAGTAGCTGTAGTAGTAGTAGCAGCTCTTGGGTTATCTGAGCTTTCCATTCTGCCCCCCACCTCCCCCAAATTGCTGTGTCATTGGTGACTTGTATGGCATGGATAAGCTCTCTCCAGCCTAGTTGGAAAGAAATTTGCTGGAAAAGCAAAGTGTACAGAAGAGGAAATGTAAAGCCTCTGTCCTGCTAACCACATCTGGTGGAACATTGGACAGCTATTGTTGGAACAGAACCTTCAGCATCTCTTTAGTATGACACTGAAGCCTAGAATGGAAGAGAAGCTGAAAATATTTGCTACAGTTCAGCATCTCTGATCTAGGTTGGATCTCTGAAGGTTACATTTTAATTTGCTGCAGCTTAATCCTACCATTTTTTCTCTGAAGTAAGTAATACAGGGAAGGCCACAACCTTATTTTGGTTGGCTGTGTTTGTGGGATAATATTTTGGTGTCATAAATCAACTTTATGGAATTTTGGTGCACTTTCAGTTATTTCTGAGTAGAAAGAGTTGTACTAGAGCACTTGGTAAAGCCGTGCTTTATAGCATCATGGCTTTTATTGCAGTGGAAGTTTGTTTGTATAAAGTATGCAGAATATCTGACCTAATCACTTTTCTACACTTGTAATGGATAGAAATGAAAAGTTGTCCAGCAGTAAATGTGCAGAATTGAATTAGCTAAACAAGAAGGTATGTAAAGTGTTTTCTCCAGATAGATGTCTTTTTGCATTCACAATGTGCTTTAAATAAGTGAATGAATTGAATTGTATTGATGTTCCTTGAAGTGATGGCAGGAATTAAGTTTAGAAGTTGAATAATAGCTAAAAGAATTTTTAAAATATTTCCTCTTTCAAAAATTAGTCTGAGAATTTTCTTGCAATAATTTGACATCAGTTAAATCTATAAAAACTAATATTATTGGCAGTATCTAATCACTGAAAAAACAAAGGACTGGAATCTGGAATCTGTTTATAATACATTGTGATTCTATGGAACGAAAAGCCATTTTCTAAGGTGGTGGATGGGTGATTAAAAAAAACCTTAAATCTTTATTTAATATCCTTGATGCTTGTTCTGATATTACAGATGTGGAAAGCAACAGCAGGCCACAGCATCACTCTGAGCCAGGATGATGGTGCTGATGACTGGGAGACAGATCCTGATTTTGTGGTACAATTTTGAACTAAATTTAAGAATTTTCTTAAAAGTTTAACAGTTAAAATTGGGGGAATCTAATGTAGAGCTTATTAACTCAGAACTTAAGAGCTGTTGGGAGGATGTGTGTGTGTCCCAGTGATATGGGAATTCTGCTTGAAGTTTCCTTAAATTTGGATGTGTCTACAGCAGGGCTTTCCAAAGTTTTTCCCGCGGCGACACACCAACCGGCGTTGGTGTGTCGCCGCGGGGAAACCTGGAAGTGCGGCAGCGCACAAAAACCCGGAAGCGCTGCTGCTGCTTTCGGGTTTTGCGCACTGCCGTTGGTGTGTCGCCGCGGGAAAACCCGGAAGCGCTGATGATGATCAGCGCTTCCGGGTTGTGTGGCGACACACCAGACTGTGTGTGGCGACACACTTTTGTGTCGCGACAGACAGTTTGGAAAGCTCTGGTCTACAGCATGAAGTACTTGGCCTACTGAAAGTGGGATGAGAAAGAAATTGACCAAATTTTATAGTGGCAGGGAGAGCGAACAACGGAGCTTGCTTAAAGCCTGGGTTTAACTGTTGTTATAAAACCTTTTTTCAATGTACTTTACAGAATGATGTGAGTGAAAAAGAACAGCGCTGGGGTGCTAAAACTGTCCAAGGATCTGGTCACCAGGAACATATCAAGTAAAATGATGATTTTTAATACTGTGACATTTTGCTGATCTCCAGTGGTAGCTTTAGGTGCAATCTCTAGAGCAGTAGTTGGGCCAGGCTGGCTATGAGTTTGTGGAGTAGCAGTCCCAGTGCATTTGAAAGGCCTGGTTAGGGAAAACTGTTCTAGAGCGGTTTAGAGCTGAGACCCCTGAACTTGGGCTTGATGGTGGTCAAGAACCCTTGAGAATAGAGTTAGTAATAACTATAGGAAAAGGCAGCGCTGACACGTCTTAGCTCTGGATAAGGCATGACAGAAAACTTGCTTTACCTAGGGAAGAAATGCATGTCCTGAAACCTATTCGTGACAGGTGATTCATGACTTCACTCCATTGCCTGTGCATGAGCTCAGCCTGCTCCTATATTTGCCATAGTTATTGCTCAACTGTTATTATAATTATCCTCTTGTACTGTAATTGTACAATTAATAATGAGTTGTGAGGTGCTCTTAGATGAGAGGAAAAGCACTTCCATGTGCAAAATAATCCATTCTGGAAATGAAACATTCCTGGGAGCTCTGGAATATTCTGTCCCTCTGAACCATACCAATCCAGCTGTTCCCTGGGTGGTCTGGCAGTTTTTTGGAAATAAATCCAGCCCCAAAATATTTGGGAAGCTGGTAAATCATCTTGGAAATGGCTGGACTGCAGCGATCTAGAGCAGTGTTTCTCAACCTCGGCAACTTTAAGATGTGTGGCTGGGGAATTCTGGGAGTTGAAGTCCACACACCTTAAAGTTGCTGAGGTTGAGGAACATTGCTCTAGAGGAAGAATGGACGAGTTTCATTGGTCACTGGAAATAAACATTTTGCGCATGTCTAGTTTCCAGCTCCCTGCCTCCTTAGTTTGACAAAATATTGGATGAATCCTATACTCAGGTTGAACCCCCAGCAGAAAATTAGGAATAATTACCACATCCAGACCCATGACAACTAAGCTAGTAAAAGTAAAAAGTATTTTCAAGTAATTAATTTACCACTTTTTAATGTCAGCCTCAGAGAGAAATTGTGAAAGCATTCATAATGGGTTCTCCAACATTTAACAAAAAGTTCAGGAATGTGACAAGTTAAAAAACCAGTTTTCCCACTGTACTTACTTCAAAACATATTTTGTAAAAATTTGCAGCAGTTATTGAGTTCTAACAACATATGAAAAACACAGCTTTTTAAATGTTTTAGATGCCATGGTATCTCTATTCTGGTAAGAGAAAATCCATGGAATAATACAACTGCATTTCATACTCTTGGGAGTTTGAAGAAAACCAAAATGCTTGTGGATTTTTTTAAAATCAGTGGCTTGAAATTAATTCTTTTCTGAGCAGTTATCTCACTGACAAATGTGATGAGGCTGCAAGGAAAGTAAACGTATTGTTAGGTTTATTAGGTATGAATAGTAGAACAGAGGTATCTTTTACATGTTTCAGGTTAGTAAGATATTTTAACCATCCATGTTCAAGCAGGATGACTTAAAGGTGGAATTAAAGTTGAAAACAAAACTGAAAAACCTAAGAAAAACACAATAAAATAGAGTCGGGAGAAATCTCAGACAAGTCAATTTAAAGTATAATCATGTAATATATGATTCAACAATGTGTTTCAGTTAAGCTATGAAATACTACTTTTGCTGTGCCATGTGATCATCATTGCTTTTCCTTTATGGATTCCTCAGCTATCATAACCAGGAACGGGATGTTGGGACAAGGCAAAGCTTGTGGTTGTGAAGTGGCAACTGTGTTTGCTTGCTTGCTTTCTTCAGAGCCCCATGGATTTCTGGGGAAGCATACAGGATGGATGTAAGAGCCAGGAAAGTGGTGTGTGACAGCTCCTATAATCACGAGGATGCCTCATTACTATGACAGAGGAAGCTTCCAAATTCACCCAACACAAGTTACAGTGGTGCTTAAAAGTTTGTGAACCCTTTGAATTTTCAATATTTCTGCATAAATATGACCTAAAACAAGATCTGCTTTCCACACAAGTCCCAAAACTCGATAAAGAGAACTCAAACAATTTCCCCTTGAGGTGAACTGATAATACTAGAGATTCACATACTTTTGCGACACACAAATATGTAGCTTTAGATCATTTTCCTCAATAAATAAACAAACATAACATTTTTGACTCATTTGTTTAATTGGGTTCTAGTTTTCTAGTTTTAGGACTTGTGTGGAAACAGGTCATGTTTTAGGTCATATTTATGCAGAAATATTGAAAATTCAAATGGGGTCACAAACTTTTTAAGCACCACTGTAGTTCTTTAAAAGTACAATTCCAGGTTAAACATATGGATACAAGCAGGGAAAAGCATTTAAACATACTGATTTGTATGCATCTTATATTACAGTATTCAGATTTGGGTATCTCCAAATTAGAGAAAAAATAACATGGAAACTTTCTTCAGTAGACACATTGATAGAAAACGGACTGGTTGGGTTACAGTATTAAACCAGGGTTGAGTATCTTTTGTGTGGTTGGATATTCATTTAAGAAATAAATGCAGGAGGACTGTAGAAGGCAGGGCAGACACATAATACCATATCTGGAGGGTCCAGATGTGGGATTTTGCCCCCATTTCTCCCTCTTCCTCCTCCCTGTATAGGAACATTAAGACTCTGATGGGTTATTTTATTTGATTTCCCACTGACAATTGTATTACTTTCCTTCGGGAGTGTGCTATTGAATTTTGGGAGAGACTTATTGGGATGGGGTGGAATTCCAGAGGCTGAAAAAAGGAACGCAGGTGCTGGTTGCATGTTGCCACCTCTGTCCTATGCCATGCTTCTCTGTAACAAGAATAAACAAAGCCTCTCCTTCCCACTCAAGGCAAACCTCCCCTAAAAGGACACAAAGAGAAATTTGCAAATTTTCCCTTCTGTTTCTGATTAACTTCAGCCTAGTGTGTTGCACTAATTTCAACTGACTGTAGTAAGTCTTCAAATTATGGTAAATAAATATATGAAGTTGATTTGTACTAAGCCTAGTTTACTAAGCCTAGTTAATATTCACCACAGTTTAGGGTTTGGAAAGATGTAAAACTCCAGTTAATCTAGAAGTAAAACATGGAAAAGTTTCTGGAGGTGAAAATTAGGTTTATTCTTATGATATTGTTTGTTTGCTTTCCTTCCAAAGCATTCATCAGCTTCGAGAGAATGTGTTCCAAGAGCACCAGTCCCTCAAGGAGAAAGAACTCGAATCAGGACCCCAAGCTTCCCATGGCTACGGAGGGAAGTTTGGTGTGGAACAGGACCGCATGGACAAAGTAAATTTAGAGGAATTGGCTTGGTTGCTACTCTTAGGGATTGGATTTGTTGAATTTGGTTATTGTCCTACCACCTGTGCTTTCTTTTCATTCAGATCCTGATGGAAAAAGTTGCCCAACTTAACTTGCCAATCTGTCCATCTCTCAAGATTATCATTAAATATAGGAAAGAGGAAAATATTTGTCATGCTCATTTTTGCAGACTCCTGGGAACCTTTTGCAGTACAGTGTTCACCCTGACTTTTAAAACTGTGACTCATTTAATAAAACCATTATAGTTTTGTTTGCATAAAAATGCTGAGCTGTAACAAGTGAATCCACCCTAAATGAAAATCAAACAAATCATATTGTGGCTTAGTGCCATAATTTAAACACAGCCTTTGAGTAAATGCTATACTGCAAGTTTTGAGAAACGAGGGCCTTGGGAATTTATTTTGTGTATTTATGCAATTTGTACTCTGTCCTATAACAGTTAATGAAGTGGCTGGGGACAAAGCATAAACAATAGAATTCAGTAACAGCAAAAAGATGAGAGTCAGTTTGGTGTAGGGTTAAGGCACCAGGCTGGAAACTGGGAGACCATGAGTTCTAGTTGTGCCTTGGGCACGAAGCCAGCTGGGTACCTTGGGCCAGTCACTCTCGCTCAGCCCTAGGAAGCAGGCAAGGGCAAACCACTTCTGAAATCTTGCCAAGAAAACTGCAGGGACTCATCCGAGAAGTTGCCAGGAGACAACACTGACTCAAAGGCAACACGCAAGAAAAGCAGAGCCATAAGGCTTAATTTACACATCGTACTAAGGCAAAATACAGTTTGCCTTTTGCTTAGTATGATGGGTGAACTCGGCTCTTACGATGACAATTCAGTTAACTGTGAACAAAGAACTCGTCCCACAAACCAGGCAGAGCAGTGAGAAACTACTTCTGTCAGCTAGTTCTCTGATAAACAGATACACCTGCCGTGACTGGCCACACCCACCACGGCAGATACTTTGTGAGATTGCCCATCACATGCTATCAAAATTCCAATTTTTTTCCAAATATACCAGGCCAAAAATATACCCTGCTTTCTGTGCTAGATATTAAAAGTATTGGAGATAAAATTCTGCATGGTATCAAGTCAAGCAGAAATAACCTTTTGGGGTTCACCATTCAAGTGTGAATGGGATTACTGGAACACAGTGCTCTTGGGTAGCCTTTCCTGGAGGATATAATGATCAAAAGCTGCTGAAAGAAGTCCAAAATAGAAGTTGCAGAAGGCATGTTCCAAACTCATTCGGAAGCACGCTGCCTCCACTGGAATTGGGCAGCCAATAGATTTAAATAAATAAATAAAACATATTTTTAAAAGTTTATTGGATGTTTCCAAATTGGATTCTATGCACAACAATGCATACTTTGTGGCATGCAGTGAATGGTCTCTGATTCTATCTATCTCCTTAATAATTGTATTACTGCTAAATAGTATTAATTCAGGAAAGAAAATTGTGGTGACAGATGGGAAAATAACACTCACCGAACATTTACACTTGCTTCATCATGGTGTTGGAGGGGAAAAAAATCCAACATTCATTCTGAATGTGGAATTTGAGGATGCATGGAACTAAAAATGCATGCAGTTGATGAAATAGGCTACATTTCCTAGCATGAAATTTTAGTGTACCTCTGTGTTTTTAATCTGATATATGGCTGGTCCCATGAAGCCTCCCAGTATTACCATTTTTAACATCTTTTATACTTGGATTTTATATTATTTATTATATTGTAATTTTATATTTATGTTTTAACTATGTTTTATTGTGAACCACCCAGGGTCCCCGATAGGGGAGATGGGTGGTAATATAAATTTAATTAATAATAATAATAATAATAATAATAATAATAATAATAATATGCATATTGACTCTAAGCCAGGTGAAATGTAATGTCACTGGATGTAAGTCAAATGAACTCTTCCCCAGCTGTGCTGGAATTATAATTCCAAGAATGGCCATGGTGGTTGGGAATTCTGCAAGTTACAGTTTTGACATAGCTGAAGGGCACCCATTTGCGTAGTTTGCAAATGGAAGCATCTTCTTCTTCTGTCGTATCAAAAATAAAGATGGGGAATCCTACAACATATGCTTCAAAAGTTGCTGCATGATAAGCAATAGTATATATACTTAGCCTTGTTTTTCTGCCCTGTAGCAACAGGAATGTGCGGTCCAAATGTGTAGGAAGTTGTTAAAAGTTTGATAGAGACTTTAGGAAATGAAGCGGGTCTGGTGTGGCTTTCTGTGAATATCGGCGTTCATAGACGGCAGAATCAGCTGGCTGCATTTGCAGCTTCCCAGATGCTTGTTGGTAAAATGATGTGCCAGCAAACTTGTTAGTACCTTTGGTGATATTAGTGATAGTTAAGAAATACTCCTTTTTCCTCAGCCTCCGTACTTCTTTAGCCTATCTGTGTAGATAGGTGGAGATTCGAACACTTCCCACCCTATCCAACTTTAAGCAAGCCATAAAAACCTGGCTTTGGGTTAGTGTGTGGTCAGGCCCCTGTAAGAAAGGAGGTGGAGTGAATATTTTTTTGGGATTTGCACCTTCCAGCTGACTGCTAATTTTTTAAATATGGTATTGTTTTTTGTTTTCTATTGTGAAGTTACTCTGAGTCATTTTGTTGTGGTGTGGCCTAGAAAATCTGATGAATGAATGAATGAACAAATGCTCAAACCTGCTTTGTCATTGGAGCCAGTTTAAATGCAGTGTTGACGCCTAAAAGCTGGAGGGCAGCGTAGGCAAAGGAGACAAATTGTTGCTGCTGTTGCTATTTATTTAATTAATATGCTGTGCAACAGTTTCTTTCAGTGGCATATTAAAAAGGCAATAAAACTTCCACAGTAAGAAAGTAACACGATCCATAGCAAAGATAAAACAATACTTACAGCTCCCAATAATAGAAAATGTACCTCCCTGACAGTGGCTTGCTTGTAGTCATTCCAAATGTGCTTTTAAATACCTACTTAGAGCAGAGCTTTCCAAACTTTTCATGTTGGTGACACACTTTTTAGACATGCATCATTTTGCGACACACTCTTATAGCAGGGCACAAGGCAGGCACTAGGACCTGTGCGGAATCCTGGCAGGGCTCGGAGGCAGCTGCAGCCACGACACACCCAGACACGGCAGCCAACACACTAACGTGTCCCGACACACAGTTTGGAAAGCTCTGACTTAGAGTATACGTGGCTTGTGGGGGAGAGGGGAAATGTTTACAGAGCTTAGATCAATTCCTGGTATGAAGAGCTTAATGATACCTGAACAGTAGGCACTGAGTTAGTTAACGGCAAGACTCCTAATTTGCGTAGGGTCGTCACACGGTCTGGATGGCAGGCTGCCTGCTGTCCCAATCATCTGAGCAGAGGATCACTTGTTAGGATTTCTTTGCGAACAGCTATGCTCAGGGTGCAGCTGCTGGATGCCTGAGACATGGCATGTGGGTGGCACTGCAAGGAAGGCTTCGGCCTGCTGCAGCACATGCGTACGCCTTGCACCAATAATATATGGTTAGGGCTAGTTTAGGACGACCATTCAAGTCCAGTCATTACAGGAGTAACATAATAAATGCTGTCTCTTTTTTCCCCTTTCAGTCAGCCGTTGGTCACGAATATCAGTCTAAGCTTTCTAAGCATTGTTCCCAGGTGGATTCGGTTAAAGGCTTTGGTGGCAGATTTGGCGTACAAGTGGACAGGGTTGACCAGGTAACGGAGCTTCTGTGCTTCTAGCATTGCAGCTTGCTCTTGTTTGTGTTCCTACGGGCTGTTATATTGTATGTCGTGTCTTTTTCAGCTTTGCTTGAATAACTTTTACAGCCGTTCTCTTTCTGAAATGCTGTCTGATACTTTACTCCAATTCTTTTGTTTATATTTGCAAAATAAATAAAGGAACGAGAGCAGAGAAGTTTCCCAACAAGTCATCTCAAAGTGTGATTATACAATATACTGAATTGTACATGAAAGACTAATTTGTGATACTTCTGTATTGCAAACTGAACCCAGAAGCTGATCCTAGATGTGTAAACATTTTATTTCTTTTATTATTTATTTCTTTATTAGATTTATATCCCACCGCAATCAGAATCCACTCTCCATAGTTCCTGAAAAGTGGGGAAAAAACTTGCATTAGAAATATTTGATTTAAATTTGTAATGTATGTTATACTTACACAGGGATTCTGATACACTGATAGAGAATTTATGAAAGGCCTTTAATGCTCATATATAGTGATGAGGAAGGCTGACTGGTAGCTATCACTTTTTCAAAAGGCTACCTGGAGTGGTTCTTCATGAAGAACTGGAGTTGGAAACAGGGCCTAGAGGTGCCAGGGCATCTATTGGGGCCCCAAACAGCACCCTCTCATCTCAGCTAAACTACAATAATAAATATGATGATTTAAAAATGGCAGAAAACCCATGTGAGATCTTGGGTATCTTTGAAAAGTGGGAGGGCCTGACCCATTGTGCAAGATTGCACAAAATTATAGCCAGCTCCTGAAAAGATTGCCAGTTCTGGCTTGGAAGACTTTTATAAACGATAACTTTTTGTTGAAAGTAATTCTTTTTCTCTGCAGTCTGCTGTGGGATTTGAATACCAAGGAAAAACGGAGAAACATGCTTCTCAGAAAGGTAAAGCACTCTGAGGAATATTGTGTTCAAAAACATATAAAAGGTTTGACAAGATCTGTTCTGGAGTTCAGTCATTTTATTTAAACCCATGTGCATATTCAATCCACACATAGAATAGAAATTTACAGCAACACACTGAATAAGGTACTTTATCATTAATTTCTCTCTTACCACTTAATTGCTGCAGGAATTGTATTAGTAAAGCCTCAATTGGCACATCCCAATTTTCAGCGAAATAATTTGATATGGATGTTTAATGTGTGAGCCTATAGAATGGTAGAGCAACAGCAGTTATCTGGCTAAAAAAGTAAGTGTTCCTTGTTCCTAAATAACACCCCTCTAGAAGTAGTTAGTATTTGGATTGATCAGAATGATAACTTAGCATCACAAATCACTGCTTCCTGCAGTTTGACAAATATAGAACAAAAGGGAAGCCAAGGCAGGAGGTGATAAAATAACACAATTTGTGTTAACTTGCTAAGGGTTTATTTGCTATTGGTAATGTAGGTCACAATCCAGATTGCTGAGATAAATGTAAAGGCCTTTAATACTGGCAGAACTCCTGAAAGCATCCCAAAGTGCCTTTGGAGAGTCTCCGAATTCTAAAGCAGCTTGCCAGCAGTACATAATGGTGCTATCAAATAATGGAATTCAGCGGGGATATGGAGCATTTATCAGTGAACTGGATCATAGCTCTAGTTTATCAGCAGCGATACCAATTCTTTTGTTCTGCTGCTCTTAGAGCAGTTTCTGATACGTGGTGTAATCTGCTCTCTTCTCAGACTATTCAAGTGGATTTGGTGGGAAGTATGGTGTGCAGGCTGACAGAGTAGACAAGAGTGCAGTGGGATTTGATTACCAAGGAAAAACGGAGAAACATGAATCCCAGAAAGGTTGGTTGCTAATATGGTATCTTAGCAAGTTTCTAAAATATTCCTTCTCTTCACAAGACTGCAAAAATTCTTCCTGTGTTTATATCATCATTACCACTTCATTTCTGAGAAGTTGGTTGATGTGGAGAATATTTCTAGCTCTATGTTTTCTGCCTTTAGAGATGCTTGTGGAATAGAAGATATAAAAAAAACCCTGGGAGTTCAGTGCGCATACACATGCAAGCATAATCACCACACAGTCCATTTGACTCTAACAACGTATCATAGCATATAGCCCTGATGTAATCCTAGCTTGAAAAATAATCAGCCTCTCCTACTGGTAATTTCTAGATTTAAGGGTACTTCTTTTTAATGTATTGTGCTTTCATTTGACAAAAATAAAGGTCATTAACACTACTGTGGATGCTACTTGTAATCGAATTTACTGGAAGAGTCGAATGAGAAAATACAGGCTAAATTCTATACAGTCAAAGATATCCCTGTTCTGCCCCTACAGGAAGTATATTTCAAATCCCACATTTTTGTCCTAGAGGATGCATTGAGTCATAAAGCTGCAGTTCTATAGATTCTTATCTGGGAGTAAACTGCATTGAATCCAGTGGGACTTGGTGTCTAAGTAAACATTTGCAGATTTGCACTGAAAAAAAGGCAGAGTTGAAGTTACTTCTTCAGACCTCCTCTCTGAATGAAGTAAGATCTTCCTAACATAGGTCTGAATTTATACTGTATTAGTTTCTGCTTCCTTCCAAATCCTGTCTGCGTTTCTATTGAAAGAGGGGGAGTTCCATATGAATCTCAACAGTTTTTGCAATAATCTCTTTCTCATTCTTTCTCTTCCTGTTCTTGTGCCTGTAGAAAGTTGTGGATCAAAGCACATTTATACAGTGTAGGTTGTTGCTCACCGTTCACTGCATTCCCCTTAGGCAGTTGTCTCCCAGAACATACTGTAGAACAGCATTCATGCATTTATTGAACTTTTGTTCTCAATTTTTCTCCCCAAAATGATTTGCATTGCTTTATGATTGTTGCTCTAGTTTAGAATTAAGTTAAGCTAAATAGGTAGCTCATATGCATGTAAGCATCTTCTGGCACAGTTTTTTTAAAGCAGGTTTTTCTTGAAGGCAAACTCCTGAAATACACATTTTAAGACCACTTTTCAAAGACCAAGAATATTGTATTCCAGCCTTCCTACTTTCCTTTAGTTATTTATTATTTGTTAAAGTTACATCCCACCTTTATTTCAAGGGTTCAAGGAAGCAATTCTCCAATTTTTCTATCATAACCTTAATCCTGTGGGGTAGGTTGGGCTGAAAGATAATGACTTCCCCAAAGTCACTCAGAAAGTTTATATGACTGAGGATAGGCTTGAGCACAGATCTCCCCATTCCCACTTTGACATACTGTTTGTTTGTTTTTCTAAATAGCATTCTTCCCACATAATAAGTAGTATACCTTCTTCTGAATTCTGAAACTTCTCAAGCAGTGTCAGTGGAGCTTGCTACTAGAAATGGGTAGTCTTTTAGCAAACCTATCAGAAGGAATAACATTCCTCTCTGCTGTAATGGAACAGGCTTCAAATCACAAAATAGGTTGCTTACTCTGCCCTATACAAAGGTTCACTTCTAACATGTATTTGTTGACTTACCTCTGGTATAGAACTGATCACAGACACATCACTGACCTTCCTTATGTGACATAGCCAGTTTACAAGAACATATTCACACCCCCTTCTTAGCTCTTCTAGTTCTGGAACACAAATCCCCTTGTTGGACAAGTACAATTAATGCTACATTGAGAGCAAAGTTAGTGATAGTTAAGGGAAGCCAAGTTCTAGGTTAATCAAGTTTTAAAATGAGCTTGGCTCTAGCTAACTCTTGCTCAGCTTCCTCCAACTGATCCTCAGAGTCTCTTCTCTTGATGACTCAGCTGTACCTGCAACTCTTTCCATTGAAAAAAACCATTGGCTAAAAGATGTGAGGTTTTTATGATAATTTTTTTTATCCGTGTAACTCTCTATGGTGAGCATCAGTAAGAGTGAACTGAATCAAGTAGCTATAAATAGAAATAGTTCAATGCCTTTAGTTTGTACTATTATGAATGACTATATTTTTTACTCCCATCTCCAGATTATTCTAAAGGTTTTGGTGGTAAATATGGTGTGGACAAAGAGAAAGTGGATAAAAGTGCTGTTGGCTTTGAATACCAGGGCAAAACTGAAAAACATGAATCACAGAAAGGTTTTTACTTTCATTTTATTCCATGAAATTGTGTATGAGTTGACCTTCTTTAAACCTGGAATTGTAATATATCTGCATAAACCAAGGATTTCATGTCTTAGAAGTACAAACTATTTTTTGAAAACCCTCCTTCCATTCCTTCTTTCTGTCATCAAAATGTATTGAAGAGATTGTTTGTTACTATAACTTGCCTCTCCATTAAAAAAAATCTCCAAGGTGGCTTAGAAGAAGAAAATTGGTAGTCAGTTGCTTAAGTAGGGCTTGTAGGATAATGAAGATAATGCTAAAACAAGGAACTTTTCAGCTAACTTCATGGTAAATCAGAGCGTTCATATATTGTGCATATTTCAGACTGATATTTTACTGTCTGGTAGAAAAGCTGGACTATATATTTCATAATTTGATGTAGCAAAAGCCTGCTAGTCTTTGTCTTCCCGCATAAACAGCAGCCACTAACAAGTTTTGGTTGCTTTGATTTACAAGAATCTGCCTTTATGGATTACTGATTTAAGTTGAACAATTGGCTGCATTTACACATCATACTAAGCCATGGTTTGTTGAATAAGCCAGAGTCAGTCTTGCAGACAAGCAAAGTCACCATGGTTTGTTTAGATAATTCTTCGTTTTTTTCTCTCCTTCCCTTTTTTTAGCTGCATCTGCCTTGAACTTCTGTAATTGGACAGAGACTTGAACAGGACACAAAAAAAACTAAGCCAGGAAATGAGCCAGAAAATCAGAAGCAAACCATGTGCCCTTACTTGCATATCACGTTCAATCTCTATTGCAGTCATTAAGCCACTAGTGGACCATAGTTTCAGATTACAGTTTTCTGCCTAAAACATCCTATGGTTTATTCATTGATTCCATTCGCTCACCATTGATCCCATTCATGCCAAGCTGCTGTACATATGGCTTAGCTTTATATGTAAACCCGGCCATTACTTTGTAAATGTGTTTTAATTATACTTTTGAATATGTGGGCTTTTGTTGTTTTACATGTATTGGTGACGTTGACTACCATTATTTGATGGAAAGACAAAATAGAAATTAAATTGATTATATCATCTAAATTCTCATAAGCCATTCAAGGACCATGTGGTAGACAGGAATTGCAAAATTAATACAGCAGCTAAGCATGCATATTCAACAGCTACGTCTGAATCCGGTGAATGCTTAGGATTACAGCCTTGGTATATTAGTATTTTCCTTCTTCCCCTCTTGTTTCCAGATCTTATCCATAAATCTTTTTGGACTTCTCGCTACTTTCTTTTGGGTTAAAAAAACAAAAAACACTTTAAATGACTTCTTAACTTCTTAGACAAAAATCAGATCCAAATAACATCTTGTAATGTTTTCTTTACATAGACTATACAAAAGGTTTTGGTGGAAAGTTTGGCGTACAGACCGACAGACAGGATAAATGTGCACTTGGCTGGGATCACCAGGAAAAAGTACAGTTGCATGAATCTCAGAAAGGTACATTTATTTATATGCTTAACCGATAGCTAATATATTCAGGTTATTTGTATATACAGAGGGGCAAAGATGATGGTAGTATGAAGTTCTGTTTCAATTTATAAGGAGTCGTGTGATTTGGAATAGTCTTCCTTAACTTGATGCCCTGCAAATGAGCTGCCCATCATTTTTCGCTATCATGGCCCAAGCCATCATCAGGAGGACAAAGAATATCTTAGTCCAAATCATCTAGAAGATACTGGTTCAGGAGAACTATGTTGGTGGATTAATCATAATCACAGTACTTGCTTAGTTTAAAAAAAATTCCCCCAACCATAAAGAATGAAGTGATTTGCTTTATCGATTATCTTATAAGATTATTGATAAAAATGCAAATAAGAACAAATAAATGGATATTAAAAGCTGTACTCTTTCACCAGCATTTACTTTTTGTTTTAGTTGTTCAGGAAGGCTTTAATAATAATAATTTGTTCTCTATTTTCTTTTTATTTAAAGTGTAGGTCACTTTGCATGCACTATTGGGCATAACATTTTATAATTAAAAATAGAAATAGGCAAATAAATACGGCTAATTGTTCTTGTGTACAGTTGCTTGTACATAGCTGCTCACTCTAGTCTTCCTGGCATTCTAGAGCAGGGGGGGCAGGATTGTAATCAGAAAGGAGAAATTTAATCTTAATTTGTTAAAACAGGAGAGGAGAGCTATTCAATTGTTGAATTATCTATCCCAGCATTTATTTAAAGTTATGAAAGTTCTTGAAGTTTTAGAACTTACAAAAAGGAACAAGTGGTATCTGGATGTGTCTGGGTTTGTGTTTCGCCAGGGTTGTTCATGCAAGGAAGCTTTCCATCCCTCTAATCCAGGGGTTCCTAAACTTTTCGCCATCCCACCTCCCTTTAGTCTAATCTTAATGTTCACCCCCCCCCCCCCTAAAAAGCCAAACACCAAAATTAACACAAATGAACAATGAAAACGATGCAATGAAACTTTGGGAAAGGTGGATTTATTGTAACAATGTAAGTAGAAGGTTCTTTACACCTCGCCTGGACCTCCAGGGGAGGTGCAAAAAACCTGTTACTTACATTGTTTGCACCTGTCCAATGTCTGCAGTGCCCAAGGGAGGGACACCTCAAACAGTTTGGGAAACCTGCTCTCATCTGATGTAGTCCTTTCTGCTCATCCCAGCAAAGCCTCTTCTAAGAGCTGAAGAGCCCTTAGGGAGAGCCTTCGAGGTGATAGAAAGGGATTTGGAAAATTGGACGGAGGGAGCTGCCAGGGACTGTGTCCATCTGATAACTAACAGTCAATAATTTATCAGGGCTAAGAAGTCTTCTTTACTGACTTGATATGCCCTCTAGGGCTCTCCTACCCATTTGACAGTACAGCAGTATCCAAAAAGGATACTAAAGCAGTAAGAACTGAGCAAATCTGTTTGGTTATGCAAACCGCAGCTTGTAACTGAGCAGCTGTTTACAATGCAGACAATTTAATCTGACAGGGATTGTGTGTATTTTAAATTTGCACTGAACCGTGATTAAAAGTTGGACGGAGTGGTCTGAAATAACATTTGAGCCGTAATTTGTTCTTGTATATCTGGCATATTACGTTGGTTAAGTGTATGTTTGTGTGCGTTTGTTATATTCCACACCTGAATATAAACACAGAGTTTATATTCAGGTTTGAAGTATTATACATTATGTGTGAAGGTAACCATTTTGAGCCAAACTGGATTTTGGCGGTGCGCAAAAACCGGAAGCACCGCTGCTTTGGCAGCGTGCAAAAACCCGGAGCAGAAAGGACTACATCAGATTTTTGTGCGCCACCACCACTGCGGAGCTTTCGGATTTTCGTGCGCCACAGTGGTGGCGGTGTCATTGTGTGCCGTGCGAAAACCCGGAAGCGCTGATGGCCCGCTTTTCCGGAAAAACTTGAAGACCTGGTTCTGCCGCCTTGCCTGGGATGGGAATACCAACAGTTCCTCCTGGGGCTGGCTGATCCCATGAAGCCCTCCCTAGTACTAATAGCTATTGCCCATGGATTTTATATTTATTTATTGATGTTGTGATTTTGTATTTGTATTTTTAACCTTGTTTTTATTGTGAACCGCCCAGGGTCCCCCGACTGGGGGAGATGGGCAGTAATACAAGTTTAAATAATAAATAAATAAATATTATTACTAATATATTTAATAATATGTAAGCAGGAGGCCAAAAAAACCCCCCTGTAAGAAGTAACTTTTTAATACTTGATTCATCCTTGTGGTTTTTCTACTGTGTGTTTGTCCAGTACAAACATGTCTGCACAGCATTTAAATGTATAATTATTGGCAATCTTTAAAAACATTACGTGGCGATTTAAAAAAAATCTTTAAGACACTAACAATACTTGTTCTTTTTAAAGAAATAGCATGTGGTACCTTGAAATAGTGGCCTTCACGAAGGTGCAGAATCTCTGACTTACACCTCTCCTCTAACAATGTGACAATTGTCCAAGGTTGCGCTACGGATGCGGTCTGAGCAGCGGCTTGAGGGAGAGCACTCCTTTCTTTGCTCGGATCTGATTTCATCTCAGCCAGTGAATGTGGAAGCACGGTTTTGGCCTGCTGTCGCCTGCACACCTGCTGATGCTTCGGAGGCCTTAAAAGATGAACCCTTCTTTTTGCATCTACTTATTTTGTACTTTGGCTTGGCTGCAGTCACTGGGTACTCTGTGCATGAAGTCCTTTTTGATAAAAATGGATAGAGAAGCATTTACAATAAATGGTTTTTGTTCTGTTTTTAGATTATTCTAAAGGATTTGGTGGAAAATACGGTGTGCAGAAAGATCGGATGGACAAGGTATGAATTAAATTGAATAAGTTGTAAGTTTAGAGTTCTCCACTAACAATAGAAATCATTCCACTGTCATAAAACGTAGTTTCTCTGAAGACAGTCTTTATGTTTTGTTAAGTAGGACTGTGCAGACTACAGAAATGATTGGAAAGAAGTGCTTCAGACCTCGTGCAGGGCCAGCTCCTCTCTACTCTTCATTAAATCATGCAGGTTTCTTTCTTAAGGCTCCTGTGCGCAAGACTGAAAAAAAGCCATGGCTGCTTTAATGAACCAAATCATTAAAGCAGCCCATCTTTAATGCAGTCCTTAAAGCAGCAGTTTTTTTAGGTACATGTGGAAGCCTGAAAAAAGATGGGCTGCTTTAATGAGTAGCAAGGAGTTGCTGTGGTTTGCCTGAGATCTGAACATTTGCAAGTCATTTTTGAAGCGTGCACAGCCCTATTATACAGATGATTAGGGTTTTTGCTTTGTAGCAGAAAGAGAGACAGTTTAGTTAAAGTTCGAAAAGAAAAGAAAAGAAAAGAAAAGAAAAGAAAAGAAAAGGAACAAGTGGCTATTAGGAATCATAGAATAACAGAGTTGGAAGAGGCCATGGAGTCCAGCCTCTTGTTCAGAGCTCAAATGCAGTAAAACATTCACAATAGTACGTGGTATGTATGTGTGGTTGTGTGTGTATATGTATGTATGTGTAGGGAGAGAGAATGTGTGTGTATTGTGTGTGTATATGTGTATACAGGTAGTCCTTCACTTACGACCACAATTTGGGACCAGAATTTCCATCATAAGTCGTTGTGGTCGTACGTCAACCCACCAAATGACCAGACCCGATTTTACAACAGTTGTTAAGCAAATCACAGGTCGTTAAGTGAATCCAGCTTCCCCAATGGACATTTTTTGCCGTTTTTTGCCGGAAACTGGCAAAAAAAGGTCACAAATCACAATCACGTGACCACAGGATGGCGCAACTGGTCATAAATGTGAGCCGGTTGCCAAGCATCCAAATTGCAATCACATGACTGTGGGGGTGGTACGACGGTCATAAGCGCGAATACAGGTCGTAAAGCACTTTTCCAGAGGCCATCGTAACTTTGAACCATCGTTAAATGAACGGTCATAAGTCAAGGACTTACCTGTAATATGTGAATTGATAAACATTGAATCATAGAATCATAGGGTTGGAAGTCTTGGAGGTCTTCTAGTCCAACCCCCTGCCCAAGGCAGGAATCCTCATACTATCGGACAAATAGTTGTCCAGTCTTTTCTTGAAAACCTCCAGCAATGGAGCACCCACAACTCTGGGGGGCAAGCTGTTCCACTGCTTAATAGTTCTCACTATCAGGAAATTCCTCCTTATTTCCAGGTTGGATCTCCCTCTGATGAGCTTCCACCCATTGTTTCTTGTCCTACCCTTAAAGGTGCTATGGAGAATAAATCGACACACTCTTCCCTGTGGCAGCCCTTCAAGTATTGAAGACAGCTATCTTGTCTCCCCTCAGTCTTCTCTTCATTAAGCTAAACATACCTAGTTCTTTAGCCGTTCTTCATAGGATTTAGCCTCTAGACCCCTTATCATCTTTGTTGCTATTCTCTGCACCCTTTCTAGGGCCCCAGCATCTTTTTTGTATTGTGGTGACCAGAACTGGATGCAGTATTCCAATTGTGGCTTCACCAGTGCGGTATAGAGCGGTGCTATCACTTCCTGTGATCTTGATACTATCCCTCTGTTGATGCAGCCCAGGACTGGCTTTTTTGGCAGCTGCAGCACACTGTTGACTTATACTTAAGCGGTGGTCCACCAGGACATCTAGATCCCTCTCATAGGCACTACTGTTGAGCCAGGTACTGCCAATCTTGTACCTGTGGATCTTTTTTTTTTCTGCCTAAGTGCAGGACCTTACATTTCTCGCAATTGACCCACCTTGTTGGATAGGGTCTGATGCTCAAGTCTGTCAAGATCCTTCTGAATCTAGAGTCTATCTTCCGAGGTGTTAGCAATTCCTCCCAGCTTTGTGTCATCTGCAAATTTGATGAGCGCCCCTCCAGCTTATATGTATGTAAAAGGTAAAGTAAAGGTTCCCCCTGCACATTTGTGCAGTCATGTCTGACTCTAGGGGCCGGTGCTCATCTCCGTTTGTTAGCCGAAGAGCCAGTGTTGTCCGAAGATGCTTCCACGGTCATGTGGCCGGCATGATGCGCACGGAACGCTGTTACCTTCCCACCAAAGTGGTACCTATTAATCTACTTGCAGTTGCATGCTTTCAAATTGCTAGGTTGGCAAGAGCTGGGGCGAGTGCAGGAGCTCACTCCAACATGTGGGGCTAGGGATTCGAACCTCTGAACTTGCGATCTTCCGATCGACAAGCCTGGTGTCTTACCCGCTGAGCCACTACGCCCCCTGGTTTAGATTGTTTTAGGAGATTATTAAAATGCTTTTAGCTACAACTCTGATATTATTATTGCTCCCGCCCGCAAACCCCGCTCCTTCCACGTGATTGGCTCCCGCCTGCAAACCCCGCCCCCCAGTGCTTGTGATTGGCTCCCGCCCACAAACTCCAGCCCCCCGGTCCGCAGAAATCCCAGAAACCCCGCCGCCCGCCCACCCCCGGTCCCTGGTTATAAATATCCAAATGGTCCTTGGCAGAAAAAAGGTTCCCCACCCCTGATTTAGATGAATGCAGAGAGATATTTTAGCACAATCAGGAGCCCTGATTGTGCGGAGTACCTGTTCTTGTGAAGATTGTACCCACATTCAGACAAATGTATTACAGTTTTAGTGCAGCTTTCCCAGTTAAGGGGAAGATTGGAATGCACGTCTCTTTCTCTCTTATATAAATTCATTTCAGAATGTCTGAGAAGAACTTGTGTATCTGAGTTGCCTATGATGTAGAAGTAAATGTTGTGGTTTGTCTAAGTAATTTATTTTTGTTCCTTTATATCGGTGTTTCTCAACCTTAGCAACTTTAAGATGTGTAGACTTCAACTTCCAAAATTTTCTGAGTTGAAGATCCACACATCTTAAAGTTGCCAAGGTTGAGAAACACTGCTTTATATGAACTAGGTTCCATTTCTTTTTATTGATAGAATGCATCATCTTTCGAAGATATTGAGAAATTGTCTTCAACATATCAGAAGACCAAACCAGTGGAAGCTGGTAAGATTCCCCCCTTTCATGCTTTTTTTCCTGATTGGGCAGTTGAGTTTCCTTTGACATCTTAAAAATCTCAGGGCTCTCATTATATCAGCAAAGAACTGCTAAAAGGTCTTGAAATTTCTAGCTTTTAAAGAATGGATGAGGAAAATAAAAATCAAGCAGCCATCTAATATAATTATTTTCTGCCTACAATCCCTAGGGAAGAGGGCTATTATATAAACTGAATGTGTCAACTTATCTTTACTCATACAGCTTGGAGCTACTCTTCAATTCCTAATTTTAAATCAGTAATTCAATTTAAGCTATGCAACATTTTGTGGCACATGTTTCTATCAGGAAGTTGGATGAGTTGCTCTCCTAGCAACTTGTGATCTTTTAGAAATACAAATAATTTGTTTAGTCTGAATTTTGAGAAAAAAAATATTTTTGGAATTGTTTCTAAAGATTTGTGAAAGAAAATGGCTTATGGAATAATCATTTTCATATCATGAACATTCCAGCAAACGCCAAAACAAGCAACATCAGAGCTAACTTTGAAAATCTAGCTAAGGAGAAGGAACAAGAAGACAGAAGGAAAGCAGAAATTGAAAGAGCTCAAAGGATGGCCAAGGACAAACAGGAACAAGAAGATGCTAGGAGGGCACTAGAAGTTGGTGAAATTCATATTTTTGTCTTTCTGTCTCACCATCTTTTCCACCCTTCCCACCTCTTCCCGACTTTGGTTGCACATTGACAGTGCAGATTCTGATTGAGAGTAAAATCGAGATAAGTTTGTGTGTATATGTGTATGATGTTTGTCAGCTTCCTTTAAAGTCTTCCCTTATGTCACTGATAACTAAGTAGTAATTATTCTAAGAGTCTTAAATTGTGGACTGGGGAAGAATTGGGGGAATAGTAGTTTTCTAAGAACCCACACATCTTGACACCTGTTGCAATATAAATCATATAAAATATAAGCAATTGTCAGTGTACAGAGATGCAGGGTAAGCAAAGGCACCAACAACATCTGGAGAGCCACAACTAGTGTCATAGACCAATAACTAGCTTTCCAAATATGATATTCAGAGTAAATTCAACCAGAGATGATGTTTTATGTTATATAAATTAACCCTTATTTTTTGCTTGAATCTTGTGTAAATGGCTCTAAGAGTCCTTTGTTAAATTCCACTTTATATGAAGGAGAATTTTACAATAACAGCCTGAGGTGAGCTTTAAAGTTTGCAGTGCAAGCAGTAGATCTGTTCTCTTTCAACAGGTCTCTGCCTTCTACATTGGTCTTTCCTGTTATGAACAGAGGCAGTTGCACTGCCCATGTTGATAGCATGATCTGTCTTACAGACAGATCTGTAGCCTGCGGGAAAGACATTCATACCCCTAAGTTCATGGCTCTAGTGGTAATTATATATAGGATCCTTAGCCAGGACCTTTATATTGCACTCCTGTTAGACCTTGTTGAACTCTTGACCCGAACAAATGTCATAAGATTAGACCACACAGGTAGATTGTAGAAAGAAAGGCAAGGGAAGCATTCGCTGCATTCTGGTAAAATATGGTAACCTTTGAGATTTGGGTTGAACGCCTGGCAAAATGCTGAGGTAGATTTGCTGTAAAATAATGCAGAGTCTGCTGGAAAGGATGTACTAGATTTGTGGAGGGGAGAGGAATATTATCTTCTCTATAGTAATTTTGATTCTTGAAAAATAACATGGCTGTGTCCTTGTCCCAAGTTGGCACCTTTTATTTATTTATGTACTGAGCTGCAGAAAAATGTCATTTAAATCAAAGAAAGAGAGAAGCAACCTGGTAGTTCCGTATTTGGTTTTAATGAGGAAAGATATTGGATTATTGCTCCTCAATGGCTACCTCTTGGAGATGCATTTAAGACATGAAAGGCATCCTACAGCTAATCTGGAGGAAATTGCAGGCAGCCATTCCCAGCATGGGTCTGTCTTGCGCCACCCACGCTGACTCTGAACTTTGAGACATTAATGTAAAAAGGAATTGCCTGTCTGTTGTATAGAACATGCGCTCTGTGAAACACAACGCACAAGTACTCTGATGGCTTAATTCATCTCACAATAACAATGTAGGGTGTCCGATCAGTGCCCTGATACTAGAAATGGAAAATAGCCCTCAGCTCTGAGGTCAACAAGACAGGAGGAAGATTTACAGACTTGATTCATACCAGTAATTTTTCTTTCTTTGACCAGTAAACCATTTTTAAATATTATTTATCTGTCAAGTTTATACCCCGCCTTCACATCCAAGAGGTTGGGTCCATGGGCAGTTTATCAGCACTTGAATGTGTGGTGTTCCATGGACATGTGTTAAAATAGGAGCTTGAAGTTTGATTTTTGAATGCCAGCAAAGGAACACACCATCCTTGGAACAAAGGAGGAGGAGGTACTCCCAGTGCAATTACATTTTATGGAGTCCTCACAGAAAGATGATGTGGAGGAAGAAACACATAAGCCGTCTCATCCCAAATGACTGAGTTGGGATGGAAAGCCCCAATAATGGCATCTCATGACCAGCCTAAGCATCTGTAAGAAGCCATGAGGATGTCATTGTACAAATAACACAAATTACACTTACCCCCTTCTCCCCCTCCACTTGATGTCTGTAGCTCTCAACGTGGTGGCCCTGCCTCAGATATTACTCCTCGCCATTGCAGTCCCATTATGAAGGGCTGAAAAGCATTTCAAACAGTATCCTGGGTGATCATAATCCAAGGTAGTATTTCCTGCATTTTGGCTGCCTTCAGTTTTAGCCTTCTGCACTATGCATGCATATCCACAAATAACTGTGATTTAAGTTAGACCATCTGCAGCCAGCTGGTTTTTCAAAACCTCTACTTAAAAAAGAAAAAAGTTTAGTGTTTTTGTGCATATCGATGCATGTTTCAAACTGTTTGTGTAACAGTTCTTGCGAATCATACTTTCTTTTCTTTTTTTGAAAAGGAGAAAGCCAAATCCAAGAAACAGAGTCCTCCTGAATCTCCAGCTCCACAACCAGTGGAAGAAAATGTGCCATCAAACGTAATCTACGAGGTTGGTTTGGTAGTTTCAATGTCAGAAGCCTTTTTCCAGTGCATTTTGTCTAGTATATTGACTGCAGCCCCTTCTTCCAGTGAAATAATAAACTGAACTGGTTTTAACAGTTAACATTTTAACTGGTTGCTCTGAAATCTTTGGGAGTTGGAAAAGCTACAGCAGTTGTTAGATAATTTAACTATGTAACAGATCTCTCTCTCTCGATCTCTCTCTCCTGGTTGTACATAACAATATGGTAGAAAAGCCCGTAATGTAGTGGTAGGGTGTGCACTTTGTATGTGGGATATCAGGTAACTGGCAATGGGAAAGATCTTTCCTGAGCCCTCAAAGTTACTGCCAATCAGGTTAAGTGCTCCTGCACAAAATGTGCCAACTGTCTTTATTAGGTGATTGATTGATTGATTGATTGATTGATTGATTGATTGATTGCACTATTGTATAGACTGCCCACTTCTGTGGACTCAGAGTGGTTTACAAAACCAAGAAGTGCATTCCATAAAACAGGAGTAATTGCTAACTAAGTATCTGCTAGGCAGCCCAATAGAGAGACACTGAGAGACACAGTCACAGGCCCCACAGCCTCCCTAACAGCTTTCTGGGTGGGCCTCCAAGATGGCCTCCAAAATGGCCAAACTGTAATTTTTAAGGTGACAGAAGGGGAGAATTATGGAAAGCAGTCGCAATGTTAAATTATATTTGAAGGTAATGAATGTTACATTCCAGATGAAATCAAATGTAGTTCTTTGCCCCACCCTACCCACCACTTTTTGGAGTAGTGTGTGGCACCCTACTATTAATGCTTTTTTGCTTAATAGGTCACAATGGATAATGTTAGAGTCAAATTTATTGAAGAATGGTGAACTGCAATGTGAAATATCATAGAAGCGTAGTAGCAGCTCACTTCAGCAGCAGCAGCAGGGAACCTCTTGATAAGTTCTTCTTGATGTCTTGTGTAATGCTTGCTTTTATTTGTGTAGGATGCTGTTTCCTTCGAATCTGGATATAAGAGTTCCAGTGCAAATCTTTCAAATGTACATGAGCCAGAAAGTGACAGCAAAGCTGAAGAATCTGACTATCAAGAAGCAGTTAGTCAGAGGGAGCCAACCTATGAGTCGGGGGCCATGTATGAAGAGGCTGCAGCAGGAAGTCAGTATCAAGCAGGTTAAACAGCTTCTCTTTCCACTTGTGTGAATCTTTGGGTAACTCTGTGTTGCTCGTGGATGTGATCACATGTGTCTGGCCAGTACAAGGAAAACTCAGCATGCTGCATTAAACTGCTTGGAGGACAGGCAAGATAGAAATGTAAGAAGCAAAATATGCTGAAACTGAGAAAAACTTGCTTACTGGCAAACTTTCACTTGGTTGCGGGGCTCCATATAGGCGAATCGATGCTTCTGGAGTAGTTAACAACACAAACAAGTATTTGAAAGGAAGCCTCTCAAGGCGCATGGAACTTACCAAAGAGTAAATTGTTTAGGACGCAGCGTAACTTTAGCAGTTCCCAAATGGATGCCGTAAAAATGGCCAATATTACGTTGATGACTCCTCAGTATTCATCTTAATTGTATGGCTAAGGAGACCTTTATAAGTGCCAGACAATATACAAATAGACGATTTGGAAGTCATATAGTGATATATCTCTCTTTTTAGATGAAGCTACTTATGAGTATGAAAATGACCTGGGAATAACAGCTATAGCCCTTTATGATTACCAGGCTGGTAAGTGATACAATAGCTAGTTTTATAGTTCTAGTTCAGAACATATTTAGGGCTCTGATTTCTGCAGAATTAGCTGTATTTGTTCAGTGGGCTAGAGGTCCCCAATCCCTCAAATAACCCTTTCTTCTGCACGTTTTCTGGAATAATAATAGTGGTAGCAGCAGCAATAGTAATGGCACCAGTTGATTTTGGGGTATGCTGAATATATCCTCCTGGGCTACTTGCTAATTGAAGCCTAAAGAAAGTTCTGTTTCATTGCTGGGTTCCTGTCTGTCCGTCAGTCTTTCATTACGAGATGCTTCTCTTCTCTAGAAGGAGGTGCAAAATGGGCTCTTGGAGAAGCTGCTATCTGGGTATAGCCTCTAAAGACTCCCTCAGGGCTAAGATGTTAAACCAGGAGCTGTGCATGTGAACGTGCACATTTACAGCGAAGGCTGCTTTGAGTAAGAAGGACCGCTGCTTGCAAGTTTCCAGCAACAGTTCCTCTCACTTTTCTGGGCTTTGTCTTCTCTGCTGATCCTATCAGATCACAGCCTCTCAGCAGAAGGACTGGCAGGATCCTTCTCCTCCTGTGAATGCCAAAAGTACTTTTTAAACCACAACCTAACTGGAAGCTATGACTTTTGGAAAAGTGAGAACTTCAGATGTTTCCAGTCTGTTTCTCAGCACAATTCACATTGCTGGCTATGAGACACAAATTTATTTATTTAATTTATCCCCACCCATCTCCCCGAATAGGGGACTCTGGGCGGTTATAATGTACTGTATATCTCGCTTGAGACTATCTGAAAGCATGGCTTCCCTTTTGAGTGAGGCGGGACTATGGAGTTCCTTGGCGCAGGCTTTCCTGTAACCACGGAGGCAGTATCCAGAGAAAGGGGGGCTTTCCCAGAGACTGCTCCCAAACTCTGGAATTCCCTGCTGAGAGAGGCAAGGCTTGTTCTATGGACTTGTCATCCTATCCACAAGCAAAAGACATACTTTTTAATTCGCAAAGTTCTAGGGCTACTAAACCGATCTCTTGCTAGATTAGTTTTCTGTCTGGTGGGGATGATTTCCATATATATATATATATATATATATATATATATATATATATATTAATATATATATATTATTCGATTTCTACAGCCGCCCATCTCAAACCAGTGACTCTGGGCGCAAACAATCCTAAAACAATAAAAACAATAAATGCAATACCAAAAACAAAAAAAAATTAAATACAAATAGCAGCCAAGAGATACTATAAACCATGAGTGTCAGCACAACCAGGAAACTTTTATTTAATTTTATTCAACTTTTATTTGAGAGTTTCTCTCTGAGTTTTAATCGTTGTGCTTTAAAATTATTTTGTTCATGCCTTTGTTATTTGACGGTTAGTTCCCTGCGGGGTGGCGGGTGGAAAAGTAGGATGCAAGTATATAAAAACGAAATCAGCTGACCTAACCCCAAGTTTCAAAGTTCCTCTGCTAACCTGGGAACCATTTCTGTTTTTTCGACAGCTGGGGATGACGAGATTTCCTTTGATCCAGACGACATCATCACCAACATTGAAATGATAGACGATGGCTGGTGGAGAGGGGTCTGCAAAGGCAGATACGGGCTCTTCCCAGCTAACTATGTTGAGCTGAGACAATAGAAACTGATGTCTACCATTTATGCCTTAATGCCGTGATCATTCATCTGATTTATTACACTACAAATCATGTGGGGCTTTTTTGGTGCAGGAGAGGAGATTGGAAGGATCTATTCATACTCCTTTTATATTTAAAATACTTTGCTGATGCTTTTATAAATGTTTAAGGGTCCAGAAATTGCTAATATATTGTAACTCTTTATGTTCCCCTGCAGCCTGTTACCATACTTTTTAATGCATTTTGAAAAGGAGTTTTTCTTGATTCCTTTGCCAAATTGGTAGTGGTGGTTTTTTTTCCCCCTAGGCGTTTTTAGCTCTTTCTGACAGTAGTACATGTTTCATTTGTACTGTACAAATTATATCCAGCTATTCTTTCTTGTACTGAACATGGTCAGTTTTCCAGCTCCCAATTGTTCGTATCTAGGTCATCTTTCCACATACTGGGAACGTGGCAGGTATGGATAGGGGGAAATTCTAGCTGGCTTGCAGTTGGTGGCAAATATTCATGGAAAAGTTATTCTATATTAATCTGAGAAAGGATCCAGTGCAGAAACCTTTTTTAAAAAAATGCATATTCTTGGGAAATGCGCAATCCAGCCGAAAGCTCTGTTGGCAACTTTAGTGGAACTTTTCCAGAAGTTCTGATCAGGGCCTGATGTAAGCCTCACCTGGCTTTGCCATGTAAGTTTTGTTTATGCTGCTTTTTCTCTCATGCACCTAGAACACTGTGAAATTTTTGGTCTTGGAGATTAGAAGTTTCTATTACCTGCCCTCTCCCACTGTCTCAGCCTGTCACCTTGATGATTAAATAGGCAGTAGTGGATATACAGCATTAATTAATTAACCGCCCAGAGTCCCCTGTTCGGGGAGATGGGCGGGGATAAATTAAAATAATAAATAAATAAATAAATAAAATTCCAATGTGTATGATTTGCAAGGAGGACAATGAGATGAGATGGCTTCCTCTATAGTAAATCTGTTTTGCGGCTATATTTCAGTAAAGGAATACTGTTCTTATCGGTATGTTAAAACCTTGGAGGAAATTGCTACTTTTAAACAATGTGTAGAAAACTCATTTTACATATTCAGCTGTGACTGCCAGTAACACTTGAGTAAACTGTAAAGGTCTCTCTGTATTTTGCCAAATGTTATGCTGAATGTCTTGCCGTGACGTCGGTAGAATAAATTGAAAATTAATTATTGATTTTAACCACATAAGCATCCCTACCAAAGACTTCAGTGTTTCTTGTTCATTTTTGTTTGGAAAGAGAAATTCAGGGATAAATTGGTCAAGGAAAGAAGTGAGTGAAAAAAAGGCTAGTAATTAAGTTCAAATATAAAAAAATATTTCTTTCAAATAGTAGCATGCAGTGTATCTAAGGAAACATGGGATGTGGGAAGATCTTGGATGGGATTGGCTATTTGGACAATCTCTAAGAAGAATGTAATGTTTATCTTCCATTATCTTCCCCACTGGTTCCTTTCTATCTCAAAATTACATTAATAATAGTATGTTAAGTTGGCATGGATTTTATATGCAGTTTATCTTATCCCGTTTGTTTGTTTAGGACAGCAAATAGGATATATGATTCCTGTTTTCTTTTTCTTTCATTTTTTTTTTTTGTAAATTAAATATTCAAATAAACATTTGGAACCACTTGCACAGGATATTTGTGTCTAAACTGTTCTAAGATCTGGCAAAATTCCAATCACAAATTGAATGTTAACATATTGCATTCTGCTGGGTCGAATGCCTTCTACATTCTTATGTTCAGTTACTGAAGCCGAGTCCCAGTGGGAGAAACATTACAAGGATATTCTTGCCCTGGTTTTTAAATTCCCTGACTGCAACTGAAAGGATCTTCTTGCCACAACTATTCCAAGAGGTAGTAGCTTCATTGTATAGTCCTGTGCAGTGAGGATAAATGCTTTGCAAATGTAGAAGCCAGTTCCTCTTTTGTAATTTGTGGAACAGCCCCAAGGAGAGAAGAAGTGGAGATGTTTGTTGGAGAACTGGTCTTTTTTCAAAATTCAGATTGTTTCAATGTGCTCTGAAAATAGGAGTTTCTTAGCAGAAGGAGGAACATTGTTCATTGTATAGCTGTCCGTACACTAAAAAGCAAACCAATTGCATATGAAGTGAAGCATGCTCACATAATGGGGCTTCCTTTCCCCCTGTACACCCATAAGCACATTCTGGGGTGTCCCTCAACTGCCTGGAGCCGAGGAGAGGGTTTATGTGAGACCATAGTTGGATAGGAGGTGGCCCTTTCCCATTTTAATCAGCAGAAGTCGTTGACTGGATGGGATTATACCCGAGGAAGCTCTTTGTATTCCCACTGCAAAAAAACTTTGCAGACCCAGCTTCTTTTTTCATGGGCCCAGCTTCTTTTTGTGGGAGATGCAATCCAAAAGCATGCAATGCAGAACTTAACTGTGCTTGTGTTGCTTGTATTCTCTGTTGTATTGAAGGGACTTGTTCCATAATTTGAAAGTATAATGCTCTGTTACCTAGACTTGGCAGCTCATGCGTGGAATTGATCCACCATGTCACGCCTATGACAGTTCCAGTTGGAATCAGAAGCTGTTTGGAACCCAGAATTATATACTGTAAAATGCTAGTCATCTTTAAACCCTAGGTGCTGCTTCTGGGCTACACAAATTTGAATAATAAAATAAAATAAATAAATTTGCAGGAGAGAAATGGCAAAAAATGAAGATCCTTGTTAGCTTCTTTCTCACCAATACATGCTTGGTAGGGAATCATACGAATGCTGGCCACAGTCTCTTGGAGTATGTTCTTATTTCTAAGAACATTTACACTTACATGTTTACACTTACCATTTACATTTTATCTTTGTATTGTCTTTCCAGAAGGAATGAAACTCTGAATCTTATGGACTATCTCCCAGATATGCTCCAAAGACATAATTTGGTAACTAAGAACTCCAAAATACCCAGCTCATCTATCTCTTGTTTGTTAAGATTGTGAACTAAGATGAAGAAAACCTTGCACTAGCAGTTCTCAGAGATGATTGCAGCAACTCCCTCTGCTGTTTGTGTTCTTCTGCTACAATCACTTATTCATCCCACCACCCAAAAAATAGCAGAATAAAAATGGAAACATTTCAGTACTCTGAGAAGATAAACTGGGAACAAGGAAGTATCTCCCTTGCAGTTTTCCGCACCAGGGTACATTGGAATAGCCTAATAATTTTGGCATTTAAAAGAAAAAGTGCAGTCAATTGAAAAAAGATTTCTCTGCTGCCTTGGACAAAACCCTGCTTCACACTACTAGTTCATTGAAATAGCCAACCTTAAGAGGAAGGCTATTTTTTTAGATTCAATTAATTATGTGAAATTGAGGCCTGAGGAGGCGCCGAAGAGGGTGATCCGCTTTCCAATGTGTCTTACTGTTAATGGGCTTTTTACTAGTGGAAATAAATGCAATTTACTTCAGAACTGGGTCCAGATGAATCATTGGGAATTAATTGTACAACTTGATTATTTTGAGATTGTCCACTCCAATTCCTTGTCCCTCCTCTCTCAGAGGGTCTTTTGTTTTCTGCTAACGTCGGCTGCTAATGTCCAGGTGCCTGCAGTGAATCCCTTAGGGCTGATCATACGGGCAATAGTTTGCAGCAAACTCTCCATGGGTAGGAGTAATTACTCCCCGCTGCAAGGGTTCATTCTCAAAGCTATTTTGTTTCGATTGACCAGAAGTGGGAAATTAATAAATGCAGTAAATCAACAAGTTAAATTGAACTAATGAGCTGTGTATATTGCTCAAGTTGAGAAGTATGTCAAGTATGTTGACCAGAAACTTCTCAGTGATTGTTATAGTAACATATATTAGAGAAGTGGATTGTAGTGTAATCGTAGGTTTCAATTATGTGAAGTGGTATATTTTAGGATGCTATATAAATCTAATGCTAGATTCTTACAAACACTTGCTGTCATATTGTGAAAATGGGGACCACTGAAGGCAAGTATCATTTTCCCCATCCTGTTCTATAATACCATCAGACATAGGCTGACCATACGTCCCGTTTTGAATGGGACAGTCCCGTTTTTTTTTAGCATTTTTCAACCGTCCTGTCATTTTCATAAAAATCTCAATTTTGTCCTGTTTTTCAAACCCGGTGGGAATGGCACGGAAGGAGGATCCGAGCTAGAGCGCGGACCGGGGGCGGGGTTTGCAGGTGGGAGCCAATCGCATGGACCAGGGGGCGGGGACCCCTGTCTTTTTCATGAATACGGAATATTACATAAGACCCCGTCCCGTTTTGCCATCCTGAAATATGGTCAGCCTAGTCAGACATGTAGAAGTTAACCCAAGTCTTAAGATTGTAGGACATTGCCTTATAACATTCATGGGAGTTGTCCATTTAGCCTAGCATTTTCTGAACGAAGAGCTTTCCAAGGAACAATATTTATGGTTTTCCAGATATTACTGAATGAAAGCTAACATCTTATCACTGTGCTGGCTAGGTTGCTGACATTTATAGTTGAGAAATATCTGGAGCCACACATTCTCTAGTTCTTCCCTAGGATTTTGTGCAAGAGACTGGTATCAAGACACACACACCCCTCTATGGTAAATATCAGTAATCATTACTGCTAAATAATATTCGCAATCCGTTTTGCCTTGAAGAATCGCAGTCTGATCTTATAAAATAACAGAAAAAGTCACTGTGTGGAAGGGGTGGAGTAAGCAATTACCTTAATCAAGACACTTTCACCAAAAGGAGACTGGGGGGGGGGGGGCAAAATGGCAGCAGATTCTCACATCTACAGTATTAAAACATCAACAACAGAGTATGCTGCAGCTGTATCAAATACCAGGTAGGCAGTACCATTGAGGTTGTGACGGGCAGAGGAAGATATAGCAGGCCACTCGGGGGGTCAGTGGGGCTGATGGTTGCAATTAATCCCACCTGGCAGCCCTCAGTATTCACCTTTGGTGCCAGTCACTGGGTCCTAAGTGGCCCTGGATTCCAGCTGCTGCTGCTGAATGCCAGATCAGAATGAATGAGGCAGCTGACTGGGCATGTATAACAGACCTGGATGGGCCCAGAGGGGGAAGTTGCCTTCTCAGATATATACCCACCTGGGTTTCGAGTTCAGCACCAGCTGTGAGCCCAGGTGGGGTGGGAAGTACTGGTGATAGTCTTCCAGAGGGCCTTGATGGCTTTCAGAGACTGCTTCACAAATGTGAGATTCTTTGGCTTAAATTGGGTTATTGGGAATAGATGAGTTCGTTGTTGCTGTACCAGCATCCTTACTATGCAGTAACTTCACTTTCATGCCTGAGCTGCTTCATTTCATCATTAGGTTGGCAATGGAGTACTCAGGGATTATAATTCTTGGGAATTTTAACTTAGTCCTGGGGTGATATTGAACTCTTGAGCAGCTCAGGGTTTCATAGCCGCCATGGCAACCATGGACCTGACCTAATGGCAGGGATTGCAACCATGGACCTGATCCACAGGCCTGGCACATGGCAGGGATTACATGTTAACATCTGGTTTTTATCTTGGAGTAGTTACAATATAATATGGTAATGAGGGACATCACCATCAGTCACTGCCATGCTCTGGTCACTGATCATTTTCTAGTTCATCAGTGCTGGTTCTACCCCACCCTAGTGCAAAGAGGTAGGATCTATTAGGGCAGTGTTTCCACACACACACACCCATCCCACCCCCCAGGCAGCTAATGGATCCTGATAGGTTCTAGAGGGAACTTGGGGTTTTCCCAGAGAATTGGGTGGGCAGTTCAACTGAAGCCTTAGTGGCTGCCTGGAATGGGCATGTGACAAGGGCTTTGGATTGGATTGTTCCTATGTGACTTCTCACTGTGCATCAATCTCAGGGTGCACCTTAGTTTTCTGAGGATCTTGGAGAGATGAAATACCAGAAGAGACTCCTAGAAAACTGTTGGAGAAAGACAAGAGTGAATATGACCGCGTAGGAGTGGGAGCCCCTAATAGGGATTACATCATGACAATAAGAGTGGCAAATCGTATTTTTTTCACTCTGATCACATCCACCGATAGCTACCCAGCAGCCCTCTTCAAGGTGACCTGTTCCTTGCTGTGCAAAGGTCTTCCTGGCCACAGCTTGCCATGCCCCTTGAGCAGGAGCTGTGAGTCCAGGAACATTCCCAAGTTTCATACCAGTCCTGAATAGAAAAGGTGCCACCCCTTCAGGACTAAGTATGGAAAATATCCAGACACTTGGTCTTGCTGGGCCAAAAAGCTTCTAACCTCCACATAGCTGTCTTGCTTCTGCTGCCCAAACCATTTTGGATTCATTAAAAATGCTTACTTCATTAATTCTGTCCACAAAAAGTAAATATTCTTCTCCTTCTGCTAAACCAAGGATGTGGTTTTAGGCAGAAGGAGAACTTACGGGCTTAGGTTTTCCCATTTGTAAATTTTCTACCCTCTTGCCATATGAACTCCAGCAAGGTATGATATTAGCTATGTAATAACTGACAAGACACTTCTTTACAGATAGACGAGGATGTATGCAATGATTCAGCATGGAATGGAAGAGCAAAATATGAATAAGATGGTCTGCTATGATTAGTTAAGGAGCAGAAATCACACTGAATAATCATGAAGTGGGAGAGATGTGCCAGGACAAAATGGCAAAGGTGGAGTGATGGAAAAAGCTGTGATTGTCCCAGCTAGTACTCCAACTGGTGCTTATGTGACTGAAGAGAATGTGTAACCATGAACCCCTTTGCTAGTGAGCAATTACGTGCAGCATTTTAACCTGAGATCTGCATATGAAGCATGTAGTTACCCATACAGTAGCTCTTGGGTGGCTCGCATAGCTCTTGGACTTTGGTCCATGGCAGGATGAAGACTGTTTTCTCTTTCTTGTTTGCTAGAGAGCTCACTTTTAATAGTGTATGTTCTAAACCTTCTCTCCCACCTCTTTTTCATTTGAGATTAATACTTCTAGTATTCTCCCTATCCTAATGCTCCATATTGAAAGTTTTCTGGATGATTTATATTAGAGCTCAGGTGTTTCTGATCACCTGTTATTCTCTGGACAATATAGATCTCCTAGCATTCCTGACTACCAGTTGTTTAATAATGGTAAACAACAAAATAAGAATCATATACTTACCCACCCACTTCTCAAGGTGCAAGTTATTTCCCTTAAACTAGATGTTTCCCAGTTGTAAAAGTTAGACTTCATAGCATGATCAATCTTTAAGATTGCAAATTAAAACAAATGCTGCTGTAATGTCTTGCCTCAAATTAATCACTTTTCTCTCAGCATGTATATTCATATTCTGAATATAGACTGTTAGTTAATCTGAATTGATTGCTCCTTTGGATAGAACGTTGTCCACGCATATGTGTGTTTTCTTCCAATGTCTTGGTTCCTTTGTGGGCTCCAGTCTCACATCCTGCACAGAACCTCACTGGTAGATTTCAGTGTGCTAGCAAAGAACCAGTCCTGCAAAGCTGAACTTTGCCTATGCAGACTAGTTTTAGAACTAAAATAGCTGGCACCAGTTTGTGGGGCTGGATGGGGAGAACAAATTTTGGCTCAACCCCGACAAGACTGAGTTGCTGTGGGTTTTAAGACCCTCTGCCCCCCAGTTCAGATACTTGCCATCTTTAACTATGCCTGGGGGTGCCCTTCCCAGGCTGAGCTGGTGCACAATTCAGGGGTCCTCCTGGACTGAGCAGGTGGCGTATGTGGCTAGGGGGGCCTTTGCTCAGGTTCATCTTGTGCATCAGTCACGCCCATTCCTTGCTTATGGTGACTTATGCCTTACCCAACCTCTCACTTGGATTACAGTAACACACTCTACATGGGGCTACTCTTGAAGAGTATCCAGAAGCTGCAGCTGGTCCAGAATGCAGCAGCACAGGCAGCTTTTGGTGTATTTTGATATGCTCATATAACACCATTGCTCAGCAAGCTGCACTGGCTCCCAGTAGGCTTCCAAATCGAATTCATGGTGCTGGTTACTGCCCACTAAACTCTACATAGCATAGGACCAGGCTTTTGCAGGCCTGCCTTGCCCCCATTGTTTCTGCCTGCCCCATCAGGTCTAGCAGAGAGGGCATGTGCCAGGTCCCTCCATTAAACTATGCCATCTTGTGGGACACCAGAGTCAAGTCTTTTCTGTGGCTGCTGAACCTGTTCTGTAGAACAGAATCGCTCCACCCCTCCAGCCCAGATGGCCCTGATCGTGTTAGGCTTTTGTAAGGCTCTGAAGACCTGGCTGTTCCTTCAGGTTTTTGGGCCAGGCAGGTGAGCTCTGTTGGTAATGTGTTTTTTGTTTGAGGGGTCATTGGTCAAGCAGGGCACCACAGACTTATACTGTTATGATGGTTTTAATCTTTGTACACTGCCCAGAGTCACTGCTGTGAGATGGGCAGGTCTATAAATGGTATCAATCAATCAATCAATCAATCGATCAATCAATATCCTACTGCAACAGTTTGATTTTTTTCTCACTGAAAAAAGTGACCAGTTACACTGAATTTTTGCAATCCCTTAAAGCATTCCTTACATTCAAGTTTTTATCTTCATCTTTTCAAAATCTGAAGGCTGAAGTTCTTAATCCTTTCTTTTGTAACATGGATGAATATTTACATATAACTTCCATCTATTTAATTTGTCACAATCCTATGTGTTGCTTATTTTGATAAGCAAGTTATAAATTAAAGCTTTTGTCTAAACTGCTCTATTCATTCACTGATTTAAGCTGGAGATTTTTAATAACATGCTGAACTTGCAAATATTTTCTAAGTCCCACTAACATTCTACTTCCCTAACATTAGGGTTGTACTATTAAATAACTTAATTAGTAAGTATATGTTTAAAAAATAAATAAAATATAAGAAAGAAGTTTTTTTAAAAAATACAGCACCGTTACATACATTGTTTCAGGTCTGTAGCTTGAATCATGTCAACTGGATTTATATTTTCTTAGTGGAAACGTTTCACTCCTTATCCAAGGAGCTTCTTCAGTTGGATAAGGAGTGAAACGTTTCCACTAAGAAAATAGAAATCCAGTTGACATGATTCAAGCTACAGACAATTCCACCTGGATGACTGAGAACCTTCATAGACATATTGTTTCAGGTCATGTTCTTCAGCTAATGCCATTAAGAATCGTCCCCTTGTGGGGGGAGATGGGCGGTGATATAAGTTAGAAATAATAAATAAATAAATAAGAATCAGTATAATTAACTGTTAAAATCTATGGCAGTGTTTTTCAAACTTGGCACCTTTCAGATGCTGGCTGGGGAATTCTGGGAATTGAAGTCCACACATCTTAAAATTGCCAAGTCTGAAAAACACTGACCTATGGCTTGGTACATGACAGATAAACTATTATTTCCATCATCATTAAAATACATAAATTAGGGCCAGATGTGCAGTGTGCACATTAACATCATTTGTTAGTGATGAACAACTATAATAATTTTATTGAATTAAGAATACAATGGTGATTCATCAAATCATAGTTTTAATACTGAGAGAACTGAAAGCTTTTTCCAAACATGAAACAACTTGAAACTTTTTCTAAAGCTGTTCAGTGATGGAATCCTTTGATTAAAAAAACACAAGGCACTATTACTATGATGCACTGATGCTACAATGGCCCTTTTAATTAAAAAGTACAGTTTTGTTACATTATTTGATACAACTCATTTCAAAACATCTGAGGGTCACACTGGGTACTTCAGTTTGTTTTTCCTGTTACATCAGTATACAAGTTATGGTGCTGTTCTTGAGAACCCTGTTGATGTAAGTCTTGTTCTCTTGAAACAGAAGAACTAGAAGAAACAATTTGTTCAAATCAGGTTTATTTCAGGAAAGTTATTAAATGTGAAGTGTACATAGCCCTGACAGTTTCAGAAAAGGGCAGGTGTGGATATTTGTTTAAAAAAAATCAGTATGTGAAGGTATGTCTCTAGCTATATAAAGATAACAATGCCTCTTGGTGGTTAGGATAACTGAATCAAATTAAACAGTAACAAGAATGAAGATACGCAGATTTCTTCCTTTATTCCAGATATTCAAATGTATTGAAAAACTACTTGGAAAGTATGTTAAGCTCAAAATAAATCAAAGCTCATCTGTTCATGGAAAGTGATGCAACTAAAGGATCTCCTAACAGGATCATTCAGCATTAGAGCTGGAGAGAAGATTGGATATTTCTAAAAGTTAATTTTTTTTCCAGTTGGAAAGAAATTTGAAGCCTTCCTTAGGTATTAACAGAACTTAAGTTACCTACAAACCAGATTTGTAATTCACCTTCATTTCAGGATCCTAGCAGCAAGAAGTACAGCCTTAACAAACGCATCACCTTCACACAGATAAGTAAGCCCATCTGTCAAAGGATGATTGCATGGAAGGGGAAGCAGGAATTAGGTCCATTCAGCTCGGTAGAAGTTTATTAGAAGTTAATATTATGTTTGCATGCTGATAAGCATCTGATCAAAATGGTCCATTTTGATAGCTTTCATCCAAAGGTGCAAGCAGGGA
Source organism: Charina bottae (assembly GCA_023362775.1). Lineage (NCBI taxonomy): Eukaryota > Metazoa > Chordata > Lepidosauria > Squamata > Charinaidae > Charina > Charina bottae. Next base: position 164,209,598 of record JALMGJ010000001.1, on the reverse strand, counting down.
ATGCTTTCTTCCTCAAACTAGAGACCATCACCATCAGAGGGAGCCATCTCTGGTGGTGATACACTGGTGATTGCCATTATTATTGTTTAAGAGCCAGGTGGCTTATAAATAAAATAAATAAAATAATTTTTAAAATAAATAAAAATTCTGGCCCAAGGGCTTTGTTTTTTCCCTTTAACCCTGTGTTTCTCAACCTTAGCAACTTTAAGACGTGTGGACTTCAACTGGGGAATTCTGGGAGTTGAAGTCCGCATGTCTAAAAAGTTGCTAAGGTTGAAAAACACTGCTTTAACCTGTTCTTTCAATCAACATTTCAGTAGTTCACTATACTAATGATCACCTGTAACAATAATAATCCTTTCAGAAGTTCAGAATCCTTGTATTTAAAACTTTTCTGATGAAACAAAAAAAACAAAAACAAATCAGTCCAACATATATAAATGTTTTCTATCATGTGTTTTATAATGCATTTCTCATTCTGGAGTATGAATATGGCATTCAGGATCAATTTCAGAAAGCTTTAACTCTAAATTCTACACACAAGCTTTAAAAAAGGAACTTAAAAAAAGTTTAATGTTAAGTGGAAAGTTTGGCAACTCTTTTTAGAAATAAAAGATTCAGACTGGATTTGCTCTTTGTAATCAGAACCACAACCTTAGTGCAATATGATATTTATTTCTTACAGTAATTTTGGTTGCCATACAAGAGTAGTAAGGATTAGGGAAAGTGCAAGTTACAGGAGCTTCATTTTGTTTTATCAGTTGGAAATTAGAGGAATTAAAGCACAAAAATTACAGCAACATAGATAACGTGAACATAGTTGTTACACAAACCATACCAAAAACATTACTCTCTAGAAAAGAAAAAAAAGATGTAATGAGAAAATTATCATTATTAGAGGCTCATACACAGAGTCATTGCCAGATCAACTGGATAATGCTTATTTGTAAAGGAACTCAGAAAAATCACTTTTATTAACTTAAGTACCACAAAGAGCTAGCTTCTGTGATATGTAAATTCTGTAAATCAACAGTCACATATAGTCATTTTATAATATATGAATCAAAACTAGACACCTAGGGAAAGGAGTCTGTGTAGTTATACACAATTTACATCTTGTGTGATTTTGGTATTGTATACACAAATATTACAGAAACTAAGCATGTAAATGCAATTTATTAAATTACAGTATATAAACAAAAGTTGTTCCTAAAACCTGGAATATCATAACAAGATTATTTTTATCACTGTATTTTGCCCCATCAAAGTAGCATAATGTTAAAAGGGCCAATCTACTCCTGACATTTTCAACATTGACCAAAATGCTAGGAGACAATGCTGCATCTTTTACTATTGCTTTCTATTATAAAGCCATCAAACAGTGCTAAAGACTATTTCAGCTTGCCCAAGGTGTTTTTCTTGATGTAAAGCAGTTCCTTGCAGGCCCTATTACTCTCTGGATCAAAAGACATTATGTAAAAATGAATTATTTCATTAGCTCTTTGATGTTTAAAGTCTTCTCTAATAATTATACTGTACTCACTATTTAAGTGCCTGAAAAAGATACATGGGCAAGAGACTCCTTTTAAGAAAGGGAGTACCATCACCTATAATTTGTTTACATATCGCCATATATTAAACAGTAAAAGGTTATGATTAACAGCAGCTTAAAAGTAATTTTCCCTTTTTTTTTCTCCTATCACTTGTCCTAATGCATTTTCCGGCACATTATAGAGGTAACACCAACTGCATTCAAAGAAATAAAAAGGAGCATGGCATCATGGTTTATTTACTGAATTCTGCATTATCACCAAATGGAAGACAATGATGTCAGAATCATCTTATTTTTACACCCTTCCCCTGCCCCACCAAAAGAAATTTGGATGATTTTTGTTGTTGTTGTCATCAAATATGTGAACATTGTCCTCTAGATACAACATTATATCAACATTTCAATGGTTTTGCACTGAAACTTGATTTTAATTACAAATCCATTTGGAGTATTCAAGTGTGGATAGAAATCTGAAAAGGGTCTAAGAGACAATAACTTAAAAGACCAGTTTTGATAGCAGAAGGAGGGGGGGTGACTATTTTTTATAATTATCCACTGTATTGTTAATTGTTACCAGGTTTGAAGAGACACATCATCTGAAGAAGTTTTAGCAAAGATAGAAAATATAACACAGCTCTGCTGGTTCAGATGCATCCAAATGATATTGATTTAAAAAGGTCAAGACTTAATACTTATTCCACAGAAATAGTAGTAAACCACAAAAGTATTTTTTTAAATTTCTAGCACTGAAGTGGCACAAAGGCTGCCCAGTAGACCAGCCACTTATATTCTTAAAATATTGTGCTTATAAACTATCTGTACAACTATTTAAACTTGCAATAAAGAAAGATATTGAAATTGCTGAACTTTATGTACTAATTCTAGGGCTGTTGCAGACCCCTAATTAGACATTCAGTTGTGAGAAAATAAAATTATAATTAGAGATAGGCTGGGACATATTAAAAAATGAACGATGCCTTCCAATTAAATGATTAAGCAACCACACATGTACAGGCTAAATTATTCATGGAACTGTGAACCACAACATTGCTAATGTGGATTATTTATGGTGGGAGAGAGAGTATGTAAAGAGAATATTCTGAATTTCACAGAAGCAACCAAATCTGAAAACATATATGCCTGGAAAAAGCACTTTTGTACTTTTAAAAATCCACTCTAAATTTCATAAACAGTTTTGAACATAATTTTGTCTTAACCTTCTCTTTTCTTTAATTTGCAAGATCTAGGACTAAATGGATTCTCCTAAAACACAGTAGTTTGTATGGGAAGGAAGCACAGAAGAATCCTGCAGTTCAATTTTAAGCAAAAGATTATTAATAAGACTCTTGATCTCCATTTTTAGAAAAATTGTCCCTTGCATATATAATAGGTACCTACTGTTTTCATGAAACTATTTCAGTAACGTGTACTTTTATTAGTATTTTCATTTCATACTTCTTACAGACGCCAGGCAACATCTTCCTAATACAATAAGACAGTAAAGATTTAAATCCACTTCCATAAGTAAACAGGCTTGTGCCACGCAGATTCATCAAGAGCTGGTTTCCTTAAGCAGGCAAGAAAAAGCAGGTCAAAGATCCAAAGAACTTCTTCAAGGTGAAGAAGCCACCTCTGTACAGTTAGTTTTGACTGCAGCTTGTGCATTGATTTGTGCATCCACATACAAAATTGCAGAAGGGAAATTCACCATGCTTTCTATGACACTACGGGGATCACAATTATAATAAAGTCCACTATCACACGTGATCACTTTGATCCAGCAAAAGTAACCTTTACATAAAACAAAGTTCTTTAAAAAGTGGAACTTAACTCTATTTGGGAAGCGAAAACACCGCTCCCCCCACCCAAAACCCACCCTCACTGATGCCCTCGTAAAAAGAGAAGACATCTAATCTTGGTACCTGTTTCCACCTAAAAGAAAAGGTCTTGTGCAATATTGTCCAAACAACTCAATCCTGTATGAGAGAAAATTAAAACAGGCTTGAAAAATGCTTACTATTTTGAAAATTCGAACCTGAAATACTTACCTATCATCCCAGTCCATCACAAAGAAACCTTGAAAAGATCTTACTTGAACTACTATCTTACTGTGCACAGATATCTTCCATTCCAATTTCTTACAAATAGTTTTACTTTTATTTTAGGCAGCTAAGATCTCTTACATAGCTTTCACACATCATACTGCATTATAAATGAAAAGAAAGCATACCTAAAAACTATCCGGCAATTTGGAAAGGCACTAAACATAAATGGAAAAAAGTCAAGTAACAGAATTACACTGGATGACAAGAACTAACTTCATTTCCAAAGAAATCAACATCATAATCAAGCCAAAAACATCTGACATTTTTTTTAAATCTCTGGCAATGCTATGAATGTATAGAAGTTTTAAAAAAATCAGTAAATACATCATGAAAAACGTGAATGTCAGCAGAAAATTAAATGGCAGAACTAACCGGGAATCAGTATAGAAAAACTGAAAGGAGGAGTTGTCTGACCACAGCAATGGGACTGAGTCCAACCATCATATGAAATATTAGTCATATGAAAGCAGATTGCAGAAAGAGCTGGACACAACATGTTATAGTACATGGAGAAATACCTTTGGGTTTTAAACCAAAAAGATGTTGACACATTATTTTTCAAGCAGAAGGGCATTTCTAACAGAAAACCAATCCATACATTAAAAAAGGAATGATATTTGTGTGTGTCCCAGCAATAAAAATATAAACTTTTGAAATAATATCAATATAGTCAGAGCTTACAAATTCGTTTTTTTTAAGTTCACAATTATTTCCGTTCTTTATTCTCTCTCTTACTTGCCCCATCCATTTTTAAAATATTTGGTCCCATTAATGTGGATTGACATGAGATTGATTCTGGACATAGGTTTGCAATCTAACTGATACTTTTTAATTTGGTGCTACTCTTGGGGAGCCAAGGCATTTGGGGTGTTTTGATACCAGCCTATCTCTATTTATAACAAAGGTTTGTGAGGCAAGACCAGCCATTCTTATCTGTCCAACAGCTGTTTCAAGGCTCTTTCTATGTTCATTCTGTGACCAACCCTAGTCACTCCAAGGTCTATCAAGTCTTCCTTCTGAAGGTTTGGTAAGTGAGTGCCATCTATTTCATTATCCATAAAGGTCTCTTTATGTTCACCTAAGTTTAAACTTTCCAACCAATCTGCCACATCTGGTTTAGTCCACAGGTGGACAGGTTTAGTTGTAAAAGGCTTATTTGAGACTGGCTGTTGCAATATTGAGGGAGAAGGAGACCTGCTGCGCCCTGTATTCAAAGCAAAGAGGTCTCCAGAAGGAGGCTGGCTGGGTAGGCTAAAAACATCAGGAGTTGGAGAAGGAGATGCAGCTGGAACAGCAGCAGTCAGAGGAGCAGGCAGGAGGTCTTTACTTATCTCTGTTGGTGAAACCACTGGGCTTGGAGCATGTCTGGCTCCTGATGTCCTGCTATCATAGTCCGGGACTCTGCTCTGCAGGGTGATGGGCTGGCTAGTTCCAGGCCGAACAGTAAAAGTGATGGTTGAACTCCGAGTACCTGAGACTGTGCTCATGACTTCTGTGCTCCTGAAACAAAAATGAACAAAAAATATTTAGACTTTCATTAAGTCACATAGATTAATCTCAGCGCTATTCCATATTAAAAGTTAGAAATATATGTATATATGTTATAAATGCATACAACTTTATAAAAACAAAACAGTATCAACATTATAAGCAACTTTTAAAATGTTTTAAAAACTAAAGGCTATTATCTTAAATATACTATTAACATCCTATGACATGCCATTAAAATGCTTGTCAAACAGAATCAGGTAACAGTTCCTTTAGAAGATCCTCAGAAACAAAACAATGGACACAATCGGAGAGTTAAATGTCATTTTTGTTATTGTAATGTCATTTTTGTTTACTGCCCACATCTCATAAAAAGGAAGGAACTTGCAATACAAGATGGCACCTTGCTGAATATCGTATGCCAAAGCTATGGTGTTAAATGTGCTAATGGTAAATCCTATCAGGTAATCCTAAGAATATTATGAATACTTCTAGCCCTTCTTACTTGCCTATACAGGTGGTCCTTGCTTAACAACCACTTGGTCAGTGACCATTTGAATGAGTGGTACTTATGACCAGTCCTAGAAGTTCCAGCCATTGCAGCGTCCTGCAGTCATGATTGCCATTTGTAACCTTCATTGCTGGCTTCTGACAAGCAAAGTCAATAGGGAAGCCAGCAGGAGGTTGCAAATGGTGACCATGTGACGGTGTGCTTAATGACGGTGAGGGATTTGCTTAACAATGGCAACCGGAAGTGCTGGAACTGCCATTGCTAAGTGGTGCAATCATGTGATGTCATGCTTTACAACTACATCACTTAGTGATGGATATTCCAGTCCCAATTGCTGTCGTTAACCGAGGACTATCTGTATGCTTTTCATAAGCACGTGGCACCAGCATATCTTATTTGCAAAATAAGAATGAAACATTTCTGGTGTGTTTATATTTATCTTATAAATGATAAGTTGTACATATTCATTTATTCACTTATTGAAGCAAATAATTCATTAAGTTGAGTTAGATACAACATTATAGCATCACTCTGGTTTCTATGTATTGTCGAAGGCTTTCACGGCCGGAGTTCGATGTCTGTTGTGGGTCTTCTGGGCTGTGTGGCCGTGTTCTGGAAGTTGTGGTTCCTAACGTTTCGCCAGCATCTGTGGCCAGCATCTTCAGAGGGCAGGAGCACAGACAGAAGCGAAATCTGTGCGCCCAGGTAGAGTGGCAATGTTTTGTTTGTTTTCTATTTATAGAGCTAAGTTATAGGAGATTAGGTGGGGTTTTTCAGGACTGTGTTTTTCAGGACTGGTAGCCAGGTTTTGCTAATTTTTAGACTTTCTTCTTTTTTATTGTAACTGTGCTGGTGTTTGTGAATTTCAGTGGCTTCTCTGTATAATCTGGTGTAGTGGCTTTTGGTGTTGTCCAGTATTTCTGTGTTTTCAAATAGGATTTTGTGTCCTGTTTGCTTGAGAGCATGTTCAGCTACTGAAGATTTTTCCGGTTGCTGTAGTCTGCAGTGTCTTTCGTGTTCTTTTATCCTGGTGTGAATGCTTCATTTTGTGGTTCCGATGTATACTTGTCTGCAGCTGCATGGTATGCGGTATAGTCCTGCAGCGGTGCGGGGGTCCCTTTTGTCTTTTGCTGATTTTGCTATTTGAAAACACAGAAATACTGGACAACACCAAAAGCCACTACACCAGCACAGTTACAATAAAAAAGAAGAAAGTCTAAAAATTAGCAAAACCTGGCTACCAGTCCTGAAAAACACAGCCTGCAAAAGGTCAACGAACTCAGTCCAACCACCAGGACATGGGAATACTTCTCACAATGAACATGCTAATCACGCTCATCAGCCACTCGTTAACATTTCAACACAACAAAAAACCCCACCTAATCTCCTATAACGTAGCTCTATAAATAGAAAACAAACAAAACATTGCCAGTCTACCTGGGCACAGAGATTTCGCTTTTGTCTGTGCTCCTGCCCTCTGAAGATGCTGGCCACAGATGCTGGCGAAACGTTAGGAACCACAACTTCCAGAACACGGCCACACAGCCCGGAAGACCCACAACAGCCATCACTCTGGTTTCTCTTTAGATTGTATAAATCTTTTACCAAGCTCTGGCGTGGGCTGGTCCATGAAGTCACGAAGAGTCGGAAGCGACTGAACAAATAAAAAGATTTCCATGCAGAAGAACAATTACTTTATGTTTCTTTGTTCTAATTTAATTCTTTTTGAGGCTGAAATCTTATCCCTCCTTAGCAATAAGATCCATGGACCAAGAGGTTACAGTTCAGGTGACTAACCATCTATTTAAGTGCAATATGTTCTATAAAATGAAGTTCACCATGAGATTAGCCATTGATTTCAATGGGAGGGACTGCAATCATGCTTCATGTGTTTATGGCAATTAAGGAACTTGTAGAAATGCCTAAATAGTAATACTTTGTTCTATACTTCACCTCCTGTTAATACCCTATGTACAGTACATGTACATGTTATGCAAAATTATTCTTTCACATTATATTATTGCATTATATCAGTAAATATTCCCAATAAAAAGCAGTAGGTGAATTTTAATTATTTTGAGCTATTTTAATAGGATTTAAATACAGTGTTATTTACAAAACAAAATTTACTAGCAGAAAGTCTGTTACAATTGTTTGGCTACAAAATTATCACCCCAAATTTCCATGTTCTTTTAAGACAAGCAAAACAATCTAATATCTTCATTTAGAAGTAAGTCCTACTGAGTTCTACAGGCCTTTTTCATAACTATGTCCTGATATTTGCATGTGCTTCCAAGTTGGTGGGATGTGGATAACAGTAAATTAGTTTGCAAAATAATCTTTAGATTAGAGATCCATAGCTTGTTTAGAGGCTATTCTAAAAAAGCATGCTTGGGGTAAAACTGGTTTTTGGTTTCACTTGTGACATGCTGGCCACAATGTGCCCACACTGACTGGCATTGTCCTTAATGTTAACAGGAAACGGTACATATGGCATGGGTCTGACTAGGGCTGATAATCTAGTATACAACTTTTCTAATTTTAAAAAGCATGATATGAAATCTTCAACTGGGCAAAGCCATGATGGGTGACTAAACTCAGTATAAATGGCCCACCGGCAACTGTTGGGGTGGGATGACAAAACCAGCGCTTTAATGCCAGGTTGCAAGCTCTACCCCTTTTACATATTCTTTGTGATGTAAGGGGTGGAGCTTGAATGAGATGTCAGGATGCTCATTTCATTATTCTGATTAAACCATTGGATTCTGCAGATGCCTTTGCTATGGGCCCATCTGATGTTAACACATGAGGAGGCTTGAGCCTTGGAATCTAAGAGATGTAGGAGGAAGCAGAGGAAGACAGATTAGTCTCCCAACAGAATGAATGGAAAGTGAACATTAAGGAAACACAGTATGGAAGCTGCTTGAAACAGAGTGAAAAGAATTACAGTATGTTACAAAGTTCCAAAGAATTGTATGGAGTTATTCAATGGGAGGTATAAAGAAAGTTGCTTGGTAGAATGATAACATGAATGTGGCTATGGATAAAGGGAAAAACAATGGAATGGTTGTGGTTGCTGCAAAAAAATGAGAAGAGGGTACAGTATATATAAAGAAAAATAATTGCAAACATATGTCAAAAAAGCAAAGATAACACTTATATGAGGCAGAGAAAACAGTTAAGGTTGAAAACTTAAGGTAATAAAGCATACAGGTGATTTGGGGGAAATTTAAAAATTGCTTTGGAAGGGGTTGGAGGACTAAACCAGGAGCCTCCAACAGGGTGAACAGAACCTTTTAAAAAATGATGACATAATTTGAGATGATATTGAAGTGAGGGAATATTATGAGGACTATTTTTGAGATTTACATGGGAATCCAATGATACACTGAACAGTAGAATTCAAATAAATTTAGAAATATTAATGTCCAAGAAAAACATTGATTAAAAGGAAATCCTAAATGAGAATATTGGAAAATGGTAAGATGTAGTTGGCATAACCAAAGGAATCTTAAAATATATAATTTCCTTGTGGAAGGGCTATTGTGACTTGTTTAATCTGTGTCTGAAGACTGAATCTGTGCATGATGATTGGAAGAATGCTGTTAGTGCTCCCTATGTAAAGGGAAAGGTAACAAGAGTGAATGCAAAAACTACAGCGGGATTAAGTTATTAAGTATCTCTGGGAAGGTGCTTGGCAGAATTCTGATTGAAAGGATACCAGAGGCAAAAATGAGCAAAATCAGGAAGTTCAGGGCAGCTTTAGGCTAGGCAGGGAGTGCATAAAGTCCAACAGTCATTGAGAAATGTATGAATGTGTGTGAGTTTATTGCATATTTGTTGATTATGATATGATAAAGTGAATAGGCTTGAACTATGAAATATTTTGTAAGACCATGAACATTGGCTGCTGAATGCAATGAGAAGAGGAGATGACGGAAGTAAAACATGCATGGAATAAATAAAATGCTTAGCCTGTTTAGCAACTGTTCAAAGTTACAACGGTGCTGAAAAAGTAACTTTACAACCGGTCCTTGCACTTATGACTGGTGCAGCATCCCCACGGTCACGTGGTCGAGATTCGAGCACCTTGCAACTGACAGGCGTTTACAACCATCATAATTTGCGCGCTTCACAGCCAGCTTCTGACAACCAGCGTCAATGGAGAAGCCAGCAGTAAAATAGCAAGTTGCGGTCACTTGATGTCTCGCTTAATGACCATGTCATTTAGTGATGGAGTTGCTGGTCCCAATTGTGGTCGTTAAGCATAGGACTATCTGTAGGTGGATCTGAATCTTTGGTCAAATATTTAACAAAAATGGGGAAATGGATGCGGAAATTTCAAGATGTGCAAAAGCTAGTATAAAGATAATAAATAGTACACAGCATGTTGTAAGGAATGAATGCTTGTCAAAAGAAGTGAAAATAAATGTATAAGAGAGCGATTAGAGTTGGATATGTCAAGGGAAACATAAAAATGAAGTGGGAAGGTGGTATTGTCTGTAGCTTGAATCATGTCAACTGGATTTCTATTTTCTCAGTGGAAACGTTTCGCTCCTTATCCAAGAAGTTTCTTCAGTCTTGAATAAGGAGCGAAACGTTTCCACTGAGAAAATAGAAATCCAGTTGACATGATTCAAGCTACAGACAATTCCACCTGGATGACTGAGAACCTTCACAGACATATGGGAAGGTGGTACTTAAGAAATGCATGTGATAAAACCAGAAGAGATAAGGTCAAGAATTGATGGATATTGAATTAATATAGACTGAACACAAAAGTGAGTAACCAGTATGAAGGAAGTATGTTGAGATGGTTTGATCATATAGAGAGAACAAATTAGGACCAATTCATAAAACAAATATATGAAGGCAGAGTGAACAGGTCAAGAGAAAAGGGAAGATGAGAAACTTATGGTTGGGCAGAGTTGATGAGATCCTGAAATACAGATAAGCTTAAAGTGCAAAAAGCCATGTAAAAGTGGTGTATGAATGTGGTGGAAGCAAGAATGATTTACAAGGATAGAAAATATGGAGAAGTATAATGAATGGTGGTGGACTAAACTAGATTGAATTAAATTAAATGTTCTTTCATTTCCCATCTTTAATTTCTTTGGCTTATTATTTCACATTACTTTTCTGCACTTTGCATAATGGAGCATATCCTGAAAGGGAATAGCATGAGTGTGTGAATGTATGTTGAAAAGTAACACTTTTGGATAAAGTATATGCAATGTTAAATGCTTCATTGCATATTACATTCATTTAAAAAAACAAAAGTTAAAATCCTCTAGCTAAGTTGCTACAACTGCAATAGAGAAGCAGGGAGAGTAGAACCCTCTTCACCTCTACTGATGTAAGGTTTTAATTAAAACTAAAACTAAAATTAAAATTAACTGCCCAGAGTCCCCTCTGGAAATGGGGGGAGATGGGCGGTGATATAAGTTAGAAATATAAATAAATAAATAAATAAATAAATAAATAAATAAATAAATAAATAAAATATTTGTATTGTCGAAGGCTTTCACGGCCGGAGTTCAATGGCTGTTGTGGGTCTTCCGGGCTGTGTGGCCGTGTTCTGGAAGTTGTGGTTCCTAACGTTTCGCCAGCATCTGTGGCCAGCATCTTCAGAGATGCTGGCCACAGATGCTGGCGAAACGTTAGGAACCACAACTTCCAGAACACGGCCACACAGCCCGGAAGACCCACAACAGCCAAATAAAATATTTCTTGGACTCCTAAATGTGTATTTGAAATGGCAGATCTGAAAAAGAAATAATTAGGAACTATGGGGAGGGTTGCAGGCTGATAATTGTCAAGCATGCAACAGTTGTGTAAAACTTATTTTCATACCAAAAGGGGATTTCAACCAAATGCAACCAGCAGAAGGACTAGCAATTTTTGTTCATATATAGGCCACTAATTATTATGTATTTATTTGCAATACTACAACTATGCATGATCTACATGAACATGTTTCCAAGACAGACCATCTGAGAACCATCATGCTAGCTGTTGCTATTTCATGATCCCATCCTTTAAAAAGTACAAGAATATATAGAATTATAGAATCACAGAGCTGGAAGGGAACATTTATGCCATGGAATTCGATCCTCTCTTCAAATCAACTTGTCATCCATAGATTTCTTGGTAACAGTATGGAAATGGTTTGCCATTGCCTTCTCCTGCAACATCTTTGACCAATGTCTAGCCAGCCTTTTCATGAAGACTTCCAGCAAAAGGGAGCCCATCACCTACCTACATAACTGAAATTTTAAACCATAGAGATTTCATAGAAATTTTATACCATAGAGATTATAAGGCTCATGAACCTTATAATCAGGAGTAGATGTAGAGTGATATGCTGAGTAAATACAGAGTCTCAACAGCAACACAGAAACAGCATTTAAGTAGCTATAGTCATTTGCTATGATTTGTTCCTCTGAGATGAGACATTTCTCTGTCAGCTGCAGTAATATTTCATATTAATTAAATGGGTTCATTAACACAGATTCTGCCAGATTTAACTGTTATTTTTCTCAAGTGCAAAAAGCACATTTGCAAATAGGGAAGCATGCAAACAAGAAGCCCATCTTCAGAATCAGCCAAAGGCATAAATCTTGTGACATCTTATTTCAGTAGATATCTGTTAAGTTTTTTAAAGAGCCACAGGACCCTTTTGCAGCTGCAGCAGCAGATAAACACAGCCACTAGGACTATGCAAATAATTCCATGGGCACAAAGCTACTTGGCACATCAAGGAGGTTGTACCTCTCAAAGGTTCAGTGATGCTGCTTGGAGGTCTTTCCCCAGTCTTCTCTGAGCATCTTGACACAGCCACACCAAGTTGTGAAGAGATGCCACCCCTTGATGCTTCAAACACTGGGTCTAAAAGGTTGCTTTACGAAACACCACTCTGAATCATTTGCACCAGAAGCTGTAAGACTATAAAACTATGAAAGTGACACATCCCCTATGTCAAAATTAATTTTTTAAATTTATCTATTTTCTATCCCGCCTTTATTATTTTTATAAATAACTCAAGGTGGTGAACATACCTAATGCTCCTTCCTCCTCCTATTTTCCCCACAACAACAACCCTGTGAGGTGAGTTGGGCTGAGAGTGTGTGACTGGCCCAAGGTCACCCAGCAGGCTTTCATGCCTAAGGCGGGACTAGAACTCTCAGTCTCCTAGTTTCTAGCCCATTGCCTTAACCACTAGACCAAACTGGCTCTCACTAAAATACTAACAATTCTTGCTCAGAAGATTATCAATTTAAAAGCAAAGTCCACCTATATTCTCATATGAAACTTTTATTAAAAACAATGAATTTGTGAAAAACCTGATGAACTGTATCCTAAATTACCCTATCAGAGCTGAAATGATCAAAGAAGACATAAACAGTGAGAATAGGATTACCAGACAGCAGATGGCATACTAAGTGCAATCAGATTCACTTAAATCGAGGTCTTCTCTTTCTTTTTCCAGGCAAAAGGTTGTATTTAAAACAATGGAATTGCCCTCTGAGAAGACTATAGCTGCAGTCCTTTACCAACAAACCCAAAGTAAGCTCCAGTGAACACAATGACACTCAGTAACCGTTTATAGGATTATGTGGCAACAAGTTCTATCTATGAAATGCAAGCTTATTCTAAGATTTGTTGATTTCAATTATATTAACAATATAGTTTTACAATCTGCAGCTGCATTGAAGTTAGCTTATCAATTGCTACACCAATACAATATCCATTATGATTATTATATAGGACAGAGCTTTCCAAACTGTGTGTCGTGACAAAAAAGTGTGTCGCCACACACAGCGTGGTGTGCCGCCACACTACCCGGAAGCGGTGGCGCGATCGTGCACGGTGGCCGCCATGCACGTGCATGCCGCCACTGTGTGTGCGCGCGCCGCCGCACGCCCCCGCACCGCCACCGTGCGCGTGCGCCGCCGCACACCCTACGCCGCCACCGTGCGCGCGTGCCGCCGCACGCCCCCCCACGCCGTCGCTGCCACCGCTGGAGTGTCGCCAGCGGTGGCACTTTGGAAAGCCCTGATATAGGATGACCATACATACCATTTTTTTCACATTTCCTGACCGTCCCGTCGTTTTAATATAAATGTCAATTTTGTCCCGTTTTTAAAAAAAATTAGCAAAATGTCAGGCATGGCAAGATTGATTCAGCCAAGATGCAATTATCATTTAAAAAGTGCTTGATTGAGGTGCCTGATGTTGGGTGAGACTAGAGAGGGGCAAGGAAGGCAGAAAGAGAGGGGGGGGAGACAGAGAGAGATGGGGAGAGTGTCCTGTTCCGACTAAGACCGACACGGAAGCGTTATTGAAATATCTTTATTTTACAGTGTACAACAGGCAGACCAGTCCATGTGCTCTTCTTCTTCCTCTACAGCAGAGCTTTCCAAACTGTGTGTCACGACACAAAAGTGTGTCACCACACAAAGTCTGGTGTGTCGCCACACAACCCGGAAGCGCTGATCTTCATCAGCGCTTCCGGGTTTTCCCGCGGCGACACACCAACTGCAGCGCGCAAAACCCAAAAGCAGCAGCAACGCTTCTGGGTTTTTGCGCGCTGCCGCACTTCTGGGTTTTCCCGCGGTGACACACCAACGCCGGTTGGTGTGTCGCCGCGGGAAAAACTTTGGAAAGCCCTGCTCTACAGGTAGGCAAAGTCCAAGTGAAGGGAGGCTGAGGACAGCAACTGGGGCAACAGGCAGGCAAGGCTGGAGGCTTCCCCCTTCTCGGCTGCAGAAGGTAGTCCAGTCTCCAGTGGACCCAGGATCGGGTGACCCGGGTTCCGGGGTCAGCAACCCTTCGGCTCGCAATCCCGGTACAGCAGGCATGTGAGTAGCAGGCATGACGCTGGCCTCCGCACCTGGGCTAGGTGGTTTGTGGACAGCCACACAAAGACACCCACTGCTAGCAGGGGTCCCGCCTTCCAGTGGTGGTCAGCGAAACAATTGTAATCTTCCTTGGCCTTTTCCAACTGTTCTTGGAGTACCTGGTGGCTGGCTTGCAGTTCTTGGAAGAACTGGTCTGTGGCTGGCACGGCTGAGTCTGGAGCAGTGAGGGGAAAGGATCGTGGGTGGAAGCCATAGTTGGCCGCGAACGGGGCCATCTGGGTGGATGAGTGTTGTGTGTTGTTGTACGCGAACACTGCCAAGGCGAGGAGGTCCGCCCAATTGTCCTGTTGATATTTAACATAGCAACGCAGGCATTGCTCCAAGATGGCGTTCACCCTTTTGGTCCCTCCGTCTGATTGTGGATGAAACACCGTGGATAAGTGGCCTTGGATGTTCAAGTTCTGGAGGAGTGCCTTCCAGAACCGGGCGGTAAACTGGGAGCCTTGGTCTGACACCACACTCTTAGCTATGTTATGCAATTTGAAGACGTGCTTGATGTATAAGCGTTCCGTCTCCTGGGCGGTGGGTAGGTCCTCACACGCGATGAAGTGGGCCATCTTTGTCATGGAATCCACCACAACCAGAATGGTAGTGGCGACTTGGGATTTTGGGAGGTCCGTGATGAAGTCCATGGAGATAGCCTCCCAAGGTTGTCCTGGCATGGGTAGAGGCATTAGAAGGCCAGAAGGTTTGCCCATCTGATTCTATGCTCTGCGGCACTCAGGGCAAGATCTCACGTATTGTTTCACGTCATCCTGGATGCACGGCCACCAGAACTCCCAGGAGACCAGGTTCAGTGTTTTGAAGAATCCGAAGTGGCCGGCGGCAGGGTTGTTGTGACAGAGTTGTAAGGCCAGCTTACGTAGCTCTCCTGGGGGTACGTAATAACGGCCTCAGAAGCAAAGTGTCTCATGACTCCAAGTCCAATGGTCAGCTTAATCTGCGGGGAGCTGCAACAACTCCTGCTTCTTCCTCTTTGCCCAGGGGTCTGACTTTTGTTGTTCCCGAATTTGTTGAAGCAGGTCATACAGTACGGTGGTAGCGGCAAACTGCTCTGGAGGGATGATGGATTGGGGCATTGCTGGAGACTCTAAGCGGTCGTATTCGGGCTTACGTGAGTGCATCTGCTCGCTGGTTCTGGCCTCGTGGTATATAGGTCACTTTGAAGTTGAACCATGAGAAGAACAAGGACCAATGGATTTGTTGCTGGTTCAAGCTCCTAGCGGTTTTCAAATGCTCCAAATTCCGGTGGTCGGTCCTCACCTCCACCAGGTGGCGGTCCCCTTCCAAATGGTGTCTCCATACCTCAAATGCTACCTTGATTGCCAGAAGCTCCTTGTCCCAGATGGTATAAGCCTTCTTGGCCAGGGCGAGCTTCTGGGAATGGTAGGCACAAGGGAATAAGGTACCAGTTCTGGGGTCAGCCTGGAGCAGGATGGCACCAATGGCTACATTGGACATGTCCGTTTCAACTATGAACGCCCGGAATGGATCTGGGTGTCTAAGGATGGGCTCGGAAGTGAACGTGAGCTTTAGTCTCTCGAAAGCCCATTGTTCAGTCTCTCCTCAACTGAACTTGGCCCTTTTTCGGAGTAGGTTGGATAGGGGTGTAGTTAATTCTGTGAACTGCGGAATGAAATTGTGGCAGTAGTTAGTGAATCTGAGTAGTCATTGAACATCCTTGGCCTGATGCGGGGGTTGCCAAGATTGTAACGCCTCCACCTTGCCCAGTTCCATAGTGATGCCGGTGGCGGAAATTCGATGTCCCCAAAATTCTACAGCATAGCTTTCCAAACTGTGTGTCGCGACACTTTAGTGTGTCGTGACACACAGTTTAGTGTGTTGCGACACAACCCAGAAGTGGATGTGCGCGGTGGTGCGCATGGCGGCGCCGCACCATCAGCGCTTCCACGTTTTAGCCGAAAACACGAGGCCACCGCCGCTGCCGTGCACGCCTCTGCACACACCCCTGCGCTGCTGCCGTGCACACCCCTGCTGCTGCGTGCACTGCCACCGCTGCCACCGTTGGAAAGCACTTTTCTACAGTTTTGCAGGCAAATTGGCACTTCTCCAACTTGGCATATAGGTGGTTCTCCTGCAGTCGTTGCAGTACAGTATGGACGTGCTGTACGTAGTCGCTAGGCGAGGATGAGAAGATCAGGATGTCTAGGTAGATAATCAGGTACTGGTCCAGGAGGTCCTTGAACACGTCATTCATGAAGTGCATGAAGACAGCAGGGGCATTAGAAAGTCCAAACGGCATGACCGTAAACTCATAGTGGCCGTAATGGGTGCGGAACGCAGTCTTCCACTCGTACCCCTCCTGGACACGAATTAGGTTGTAAGCCCCTCTCAGGTCCAACTTTGTGAACAGGCGGGTGCTGTGGAGCCGTTCCAGGAGTTCGGGTATGAGCGGTAGGGGGTACCGGTTCTTGACCATAATATAATTCAATTTCTGGTAGTCGCAGCACATTCTGAGCTCCCCCGATTTTTTCTTTACAAACAGTATGGGGGCAGCCATCAGAGAAGTAGAGGTTCTGATGAATCCCCTCCTCAAGTTGGTGTCTATGAAGTCCTTGAGGGATGCTCGCTCCAGTTCTGACAGCGAGTACACACACCCCACCGCAAGCTTCGCGCCAGGGACCAGGTCGATGGAGTAATTGTAGGGACGATGTGGAGGGAGGTGGTCTGCCTCCTTCTCGTAGAAAACGTCCACATAGTCTTTGAATTGTGAGGGAAGCTGCGGTTCCGAGGCATCAGTCTGTACTGCGGCGAGGGTGTTGATTGTGTGGGTAGCACACCGCGGGCTTGAGAATTCGACTCTTCCCATAGCCCATGTGATCTGTGGCTCATGTGCCTGGTGCCACACCAATCCCAGCACAAAGGGGCAGTGGGGGGTGGCCACCACATAGAACTCCAGCCATTCCTGGTGGTCCCCCATACACATGAGCAGGCGCTGGGTGGCGCTGGATACGGAGCTGGAGTGGAGCGTTCACCCATTGATGGTTTCCACCACCAGCGGAGGGTCCACCTTGCATCGGGGAATCCCCCACTCTTCAGCGAAGCCCTGGTCCATAAAGTTGAAAGTGGCACTCGAGTTGACCGTGGCTTGGACCCTCAGCGCAGGGTCCTTTGGCACCTGGACGGTGATGGCTATGGACAAGTGTTTTGGAGGAGCGGAACCGGGCAATTGTGACTGGCTGGCCACGAGCTTCGCCCAACTTAACTGCCCTTTTAGGCTGAGCTGAGTCCATTTCCCGGCAGGAAGGCACCCATAGACTTGGCAGGGCAATTTGTGGCGCGGTGACCGGCCTCAGTGCAATACAAGCATAGTCCTTCCCATCGGCAGCAGTCCTTCTCGGCCGGGGTGAGGCGAGGTCGGGCGCCCCCTAGCTGCATGGGCTCCTCTGTGGCTCGTAGGTGACTGGACGGGGCATGTAGAACAGGTGGAGGTGGGGCAAAGCGCCTTCTCGATCTCCGTTGCTGAAGTCGCCTGTTGATCTGGAGACAAAGCTGTGTCAGCCCCTGGAGGGTTTTCAGGCACTCGGTCCGGGCCAGCTCATCCAGGATCTCTGAGGACAATCCTTCCTGGAACTGGTCCAGCAGGGCCAGTTCATTCCATTCTAACTCTTGTGCGAGCACCCGGAATTCACTGATATATTCAGCCAATGACTTAGCCCCTTGCCGCAACCCCCGTAGGTGTCTACTGGCAGTTTGGGCCTTAACGGGGTCCATGTACATTGTCCTGAGCTGGCTGCAAAACCTGTCAGTCATTTAAAAGCGCGTCTTGTTGGAGGATCAGCAGCAAGGCCCATTGCGTGGCATGGCCCCACATGGCTGATCATGAAGCCCACCTTGTGCTGATCTGTTGGAAACTCCTCTGGGCGAAGGCTCTGGTAGAGCTGGCATTGTGTAAAAAACGCCGGAAACTTAGCTAGAGTCCCATCAAATTTCTCTGGCACTTGAACAGGGCACTTGATTCGCAGGTTGGCAACTGGGGCAGCCGCGGCTGGTTGCGCTTGCAGCTGGGCCAATTGCGTGCTTAGCAGGGCGACCTGTTGACTCAATTGTGCATTTTGCTGGCTGAATTGCGTGACCTGCTGCGATAGCTAGGCATTCTCCAGCGAGAGCTGTTGTTCCATGACTCCTTGGCAGCAGAACCAGCGAGGCACAAGAAAAGGAAAAGAGACAACAAAGGAAAAAAAATTAACAATAACGCTTCCTTCCTTCCCAGTGGGGAAGGGGTGGCTGGAGACAATCTGTCCTGTTCTTCCTCTACAGGTAGGCAAAGTCCAAGTGAAGGGAGGCCGAGGACAGCAACTGGGGCGACAGGCAGGCAAGGCTGGAGGCTTCCCCCTTCTCGGCTGCAGAAGGTAGTCCAGTCTCCAGTGGACCCAGGATCGGGAGACCTGGGTTCTGGGGTCGGTAACCCTTTGGCTCGCAACCCCGGTACAGCAGGCATGTGAATAGCAGGCATGGCACTGGCCTCTGCAGCTGGGGAGGATGCGGTGGGCAGACGAGATGGTAGGGCACTGGTCACAATGTCACAGTAGGCGGCCCAATCGGCCCGGGCTGGGGAGCTATCCGCGGTGGGTCCGGGCAAGTCGGTTGCGGGGCACAGCGGGGAGGCTGGGCGAGCAAATCAGGTGGGTGAGCTTACTGCAGCTGCAGTCCCATCTGCAATCGGTGGCTCCCTTTCGGAGCGGCGCGAGTCAGCTGGCAAGGCCCGGGGTCTGGAGGCTTCGGCGACGACTGTGGGACGCAGTTCAGGAGCAGGCAGCAAGGCAGACTCAAGGTAATTCTCTTGAACAGGGTCTACGACGGCTGCAGGGTTCGGCTCGGAGGTGGCTTCGGAGGCAGTGGTGCGTCTCAGCTTCGGAAGGCCATGTGGTGAGGAAGTGTCTTGGGCATACTGGCAGCAGGTAAGGATGGTTGTCTCTGGCAACCTTGGCTTGACGCACAGCCCTTTTATTTTGGATTTTGCGCCGCTGGAGGGCAGGGGCCTCTCTGGCCTCCTTTGGTGCACGCTGATTGGCGGGGGTGCCTCTCCTTCCGGGTCCCATCCAATCAGTGCTTCCGATTCTTCCGGCATTTTCGCACCGAACCCACTGCTTCTGTTTGCCGGCTCCTCTTCCAATTCGGAGTCCGACATGGCGATGGGGAACGGCGTGATCCGGACAGAGAGAGATCTTTGCCACCACCTCTGCTCTGCTCTTAGCTGGTCGCTCTCTGCTCTCTGTTTGTTTTATTAAAATGCGTTCAGGATGTGATCCCGCCCCCTTTTTTAAAGAGTGAAACTGATTATTTCTCCAGCTCGGCAAGAGAGAATCTTTCGTTTGGGATTGTGGGAGAGAGAGAAAGAGGGAGAAAACAAAGCAGCAGGAGGAGGGAAGGCAGAAGGAAGAGAAGCCTCGCCGGGCGTGGAGTTTTTGAATCCTCCCTTCCCTGCCTCTCTTCTCTCCCCCCTCTCCTCCTTCCTGCGATCCATGATGTTACAAAGCCCATGAGCTGTGCTTTCCCCATTCGCCTCCTGTCAAATACAGTCCCCCCTCTACGTCTACCTAAATTTCTGTATGAGTTCTATCACTGAAGAATAATTGTTAGCTCAATATGTTCATGTAATAAAACTTTTTTATTTTAACGAAAACAAAAATATTTTTATATATACAGTACTCTGTTTAAGGACCAGCAAATGGATCTTAAAAACTCTTTAAAACTTTTTTATCATCTTACTTTTTCATGAATACAGAATATTACATAAGTTTAACCCCATCCCATTTTTGCCATCCCAATGTCCCGTTTTTGTCCCAAGGAAATATGGTCAGCCTATTATTATATTAACAGTAACAGAATCAGCATCAGGTTTTGGGGCTATCATAGATAACACCAGTGACCTCTTTGACAGCAGCACTGTCCCTTCTTCTTGGAGCTGTAGGTCACCAAAAAAAATCCAGACTAGCTATGGCTAGATCTGCTTTCTAATTCTCCCACATAGTTCTTAGTGTAGTTATACTATCTCATACCCCAAATGCCTTGTGGGAGAATAAAACTAGTAAGTACCAGCCATGGCCACTCAAGCTCTACAGCTAAAGAAAGTACAGAACTGTGTCCAGGTGGTTCTAGCCAACATTTTTAATTGGCAGGGAAGTGGGCAGGAGGCCCTCCTGACAGGGTCAACCCTGGGCAATTGTAACCTAATATTAAATACTCCTAGCTACTTCCATTTTATATTTTTAAATGTCAGGGGAAATTTTGTTTATAAAACGTGCTTTCTTTCAAGTAGTTAAGAATAGCAACTGATACTCTCATAGTCTTTCAGATATTTTATTCGAAGAGCCTATTAAACATGCCATGTGTTATCTGTTATCCTGTACTGTTTATCTTTTCATGCAAATTACCTTTCTAGTGGTCACACTAGCCAGGAATTTGAGGAACTGTAATCTTAATATATCTGGAGTGTACTGGTTTGGGAAGAGCTATACTCCCACTAACTGCATGGCCTTTGATTCTTTGTCTATGGTCTCTCTGATTTTTTGTCATCCTTAAACAATTTCCTTTCTGCTAATCGGTATGTTCCTCCTATTCCTTTGCTCCAAATTGCTTTGTTTTTTTCAGTGATATATATATCCCCCACCCAATATTTCTTAAAACTCATTTTCACAGCAGGTTAATATTTATTTACATGGAAAACTATATGCCAAAACACTCCATTAATGGCCCTGGGTTGCTTTCAAGGAACAGCAAAGGCATTTATAAAAACAGCGTTAAAATGTAACAGAGATGAAATAGAAACACCAAAACTGAAATACTAAAAGGCGTGGAAAAATATGTTTGAGTCCCTTCCTAAACTGTAGTGAAGAGAGGGGTTACTTCAACCTTAGTGACACATATTCCATAATTTGGGGCCTGTGCCACATTTATGGGCCTGCGCAGTTAATGGTTGATGCCAAATATAACTGACGCAGGACCCGTCAAAATAGTGTCCTACCACTGGCCTAAGAGTGCAGTGAAGATTATACAAGACTAGGCAGTCTTCTAACTTGTTTGTGGCTATGTAAGACTTTATACACTATTTAGTTAATTATTTATTAGACAAGTGGCTGCCAAATTGGAAAGACTTATCAGAACGCAAATAATATTAAAAAATATGCTATGGGAAAGTACATTACAAAACGTTTCAGCACCAGCAGTAGCCAGCAAACACTAAAGCTGTTTTATCTTGGGGTAAGGCTATGCCAGGTCACTTTCCACCAGGTAAGCCATTAATCAGCTGTTACTGAGAAAGGACCATCCTTGCCACCAATGTTTTAGTGACTGTCTAGCATCAGCATTAGGCCTATATACTGCACTAGGCTGCAAATCTGTTCCTAAAGGGAGACTGAAATTCCATTCAGAACAGGTAGACCTCCAAAATTCTCAGGTTCACCCATAGAAGCAGTAACAACTTGATCTTGATTACATTCACCTTACAGAGGTGTTTTGAATATCTTTTTACTTTACCTGTGGAGCAGGTAGCTATGTTTGAAGATTTTAATGAACTTTTAGATATTTGATTGTTGTGGGTTTTCCGGGCTGTGTGGCTGTGTTCTGGCAGTTTTGGTTCCTAACGTTTCGCCAGTAGCTGTGGCTGGCATCTTCAGAGGACAGGAGCACAGTTAGAAGATTCTCTCAGTGCCCAAGTGGAGGGTGTGTGTTCCTGCTGGTGTTTATAGCTGCTGAGAGGGTGTGTGTCTTCTGTGGGTCATTTACAAGAGATTAGAAGAGGGTTCTTTGTGGTGACTAGGGGGTGTGGTGCTGTCGTGTGTGGGATTAGCACATCAGATGTGTGGGATTAGCACATCAGAACCCTCTCCTAATCTCTTGTAAATGATCCACAGAAGACACACACCCTCTCAGCAGCTATAAACACCAGCAGAAACACACACCCTCCACTTGGGCACAGAGAGAATCTTCTAACTGTGCTCTTGTCCTCTGAAGATGCCAGCCACAGCTACTGGTGAAACGTTAGGAACCAAAACTGCCAGAACACGGCCACACAGCCCGGAAAACCCATAACAACCATCGGATTCCGGCCGTGAAAGCCTTCGACTATACATTTTAGATATTTCATTAGCTTGTTCCAGCTAAATATAACTTTTGTACATAGAAAGGGTTAAAAGTTTATATGTTGGAGTTTAATTTGGTAGAGATATAGTGACTTAAATCCTTTACAGCAAACATATACTTTTTTTTCCAACTCCACACCAGACTTGTTCCTGACTTGATTATTTTTTAGTATATCAATCTTTAGTCGAAGGGATAGATCAGAGCTTTCCAAACTGTGTGTCGGGACACGTTAGTGTGTCGGCTGCAGTGTCTGGGTGTGTCGCGACTGCTGCTGCCTCTGAGTCCTGCCAGGATTCCGCACAGGTCCTAGTGCCTGCCTTGTGCCTTGCTGCCTCCAAACCTGCTGTGATTCTGCACAGGTCCAAGTGCCTGCCTTGTGCCCTGCTGTAAGAGTGTGTCATGAAATGATGCCCTGCTGTAAGAGTGTGTCACGAAATGATGCATGTCTAAAAAGTGTGTCACCAACATGAAAAGTTTGGAAAGCTATGGGATAGATAAAAGCTATATAGGCTCTACTGCAATAACTGTTCATGCAGCAGTAATTTTGTCAATTACTATAAAAAAAGTAATACTAAGTATTCAAGATGGCATTTAGATACATCATTACTAAAATAACCATTTTTATAAAACAGATGAAGCAAGACGTTAAGGAACTTCTCAGTACATATGTTAGACAACCTACACAGGAATTATACAAAGTTTTATATCTGTTAAACAGGAACTTTATTCCCTTTATGCACTTAGTACAGAATATACACTAAATTGCATAAAGCAGAGATATTCAGAATGAGTAGAAAGATCTGGTAAATTATTGGCTTCTTGACTGAAACTAGTACAACAAAGCAATATTATTTCTACTATCAAGGATGCTCAGGGTAAACTATACAATGATTATGATCTAATAAATCAGCAATCTTTTGATTTTTTTTACATTCCACTTCAGATACTGAGTCAAAGGTAACTAAGAAATTATTATTTTTATACGATATTTCCCAATATGGTTTAAATATATGAATGTGAACTTGAGATATATACCCAAAATGGGAATATAAATATATACAAATATAAACATAAAGAGTGAAGGATTTACCAAGCACGGGGTTAGGGAAAAAATTGTTTTATGATTGAAAGGTAGTGCCACCATGGATTTACAATCTTGAATTGATGATATGTGTCAGCTGGGAATCAAAGTAACAGAAAGCTTGGTAAATATTATTCCATATGGTCACTATGTAATGCTGTGTTTAAAAACTGTAATGCTTTCCATGCGTATTATAACGTGTTCTTGTCTCTTTTTCCTCTTCTTTTTTGTTCTTTTAACATCTTCTTTCTTCCTCTAAAGCAATAAAAGTGTTAAAAAACTTACCTGATTGCAGCACAATTATATAAATATTGAGGTATTTAAAATTTAGAAATACACCAAAGAGAGAGGAAAATTCTACTCCAAACATGCTGTTTTAGTTAAGAGCAGGGCTTTCCAAAGTTTTCCCGCGGCGACACACCAACCCGGAAGTGCCGCCGTTGCGGCAGTGCGCAAAAACCCGGAAGCGCTGCTGCCGCTTTCAGGTTTTTGCACGCCACCGTTGGTGTGTCGCCGCGGGAAAACCCGGAAGTGCTGATGATGATCAGCGCTTCCGGATTGTGTGGCGACACACTTTTGTGTCGCGACACACAGTTTGGAAAGCTCTGGTTAAGAGTTTCAGCCTGGCAACATTGTAACTACTGTTAATTTTATTAGTCCCCTTATCAAAGCAACCATGGTAGGATACAACAAATAGGATAAATTGAGGCTACATCTGCTGTAAATTGTGCCATTCTTGTCTTCTTCCCTTCTTCATTGCCATTGGTTCTGTTCTATTAACATTCTCATTTTTCACTGGATCCAGCACTATTACATTGTCTGGTTCAGAAGCAAACTAAACATTTACTTGCTTATCTGGGGGAATGGGTACAAAGGTAGGTGGAAACAACTGATTTTTCCTCTGCAGTGGCATCAGGATCTCTCAAGGTTTCTTACTTTGGTGCCTGGATCAGTTCAACAAAAATGATATTGTGATGATATATCAAACTTCCTCATATTGAGGCACATTTTCAGATAAATCTGACACAAGTTAACTAATTTGTTCTTTTGTGTGTATCTTTTATGGATTCAATTAAATTATGGAATGAATTTGTTCTTCTGGCAATAATCTGTCTGATTCAAGAAAATCATAGTAGATGACAAAGTATTCATTTTGTGGACATCTGAAGTCCATCCAAACTTTTACAGCACAGTTATACAGATAAATTAGATGTTCCTGTTACAGAAAAACATAACTCAAGTTTTCTAAAACATGTAAACTTTTCCTGTTCCAGGATTTAAAAGATAATAATTTTAGGATGTAATTGTATATTTGTAGGTTGCAGGTTAAATCTGCAACAAGCTACAGATTAATATATACCACAGGAAGCACTCTGTAGAAGAATGCAGCTCATCACTACATTGAAAAGTGACCGTGAAGTATCACTGTATCGTTAGAATTGGTTCCATTAAAAATTGTGACTTCCACCTTACTTGGTAAAAGAACTGTTATGAAAATTCAGTAGTTGTGCTTATAGGCTCCCTGTAGGGCATTTCTATAAGATGTAGAGGGAACTGAAGAAGCATCTGTGTGTCAGGGTTCATAGCTGAATCCTGCCATTAGGAATAGAGAGGTAGTTAAGCGTGTGAGCTGCAGGGAGGGGGGAGGTATACGGAGTGTTGTGGCTTCTGTTGGAGACTGGAGAATGCATCGTCAAGGTCAACCACCTGCAGGAGATGGAGGCTGGGAATGGGGAGTGAAAGTTCTGGACATTGACATCATCGCGGCTGCGAAATTGGCACGCAAGGGGGAGAGTTAAGTTAGCAAGGTTTGGCGGGAATCCGCATTCAGATCTTTAGGAGTGCTTCAATTTACATGTATCCTGAATAAAGCTTAATCTGCATTTCAATGAATTGCATCGAGAAGTGTTTATTAGGGCATTGAAGTTGGGGTCATTACAGAAAGATCTGAATGCCCTTTTATGTCGATTTGTCCTGAGGCTACGATTGCAACTTTATCGTGCCTTACTGGTGAGAATCGACCCTCTATCACTTATCTGTTAACCATCTACATGACAGATAACAGCAGGATGGAGGACTTTGCCACTTGCACCCAGGCAGAGGAGTTAGAGCAACCAGGAACTTCTAGGGACATAGGATTAGTCCCGAAAGAAGAGAAAGCGGTGGCTTTTGAACCAAAAGTTGATCAGAAGAAGGGCTCCAAAAAGGGAGCTAAATGAAGTGGGATCGAGGCAGCTGAGCTCCCCGTGTTATGCACTCCCAAAACCAGAGTGGAGTGGTCTATGGGGATCGGAGGCGGCCTAAAACCAGAGATGGGGAAGCGGGCTACCAAAACCCGAGTTACCCAGTCCCAAAGAATGGCTTCTTTGGAGGCAAAGACTTCCCGTATAGATTTTGAGCTACAAACCATTAGTAAACAAATAGGCATGATTAACCAAACTCTACAACACCTTGTGACAGGTCCTTCCCAAGAAGGAGGAAAAGCTCCCAAAAAGGGGGCCACTCCGACCACCACTTCGGCAGAGAGTGAAACATTGAGCGACAGCGACGAGGAGGAAGACACATCAGAACCTGAGCTTGAGGTGAGACTTCATTCCACGAGCGGGCTGGCCAAGGGGAGAACCTTAGCAGTCAACAAGCTAAAGATGAGGTTTGATGGCGATCCTGGGAAGTTAGCCTGCTTCATGACCCATGTGAGAGGGTTCATGGAAGAGTTTGAGGACTCCTTCACGAATGAGGAAGCAAAGGTACGGTACGTGTCCAGCTTCTTAGAAGGGGAGGCAGCGCAGTGGCTGGTAGCTATGCACGACACTAATGCCAAAGAGCTATTAACTTTTAAGGCATTTATGTTGGCATTAAGGAAGAGATTTGAAGACACCTTATCAAAGATGTCGTCTAGAGTTGAGTTGCAGCAATTGAGCCAGGGAAACCACACAGTGGCAGAATATGCCATGGAATTTAAAAAACTCATCAGTCGGTTATTGGACTGGCCAGAGACTTTTCAAATTGAGTATTTCCAGATGGGGTTAAAACCTGAAATTCTGGAAATGGCGGCTGGAAGGGGAGACCCTGAGACATTGGAAGAGTGGATCCAATTAGCGGGGAAGGCAGAGAGTACCCAATTACATCTCAAATCATATAAACAACTTCAAACACCAGTGAAAAGAGCAATGGGGCCAGTGCAGCCACTGAAAAAACCCCTTGGCCAGAAAGCGTGGGAAGAAGAAAAAGAATGCCATGCTAAAAGTGGATTGTGCTTCAAGTGTGGAAAGGAGGGCCATCGAATTAGCAATTGCCCACAATCTACTTACATTGCGATGAAAAAGATAGAGATCAAAGCATCAAAACCACAGCCTCCAAAAAGAAAGGAAGCAGCCAGCGCAGTTGAAGAGCCAAGTAAAACAGAAGCGGTTGGGGGAGAGAATGACTCAACAGACAAGGAATTTTTCCTGGCGGGAAACTCCAATTGCCTGTCCTGAGATGCGCCGGTGGCCAGGCATTTGCAGATAGGCACGGGGACCCCCTGGTGAGTGGCGATTGCCCCACCATGCAAGTAAAGGTAAAGCTCGAGACTTTGGATGGGAGGGACCAAAACAGTTTATTATCTATGTTGGACTCAGGGTGTTCTAGGTGTTTTATTCACCCTGCTATAGTGACAGGTTTAAGATTGAAGCTATATAAACTCAAAGTGCCAATCATATTTTGTCAATTGGATGGGTCAGATATGAAGGGTGGACCAGTAGAATATTATACTGAAGCCCTAAAAATGACTATTGGGACACATCAAGAGACTCTGCGATTCATTGTGGCTCCTATAGCAAATCAGCCCATAGTGCTGGGGCTGAAATGGCTATGAGAATGTAACCCCCACATCAATTGGGTCTCTGGGGAAACAGAGTTTGCAGATGGGTCCTACCCAGGGTTGGAAAGGAATGATGTGCGACTTGGGTCTGAAGTAGCAGGCACAACTGTGGAATTTAGTAGGGAATTAGCACAAGCTGCAAATGCCCCTGGGTCATATGAGGGGGTGGAGGAAATTTTTGAAGAAACTGAATCTGATCAGCTTCCTCCCCATCGTAAAACTGACTGTGCTATTGAACTAGAACCTGGGGCAGTGCTACCGAAACCTAAATTGTATTCCATGACCCATAAGGAATTACAGGAACTGAGAAAGTTCATTGACAAAAATCTAAAAAGGGGCTTTATTGAACCATACACTTCGCCAATGGCCACGCCCATTTTGTTCAGAAAGAAGATGGATCGTTGAGACTATGTACTGACTATAGAGGGTTAAACGCTATTTGCATTTCCAACCAATATCCGTTGCCTTTAATGAAAGACATGTTGGCTCAATTAACCAAAGGAAAATTTTTCACCAAACTGGATTTAAGGGAAGCGTACTTTTGAGTACGCATAAGGGAAGGGGATGAATGGAAAACTGCTTTCAATTGTCAATTAGGGTGTTTTCAATATCGGGTCATGCCGTTCGGGTTAAGTGGAGGGCCTGGAGTCTTCATGAGCTGAATTAATGAGGTTCTACATGAATTTTTATACCAAGGGGTATTGGTTTATTTAGATGATATCTTAATCTATACAGAAACCATGGAAGAGCATGTAAAATTGGTAAAAGAAGTGTTAAAACGATTGTTAGATGCCAAATTGTATGTTAAATTGTCTAAATGTGAATTTCATAAAGAGAAACTAGATTTTGGGGGTATAGAATATCGCATCAAGGCATTGAAATGGACCCTGCTAAGGTTAAGGATGTCCTGGCATGGGAAGCCCCAAGGACAAAGAAACAATTACAATCATTTCTCGGGTTCACAAATTTCTATCGCCAGTTCATTCCCCAATTTGCTCAAATTGCTTTACCCCTAACTGATTTACTGAAAACCAAACAGCCCAATGAGGGGGTGCTAGCAAACAAGCCACAATCAAAGTTGAAATAGACTCCGGCTTGCCAAAGTGCTTTCGAACAGCTGAAAAAACTGTTTACAGCTGAGCCTATTTTAAAACACCCTGACTCTGAGCAACCATTTGTAATTCAAACAGACGCGTCAGACATGGCAGTGGGCAGTGTTTTATTGCAGAAAGGCACTGATAATAAATTACGACCATGTGCCTATATCTCCCGGAAATTCACTGAAACGGAGCGACGTTGGCATGTTTGGGAGAAAGAGGCATTTGCTGTTCATCATGCTTTAGCTACATGGAGGCATTTGTTGGAGGGCTCTCCACACCCCTTTGAAGTGTTAACTGATCACAAAAACTTGGAAGCATTGAAAGCCCCATGTAAACTGAACCCTAAGCAAGTGAGATGGGCTGAGTTTTTTAGCAGATTCAATTTCACCTTGAAATACCTCCCTGCAGGGAAAATTTTTCTAGCAGACGCCTTATCTCAACTGCCTCAGCATGAGAGCCAAAGGGAGGAGATTGTTACCACAGTGATGTCTCCTCAACAGTTAGGGATTCACACAGCAGCATCATTTACTGGAGAAGTAATCCCTGAAAGTGAACCAGTTCAGCAAGTGGGAAAAGTAGCTGTCACAAGGCGCCAGGCAAAGGGTCAAGAGACAATGCCCGAACCCTCTTTAGTTAAAGAAATCAGGGTGGAGGTGGTGAACGATGAATGGTGGAAAGTCAATAAGCAATCATTGATTGAAACTAATGGACTATGGTGGAGTGGAGACAGACTATATATACCTGAAGCTGTCAGAAAAAATATTTTACAACGATGTCATGACGACAAAAAAGCGGGACATTTTGGGTTTGTGAAAACATTTTATCCTGTAAGAAGGCAATTCTGGTGGCCCACGTTAAGAAAATATGTAAAACAGTATGTATTGTCTTGTCCTATATGTGCCACCATGAAAAGGATTCCGGGCAAGCCTGTGGGATTGTTGCAGGGGGTAGCACAACCAACAAGCCCCTGGAAGCAGATTGCTATGGACTTTATCGTTGATTTGCCTGAAAGCAAAGGAAAAACTGTGATTTGGGTGGTTACTGATTTATTCTGTAAGCAAGCACATTTCATTCCATGTAAAAGTTTGCCATCTGCTGGACAATTAGCTAAATTATTCATTCAACATATCTATCAGGCACACGGCGCCCCCTTGAGGATAATTAGTGACCGCGGAAGTCAATTTACTGCAAAATTTTGGAAATTATTTTTAAAATTAATAGGTACTGAACAAGGATTAAGCTGCATTCCATCCTTCTATGGATGGATCGAGTGAACGATTAAATTCTGTATTGGAACAATATTTAAGATGTTATATCAGTTATCAACAGAAATATTGGGTTGATCTGTTGCCATTTGCTGAAGTAGCTTATAATAATGCTGTGCATCAGAGTACAGGGTTTTCTCCCTTTCAAATTGCTACTGGCCAGGATTTTGTCCCGATACCTGAATTACCAGATCCTTCTTCACTGGTATCACCTAACCCAGGGGTCGGCAAACTTTTTATGCCGGGAGCCATTTTGACATGCTCGTGCACATTTTGAAATGCTTGAGAGCCAGGGGGCGGGGTTTGTGGGCGGGGGCCAATCACGTGGAAGGGGGCGGGGTTTGCGGGCAGGGGCCAATCGCGTGGAAGGGGGCAGGGTTTGTGGGCAGGAGCCAATCACGTGGAAGGGGCGGGGTTTGGGGGCAGGAGCCAATGGCGTGCAAAATGCAAAACACACACTGTTTTTCCTCCTTTTCTCAAGCCTTATTGCTGGAGCAATAAGCAATAAGCACATTTCCTTGAGGGAAAGAACGACCCTTTCCTTGGGGGAATTTCTGTTGGAAGAGTGGAATATGGTCACTTCGGGGGCGGCAGTTGCAGCTAGCACCTTAACTGCCCCCCCACGCCCCCCCCATGCGCCCGCACGCTTCCCTAACCTTCCTGCTGCAGGGGCATTTCCAAGCGACCAAGCCTAACAATGCCTCCCCCCCCCCACCCCGACAGCTCCAAGAGTTGAGAATCTGCAGACCATCTCTCCCTACAATCAGAGCCAGTTTCAACTTAGGAAGGGAGGCTTTTGCAGTGGGGGGGGGGAGGATCAAGAGAAAATAATCTCCCCTTCCCTGCTCTGGATGAGAGAATGTCACTGGCTAAAACTCTCTCCCTGCTGCGCCTCCAAAAAGGACCATTGCGAGGAGGAGGAGGAGGAGGAGGAGGAGGAGGAGGAGGAGGAGGAGGAGGAGGAGGAGGAGGAGGAGGAGGAGAGAAAATTCTGCAGGCTACGTCCTGCTGGGCTGAGAAGGGCTGCTGCCTCCTCCCACAAAGGAAGTCAGAGAAGTTGGTTTTAAGGCGGCTGCACAAATTGTCACCTTTTCTGAAACATGAGAAAAATTATGCGCAGCCACCTGGCCTTCACACCCAGCCTGTTTTGGAGAGATGCTTCTGCACTCCTGGTTACTGTATATTTGGCAGTCAAACACACACGCGTTGCAGCCCAGTTGGACGAGGCAATAAAGATGCCGTATGCCTTCCTCTTCCCCACGGCCATGCTGCCTGTTCAGACCCTGAACCCCATCGGGGAGGAAAGGCTCGGATCTGGCCGGCCCTCTCACGCATTCACACGCCGCGAGCCACCCCCAATTCTTAGTTCTCCCATGGCCCTCGCTCACCTTCCCTGGCCGGTCCTCGTGGGCCGCCGGCGATGCTCCCGAGCGCCCTCCCTGGCCGGTCAAGATCCCTTCCCCGCCCCCAGAACCAAATATGTTAAAAAGTGGGTAGGTAAAGCACGCTCGCGTAAACATCGTCACGTGGGATCCCTACCCTTCCCTGCCCCCGTCTCGACCACCTGTTCCTTGATCTGCTTACTGCCAGCCTCGTCGTCTTCTAGAGTCACCCAGGCTCCAGCCCTCATTGTAGTGATAAACCAGCAATGTTGTAGCTTTACTTTGCTTTCAAGAGGGCTGGGTGACTCTTGAAGATGCTATTGCAAACTGGCCAGTGACGAACACGTGCACAGGGAAATCTAATTAGAAATCAGGCCGGGAGAGGAAGGTAGAAGGTGGGAGGGTCGCCCTGTCACCTGACCCCCCAGTCCAGCTCCACACTCCGGAGTGGGAGCGGACGGGAAGAAGCTGCAATTTGCTCCTGGATTTTCCTTCCCCTCCTGGTTCCTTCATGATCAGTTGAGCAGCAGCCATGCAGCAGCAGCAAGCGGGCGTCTTCGACAAATTGCTCTGGAAGGGGGCGGGGGAGGTTTGGAAGAAGAAGGGAAAGAGAGGCTCGACTGCTCCAGTCGCTTCTCTTCCGGAGCCGCTCACGCCCCCAGTCCAGGCAAAGTAAAGCTGGTGGGGAATCCAGCACGGGAGCGGGGTTTGCGGGCGGGAGCCAATTGCGCATACTTAGGGCTGTGGGGTGGAAATGTGCTGCTTTTGCACGAAGAAAAAGAGTAAGCAGAGCAGCAACGAAGAGGTTAAGGCAGGGCTTTCCAAACTTTTGCCGTTGGCGACACACCAATGGCCAGCCCACAAAAACCTGGAAGCACCGGCGGCGGTGCTTCCAGGTTGTCGCTGCGGCGGCAACGGCTGCCCCTTCGAAAGGGGAGGCTCCGGGGACCCCGAAAATGCCCTCGGTTCTGGCAGGGAGGCGAAAAGCCTCACCCCACACGCGCGCACGCTGCCGGACTTCCTGGCGCATAGCTGATCGGTGCGGTGGGGGGGGACGGGGTGGAAATTCTCTGTGCTGATCAGCTGTGCACCGGGAAGCCCTGCAGCGTGTGCGCGCAATTTTTGCCTCCCTGCTGGAACCGAGGGCATTTTCGGGGTTCCCAGAGCCTGCTCTTCCAAAGGGGCAGCAGCAGCAGCGGCGTCCTGGAACCCGGAAGCACTGATGGCCCACCACCGCCGCTGCCCCTTCGAAAGGGCAGACTCCGGGGACCCCGAAAATGCCCTCGGTTCCGGCAGGGAGGCAAAAATCGAGCGTGCAGGCTGCCGGGCTTCCCGACGCACAGCTGATTGGCGCGGAGAATTTCCACTCCGGGTGGCCTGGCAGCGCACGCGCACGCGATTTTCACCTCCCTGCCAGAACCGAGGGCATTTTCATCAGCGCTTCCGGCTTGTCACGCGACACACTTGGGGGCCCCCGGCGACACACAGTTTGGAAAGCCCTGGGTTAAGGCGATGGGCAAGTGCCCGTCGTCAAGATGGCTGCCGGAGACGGAGGCTTCCAAACTCTCGTGAGACTGTGTGAAGCCCGTCCCCGGAGGAAAAAGAGAGGCTGGGCCTAGGGGCGGTTGCCAGGGGTATGCCCATAGCCACGCACACCATGCCCGCTGCCGCGCCTGCCCCCCGCCACACTCACTGCCGCACCTGCCCCCGCCACGCCCGCCACGCCCGTCTGCAGAAGAGCCACACTCAAGGGGCCAAAGAGCCGCATTTGGCTCGCGAGCCGCCATTTCTGACCCTTGACCTAACCCAGTGTTGGCAGATGAATGGATTGCAAAGATAAGGGCCAATTGGCCAGTAATGCAGAAGACTTTACAGGAGGCAAAGGACACTTATAAAAAATTTGCAGATCGCAAGAGAGCTCGGGAATGGCCATTGGTCGTAGGGGAAAAAGTTTATTTGTCTACAAAACATTTACGTTCCACTCAGCCTTCTAAAAAATTGGGACCGAAGTTTGTTGGACCTTTTCCAATTATCAAAGTGATTAATCCTGTCACAGCTCAACTGGAATTACCAAAGAATCTTAGGAGAGTACATCCTGTTTTCCACATTAGTTTGCTTGAACCAGTAAATGTTTCTGAACACTGGCATCCTGAATCATTACCCCCGACCCCCATCATGGTAGGGAATGAGGAGCATTTTGAGGTAAAAGACATTTTAGACTCTCGGGTTCATAGGGGGAAAGTACAATACTTGATTCATTGGAAACATTTGCCTCCTGGATTTAATGAATGGGTGGATAAAAGGTATGTGCAAGCTCCTAGATTGTTGTTGAAGTTTCATGCTAAGTTTCCTGACAAGCCTGGATGATTGTTTTGTTCATATGTTGGTTTTATTTCTTTTGCAGATCTCAACTTATATTCCACTGTATTTTCCTCATACTTATTGGAACCATTATATACATGTTTGTTTTTCCCTTTTATGCATTTTGTTCTGTTTTGCTTTGTATATTGCTCTTTCTTTTGGAGGGTCAGCATGTCAGGGTTCATAGCTGAATCCTGCCATTAGGAATAGAGAGGTAGTTAAGTGTGTGAGCTGCAGGGAGGGGGGAGGTGTACGGAGTGTTGTGGCTTCTGTTGGAGACTGGAGAATGCATCGTCAAGGTCAACCACCCGCAGGAGATGGAGGCTGGGAATGGGGAGCGAAAGTTCTGGACATTGACATCATCGCAGCTGCGAAATTGGCGCGCAAGGGGGAGAGTTAAGTTAGCAAGGTTTGGCGGGAATCCGCATTCAGATCTTTAGGAGTGCTTCAATTTACATGTATCCTGAATAAAGCTTAATCTGCATTTCAATGAATTGCATCAAGAATTTTTTATTAGGGCATTGAAGTTTGGGTCATTACACTGTGCTACTTCTCTGCCATTTAATGTTTGGCACCATCTGGTAAAAGACTCACTTGGGACACTGCAAATAAATCAGCCTGGGCTACAGAGTTTTGTTTTCATACATTAATGTAATATTCCTCTGTCTTGGATTATACTTTCTCTGATGGTCATCATTAAATGAATGGGCCTCTCCAAAGTCTCTAGAAACTTTGTAACTTCAATAGGCTTTCTACATCTTGAAAAGTTATCCATAAAATAAAATCTATGTTCAAAAATAGAGCTGATTTCAATCTGTCTGACAAGTTACACCTATCAAATGTTTATCTTCGTAACAATAATAGGCCAGTCTACAAAAGGCTAAGTGTCAGATTTCACCTCTACTCCTGTCCAAACAGTTTGATCCAACTAATTCAACTCCCATTTCTATTGTATATATTAAAGTACCTGAACTATTCTATATATTAAAGCACCTGAACTGGTTAAACTTATACAATCCCTTACCAAACAAGCAAGGAAGCTGTGGGTTATTATTGCAAGTATGTATTTTTAAGTACTTACATGTGTAAAACAAACATTTCAAAGCTGTAAATACTGGACCCGGTATTTCAAACAAGTTAACTTGTAGTGGATAGCATAGATAAAAAATAAATGCTCTTTATAAAAAATGGATGAAAGAGTCCCAGGTATGATCAGAGAACATTTCTATATGCTCATCTGGGATTATACTTTTCTTTCCCCACTATCCTTTACATCACTCCATGCTATTCCAAAGGTCATCTGGATTTTCAGGAATAGGTTCTGGAAAGTGTGATGGATTGTGGCAGGAATCAGAAAAAACATTGACATAGGCATGGAATTAAACCTGAGGATCTCAGCCTCTACTTGTACATTTTGTATCTCTAGCTGTATTTATCTAAATACATAAGGGAAAAGGCTAGCTTATTACGCATTTAACTTTCCAATAGATAGGAATGGAAAAAATGAACATACTGGAATCACTGTAATTAAATAATATTTAACCCAATTATTTTCAGCGTGCAGTAAAAGCAAGACATGTGCAAACTCACAAGCAACAGAAACATTTTAAAAACCTGGGAGTTGCATTTACCTTGTACTAAGACTAGCAACTTTTGTCCCTGGAGGTGACTCCAATCCTTCTCCTGGCTTTGAGGATTTTTCTCTGTTCATTTGCTGCAGTATTGAGTTCAATTCACTAATCACATTTGCCTTTGGGCCAGAGAGAACCGGGCTTTTAATTTCTGTTCCATCGCCCCACAGCTTAGAGGTCCTTTGCGGCACAACTTTAGCCATACTGGGCTGGGCGCTGATTGGAGGAGGGGGCGGGGCTGGAGGAGGAATAAGAAAACTATCCACAGTTTCTTCAATGAGCGCATCTTTGTAAAGTGCATTGCTTTTGTTGATTATGGGCTTCATTTTTGGCTTAGGAGGTACTGGGGGTTTGTCCACCAGAAATGTTTGCCCATCTGCATAGACTGTACAAGTATCCAAGTTCTCACCACCTTCAGAGGACAAGGTAGAGATGCTGGACACCGTTGAGATAGTGCTGGTTGTCTCTAGTTGATGGTCACTACTACTTCGACTGTCCACCTCTTCAATCCCAGAGTCAGTGACATTATCAAAATTTTCAGGGGGTGGCAAAAATGAGGGAGGCAAACAGTTTGAAAGACCCCCTGACTTCTTACTGTCTAATGAATTTGAGGGCTGAATGGGGTTAAACGAAGCAGGCGGAGTTCCATTTTTTCTCTGTTTGACCAAGTCTGTTAGGGCAGAGGCAGAGGCTGGGACTGAGTGGTCATCAGGAATATCAAAACTGTTAGCAAACTCTAAAGGAGGAGGTAATGGCTCAGTAAAGATAAAGTCTTCATCAAGATCAACAGAAGCTAAAGGGGGAGGAGGAATGCGAAATGGCAAAATGATCGGGTCGTCGACGGAGCTAACAGCTACAATTGTTTTGCAGGAAGGTGACGGTGGTGGAAGCAGGCCAGAGTCATCCAATCCACTTTCTGCTGCTTCTGTCTCTTCTTGCATCTCCGGTGGAGGCTTTTCAATATTTACCTCCACCTC
Source organism: Charina bottae (assembly GCA_023362775.1). Classification (NCBI taxonomy): domain Eukaryota; kingdom Metazoa; phylum Chordata; class Lepidosauria; order Squamata; family Charinaidae; genus Charina; species Charina bottae. Next base: position 164,173,256 of record JALMGJ010000001.1, on the reverse strand, counting down.
AGCACTTTTCTCTTCATTTTCAGGATTATCGCGGGATTGTGCTGTGTCCACTGTATGAACCATGAGCAAACCAGCTGACTTTTGTTGTGAGGTATCCACAATATTTATTAGCATGTTCTTTTTCTCTTCGGACCGCCTTTCTTTTGCTGTATCTGTCTCGTATTTATTCTCCGTCTCCTGTCGCCTTAGTGGACCACGTGTATTTTGCCTAGCAATAGTAGCTGTTGCTGGAAATGGAGCTTCGATATTAGATTTCATCTTTGTATCAATGTAAAGGGGTTTGTTAAGATCTGCTTTGCCAGAGTCCCCTTTCCCTGGAATTGGCGGGGTTTGCTCTTTCATGGCTCTGTCTCTGGCAGAAAGGGCAAGGGCTAAAGGGGAATTTGGGTCCAGTAATTTCCCTGTCAGGGGATGAACGTAATTATCTAAACTGGACATAGCAGTATTTTGGGTTGCCAATGCATTGTTTTCAGAGCTCACTGTGGTTTGGACTGAAGAGTTTGGTGTCCTTGCATCATTTTGGTTGTTTGATTCACTACTATTAAAAATATTTTCAGTCTCTCTAGGTGCTGGGATAGGAGATGGCGATACAAGCTGCCTGAAACCATCTTCGTTACCAAATGGCCCCTCATCGCTAAACTTGGACTGTCTCATACGTGGAGTTGGAGGGGTTAGCCCAATATCCTCATCTCCCAAATCTGTAGAAAGGAAAGCTGGAGAATTGCGCCTGGCTTCTAACCTTTTCTCCCTATCCCTCACTGCCCCAGCAATGGCGGCTGCAAATGGGCTACTGACCGACAAGGAATCTTCAGGTCGGAGCTGCCCTGGTTGCTCTGAAGACTGGGGGTCAATCTCCATACTGCTTCCTTGGCTGCTTTTCCCACTGCTGCTGGTAGATGGCTCTTTAACAATGATGGTTGGAATTGGAATGGAGCAAGTTTTTTCTGGACTGTCCTCAACATTAGACTGTTTCACTAACATTCCCTTCCGTCGGGCTGGCTTGGCTGGAACATACATTGCTTTGCTTGCTAGTTTTCCAACTTCAGAGTATGGATTCTCTGGCATCTGACCTCTCTTGTTTCTGAAGCTGGCCTGAGTTGCGGCATTTCTGCTATATAAGTCCTCAGAATCTAGAGAATAACGGTCCATTTCTCTCCGGTAATATATGCCTCTCTCTCTTATCACTGTCCCCATATTTTCAGACCTACCTGAAAGAGCTATCTTTGAACCTGAATTCTGATTAAATGCAGGCTTAATTGTGCCATACATTCTAGATACTGGAGATTTGGGAGAGTTGTAAAGAGAAGGAGAAGGAGGTGGTGGTGATGGAGGTAAAGACTGTGGTGGCGGGGGAATATCTTCTGAAGTATCTGGCATAGATAGACTTCTAGTAAATTTTAGCATGGGGGGAGCCAAAAATTGCCGTTCTTCTTCTGTTATACCTAAAAAAAAAAGCTGTAATGTTTAAATTGTCCTTTCTTTTCAATCCAAATAATCACATGTAAAATAAACGAAGTATTATTTATACTGTACATCGTATAGTTTTATAATATGTCTATTGTCTTATAATATGTCTTATGACTATTCTCTTCGATTGATGTCTATTGTAGTATTTCCCTGCGTTAGAACTTGATTCAGTGAACTTCTGATTTTTCTTATGTGTACTAAACCTTGTAAATTCCTGCAGACAGCTGTTCTTCTTCTAAAGCATGCATAAAAAGAGATCATGAAAAATTAAAAAGAAAAAGAAGCACTAAAAAAAACCACATGTATTTATGCACTGTGGTCATTTATGAACAGGTTGCTGTGCATAAAATAAAATAATTCATAATGAGTGACAAAAAGGATAATTTAGAGGAATTGTGAAATGCTTATCCAAATATTATAAGGACTGATGCATTAAGGCTGCTAAATGTTGAATGAGATACTAAATTTCATGCTGGAAATTTAGAAGTTAAGTATTAATCAGGAAAAGATATAGCATAAGATGTTGAATAAAATTTTCCAGCAGAACTCCAAAAACTAGTTATTTTAGGGATGCACTATTTACATAAATACTGTTGTGTTAACTAAAGTTATAATATCATAATCTGTTGCGACATTTAAAAAAAAAACTCCAGCTAATAATCAGTCAAGTTTACAGATATCCCTTAAATATGTTTATGTGATATCTTACCTATTGATTTTTGTCTTCTTACTGTACCTCGTGGCACACCCAGAAATGGGCCTTGGGGACTTCCAGGTACTGTAGGTGGCATAACAGCAATCCCTTGTCTTTCATACATGGACTAGAAAAATAAAACAAACAATAATGTTAAAAGGCTATAATATATTATATTTACATTATGCTTTGACATTTACGGTTTGTTTTACATGATACCATCTGTATTTCTTCAATGGATTTGCTTTGTTGAGTCCATCTTATGACATGGTCCAGGTCCAAGTCCATCCTCTTGACCTATAATAGGAGTGGGGAGCCAAATTTGCCCCAATGGCTAGATTGTCACCATGCCATTCTCTACTTGCTGAATGATGTCAGGGCAAAGCTTCAGAGAGGAAAAGCCCATCATGCAAAGCCTTGCCACTCTGGCCAAAAAGTTTCATCCTTCTGGAAAGGTCCACCCTTCTATAAACCTTTACAGTGCATGGAAGAAATAAATAAACAATAACTTGTTTCGGTCCCCTGTATGAAGAACAGAATCACTTTTTTCGTACAGAAGTGAGGAACAAACTCTCACCAATTCTTCTTCCATGGTGAAAAAGCACTCTGTGCACAAAGAGGGAGGAATATTTAGACACTTGAAGAAGGAAAAACTATTGAACTATGAATGATTTTATCTAGTATTCCCATTTTGCAGAGGAGGGGGTAAAGGGAAAGGACATTGCTCTGTTGTCAACTTAATGAGAACCTTCAATGGGAGCTTTGCCTTCTAAAAATATGCGGAAACTAGGGTGGAATACAGGAAGGTCTTTATAGATGTTTAGGCCTGCCGTATATTAACCTGGTAGCTGGCCTGTCACCCGTGCACATGAGGTCATGAGACTACTGAAATCTGTGAGTCATTAATTGCCCATAACAGCTTGGTGAGGTTTTTTTTTAATTTGAAGAATCTGAGCCACAGTCTCTTTGTTTCTTGCTTTTAGCAATCTGCTGCCATTTGTATTGGTGGACCTGGAAGACACCTAGAAGAAACTCATTCCCTATGAGAGGAGGAAGAGAAAAAGCGGTACAGTACAGGATGCAAACTTGTATCCACACCCCTTTAAGTATGTAAAAGTACTCTCCCTTTTACAAGACATTTAATATTCTGTTCAGCTAGGCTCCAGAGAAGCAAGAGAGGATCCTAGTAATGAATTACCATCCCCAAATTTTAATACCATCTGAAAATTAGGGTAGATTCATGCCTAATTAGGCTAGATTCAGAAGCAGAGACATAATGCTTTCTGCTTTCTGCCGTCTCAGAGAAGAAGGACTTCTCACTGATTCTGGATATCTTTCCAAATTTCAGTGATAAATTCCCAGTGGAATTTAAAACTCATATGTACTCATATTTTAGTAATACACGAGAGAATCTACTTAGGCACAGTTATGAATAGTAGAACAACAAGCACAGAAAGAATTGGGCACCCTTTTCCTGACCCTTTGTTATACCTTTTTGATTAGCCCTATAATCATTGTCACACAGCAATGTTTTGCTGATAATACCTACAGATATCTTCAGGAACAAGGCTACAAACAGCACAGCCATAGTTATCCTACCACTCACCCCCATATTGTTTAATCTGCATGCATTTTTCAGTTTGAAGTGCAACTTGTCTCATCAATACTGCATAGAAGTCACGGAGAAAATATTTTTCATGGGTTTCTGACAGGAATGTACAGTTATATTCTGTGTCATGAGAACAGTTTACTTTTTTGGGTTTAATTTTAAAGAAGGTTTTGTGGCTGTCCTCTAGCCCAGACATAAAACTCAATTCTTCCCTTAAAGGCAATTATCAACATCTGTTCATATGAAGAAAGTACAAAGTACTCTGGAGGGGAGGAAAAAATAGGCCATAAGCACTTTTGTACACACATGCAAATGCAAAGGACCCTCACTGTGTCTAATAGCAAGTATAGTGTAATATGAAAGATCAGTAGGTTGGGGAAGTAGGCTGGCCTAATTCATTACATTTAGGGAGCATTAACTACCATTGATTTCAGCAGGACTGATTTTTGCAGGTACCAGCAGCCTTTCCACAAAGAGTTATAATTATGGAAGGTGGTCATGGCCATGTCAGAATAATTAAAAATCAGAGCATAAAGAATAAGAAGATGAAGGATTTTTTTCTATTAGGAATTTGGAAGAATCCTTATTTAATCAAAGTCCCACAATTCAAAGGAAATTTATTATTGATATCACTCACATTCATATCTGTAGCTGAGGGGAAACATCTACTAGAAGGTCGTTGTTTAATTGTTGCCACTCTGGAGTCCACAACTGCATTTTCTGGAATTCTTGATGGCTTGGAAACTGGCACTATTTCATCAGCTTTATCTGTAACACAGAAATATATGCTAAAATAAATCTAATTTGTTCAAAGACTGAAAAATTAAATGTAAAATATAATTTTAACTTTTTTAAAGATGCAAAGAAAAAGGGGATTTTGGCATTTTAACAAGGCAACGCTTGAACATCGTAAGTCGTGCAAGCCGAGCAATTTTATTGCTGCTGCGTAACATGCATGCTTTAGTTTTAAGCCTGCATGCATTTAATGTTTACTTAGTGTGACTTGAAAAACAATCCTCTTCTTCAAACCTTCAAAATGTGAAGGGAAAATATCTATATAGAAATGGAAAGAAAACCTTTAGAAATAGTATACCTGCAGAGCACTGTTCCACACAGTAGTCATGAGAATTTTACTGATTTTTTAAACAAAAGTAGGTATTTTAAGTACCCTGTATATTACTGCTTTATTATCAACTACTGATGTCAGGCTATTACACAAAATATTTGGCACTGCTATAATAAGTCTTAATGATTTCACTGATTTCTGAATATTAAAATGATTGTATTTAGGCCTAATGAGGGAACACTGAAAGCTTCAATGAGATTTGTCCTATAAGCCTGACAATTAACCTCTCACAACGAATTCTCATAACCACACTGCTATTTATGAACCATTTTATTTCAGCCTGAAACACAAATGTGCATCTGTCTATCAGGGAGCAGTCATGCAAGAATGACCATAGACTCAGATTGAATACTGAATGCAACAAATCTTTTAAGTCTGTGCTGAGTACTGCTGTCAAATTATAATTTGAGACCATGACAGCAATCATGGTATGACCACTTCATAATGGACAAAAGGTAGAAAAATTGATCTGGGCTGGAGAAAAGAAGAGAGACTATAATGGACAAAATTGTCATGAATGTTGGCCTTTAGTTTTAAATGCAAAATAGAGCTCAAATAAACTTTATCTACCCTTTTTGTAATATGGTAAATTTGGATCTTGTAGTACAGTCAAGGTACACCTAATTTTTATTTATTTACTTATATACAGTATGTATGTATGTATGTATGTGTGTGTGTGTGTGTGTATGTGTGTATGTGTGTGTGTGTATGTGTATACACTATATATATACACACACACACTGTATATACTGTATATATTGCAACTGCTGTGAGAGTTATTTTTAAAGATGCAAGAGGAATGCTTAAATCGAGAGTTAGACTGCAGTTGGAATATAGTATTACAAATGTGTGTTACCATTCCCTTTACATTAATACTAAAACCAAGCCTCTTTACGGACTAGGATTCAACCTACATTATAATAATATTTTCTTTGCAATACCTTCTACATTAACATTTGGACCATGCTGTCAGATTAAATTACAAGCACCATTTATGGATATCTGTTTTGAAAAAGTCTAGGATGTGGTAATAAAATCAACACACAACCCTTCTTAACCCTAGGGTTCCGTATGCACTGCAAATGTGTATACATAAAAAGTTGAATAACAGCTAGAAAAAATGTTATAGCTTATCAGATTTCTTACTTCTACTTCATCGGCAAAATGAGTTTAAAGGGCATGTTTTCCTGATCTTTCTTTTTCCTTTTTTTGGGTAGAATTTAGAATACCTGCACTGCAAATTACTTTATGGGAAAGAAAAAGTGGCACCTGAATGCTTAAAACAGCTATCTTAATTTTTATGGCAGTTTCACCCATGCAAAGTACAGGCATTACCATACTGTTCCCAATTTTTGCATGCAAAACATTTGGATTAGAGTAGGATAAGGGCTAAAGAAAATAGATTTTAATGTACCATTTCTAGTTAAATGCAGAAATGCATCCCAGTCTAGAACCTCATGAATATGCAATGTGCACATGGCAGTGTGTGTATATGTGAACATTACTTACTTCACTCCAAAGGTTGGAGCAGGTCTATGAGCATTTTTGCATATAATACCAGCAATGCCTTAAATACTGAAATGAACAGGGACGATCTTGTGCTAGTTGAGTTCTGTGTGTGCATTATAGCCCTTATGCCCATGGGGCTAACTGGACCAGGTCGATGGTATTTAATGAAGAAGAATCACAATTAATTTTCTTAGCTCTGGATAACTGCTCTAGAAAAGGAGCCTCTTAAGTAGTTGATGGTTCTGTAAATGTTATGGAGCTGAACAATGCAACTGAATAGATTATTAGTAAATACCAGTATCTACATCTTGTAGTTCTTGTTTACCTCCTTTAAACAAAATTAAAAGGATACATTTGCACTCAATTTAGCAGTAACCCAAACTATGTTTTTCAAACTAGGATAAGCTCTCTGATATGAAGTAAAACGTAAAATCTACTGACTTCATTTTAAACATTTGGGTATGCTGGTGTATCCACCACCAAGAACTTCAAGAAGGAAGATTTCATATTATGTCTCTCCAGCCCTGTCAGCGATCCATAAAAACCTTTAGGGATCAAGTTTGAAATATTTTGAAAATAGAAATTATCTGTCACTTAAAGTCTGTAAACTATGTGAAAATTCCACAAAACAATTCATCACTTTTAAAACTAAACAGACAGACATAACCCTATACCTAGTCAGATAATGAGAGCTACAGGAAAATAATGTAGAGGCTTTGACAGACACTTGAAAAAGCATGGACATGTTAACTGTAAAATTATGAGAACCATGCAAACCTTCAACTACTGATTTTGCAAGACTGTACTGCAACAATATGAGTTTGCAAATATTTTCTAATACATTCATATATTGCAACCACACATTAGGTTATCTATCTTTTGTTGATCTTACAGCCTGTTCTCAACTCATTTTCCCTTGTCCTACAATTTCTCTCATTCATTCCAATTGTAGATAAGAATAACTGGAAGTAAGTTGGAATGGGGAGTGGTAAATAGGCTTCCAGATAGTATGAAAAAAAATGTATGGATAATTTGGCTGCGTGGAAACTATAATAGCAGTTCTGATAGCATTGCTAGATGCTAAATGGCTTACAAGTGTGTGTTTCTTTGTTTTTTAAAAAGTCACCATACTAAAGTAATACAACGGGATGAAATAAATCCCTAAAAAGAGATGTGTTAAATTTAGAAAGAAATTCATTCTTTCAAATAAAAAATTATATGCTATTTGTTTGAAGAAACTGAAAAATAATTGCAATTTGCAACTGCACTTCATTGGTTTTGTAATTTTTGCATAATTCTTACTTTCCATCTCCATTCTCAACTTCCACCACTTTTAGACTGACGTAAGGCAAATGAAAAAAATTAACCATATTGCATAGCTATGCTGAAATAGTCTTCTAGGTGTTTCTGAAATTTTATGTCTTTTCCCACTAAGACCTGTGTATCTTGTTTCTGTGTATGACTTTGAAAACTAAACCTTAAAATATTTGTCAAACTGGACTTTTTGTCACACTTATTAATATGATGCCATTTTTGCAAGAAAGTATGTTCTTGTATCAGTGAGAATGACTCTTACATGCTTCAGTTTAAAAGAGTTTATTTACGAAAGTTTCTGTAACATGTTAAACAAACAAAAATAAATAAAAACAGGCACAGATGGGGCGCAAGTAGTACAGGTGTGAAAAGCCACACCTGCCAGGTAGGGTGCATTTGAGTACATGGTCAAGACAGAACACCCATAGAAGTGTTCTTCATCTGAGAGCTACAGGATCTAGGTTCTCTCAGGACAAGTGTTTGACTCAAAAGTTGCGCCTGCAAAGTGCCTGCAGTCAGAAGGTTAGCTCACACCAGCTGCATTTCATCATTAGCTCAGTCATTTAGCAAAAAGCAGCCACAAGCAGATCTTTCACTTTGGAACACACATGGCTGGTTTGTACTGCAGCAAAATGCTTCCTGACTATTTCCCTTCAGACTCAAATGAAAGGGAGCAGGGGTGGGACAGTTTATAGACCATTGATATATGCACAAACTTGGATTTAGTTATGGGTTTGACAATATATTCAGGTGACTCTAAGAAAGTCAGTTTAAACATTGAGGGAAAAGGTCAACTGTTCAGTGCCTGTACACAGTGGTATCACTCAGTGTTCAATTGGCTTCTGAAAGGGGGGGTCTTTAAACTATAATCTAGGATACCACCTTGAGAGCCATCTTGTACTCTTCACCCAAAGAAGAGATGATCTGGAGTTCCATAATGTTAATCATCCCAGTCCCAGCCATGTTAACTGTCTTTCCTCCCCTTAGTGCATTATTCATCTGCCTGGAGCTGCCTAGCCTAAAGGGAGGGGAGAGAGATTTTTATTATAACACATCCATCTGCTATGATGCTATTTTTCAGACATTGTGGCACAGTACTCAACAGCATGTCATGACTCTTACGTTCTGACAAGGTCTGGCTATGAGGAGAGTGATAACTTTGACTTGCATAATTAATACCTATGATCTTATCAAATATAGTTTCTCCTACAAATACTATTCATTGTCGAAAGGGTATAAGCACATATTATTTTCCCCATTTTTAAACATTCAAACTCAGAGGATAACTATGTTACCCACAAAACACCCAACAATAAAGAAACTTCTGAAAATGTCATTCCTGTGCCTAAAAAAGTTTGCTGGCACATTTTTGTATAAGTCACAAATGCTGCAATCGAGTCCTGGCATGGTGCAGATTGTGCATAACCAAGCCAAGATAGGCTTGGCTATGGGCTAGAGATTAATCTGGTCAGACCCACAGAGGATAAGAATGATCATGATCCAAAAAGGCACTTACAGGTTAACCTCAGGCCAGCATGCCAGAAACACCAGGCAAGAGACTACTCAAACACAATTTCTAAGGTGGAGATTGTCAATATCCACATACTTACCAAGAACTTCAGTATGCTTGCTCAGAGGAAAGGGGTTCATGGAAAAAGAAAACTCAAAAAGCAGCTGTGTCCAGAAATGATTTGTATTTGTAAGAAAAGCAATGAATGTCTGGCACAGTGTAAAAAAATGTTCTCATGAAGCTAAAGTGAAAGAACAGAAGCAAATGTTCTTCAAATACCAGCAGCACACATTGTTAACAATGCAAATATAAACTACAAAATGTTAGACTAATCTAGTCAGCCAGAATACAATGTTAGCCAAATGTAGAAATGGTCAAGTTCTGCCATTCATGGCCGTATGGCTAAGAATTAAAAGGACAGGCACATTAAAAAAAACCCTTAAAAATACTATCCCTCATGTGATAATTTATTTCTTCTTCCCTCCCCCTTTTGCCTGACGCATGGGCATGGGCAAGGATGCCCTCTCGGTTATGGCTCTCTGCATTCGGCCACTGTGACGAGGCACTGTGGCTTGCGGTGTTTCTTGAGAGACATTAATCCCTTCATCTCTTGGTAAGTACCCAGTGGACACTGCCACTGCATCCTCACCAGTCCACGTTGAGGCACTGGTTAACTCAACATGAGGGGTGGCTCTTTGGGAGATACGAGTTTCAAGGACCTGTGTCCTTGGTTGTTTGAGGAAAGCTAAAATCTCAGACAGATAGTTATGAATGGCTCTTGTGGATGTTGCCACAATGCCTAGCTGCAACTCCATCCGGCCCATGGACTGTGACATGAGACCCATGGACTGTGCATGCTCTCTCTTTATGTTCTCCAGCAGCTGCACAATCCTACTGTTGGTTTCCATCAATAGCTTTTCCCCCTCTGTCAGCTGGGTTTGCCCTCTCCAACCCTGATCCCTAGAGACAGCCTGAACACCATGGCGCTCTTCATTCATTTCAATATTCCCCTCCTCAAGAGAGTCATTTTCATATTGAGTTCTACTGAGAGATTGATCGCCAGGAGATTGTATGTCCATTGTACACTGCGGAGTCCGCTCTGGTGTTGGAAATCCCTCAAAATCTTCCCCAACATTGCTCTGTGTTTCAGACGATGACAGTGGCCATGGCCAACTCTCTGTAGTTCTGGCTGGTGAATCTTCATCTGAAGCAGGCATTGAGGATTCTTGATCTTCTGCAGGTGTAGATGGTGAGCTTCCTCTCTGGTGCCTGGGTTGCCCCGAAGATCCAGGAACCTCCCCATCTTGTTCCCCAGTGACATCTGGCAATCAAATAGAGGAGCAACAACCACTGTATCTGAGGCCAGGAAGATGGAGGAATCTACATACATTGGACAACACACAGAAAGAAGCCAGTTGGGAAACCAGAGTGTTTGTGTTAGGGCTGTCTAAAATGTAGAGACTGAAAAGTGCAGGGAGTGCTGAAATTATTAAAATATTATAAAATGCACACTGTCCTGCACCCATAACACATACAACTAAGCTGGATCCCAAGGCACAACTTTCAATACACCTTTTTGTGATTGTGACATAAATGTCTGTGAACCTATCAAAAAGCTCACCTATGCACTGTAGTGATGTCACAGTCAGAAATCTCTGTGATGAACTTTGGGTCAACTGTCCAAGCGACCTGAGCTTCCTGTGGTGTCAGATGTGCTCCACCACTGGATTGTGTGGCAGCCATTGAAGCACTGGTTGCTATCTTCTCTTTTGTCCGGCGTTTCATCTCACCCCTAAATCCCTTCCAGAATTATTGTCACAAAATCAGTGTGACCATTAATCAAATTTATCCTGTGAACAATGTCTCTTAGCCTCTCCTTGTCTGTATACATTTATTTCCTTACTGTTATTTCTAATAGAAGGTAGTTATACACAAGGGCATTGTTCATCAGGATACTTTGTTTGAAGGTACTATTTGGCTTGTGCTTCTCCTGCTGATTACTCACTTGAGTAATTTTATAAGGAAAATACTAAACATCTTTTTCTATGTTTGATGAAATTTACAAAGAAAGTTTAGATACTAAATCAAGGCCATATAAGTGGAACCTTTATAAGTGATGTCAATTCACATATGCACTGAATCAAATGTATTCCTGAATACTTGCAGACAGTTATATAATGCATGCAATTTGTAATTAGATAATTAGGATATGTACAGTACTTCTTTAGCTTATCCAGACTAGCAAAAAAGGAGAAAATATCTTGTGTTGGAAAAATAAAGTAAGCCTTCTGCCTCTGGGACAATTCAGCCATTTACATTTTTCTGAGAAGTTCACTGGAATGATCATAATAATCACTGCTTTAAGATGTCACACTTCCCACTTTTAAGAAGAGTTGTGTATGAACATTAATTTTACTAGCATCTTCTTCTGATCATTCCTAGTGAACCTTGTGTGGTTGGTGCTAGGCAATTTGCACCGATTTTATGATTTTTCAAACATTTGAATTTTGTTAGGTGTAACTCCTGCTCATTGACACACACCACATGCTGCTCTTATAAACTTTATCTGGAGTTATGTGTTTGCACTAGAGGGGCATGGGTGTATGTATGTGTCATATTAAAAAGGATAATTTTATGTATTATTCCTTAAAATAATCCCTTGTAATTGGAATAAGGAAAGGATTACTATTATGGGCAATTTCCAAATGTTATTGTAATCTAACTTACCACCCAATATCTTGTATCCATATTTTTTTTAAAGGACACTATGTATTCCATGATGCAATAAAAAAGAAAATTTAATCTCAACAATATATTATATTGTAAAAACTAATAATTTCTCCATCTTGAAATTAAAGTATTCACATCTGGTTTTTGTTGGGTAGACTGTCCAGTTGCATGTTTTATGAAAAGTGAGGATGAAGTTGTGTTTATATAAGATGTATGAGAAGATACTGATGAAAATGGAAGGGGGGGGGCAGTGGCATGCAATCCTTGGATCTTCCACTGCATGGAAATTTTTAAAAGGTCCTTCATGGGGTAAATTCAGTGTAATATATGCTGCTTTTGCATTTTTATCCCCACCTTTGCTTCACCAGTACAGCATCAGCTGTGTCCAGTGACTCCAATTTTCCTCAGAGAAATGGGCCACGAAATTCAGCTATGATACACATAAAAAACTAGGATGCTTTTAATCAGATGAGCAAATCAATTTTTAAAGAAGTAATTGTCTCTGCTCAGACCACATTGATCTATTACATTTTAATAATTCATAATGTTTGATATATAAAAGAAATCTGTTTTTGAAAGTGTTGTATGAGATGACTTCCTATTTTTTAAATATTGTGCTTTTAGTCTTGCTTTACCATATGCGTACCGTAAGTAAGAATACTACTGGGTCATGTTGAACACAGCATCCCACTAATTGTAAAAGTGTCAAATGGGACATGAAAATATTCTCTGCATGCTTGGAATGGTTTGGAGACAGAGTTGTCCCTTACAATGTGGAAGCTGGCAATCTTTGTTCCAGAGAAAGCATTTTATTATTAGTAAGTTTTGGTCACATATTGTTAGGCATTTTTCATATTTGAAAATTCTGGTTTTTGGTTTTGCTGTTTAGAATGAACCAACCCAAGATGTTATGTGGTAGAACTTATATAATAATCTAAAAAGTTGAACTGTGATTTAAAATATTCTGATTACACAATTATTGGGGAAAATTGTTATTTGTGTTTGTGGTTCATCTGCCAGTTGATTAGGAACCAATTTCATAAAATTTAAATAATTGTTTACTCATATCACATGTATTTATTGCAATTATCTGTAAATCCTCTTGCCTCCTAATCAAAAAGAGAAGACACATTACTACATGGCATGTGTGACCACTCACACAAATAACAACTAGGGTAAACAGAATCTACAAATTCTATGTGGATTAATTTAGGAATCATGAATATATTCAAGATGCTGTGATAATTTGTTAAACTGCCTATTAACAAGGAAGGGGTAGAATCAAGAGATAACATTAACAACAAATAGCAAAAGCAACTCCAATAAACAGGATTGCAGTATTTAATTCCTATTAATACGGGGTACAGAAAACAAAAATAGTATTGCAAGAATGACCTTAATCTGTTTTTCATTCAGTGGTCATGGCAATTTAGGATAATTACAAGCATCACTGCACTGAATCCATCAGGCTCTGTTTGATAGCTCTTTTCCTTGCTGTTTACAAATTGGTATGATAAAATCAGGATTTCAACTTTTTAAGATGATGACACCAGCTGCTATGTTGGTGGTGTGGAAAAAGTATATTGACAGAATGGAGGCAATGGAAATTTTGTGTGCCCAGGTATTTTGCTGCCCAATGGCAGAGGTGGATGATCAGATGGCTTGCTCCTCTGGGCCATGTGATTAGGAAATTCTCTCCCAAATTATTTCTTTATTTGCCTAATTGGTATGCCTCAGTCCCATATCCTTGGCTGGCTCTTGACCAGGTGCATAAAGCAAGGCTCAAACTTTTAACTACTGCATTTAATTTTGTGTCTCTCAGATTTGTTTTTAACTACAGGGAATAAACATTAAGATGCAAACATATTCAGTAGCATGTAAAAAGAAGAGAGAATATGCTGAAGTTATCATTCATGTCTAGTGCAGATGCAACACTACTGATCTCTTAATTATAGTTAAGCAGTAGGGAGCGACTTATAGGCATATGAGCCTCTTCAAGCTCCTCTCTTACTTTGCCAATTTATGCATGGTTTATTGTTATATCTGCAAAGAGATAACCATGGATAATGCTAAAGAATCTCAATGTCAACTAGGGTTTGTCATGTTCAAACTCAGCTTCCAAACCTGATAAAAACTAATTTTATAACTCATTTTATAGCCATGGTTAATAGCACTGCAGATAATCACTATTATTATTATTTTTGAAATTCCCATTCCATAGGCTAACAGAGTTTAGAACAATTTACTATATAAAAGATACATTGATACCAATTGCAAACAAAACATAGACCTTTAAAATGAATTAAAATCATAAACATTAGAAACAAGCAAACCAAACCAAATGAAATGAAATGATAAAACATGCTTAAAGCTGACAAAGGGGTAAAAGAAAATTACCATGCCTGAGACAAAAGGAAAGAGAGGATAGAGTTTATGAGTCCATAACCAATTCCTACTCTCTTAACCATAGTTAAAAAATCAGCAGCTGTATATCTGCACTCTGCCTCAATATATTTTCAAAGAGCTTCTATCTCAATACCCTGTTTTAGGCAAATAATAATGAATAAGCATCTGGGTTCCTAATTCCCAAAGATCTGAACTCATAAATATTCCTTAGTTTTAATTTATCTCAACACATATTTCAGAATGTTTAACTATACATATGTATATGAAGTAGTTAAGGAATGGGGAAAGCAAAAAAAAAAAAAAAGGATGGGCCAAAGATCTGATAATTTGGACTCATCATTCTTTTAGTTTTTCATCTGACACTGTTGTCTTTGTTTTAACTTAAAAATAAAACAAAACAAAACCCAGACAGAGTGTTCAGATTTTTTTCAATATTTTCCTATTATATTTAACAATCAATCAGTCTATAAGAAGGGCACTGACTTTTCCCTCTTTTGCATGATCAGATGCCTTCTCCTTTTCTGTGATGGCATAAACAATTGGATTTATACTTGGGAGTATTGTTCTGACAGATTCCTATGCATGATGCATCTCAAGATTTTCTGCAAGAATTACAAGGTTCTGGTGAGAAGAGTGACAACTTTGATATATTCTATGTGCCTGTGTTGATTATTCATATTGTGCCCATTCATATTGTGCCCCTGCAGAGAAAGGACTTGGTTCTGGCTAGAATGTCTGTCAAATGTTGCCAGAAGTCAGGACTACACCATCTCCATAGATGCATGGGTAGAATCATGGTGTTGGAGTACTGCTGGCTCCTTGCATCACAGAAGTCATTATCAGAATGGTCACTGTGTCTCTGAGTTTCTCAGTAAATGCAGGACACCATTTATAATTTATTTATGGTTTAAAATCCACAGAAAAACAGCAAGGACAACCTAGCTGTAGAAAGTCTATAGAAACAGCAGAATCTAAAGTACATTTTTATAACAGAGGCTTTAGTTTAAAAGAAAAACTACCTAATTGG
Source organism: Charina bottae (assembly GCA_023362775.1). Taxonomy (NCBI): domain Eukaryota; kingdom Metazoa; phylum Chordata; class Lepidosauria; order Squamata; family Charinaidae; genus Charina; species Charina bottae. The sequence continues at coordinate 164,157,864 of JALMGJ010000001.1, read as the reverse complement.
TTTCACTGAGAATAGTAGACTCTTATGCCCATCTTGAGTCTTACCTGCCACTTGTATTGGCAGCTGATCCCTCCCCTGAGATGCGCTGCTCTCAAAGAGTCCCTCCTTTTGAGATCCCACCAGATTTTTCATCTCCACTATTGGATCGCTTTCTTTTCCTTATATATTCTTCCCTTTCCCCCCATATGAACATCAGGACTGTAGAAGTAGGTTTGATCTTCTTGCTGCGAGATACATGGAAAGTTCTTTGGGTACAATAAATACAGCTAACAATGCAACAGCCGTAGTAGTACACTTGAGGAATGTCTTGAAGACCCAAATTGTTGCTCTGAATTTGAGCTCATGTTTGCATCATGCCCCTTCTTCTTACACTATTCAAGATGCTTCAGATATGGCAGAAGTTTTTGAAAACCTAAGACAGATACAGATAAAAACTACCAACAAAATAATTAATACAAAACTGGGTGCAATTTCCATTGCACTTTTATATAATGACTTCTGGTATATATATATATATATATATATTTATATATATGATGTATAATACACAATTGGGGGTAGTTATGCAAATATTGCTCCTTCTGCACGTGGTTGTTTTGCAAATACTGTATGATAAGAACCATGTAAACATAAAACTTGTGAGAGGATCTGATTTCACATGCTGGCTGCCTATGAGTCTGTATGTGTTAGGATGTATGTATGTAACATATACACACATCACAAAACCACTATCAGTAGTGTAAAAATATGTGTGGTGAGAAAATATATAAGTAATTTCTAGGCACCAAGTCTCATGCCATAAAATTCACAGATTTTTTCATTAGTATGTGTTTCCTAATTCATTAGTACAAAATAAACAAATTAAATATCTATATTATTTAGTATGCACCTGTAATAATCTAAATCAAAAGAAAGTATATAACTCAAAACCTCATATGCTATTAATTATGTACTGAATTACATCTAAATTTTTGAACACAACTGTAAATTTAAAACTCATTTGCAAATTTTTGCATATTGATGACTCTGAAAACATTGACATAATTGTCTTTCGACCCCTGCAAAACAGTATGTAGGGATAGTTACATACTTCAAGAGGTTCAGTAAGAAAAAGGGGAGCAAGGAATGGAAGAGGAAGAAAGGAGACCACACATTTACCTGCCCCAGTTAAATTTGAAAAACGTAATCCCCATTTATTTCAGTGATGGTAGCATGCAGCTCAGTCATGTATGTTTTATCAGATATACGTTCCAATGAATTTAATAATTTTTAAAAAGTATGATATAATACATAGTTTAACTATCCCATAGGTTTGAGAGGACTTACATTTTAAATTAATTATTTTAATTATGGATATTATTTCCCATTATTAGCAAAAAAGATAAGCATTGCAGATCAGATGAAACAGAACAGCAGCTACTTTGGAACATTAAAGCTGGTATTCAAAGACCTGCCTTCCACGTACATTGAGCTTTCAGTACAACTGCTTGCTCTGTTCGATACAACCTAGAAGAGTTTCACAATTCCTATAAAACCTTTCCAGAGGGACTTTAGAAGCTATTGTTGTGGGTGGAAATTGAAATCTCTTAATGAAACGTGGAAGAAAACCAGCAGTCCCTTGAGTGCCAGGCCAAATATATTAATTTAAGGGAAACAGGTGGAGACATTATAGTTACAGGAAGAATAAATGATATAGCCAAATATGGGAAAGCAATCTATTATTGCACAATGCAACTATGAGTTAGTTATTACAATGATGGCTTCGAATAGAAATTAATGTATCTAAGGGTATAATGCAGAAAGCACTATCTAAAGTAGAGTTTTTGCCATCAATTATGGCTATACTTCAAAATAAATTGCTTGTATGCATATATATGTGTGTGCGCATACACACACAGATACACACACACATTTAATTTTAAGCACAAACCAGATGAACAAACCATGAAACTTTTTCCAGTGCAAAATAGAAGAATAAGACATTAGTACTACACTTAACACAATTCTTAAGCAGAAGTCTGATATCAGTTTTAGCTGGAAAAAAACACACCAGGTATTATACAACCTAATCTACAATAAAGTTTGGATTGCAGTCAGTACAGTTCAGCTGATAAAAGGCCAAAAAAATCTTAAAATCACATGCTGCATCTTAGAGCATGTTATGGGTCCATTTATTAATTAAATATACTCAGTTATATTTAATCAATAATTATTTGATGTAAATGTAGTGTGTGTCTGCATACACACATGCTATGTAGTTTTGGATTTAATTTCGAAGCTGCTTTGGAATATGTTGTTTCTGAATACAGCCACTCCTTAAAGCAGTTGCATTTTTTCCTGGCAAACACATGCCTGCCCTCTTAGGAAAAGATATAGCTACTTTAAACAGTTGCAGACAGGTGCTATAACTGTGCCCCTATGATTTGAATGTAAGATGATAAAAAGAAGACAGTACAATTCTTATTTTTCATTAAAAGACAAAAACATTCTTCCCATAAAGTCAATGTGTAACATAAAATATTTATCTACTAGGGAGTTATGATTTTGAGTGCATCCAATTTTTTTGTAAAGGGAAATGGACACTAATGGGGAGTTGCTTTCTCCCCCACACCCATATTCTGTCCAACTTTTGATTCGGTGTTCATACAGGGCATCTCTGGAACACATTTTAAGGCATACACACAAGCACACAAGTGTCTAGGTGTATTTGTGCATTTATCTAGGCACATGCAACTTGAAAGACAGTAAGAGAAACTCCTATATGGTGAATGAATGACTCATTTCTCTGCAAAATATAGTTAATAAATTAAAATATGTATGCATAGGCAAATAATCTTGTAGAATCAAAACAAAATATAAACTTGGAATCAGACATCATGCAAAATCAAGATCCAGTTAATATATGGCTTGGAGTGATATTTGAACTGTTATAACAGAAACTATAGTCGGAGCTTGGGCTGTAAACAATAGTTTGTGGTATTAAAATTTAGCAGGCTGTGTAAAGTTGATAAATCATAGTTAGGATTTTGCTCTGCCTACACAAGCCAGAAAGAATATAATTAGCTCTAATTCAAGGAATGATGGTTCAGCTTGAGATGTCATACAAAATCAAGACTCAGAAAGTTAATCAATGACTTAGTGTAATGTCTAAATATGTTTTGCAGATTATGGCTTGTGTTATTATGATTACACATGATGTGTAAGTTGACAAACCAGAGTTATCATGTTGTATAAATTTTATACATTTTCAAAAAGTAGTACCATGCTTTGCATTCTAAACTATACTTAGTAAAAAGTACATGATGAATGAATTGAGATGTATTACACTACTACTATATTTTAGAAATATCTTATAAATTATGTGATCATCTAGAACAGACAGGGAAAAAGTGAGTCCCAAAGGCCACATGTGGCCTGCTAACAATCATTTTGTGGTTCCCAATCATCCCCTCAAAATGGGTGAAGCCAAAAATATGGACTTTTTTGGTACTTTTTGAGGTTTAGGAGGGTTCAGAAGTAAATGCATGCCTTAAGAATTGCAGATACTCAAGGCACCATTTCACTCCTTAAAGTTCTCCCCAGTTTTGGTGTGCAGCCAAGCAAACTGTGGAACGGCCCTCAAGTCAAGGGAATTTTGACATCTCTCAACTAGTCCAACACAACTTGCTAAGAGTATGCGATCACTTCTAAACTGTATCTTGAGTTTAAGAGAATTGGAAAAACTATATATGAATTTTATGTCACAGCATCGTATAGAAATATAATGTATATAGAAGCTAAATGTTAATACTAAAATAATAGATCCATCAATCCTGTAGGCTTCCACTGGAATATCTAGTATATCACACACATTATTTTGAAGATCTGCATACTAACATTTATCAGTCTATTTTTATTTTATTTTTATTAATTTAATGTTATACCAATGTACAAAATATCATAAGTACATGTTAGTTTAAAATCTTACTATTAAAAACTAAAAAATGACAAGCGATGGGGGGGTTGTGTATATGAAACTATCATTTTCATAAACTAGTTCTGCATAAGTCTTAACAACAATAATGAAACTCAAAGGGGTGATTTATCCCTCTTTTCAGCTGTCCCTTTGACACTAAATATAAATTCATCCACCTTTTGGAAATAACTACTAATATTGCCTGTTGCTTTTATTCTGATGAAAAACACATTATGAACATGCAGTCCCCTCAATCCTTTCTTAAATTTTATTGTCCACTGAAGGAAATAGAAATCTTTTTAATAATATTATCCTTGGACTCTCATGCTTGATTATACCTTACTCCATTCCCTGCAAACTCAACTACTTTTTTTAATGTAGCTGAGCAAAATATATTTTGTGTCATAAATTTTTGCAGACTTATAATGCAAGAAATATTACTTGAATTACGTTCTAAGTACAACCATACTCTTTTAGGCTCAAAAGAAAGAAAAGTTTTTCCATTCTGAAATGAAGATGGAAACTACATTTGCTGGATTTCAGTTGGGAGTTGAAGAGATGAAATTTAGAAATAGAGATCACTTTTCCAAAAACCACAGTAAATTCGGCGTAATCCCATGGGAAATAAAAACAAGCCACAAGATTCCTAAAAGCATTTATTTTATAACTTTCATCAGAGAAGGACACGGAACGATTAACAATTGAAAAAAAAATGAAATGGCAAAAAAAGGATGCACCTTTAAAAAAAAAAGAATGCTATCCCTAATGAATTTTACAGCACAGCAGCAGATAGACCACAATGTACCATGGAATCTGAAAGACACAAAGAGATTAGAAGCTTTGAAAAGGCATTCCATAGAAACCTTTACACTTTGAAAATCTTAATAAATCCATTGTGTCAATTGACTTACTCATTTTTAGGTCAAGCAATTCAAGAGTTTTTGCTCAGAACTGCTACGTACAGTAGCCATAGAACTGTGATCCTTTTGGGTGCCTATGATTCCATTGTTCATTTCTTGCAATGCTTTCTTCACCAGGACTGGAAAATCACCCTCAATTATTTTTCTGTATTGAAGAAAGACAACTAAGTACTTTACATATCGGGCTGAATGAATCATTATAATCGTATGAACATTTTACTCACAAAAGGTATGTATTTACTGCTGCTAAGACACTGAGAACTATTACTGAAAATGGCACTGGATGTTGCTGTTTTAATGATACTCAGCACAGACAATTATTTCTTTGAGACAGAACAAGGAATTCTCCCAAAAAGTATCTGAATAGATTTGAAAACCTTAAGGTAAAGGTAAAGGTTCCCCCCGCACATCTGTGCAGTCGTGTCCACTCTAGGGGCCGGTGCTCATCTCCATTTGTTAGCCAAAGAGCCAGCACTGTCCGAAGATGCTTCCACGGTCATGTGGCCAGCATGACGTGCGCGGAACGCTGTTACCTTCCCACTGAAGTGGTACCTATTCATCTACTTGCATTTGCATGCTTTCGAATTGCTAGGTCGGCAAGAGCTGGGGCGAGTGTGGGAGCTCACTCTGTCACGCAGGGCTAGGGATTCGAACCTCTGAACTTGCGATCTTCCGATCAACAAGCCTGGCGTCTTACCCGCTGAGCCACCATGCCCCCATATTGAAAATCTTACTACCCAGGCAAATCAGAAAGGTTGCCTGGATTTGGTCTGGGCCTCAAGCTAACAGAGAGCCTTAACTTTAGACAGTTACTTAAACAATACTGTGCTTTCATGGGTTATCTTTTATTATGGCCAAAAGTAGCAAAAGCTGGAAGTATCATGTGCCTCTTTAGGGGGCCCTGGCAATATAATGTTTTCTTTTCATTATTTTTGTATATATTAAAAAAAGAGTAAAATAAATTCACTGATATCATACATTTACCTAATTAGACATTTTTTTTAAAAAATAATCACATAAGATAGTAGCCTAATTACTTATCTAAGAACGTAAGATAAAGCAGATGAAATACTATAATTTTAATTGAAATATTATTCTTTTGTTTTAACCAATGAACACTTACACAAATATCTTTCAGAAATTCCATGTTAGATTTGTTAGCTTCAGAAATATTTATTGATATCTTCCATTAGACAGTATCATGATGGCTTGAAGACTTCTGTCCAAAATATCTTCCAAAATTATCCACATATTTGAAGATGTATGCTCTATAGGCCTGGTTTATCTGTTTGCATTATAGTTGTGTTGTTAACAGCTCTGTGGTCAGTTCCATAATGATGAAATAACAAAGACTGTATTATACAGTCTATTCACATAAGGCCACATTTGAGTCCCAGTTTTGTTAAGAATTCAAGTATAGCATTTGCTTTGTCTTAATTATTAAAAAAAAACAATTTAAAACTTTTTCCTGAAGAAGTTGACACTGAAAATGGAATGGACTATAAACAATGTCTCTTTCAGATGACATGTAGCAATGCTGTTCTTTAAAAAACACACACAGCCTATTAAACATTCTCTGTGAGTGCTGCATCTTTGATTGAATTAATATTTGTAACTTCAAGGGCAAGATCAACAAAAATAGAAACACTTTTAATGTGAAACAGGCCAATAAATCCTATTTCAAGTCTACAAATGTGTATATATCAATCTAGGACTTCATAAAAATCAATAAAATAATGAAATGTATCTGTAATTACTTGTTTCACACATTAACATTTGATGGGGCTTGTAAATGGATTAGAAACTCTATTCAATGTAGAAGTAACACAGCTAAGATTTTCTATTTTTAAGGTTTAACTGAAGGCTTGAAGGAATTATTATAGAATACAGCAAATTACCTGTTAGAATAAAGTCTGGTGCTGATGGAGTGGCTTCAGAAAGCAAAATATAGATAATTAAACTATTTAACTATGCAGAAAACCAACAGTTCCTATGGCTAAAATCAGGGATCTACTGAAATAATGTGTGCTCTTATTTATCTTAGGAATTATCTTTTTAAAATCTGTCAGGTGGTTAGTTTGTTTTATTGTTTTGTTTTTAAAAAAATAACATTACAGAACTATTTCATTTTTAAACAATCTAGTCACATTAATGTTACTATTAGTAAATAATTAAATTACTAGCTGTTCAGAATTTGTTGGGAATTTCACAAATATATAGTATACTCACTGCTACTTTCGTTAGAATATTCACTCAAATTTGAGAATGGAAATTCCCCATTCATTTCAATATAGTTGCTTTATGCACACATGCACACCTTTATGCATGTCAGTTGGGTCTGTCCACTACAGTTTTAACAGTTAGCACACTACATACATGTATACAAAACTTGCAATGGTATTAGTCATTTCTGAAGCAGGGCACAGATCTTCACACATTATATAGAGGAAACACAATGATATGCAATTTATTCTTCTTGAATTACTGGAGATACACAACATACACAAATGTTTTATATCAATTAAATCAAAATGCTTTCCTTTTTATTTATGTTACATTGCTCCTTTTCCAGTGTTTTTAGCATGACACTGGAGTACCTGACTTACTCATTTCAATTAGTTGTGGCTGATATAAAATATTGCTGCAATACAGATGCAATTCTGAGGTCGCAGGCTGCCATGATGTGTGAATCCTAAATTAACTTTTCAAAATATTGTCAGTCATAAGAAACCTATTTTTAGATAGTAAATGCTCATTTCCAAAACTAATAGTGTATTTCTGAGTTCAGCAAAGATATGAAAAAGAAAATATGGATATTGCAGTTTGAGAAGTTATTACTTACAGATATTGTGTAAAGTACAAAAGGAAAGTTAAAAGAAATGCAAAACACTGTGCTTTAATGTTTTATGGACTAACTTCTCTATAAAAGCATTATATGACTAAACCATAGTCCTGATCTGGTGGCTCCACTGTATTTAAGGGGCTGCAATTCAGAGGCAATGAATTGCAGCCCCTTAACATTTCCCTCTCAACATCATGGAAATCTCCATTTTGGAAAATGGATGCCAATAAAGCTATGCCTGCTATTGAACTGAATGGAACAGTCTCTACATAAAATACCTGTAAGGCTTCTTTTATATATCATAGGACACACCTGCATTTGAAATATGGTTGCACAAAGAACAGAGAATTTCTTAATTGCTTAGTATGAGCAAGTGACTTTTATATGCATCTTTCAAAGCAGATATTCTAAGGTTAAACTTCATATATGCAGTGAATGCTGTAGCATGTGAAATGAGTCTGAGCCTGAATAGTCAAACACTAACCTTGAATATCAAGAGCATCTATGTTTTCTTCGGGAAAACAAGAATAAGCAGGCACACATTATACGTATTAGATAACTCAACTCCAGTACAGAGTCATAAATTCATAGGGGCTCACAGCTAGTTACGGGCTTTTATAGCTACACAGATATTTTTTGGTAGACAAGTTGGAATACCAGTGTACTAAGAAAATACCGTAACTGTATTTGGGACTCTTGGCCTAGGATCAACACAGAAAGTGAATGTACTAGTAAAATATTAAAGTAAATAATGAAAGCAAAATTAAGCATATCTTATTTCAGTCATTTCAATTCACTGTTGTAAGATGTTAATGTTATACACAAGTTTGTTATTTATATGCCACTGGTCTTTAATGTATTTCGTCTTTACGATACATAAAAGATTAGCAATGTGCTGTGAAATCACACCTACCAAAAATCAAGTACCCCGCCTTGAAGAAAACAGGTGACATACAAAAGCTAGGGAGGAAACAGGATGCAACTAAATATATGCAAACTTTATATGCATATATTTAATTTTACCAGAAAATGTCAATAATCCCCATTAGTTCTTTCATTTAGTAATCAGTTATTGCAAGTTGCGCAATAAGCTCAGTATGCTTTGCAGCAGAGGTGGGTCTCAAGGAGGTAAAGGAGAGTTGTGACCTTATGGATTGGTTAAAGGGACAGCATTCCATGCACACGGGACAGTGTGGAAGATGCTACATTACACCTGAAATTATGCAGAGCAGCAGCACTCCAGGTAAAGACTCAAGGTGTGTGTGAGGTGCCTATTTTTGAGACAGAGGCAGTGTGGTTCTGTGAATAATAACTGGCCATTAAGCAGGCAAGTTAAGTAAGTGATGCAGGACTACACCAAACTCCTGTTACTTGCCACTGTTTCTCATAGGGCTGCTTCACACATGACATGCCAACATGAAGGGAACCATAGTGTAGGAAAACAGTGGGATAGCACTGGATGTGAACATTTTGCAACTGTCTGTTTTGACTCTGTTACACGTGTTCTGAAGCTGCAGCAGGAGGTTCCAAATACATGTAATCACAGCAGAAGAGACAAACAACACATGTGGGTGCATATTTTTCCATGCAAGGAGGCTCCCATTTATAAGCAGAATATTATGTATGAAACAGTCCTAATTAGTTGCCAGTTAGCACAGTAACCTTGTAGTAATGACTGGGGAACAACCAGAAAGGGTCTCAAACAGATAAAGGGAAAGAGAGTTGGGATGAAGGAGGCAAGGCAAAAGAAAAAAAAACCACATGGGATCATTTATGTCAAACGAGATTTCTTAAGGGAAATAAGTAATTTTATATGTTTGCAATCCATTATCTAAATAACTAAAACCACATAGATTTATTATTTTGCGATTGATAATTTTAACCACCGACAATTGTGTATTCTTCTTTAGTATAAGATGGTGCAGGAAAAAAGAAAGTAAAAATAAGAGACAAAAATGCTTCCCCTTACCCTTCTTCTTCCGTACTGAAGCTTGGAAATAGAAAGGGAATGAATAAGAAATCAAAATCTGAATAGAAGATTATTCTAAAATGTTAAGCCTTAAGCACCAACATTGAGCATTAGGCAATCCTGGCACTGGACAAGCTTAAACTCTATTTAAGAGGCAGTGTTTGCATTAAAAAGTAGTACATGTTGGCTGTTTCTAAACTCAGTATCTACTTTCAGAAGTTAAACAGCATGGGTGGGATGTTTGGGGGGATAAATGCAATTTGAAAAAGACATTTTCAACATACTTAGAATTGAAAGAGAAATGAACTGTAACCCTCTGACTATCAGTTCCTGATCATCTTTCTGCAAGAGTTAAAGCATTTATAAATTAAACTGTAATTATTAGAGGGTGCCTAATAGTCAATGGAGAATGCGCAGACTTAATGGAATGAGAGGCTGTCATATAATCAGGGAATTAGTTTCTTAATCCAAGGATCCCAGCCACTGAGATCCCACATGAGAACTGGAGGCAGGTATCTGCTCTGAAAAAAATAGCAGCACGGCTAATGAAATGTCAGCACATATTCATTGTCTCACACAGCATTACCTGAATTCCTTTCATTAATATCTACGAAGTTATTTGTGCTATGTAAAAGTATTCAGCGTAGGCCTTTGTTTTCCAGGTCAGTGAATGCCTCCCAAAGATTGGATTAATTTTCAGGGCAGCAAAAATTAAAAATGTTCAAATATATAAAATGGTAGGATAGGGGTTTATCTTAAAATCAATGGGTTAAGTGTTTTAGGGGCAAACACAAGATAAATCCAACCACCAAAACTTTGACAGATTTGTCTATTACGTAAAAGCTGTAGATATTTCCTATCACTCGTGCAAGAAAAAAATGGCTCATTAAAGTTGGGGGATATCTGAACCAGTTTTAGATTAAACAAAAAAAGGGAAGGGAAGGGAAGGGAAAATAATGTTTTAAAAAGAGGCATAACAGAAATACATTGGAAATAATATATAGTGAGCATATGCTTTGCACGTAATCTAATTTCTAGCATCTCCAGAAGGCAGAAAATGACCAATCTGTATAGATAATTCTAAGACCATAGGCACATATTCTAATTTGGAAAAGGGTAACTTGTTTTCTTAAGCATTTTCTTTCTTAGAATAGTAAAATAAATTATAAAATATTTCATTAAAACAGTTTAGATAAGAAAGTATACATATTTTGATTAAATGACCTTTATTAATTACATTATGGGTATAGCTATGCTAATTGAGGAAAATAAAAAATGCAAAAGAAATAAAGACCAAGAGCATAAAAGCCTCATCTAATTACAACCATCTTATTCTGAGGTAGAATATAATGAACTTGGAAATTTTGCACATCACAGCACCAGTTAGCATGTATTATATTGTATTTTAATAATTTAAAATATATTCCCTTAATTGACATACAAACAGATAAGCTTTCAAAGCACAGAAGCCCTGAAAGCTGCTTGGAAGACATACAGACCAGAACCAGCTACATGAACCTTCTGCAAGATCAACCCTATAACTAATAGTACTATGTTCTAACGGATATGAGGAAACGTATATTTTAATGGATATGGTGAAATTTTCAATTCCCTATGCTGTGCAACTCAAAGGCCTGTATACTCTTAAGAACAGGAGGCGGTCTACTAAAAAGCACCCATTGCTTCTATAGCATTTATTTATTTATACACACCCACCCACACACATGTTTTCTCAGAACTGTACTCAACTTACTTCAGAGATACTTACATACTAGCAAGTCAGTGTGCATAGGATTGTAGCGTAAATTATATATTCAAATTCTTTATTATAGATAAGCAACCCAGACTACATTTTAGTGCTACCAGACCTGGGGTGCAAAAATTTACACAACCATTAAGTGGCAGCAAAGAGATACAGAAAAGTCTAACTCATTATTGCCATCTAGCGGTCAACCCACTTTTAAATATATCTGGTAGTTCTAATGTATTTAGTGGTTTTGGTAGATGTAATATGAATGCTGTACATTTTGCATATTCTTCTACTACTTGATAAGAACTGCCTAAATTTATATCAAGAAAACTTTCTCACTTGAAACTAGTTGAATTTGAAGTGGATAGGTAGCCTTTATTCACATTAAACTTTATGTGTACTTCTATTGAATTTTGAATAAATCAAAAGTAGATCTATGAAGCTATAAGACAAGATTTTATCACATTGAAGCACCTTTTTGTATATAAAACTCACATTACTGAAGAAGAAAGACTCTAACCTTTTATCTTGCAATGATTATAAAATATTTTTATATTGTCTACATCTTCTAAGAAAAAAATGTTCAATGCTAATCTTTTAAAAATAATATAAAATTAAAAAAATTCTTAAAAGTCTAAGAATTTTTGTTGACCACATATTAGGAAAAATGAGCTAATTTTAATCAGACTGATTCATTTGAAGTAGCAAAATGAGCAGTGGTTAGTTACCTTTATAAATCTTTGCTCCTACTTAGAAACTCTTTTGAAACAAAAGGTTTTCTAATCTGCATCTTTATACTAAACTCATTTTATCGTCCCAGAAAGCCTCAAAATACTACATATAGATCATCTACAGTGGTCCATATTGAGGAATATTGAAGATTTCAATGTACAGGGAAAAAAAAAGTGGGGTGGGGTGGGGTGGGGATTGCTATTGATTCAGATTATATGAATTTAATGGGAAACAATGCATGAAGAAGCTACAGGGATGGCCAGCGGCATCCACAGGGGGTCAAAACAGGCAAGCTAGTGGAAGTGACATCATGATCTGAGTCCCAGACCTGCTTTGCATGTACTACAAGGGGCAGGACTTGGACCACAACACCGTTTCAGCCATTTTGCCTGTTTGGACCTCTCCTATGAATGACTCTTGCCATGGCCCAAGGAAAACTGTTTCTGGATCTTAAAATAGTTCATGAATAGGATAATAAGACCTTACAGCAGTAGTGCAAGAAGTCAATTTCATTTAGCACTACACACTGATTCCTATATACAGTAGGTCAATGAATAGTTTTTCCTCACTGCTCATATAAAACTTATGATTAGCTTACATTAGGTTGGAACTAAACTCTGTATCCAATCAAAGTGGGGGGCAAATTTTGCCAAATCATCATTTCGGTTTTCCCATGAAGTTCCTGCTCTGGAGACTTGAGGAATTCTTTAGAGAAGTGTGGGAGCTGCAGGTGGGCAATAGGCAATTGCCTCTACTCTTTCCGTAGCAAAGAGCCTTACTCTCCTCTCTAAAGATTCCTTGGGCTTATGGAAGCCTAGGTTTGGGTCCATCTACTGTCATGACAAAAAGGGGCAAAAAATCCATGAGATAAGAGGAAGACTTTTTTCAACAATATAAAAAAGCAGCTCAGTCTAAGAGAAGATATTTTTCTGGGTTATTAAAAAGTCTTTAAAATCATTTCATAATGAATGAAAAGAGGGCATGCTATAATACAAGCCCATGAGAAGAAGGATAATTCAACAATATTCCCAGTCAATAATCAGCAACTTTGATACTGACAAAATTAAGACACATCAACACACGCATACACACACAGAGAATTCCTTATTTTCCACAAATAGTTTAGAAAATCCACTCCCAAATTTAAAAAGTTTTATTGCAATTGCTTTGCCTTTTGTAGCATAAGAATGGCACCTCTGTGAAGAAAATTTTAATAACTCGTAGACAAGAAATCTACAGAAAGTGGTATACACATAGTAAGTTTTATATTTGATGAATCTTAGGGTTTTTCATACAGAGACTTAAATCTAAATTAAGTTAATAATAAATTGTGATGGTTAAAAACTGTACCTGTTTAATTTATGTATGTTCATATTAAGAGATTAGCATATTTTTTCCAATTATTTGGCTAGTAGAGAGATCAAGATTCTGAAGGGAGTTATTAGGAATTAACTATTTACTCAGTTACTTTCACAGTATTTCATAACTAGTATAACTAAACCAATTACCATGCAATTATTAAAAACTGGAAAAAAACTTTAAAAAGTAACACCTTTTCTTGCTCATGCAAATTCCTCAAAGTTTTAGTAATAAATAATCAATTATGAGTGGTTCAAATCCAGAAGAATAATGATAGGAAGTATGCCAGTTGCTGCATTCCTGGAAGGATCCTCTCCTTTGCCTAATGGATGTTCTACTGTGTCAGTTATTAAATTATCAGCAGAGGGGAAAGGCAGCAAAAAAACAAATTCATAAAGCATTTTCCCTTCTTCTATCTTACAAGCAATTGGGACTGTCAGAGATGATAACACTGATAATCTCTTGTTAGGTTTGTGCATAACTTTCCAATGGGCTTTGAACTGCTGATAGAGGAGATCTGACAGCAGAAATCTGTTTCCATCCACTGATTGCTTTTGGGGATCAAGCCAAAGAACTCCAATGGGAGCTATCTGCCTTACAGGTACAAAGTTTTATTTTTTGTCAGCTTTTTAACAACAAGGACTAACAGCTTACCTTTATCCACTAATGAGAGGCCACAGAAATTTAAAATAAAACAATATTAGATGAACTGATTACTCAAAAAGACAATAAAATAAGCTACAGTTTTATTTAATGTTTAAAATGATGATGCATATAAATGATAAATACATTCTCTTGCAGAGCTGGAAACAAAGTAGGATTATTCATGCTCATCATGCAAACTTGGAATCTCCAGAAATGCAACATTCCCATGTAATCATTTCAATCCAATGTTCAGTACAAGGTGCAGTTCACTTTCAAACAGTATAATATTGTCTTTACATCTCCATTATTGCAGCATGCTCTTTAAAAACACTTTCTTACCAAGCTCTTCAAGCTCTGAGGTCATTGACTTAGACCGCAAGGTCAGTGCAGTGGTTGGAGCCCGTTTTGGAGGTGGTGGGGCTTTGCATTAAACAGAAGGATATAGATAATAAGTAAAAACGCCAGAATACACTGTTCAGATTCAATCCAAAATTACATTACTATTTAAATGAAAATTAAACTGCTTGCCTCAATGTCCCAAAGATAAAACTGACTGATCTCTAGCAACATTTATGAGCTACATATAGAAATGTTCACAGATAAGAAATATAACACATTTTCTTATCGTATCTTTTATTTTTTAAAACAAATGCAAGCATACTGAATCTTGAAAGGTCTTATTTCTGTATCACATGTAGAGCATCACACCAGCAGTTTATTTGGCAGCAGAAAGATATCTGAAAACTATCTAACAAGTTGATCTGAACAGAAATGGTGAGAGACAGAAAGAACCAGACAATGACACTTCCATAGTATTGCTCCTACATATCTGAAATGTGATTACATATAACTTTTAACTTAAATCAAAAGGAAAAAGAAAAAGGAAAGTGATACTAAGTTTGCTCAATGAAAGCTTGAATTAGACATCTTAGACATGGCAGCCTTCAAAACAAGGGTATTACTTTCTGGCTATGCAAAAACTGTACTGTACTTGAGTTTCTAAACCATACATTTGCTATGCTGAGCTCTTAGTTTTATACCATTCCAGAATCACGAGATAAAAATGTATCATAAGCATAGGATGCTGCTTTTCTACTATTTAGCCAAAATTTGGTTATCACAAGAAGGCCTTGCTATGTTATTGAAGCTCACATATATAAAACTGGCAACCATGTGGAAAATAAGAGATTTATAGGCTTAATCAATACTGCACATTCCATTCCTACATTTAACTCTGCTTCTAAGAGTAGATAGTGAACTACAATTCTGACCAGGTATATTTGTTACATAAATACAGATCAATAAATCACAAACTGCATGGACAAGGTAAAGAACAAATAAAAGCTGCTAACCAAGATTCAATTGCCAAAATGCATGGTAGTTGGGTGCAGGATTTCCTTATGATCATTTTCAAAAACACAAAAACCAAATTACCATCACCACTAACTCTGAGAAATGATAGTGGAAAAGGCTTAGAAAAAGGAGGGAAAGTGCCAACACCTTGGCAAAAAATAATAGGAATTAGTGTTGAGATGCTATTTTTTAATATTGCCATCTCCATAATCAATCAATAAACAATGTTGAAAGAGAGCCCTACATAAGAGCTCCAGCTTTATTCTAGTTTGAAAACATGTCATTTCCAGCTCATTGTTTGTATTATTTTATATTACTACTACTACTACTACTACTACTACTACTACTACTACAACATACAGTGATATCATACTTTCATTAAATAGAAAACTCCCAATTAATCAAATTTTGGTTTATTATCAAGACTAGTTATTCCTTTATAAATGTATGTGCATGATTCAAAACATTTTGAGTTACTGACTGGCAACATACAACTGTAAAAGCAAATACCATATAAGGATGGTAACATACATGTGTATTTCACAGCAATGGGAAAACTGCAAGTTAGTTGTATTAATTAAAAAAGACATTAAAAGATGCATAGTGCCTTTATTCACCTTAAAACAAGTGTTTCAATGTGGTTATTATGGGACAAGACGTAAAAAAAATCTGTACATATAAAAATAAAAAGTATAATATTTATTGATTTAATCAATAAATCAGACATTTTCCAGGTCAAAAACATCTTGAGGGATTGTGATTTATTATTTATAACTAATCAAATAACTAACAATTAGCCCTCTTTAATGATATCCAGAAAATCTGGAAAATCACATTTTGCCAAATAGTAAGGATGGCCATTAATGTAAGGAAGCATGTGCATGAAAATGTATTAACACATGTTTTTGACAGATTACAACAAAACATAATTGGATTCAGACATAAATGTATTAACCCTCTTTTGTCTTTCAGAAAGATACTTAGCACTGCTGGAATTACTTCCTTGTGGAGCAATTTCATATCCATCCTGGCAAAGTGTATAAATTGTTTCATACATACAGAATGGAATAGCACTTTGCAGGAGAAGGGTACAAATCAACTGGAAACAAATTATAAAATGAGTCCCCTCCACCCAGTTATTACACACACATATGCCGAGACACTTCAGGAGCATGGGATAGCACCAGAAGTCTCAGTGCCCAAATCTATTTCAAAAGAACCCTTGCATTCTTGAATTTGGACATTTATCTTTTCCTTAAATTAAAGATATCCTGAATATCAGAAAATGGAATGGCATACCAGTTTCTTTTTATGAAGAAGCATCTGAAACAGTTAAAATAATGAAAAGACAGTACCTTTCTTTCTGGCTGTGTCATCTGGATCTAGATTTCTGGTTACTGTGACAACTTTAAGAACTAAGTGATTGCCTCCTTGTCGGATCATGTTCACCACCTGCCTGTGGCCAACCTTGACTACATTTTCATTATTAACCTGCGGAGAAAAAAGAACGGGACAGAATTAAAGTAAACAGAATAATTCATATTAAATTCATAAGGAAAAAGACTTTGATTTTTGTGAATTCTGATATAAATTAATCCAATCCTATACTAATGTGAGAATCAAAACTTAAGTTATGCAACGTGACAAATTCTCCTATGAAATTATCATCTCAAAATTATTCTGAGAAGAAGTATATATTAAAACACATCTGTGGGGGAGTACATTGAATTGGAGAAGTGTTGGACAGGGGAAAAGTACACACACCAATTTCTCATCTAAAGAAACCTTTCTTTTTAAAAACTATCAGTATTCTGTGGTATTCTGTTAATTTACAGAGAGTAGGGCAGAATTAAAAACTGATGGCTTTTCTTGTGAGAATTCACTGGTGTCAAAAATACTGAGCATATAATTCTCAACCAGCTCACAGTAATGCTGGCTATGCACACTGGCATGTTTCAGTACTATGGTAAGAGCCATACATACGAGATGGGCAGCTATATAAATTTGAATAATAAAATAAATAAATTCTGCTGAAAAATTAGCTGTATATCTGTCTAGTAAATGTGATGTTATTATTTCACATATAAGTAATTATTTATATAAAGCCTACTCCATGTATGAGCAATTCTATGGTATTTAGAAATTAATAATCCCAAACAACTGCTGCAGCATTCCACATATGTTCTTACACTCCAGAATGAAGATACCAATCATATTCAATAGAATAATTTTAACTATTCTGTAATTTTTTCAGTAGCGATGGGAAAAGCTTATTTTCATTGCAAGGCTATATTATTGTCATAAATTCCTAGTGATGGGGGGTGGGAGGATTTGCCACTAGAATAGGATTCATCGGAAGTACTGTATATAAAGTTTTGTTGAACTTCCCTAAATCTACAGATTGTCAGAAAGTAAATCATAAAAAGTTTCAAAATAATTTAATCATTGAAATAATATATTCTGGTATTTGGTGTAAGAGTAAAGATTAGAATTTGATACAACAGTATCATATTTCCATAACATGTATTTGTGACACTTTGTAGATAATGAATTTCATTCGGCACATTATTCAGCACATGGAAGCACTGGTGGAAACCACTGCTATACATTTCACTGTCATCCTTCTACCCAACTTCCTTGCACTTCAACTACAGAAATATATAACCTTATTATGCAAACATACTCGCACCTCACCCCAAGAGAAAATAGTTTATTTTCTTCAAGCATAGGAAGCAAAGTATTTAATTACAAGCAGATTTCACTCTCTGAGATATGGTCAGTGAATATAAACAATTTGGTTTACTGGCCACAGGTTGCTTTAGGTGTGCCAGGTTTTGGCTACAACATATGTCAAGGCTGCTACATAACCTACCTCTCTTTACACTTGGGACAACCTTGTAGGAATACACTATATTGTAAGAGCTGAAGCTAGTGAGGTGTTAGCCAGTGGCTAAAGAGAAACATTACAGAATTGTATCTCAGCTGCTCAGAGTGACCAAGTGAGCTGCCAAGTATCCATTAACTCAGAAAGGCAAGAGAAAAAAGCCAAGATTTTGAATTCTGTAGCACAGATTGTGTAAAATGAATTTTTATGCTGAAGGTTCTGAATTCTTTGCCCTAAAAGGGCAATCAACCATTGTGTTAAGGCTTTATTTTCCATCTGAATAAAGACTTTAATCTAGCTGAGCCATATCAGAGTCTTCGGTCAAGTCAAGCCAAATGCTGATTAAGGCATTCGGAAGAGCTGTTATTTGCCTCTGAGTCCTGATGGGAAATCTGACATACATATACAGATATATACACACACACTAAACTCTCTCCCAGTGATTAAATCTCCTGTAACAAAATAATATTGTAGATGGAGATAAAATCCAGTCGGTGGAATCATTATTTTTAGAGTGCCAGTCTGCTAAATGTTGGGATATCAGCAAGACCGCAAGCTGTAACTGGATTGTCAGCCAGGTGAATGCAATTCAGCTCTCACTGGACTGCATTCTAGCCTCCTTCAATTTGAAATGTGGACAACCTGATCAAATCTGCTCCTGTTGTGATCTAATTAGGTCAGCCATAGGGTTTAATCTTCCACTTTGCCAGCACTGTTCAAACTCCTTTGTGCCTATTAGCAAATTCCCTGGGTCAACAGCTCATTATTGGTTGGTTTTGCACCCAAGATCACTGGCATTCTGAGGGACACTTAGACAATTACTTTGGGCCTCTATGTTCCGCTGTTCCAAAGTCCCAACTGAAGTACCTAATTTGATCAGGGATTTGCAAGAAGCAGAGGTGTTAATAGTTCTGTTGTCTCATAAACAGCTGTTCAAATGCCTTTCAGTCCTAATTACTTGCTGTTTTTCCTTTGATGAAGTCTCATTTGGGTTAACTAACTTATCTTCCAACACATCATCATCATCATCATCATCATTATTATTTTCCTGACTTTTTATATATATAACTCAAGGCGGCAAACATAATTAATACTCCTACCTCCTATTTTCTCCATAACAACAACCCTGTAAGGTGGTATGGACTGAGAGAGAGTGACTAGCCCAAAGTCACCCAGCCAGCTTTCATGCCAAAGGGAGGCCTAGAACTCAGAGACTCCTAGTTTTTAGGCCAGCACCTTCAAAACTATGCCAAACTTTCCAATATATTCTTATTGTTGTTTTCCAGAGTCTCCAGAACATGATGTTGACTTAAGCTTCTGCTTGTCAAGGTCATTAACATCATCTGTTAATGTGCAATAAGGAGGCTGAATGAATAACAGTTGATTAATGTCTATTTTTATTCAGTTTTATCACACAGAAAAAAGGTTCATCTCCCTCCTCCCACAATAGCACCCAGTTGTCCCTCAGGCCGTGTAGGCCTGACGCTGAGCCATGATATATCAAATGTTCAAAATTACAGGGAACCATGGAGTAAGGAATTGGAGTGTAAAATAAACAAAAATCAATTGAACAACATTTTGGCAACTGTATGTCACATTACACACTAAATTATTATCACTTAACAAAAATAGTATTTGCTATATAAGGAACACCTTTGCATATTTTAAGAAAGAATTTGATGTATTCATTTAATAGATGGAGATGCGGCCCTCAAAATACAATGATAAATGTAAATGATGTGGCTTTGTGTTACAGCAGTTTCCTTCCCAACATAAATTATTTTATATATTGATTTTGGTCTGGAAGACTCATTGGTTTTTAAAGATATTTATGTTCTTTGATTTATGTGCCAAACAGTAAGGAAAGTAACAGAAGGCCAACAGAAATGTTTTTATGATTGTGAAAAAAAAGATATTACATTGTTGGAAGGATACCTATTCTGTATCACTTATACAGTGGTCTCCTTCTATATTTGAATATAGGTAGTCCTTACTTAACAACATTTGTTCAGCAACCATTTGAAGTTACAACGGCGCTAAATGAATGATAGTTACAGCTAGTCCTCAAAGTTATGGCTATTGAAGCGCCCTGTGGTCACGTGATCAAAATTATGACACTTTGCAGCCTGAGGCCTGGCAAAGGGCCAGAAACTGCCTCAGCCAGGTGCGCCTCATCAGCAGCAGGAGGAAGACGACGGTGAAGGTCATTTGGGGGTGGCAGGGGTAGGTGGCAGAGCACACGGCAGCCAAAAGGGCAGAAATGGAGGGAGAAATAGGCGGGACTGCATACATCCATTTATATCTTCAATTTCCTTCCCTCCCCCAAGTAAACTGATTTAAATGTTAATTATAATAATAATAACACATTTTAAAGATTGAATTTTCTTTCCTGCCAGCTTTTTTCTGCTAAATATAACTAAACCTTAAATTCCTGCAAAGTAGATGGAGATGGCCAGGATACTTTATGCCTCTTACTGGAAATCACACACAATTCCTATTCGATGAGAATGGCAGACTAAGTTGTTGGAATATGTATCAATATAAAAAATAACTTCATTCTGTATTTGAAAAACAAGTCTGATACAGAATTTAATATCTTCGATTGGTACAGAATTTAACTTTTATGGATCATAATTCTGCACATGGACTTGTACCGCACCTGAAGTTTCGGTTTGCCCTAATATAAGGCTTTATGATTTGATACAATAAGAATAGATTTTTTTAGATCAGATACTCTTAACTATTCATCCTGGTTGAAGATTTTTATTACCTTGGGTGTTTTTGTTAATTATGAATATTGATTTGGTTCTCAATTGCTAAATCAATATTAAAAAACCACTTTTTTATGTACAGTATTAATCTAATAAAAGGGGCGTGGTGGCTCAGTGGATAAGACACCAGGCTTGTCGATCGGAAGATCGCAAGTTCGGAGGTTCGAATCCCTAGCCCTGCGTGCGGAGTGAGCTCCCTCACTAGCTCCAGCTCTTGCCAACCTAGCAATTTGAAAGCATGCAAATGCAAGTAGATGAATAGGTACCACTTCGGTGGGTAGGTAACAGCGTTCCACACGTGTCATGCGGCCACATGACTGTGGAAGCGTCTTCGGACAACGCTGGCTCTTTGGCTAACAAACGGAGATGAGCACCGGCCCCTAGAGTCGGACACGACTGCACAAATGTGCGGGGGGGGGGGTACCTTTACCTTTATTAATCTAATATTACTTTGAAAATTGTTACTCAACTTTAAAAAAAAGTTTCTAGCCCTCAGACTCATATATGCATGCCAGCCTATGCACACCAATATAGTAATACTGCCAGTTAACAGGCATGACAGAAATAAACAAACTCAAAAAACACAATTTAACTGCATAATGTAGCATGAATACACAGAGAGAACTTTTCAGACTTAATCAGACATTTAAAGGCAGAACTGGGCTTTTTACTTTTTCTGAACATGGAATACAAACATCTAACTTTGAAGATCCTTAACTTCAAGCCCAACCTGAGTTTCAATAAGATTTTCTGTTGCTTCTGCGTATCAGGTTTGAGCAGAAGGCAAACAGTTGCTAAGAATGTCTGTTTACAGTTTTCCTGGGTCCAGTTTATATCAGCAATTTCCTAAACCTTGGTCTATCTCTTGTATTATTCTTCATGTTTTCCCCTTTGGCTCTCTGGTATTACCTCAATTATTCTGATCCTTGAACAGGATATCTTTTAATTAACCTTGCAATCATCTTACCATGTTAACAGTCTCCTGAATTCCTTTGTTGGCAGTACACTGTACACACTTTGTTCCTTTTGACAGTACACTGTATACTTGTATGTTTATTTATTCAAGATGGAATGTACTTGTATTCTTAATAAGATCTGTCTATCCATCCATCCCTCCATCCCTGAATGACCATTTTTTATTCTTGAGGAAAACACTACAAAACCCAGTAATCCTTATACTGCTGTTCCATTATTTAATCTGCTTGATCAACAAAAAATAGAACCAAGGAGTTTAGGGATCTGGGATAAATTGCTTTAATTACCATTACTATTCAAGTACCTGCTCAAACAAATACAGGTAGTCCTCGTTTAGTGACCACAATTGGGACCAGCAGCTCTGTCGTTAAGCGAAACAGTCACTATGTGGGAAATCACGTGACTGCGACTGTGCTTTCCTTTTCCCCACTCCCCCGCCCTTTGGAATGCTCATCCTGGCGCTGGGATAGCTGGCTCAAAACTGACAAGATTAATCGGTTTCACACCTTCGGCTTTTGTTTGCCTCCTAACCATTTTACTTTAGCTTCCCTTTTCTCCCACTCTCCCGCCCTTTGGAATGCTCACCCAGTGCTGGGATAATTAGCAAGAAGGGAATTAATGTTTGTATTTACATTCATTGGAGAGGAAGCGATTACATGAGAGTAAGCAGGCACACAACGGGGAATACAATGGGGGAGATGCTAGAAAATCAGAGCCAAAAAAATGATGTCTGCATTTTCAAAGAGGGGAAAAGAGGGGCTACAGGAAGCTAAACTAGTCAGCAAAATTTAAAACAGGTTATTAAGCATGCCTGGTCTGAGGAGGACCCAGCAAACAGTGGTAAGTATGGGTTGATTAAAAGAGACTTTTCCATCCTTCTCAATTATGTTCTTAAAATATGAGTAAGAAATAAGCCACAGCATGTCAATAGTTCATTCTGATCTTGGAATACATGTTTAAAAAGTTCCTGCAGTAAGCCTTTTAGATAAATGTCTAGAGTCATGTTGAAATATGACAAAGTTGTTATGGTTTTGCTTATTTTCCCGTTTGGTTTAGTTTGCCTTAACATGGTGAACAGGAAAAATAAAGTAAAAAAGAGCCTTCAAGCTACATAGTCTGCACTAAAGAAACACTGATAATCTAGACTCAATTATTCTATCCTATGAAAAGGATACATATAAACTCAATATTGTATATTGCTGTACAGATATAAAAACAACCTAGAATGCCACATTTAAGCTGCCTGTGATTGCTTATATAACTCTGCTGTGCTGCATGATAGCAAGGCAATTTTAAAAAGCATGGCAGAGACCATTATAAATGCATTTAACAATTTAAACTACTGTATGTCAGCCACTTAGACAAGATATTAATTGCTGTGGCAGAAAAATAATGGCAACAGATGGCTCCAACCCTTTGCAGCTTAGGCAATGATACGCCTAGGCAACTAATGCAACAAGGAATCTGGGGAAGCCTGTGAAGAATATTGCAAAACACCGCAGTTAAGCTGCCACATGTTTTTATTTCCAACTGAGCAATTTATTAACAATGATTTTGGACACAGATCCTATACAAACTCACACTCACCAAATGAAGTACTTTCACTTTACTTACCTCTACATAGAGAAGTAACGTTAACACTAATATACACTAAAATACACTATTATAATTAATTGCACTAGCTTCACCAAATTTGGTTGCTTGATAGACATTCCCCAATTTTTAAATTCATTTAAATGAAATACATCTAAAGATTTCCTAATTAATAAACAGTTCCATGTTAAAGGTATTTTTGCAGTACCACGTACATTTTGATTTTTTCAATACTAAAGCATTGGGTTGACTGTAGTAAAATGATAAAAGGTTCAAGAAAAATAAAAGCAGTACCCATCTGAAAAATATGCACAGGTTTTGCTGTACAACAAGACCTATGAGATTAAGTAGTAAAGATTTTGCTTAATACAATTGCAAAACACTGAACAGGTTAAAAACAGTTAATTAAAGCCATAGGATGAAAGCACAGAGAAACCTAACTAATACATCAATTATAAATTACTGCTTAAATTGTGCAGCATTTGTCAGATACTGCATAGTTTCTGCCTTAAAGTTCAAATTATGGCAAAGGATATAAATTACTGCAACAGTCTTCCCATAAAGCAATGACTGAAATCTCAAATGCTGATAATCTCCAAAGTCAGTAGAACAACGGCATAAAAACAGTTGGCATTAATGTAAAAGTTCCTGAAGATTTCTGTACCAATTGTTATTAATAGTTAATATTTGAGCAAGTTCCTTTATTTCCAATGAACAGATGAATAGAAACATTCAAATTAAGCAATCTTCAAATCTTATTCAACTATTTTAATGAAATTTCTCCAAAACGGATAGTCAAAAAAATTTGTGCCTTGGGGAGAGTACTCTAGGGGTAATGCTTAAACCAAAAAGATCTTTCCAATCACAACCTACAAGCAGCAACACCTAGAAAAGAACCTCAAATGATAACCTCAATGATTAGACAGAATGGCATGAAGAGACTTCTATATATACATAGTATCAGAGTGAGTTTGATCTGTTAGCTCAGCCACAAGTTTGCTAGATCCAGGTCCCTCCTGGATCATTAATGCTGTCTGAGAGGTGACCTGTGGTTGAGCGCAGGTGGTGGTGTCAGCTTCTTTGATTGAGGGGGCAGTCCCTCAGCCTTGAAGGAGGTTGTGGTGTACCCTCTTCTCAAGAAGACATCACTCAGTCCAACAGACCTATCCAATCTCCAATCTTTCCTTTTTAGGGAAGGTGATGGAGAAGACGGCTGGGCTTCAGGTCCAGAGGACTCTGGAGGAAGCAGATTATTAGGACCCTTTTCACTCGGGTTTCAGGCCAGGGTTTAAAACAAAGATGGCATTGGTTATTCTTATTGATGACCTGTGACAGAGCCAGGATAGGGGTGGTGCATCCATCCATTTTGCTCCTTGATCTCTCAGTGTATTTTGATACCCTCAACCACAGTATCCTTTTGGACTGGCTTCAGGGGTTCTGGGTAGGATGCACCATTTTACAGTGGTTCTCCTTTCTCTGTAGCCAGTTTTAATTGGTGTTGACAGGTGGGGAGTGATCACACCCATGGCCCCTCACTTGTGGGGTGCCACAGGGTTCGGCACTCTCTCCCCTTCTGTTTATCATCCATGTGAAACCTCTTGGTGAGGCCATTCTGCTGGTTTGGTGTCAGGTATCATCAATATGAAGATGATATCCAATTGTACATCTTGACTATGGCCAACCAAGCAGTGCAGCTGAAGTCCTAACCATGTGCCTGGAAGCTGTGCAAATTTAGATGGTGAGGAAAATACTCAGGCTCAATCCCAACAAGACTCGGTGGTTTTGTCTATTTGGGCCCACCAGATCTGGAGATATTCCATCATTGACTCTCAGTGGGGTTTCACTTGTCCATTTGAGATTTTTGCACAATCTGGGGGTCTCTTGGACTCTCAGCTCCTGCTCAAAGAGGAGGTGGAAGCTGTGGCCAAGAGGGACTTTGCACTGGTACATCTCGTGTGCCAATTGAGCCCTTTCCTGAGCCATGAGGCCCTTCAGACAGTCATTCATGCCCTAGATACCTCACAATTGGATTACTCTAACACACTCTTCATGGGGCTGCTTTGAAGACTATCCAAAAGCTACAGCTGCGTGGGCAGTGATGGGGCACCAAATTATGCATGTGTAACCCTGTTGCTTCGTGAGCTGCATTAGTTGCAAGTTGGCTTCCAGGTGCAATTCAACGGGGTTATCACCTTTAAAGCTGACTATCTGGTTCAGTCCAACAGGGTGGGTGCACTCTGGGTTCTATCAATTAAAGAATGTCATTTTGTGGGACCCAAGAAGCATGCCTACTCTGTTATGATTCCTGCCCTCTGGAATGCGGTTCCCACCCTTATGTCATTCAGAAAACTACTGAAGACCTGGTTGTTCTCCCAGGCCTTAGGGACAGGTTGATTGTGGAGCCTTCTTCTTGTTTTGTTTTGTTTTATTTTGATCTGATTTGTTTTGTTCTTGGTCTCTTTGTATTTTGCTCTTCTGGTTGGCTGTATTTCTTTTAATATGTTGGCTTTTACTTGTAAGCCGCCAAGAGTCATTTAGGAGTCAGGCAGCCTATAAATTAAATAATAATAAAACTGATCTTGAAAATGGTCCAGGAACCAATGAAATTGATACAGGACTCCACGTTTGAGTTAACAGACTAGTGGTTGTATTTTAGAACAATTGCATCTTCCATTATATTTTAGCTATTAATTTATTTACCATTATTTGAACTTATCTAGATGGTTTACAAATCCAAATCATAAAACAATAAAAACCATAGGACTACATCAAAAATGAAAATAATACAAATTAAAGCAGCACACTGGCAATCAGATAAAAGGCAAACTATAGATATTAATCTCGAAAGGTTTGTTAGAACAGTCATGTTTTGATAGCTTTCCAGAAGATAACTAGAGTAGGGACCAATCAGATCTTAGCAGTAGAGAAGCTTGCTCTAGAGCAAGGGTCAGAAATGGCGGCTCGCGAGCCAAATGCGGCTCTTTGGCCCCTTGAGTGTGGCTCTTCCGCAGGCAGGCGTGGCGGGTGTGGCGGGTGCAGGTGCGGCAGCGAGTGTGGCGGGGGCAGGCGCGGCAGCGAGTGTGGCGGGGCAGGCGCGGCAGCGGGCATGGTGTGCGTGGCTGTGGGCATACCCCTGGCAACCGCCTAGGCCCAGCCTCTCTTTTTCCTCCGGGGACGGGCTTCACACAGTCTCGCGAGAGTTTGGAAGCCTCCGTCTCCGGCAGCCATCTTGACGACGGGTACTTGCCCATCGCCTTAACCCAGGGCTTTCCAAACTGTGTGTCGACACAATACTGTGTCGCCGGGGGCCCCCAAGTGTGTCGCATGACAAGCCGGAAGCACTGATGAAAATGCCCTCGGTTCTGGCAGGGAGGTGAAAATCGCGTGCGCGCGCGCTGCCAGGCCACCCGGAGTGGAAATTCTCCGCGCCAATCAGCTGTGCGTCGGGAAGCCCGGCAGCCTGCACGCTCGATTTTTGCCTCCCTGCCGGAACCGAGGGCATTTTCGGGGTCCCCGGAGTCTGCCCTTTCGAAGGGGCAGCGGCGGTGGTGGGCCATCAGTGCTTCCGGGTTCCAGGACGCCGCTGCTGCCGCTGCCTCGCCGCTTTGGAAGACCAGGCTCTGGGGACCCCGAAAATGCCCTCGGTTCCAGCAGGGAGGCAAAAGTCGCGCGCGCGCGCGGGGCTTCCCGGCGCACAGCTGATCAGCACACAGAATTTCCACCCCGTCCCCCCCCACCGCGCCAATCAGCTGTGCGTCGGGAAGCCCGGCAGCCTGCACACGCGATTTTTGCCTCCCTGCCGGAACCGAGGGCATTTTCGGGGTCCCCGAGCCTGCCCTTTCGAAGGGGCAGCCGTTGCCGCCGCAGCGACAACCTGGAAGCACCGCCACCGGTGCTTCCAGGTTTTTGTGGGCTGGCCGTTGGTGTGTCGCCAACGGCAAAAGTTTGGAAAGCCCTGCCTTAACCTCTTTGTTGCTGCTCTTACTCTTTTTCTCCGTGCAAAAGCAGCACATTTCCACCCCACAGCCCTAAGTGTGCGCAATTGGCTCCCGCCCGCAAACCCCGCTCCTGCGCTGGATTCCCCACCAGCTTTACTTTGCCTGGACTGGGGGCGTGAGCGGCTCCAGAAGAGAAGCGACTGGAGCAGTCGAGCCTCTCTTTCCCTTCTTCTTCCAAACCTCCCCCGCCCCCTTCCAGAGCAATTTGTCGAAGATGCCCGCTTGCTGCTGCTGCGTGGCTGCTGCTCAACTGATCATGAAGGAACCAGGATGTTTACGCGAGCGTGCTTTACCTACCCACTTTTTAACATATTTGGTTCTGCTGGGGGCGGGGAAGGGATCTTGACCGGCCAGGGAAGACGCGCGGGCGGAGCTGCCTGCCTGGCACTCGGGCGCTCCGGCTGGGGTGCAGCGGGACGGGAGCATCGCCGGCGGCCCGCGAGGACCGGCCAGGGAAGGCACGCGGGCGGAGCTACCTGCCTGGCACTCGGGCGCTCTGGCTGGGGTGCAGCGGGACGGGAGCTCCGCCCACGCGCCTTCCCTGGCCGGTCCTCGCGGGCCATCGGCGATGTTCCCGTCCCGCTGCACCCCAGCCGGAGCGCCCGAGTGCCAGGCAGGCAGCTCCGCCTGCGCAGTCATGGCAGTGGGCATGGCGGCGGCGGGCACTGCAGCGGGTATGGCGGCAGCAGGCCCTAAGTGTGCGCAATTGGCCCCGCCCGCAAACCCCGCCCCCTTTCACGCGATTGGCTCCCGCCCGCAAAACCCGCCCCCTTCCACGCGATTGGCTCCCGCCCGCAAACCCCTCCCCCTTCCACGTGATTGGCCCCCGCCCGCAAACCCCGCCCCCTGGCTCTCGAGCACTTCAAAATGTGCACGAGCATGTCAAAATGGCTCCCGGCAAAAAAAGTTTGCCGACCCCTGCTCTAGAGGGACAACAGAGAAGCACTGCTTCTGGGACCCTGCCCCTATTGCCTTCCAGACTGAGGGTACTGAAAGAAAACTGGACAGTCAGAATTAACCAGGAGAAGACAGTCCTACAGAAATCTTGGGCTCACACCCTATAGGACTGTATACCTTAAAATAAGCACCTTGAACTGTAATCCAAAAGCTACTGGAAGCTAACACAGTGCCACAATATAGGTGTTATACTGCAGAACTGGCTCACATAAACCAGTGTACAGGCGGCTACATTCTGCACCAATTGCAGTTTCTGGGTTGTCTTCAAGGATAGTCACAGTTACAGTGCACTGCAGTAATCCAACCACAAGATAAAGTAGGCATGGGTTACTATTGCCAGAGCCTCCCAGTCCAAAAAGGGCTGTTACTGGCAATCTGCAAAAATACAGTCCTATCTAATATCTCACCACTGTATCACTGGGAAACTTCCCAAATGCCTGTTTGAAATCAAGTAGCTCCATCTTAATCAGTCCACCATGCTTGCAAAGGTCAACTGTGACTAGCCTCTGGCTGATCAAAACCATGACAAAGAACTAATAACCAAAACCTCCATCTTCAGATCATGTTTCAATTGCTCCAAGGTGAAAATCAGAACCAGTGGTGTTGTCTTATATGGGCCAAATTTCAATTGCAACAAGTTCATGGCTGTCATGGAGGCCACAGTCTCCTGAGATACTTCTAACCTTATCCAAAGGATACGGAGATGCAAGTCCTCCAGCCTGAGAACTCCAACAGCTCTGGCATGAGCTCAGGAAGCCCAGGTAGGGTTGCTGAGTAGGTAGATGTTCAAAACACCAGCAGAATCCTTATCCCAATCCCAGATAGAGACTCTCACATTCAGCTTCTTCTAGAGTAGGACCTCTGGAAGTAATCCAGTTTCAGAAGATCACTGCTTCCCAACTTTTCAGTTCTTGGCATTGGAGCTGTGCATGGAGGGCAAACCTCAGAGAGGGGAACACTCCTATTTTTTTTCAGCCAATATTCAGTGACAAACATCAGGTCTGTTTGTTCCTTCAGAACCAAATCATGAAGCAGGGCAGTCTTATCACAAACAGATCTTGCATGAAACAACAGCCTGAGGCCAAGGCATGCAGTGAAGAAGTGCCTGTGGCCCTCGGAAGAGACTATTAGAGTAGAAGAGGGAGCTGGCACCGAATTGTTCAATCCTGTCCCCCTTCTCCTGTAACCGTCACCCCAAATGCCAATGGTTGTACCTCTCCCTGTCAGACATTGTCAAGATCTGTTCCTGTTCCCATATGCCCCTAAATTATCAGGTCCTACCTCATTCCTAACCCTACGTGGCAAGTTTCAAGCTTTAGTGCTTGCCTCCACCTATCCAGCCCTACCCAAATGCCCATAATTAAGTTGATTCAGGCCAGTGCTTCTTACAGTGTGGTCCTAGGACCCTTGGAGATCCCCAAGACCCCCTCAGGGATCTGCAAAATCAAAATTATTTGCCAGCCTATGTTGAAAAAGATACAATATTAAAACTCATCAAACAATTGTGAGAAGCGGTAGCAGCAGCGAATACATCAAGTTTAATTTTTAATACGGTAAATATCAATAAATATAACCCATACAAACTAAAGCTCTTTTGGGGTCCTCCATAATTTTTAAAAGTGGGAAAGGGTCCTGAGAGGAAAAAAGTTCAAGGAAGACTGATATAATGCTACTTAGCTAATGTTACTCTGCTAATCAACACAATAAAATACCCTAGTTTGCAACCAGAATCCACCCAGCACAGTACTGCAACCTCCTGGCATTCTTCTCACTCCAGAATTAGGTCAGGCTCTATCCCTCCACTCTCTATCTCTCCTCCAGAGAGTGGGAAGCTTTCCTCATATCTCCCCCAATAACTCTTTACTGGATACATTCCCAGAGGGAATGTGAGGGCGAGCAGAGGGAAGAGATGCTGCTTAGGGAATGATCAGATAAAAAGAAAGGGAGACCAAGAGAGGGTAATGGTCTAAAGAAGAAACTTGGGAAAGACCCGCGCTGACCAGCCAAGCGATAAATAGGGAGGACAGGATATTTGTACTTTCAGACTTGCAAGGGACTGCTGGTGGTGAGCACACCTGCCAGATTCTTTGCTGTTCCACCATAATCCCTTCTAAGAACTCTGGCATGTAGTAGTTACTACATGCCAAATTGTTGGCAGTGGTGGCAGCAGCAGCAGCTCCCTTGAATCCCTACTCATCTCCACTAACAGTGGTGACTGCCAGACATTCCTCCTTGCAGTTTGGGCTGACAACAGCTAATGCAAGGAACAAGAATCCACTTGTTAATAGTATTTATCAGAAGGAAGGCAAACATTATAACAAGAATTCCAGCAAGTGTTCTATGTTCAAATGAGAAATTTACATATAGGCAATTTTAGTGTGGCAAAACTCTTGTTAACTTACTTTCTATTTGGAGGTTTAGGATACCAGCTTCTTTTGTGAAGGATGAAGAGTTTATGTTTGTTCACTGGTTTGATAACCGTTAGCCTTTTATCAGTATGAAAAGTAATTTTCACTGTACCTGGCTTTTTGTCTTCTCCTCCAATGCCACTCCTTTTTCTCCCAACAACAGCAGCAATGTAGGAAGTCACTAAGTTCCACAATTCCCCTCTCTCGCTAGCCCAAATTATATTTTCTCCATTACGGCTGACTTACTTTGGCCATGTCATGCGTGCAAACTCACTAGAGAAGTCAATGATGCTAGGAATTGTTAGTGGAACAAGAAGTAGGGGCAGGCCAAGAATATGCTGGCTCGACACCATCAAAACAGATACCAAGATGAACATCCAGGAATTGAAAGAAGCTGTGCTTGATAGGGCAGCATGGAGAGCTCTCGTCCATAAAATCGCCAAGAGTTGGACACGACTGAACGGTTAAAGACAATTACCTCTGTCAACTTTCTCCCCAGTGTCATACACAAAATCATTCATTTGAATCCTCAGTCTCTGACACTCTCAGATGTTTTCAAAGTTTCTTGATCTACCTTGCCTGCCACCACTTAGTTATTGTCTTCTCACTTCTAACATTCTCCTTCATTTGACTCTCCATTCCTACTTCCTTCTTTTTCTCCACTTCCACGTTCTCCTTTTCCACGTTCCATTCCTTTCCAAAAATATTCATCTTTGTCACTTTCTCCAACTTTTATGCATCTATAAATGTCCACTTGACTTCCTTCCACAATGCACTCCTGACTCCATCACATTTTTTCCTTAGCCTACCCTGACCATGGATATCAGTAAGCATCCAAAGTCAGAAACAAAGTCAGCAGGGAACTTCAACCATTCCCGTGCTACTCCATTCATTCAAAACATAGGGATTTTTTTTGGGGGGGGGAGGAATCCTGATATTAAAAAACATTGTAGTGGAGCTCAAGGGATAGGGGTTTTGGGCAACCATGATGACTCAAAAAAAGGAAGAAGGAACTTTATTTCTTGGAATAGTCTATTTTACCATTCTATATAAAGAAATACTCTAGAAAACTCAATAGTTCAAATGTTATAATTATATAACTGTACAAAATCTTAAAGATCATATTACTTAAGCAGCTCTTAAGATGTGTATTTTTATTATGCAAATACAAATGCATAACTGTCCTGATATAATAAAAACTCTTGACTAACGTAAGAAAAAGATAGTTTGGTCTTTTTGTCTGTAGTTTAAATTGCATACCTAAAGGAAGGAAAAGTCACTAAATGGAGGCTTGGTAGTTTAAACAAATTTTATTTCCTCTGAAGGTCAGCAAAAGAACAGAAGTAAGTAATTGTGACTTTTGAAGTAAATTGTTTTCATTCTATTTAGCTGCCCAACATTTAACCTTTTTAATTGCATGAAACAAAATACTATTTCAGTAATGGTCCCTGTTTTAAAAAATAGACCTATTGTGCTGCATGATGGAATCTTTCCCTTTTGAACTACAAGAACACTTTTTAATTTCACATACAATTTGTATTCTATTACTGGCATTCAAAAACAATGGTTTTTGCTCAAATATATTCTGCTCAAATCTATGATAGCAGCCTGATTCCAAAAAGCAAATCAAAAACACAACAAAACATAACCTTCAGTGGGCTCAGCATGTATAAATGACAAGTCAGAAAATTCTGCCAGGACAAATGTGGATTATATAATTTCATGTGACAGTCCTGGTTACAGCTAGTAACGGCAGAATAATATATTTCAAATCATGGCCTATTTGTCATGAACTAATCAACAAACTAGGGGCGTGGTGGCTCAGCGGGTAAGACGCCAGGCTTGTCGATCGGAAGATTGCAAGTTCGGAGGTTCGAATCCCTAGTCCTGCATGACGGAGTGAGCTCCCGCACTAGCTCCAGCTCTTGACAACCTAGCAATTCGAAAGCATGCAAATGCAAGTAGATGAATAGGTACCACTTCGGTGGGAAGGTAACAGCGTTCCGCGTGCGTCATGCTGGCCACATGACCATGGAAGCGTCTTTGGACAGCGCTGGCTCCTCGGCTAACAAACGGAGATGAGCACCGCCCCCTAGAGTCGGACATGACTGCACAAATGTGCGGGGGGAACCTTTACCTTTAATCAACAAACTAATCAACAAAGAGAGCCAGTTTGGTGTGGTGGTTAAGGCACCAGGCTAGAAACCAGGAGACAGAGTTCTAGTCCCACCTTAGGCACGAAGCCAACTGGGTGACCTTGGGCCAGTCACTCTCTCTCAGCCCTACGAAGGAGGCAGTGGCAAACCACTTCTGAAATCTTGCCAAGAAAACTGAAGGGACTAGTCCAGGCAGTTGCCAGGAGTCAACAATGACTTGAAGACACAAAAAACAAAAACAAATCAACAATACAGAATTCTAATTATTCTAATCTATTTTGTCTTTTTCTTATATTTTATATATATTATCCTTTTTTTGGATGACTTCCTAGATAGATGACCAACTGATTTTTTCCAATATATATTGATATCATGAGTTTTCATCTCTTTTGTGTGTTCTTTCAACTGCAGCAAATGGGTAACAACAACAAGAACAAAATCAGAATCCCATGGTCTTTCTCAGTCTTCCTGTACTTTAGACTAAATATTGAGTTGCATTGCTCCTTTTTATGAGACTCGTAAATCCATTGGCTTAATTGGGAACTTTTTGTTGTTCAGTTTAGTCGTGTCCGACTCTTCGTGACCTCATGGACCATAGCACGCCAGGCCTTCCTGTCCTCCACTGTCACCCGGAGTTTACTCAAATTCATGTTCATTACATCGGTGATGTTATCTAACCATCTCATCCTCTGCCATCCCCTTTTCCTTTTGCCTTCAGTCTTTCCCAGCATCAGGGTCTTTTCCAGTGAGTCCCCTCTTCGCATTAGGTGGCCAAAGTATTTGAGCTTCAGCTTCAGCATCTGTCCTTCCAATGAGCAATCAGGAACTGCATTATTCTAAAACTTCAAAACTTGGATATTACACAAAGTTTACTTTAAAATCTTTTTATTAAATATCTTGGAGGTAAAATACAGTTTCTGCTACACAGAACAAAAAACTCTTGTTAATAGATTCCGCTTATTCCTGCTGTTACTCACTACAAATCCATTGTATTACATATGTTTTCAGATGTACTTGGTATTGTTCAATATTATAAAATTCATTCATTGCACATATATTCTCACAGCAGTGTACAAAGTGGTTTTGGTTTGTTCCCACAAAATCATCCCTGCCTTTATTGATTTATTTTATATCTAAAAAGAAAGAAAAAAGGAAAAAGAGGAGAGGAGAGGAAAAAGAGGAGAAAAGAAAGAAAAAAATAGATATATGCAAGAACTCTATGGTCAAGAGGGAATTTGAATCTGGGTTTCCCTTGTCCAACATTCTACCTACACTAAAACTATCAAATTTCATAATTGCCTACATACATGTACTCAACTACTGTACATAGGAAAAGTGAAACCTCATTTTAACAGACTAATTAGGGGAAGGGTGCATGCATTATTAACAACTATCCATTAAAAATGAAAGTACATCATCATGGAGATACAGTATGTC
This sequence comes from Charina bottae, assembly GCA_023362775.1. Lineage (NCBI taxonomy): Eukaryota > Metazoa > Chordata > Lepidosauria > Squamata > Charinaidae > Charina > Charina bottae. Next base: position 164,123,160 of record JALMGJ010000001.1, on the reverse strand, counting down.
ATTTGCAACATTTTATCATTCGTGTGATGACTTCATTATACAAATTACATAAATTGATGCAAATGGTATCATTATACAAATGACATAAATCCCTGCAGAAATCTGATCCATTTCATACAAAGTCCACTGTGCCCTACTTAAGTTAGTCTGCCTTTCGTTCTCCCAAACTATCCTATAGACACATCAGTATATGACTGTATGCTGATGATGCAGTCATTTTGTCCTTAACCTCTACTGCTGTGGTGGAATGTGCCTATGAAGGGGGAGGTGATGTGATGGACTACAGTAATGCAGTTGGTTCTCAGGAAGATGGGAGCACATTCCAAGGAGGGGGGCATGACAAGAGACAGCCCAGCCCAGAGATAGAACATGGGAAGAGAAAGAGATTCAGAGTACCACGCCCTAGAACCTCCCAGGTTATTTCCCTTTAGGTTAGAATAGGGTAGGTTTAGTCTGGCAAGATTCTGTCTGTACGGTATGAGCAAATAAAGAGCTGAACTTGGCTGGATTGATTCTATGCCGTTCTTGGGCTAGGCCTGACATCTGCTTTAGAAGAGCTTTGGGATCACTCATCAATTACTGCAGTGAGGAGACCTTAACAATAAACTCTGCCAAGACTCAAATCTTTACTTTCTCCAAACCCCCAAAACAATGAATCTGGAAGTTAGGTGGACACACCACTGAGAACAAAACCTTTAAATATTTAGAGTTGGTTTTTCAAGCTTCTGGAAGCTGAAATGTTCACTTAGATTATGTATCCCAAAATGCACAGAGATCAGCGTCAGCCATCAAGCTTATTATTTCACCTGAGGAGCATAGTTTATACCTGCTGCAATTAAATTGTTTGCAGCTAAAGCCTGAGCACAACTGCTATAAGGGGATCGACTAGGACCACATAACAACATGGCTACCCTGGTGAGAGTCCCTTCTGAGATGATTTCTCTGCCCCATCCCTCCTTTGGACTCAGATTTCTCTTATCAGACCATTATATAAGCTGAGGCTCTTCCTCCTGTCTCCCACAGTTATTCTCACATCCCATTACACCCGCTGTGTCCTGAATGCAGTACTTTGGCAGGAAGGAGGAATCAGTAAACCTGAATCCAGCCTTTGGATAAATATTTTTATTTACCGGCTGAAACTACTCCATGCCCCTGTTGGACTGGTGCACCTAATACTGGCAGATAATTTCAAATCCTCCTGGGAAAAAGCAATCCAACGGAAATTGGGCTACTGCTTTTCCAGTGATGCTATTTTACCATTAGGGCCAGATCAAGCTAAATTAGCCTTAAGACAGGGAATTTTGGACACAGAAGGCCAAATAGAAATGTTTACAGTATAAATAATTGAATTTTAGCTCCCAAGCCAGTTCCATACTTATACCAAATTTCAGTCACTAAATGTAGGAGAGCTTTAACATTAGCTTGTTTTAATGCCCTCCCCATAGCTGTTTTGGAAGGGAAATATAAGAAAATTCCCTTTGAAACACAGCATTGTCCCTGCACCATGGGTATGATAGAAAACATGGTCTATGTTCTTATTTATTATCACTTTTATAGGAAACTTTGTCACCAGCTGATTACCTCTCTCCTATTTGCAGGAAATTTCTGGGAGATTCTGATAAGTTCTATGTACACTATCTAGTAGACGATCAAGATAACTATCTCTTCAGAAGTATCAAAATTCTGTTAGATTTTGTGTAAACTCCACCCACAAATGGCCAATAACAGCTATTGACACAGGTGCTAATTTTACTTTGTTTAAAAGATGTTATTTTATACAGTATGTTACACCTATTTGCCACAATTTACACTCTTAGGCATTGGTGCCATCAGGATGATTAAGGCTATGCCCATTCAGTTTTTAGATTCTCCCTCCTCCCATTTAAATTTCTAAATTTCTGCCCCATAGTCACACTATGTGCACTAGTACACTAGTGTTCAGTTCAGTTTGAAATTTATTTATTTATTTATTTTTCAATTTCTATTATCGCCCCATCTCTCCTGAAGGGGACTCTGGATGGTTTACAAAATAAATACCTGCAGATTTTAGTAATTTAGTGACTTTATATACTGTCTAGCTATTTGTATTGTCATTTTTAGCATTATGTATCATTTTGTAAAATAGGACACATCTTACATAGATTTATATAGTTGTATTTATCATTGATTTTGAAATCTTAAAGATACTCACACACAGAGAGACACACACACATCTCTCTCTCTCTCTCTCTATATATATATATATATATATATATATATACACACACACACACACACACACACAGTATGTGTATGTGTGTGTGTGTGTGTGTGTGTGTGTGTGTATATATATATATATATATATATATATATATATATATATATAATAGGTACTATCTATTTGTGATAGCATTTTAAACCCTACTTATTCTTTAGTATGAATGATTTATACAATCTGAAGAGAACCCCTAGTTATTCTTATAGTGCATAGGTTAAACTATTGGTATAATGATATGGCTTTAATTTTAGTATTGAACATAAATTTTGGTGGTCAGTGACCAAAAAAGGACAAATACTACAACAAAATCAAATTGTATCAAACTTCAATATGTACACTGAGGTTTCACTGTACTTGGGGCTACATTACAAGATTACTTCAGTTGATTATATTGAGTTGATTATACTGAATTGCAGTTTATTGAATTAAACTTTTCATGCATGTCACAGCTAGGCTCACTCACAGGCCAAAGACTATTCTTACTCCAGGTTTTATTTGTAAACCATTTGAAAGTAAAATGTTATCCTAAATGAAATGTCATGAACTATAAAACATGATGAATTGTGGTGACATCTAGTGTCGCTTAGTTTGCTTGTAATGTTACAAGCAAAAATCAGACATGAAGCAGTCTGCAAAATGTTCATTTTATGCTTGATTTCTTTGGGTGTATGAATATATTGCCTCACTTAACAGTGCCAAAAATATATTGCTGTTTGCCCTTGGGAAAGTTTGTTCCATAGCAACGTATTCAAATTCTGCATGCAGTAAAACATTAAGAAAATCTTTTTGTATCTCCAAAAACCTCTCCCTGCAATAAATTCCTCCTTGCCAATATTCAATCAGAATGCAAGTTGCTGAACTGTCTGTCACACGCAAGACAACCTAATTTTATACAATCCAATGTAATAGTAACATGCATTGGCAACTTACTTAGGATTTAGAAAGTCACTGAGAAACCAGGTACCGTGCTCACCCTGATTTCTCAGGATGTTGATCCATATATGGATCAACATATGGATCAACAAAACAAAACAAAGCAAAATACAGGACTCTAAATAGTGAAGAATGGAGGGGGAAAAGGTTTGTCAGTGCTTTAGAAAAGGATGTAATTCAGACCACGGTCCTTCCTCATTTTCATACCTGAGTCACTCTGTTCCCACTTAGGCAGCCCACCTGATTTCTGTGCTCTTCAGGAAACAATACTTATTTTCCTCACCTAGCATGGAAGCCAAATTATCTGCTTGAGCCGGAACAGAATTCTCTGTTTCGCTCTGGCACCTCAAATGAGTGTGAATGGATTAATGACATGATGGGTAGCTGAAGTTCTTACAGAGGGCATCACAGCCCAGTGGTTTCTTTATCTGATACCACTAACATCAAATGTCAAAAAAATAAGCACACTTTTCTGAATCAACAATTGTATTCTATTTATATATATCTATATATAATTAAAAGCATATTCCAACATCATATTAGCAGGCTTTTGCTAGTGTGATAGGGTTCTCTCCCAATCTGTCCTCCCTTCAGCCTTTTATTGCTCTCTAAATTGAGTCTGGACAGTTCAAAAGCACTTGATAGCATGTTTTTGATGGAACGTTGAAGAGTACTCCAGAGCAGTTTCCATTAGCAGAAATATTTTCTCCTAACAAAAGCATTCAGTTGGATATCATATATAAAACAATCATACACAGTCCATTTTATTATAAATATTGCAAGTGATTAAGTAATCGATAGAAAGAGATGAACATGAAGATGTGTATAGAGTAAAAATATGATCCATCCAGATTACATTTCTATGTAGTAAATTCTGTGAAATATGTCCATACCCAACATCAAACAAAATATTTCCATATATTTATTATAAATCAGCTATCTAACAAGTTAGATTTATCTTTTCCAGCAACATACTGTATTATACAATAAACTTTCATTTTAAAAAGCTTTCTTACTCAAAATGTTTATAATATTTTTGGCAAGAGAATGTATTAATCTGACAGATGAAAAAAAAAAACACTGCCTTTCTGGATGCTATTTCCAGAAACCTAAAACATACAGTTACAGTCATAATTTAATATAAAATATATTTTAGACCATCCTAAAATAATTATTGAGAGCCAGTGTGGTGTAGTGGTTAAGGCACCAGGCTGGAACCTGGGAGACCATGAGTTCCAATCCCCCCTTGGGCACAAAGCCAGCTAGGTGACCTCAGGCCAGTCACTCTCTCTCAGCCCTAGGAAAGAGGCAATGGCAAACCACTTCTGTAAAACCTTGCCAAGAAAACTGCAGGGACTAGTCCAGGCAATCGCCAGGAATCAACACTGATTCAAAGGCACCAAATACATACATACATACATACATACATAACCATACCATACCATACCATGCCATGCCATGCCATGCCATGCCATGCCATGCCATGCCATGCCATGCCATGCCATGCCATGCCATACCATACCATACCATACCATACCATACCATACCATACCATACTATTCCATACCATACCATACCATAAAATTATCACAGTGTATTTTTATAAAACATTTAAGACATTTATATTTTATATAACATTTAGGATGTTAAAATATAGTGAACTAATGGAAAATACTTTCCAGTTTAAAAAAAACAGAAAATAATATCCCTTATATGTAACCAACAACAGTGGTTTACATCTCATTCAAATTTTATCAAGCTATTAATATTTCATTTTCTGTCAAGTTAGTTTAGAATGTTTAAATTAATCAAGCAGGAGTCCAACTCAAGACAAACATAGTATTTTTATATTGTTTATGCTAATGGCAGGCAGCTGTGATCAGGTTATTTTCATCTGTTTCTCATTTCAGCCATACTAACTAGAATTATTTCTAATTTATATGGGCAGAAAGAATAAGAATATTATTTAAGATTTAGCCATTCAAGTCAAGAGAAATGGAGAATGTAATGTAATTGCATGTAATTGCAATAAAGCGCCAAAGAAAAATAATTGTTATTCAGGGTTTTATTTCAGAAAAGTAACTATAACCTACAGTATGAAAGGCACATAGGGTAGGGGGAAAAAAAATAGTATCCAAAGATTTAGATTAAATTTATTTCTTGGGAAAATGTTAACTAGTCTTGCTAATGTAACTTAATGGGGTATTATTATTATTACTATTATTATTATTTATTTTCTATCCTGCCTTTATTATCAACCTAAGCTGAATTTGTTTTTGCTTTCAACCCAGAATTCTTGATGCCACATTATTCCAGACTCTAAGTCAGCATTATGTACTTATTAATTATGTACAGTTATGTACAGTTAAACAACAGCATGATTTTCCTCATGATTATTGATAGGAGAACAAATATTCAGTCTGACAGGTCACCCCAAAAGCTTTTAAATGTGAATTTTTATCCATGCTTCTTCTGCAACATGTTCAACAGATTTTGCAGCTTATGTTTTGTTCATACAAGTCGATCTCATATTAAGAACAGCTGGCCACTGAAGCAAGTTTGAATTTTTCCCGTCTTTCTGTCAGCATTCCCAGGTAGACCAGACAGGAAACACGACCAGATAAACTAATTCCACTTTATTGTAAGGCTACATTAACAGAATCTTGCAAGTCTTCCGCTGTCTCCTTTACAGCCCGAGAAGTTAGGGAGGGTCCCTTCTGAGCCTCTTACTCCACCCACTATGCAGCTGCGGGCTATGCCCTCTCTTATCTGACCGTTCCCTAGGCAGCATCTCTTCGCCCCGTCTCCCAGGGTCTTTCCCACATACCATTACACTTTCATTCTATTATTCTCCAGTGAGCAGGAACACTTACAGAAAACACATAGAAAAGTAATATTTACTTAAATTAAATTTGCATTCTTTTATTTGACACAGTGGCTTAAATCCCCAAACAATTATAACTGTATTCCTATTATTTTAAAATATATTTGCATGAGAGGCAAGGTATAAAGTCTAGGAATGAAACAAACTTTCTCATATCCAGTACAGAAGCCCTGCATTTTTAGAATGAAAATTTGGAGCAAAAATTAGAATACAGCTGAAGTGTTTTCACTTCTCCATGGGCCTCAACTCGATACAATTTCCGTAACTCCAGCTTTTGCCATGTTGCTGTTCCTTATGAATTTGCTGCCAGCTTCAGGTATTCCAGTCTGACCACTCACATTATGCATAATTGTCCAATATAGGCAGGGATGTACTGCCAATTTGGTAAAAAAAAAAAGGGTTTCCTTACAAAATGTAGAAAGGATCTATGTATACTAAGAAGAAATTTTTCCATAAAAAAGAAAAAATTCATTTCCAATTCCCAGGTAGGATCAGTGTCAAAGGGTATTTTGCTTTGACAGGTTTCCTCTCTCTATTAATGCTGTCAGTTACTAAAGGCAACGACTCTTTTCTATTTATTCTTCTAAAGCATTTATCATTTAAAATGTGTGTTCTACAGTGAACATTTTTCCCTAAATAAGATTGTTGACTTTCTTTACGTTTTCCATTTGCCTGTACTAGTCTATCCTTTCACTATATGTATAGATATGCTCAAGAGCCAGTTTGGTGTAGTGGTTAAGGCATCAGGCTAGAAACCAGGAGAGTGTGAATTCTAGTCCTGTCCTAGGCACAAAGCCAGCTGGGTGACTTTGGGCCAGTCACTCTCTCTCAGCCCTATGAAGCAGGCAATGGCAAACCTCAAATGTACAAATATGTTTATATTTTTCTGAACCCAACCATGAATGTTGAATAATGCATTAATCAGTCTAAACATTTGTATTTTCTCAAATTTATTGGTGACCTTCTCTGTTTTGTTATTTGGTAAGCACATACTGTATGTATGCTTATATGTGCATGAAGACAGTCTGTACTAGTAATAACACTCACTACAACATTTGTGGTGCAACAGTCCCACTCATCATCATCTACTGACTTTCTTCTTCCAGAAGCCAGAGCAGCTGTCCAAGAAACTTACCAATTCTTTCTTCTCTTCCTACCACCTCAGGATTCAAATCTAAGGCAGCTTGCTAGGATCATCAACAATCACAAAAACTTGATTAAAAATATTTTAATAAACAAAGATAACCACTTCTGATATGCTTCCTCAAAGGCGACTGGTGTTAAGGCCCTTTTGGGAGGGTGAAAGGAGAAGAGTCCAGCTGAATAAGCTTCTGAAGTAGGCACTGCAGTGTTCTTTCATCTCTTTTGTGCAGCTGTGCATTAAATGTGTATTTAGTGGAGAAGCAATTATCCTAATTCTTTCTGTCCCTCTATGCTGCTGCTCAGCATAAGACAGCTCTATAGGTATGCTGATGTAACATTAAGCCAGCTGGAATTAATATTTAAATGAAGTAATTAAAAACTCTGGGCAAAAAAAGAAAAAAAGCACAAGATGCAGATAGCTTTACTGTGGCTCAAATGTTATAAAAAAACTTTCAGTTTTGTTTACAGGTTGATAAGCAATTATAAGTGAGCACCTGTGAAGCTACCCTACAAAGAAATATCAACCGAATTGTTTAATTCAAGATTTTAAAAATATTAAAATTATGTAAAAAATAAATCATGCCAATTAGAATATCAATTGATCAGAATATCAATTGATTATATTAGTTCCAATTAAATGGAAGAGACAAACATGCTTGGTAAAATCAGTATTTATTCAGCACAGATGGCTAGAGCTATCATCATTAATCATACATCAATATTCAGAAGCTTCCTTTCGTGCTTTGTTCATATAGATCTATCCATTATTGTCTCTCTAATCAGCCAGCGTTTCAGTCTTTCTACTATTGCCCCCAAATGAGCATGTGTTACTGCGCATACAAGTTAGCAATATTTTAACAGAAATACAATATACTGTAAACTGGTTTCTAAAACTAATACTGATGGTGAATTCAAAATATGCTTATACTCAAAATGTGTTCCTTACACTTAACATGAACAGAAGTACTGATAATATGGCTGTTACAACATTCTTTGATTGATGTCTTTATTATTTTCATCTCATAACCTGGAAAATGTCCACTAACACACCAATAAGCCTTTTCCCAAGAAATCGCATTTGTTTGTTTACATAATTAACCCTTTATTTATTTTTTATTTATTTATATTTCAACTTCTATCACCGCACCATCTCCCCCAAAGGGAGATATATTAGATCTCACTCAAGGCACAAATGACCAGGCTCAAATTATTCTACTTTGGACACATTATGCAAAGACCCAGCTCTCTGGAGAAGGCTCTAATGCTGAGAAAGGTGGAAGGAAAGAGAAGAAGTGGGTAACCAGCAGCAAGGTGGATGGACTCAGTTACAGTGGCAATGGGTATACTGTTGGAAGACTGAAAGACCAGTTTAGGGACCAATCATCATGAAGAAAATCTATCTATGTGGATGCTAGGGATCGAAAACAACTTGATAGCACTATCAATAAAAAAATAAAGGAAACCTCTTAGAAAATAACTTATCTACTATTTAAAGACACACTGTATTTCTTTTTCACCTTGTAATACTATTCAAATTACTGTTACCCTTTTGTCTTGTATAAAATGTGTTCTAGACAAGGCAGAAAGGGGTTTGTGACTCACATCCCTTCTAAGTGGTGTTAACAAAAAATAATATTTAGCTTTGTTACTTCCACAATAGCTTATTCATACTAGAATGAGTATGTACATTCTATAATACATTCATTTTCCTATAGGCCATGCCAAGCAAGCGCATTCCAAATGACATACAAAGAATGTTACAAGTCCCCACTCTTAAAAACAAGTTACCTTAATTTTTAAGTTCACAAGTATTAATTTTAGTTAAATTGTCATTCAGGAAGTACTACTGAGGATATGTACCATATCAATTTTTGTGAAAACATTAGAAAACAATAATTATGAATCAGAATATAAAAAAGAAATGATTACTTTTTAGTTATTGATCGCATAGTTTTTAAAGACATGGGCAGCATTATAAAGCTAACTTTGGAATTTTTAATTCCCTGACAACTGGAAAGGTGAAACCACTTTACAGAAGTGGTTTGCCGTTGCCCTTTTTCAATAAAACTCTACACAAGGCAGAAAGGGGTTTGCGACTCACATCCCTTCTAAGTGTTAACAAAAATCTGTATTTCCCAGTTTGGCTGGTGGTTTAATGGAGGGCTGGGAAGCCTTGCCAACCCAATACTTTCTAGTAGATCTCTTGCCTAAGCCCTATTAAGCACCTTCTTTTACTACTTCACTTAAAATCAAAGTTTATGATGGCAGTCAGAGATGACCTTGAATACTGAAATGGGAGAGAAGGAAAATCCAAATGTTCTCATCTGAGGTGAGAGCTCTTTCTTGGATGTTGGATGGAATATTCTGAATTTGAGACATCTGTGCATTCTGTAATGTTCATAAAACAAAGGGAAGCAATAGCAGCTGTTTGTCTGAACACTAAGGGTTGCCTCCGAATCTGAAGATAACTTGCACTGCATAATTTATTCAGTTCACTGAACAGGAAATGCTACTGTGAGCTGCTCAGACTGGGGCCACATAGAAATTGTGTGAAATAAATAAAATAACATATTAAAAAGGTAAAATCTCAGAGTTGAGCTCATCTCCTTTAGACTTCACAGATACATCCCTGTAGTTTCCTCAGTGACTCTACAGACGTGATTTGCCATTGTTTTTTTTCAATAAAAATCTCGACAAGACTTATTTCTCAAGCCAAAAAGAAAAAGACTTGTATAATAGTCTTGATATTCTGACATACTATAAATTAATGTCAGGTCCAGCCCAAGAACAATGAAGAGTCCGTCCATTCAAACTCCAGTTCTTTATTTGCTCACACCGTATAGACAGAATCTTGCCAGACTAAAGCTACTCTACCTAACCTAAGGGGAAATAACCTGGGAGACTCTATGGTGGGGCTAACCTGAACCTCTTCATTTGCCTCCCGGACTGTGCCTCTGCTTATCTCCTCCACCTCCTTGGAATGTGCTCCCTCCTTCCTGAGAACCAGCGGCACCGCCGAAATCCACCACATCTAATGATGCAAGTGAAACAGCAAAAAAAGAAATGTTAAATCTAGCTGGTGAAGTTTGGTCAAGGAAAATCCAATCAAGGAAAGTACATCAGAAAGGACAGGCTAGCTGAGCCAATGCACTCACCTGCTTATGTTAAAGGTAGGAACTAGGAACAAAGTAAGATTTGCTGGCTGAAGTTTCCACTGCTGGAACAGGTAGAAGAAGTTGTCTCAACAGCTAGTGAAAACCAACCTGAAGCCCTATATAGGCAGTGAGAATCTATAGCAGTGCTTTCCCAACTCCCGCCGTTGGCGACACACCAACGGCGTGCGCGGCGGCGGCAAGGGGGCGCACAGGGCGGTGTGCATGGTGGCGGCGGCCTCATGTTTTGCGGTAAAACCTGGAAGTGCTGATGGTGCGCCGCAGCCGGTGCTGCCACCGCTGTGCATGCCGCCGCCACGCTTGCCGCCGCAGGGGCAGTGGCGACGCACCATCACCACTTCTAGGTTGTGTCGCGACACACTAAAGTGTTGCGACACACAGTTTGGAAAGCACTGATCTATAGCAGTGTTTCTCAACCTTAGCAACTTTAAGGTGTGTGGACCTCAACTCCCAGAATTCTGAGAGTTGAGGTCCACACTCCTTAAAGTTGCTAAGGTTGAGAAATACTGATCTATACCATGATCACTTCCACCTGGCTACCCTGCTTAAGGGTTTTCAGTTGATTTTGCTACTCTGAAACTAGGAAGACAGAGGTACTTTCAGCTCTTCATCTGATTCAATGGATGAGTCAAAGCTGTGTTCTGTGGTTGTGATGGAAGAGAACGGCTACTAAATAGGTTATGAATGTTATCCTTTCATAGAGGGAGTAGTCAAAACCTCCTCCTCAGTGAGTCTCTCTTATAGTAATGACAAAGATGCACTTCAAAAAAGTAGAGTGCTTGCATGGCAATATTAAACATCATATTCCTATAGTGTAATTTATATATTTCATTGGATTTTTAAAGTCTGGATATACTGCTGAAATGGTAGTCTCTCGCATTTTTGTTTGAGAAATTTATCTTAAATTTATCATAAACAGAATTTGGTGACAATATGATGCTTGACAGTAAAAAACTGAGCAGCTTTAACTTTGCAGTTAGTTTTGTGATTATGCCATTATGCCATTCTGGTTACGCCAGAAATACTGCATTTTACTTTGATGTTTTGACCACAAGTATGATATTTCTTTAAGTCCAGCATTACTTCCTGGGGAAGGGGTACACATTTCTTGAAAAATTGAACCTTATGAGCTGCTATATGGAATCTTCCAAATGAGAGATAGGATGAAAGACAGGATTTTAAACAGATGGTAATAGTTCATGCGGATCTCCTGAAAGACCATGTGCATTTCAAATACCACTTCAAAATGATGCAAATGTTAATTGCAATGATGTAGGCATTTGCTTAATAGCGGTATGATTGGGCAAGAAAAACAGATTTTAAAATTAATTTTCAAAAAGTTATATAGCTTACATCATACTATTTGAATTGAAAAGGTTTGAGCAGGTATTCTTATTCATATTATATGAAGAACCACATCTTTCTAACAATAGGTAAAGGTAAAGGTTCCTCCCGCACATTTGTGCAGTCGTGTCCGACTCTAGGGGCCGGTGCTCATCTCCGTTTGTTAGCCGAAGAGCCAGCGTTGTCCGAAGACGCTTCCACGGTCATGTGGCCGCATGACGCGCGCGGAACGCTGTTACCTACCCACCGAAGTGGTACCTATTAATCTACTTGCATTTGCATGCTTTCGAATTGCTAGGTTGGCAAGAGCTGGAGCTAGTGCGGGAGCTCACTCCGCACGCAGGGCTAGGGATTCGAACCTCCGAACTTGTGATCTTCCGATCGACAAGCCTGGCGTCTTACCCACTGAGCCACCACGCCCCTACTTTCTAACAATGTATTGTGCTAATTTAAACATATATATATTGCAAATTTAGAAATACAGTAATTTAAATAGAAATGCAAAATGTCTTTAAATAATGAGGAGAATGATTTGGCACCTAAAGCACCAAAGTGTCTGAAGACCCTGCCACTGATAACTGTTTGACTCCCTGTATTCCTCTTGACTTTATCTTTTTAATTTAATCTTCTCATTAAAAAAATAATTAATGGGTTGTTGGCATACAACATAGTAAAATGTCAGTCCCTACCATATTGTTTACTTATGAAAATGCTTCTAAACCTCTCTTAAAAAATAAAAATGATAGATAGCTGTAATCCACTGCTTTGAGTCTACCTGTCCAAAGAACTAAAACAATTGTATATTAGGGCGGTACTAAGTATTCTAGGGAAGCTAAAGGGGATAGTGGGAAACATCCACTCTCTGATATGTGACTGCCTGACATTTGGTGAAATAACCAAAAGTAGGCTCTCAAAATTTTAATGACTGTCTTCTTCTGAACTTCTGGTCTTCTGTACTGAACTTCTGGTCTTGTGTATCAAGGTGTTAAGTGATTATCAGCAACTTCTAAACTACTGCTAGTCTCCTCCCTCTCTTTCTTCAATTTTTCAATCAGATTTTGATCTGATAATTATTCAACCAGAGGATGTCTTCAAACATAGGACTGTCCTCTTAAGTCCTTCAGATAGAGGCCTCTCTTTTGTAAAGTAAAGTGCATCATGTTTGCACTAGTGGCCAGCTGGTGACAAAGGAATTCTATGATTTAAAGACAATAGCTTCATAGTGGGTGAATGCCAAAGATATTTTATTGTATATAGATTAAGAGAGCTGCAGAGGAAAAAGAAAGTATACCAGCTGGTCAGAAACCCCAAAAATAATAGCAGATAGACTCTGGCTGGCTGATGCATAGCACCTTTCTGGTCTTCAAGTCTGAGGTTCAAAATGTCTGGGAGAGAGAAAAAGGTGACCACATTTCACCATTTCTTTCATGGTGCCATCTCACTATCAGTGTGAAATGTCTGACTTCCAGTTTTTACTCTTTAAGGTGGCTAAAAAACATTTAAATAATATATACCTGCTCTGCTATTTCTGTCCTCATGCCTTTGACCCATTTCTGATTAACTCTAGTGCTAAATTATACAGTCAAGTTAAATTGTCTGGAATGACCATTATCACATTTCAAATAGGAGTTTAGCACAGGGGAGCACAAATAACCGTCCCTTCAAGCATAAAAGTCTCTTTTGAGCTTAACTCACTTTCATAGGACTTCATACAAATGTAAGTGCAGTTTTCTTTGCAACTGTATGGAAATGGCCTAGCAAAATGTATCACAAACAAGTGACTTGAACCCAAATCACAGATTAAACTGCAGCATCAATAACAAATAGAAAAGTGAGACAGATCCCAACACACAGTACTCTGTTAGAACAGAATATAATAAAATGCACCTCAAAAGGAACAATGAACTATAGCTTAGAAGTATTTCTCCTTCTAGAAGCAAACCAAATTTCAAAACAACAAATATATAGAGGTCAAATGTTTAGTTTTCGCTGCTATACTACGTAAATGAATTCTGAAAATAGGATTTTCTTCCATCAAAAGTTTGCAGCATAAAAATGACTTTGTGGCAGAGAACATGTGTAGGAGAAACTGCTAAGGTCCCTTTGTGTGGGATCAGCTGGGTGCCAGCAGCACCATAATAAGTGGAAACCAAATATTGCAGAAATCAGGCATACTGCCGTACTCATAACATAAAATACATACTCATTTATACAATATTTATTGAATGAAGTCACAGAGAGAACAAAGCATTCTTGACAGAGAGGAAGCTAGAAAGAAAGGAAGATTTCACTTTTATCAATATTTTATGGAGAATAAATTATTTCATATAAATAGATATACATACAAATAGTAGGTAAGTTATAGTTTTTTTTAAAAAAAACCATCGTATGAGAATGGAGGCATCTATTTCTCTTCTCCCATATTTCTATTTAGTCAAAATTCAACAGTACTTCCTATCCCACCTCCTGCCATTAATGCACATCTGCCATTTTGCCAAATGGGATAAAAAAACTTGTGATACAAAGAAGCTTCTGGATATAGTCATATTTCTATAGGAACTTTCAGTGAAGTATGCCATTATGTTGGACAATTCAGTACATTTAGTTTCAGCATGGTTTTGAAACTTAGATACTTCTTTGATAATTCAAATACTTTATCTGGTGTGCAAAACAAAGAAATACAGGAAATAGTGTACAGACCACTGTATATATTAATAAATGAGAGTGCTAAAGTTTTGCAACTATCACAATTTCAGCAGAACTTTGGTGCAGGAGAAAAGGGCTAAATATTCTTCCTCTTGGTCCTGTTTCTGATTCCTTCCATTTATCATACCTTAAAGTGGTAAATGAATGTGTGATTTCTCCCCAATGAATAAACTATTGAATTCATTGGTGTTAGGGTTGGTTCTTAATGTTAAAAATTGAATTTTAATCTATATATCACAGGAGTTCTCAAACTCTGTGGTACCACAAGTACCTGCTGTTGACATGTGCCACCAAGGTGAGCAACAAAACTCAGAGTGACTTTTAATAGCTGTTCCACTTGCAACATAAGAGTGCTGTCTAAACTCAGTCCCATTTTGCCTAGGTAAGTACACAAACAGCTTGCACTGGCAAAGAGGGTAACAAAATCTGGAGTCTTGCTGGAGCTCCTGTTTTGCCTGTGCAAGCCTAACTAATTTTTAAAAAATTGCAATACCCCCACCCCACTCCACCCCACCCCCATTTGCTCATGACGTGCAGGGTAGTCCTATTTCTGATTTTGAGCACTCCTGTCATAAATGACTTTTAAGTATCCATCCAGTTTCAAAAGTAGACTGATACTTGCCAAAAAAGATGCTGTTCAAACATACAAATCCAACCCATGGGACAAGTTGTATGATATTATGGATCCTAGCCAATGTGAACTGAATAATGCGCTGGACAGAAACAGATTATGAATACAGATGTTTTGTATAGCATTACAGAAAAACCACAATAGTTTTTTTTTGTAAGGCTTTTTTTTGTTTTTCAAAATATTGTACCTAGGTTATTCTAGGGCATAGCTTTCCAAAGTGTGTGTCGCGACACACTACTGTGTCGCCTGCGGTGTCCTGGAGTGTCATGCAAAAACCCGGAAGCGCTGATGGGGGAACCGAAAGAAGCGGCACCCCCGCCAATCAGCGCCGCCACCACAGGCGGCGGGGCGGCGGCGGCGGTGCTGATTGGCGGGGGTGCCGCTTCTTTTGGTTCCCCCATCAGCGCTTCCGGGTTTTTGCACGACAGACCAGGACACCGCAGGCCGCGCCGCACCGCTGCTGCCATTGGTGTGTGTTGCCAACGTGAAAAGTTTGGAAAGCTCTGTTCTAGGGGAAAGAAGTATGAAACATTTTTTACAACAGATTTCTGTTTTTCCATATTCATATGACTTTGTTGTCATATAGCAAAATATTTAAACAATTTCAGGTACAGAGAGAAAGAGTAGAGCTATTGATCAATTTCTGCGTCTCACTTTTATACATTCCAATAGATGATGCAAGATCCCCCTTGGTCACTTGAAATTTTCAGTTTGTCTCCTCAAGCTTCACTGCTCTGTATTTCTATGGCTGCAGGAGTAATCTTTGTTTGACTAGGTCTAGCTCTACTCTGTAATCCCAGAGACTCTTGCCATGAGTTAAAATAGGACTGTCTATGGAACACAAACTGTCACAGATTAGAATCAGGAAGCAAATTGTATGAAAATACAAAACATGCTAACCAAAAGATCTTGATGTAACAGCACTGCAACCATCTGGTTTTTTTAATGATTTTTTTGTACTTTTTAAAGACCTGTCCATACATCAGAAAAACATTTACCTAAAAGCCAATGCTGGCCTTACTTAGGAAAAAGAAAATATTAGTCTTAAATACTAAATGATTTAATAGTAGGGCCCCCCAAAAGCAGATATAATCATCAATAATTTGACCCTTTCTCTGGATTCCCCCATACTTCCCTTGCATGACTTTTATCACACACATGCAATCATATCAAATCTCCAAGACAAGAGGCAAACCATGGTCTTACTATGGAAATAATTTTGTCAGACATATGACAACCCTGAGAGCAGTCTTGCACAGTTAAAAAGTGCTGAGCCATAGTTCAATAAAAGCCCTCTTCAAATAATCTCTGAATCAGGAACCCTTGCAAGTTTCCCAAGTTCACAGATAAGAGTATTCATATTCAGCTGAATGCAATTATAGTTTCTCTTCAAATGTTTCATATCAAAATGGGGAGGTAAAGCCATCTCTTTTCTACAATGAGCACTTTTGAACACTTCAATAGAATTCAAGTATCAAATATGTATGTAATAACAATATCTGAAATATCTAAAAGATATGAAAAGTGATAATCAAACCAAAATGGATCAGACGACTTGGGAAAGGGTTATGGAAAGATACTATAATGTGACATGCAAATATTTTCAAAAGTGCAGTAGTATTCTAATCCAATAATTTTTTGCAAGTCACCCAATGAAGATTGCTTACCCAATACTGTAATAATAGCAGCTGAGAACTGAGCTTTTTTTTAAAAAAAATGGTATTGCTCTAATCTCTTGTCCGGGTTCATCTCTTATTCTGGGTTAGGGCTAGGGAGTCAATCCTACAAGCATATCAGCTACATATACAAGGACTTATTTCTCTTCTTATCTGGATTCCAAATCACAGGCTTCTGCTCCTTCTCTATGCATTATGCACACATGAACTCAGTCCTACTTCACAAATGATTTGGCAGCCTACATTTCAAGATAATCAGCACTTGCTTTTCTCTTATTATGTTGCAGTATTACATTATTTCTTGAGAAAATATCTGCACTTAAAAGGAAAAATATCCCATATAAAATGTGCATGTGGAAATATATGTGTGCATTTCTAATTAAAGCAGAAACTTACCCACATATTATTACTATAGCAAAGTCATATGAAAATGGAAATATGCTTTTAAGTAAATGAATAATCTGAAGTAGAGAACCAGTGTCCTGCCAGAAGCTATTTTTAGGAGAATTTCTAGGTAGTGGCAATTTTTTTCTAGTCTGGGCAATTTTAATTTTAATATCTTAAATCGTTTTATCAAACACGGCTACTCAGGAATTTCTTCAAATCTTGAAGCCATGCTAGTCTCCAATGGCAGATCTGTGGATAAATTTAGATTTTTTTTCTCCTATCAGAATTACAGATAGTCTTCGCTTAACAACCACAATTGGGACCAGAATTTCCATTGCTAAGTGAAGTGGTCATTAAGCGAATCTGACCCGATTTTACGACCTTTTTTGCTTCAGTTGTTAAGCGAATCACTGCAGGCATTAAACAAACCACATGGTTGTTAAGCAAATCATGCAGTTCCCCATTGATTTTGCTTGCCAGAAACCAGCCAGGAAGGTCTAAAATAGTGGCCACATGACCATGGGACAATGTGACGGTCATAAATGCGAATCGTCAAGCGCCCAAATTGTGATCACGTGACTGTGGGGATGCAGTGATGGTCATAAGTGTGAGGACTGGTCATAAGTTGTTTTTTTCCAGCACTGTCGTAAGTCTGAACCGTCACTAAACAGATGCTTAACTAACACCCTGCTTAACTTTTTCAAGAGCAGCCAAGTTAGCTTGATGCTGTATTTGTTCAGATATTGTGCCACTGCACAAATCTAAATGAACTAAAAATCTACTGAGCAATACTAAGGCCACTCCCTATAAAGGTAGTCCTTGTTTAGCAACTGCCTTGTTTAGCAACCATTCAGAGTTACGACGGTGATAAAAAGTAACTTTACAACCAATCCTCGCATTTTTGACCTTTCTGTAAAGCAAAGGAAAGCTGAAGTAAGATCATAAGCACAGTTGCGGTTTCACTTAGAAACTGCTTCGCTTAACGACTGAGTTGCCAGTCCCAATTGTGGTTGCTAAACAAGGACTACCTGTATTGCATTTTAATAAAAAAGGCATAATTCTCCTTAGTCATTAGGTAATTTCAAGAGCCATTTAAATAAATACAAATCTGTATTATTTTGCACACATATATGGATAATATAGACAAATTGGGTGTGAAAAATTAAAAACACCCAATATTCCATGAAAACACAAATTAAAAATGTATAGCCCACATTCTTTTAAGTTACCATGCTATTATCAATATATAAGAATACAGGTTTAAGAATCCAATTCAGAAATTAACCAATGAATTCTTGGTTTTAGTACAATGATAGTTTCAGAATATATTCTTTAATTCATTAGATAATATGCACACTTTTTGTTGTTTCATGCATGTACTGTTATTACATATAACAGTATATATTATATACTAACTTGCTACATGGGGCTCTAATTTAAGGCTTGCATTATAACCTTATCAACAGACTAATAACAAAATAAGGCCTCCTGGCACAGTAGCATAGACTTCTGTATTTTTGCACTTCCACACAAGGCTTCTGTGTCAGATTGAAAACAGCTGTATCTCTCTGATCCCACAACATCAATTTTACTGAGAGCTGAGCTGATTTATGCCAGGCTTCCCACAGTGCAGCTGAAACTTTAGTTTTTGTTTGTGGAGATGCTGGATTGGCTCCATTCCCCCCGGGGAACAGCCTCATCTCAAACCCTTTTCCTGGCTGCTATACAAGTTCCTATAAGAGAAATACTAGGTTGGGGGCTTTGCAGTTCTTCCACAGTAAGGAAGCTGGGATGACATTTACAGAATGCTAGCAGTGCCCCCTTTTTCTTAAGCAGGGAGAAGCCAGCAAGTATAATCTTTTCTCCTTTCCTCTTTTGGGAAGAGTGGGAGTGAATGGATTCTTTACTTTGCAAGTAAAGGATTTCAATCAGTAGAATTCCCCTTCAAACTGTTTCTGAGGGTTTGAGCTGAAGGCAGGCATTATTCAGATCCAAAGTAGGCAAGGGTGCTTCAAATCCAGTATGGGCACCCTCTTGTACTTGTTGGCATCTCCTTAAAGAGGCCGTGCCTTTTCCTGAGCTTGCATGGGAGCCACACAGGCTTAGGAAACTATGTATTTTAGTTGATGAGGAGTTACGGAGGCTGTGACACAGTGCTGCTGCGTAGAGTCCATGTGGACTGAGGCAGCAGATCAGTCTAACAAATAAATGGTTGCACCCTACTGTTGCCATCTTAGCTCAAATGCATATTTTTCCAAGCCTGCACGGCTACCATACAAGGCCAAGGAAAAGCTGATTTCTAAAGGGGCAGCTGACAGGTACACAGAGGATGTCCATTCTGGACATGAAGCAGGTAGAGAGGACAGACAGCAGTTAGGAAGTACTGGAGAGGAGAAGTGTGAGTTGGGTGCTGCATCTGTGGGAGAGGGAATAGTGTGGGCACCTCCATTTTTTCCCCTTCTTGGAAGAAGGTAACAGGGGTGGCATTTGCTAGGGCAGCCTCCAGAGAGCACTCCAGCTGGTGATTTGGTTATAATCAAAATAGAATAAAAACAATAGCAAACATTATAAAAATTAAAACATAGGCAGCTGAGAAGCAACCACCCAAATCACTAACACAGCCAAGAAGCGGGTCTCTGCACACACTCATATATATGCAGTGGATTTATATTTTTTATATTCAAAATAAAGAATGAATAGAACAGTGGTATGTGTTTAGTAAAAATACCTTTGTTTCATTTCATAGTAAAAATGATTAGTGTTAGAAGAAGCCCCATTTATGGGGGGTTTTGGATAGGGCAATGATGCAAGTGTGACAAACTGTCATACATATGGACAGGACAGGACCAGATTTTCTATATTTTTCCTGAGTTTTGGGAGGAAAAGCCTGAGTTTTATTTTTATTTTTCTAAAAAAAAGTTACACATATTTTAGGGTTTAAACCAGGGGTCCCCAACCCCCGGACCGGTAGTGGTCTGTGGCCTGTTAGGAACTGGGTCGCCATGCTAGTCTCCGAACCCCACCCCCGGTCTGCGCGATTGGCTCCCGCCTGCAAACCCTGCCCCCGGTCTGCACGATTGGCTCCCGCCTGCAAACCCTGCCCCCGGTCCGCACGATTGGCTCCCGCCTGCAAACCCCGCCCCTGGTCCGTGTGATTGGCTCCCGCCTGCAAACCCCGCCCCTGGTCCGTGTGATTGGCTGCCGCCTGCAAACCCCACCCCTCCGGTCCGTGGAAAAATTGTCTTCTACAAAACCGGTCCCTCGTGCCAAAAAGGTTGGGTACCCCTGGTTTAAACTACAGTTTCATATGTTCCCTGCCTAAAAATGATGAGATATCATGCCATCAATTTTCAGCATTTGTGATTAAAATGTATGGGGGGGCTGTATCCAGCTTCTAGAACTGGAATAGAGCTGTACTCTCCAGCTTGGAAAAAAAAGTCAGGATCTGGAGAGAAACAGAAGGGCCCCAATCAGAATTAATAGTCCAGTCATAACACTTTGTACAGAGTTGGCTAGATTAAGAGAGAGAGACTCAATTGACTCTCTCCCTCTGTCTAGCGATAGCACAGGAATCGTATACGGGATTGCATACAGAATCTTTTAAGATACAGCTGTTAAGGAGATAGTTCTCCAGGTATCAAGCAGATACTATCATGCTTCCCGTCCTCTTGTATAAAGATAAATCAAATGGAAAGAGTGAAAGAGAACCCACCCAGTTTTGAATGATATTCATAGATGGTTGTGTGTTTTTTAATTCACTCAAGCTATTGGCATCTCATAAACCCTGTTAATCATCCAATTTTCACTGGATTTCTTAGTCCATTAGAAGCAGAAAGATAAAAATAAGAGGCTGGTGAATAACAAAGCTGCCATAGATATCAGATTTCAGCATGCTAAAAAATGTCATCTTTTATTCTGTTGATTTTGCTCAAGCTGCATGTTACTAGGCTACACAAATAATACCAAGCCAAACGGATACAACACCGAAAGGCACAGGTTTCCCCCTGTAATCATCATGACACAAAGAAATAGAAGATGATGCCCACACATTAAGTGCTATAGCACAGTGCTACAGACTGTACTTAGAAATGTATTTTTGATGAAGCAAGTGAAGAGCAAGCAGCTCCAAAATGTTATGAAATGGTAGAATTACCATAAATTGACAACAAAGCTTCCATGAATGGAAGAAAATTACAAGGTTCTTAAAGCATTCTAATGTAAAATTTGTTGCATTTATCCTTAGCATGTAAATTTAATTTTTTTAGAAACTGAAGAGCTTTTCTAAATGCATGATATGCCAGACATTTCACTCCCACAATATCCCTTATCTAGCATGTTTAATGGGCCTGGAAACAATGGCTTCATTATTGAAAAAGCACCTACACCCAGTCCCAGTATATTATTTTACGATCAGGAAGACCAGGTTTTGAAATGTACAATATCACAGAATCTGCCAACATTAGCTTCACCAGAGAAGACACCAAGGACAACAGACTGGCATTCCTAGACTGTGAAGTCCTCATTGGGACCGGTGGCAAGCTAGAAATAGGGATCTACAGGAAACCCACACACACAGATCAATATCTGATGTTTGACTCCCACCATCCACTGCAGCACAAACTAGGAGTCATCAGGACATTGTCACACAGAGCAGAAACCATCCCCACCTCCATGGATTCCAAAAAGAATGAAAATCAGCACCTGAGAACAGCCCTGAAGGCCTGTGGATATCCAAATTGGGCCTTCACCAAATCTAAATCTACCAGACCTAAAACAGATAGGGCTGAGACTCAGAGTAAACGAAAGAACCTGGTCATTCCCTACATGGCTGGCGTGTCTGAAAAGATAAAATGGATATTTGGCAAACACCACATACCTGTATATTTCAAACCCACCAACACACTAAGACAGAGGCTTGTACACCCCAAAGATCAAACTCCAAAACACAAGAAAAGCAATGTAGTTTATGCAATCCAGTGCAGTGAGGAGTGCTCTGAACTCTACATTGGAGAAACCAAACAACTTTTGTACAGGAGGATGGCCCAACACAGGAGAAGTAACACCACAGGACCAGAGTCAGCAGTTTATCTTCATTTAAAGGAAAAAGGACACTCATTTGAGGACATTAATGTTCACATTTTAGACAGAGAAGATAGGTGGTTTGAGAGAGGGGTCAAGGAATCCATTTATGCCAACTTGGAAAATCCTTCCTTGAATAGAGGTGGGGGCCTCAGGCACAATCTCTCCCCCATCTTCCTCCCCGCTTTGTCTTCTGTGCCTAGGAAGATTAAGACCATTTCACAAGCTCAACAGCAGCATGGTGATCTTAACGATCCTCCTTTAGATGATAAAAGGACTTAAAAAATAACATCTCAATATAACCATGACCTAGCCCCAGGTGTAAGGTCACACAGCTACCTAGAAACATATTTAGGATTCCCTTACCAACTTTGCTCAGACTGAAGAAGCTCCTTGGATAAGGAGCGAAACGTTTCCACTGAGAAAATAGAAATCCAGTTGACATGATTCAAGCTACAGACAGTTCCACCTGGATGACTGAGAACCTTCATAGACATAGTATCAGTTCTGTTTGTTTTGTGTATAGTTTCAGCTTGTTATTCTTCTATTAACAGTGGAATCTGATTCCAGTTGTAGATGTTGCTAGTGTCGTATTACCAAGTACCGCTGATTCTGACACAAGACATGGCCCTATCTCACACTGCGGATATACAGTACCTCCTTTCATGAAGCATCCTAGCCTGGCAGAAAGCTCTATCCATACTGTATGTATCATTATTCTCTCTAATACTGAACTCATGTCATTCAGTGACAATAGCATTGGAGTCAAAACACTAGGAAACAATGGAGGTATTTAACAACAATTCAAGTGGCAATACTTTAAAAAACAAGCCAGAAGTGAGAGGGTGGGAATATGGCGGACTGAGCAGCTTTGCCCGTGAGCTCTGTGGGCAGAACTGGCATTGTGGCAGTTTTTTCAGGCACAGGCTGGTTTCTCCTGCAGCCTAGAACATTTTTCTGGACTAAGGAAAATGCTGGAATCGACCCATTCGTCCTTCAGATGGTGAATTGCAGCCAGGAATTTGTGCACAGCGTGCGCGATCGATCGGTAAGACTTCGCTGGGAGGCTGGGATTTCATCATTTCCGAGCTGCTCTGCAGCCTATAAAGGGACAGTAAGTCCAGCCACCCATTTCTCAAACACCCAATTTATTGTTTTTTTCAAGTTTTTGTACCCTAAGAGAGGCTTTCTACAGAAAGAAGAAGCGGACACTCTTGGTGCTTATCGTTATTTCTGGATTTAACTTTTAACTTTTTAAGTTTTGGCTTGTTTTCCCATCTAAAGATTAAGGAGGACTGAGAATAAATAATTGCCTTCCTGTTACTATTTTTGTATTGAATTTGAAGGATTGATATTTCCCTACACGTTGGGTTTGTGGCTTTGAATCTTCAGCTTTCTGTTCACTTTCTTTGGGATTTGCTTGTCAACGTACTTTCCCTTGTGCCAATTTCATTTGGAACTTTTCTATTAACTTATTAACTCCTATCTATGCGAGTCAAGTATCTAGGGGGCGCCATAATTTACTGCCTGAAACATGGAAGATTTTAAGGAGGCTTTTTCAGAGTCCTGTTATGAGCCTGAGCAGACCTTCAAAGAGATCTTTTTAGTGTTGTCAACGCATTTTGCAGACTATTCAGGACTTTGGGGAAGAAACTACCTCTAAGATGTGTCATCTGGCTAAAGATGCTATGGAGGAAGATGAAGATTTTAATAAGGATGGAACTGATAGCAAGACTGAAATAATGCCAGACGAAGATTACATTTTGGTGGTGAAGTGGTTAAGGCGACAGTCTGAGCTGCAGTTAATGAGAGCTGTTTTTCTTAGGGATTGTTATGGCTTTCTGGGGAATTATGGGAGAGGAAACTTGTTTTTTGGGAGTTTTTTTTGCTGAGAAGTTTGAGTTTCTAAGGGGGGTAGATGGGCTCTTTGATTCTTGCAAGAATAATCTTGCTGAGAAGTCTGAGATTTTAAGGGGGGCAGTTGGGCTTTTTGATTTTTGCAAGAAAAGTGCTTTGGATGTAATAGCGAGATATGTAAACGCTCTGGTATATTTTGAGGTGGGGTAAAATTAAGAATGTGTAATTGGATTGATAATGAGGTTATTACGATTTCATCTTTCTTTAATGATTTGGATTAAGACTTATTGGATTTTTTTAAGGTTTGTTTGATTTGTAAGATTTATAAGGTATTCATAAGGTATAATAATAATTGGTTTTTAGGTTTAATAGGATTAAGATTGTTCTAGTGTTATTAATTATAAAAGTAGACAATTTATATGTTTTTATAATTTGACTTTTATTATAGTGGACAGAAATATATAGAGGTCAGGGTTCTAGTTTGAATCCTGCCATGGACTTCAGAGATACGTGTCAGCCTGGAAAGTGATGGGAGGGGGAACGCATTCCAGGAGCCGTGCCAGACTGCTGGAGACTGTTGTGCCGAGTGTCAAGGTTGTCCACCTGCACGAGTGTGGTTGGGGCTTGAACAGAGTGGGAAAGTAATGGACACTGACATCATGGGCACGAAAGGCTTGGCGCGAAGGAGGAGAGCTAAGTTTGACTGTTTGGCAGGAAACCGTCATCCGGATCTTTGAGAATGCTTTGATTTACATGTATCCTTAATAAAGCTTATTCTGCATTTCAATTGAATTGCATGGAGAGGTGTTTATTAGGGCATTGAAGTCAGATTCATCACAATAGCGGTGGGAAGGAAATAATTAAATAAATGTTGTCTTATGGAGGAGGGAAGTTGATTTAGAAATTTATATACTGTAAATATATTTTTTAAAGGGGAAGGAGCAATTGCATTAGTGATTTGTATATGTGTTAATGGAAAGATTTATAGAAATAATGTGATCTTGGTTTGATATAGAGTAAGGGATTGATTATGGAAATTGCTGTATATTCTTCCTCTTGAAAGTCAGATGTCACCTTTCTATGTAATTTTCAAAAAAAATATTTTTTCTTGTGTTTCTCACTTTTTTACTTTTTTTTGTAGGTTTTTGCTTTTTTGTAGTTTTTATCTTTGCTCTAAACTTAATAAAATTCTATATATATAAAAACAAGCCAGAAGTCATCAGAAACAACTTAGTGAGAACCAAACATGCTCAGAGACTTCAAGGGTTTTTCTTGATTAGAAATTAAGCCTAGATTATTGGAAATTGATTGGGGGTAGAAGACTCTAATTGACTCTTATCTCAGCTTAGACAAGAACATGGCTGGTTGAAACCCTTAACAAAGTGGCTCCTGAAACTTTAGTTACAAACTATCAGCTACACCACTGGTGGGTAGGGAACAGCGTTCCGCGTGCGTCATGCTGGCCACATGACCATGGAAGCGTCTTCAGACAACGCTGGCTCTTCGGCTAACAAACGGAGATGAGCACCGGCCCCTAGAGTCGGACACGACTGCACAAATGTGCGGGGGGAACCTTTAGCTTTTATCAGCTACACCACTAAAATAATCTTACTTAAATGTTTTCAACATTTATTTCCAAGGAGAAGAGAATTTAAGTGAAAGTCTTATGGCTGAAGTACAATGTTCTCACACTTAATTAGTTATGAGGTAGCCAAGGATGCATGTGAATGTCTTTCATTGTATAATATCTCAAGAGCAGTCTTCAGCCTCTCTCACTTCCCAAATTTGAATTAAATTCCAAGGGGACTTTGGAGGATGGATCTCTTCCCGCTAAGTTTTTCTTGATTGACATATCTAGGGAGGCTTCAGGGAAATGGAAAAATGTTTAATTGAAACCACCAGGAGAAATCTTAAAAGAGATTCTCAAGCATTCTAAGAGTGTGGCAAAAGAGAGAGAAAGAGATAAAGAGATAAAGAGATAAAGAGAGAGAGAGAGAGAGAGAGAGAGAGAGAGAGAGAGAGAGAAGGAAGCTCCTTTCACAGAGCAGAAAACTTGTGATAAACTGTGAGATTTCAGTACAGCATAAATACTTTTTCCTAGTCTCTTCAGAGTGGCCTGAACATATACTATTGGAAAATTATCTATATACTCTGGGTTTCTCATTCAATAGAAATAGTTACCATGTTCCTGTCACATGATGAATTAGCTTTAATAATTTTGGCTTTTTAATAGGACAGTTGTACATGCTTCAAAAGTGATTTGAACGAGTTGCTTCAGACCTGATGTAAGTGCTGCATTTCCCTGCTATTAATTAAAGCTCACTAGCTTTTTTTAAGGCTTCCATGCAAGCCTCAAAAAGGGTCCCAATGCTGTAAGTGTCACATTAACTTTAATGAGTGGATTCCTTAAACAGTGAGATCTTTCTTTCAGGCTCATGTCTGGATTACTTAATGAATAGCATGGAAATATTGTACTTGTGCGAGGTCCAAAGTATCTCTTCTGAATCATTGTCAAAGCATGCACAGCCCTATGGTTTAAGTTTATACAGATTCAGGGAAATAATATTTGTTATAAGAAGTATAAACATGGAAAGGTAGTGTTATATCTTATATGTCAAGCAGATCAATATGGCTTTCTTTTAATTTGTCACAAAGGCATAATACTCATTTTAAACACATACAAAGTTTATTAAAAGGGGGAACATGTTGCCATAGCTATATTTTATGCAGTCTGCAACCACCTCCACTCCCTATCTTCCCACTCCTTGAAATGCTCTTATTCTGAACTTCCTGCTCTTTAGAACAAGGCACACTTAGGATGTCACCTGAGCAACTGATTTAAGTATGGCCAAATACTTGGTTTGAAAGGATAATCCATTTTTCTTTAGTTAAAAATTTCTTGTCACCTGTCTGAAACATTACTACTTCAAGAAAGAAATACCCTGTATCACCCATTTATATTGTAAATAAAATAAACATCCCACTCCTCACATTTAACAAACATTTACCTTTACTATGTGCAAAGACTCAAAGGTGATTCTCAGAAGGTAATCAAAGATTATGTTAAATTGAAAGAAATATTTTCTGTGGGTTACAGTCTCAATAAAAGACATACATTTAAAAATGTAGTTGTATGATATGTACAACAGAAATATTTGTTTGTGTGTGTGAGAGAGAAAAAAAACAGAAAGAGGCACTGCCTGATTTTCAAAATATTTGCAGACAAAACAATTATTGGTTTAATATTTAACAAATATTTAACATTTTTTGCATTAGATTATTTCTTATTTTTCTTATAGCCTAAGACCACCCATAAACCTTTCAGTAATCTAACATTCTTCAGAAGTATTCTCCATGCTGAATGGGAAATCATGGGAACTGAAGTCAAACTTTCCCCCATAACTTCACATGACCAACTAGCCATATATTATGACCTGTCAGGTACATGCATTTGTCAACCTTCCTATTAACATTGAATTTAGCAGTTCTCCGTAACATGACTTTAACCATTTGATGCACCAGCTAAAAAGGCCAATATAATCTTGTGTTAACTAAAGTACCGTATCCAGATCATAGGAGATAATAGTTCTATTGTATTCTGCGGTGATTAGAATATTATGTGACCACACATGTCCACTTCTGGGCATCACACTTTAAAAAGCTAGAATGAGTTCACAGGAAAACTACCAAGAGATCTAAACACCAAGCTGCAATAAGAATGGTTAAAGGAGCTAGGCATGGATGGTCACCTGCTGGGATGATTTAGTAGGCTCCTGCACTGAAATAGATTAGTGTATGTGATTGATAAGACACTTTCCAATTGTCTATTTATTGAACCATCTTCTTTTTTTTAATAGTAATTTTATTAAAAATTACAATTGCAAAGATAAAAACTAATACAAACTAAAAAAAGAAAAGAATAAAAAGAAAAATAGAAGGTGCAGAAAAGAAAAAAACAGAAAAAAAAATAGAAAAGAAAAAAAAAGAGAATATAGTAAAGAAAAAGAAAATAAATATATAAAGTTGTTGTATACGAGATGGGCAGCAGAGAAATTTTACAAATAAATAAATGACTTCCCCCTACATCACAACAAGTATAAACAATTTTAGTAACTTACCATCTTTTCTTAAAATACAACAAATGATCTCTTCTTCCCATATCCCATCTCTTATCTATAAACAAATCCTTAAATCATTTCAGTCCTGATGCCAGGAAAAGTCCAATAAGGGTTACCAGAGATAACAACGTATCTATTTTAACCTTGATCAAATAAACCAACTTTATATACCTTTTAACAATCTTGATCTTTAGTCCCTTCTAATGTCCTAGAACTTGATTTCTTTTCATTTTTTCTTTGTCCTGTCTCACAAAATTCTTCAAAACTTTAACAAGCCTCTTCAGTTCGCCATTTCTTCCCCGGAAGTCACCTATTTATTGAACCATCTTCTGATTGGAAGTGAATATTCCACAGCATTAAAGGACTCAACAACAGAACATCCGTTCTTACAAATGCCAAAACAAAGATTATACCTCTTAAAGTATATAATGCTATTCACCCCAGATAACTGCTTTATGTACTTTCAAAGGTATCCATGTACTGGGGATTTTTTTTTAACAGATGGCATGCTGCATTCCTTTATTTTCAAAAGTAGTTTGTTAAGGGATAGCAGTGGAGGGCAGCTCTGTTTGTAAAAATATACCTTGATTTTCAGAGCTAGTTAAGAATTCCTTGGACTGCAAGAACTTTAAGTTGTTTGCTATGCCAGTTTCTTAGCAACTGAAAATATCTTAAAGCCAGCCAATGTCAGCTTCTGTTTCTAAAAACAAACAAAAAATATCACTGCTTGTATTAACAACCTCAGTGTATACCCATGATTTTTAATGCCAATGAACCACTGCACTAAGGCTACATCAGACTTTAATCTGAAATGTGCAAAATACTCTATGTACAGATTGTTCCATGCATGGAACAGGCAGGTTCGGGTGGTCTTTTCCAGTCCCAACATACAGTGTTCCATCTGGACTTGGAATGTATTTGTGGGTCTAGGAATAGACCGGGAATACTTATGTTCTGAGCATAGAGGTGTTCTAGAGTGGGAGAGGGTAGGGAAAAAACAATGGTGATGACAATATACAATGGCACAAAGGGAATCTAAAGAGAAGGAAGGAATGGGAAAACTTGAGGGCAAGGACATGTGGGCCAGCTGCATTACGCTGTACTTGAATTCAAGCATGGTAGTGGCTGTGAAGGGAGTGGGAAGGAAAATGCTGAGACAATTGGGTAGACCAGGGGTCGGCAAACTTTTTATGCCGGGAGCCATTTTGACATGCTCGTGCACATTTTGAAATGCTCGAGAGCCAGGGGGCGGGGTTTAAGGGCGGGGGCCAATCGCGTGGAAGGGGGCGAGGTTTGCGGGCAGGAGCCAATTGTGTGGAAGGGGGCGGGGTTTGGGGGTGGGATCCAATCGCGTGGAAGGGGGTGGGGTTTGGGGGCGGGATCCAATCGTGTGGAAGGGCTGCGCTGCGCTTGGCCGGCCGCCCCGGCCCTCGCTCACCTTCCATGGCCGGTCCTCGCGGGCTGCCGGCGACGTTCCCGTCCCGCTGCATCCCAGCTCTCCAAGGCCGGGGCCACCCGCAGCCGCCCACACCTCGCGCACAGCCCGCGGGGCTCTCTGCCGCTCCCTTCGACGGAGGAGGGACCGGCGTGCCTTGGGAGCTGCTGCTGGCGGCATGTCTGGGCGAGGCGCACGGGCGGAGCTGCCCGTCTGGCACTTGGGCGCTCCCGAGCCTCTTCCCTTCTCCCTCGCCACGTTCGGGCGTTGAGGCCAGGCAAAGCCGGGCGGTTGCGCAGGGGCGAGGCGAGGAGTCCCGCTCCTGCGCCTACCGCCACATCCGTCTGTTCCCGGCCTCTCTCCCCATGTCCGGCGGGTGCCCATGCCAGAATCCCCGCGACCCGGAGGCAGCGACTGCTCGGAGGGCCCCAGCGAGAAGAGGCGCGTGATCCCTGGTGGATCCCTTCGAGGGGCCGCGGGGCTTCCCCGCTTTCCTCCCAAGGAGGCCTCGACGGTGCACCCTCCTGCCCCATCAATCCCCCCACCCCGCCGTTGGCATCCTCTCCCCCCGCTAACCCGAGCCCTGCGAGCCAGGCTCCGTTCCGGCGGGGCGACTGTAGTGACCGGAGGCGGCCAAGGGGAGAGCAGGCGGCTTCTCTTCACAGTGACTTTATTAGAAAGGGCAGTCCTTTATTTTGGAAGGGGGAAAGGAAGAATGGAAGGGCTGAGTCGTCCTAGTGGCGCCTCGTTCTTCCTGCCAGAGATCTCGCCAAAGCGAGTGTTGCTTCTGAAACCAGTGCGATATTAGGGGGCTCCACCGCGCACACTCCTTCATCCCCAGAAGACACCAGAGGCTGAAAGGATGTGGCAGGAACGGCCCTGGAAAGCGGGGCCTGCGGAGCGCCACCTTTCGGGAGGAGGGTCCAGCCGGCGAGCAATGGCGGCGCCGGAGTTTTCGCTGGAGCGGCCGGCGCGCTGGCTGGCCGAGGCATCCAGGCGCTGGGCAAGGGCGCGGGCCCGGGACACGAGCAACCCGCCTTGGCGCTCCTGGAGAAGCGGCCGCGGGAGGCCCGCCGGGTGCACCCTCCCGCCCCATCAATCCCCCCACCCCGCCGTTCAGCATCCTCTCCCCCCGCTAACCCGAGCCCTGCGGCGGCCAGGGGAAGCTGAGCCAGGCGGGGGTGCAGCGGGGCCCAGCGGCGCGCTGAGGGCGAAGAGCCGCCTGCTCTCCCCTTGGCCGCCTCCGGTCGCTACAGTCACCCCGCCGGAACGGAGCGTGGCTTGGCTCCCCCGGCCACCGCAGGGCTCGGGTTAGCGGGGGGAGAGGACGCCGAACGGCGGGGTGGGGGGATTGATGGGGCGGGAGGGTGCACCCGGCGGGCCTCCCACGGTTGCTTCTCCAGGAGCGCCAAGGCGGGTTGCTCGCGTCCCGGGCCCGCGCCCTTGCCCAGCGCCTGGATGCCTCGGCCAGCCAGCGCGCCGGCCGCTCCGGCGAAAACTCCGGCGCCGCCATTGCTCGCCGGCTGGACCCTCCTCCCCAAAGGTGGCTCTCCGCAGGCCCCGCTTTCCAGGGCCGTTCCTGCCACATCCTTTCAGCCTCTGGCGTCTTCTGGGGATGAAGGAGCATGCGCGGTGGAGCCCCCTAATATCGCACTGGTTTCAGAAGCAACACTCGCTTTGGCGAGATCTCTGGCAGGAAGAACGAGGCGCCATTAGGACGACTCAGCCCTTCCATTCTTCCTTTCCCCCTTCCGAAATAAAGGACTGCCCTTTAGTCACTTTAGTCACTGTGAAGAGAAGCCGCCTGCTCTCCCCTTGGCCGCCTCCGGTCACTACAGCCGCCCCGCCGGAACGGAGCCTGGCTCGGCTCCCCCGGCCGCCGCAGGGCTCGGGTTAGCAGGGGAGAGGACGCCAACGGCGGGGTGGGGGGATTGATGGGGCGGGAGGGTGCGCCGTCGAGGCCTCCTTGGGAGGAAAGCGGGGAAGCCCTGCGGCCCCTCGAAGGGATCCACCGGGGATCACGCGCATCTTCTCGCTGGGGCCCTCCGAGCAGTCGCTGCCTCCGGGTCGCGGGGATTCTGGCATGGGCACCCGCCGGACATGGGGAGAGAAGCTGGGAACGGACGGATGTGGCGGTAGGCGCAGGAGCGGGACTCCTCGCCTCGCCCCTGCGCAACCGCCCGGCTTTGCCTGGCCTCAACACCCGAACGTGGCGAGGGAGAAGGGAAGAGGCTCGGGAGCGCCCAAGTGCCAGACGGGCAGCTCCGCCCGCGCGCCTCGCCCAGACATGCCGCCAGCAGCAGCTCCCAAGGCACGCCGGTCGCTCCTCCGTCAAAGGGAGCGGCAGAGAGCCCCGCGGGCTGTGCGCGAGGTGTGGGCGGCTGCGGGTGGCCCCGGCCTTGGAGAGCGAGAGCGCGTAAGAGCGTAAGAGTTTGGGGGCGGGATCCAATTGCGTGGAAGGGGCGGGGGTGAGTTCAGCTGCGGAAGAGCCACACTCAAGGGGCCAAAGAGCCGCATGTGGCTCGCGAGCCGCCATTTCCGACCCTTGGGGTAGACACCTATACAGTCCATTGAGGAAAAGAGAGAGGATGAGCATAGGCTGACCATATTTCCCTAAGTCGGAAACAGGACCCTAACACGCGCACGTGTGTGCGTCGGCACACCGGCACGCATGCGCACAGGCACACACGCACACTGGCATGCATGAGTGCAGGCACGCACGCCGGCACGCACAGGCATGCATGCTGGCACGCGCAGCACACACGCCAACACGCGCACGCACTCCATCCCTTAAAAAACAGGACAAAATTGAGTTTTTTAAGGAAATGACGGTACGTTCCAGAAAAGGTAAAAAAACGGGACTGTCCCGTTCAAAACGGGACGTATGGTCAGCCTAGATGAGCAAAACAATCTTGACTTACTTGCCCCACAAGATCTGTCCAGAATTTATCTCAGCTGACACCTTGAACAATCAAGAGGTTCTGAGTCTTTGTTTAATAGGACCACAACCCACCTGAAATTGCTCCAACCAAACCTCAAAACCACAAAGTTTGTTTCTTCTACACATAGAATTAACATATTTTCTGTTTCATCCACAATATATTTTTCATGCCATTGATGAAATCCGAGAAGAACACATATGGAGTTAGCATAATTCATAGGTCTCTCTCTGTACTGCAAAGTTTTTCTGTGGGATGGGCAAGACAGCAAGAGTAGGGCTACAGAGCCCAAACATTTGGATGACATTGAAAGCTGCATAAAATTGGGCTGACAGGCTGATAAATTCTTGACTGCAGGTTCCATATTTCAAAGTTGTGTCTAGAATACTTAGTAAAAGTACTGCTTTCTTTAATAAACCAAATACCAAAAAATCTGCAGTTCTCCAACTTTTGTTTATTTTTAAATGTAAACCTTGAGCTTACAATTCGCATTAAATAGTGGGGAGTATGTACTTAAAGAAACCACCTTCCATAGTAGTCTTTCCCTTTTTTTTCCCAACAGGGAATTATTTCATTGCTATTTTTAGAGGTTTGCCTTCATCTAGTAAGAGAAACAGATGTCACCATAGGCAAATAAAACTCATGTTATGGACCAAGAGGGAATGCTTCACCATTGTCTAGCCTTTCTTGCCACACACTATTTTTTCATTACTTCCATGTAGCCAGATGTTTTCTCCAATCCATGGTAGGCTAAAACACAATAAGTACCAGCATTTGATATAAATTGATCCTAGTGAAACAAATGCAATTCTCCTCGAAGCCCATGTATGCCACTTGTTTGACTGAATATGCATATCTTTCCCAAATAATTTTAAAAGACATAAAAATCAATAGATATTTTAATTAAAAAGACATTAATTCTAAGATGAATGACAGAATAAAACATAGACTGAATTTAAGGAAAATTATTCTATGTAATGTTTCATATATACAAATCTTATGAATTCAGAAATAGCTATTCATATATCCACAGGGGGAGTCAAAATTGGCAATCACAAAGCTCTGCCCTTTTTGTTTATTATTATTATTATTACTACTACTACTACTACTACTAATAATAATAATAATAATATTTCAATTTGTATGGCCTCCCATCTCATCTAAGTGATTCTGGGTGGCTCACAACAGGTAAAAACAATCCAGTAAAAACAAGTTAAAGAACCAATATACAAACATAGAAAAACCATCCACAATCAATTTAAAACAGAAAGATCAGCTCAACACAGCCATTGTAAGAGCTCCCCACCATTGCCAGACCCCCAGGCACGGCAGCAGAGCCATGTTTTCAGGGCCTTCCTAAAGGTCAGGAGGGTCAATGCCAATCTCAGATGATGTTCCACAGAGCAGACGCCACAGCAGAAAAGGGCCTCTTCCTGTGTCCTGCCAGATGATACTCTTTTGTAGACAGGACCTGTAACATGCCTCTCCTGCTGGCCCTGATGGGGATGGGTAGATGTAACCAGGGAGAGGCAGTCCCTCAAATAACACATGCTGACATTGCATTGCATGAATCTTCAGCAAGGAACTCTCTGGCTGCTGTCTTACCACACACAGACACTACTATATCCATCCATCCATCCATCCAACTAACCATATCTACTCAAGTACTTCTTGCTTATGTTAAAATGACTCAGTGCTCTATTTCAATGTGCTTGACTTGAAAAACTGAATGCCCTTCCAATATTGTAGGAGGCAGCAATAGACCAAGCTAGGCCTGCCAACTGAGCTGTTAGACAAAAGGCAAGATTAATTATGATGTACACTGCATGGCGCAAATGGGGACTGCTGTAGAAATAAGGAGAGTTTTGCTGAGCTCAGCACCATTCTATGCTCCTGCTAATGAGACTGAAGGAAAACAAATTATCCTAAACTCACTAACAGTTCCTGCAAATAACTAAAATACATATATTAGTCTACTTACAATGTTGTTTACTATCTGAACAGAGATTAAGTTCCAGTGATGTCTTTGGCAGAATATTTATTTATGGGGCAGGATATGCTTTATGTATAATATGCAGTTTAACTGTCTAGTTTTAAGTAATTTCAGGCATGGAAGAAAACAAATGTATAAATATAAATGTATTCTTTTAAACATGTTTTAAGTCTTAATAAATAGTAGGGCCTTAGTTGCATCAGTGTTGTAGGTTTATGCTATTTTACTTATAAACGAACTAGAATCCGAATGCAAAGTGAGACAGTGATTTGCAAAAGGGAGCAACAGTAATGCCAAACAAAATGTGAAAAATTTCAAAAGGATTTTTTCCCTTAATAAAACATAGCAAATATAATTCATAATTTTGGTACCATATTTATTATAATTTTGCATCCTTCCAAACAACCAGGAAAGATGTTTTCTTTAGCTTCAGATCTAATTCTGTTTCACAGAATACACTAATTCTAAATAGTGCCCCAAAGCTTTGCCTCACTATTGCTACTTAGTATTTTTGGATATTAAGGCTGGAAAACTGTGACAACTTATATGCCTAGCCAGTACCTTATATTTGAACCACATCTCTGAACACTCTACAATGTGCAGGAATTCAAGAGTAAGTACAGAAAGAGCTCCCAGTGGAAGAATTGGGGTAGATTCCTGCAAAGCTTAAAGTCTGGAGGCTCTTCATTGTATATAACGGTTCATACCCACCCTATAGGATTTTAAGCAGGGGTGGCCCTAATTTGATGTGGCTGCAGTCTAATCTTAGAAGCCTCTGCAAGAGATCAGTTCAAACCTCTGGTCAGAGCTATTCGTCCTATTTCTGCTGACTGTGAAAGAAACAAGAGGATGTCAGAAAGAAAAAGAGAATGGAAAAGAGCAAGAGTGTTAGAAAGTGAAAAAAAACATCACAGGGAGAATGGGTGTTACTGTTATCCTTAAACACAGTACATATAACTTTGCCTTCTGACTTTTAAAAAGTAATTTAAATAAGGGAACAGTTTGGGGAGGTATCACTGCATGGGGAATTCCCTTCCTCCTTAGCTATACTCCACCCCAGAAAAGCATCTTCCTACACAATTACAAATATTTATTTTTTAAAAAAATCTATGGGTGGCATCAGACTTCCTTTTCACTAACATTTCTAGCCATATGTTGCATTTGATTTCAGGAGTGTAACCAATCAAAATGTCCACTTGCCCTACAATTACTTAAAGAATTTCAACCCACTATGCATCCAGACATATATACTGTATGAATGCTCTTTTTAATAATTTAAAGATCGTCTTACATCATGCCTGCTAACATTATCATAGGTATTTGGCAAACGTTTTTTTTTCAAAGACCTTTGAAAATGTATTGAGTGTATCATCTAACTTCTGAGGCAGGATCTTTATTTGAAAAAGTCTTACCTTTTTTTCCACAGTAAAGCTGCCCTTTAACAATAAATCTAGCTTTACTAATTCGCCAGGCTCAGAAAACAAAGTGGAGAAGTCTGTAATTCTCAAATAACCCATTGATACTTTATAAAAAAGTAATACTTTTTAGTATCTTTTCAGACATAGATGGCCTTTATTTGCTAATTTCAGTTATATTTGCATTTTTTAAATTCTGTCAAGTGAATATCCTTGACAGAATCCTATATTTTTCTGAATCGTCAGTTTCTTTGTAATAAAAAAGTTCTGACTTATTTCTAATGTACATGGTACCTAATAAAATATAAAAAACAAAGCTAAAATAAATCAAAATAAATGAAAAAATAACAGGAAGCCAAGACTAACATACAGAAGCTTAAAGTGTAATAAAACAAAGATGTATTGAAAAATAAAGGTTTTCAAAGTGAGAGATCACCTAACTCTTTGGCCAAAAGCTCGATTTACATGTTCTACTACAGAGAAGACATTCTCATATGTCACCACCAAAGGCAACTCAGAAGGCAGTGTCATAAACAAGAGGTATCAGCCATTGGGCAGGGATACATTGCAATAAACAAATCAAAGCAGTTTAGGGCACATTAGGGAGATGTTCCATGAGTTGAAGTGCCTCATGTCTTTTCACTGACAGGGATGAACCACCATAATTAAGCCTGGGTTTGTGACTGCATCTCTTCTCTCTAGGAGCAGTGAATATACAGTATATATCAGATCTGGCTACAAAAATGTGGATGACCATTAGATGGTAGCAGAGAGATATAGAACATTCCAACTTGCCTGGATTTTTTTCAACTTAGCCTATTATAAGGATAATCTGTCCAAAAAGACTACTGGGTCCAACTTGGTTTGCAGGAATCTTGGAATGGAAAGATTTGTCACAGTTCTGTCACTGCCTGGCTGAGAGCTGAAAAAGGTAACTTGCTTGAGCAATCAACACAGGTTATAGCATAAATGCTAAGTTATAGCATAAATCTAATTAGATGTAGTGATGCATTGGATCTCTTGGAGATGGGCAGAGAGATAAAATGACCGATAGGAGCATGGTTTTCTGAAAGAAATTCTGGAGGAAGCAGATTATCCTGACCCATTTCAAACTGCTTCTAAATAATCTACAGGGTTAAATCAAAGTCCCTTGGTTGGGAATTGACAGTAGAAATATGTCTCTGTTGGTTCTTGACCTCGTGCAGGTTTTCATTATATTGAACTTCTGGACAGGAGGTACAGATTTGAAGTATTTCTGTCCCTATATCTCAGGTAAATGGCTGCTCTTTTAAACAGAAATCCTGTTTAATATCAACATGAAATCCTTTGGGAAGATTACCAAGAAATTTGGAACTGGATGGTATTAGGTATGTTAGCCGCCTTGAATTATATATATAAAAAGGTGAGATAAAAATATCATCATCATCAACACACTGAGAAAGCCAAATCTATTTCTCTGTAAAATATTCAGATAATGCAGTGGTTTTTATTTATTTATCCTTCAACTTCTATCACCGCACCAAAGGGGACTCTGGGCAGTTTTCCTCAGGCCTTGCTTGCAGCTGGTAGTGGGGTGGATGTATGAGAAATAATAAATTAAAACCAAAACAAGTCAAGATGCAGGAAATTGTGAGGAGTCACAATTTCAGGGAAATGGAAGAACTTCCTGTTGTGGGCCTTCATTTGACCACAGAAGTACGCACGCAGTTGGTTACTACTTCTCTCTCTCATTCCCCATACTAAGGCAACGACCAGGAGAGTCCTTTATTCTTTGCAGGTAATATACGAATGATGTGCTTTCTTGGAAAAAAAAAGACTTTAAAATAGTGACAAATGCATTGGTAATTTCCAGACTTGACTCTGTAATGTACTTTACACAAGGCTGCCTTTATGTCTAGACCAGAAACTTCAATTAATACAGAACTCAGCAGCCCATCTCTGGAAGGACCCCAAAAGACTACATCACACCTGTGCCAAAACATTAAACTGAGATAACTCGTACACACATTACTTATTAGTATTTATGTAGCCATTTGGTTTATTGATTATTTCAAGTACATTTTAAAAGCAACACAAGCATTTTAAAACATGAATGGAGGATGAGGAGGAAAATTTACAAGTGGCAAAAAATGGGCAAGAGTGACTTGCAAATAAAGGAACCATATGGAGAAATGGAATCAGATGGAAAGCTTAAAATCAGAAATGATAGGAAGGCTCTAGGCTTCCAAGAAGATAACAGGAACACCTAGAGAATTCAGTGAATTCTCCTAGAGGAGAAAGGCATGCTGTTTGTAAACTAAGCTGGATGAATCCCAGAGACAGCTAAAGTGACCACCATGAAAACTTATAAGTCTCTGGGTACACAACTTAAGTCCTGGCTTACAAAGAAATTCACCATGTTCTGAAATAAAGCCTCATTTGCTGTATGAACATCAATAAAGAATATGAATAAAACTATACTAAACTTAAGAGTCGGCTCTCACACTTGGGTTATGCAATATCCCTCTCCAATGATCCTTTGGTGCAGAACTGATCACTGGCTTATATAGAGGGGTAAGGTCAATTAAAAAGAATCTTCCCTTAACTTTGTGCATTATAAATGAAATTAAACTTTCACATAATAATTCTGTGCTCAACAACACTAGCTGCCAAGCAAAATGGGAAGTGCTAGTTATTTCTCTTAAAACCCTGAACAATGTTGGACAGAGTTACTTGGAAGAATATCACCATCTACATTAATGATTTATAATATTTAGTCAAGGGGTCTACTCGTAGTCCATGAAAGTACTGCAGGTAATTCTTGATGAACATGAATGAATGAATGAATGAATGCATAAGTGTATTTCTCTCATAAGATGGCTGAACCTTGTAGGAGTTTGGTATTCTTGCTTGAAATCTCAGGATGCCCCAAATTAAAAAAAAAATGATGAGGGGTTTAAAAGTAGTTTCCCAGCACCACACTCTGAACATATCCTAACTAGAACACTGGAACTACCAGATAGCCAAGAAGGATATTACAGTCAACGGTACTGAAAGCAGCCAAGAAGTCCAGGAGAATTATCAGGGTGGCACTCCCTAATCTAATTTCTAGCTCAGATCTTCTACAAAAACAAACAAAGCAATTTTGATGAAATGAGTCTAGATAACTAGTTTCATACAAAGTATCTGGAACTGTAAGACTATCTCTTTCTCAATCACCTTCCAAAGAGTGGAAAATTTGAGACTAGCCTCAAGAGACGACCTTTTAAGTAAAGGTCTTATAATTGCCTCATTTAAGCAGCCAAGAACACATCCCATGCTCAAAGAAACACTGATCACCTCTTTAAGCATAGATTCCATCCCAATTTGGCTGATTAAATCAGCCGGGGGCAAGGGTTAAGCAAGGCAGCAGTATCCCTAATCTTTCCACATGTTCTATCCATGTCTTCAAGATATATAAAGACATATAAACTGAAAAAAATCCACATGAACAGGACAATCGGGACTGCCAAGGTTACTTCTCTATGATATGTACATACACTGGACTCCCAGTTTCAGAGAATCCAATCAACTTCGTCTGCAAAGAATGATGAAAAGTGTTCATAAAGACATTCCAACTGTTCCAGCTACTCTTCACCACCCAAATTCTTTTTTTTAAATTTTATTTACATTCAACATATACATTACACAACACAAAACAACAACTACATTTGTATATACATAATTTCATTTTCAATTCAAAGCAATACTTAATATCTAACATGTTTGATATAACATAATTTCAATCTATCCTTTTCCTTCTATTTCCATTCTCTTTCTTTCTTACTCTATACTTTTCTAACAACTTTCTTCTTTCTTATCCTTCTCCCTCTTACCTCACTTTCTAACATTCTCGTTCTCTCTCTAGTATCTTACTCGCCTTATCTTTTTCCCTTTTAATGGGATCCTCTTCCATCCTACTTTCCACCTTACCACCTAAATCCGTCCCTTTTACTTTTTTTATTCAGAAATGTCTATTTCTAACTCTATAACTATTTTCCTTTACTTTCCTTATATTATATTACTGTTTTATTAAGTGCTTATCTCTATTTGATTTAAACTTATACAACTTTACCATACAATACATCCATCCATACAATTCTTTAAAATACTTCCGGCTTTCTTAACAAAGAATATAAATGTAAATATTTAATTTACATTTTCCCTCTTTCTTCTTATATCTTCTTATATTTTTCCCCCCTCTCTATGTTTATGATTCTATTTGTATAACTTATTGGTCCCTATTTAATATCATATTCTTTTTGGATATATTTTATAAAAGGGTCCCATATTTCCTTATACTTCCCTATTTCTTTCCCTTTTATTAAATTCGTCAATTTGTCTGTTTGCATTAATTCCATTGTTTTTATGATCCATTCTTCTTTTGTTGGTATATTTTCTTGCTTCCAATATTGGGTATACTTTATTCTAGCAGCAGTACTTAAATACAGAAATAGAATCTTTTGTTTTTTATTTATGTTATCGTCCATTTTACCTATCAAATAAGATTCTCGTTTCATCCTTATATTATTGTCTAATATTTTACATATATATTTATGTATTTTGCACCAATATTTTTTTGCTTTTGCACATGACCACCAGTTATGGTAAAAAGTTCCACTTTTGTTTTTACATTTCCAGCATAGATTGGTATTCCTAATTTTTGATTTAAATAGTACCTCAGGAGACAAGTACCATCTGAAAATCATTTTGTATAAGTTTTCTCTTAAATTATTGCTTAAAGTAAATTTTATATTTTTTGTCCAAATTTCTTGCCATTGATCATATGTAATTTCAATTCCTAAATTTTCTTCCCATTTTCTCATATACTTTTTAATTTTTATGTCCTTGGTTTTTATCTCCAATAGTGTTTTATATATTTTTGAAATTAAGTGATCTTCTTCTTGTTCTAATATATTATCCCAATTGTTTTCCATTTTTGTAAATTGATAAGTTTTTTTTATCTATTTTATACCATTTATATTTATGTTGGTGTGTCACCGCGGGAAAACCCGGAAGTGCTGCCGTTGCAGCAGCGCGCAAAAACCTGGAAGCGCTGCTGCCGCTTTCGGGATTTTGCGCGCCGCCGTTGGTGTGTCGCCGCGGGAAAACCCGGAAGCGCTGATGATGATCAGCGCTTCCGGGTTGTGTGGCGACACACCAGACTGTGTGTGGCGACACACTTTTGTGTCGCGACACACAGTTTGGAAAGCTCTGGTGTAGAGGTTAAGGAGACGGTGAGTTCTAGTCCCACCTTAGGCACAAAGCCATCTGGGTGACCTTGGGCCAGTCACTCCCTCTCAGTCCTAGGAAGGAGGCAACAGCAAACCACTTCTGAAATCTTGCCA
Organism: Charina bottae; assembly: GCA_023362775.1. NCBI lineage: Eukaryota > Metazoa > Chordata > Lepidosauria > Squamata > Charinaidae > Charina > Charina bottae. Next base: position 164,081,824 of record JALMGJ010000001.1, on the reverse strand, counting down.
AGAAAACTACAGGGACTTGTCCAGGGAGTCGCCAGGACTCAAGTCTGACTCGAAGGCACAAAAATACATAACAGAAGGCATTTATGATCTGTTCTTCATATTAATGTCATGGAACTTAGTGCATGCTTGTTCATTTCTTAAAACAATTCCATTTAATTAACCGTAAATGTTAAAAATATATAATTATAAATATAAACCTCCATGTTCCTTTATCATAGGGCCCTAGAGATCTATCTACTTCTGTCTCTTAAAAACCATCTGGTACTGTTTGGGTGTGAACTGAAATATTAATCATTCCAAATTAGAGAGGAGGAAGTATGGGGTCATAAATACAATGCTATTAAATATTGAGTAATTGTAATACCTATGGCACTTTTTAGCCTTTACCATAAAAGTGTAGGAACAGCACTGTGAGGTTGTTGTTGTCTTTTAAACAAACTGCCCGTGAACTTATTCAACTCAAAGAAGTAGACTTAGTACCCAGTACCTTCCCAGTAAATGAATTAGATTATAGATATTGTTTTTCATTGCATAACTTTCTGATTCATGTGCAAGAAAATTGGTTTCTGATATATAAAACAGCAATGAAAATATGAAATATACAGTACATTTGATAAATAAATGTGTGGTTTGGAGTTAGGTTTCTAGCTGATTAACTTCCTTTATTTGTGCAAATTCAAAGAAATTTAAAAATTTGCTCATTGACCTGAATGAGATATTCATAAGTTTAATTAACAAGTGAAAATATTGCCAAACAGAATCATCCAACCAGACAAAGTTGGAAGGAAAATTTTAGAACATCAATTCTAACCCTCTCCTCAGTTCAGAAGTCCAAAGTAAAGTATTCCAGACAAATGGTTCTTTATTTGTTTATTTATTTATTGCGCTTATATGGCTGCCCATCTTAAGAAACACAACTCTAGGCAGCTCACAACAGTTGAATAAAACCAAACTTTATTTTAAAAAAGCAACAAAAAAAAATTAAATTTTTAAAAATCTGGTGCCACAACCAATCTCCATCAATGCAGCCAAAACCACTAACTTCAGGCTCCAACCTCACCCTATCCCAGTGCTTGGGGAGATGGCTGCTTAAAGACTTCCAGCAAAGAGAAGTCCATCTCGCTAAATCAGGGCTTTCCAAAGTGCTGCCGCTGGTGACACACCAGCGGCAGCGGCGGTGGGCGCACGGCGACGGTGCGGGGGGGGCGTGCGGCGGCGCGCACGCGCGGCGACGGCACAGGGGGGCGCGCGCACGGTGGCGGCCGGGGGTGTGTGTGCAGCGGCGCGGCAGGCGCGCGCCGCCGCTTCCGGGTGGTGTGGCGACACACCACGCTGTGTGTGGCGACACACTTTTGTGTCACGACACACAGTTTGGAAAGCTCTGCGCTAAATAACTGACTCCACTGTTGAAATGTGCTTACTGTGAGGAAGCTTTTCCCAACACAATGTAATATAAGTTCATACATTTAGAGCAGTGTTTCTCAACCTCAGTAAATTTAAGATGTGTGGACTTCAACTCCCAGAATTCCCTGGCATGCTATGCTATGCTGTGCTGTGCTATGCTGTGTTGTGCTATGGATAAGATGATAAGATAAGATAAGATAAGATAAGATAAGATAAGATAAGATAAGGTGATAAGATAAGGTGGTAAGGTAAGGTAAGGGAAGGTAAGGTAAGGTAAGGGAAGGTGAAGGTAAGGGAAGGGAAGGGAAGGGAAGGGAAGGGAAGGGAAGGGAAGGGCAGGGCATGCTGGCTCGAGAATTCTGGGAGTTGGAAGTCCACACATCTTAAAGTTGCTGAGGTTGAGAAACACTGATTTGGAGGATGGTTGCAGAACCTCCAGCCTATAGGGACTTGAGTAAGGCCTCATTCCCTTCCTTGGTGTCCTAGAACAGACTTTGTGCAGCAGAACTCCTCATCTGTGATCTGCAGCAACTTAGAATTTAGCAGCTGTGCCTCTTCAAAAACCCTCTTTGGGAGCCCCCCTCATCTCTTCAAGCACTTCTAATGAGGCAGTGTTCTGTGAAAGAGAGGACAGAAGATCATCCCTGGCTCTCCTTTCATGACATATGAGGAACCTTCCTACTCTCAGATGGAGGAGTAATCACTTTCAGTCTATGCATGATGGAGAAAGGAATAATGTATGACTAGAGGAGGCAGGAAAAGGGGGCTGGAAGCAAAGCCCCAAATTTTTGCATCACTTGGCCTGCTGGGTGATCAAATGGTAACGATCGAGCCCTTGAGCTACTTCACATTCTACAACCTATTCTGTAAGATAGAAAAGGAAATACAAAATAATTTATTTTTTGGAAACTACAAAATAAACATTAAGAAAAAATTGAAGCTCTTTCTAATGTCATTTATACTAGCACATTCATGTCAAAACAAAATAAAAACACAGACACATTGTAACCTATATCAATCCTAGCAGTTGAAAAGTATAATCACTGAACAAATGTTAATGAACTTACTCATTTTGGCTAACTCCTATTTGTTTTAATGATGGATTGAAAAACTGTTTACCAGAGAATGCTCCATTGGATTTAATGGAATTTATTTCAAGGACCGTGCAGTAAATCAGTTAGATTACGGGTCTAAGAATTATTTTTAAAAATGGAAAATACGTTTGTAAAAAAGGCTACTTCATATATTTAAAAAATATATCATGAAATAAATTCTTTATATCTGTGTTTATTGTGAAAAATGCTGGGAGAATAATCCATTGATCACTTTTACTGAAGAGAAACTTGTTAAATAGAAGCAATACATGCAAAGTTTTAGAATTGTGTGTTTGATAAGTATTGGCTAATATCAAATATTTTATTTCTGGATAAAGTGCATGAGTTCATGCTGCAGACCAAACTCCAAACATTCATGGATAAAAATCCCAGTCCTGTTTTAGGATGGAAGAAAAAGGTTGCTTTACTACAAACAAATGAGACAAATATGTTCCTATTATTTCTCCTGAACCATTGTACTAGTGTGCTGTAGCGGTTAAGACATTAGACTAGGATCAGGGAGACAAGGGTTTAAGTCCCCCCTAAACCATGGAAGCTCAGTGGATTATTTTGAGCCAATCCCTCCCTTAAAGATTAACCCTCCTCACAGGCTCGCTGTGGGGAAGAACTGGAGGAAGAATTATTATGTAGGTCACCTTGAGCTCTTGGAGGAAAGGTGGAAAATAAAGCTATCAAATAAAAGAGAGAAAGAGAGTGCATACAAGAGAAAGAGAGGAAAAAGGGGGTTGTGGGGTATGGTGCCAAATTTTGTATCCCACACGCATGTGCTCATAAATTTTTAGAGCCATATTCTTAAGCACTATGCTACTCAAAAATGTTTTCTTCCTTATTTCATGTATAATAAAAGCATTTTCTCCATCTTTTCTACAGCTGGATTTCTAATACGCATGGTTATCATGGCAAATAGAGATAGAATGAATCACAGCACTACAAATATTATCAGCAATCTTTGTTATGCTGCACACAGTAGATCTGCCCAAATCAAAAGCTAGTCAGTCCCTGGGCTGAGGATCCTTCACCAGCTTCGGTGTGACATAATATGTCCACCTTTGTTTCTAGAGTTAGAGAGGTCCTTTTCCTTTTGGGTAAGGGGTTGGACAAGATGTTGATGACTGTTTTGCCCTCATAGTAACAGTAGTAGATATAAATATGGAATAGATTGTCATCATGGTATTGCTATCTAGCTCTGTAAGTGTTTACATGTTATGCCTGGGCAGGTATAGAAACACAAAAAGGATAAGGAATGTACAGATTCCATCATGCACCATTCTTATCTCCTCAGCCTCAGTATTTGATTTCCCATCATTACATATGGAAATCTGAAATGTCTTTTATTTGCATTTAAAGAGGAATAGACACCCACGGAATTAGGATTTGTAAAGCAATGCTCCAAATGTGTAGAGAATTCGAATTGCCGTCATACAAAACTAAGTATACTCCCCAACCCCAATCACGTCCCACACAGACCAAGTAGGTTTTATGTGCTTTAAACTCACGTATAAATTAGAAAACTTCAGAGACACATAAGGAGCACAGTGGAAGGAAATCATTCCCACCCACCCGTCCACCCCAACCAAGGTTGAGGGGGTTCCTCATATACTCTGAAGAGCTTTGCAGAGGTTTTAAAAGGATAACAAATCATACATTTATGCTCATGCACCTCTAGGGAGAGATGTCTTGCAAGCAACTATTGGCCAGATATCACAATACAGGAAATATAATCTAACATATCATTAGAAAAGATCAGGTATAACTTTAAATAAACACTATTTAAAGGCTAGTACTGCAAATAAAAAATGCCACCCATCTGCTGTTTATTTAAAAGGAGAAAGATTAGTTTATCAGTTGAATCAATTTCTGGATTAAGATCTGCAAGCAAGTAATTATAGGCTTGCTATTTTCTAAATAAAGAGAGTTCTACCTTGTCCCTTTTCAAAGCATCTTAGATAAAATTGCAAGTTCAATGGCTAGTGTTAAAAGCTGCAACAGCTGTCCTGTTTTTCCCCGTTCTCCTCCGCAAGCTTTACATCTCAGCTAGTGACACAGTGCAATGCTTGTTGCTAGGAGACTGTTACTCTGAGTTACTAAACTAGCAGTATGAAATAGTGCTGCTAGCAACAATAATTGTTATAGTCTATTACACTCACATTCTGCTTGTTGTCCAGTCACTTGTCTTCTCACATATCCATTATAAATGATGTATGTATTTACCAATGAATAATTTAAGAGATCCTTTCCAAAGGATTATATTATAGGAATAAAAATGGAAATGACTTTTTATAGTTTATTCAAGTAGTTAAAGTGAAAGACTGATTTGTTTTTAAGAGTCAGCAGTTTATCTTGATCATTATAAGTTAGTACTCAAAACATATGCAGTTTAGCTTGTCTAACACACTTCTTCCATCCTGAAATTCAGGCACTGAGGTAAAGGCCACAATATAGGATTTCAGATTAACATGCTTCTTTCAGATATACCTGACCTTTCTGGAGGAATATACACAGTCAATGGAAACACCGTCATATTTCAAAGTTAGTGCTGAAGCATATTTAAATAACCCTGAAAACCAGACTTTGTCATTTAAAATAGGAGAAAACAGAAATTGTTTCTAAACATTTCCTCCCAAGAAACTGCAGTTTCAACTATTTTAAATTTCAACTGTTTCAAATTTCAGCAGTTACAATAGATACTCATTTGTGGCTTCCCACAATGTCACATAGAAATTCATTTTTAATAAACTTATATAGTAACAGCTTTTATTCTCTCTCAATGGTGCCAGCTGAATGTTATGAAAAGATGTTTTGAACTGTGTTTATATTAATTTTTGTTTATTTTACTTATCGTGATTATTTTTCTGTCCACCAGCAAAAAGTAATATGTAAAATGACAATACAATAAATCAGGATTGGAAAATATTTCTTTGTCCTTTTCCCCCCAGAATTAAGAGTGCATCTGTAGCAGGAGGCCTCTTGTTCCCCTTCTCATCCTTAAGCATCCTTGAATGCCCCCAAGTTGCCCATTAGTGTGAAAGAATACCAAGCAGATCTTGGGAACACAGAGGAGGCAGCCCCCAGTTAAAGGCAAAACTGAGCCATTACAGAAGGGACACATTATTTATTTATTTATTTATTTTTATCCCTTTATTATTCTTATAAATAACTCGAGAACATACCTAATACTCCTTCCTCCTCCTCTTTTCCCCACAACAACAACCCTGTGAGGTGAGCTGAGCTGAGAGAAAGTGACTGGCCCAAGGTCACCCAGCCAGCTTTCATGCCTAAGGCGGGACTAGAACTCACAGACTCCTGGTTTCTAGCCCAGCACCTTAGCCACTAGAACAAACTGGCTCTCATCCAGGGGTGGGGGAAAGCATGAAAAAGAGACTCAGGATAACTCCACCTTTATTAGTATTAATAATAACAATGACAACAATTTATTGACTTGTATGTATTACACTAGGTATAAGTTGTGTGGGAGGATTACTTAGGTAGGCTTTCAAGATTTAAAGTTACATTACCCTACTGAAAGCAAGTATCTTTTCAGAGAACCAAGTGGTTTCCTGAGTCTGTCAGCCTCACAAGGTTTGACAGTTTGGGTTTTGCTTTGTTTTGTTCTAGGGAGTTTTGGTCATTTTTCCAGGCAAGATTTGAAGTCGAAGGCCTTAGAAACCATTCATATCATAGACTCCAACCCTCCAAAGTGTGCAAAACTACAATTTTGTGCTGTTTTGCAGGACTTGAGTTTGCTTTATGGGTGAAGTTTAAATAAAAATATAGTTTTTAATTTTCTTGATAGATTCCTAGTTTCTTGAAAGATTTTATTCCAAAAGGAGGGGGGAGGGAATCTTATTTCTATGTCAAGAGTTTGTACTTAACCTAAGAGCCTGAGAAAGGAACAAGAGGAAATGTAAGTCAGTCTACTGTTGGTATCTTCAGAAAAAAAGCAACAGTGAAAAGACATGAGTTTTAATTTGCAATGTTTATGACACATCTGATTCCTTTCCTGAAAACAATCTCCATATATTTGCAGCAAGGGCAGGTTTGTATCAGTCCTTGAAGAAAAAGTCAAAAGGACTGGAGCAATTAGTGACTGTATTTCAGCTCATGAAAAAGAATGAAGATTTATCAGATCAAAGAAAGGAGGCACCACAACAGAAAATAACAGTGGAGGCAACTCTCCAGAAAGAAGACAAAGCAAGTTGATGGGGGTAACCACCAGTAATAAGAGTTATAGAAGATATCCTGAACCACTGGCCCTCAGGCCTCTACAGAAAAAAGCATTTGAGCCTTCAGGAGAAGTGAAGACGAGATGCAAGTATGCCTTCAAGAAGACAAAGATAATAGTCTTGGTAGCTGGCAACTTACTAGTGTGAGGAACCTAAACAAATGTGTGACAGCCAGATCCACCAGCTTATATAATGTGTGCTGTTTTCTCGGTGCAAGAATCAAGGAAATAACAGAAAAATTTCCAAGGCTTGTCTAGTTAGGCTGACCATATTTCTTTGAGACAAAAATGGCACATTGGGATGGCAAAACAGGACGGGATCTTATGTAATATTCCATATTCATGAAAAAGACAGGGGTCCTCGCCCTGTCTTTTTTTTAAAAAAATTGAGTTTTTTATCAAAACGACGGGACGGTTGAAAAATGCTTAAAAAACAGGACTGTCCCGTTCAAAACGGGATGTATGGTCAGCCTATGTCTAGTCCACTGAATTATCCTTTCCTGCTAACAACAAATGATACAAATGAGAGCCAGTTTGGTCTAGTGGTTAAGGTGCTGGGCTAGAAACCAGGAGTCTGTGAGTTCTAGTCCCGCCTTAGGCATGAAAGCCGGCTGGGTGACCTTGGGCCAGTCACTCTCTCTCAGCCCAACTCACCACACAGGGTTGTTGTTGTGGGGAAAATAGGAGGAGGAAGGAGTATTAGGTATGTTCGCCGCCTTATTTATAAAAATAATAAAGGCAGGATAGAAAACAAATAAATAAATAAAAATACTGCAAAGAACAGCATACCACCCAGATTCTGAAGATCTGGGAAGGAGCTTCAGATCTTGGACCGCATGTGGTATTTCTTCCACTCCATGAAAATGAACTTTTATATATTTATCTATTTATAATTCAATTTATATCACCGCACCATCTCCCCCAAAGGGGACTCTGAATTGGAAGCTGACTGAAGAATGCTGCAAATGAATGACATATTACCCAAAGGTTAGTGACATTATCTAGACCAGGGGTGGGGAACCTTTTTTCTGCCAAGGGCCATTTGGATATTTATAACATAATTCGCAGACCGGGGGGCAGGGTTTGCGGGTGGGAGCCAATCGCGCGCACTGGGGGGCGGGGTTTGCAGTTGGGAGCCAATTGTGCGCACTGGGGGGCGGGGTTTGCGGGCAGGAGCTCCTAGATTTATTGAATTTTGAGTCCCGCCTGCGGTTGCCTTGGCAGGGCCAGACCAAATGATTTTGCAGGCCTTATCCGGCCTGCGGGCTGGACGTTCTCCACCCCTGATCTAGACAATGGCCTACGGCACAAGTTGGGATGCATTTCACTAGGACTGGTAAAATGTGTTCAGCTGAAGGATAGTGAATTTGATTAAGAAAGTTTTAAACTGATTACTATGTGGGTTGGATATGAAAATACTAAGGATTTCAAATTAATATTTGTCTACTGTAGAAACAAGTAGGAGTATTCCTGTAATGGGTCCTATACATAAAGTGGAAATAAATGAGATGAGTTTGAATTCTTATTATAAGAAGGCAAATATGATTTAATGGGCATAACAGAGACCTGGTGGGATTATTCCCATGATTAAAATACAGTAATGGAAGAATACAAAAGGAGGAGTTGTCGTGTATGTTAAAAGTCTCTACTCCTATTAAAAAAATAAACCAGTGAATAAATTTGGCATCTAGATTAAGGAAATGAAGAATAAATAAAAGCAACAAAGCTATGGTATCTATTATCACCCCCCCCCCCAAATTAGAACATATGGATGGTAATTTCCCCAAGCAAACTGCAGATCTTTTAAACCGGGATGTAGTAGTACTGATGAGGTACAGTATTTTAATTACCTACTATCTTTGGAGACATGCTCTGTTAGGCATGGTCCATCCAGGAAATTCCTGACTTGTTTTGCTGGCAACTTCCTTGTTCAGACGTGGTGAAGACTTTGTTGAGGAAATGAAAACACAAGAAGTTGTAATAGTATGTGAGAATGTCCTTGAGAGACAGGAGGAGGAGGAGGAGGAGCTGCAGACTAGTCAACAGTCAGATAAGAGACAGCTGAATCTGCAGAAGGAATGGAGTGTGGCAAATGTCTCAGAAGGGACCCTTCCTTGTTTCTTGGACTGTAAAGAAGAGGGGGGAGAGATGTACTTTCAGACTTGCAAGACTGATGTCAGCTCTTTGAGGTAGTCCAGACAAGAAGCACCAACCATGAGTACTAACACTATCTTTATTGTAAGGTTACAGTAACAGAATCTTACAAGTCTGAAAGTTTGCTTTCTGGGTGTGATTCAAGGTGCTGGTTGCAACCTATAAAGCCCTACATGGCACAGGGCTTGGTTACTTGAGGGACTGCTTGTCTTCCATAGTAAACAACAAACAAATTTTTATTACAGTAAAAGACCAGCATAGTCTCCCATAGTATATGCCTGGCTGTTTCGATCTGGCAGGTTTGGTGCACTCAATTAAACAATGCCATCTTTTGGGACTCAGGAAGCGCACCTTGGATAGCGGGCCCAGTTTGGAGCCTCCTGGTGCCGGGTCTGTCGGACTGCCAAATAGCCATGAACTGCGGCTGGAGCGGCTGGAACAGCTTGGGTTGCTGTTGGAGCCCCCTGGACAAGATTAGACCTACAGCGGGAATGGCTGGAGCTACCGGAGCCAGAGCCCCCCTGGACGCTGTTGTTATACGGCGTGGTGTGGTGGGTGCGAGTGGAGCTGGAGCCTCAGCTGTGGCTGCTGTCGGGGCCGTTGTGGGAGCATTTGCCGACCCCCTGTGTGAAGTGGGGGAGTTGGGCCGTTCTGGCGATGGTGGGACGCGGAGGATGCTGGCGACACAGCAAACCCAGAGCAGACAAAATTTAGGAGCTGGGGGCCTTTTCAGCGGTGCAGAGGTTTTTGCAGACCAACAGATGATGGGAGAAGCCTCCTAGAGATTGGGCTTTAATGAGGCAACACAGAGTTTGGGACGCTGGCTGGACACCCCGGACTCGGCAGCCCGACTGGTCTGGCTAACCCAGCATTTTCTCACGGGACAGGGGAATTGGGGCAGGCCCTGGATAAGTGGACCGGCCCAGTACCAGACAGACTTTTAAGAACTGGACTGTGGGCACGGCAATGCCAAGACGATCTTGGGCGACTGGCGGGAGCACAACAACCATCCCGATGCTGTGTGGGCTGTGGATCACCAGAGCAGAGGCCACCGTGGAACTTAGCCTAGCCATCTCCTCTCTGACCGCCCCTAACATAATATAGGCCATCTGGATCCCTTCAAAGTGATTGCTACTCCCTCTCAGGTGTGAGAGACGTAAGAGGGGGTATGAGTTTGTATGTAGAAAGTGAGAACACTCATCCCCCTGAGTGAGAAGCAGGGGGTGAGGGGTAGTGTATGGAGCGCCCCCTGTTGACCAGTAAGAGAAGTCAAGGGGGGGCGTAGTGAGTCAGTGAGTGAATGAATGTGAGAGTGGTGACTGGGCTCCATCAGTGCCAAGAGCGCGAGCTGGTGCACTGGGGGGTCCTTCACCACTTGGGCTGATTGGGAATGAGTGAGTTGAGTGAATGATGGAGGGATACCCGTTTTTAACCAGAGCTCTCGGGAGTCCAGGAGTGGGGGCTAATGGATTTAGAGACTCTGGGGGGTACAGGGCAGGACAGGCCATTGAGGTGGTGACGGGCAGGGGATATTATGACGGGAGCCGGAGGGCGGGCCATCGTAGGGGAAGACGTCCCCGGTGTTTACTACCGGTGGCGTGTTCCGGCCCTCCGTGCTCATACATAGGCCCTGGTCAGCAGACTCGTGGTTGCCCTGATTTTCAGCTGTTGCTATGTAATGCCAGGTCAATTAATAACAAGGCCCCTCTCATTCACGATCTGATTATAGAGGAGGGGGCAGACCTGGCATGCATCACGGAAACCTGGCTGGGTCCGGAAGGAGGTGTTCCTCTTTCTGAGATATGCCCAGCCAAGACTTCAGGGCAGGGGAGGAGGAGTGGCTGTTGTCATCAGGGAGTCTCTAGTGGCCATCAGGGGCCCTGCTCCACATGTTACCGGGTGTGAGACCTTGTTCTTCAAGTTGGGTTCTCGTGAACAGTTGGGAGTGTTGCTATTGTACCAGCCTCCCTGCTGCATAGCAACCTCCCTGCCTGAGCTGCTGGAGGCCATCTCGGGGGTGGTGGTTGAGTTCCCCAGGCTTATGGTCCTGTGGGACTTCAATCTGCCCTCCCTGGGGTGGACCTCGGAAGTGGCTCGGGAGTTCATGGTCACCATGGCGACCATGGGCCTGTCCCAGATCATCCAGGACCCGACTCGAGACAGTGGCCTCACCCCGGATTTAGTTTTCTTGTCGGAGCAGTGGCAATGTGATCTGAGGGGAGAGCTACATCTTTCCCCTTTGTCATGGTCAGATCATGCCCTGGTGACCTTGAGATTCTCCTATGCCGCTCCCCTCCGCAGGGAGGCTGGACCTATTTGATTGGTCTGTCCCCGGTGACTGATGGACCCGTTAGGGTTCCAGAGGTAGCAGGGGGTTATACCCGAAGATCTGCTGCATGGTCCAGGTGAGGCTCTGGCTGCTGCCTGGAATAGAGAGGCGGCTGGGGCCTTGGACAGGATCGTGCCTGTGCGGCTTGGCCTCTCTTGTCCAATCAAACCCAACGCTCCCCCTGGTTTACGGAGGAGCTGAGGGTTCTGAGGATTAAGAGACGCCTAGAGCGCCACTGGAGGAAGACAAAGACCGAATCCAACCGAACACAAGCTGGAGCCGCTATTACGGTCTACCTTGTGGTGGTAAGAGTGGCAAAACGTGAATATTTCTCCGCTCTTATTGCATCCGTGGAATGCTGTCCGGCGGCCCTGTTTAAGATTACCCGATCCCTTTTAGGGAAAGGGGAGTTGGAAACCCATCTCCAGGGCCATGCGGAAGAATTTTCTGGGCATCTACTGGATAAAATTGCTCGGATCCGCTCTGGGTTGGACTCCGAGTGTGAGACAGAGTCTGAGGAGATACCCAGGGAACGTACTTACTTTGTTAACTGGGAACGGTTCGAACCTGTTGGACCCGAGGAAGTGGACAGAGTTCTCGGGACTGTAAATGCCACCACCTGTCAATTAGATCCATGTCCCTCATGGCTGGTGAAAGCAGCTCGGGAGGTGACTTGCAGTTGGGTCCTGGCGATGGTCAATACATCCTTGAGGGACGGGGTGTTTCCGGCTGCTTTTAAGGAATCGCTGGTGCGCCCCCTCCTCAAGAAATCGCTGGACCCTACTGTACTGGATAATTTTCATCCAGTCTCCCACCTCCCCTTTTTGGGGAAGGTGGTTGAGAAGGTGGTGGCGTTGCAGCTCCAGAGGATTCTGTATGAAACGGTTTATCTGGACCCCTTTCAGTCAGGTTTCAGGCCTGGTCATGGGACTGAAACTGCATTGGTCGTGCTTATGGATGATCTCTGGCGGGAGCGAGATGGAGGCAGTGCATCCATTCTCGCTCTTCTTGACCTCTCAGCGGCTTTCGATACCGTCGACCATGGTATCCTTCTGGAGCAGCTCAGGGAGTTGGGGGCGGGTGGCGTCATGTTGCGCTGGTTCACCTCCTTCCTCCAGGGCCGGTTCCAGTCAGTGTTGAGCGAGAGATCCAGCCCACGGGCCCTTTCTTGTGGGGTTCCAGAGGGCTCGGTACTCTCTCCGCTCCTTTTTAACATCACATGAAACCGCTGGGCGAGATCATCCGTCACCACAGGGTGAGGTTTCAGCAATATGCTGACGATACTCAATTATACATCTCCATCCCGGGGGAAGTAAGTGATGCAGTTTCTACCCTGGGGGCTGTAGGGGCCTGGATGGGGAAAAACAGGCTCCGATTGAACCCTAGTAAGACGGAGTGGCTGTGGATTAATGGCTCCTCGATATCTAGGAAATTGTCATCTTTAGTTCTGGATGGGGTGGCACTGCCCCAGACAGACCCGGTGCGTAACTTGGGTGTCCTCTTGGACTCACAACTCCTGCTCGAAGAGCAGGTGGCAGTCATGGCCAGGAGGTCCTTTGCGCAACTTTGTGTTGTGCGCCAGTTACGACCTTTCCTGGAACGAGAGGCCCTTCGAACGGTCACTCATGCTCTGGTTATCTCCCATATAGACTATTGTAATGCGTTCTACATGGGGCTACCCTTGAAGAATATCCGGAAGCTTCAGCTGATCCAGAATGCAGCTGCGCAGACGATTTTGAGTATCCCTAATTGGACACATGTAACACCTTTGTTACGCGAGCTGCACTGGGTTCCAGTTTGCTTCCAGGTCCAATTCAAGGTGTTGGTTATGACCTTTAAAGCCCTTCATGGCATGGGACCAGGTTACCTATGGGACCGTCTTATCCCTATTACATCGTCTCGTCCCATCCGGTCATGCAGGGAGGGCATGCTATGGACCCCATCGGTTAAAGAATTCCATCTAACGGGGTCTCGGAAGCGTGCCTTCTCTGCAGTAGCTCCTGCTCTGTGGAACATTCTCCCCCCGGAGATAAGACAGTCCCCCTCACTCCTGGACTTTCAGAAAAAACTCAAGACCTGGTTCTGTGAACAGGCCTGGGGTGGGAAGAAGAGTGTATACTCTTGGGATGGCTAATGCCTTAGGGTGGCCCTTGAATGCCCTTTCCATGGTTTTAAAGAAGATACTGCCAACTGGATTTTATTATATTCATTATATTTTTAAACTGTTATTTTAATGTTTTAATGTTTTATTTAATTTTATTTATATTGTAGTACAATTAATTATGTTTGTCTGTAAACCGCCCAGAGTCCCTTTTGAGGGAGTTGGGCGGTGATAAATCGAATAAATAAAATAAATAAAATAAATAAATAAATAAATAAATAAATAAATAAATGATAGGACAATTAAGAGGATAAACAGCTACAGTATTCAATCCTGGCCCCTCTACTCTTTCAATGATTGTTAATGACTTATATGAAGAAGTGGACAGAATACTTATCAGATTTGGGGATGACACAAAATTGGGTAGGGTGCTGAGAGAAATAAGTTTGAGAAATAAGTTGGAAGTAACAGAATGAAATCTAACCTTCTCCCCAAGATCTGTAAACCCCCTGCCCTGCTGTCCTTCAAAGAACCCCTGAAAACCTGGTTCTTTCCTCAAGCACTGAGCCAGGACATCATCTGAGCCCACTTTTAAATTTGAGCGATTGCTATTAAATGTGGTAGATTCCCCTACCCCCATCCCAGAATGGGTGCTTTCAGGTTGTTTTAAATTGTTATTCTGTTTTAACCATTGTAAACCACCCAGAGTAATGTATGAGTGGGCAGCTGGAAAAATTGAACAAACAAGCCAGCAAAGACCAATGCAAGATCTACACTTAGAGATGAAAATCAAGTGTACAGATATAGGATTAGGAATACATGGTTTCATAATATTGTTGTTTTCAGTTGTTTTGAATTCTTAGTGACCCAAATGACAGTAGTTCACCAGAACTATCTGTCAGTAACTGCTTCTTTGAGCTTCTGCCAGTTCATCATCACTGACAGTATGATGTACCAGGCCTCTTCATCTGCCTACTGAAGAACTTATATGATGACCAGGAAGCAATAGTTAGAATGGAATATGGAATAACTAAATGGTTCAGAATAGGGAATGAGTGTCCCAAAGTTACCAGGTTATTTAACATATCAGCAGAATATATTATGTGAAATGCTGGATTAGAAGAACAAAAATGGAATTAGAATTAGAATTGTTGCGAGAACCATCAATAACCTCTGCTGGAAGCGAGGAAGGAATCTCTTATTGAAGGTGAAACAAGAGAGAACTAAAGCCAGTCTCCTGCTCAATATGAAAAACGAACAAACAAACAGAAAAATCAAACCCAAGATGATGTTAAAAGGCAATGCCAACTCAATGCAAATAAATGAAGTACTTGAAGTGGTAACAGCTTTTATCTCCCTATGCTCAAAAATTCACAGGGATAGTGACTGTAGCCATAAAATAGACATACATTACTTGAAATATTACAGCAAGTCTAAACAAAATATTAAAGTGCAGAGACATCACAATGACAAACACATGTATTGTTAAGGCCATGATTTTTGCAGCTGTAAACTATGTAAACTTTCATCCGAAAGGCTGAATGAAGAAAAAATGAAGAAATGAAAAAAAAAATTCTACAAGAGATTTTACACTTCACTTTCACCCCTTTAATAATGCAGGACCTTGTAGGAACATGTTTAGAGTTTTGCAGTAGGTATTTTTTCCCATTTATAATCATGAATATACAGTTTTTCAAAGTATTTTCATGTACACATGGATCAACAAAAAACTCTTTATCATACTTGTCTACAACATTCATATGTTACATTTTTGAAAGTTTTAGAGAGAACAAATAGATTCTGGATAACATGAAAGCAAGTCTAAAACCAACAAGAATCTCATAAAGAAAAGAAAGGTTGAAAATGCCAAGTGATTTTCTGGAACTAGCAATGACATTCACTTTATAAATCAAGATTTAGCAATCTAGATTCAGCTACATTCCCTGTACGTGACAGATCTCTGTAGTCTGAGTGGTCAAACCATATGGACACTAACATCAGCAATACACATGTTTTTGCAAGCCTACATCTAAACTAATAATTCCATGTGATTACATCTTGTCAGGCAGCCAGGGAAACTCAGAGAATGGTGACAACAACATAGTCTCTTGTCTTGAACTCTATGCAACACAACATGGGTAACTTCAAGCTAACTATAGCTTGAGAAAAAAAGAATTAAATTTCCATGATGATGTAAATTTTAGTAAAACTTACAAAATGTTGTGGGGTTGTACAAAGGATATTCTGGTGAGAAGACTGAATACTCTATCAAAGGTGTTGCCCCTTTTGGCACTCCAAAAGAACTTCTCAGTAGTTTAGAAAACATCCAAAAGGAAAGGTTGTCTATGGTGAATATGGTGTTAACTACCAAAATCTTGCAGGTATGTACAAGAAAAAATGGAAAGGTTGATTTCATCTTCATATACATGTACAGTGAGTCACTATTGTGCCAGCAGGACTCAACCCTCAACACAGGTTTGAATTATAATATTTGAACTGCCTGCCTTCCATACCCAAAGCAGTAATATTTTAGAACAGAAAAATATAGACAACAAAAAGGTAGAATACTATCAGTAAAGAGCATATAACAAAATCAGTCTAATTTATCAGTCAAGATTTTATGCAACAGGGATAAGTGAAAAGGAAAAGAAGAGTGGGTGGAGGGAAGGGAAGGGAAGGGAAGGGAAAAGGAGGCTAGGCGGTGGAACTAAAGGCATCATTTCATACAATATATTCCATCTAATACATATAGGACAATAGTAAGTACAGGTAGTCCTCTGTTAACAATGCCAATTGGGACAGGAATTTTCATTGCTAAGCAACGCAGTTGTAAAGTGCGATGTCATGTGACCATGCTGCTTAGTGACGGCAGTTCTGGCACTTCCAGTTGCCATCGTTAAGCGAATCCCACACCGTTGTTAAGCATGATGTCACGCGGTCGCCGTTTGCAATCTCCTGCTGGCTTCCCCATTGACTCTGCTTGTCAGAAGCTGGCAGTGAAGGTCGTGAATGGCTATCACGTGACCGTGGGACACTACAACATAATTGCAAGCCAGGTGCCGAGCACACAGATCACAATCATGTGAATGCATAGATGCTTTGATGGCTGGAAGTTCTAGGGCTGGTCGTAAGTACCACTCGTTCAATGCCATTCTAAGTGTGAACAGTCGCTGAACAAGTGGTTGTTAAGCGAGGACCACCTGTAAAAGTTTTATTACAGTATTAGACCAGCTTATGCTTAAAATCCCTCATAATTCATAGATACAACAGTAGGAAAGGATCAAAGAGACCACAAAAAATCTATGTGAATATATAAAAATATATATTTTAAAACAAGAGCTCAGCCATGTTGGATAGTATTTGCTGCTGCATCCTCATAGTTAATAGGCAAAATGTGGCCACATAGTAGGTAACAATTATCATGTAGGCTGCCAGGAAAAAATAGATATACAATCATCATATCTACCTGGTAGTTTTGTTGTATTTTTTTCATGAGGAGTCTAATTAATGCAGCATGTAAATCCCCATCAAAAGTACAGTATAGTAGGATGTATCACTCATCTTCTATAGCATGGGAGTCACAAGGGCAGACTTTTTCATGGTAGGGAGTCTTTTGGCATCCACCATCAGTGACTGCTGAAGGCAGTGCATCAAACCTGGCTAGGACAAATGCTCTGCAATGCTTATAATGTTTTAGGGATCAGCAAGAGTCAGCTGGCATGTTTCTGAAGCTAAGCCTCCAAGATGTACTGTATGTTGCCATACATGCTGCCATTCTGTATCCAGAAGTCTCCCCCACTCCCCCTTTGTGTGTGTGTGTGTGTTGTTATACACCATCCTTTGAAATGTCTCACCAGAGAAGCCATATGAAGTCAATTTTTCTCTGATACATATTTTCCATGGAAACTGAAAGTTATCCTTGTTTATCAGAGGAATCAGCCCTGTGGACATAAACATTAATTTCAGCCAGTAATTAAATATGACAATCCAAATCTGGGTCTCTGTCTTTGTGATTTCCAGTTCTACTGTAATCTTAATCAACACAGTTCTAAAGCTGTGTTGGACACACATCTGATAGACTGGGTGGTATCACATCAGGGTTGACCCTTAGCGACTACACAGGTAGACCTTCTCCAGGATGATCCCTCCCCAACCTGGTCCTTCAGGTCTTGCAATGGTATACCCATCATCACTGTAATGAAGCCCATCTACCTTGCCATTGACCACCGTCTTCTCTTTCTTTCATCTTTCTCTGCAATATAAACTTGGTCATTTGTGCCTCAAAAGAGAACTTTGGATTGGACACACATCTAGTGACTTGCATAATTGTTCTTAAAATTTTAGACTGCACTTTCTTTGCTGGATCTAAGCTATAATAAGGTCCTAATTGTGCATCATACAATAACTGTATGATTACTTTTGCTTTGATTAGTTTTCAGGCAGCTGGAAAATAATGCCTATCTTTAAATCAAGTAGGTCTAAATTGGATAATTGTAGGGGGGGGTGTTTCCTCATGACCAATACAGGTATTTTTGCTTTTTCTGTAACATTTTGCCTAGCAAAACATTGGAAAAGAGATACCTTGCCTATGATACTGCCCAGGGTCTCTCCTTGCGGGGGAGATGGACGGGATATAAATATGTTTATAAATAAATAAATACCAATCTGGGAGACTAAAATTGGAGAATAAGCTGCAATGGCAAAATTGACTGTATATCCACAATGGAGGTCTAACTACATTCAAGCAGGAATAGTTCCCTTATTTACAATATATCTCAGAGCAAGGCAGATTTAGACATCTGGAATATGGTTTTTAGGACTCAGAAATGAACAGCAATTACTTGTTTGATGCAGAATTCAAATATCTAAACTATGGCTCATGGCTGGTGATACAAATGGAAGGGAAGGAGAGGATGTATCACTAAAACGTAATTTACTTTTCTTTTTTCACTATTTTTTAAATTCAAATGTAGAATTCTTTTTTTTGCAACAGTCTTTAATTAACATTCTTCGTATTTCAGTATTTGCTTTTTTCTACTTTCTTTGTATTTCAATATTTTAACAATAAACATATATATTTAAACAATTGCCATGCAGCAGTAAGGTCCTGCAGTAGAAGAGAAATTTATACTGCGGTGGCTCAGTGGTTAAGACGCTGGTTAAGATGCTGAGTCAGAGGCCATTAAGGCTGACAGCTCGGCAGTTCGAATCCCAAGAGTGCGATCCGCGTGCCGAAGTGAGCTCCAGGCAATTTGTCCCAGCTCCTGCCAACCTAGCAGTTCAAAAGCATGCAAATGCAAGTAGATAAATAGGTACCACATTCTTCAGTGGGAAAAATCACAGGGACATGAAAGGAGCCTCCTCGGGTGTCCCCTGGGCAACGGTGATGTCACCGGCAAATCCTTTCACTACAGAAGCGCCTCGGTGCTTCTGACACGAAAAAAAACCCACTTAAAGTCAGAGGCTGCCCTGAGCTCAATTACTTGATAATGTTCAATTACTTGATAATTCAAAAGAAATATGTTAAAAATAGATTGGTTACTTTTCATTCTCTAGATGAATCAGAAAAGTTATTGAATTGTATAATAGTTACCAGAACTGAATAGGAAACATGCATCTTCAACAAATGCTTGTTTGCAGTGGATATTACTTACTTAATTAGGAAATAGGTTTATCCTATGGGTCTTTGAATTCTATAGTTCTGAGAGTCCATGAAAAATGATTTCTATAATTATCAGATATATGTCACTTTACCTTCTAATCTGTTGAAGAAGCCATTTAATATAATATGCGCTACTCCATCAAGATACTGCCTCTTAAATAATTCCGTTATAATTAATGGTGTTCACATTAATGGGCTTCAATACCACAATTGATTCATAGTAGGACTACAGAAAATAAATGACTCTCTAGACTTTCCTCTAATGGCTCTAAGGCTAAAAGCTATCAGTATTTAAATCAGGCTTCCTCCATCCAGTGCTCTCCAGATACATCAAACTGGAAAATACTAGGTTAATGGATTTATGCACCATAAACTTTTTGGATTATGAAAAGCATACATCAGAAGCAAGGAGGAAGCAAAAGAGATGAACATTATTTATGATGTGGAAAAGATTTTCTTGCCAATTGAAGCTTCTGTTGTATATTTCCCAGTGGCACAGAAATTATGAGGTTAAATATTTCTTTTTCTTTGGAAAGTAAAATGGAGCGGAAGAGTGCCAGGGATACCATGTTGGAGATCCAAGAATAGAAAAATGTTTAAGGAAGTCCTTTATGAATGTTGTAAGTCTTAATCCTTGACTTCTTCCAAGTCAAAAAATGCTTTTTAAACACTTTTAGAACACAGTATATAACCAGATTCCAACTAATAACTAAATGCATTGATTTAAATAGATAGGCAAATGTTTTCTAAAACCTTTTTTTAAAAAAAAATCTAGGGTAGACTTTTTGCTTCTATCTAATAAGATAGATTTTGCTATCTATCTAATTAGATAGATTACAAGAACCCTATTTTCCCAGTTAGTTGTTTCTACAGAATTCATTGTTCATTTTTCAAGGTATTTTCTAGTCTTTTCTTTAATAAGAATTTTATTAAGTTTAAAGCAAAGATAAAAACTACAAAAAAGCAAAAAAAAAAAAAACCTACAGAAAAGAAAAAAACACTAAAAAGGTGAGAAAAACACCAGATGAAAAAAGATTTTTAGAAGATTACATAAATAGATGACTTCTGACTTTCAACAACAAGGTATTTTCTAGTCTTAACAAAAGCAGGTGCTATAACACAATGACCATGGCAATCATATTAACTTTTCCTCCAGAAACTATTAATTGCTACACTAAGTATAAATTTTTTTAAGACAAATCGGAAAATGCTTTTGGTGCATTTTAAAAGGAATTCATCTTCCTGTATCACCAATTCAGAAGAAAAATGCAACAGCAACACTAGCTATCATGAGTGTTTCCAAAGACTTCAGAAAACAGTCATAGTTTTTCAGATTATCATTCTCCAGTCAAAGTACTAAGCTAAATGATTTCTTGGCAAGCTTAGAAACTCACACAAAGAAAATGATTGAAAACATGTCCAACTGTCCAACTATAACATTATACATATTTTTAGTATGTGTATTATATACATATAATACATCTTTTAATAAAGAATCTATTATTTTTTGAAGATATTACAAAATCAATAAGCAATATTTAAAATATTCTAAGAAATATTAGAAAGTTTGTTTAATTGAATAATAATTTGCCTTCTGTTCTTTCTATGAAATAGATTTTGTATAATTGAGTAAATAATAACTGTTAATTATTGCAAACCGGTTTTTAAACCATAACTGTAGGTTTGTTCAGGAGGCAAACAGCAGGGAATGATAGAAAGCTACTACTGCAATCCTGCTCCTTTAAAATCAGTAGGGATTGTACAAACGACCTCAATGTCTAATGAAATCTAGGACTTTTGCCTTAAAATGGTAGAGGATACAATAGCCCTTGATCATCTTCAACAAGGTTGTTCAATCATTAATTTGAAAAGCTGTCTACATTTTATATGCTATCTTTAATCAGAATTAGACCAATTGGTAAATGCTACCAATACCTCATCTCAATGTAGAAATTGCTGAGGTATGCTTCTTTTTCTGCTTTGCTAATCTAGAACTCCCTGAACTTATGTGAAAGCACTGAGTTTGAAAGTGAAGTGCTTTCACTGAGTGCTTTCTGGGAAGACACACTTATAATGTTCATTCAGATACAAGTATGTTAAGTCTATGCATCCTTCAAAAATGAATCACAGGAGGTGCTTTGAGATGCATCGTAGTTCAAGTGCAGCATCTCTTTAAAGCAGCGACGTCTTTTTCAGGTTTCTGCTTAAACATTAAAACAGATGCAACTACTTTAAGAAGCTTCATGGCTGTTTTAATAAGTTGACGTCTGAAAGCAGCCTCCTCTCTTTCCAGGCTCATACAGAAGCCTGAAAAAAGACACGGCTGCTTTAAAGAGGTGTTGCAGTCCACACATAGTGAAGCACCTCTTTTCAATCAGTTTTGAAGCACGTTCACAACTGTCATGCACAAACTTCATTTTTAACTTCAAGATGCCTATTTTTTTCCCCAGCAATTTTTCCATCCATATATATGCAACTCCAAGACATACAAATCAGGTGATCCTATAAGACTATGCAAACCAATTAGTTCAGTTCTCTATTTTAAACATTCACTTCAATAAAAAAGCATGCAGCAACATTTCACTTAAAGGAACTGTCTGGCTGGGAATAGAAGGTCCAAAGTGCCTAAACAGATGGTCAATCAAATTCAGACCAAAACAAAAGAAAACCTTGGAAAAGTTGAACAGATTTGCTACAAGAACAGCTGCTTCTTGTTAATTGGGTGATAATATACTGACGGTGTAGTTAAATGGATATTAAGTGATGTGGTAGATATGCTGCTGTGTTTTAAGTGTAACAGATAAATAAGTGTGTCCTTAATTAGAGTATCCAAGGAAATAATCTGATGTGACTTGATTAAAAGCAAGAAATCCTAGTATTCCATTTTGTTGCCTTTCAAGCACTAAAGAAGAGGCTTTTCTCATTAGTGTTAACATGAATGATTCTAATAATCTGTTGGGTAGTCAGTTTACATATAGAACCAACTTTGATAATTTAAATTTTCAGTTAAGATATGATAGGGATGAACAGTAGAATGAAATTTTGTGAAAGACAATGGCTTGGTTCACACATTGCGTTAATGTTTTTTTAATTAGGTTTTTAATTATGGTTTATTTAATTATGGTTTATTGAAGAAATCCTAATAACGGTGCTCCCACCATAAACTATACAAAACACAATGTCTGGGATCATATATAATTCAGAAACAATTATTATGCTTTAAGACCAGCCAGTGTAGAGTTAGCATCATATACACTGAATATATGATAATATGAATCTTCAGTATAGTTCACTCCATGCACCTCCAAAATATTGGAATGTGGGCAACAGTATGTTGGCTTGCAAGGTAGACCCTAGATCTTAACTTGCATAGAATAGCATGGGCATAGTTGGGGTAAAACTAAATATTGGTTAAAACTTGTTAGCCAAAATATGCCAAAACTAATTGGTACTATGCTTATGGAAGCAAGAAATGTTGCACATGGCTCATATATGACTAAAGATGGTAATCTAGTCTACACTTTCCTTATCTTACTAAAAATGTTATGTGGAAGCTTCAATTGATGAAAGCTGTTAGGGGTGGTGGAGATGAATTTCTATAGACCCATTTTGTGATAACCACAGCAAGTGGAAAATTATTACTTGGAATGTAAGATGAGTAA
Source organism: Charina bottae (assembly GCA_023362775.1). Lineage (NCBI taxonomy): Eukaryota > Metazoa > Chordata > Lepidosauria > Squamata > Charinaidae > Charina > Charina bottae. The sequence continues at coordinate 164,059,175 of JALMGJ010000001.1, read as the reverse complement.
TTGGTAAAGAGTATAAAGTAATTAATGAAATGAAAGAAACAAAAACAGACATATATCTGTGAAATTAAGAGAAAGCAAATGGATATAATGGATTCAACTGAAGGTGGTCTGATCTTCTGGAGCAGAGTTGATGAATACATGCAGAAAAGTGAAGACATAGGTTTAATTATGAATGCAAAAGCTGAAATTTATGTCAGAATCTGTCATAATAATTGTTGTCAGTGCATATCAAGGAAGAAATCCACAGGTGGTGATAGTTGGATGTTACTTTCCAATGAACAGAGATAAAGTAAATAGAATGAAAATACATAATCAGAGCCAGTGCTGCCAGCTTGTTCTAGAACCCAAGTTGGCAGAGACAGAAATGTTGTAAGATGCTGATTCAGGGAATTTTTATTGATTGAGTTGTAAATTGAGAGTCAAAGGCCATATTCAAAGGAAAAAACAAAATACATATTTGTGAGACTAATAAGTAGGATTAAAAGAAGGAATAAATGAGATAAAGTGGCAGGTAAAACATGTCAAAATCAAATAAGACAGAATTTTTTAATTTTTTAAAAACATGACAACAATAATAAGACAGTAAATAGCACTGGGTAGCTACCTTTACACTCCTACAAACAACCAGGAACCCCAGGCTTAAATGAGTTGAAACCCCTGGCTTCTGATACCAATTGCAAGACAGCAAAATTTATCAACTTTCTTAGACTCAGTCCAGCCCATATGCCCAGCAAGAAGAAGATATATCAGCAACAACCATATATAATGATGTTCTATCTTTATAATGGCAGTTTTTTGTGCAATTACAGAACAATTCCACCATTGTGAAACAATTATGTGAACATATGCATGCAACAAAGTTCACGCAGTACATATGGAAGAAATTAGGAAATGTGACTTTTTCACAACAGGTTGCCAAGTATTATGATGAAACTAAGCATTGGCGATCACTCGTAGCCGAGTAAGATTGTCTTCCAAAGGTAAAATTTTAACAGTGGATCCGTAAGTGGCTATAAAGGCCAATTCTGGATCCGCACAACCTCCCACAATGAGGGTATAGGTTTCCGGGTGGGAGACGGTCATGATGAGGGTTTGCCTGACGTGCCTTCCTTTTAGCTCTTTTCTCCCTTTCGCCCTGTACTCGTGCTTCTTCAAAGTCCATAGCGCCATTAATAAAGGCTGACCTCCAATTGAAACGCAACACACAAGCCCACTCACCACAACAAGGTGACGATCCAGCGAGTGAGATGAAACTAAGCATTGAGTTAGAAAAAGCCATTTACAGTAAGATGAGATTGACAAGATTTCAGATCCCTAAGAAATGCCATAGATGCAATGATGTAACTCGTCTGGAATCCTTGCAGACTTGAAAGGAAACTTGTTACTGTCACCAAAGTTGTTTGCAATCTTTGGATCCAATTCCAAAGGAATGTAGCCATCAATACTTTTCTTCAAAGGAAAAATTAAATTGGTTGCTTTGGACACAAATGGAGGGTCTAATATATTAAGCCAATATATTTCTGTTCTGAGAAACTTGTCTGTATATTTGTTTACAAAAAGTCTTTTTCAAAGTGGCAACTGCTGAGGTACCAATCTGCCCTGTATTTGTAGCCCTGAACATGTTGCTGACACCCAGTCATAATGCCTAGATACTGGGCACTGGGAAGTGGGAAGTGGGCCAAACCAGGAGCTCCCCAAGACAAACAGTAAGAATTCCCAGAGCATAACAAGTGCTGTCATTTCCTCAGTGAGAGTCACTCTCTGCAAATAGGGATTCCCATTTCTACCAAACCACACAACTACAACACAAGGAAGCCAGGACCTCACAAAATGGAAAACACAAAAGAATAGAACTGTTTGATCACCAAGAGGTAACTCAAGGTGTGATCAAATATGTACCCCTGCCTAGAAGTCCCCCTAGTCTGCACAAGCCAAAGTCATCATATTTATATTAGAGACTGAATACAGTGGATTAACACTGCATCTTCATGCCTGTTCTATTATTTCAATCCAAGTACAGTACTGAATCAAAAGATTCTCAAATGCAATAAGCTTCACATGAGGATCTTGTTTCATTTATGGAACAGATCATGTTTATTTAGTAGATCTGAAGTCAAGACATTTTTACTGATACATATTAGATTATATGTGGCGTAACAACGAAAGGACGGCAGGTCGAGACCCAGAAGCATCATGTAACAGGGTGAGCTCCCGTTCTCGCCCAGCTCCTGCCAACCTAGCAGTTCAAAAGCACATAAAAATGCAAGTAGATAAATAGGTACCACTCCGGTGGGAAGGTAATAGCGTTCCGTGCACCTTGGCGTTTAGTCATGCTGGCCACATGACCACGGAAGCATCTATGGACAACGCTGGCTCCCTTGGCCGAGAATCGGAGATGAGCGCCAACCCCTAGAGCCGGATATGACTGGAAGGGGAAACCTTACCTTACCTTATTTTTACATGAAATTACAAGTTGAGCTGGGGGCAGGAATGAGACCAGGAGAGGGAGATCAATTGTGCCCCCACACTTCTGTCTTTAGAAAAATGGTGAATTCCTCTGCATTCAGGCAGGAAAATCGGCCTAATGGTAGCAATACTTTTTATTAATAATTCTTAACATTTTTATTGGGAATTGTTTTATCATGATTTGATAGTTGATTTGGTTTCATATATTGTAAGCTGCCTAAAGTCACTAGAATAGGAGGCATAAAAAATGGACGTAAGGACATAAATATGAAAAGATTATCAAGACAACAAAAAGGAACTAGGACTTGTATCTGCTCAGTAAAAAAACTTCCACATTGCCTTCACTATGTTTCATAAGGAGCTTAATAGCATTCATTAGTACTCACGGGCAGCTACCTTGTTTCTGAGTTCAATTCAAGCTAACATTGAGATACAAAGATGAGAGAGAAAGTATCTCAGGGCACATTTATTCTATGATCAGCAAACAAGCCCCTATCCTGGGTATCATGAGTACTTAATATTCATGGTCAAATTGGATGTAGTATCAAATGTGTCTTTGCTTTTCATGTGCATTTTTTTAAAAAAGCAAATAGCTGCTGGAGAGGGAAGGCTTATAATTATCAGCATTTCAAGAGAAAGAAGGACACTGAGAGGGATTTCAAGAGCACTTTCTTCCCCTGTTGTAGTCTTGAGAAAAATTGCTCCTCAGAAACCTGCAATTTGCAGCAGGAGGAAATTCCTAGTTCCAACAAAATCCAAGCAGTTGATTAGAAGCAGACAATGTTTATAGCTGCTATATATCTGCACCTATACAATAAATGCATCTCATATAGGCATATACAAATGGTAATATGATAGCTGCAAACCTTATGGTAGGCTTCAAAGTAATCACCTTAAAAAGTAACTTCTGAAATGTCCTTCATTAGTTTTGGTGAGCTACAAGCATGCTGTCTGAAAATACATAAGCAGACTCCATGCTGCTAGCTTCTTTCATAAATTAAGAGAAGTTTTCTTCATAAAATGTTATAAAAAGCATAAAAAAAGCATAAAAAGTTAGCAGAGGCAGAAATTTTTAAAAGATGTTGATTTTGGTATTTTTATTGATTGATTTATAAATTTATTGTCAAAGATTGTATTAAAATGAAAAAAGAGATTCACTATTTGTAAGACTAATAAGTAGAATTTAAAAAAAAGGAACAAATGAGATAAACTGACAGGTAAAACATGTTAAAATCAAATAAGACAGAGGGTTTTTTCAATATGACAAATATAATAAGACAGTAAATAGCACTGGTTAGCTATCTTTATAGTCACCCAAACAATCAGGAACTCCAGGTGTAAACACATTGAAACCCCTTGGCTTCTGATACCAATTAAAGGTAAAGGTTCCCCCCGCACATTTGTGCAGTCGTGTCCGACTCTAGGAGCCGGTGCTCATCTCCGTTTGTTAGCTGAAGAGCCAGCGTTGTCCGAAGACGCTTCCATGGTCATGTGGCTGCATGACACGTGCGGAACGTTGTTACCTTCCCACCGAAGTGGTACCTATTCATCTACTTGCATTTGCATGCTTTCGAATTGCTAGGTTGGCAAGAGCTGGGGCGAGTGCGGGAGCTCACTCCGCATGCAGGGCTAGGGATTCGAACCTCCGAACTTGCGATCTTCTGATCAACAAGCCTGGCGTCTTACCCGCTGAGCCACCACACCCCTCTCTGATACCAATTGCAGCATAGCAAAATTTACCAACATTAGAAATTTCAGCGGAGATGTCTGCTAATAAAAAGTGTGCATCATGGACTCAGTCTGGCCCATATCTCCAGCAAGAAGAGGATGCATCAGAACTGACAAATATAAATACTTTGTTTGTTTGTTTATTTGTTTATTTATTTATTTATTTATAATTCAATTTATATTACTGCTCCATCTCCCCCGAAGTGGACTCTGGGCGGTTATATCTTCATTAGGGCAGCACTGCACACCATAGAGTTCAAGTGGGATTACTTTAATTCTGGGGAGGGGGGGATGTGCCTTCAAGTCAATTTTGACTCCTGGTATTTTCCTGGAGAAATTTTCTTGGTAAGATTTTCAGAAGTAGTTTGCCATTGCCTAATTCCTAGAGCTGAGAGTGACTGGCCGAAAGTCATTCAGCCAACTTTGTGCTTAAGGTAGGACTAGAACTCACTGTTTCCCAGATCCCTAGCCTGGTGCCTTAACCACTACACCAAACTGGCTCTCATATGTAATCTAAGAAACGTAAGTATATTTAATTTTTATATATCCAGGTAAGTAATATTTAGATGTGACTTGCATGAAGACCTAATTGTACCTCCTGTAATGCTCATTTCAGCTTGTACACAGTTCCAGAATCAGTCTGGAATTGGGAAGTGCCAAAATCAAATAAATAAATTACAATATGATTTGGATATTAAGCAATGAATGCAATGAAGTTTTGTATTTTCTTTGATTTTAGGAATTTGTTATAGCTTTAAGTGTAGGGATTGGTCTAGCATACGCATAGCAGTAAAACCATTTATTACTGCAAATGCATCACATTTCTGTCCAAAAATAATAAAACAATGGGTACTTAAAGGACCACAGCTGAAAACTGTTATGCTAATTTCTATTATATTTAGCAAATTTCTTCACCTCATAATCGTCTAGCTTCCCTGAGAGACTAAGGGCAAAAAAAGAGAGAAAAGTTCATCCAAATGCAGCCAATTTTCTATCACTAGAGATATTTCTGCTCTTAATTTTTCAGCTGTCTTAGTGGCTTTCTGCATTCAATTGACAAACAACATGCATACAAAACAAAGCTATGCAAGAAATAAGACGGTATCTGTGAGAGAGAGAAAAAACCAAAAAAAGTTTTAACACAAAATATTTACAGAATTACTTCATTCAATCTCTTTCTCTGCATTTCAAATGTAAACTAGATCAATGAAATCATAATATAAACCACAAATAATAAACTTATGCATTAAAATTTGAAATCATGATTCTGAAAGATGCTTCAAAATATTAGGATCACAAGAGACATTGGTTGCTTACACATTAGAGCTACAGTTCATTAGCACTATTGACAAATTGCTTTGTAGTGATTAGCAAAACGTAAAAAATAGAGATTTTGCACAAGCCCTTAAGATAGCAAAATTATTTAACAATATGTTTCCTCATCTTCCTAAAAAGAAAGCCCATTTCAAGTCTTTAGCAGTGATACCAGTTTTAAATAATCTTCCTTATATGTCCCATTCATTTAATTTTTTCCAGCAAGCACAGGTGGAAAAATATACTAATTGCTTCTTAGATAGTTTCCCTTTCTCTTTACCTTTACTGTTTATTACTTTTTACTATTCTTCATTTCTGTGTAGGGCAATGAGAAGTGAAGGGACAAAATAACATGTTAATTGCTTTTTTCTTTTTTTCAAAGCCAATTATTTCTATATAAAAGATAAATGAGCAAAAACTTCCCACACTTATGAAATTAAAAAACAAATCCAGATACAACAAGAATTATTTTTAAGAGGATTTTAAAAAGATATCTATAGCACTTTGGCTCTCTGCACTAAGTAGGCTAGTGTTACCAGTAAGGTAAAGGTAAAGGTTCCCCCCGCACATTTGTGCAGTCGTGTCCGACTCTAGGGGCCGGTGCTTATCTCCGTTTGTTAGCTGAAGAGCCAGCGTTGTCCGAAGACGTTTCCACGGTCATGTGGCCGGCATAATGCATGCGGAACGCTGTTACCTTCCCACCGAAGTGGTACCTATTCATCTACTTGCATTTGCATGCTTTTGAATTGCTAGGTTGGCAAGAGCTGGGGCGAATGCGGGAGCTCACTCCGTCACACAGGGCTAGGGATTCGAACCTCCGAGCGTGCGATCTTCCGATCGACAAGCCTGGCATCTTACCAGTAAGCTTCAAAAAAAAAAAAAAAAGCATAAAATTCAAAGTTCAGAAAAATCACAAAACAGAATTACTGGCATGCATCTAAACTAGCAGAACTGACACCTGAGAATGAACAAAGGATGAGTAGTCTACCTGAGTGACTAGTGCCTATTTTATATCTACAGTACATGCTGAACATACTCTGGAAAATCATTTATATATACTTGGAAGCCTTGACTGGCTGATGCTGCAAAAATTGTCTACTAAAGAACAATACTTATAATTGATAAACACATTCCCTACAAATATGTAGTCAGACATAATTGTCACATTAAGCACGAACTGGCCTCAAGAACCAACTACAGTACTAAGATTGTCAGAAAGAAGCCACTTTGCTCTGTTGGTCAAAAAGACACTGCCATAGACAACACACACTGTCATAGACTTCTTGCACACACAGATAAGTTATATGGTCACCAGGGAAGGAAGCTTTTCTAATGAGGTGCCACACTTGTGGAATGTCCTCCACAGAGAAGCTTAACTATCATCTATCTTGTAAACTTTGCAGTATCAACTGAAGACTCTCTTACTGAAGACTCACAGGCTTTTAAAGTTTTTATTCTGGTTTTGGTCCTACTCTGGTGCTGTTTTAACAATAAAACACAATGTTCATGTTTTATTTTTATAACTCATGCTTTTAACTTCATTTCTGAATCAGCAAGGACACTTTTTGGGAAAAAAAGTCATGAACTAAACCTTTATAGTGCATTTATAAAATCACAACAGCTGGAAATTAATTCTGTTTTTTTAAAAAAACATATTTTCAAAGATCCAAGATAAGCATTCAACGATCTGTATGAAATAACACAATATCAAATTATCGAAGAGTTTACTTTTCTTTCACAATAATGGCACTCCAGCCTTATGCCTGAGGTTGAGGGCAAGCATATAATATTGTAAATATCTGAGTCTCTTAAGATTTTCTATCATTTGGCAACAAGCGGTAAGGCCAGCCACTGCCAACATTATCATAATCCAGTTTCACAGCAGTGAAAAGAACATGTGAATCTTACTCTTCTTACTGGAAATGTTTCTCAGATGAAACATGTATGCAATTTTTAAAAAAATCCAAGCAACTTCCTTAACTATATAGTAGCAGAAAAACTGTGAATTCAGAGAACAATCCTTCATTAACAAATTTATTTAAATGGTAATACTCATGACTCCTATTGTACAATATAGAATTAATATTGTATAATGAAGGATTGAACTCTATTAAACCCCCCTTTCCTATGGAATGTGTACATGTTCAGCAGAATGTATGAACTGTGGATGCCACAGAAAATCTTAATTAAGGACAAATAGTTAATTTCTTCACAGGAAGGAAATCCTGATTGCATCCACCTTTGTTTATCTCACAGAATCCCTGTGAGATAACCACCTAACACCAGACCCCTCTCCTTCTCTTATCAAAATTCCAGGATATTCATAACTAACTTGTGATGTCTGTAAATTAAATTGTGATATCTGTAATCTTTAATGAAATCTTGACCTTTACACTTCTGTTAAATCCTAAAAAAGCTTATATCCTGTGTGATGTATGTGTTAGAGATCTGAAATGTATAAAAACAGATGCTTCTTTTGTCTGGGGCTCTCCTTTTCAGAGGAGGTTGCCCCCTATTACTTGAGCTCAATTAAAAGGGTTATCCTATTTCTCGTCTTGGTGTGAATTTATTTTGGGTTCTTCGTACCAAGTTAAACGTGCTTGGACACGGGACCAACTTTGGGTCCAAAAAAATTGGCGACTCTGCTCAGGACATAACTTGGTCTCAGGACTTGTGGTTCATCTAACCCAGCGCGCATTCAGAAATTTTTCTGAAAGGGTTTCTGACCGCTCTCCTGGGCTCAAAGACGAAGTCCTGAAAAAAACCGAGAAATAGACAAAAGAAACTTCCAAAAACTGCCACCGCTGACAACAGTCCACTGAAGACGGGTAAGATACCTTCTGTGTTTGTCCGAATCCCACGAGCCTAGAGGGGGCAGTGAGTGGTCTGGGAGGGAACCAGAGAAGTAGGACAAAATAGGGTCTGCGCAGACTAGACAAAAGGGACCGCAAGGGTCAAAAGGTAAAAAGGAAAAAGTTATGCAAGGTATCTGACCAAACTGGTAATCTGTGGGGTTCGAGTCCTCTGCAGTGTTTGGTCTGCCACTTTGGTCATTTTGAAAACCCAGAAATGACAGTGGAAAAAGTGAATCACGGACTAAGGCAACGGAAGGCATTTGGCCAAAGGAAGGATCAATTGACTACAATGTGCACGAAAAATTAGGAGACCTTGTGTTGACATTTGGGGAGGAAGACCAGGCTTATTATGATTTATTTTGGAAATTGTGGGATGATGATCCCATTAGAATACAATATGGCTTTGGGAAGCGAGCTGATCAAGGAAAAAGACCCATAGCCCAGTCCCTGGGTGAGCAGTTCCAGCCCATTTTTGCCTGGCCAGCAAGGGCATGGAGCAGCTCCCTTTCTCTTCCCAGGAAATGGGGGTATGGAGAAAAAGGGCAGTCCAAGTTTTCATCAGCTCCCTGGGGAAGGAACGTTTAGACTAAGACTATCATTGGGGAAGAGGCCATTTTAAAATGCTCCATGGCACTCTGTGCATGCTCCTTGGAGCCTTTGCAATTTGCGTAATCTCTTCCTCCAGCTGGAACGTTTTTCACCCCAGGCTTGTGAAAACCAAGAGTTACTAGCAGTTTTTGCTTTGTTTTGTTTTCTAAGTATGTCTGTGCATTCAGTGTTTTGACTGTTTGTGTGTCTGAACCCTCTGTTGTGTTCTCTCAGGAAGATGCTCTGGTCTACCATAGATGCCCATTGGCCCTTAAGGCCCTGCTTCCACAGTTTGCTCCCTTGATGGAGAAACAGCCGCTTGAGAAGTATTAAAAAATATTAAGGTTACTGCTAGAACCCCTTTATTTATAGGAAAGAACAAACTATTGCAGGAGATGAGGGGAGCACATGTAAGGACAGCTGCCATGCTTGCAGCTATGCTTGATTTCTATAACTGTATGCCTTGTTTGTAAGAAAGTTGATGAATGGTAACTGTATGTACTGTAGACAGGAAGTTTGAGAAAGTGCCATGCTCTAGAAGGAACCAGAAGAGATGGTCTGAGTGGGAAGGAAGCAAGAGGAAAGTTTGTGCCTTATATGGTGAGTAATAAGAAAGTTTAAGAAATGTGATTCAGAGAGCTTGAAGGCATGTGTTGTGTGTCTGGATCTGATTGATTGTTGCAATTGGGTCTGAATTTGTCTTTGGTAATGCACGTGAAGGCATTTTAGCAAAGAAAGAAAGGCATTAGAAAGAAAACAGGAATGTTTAACACACTTTTGGTTAATGAAGCATTGCCTTGGGAACTCCTTGCCACTGTGAAGGAGGTGACAAGTCATTGCTAAGTGTATGTACCAATTTTTCTTCCCTTTTCTTGAAGCCAAGGAAAGGAAGGCAAACTTTTTTTTTAAAGAGAGCCAGCTTGGTGTAGTGGTAAAGGTGCCAGGGTAGAAACTGGGAACATTGAGTTCTAGTCCTACCTTTGTTGCAAGGAAGCCAGCTGGGTGATTTTGGGCCAGTCATTTTTCTCTCAGCCCTAGGAAGGAGGCACTGGCAAGCCACTTCTGAAATCATTGCCAAATGATTGCCAGGGCTCATCCAGGCATTTGCCAGGAGGAAAAAAAAAAAAAAGTCAGGGGAGAAACCCCCCTCAACCTAATGTTTTTTTTTTTCAGGAAAATGTCATGAAAAGTTTCCTATTCTTATTGTTTTGAGGCTTTAGTTCCCAGAAAATGAAAGCCCTAAAGCAATACCTTTTTTTTCCCACTCTGTCCTGCCTCCTTGAGTGTGCCTCTTGCTAATTTCTGCCCCCCCCCCCATATGTGTGTACGTGTGTGGCCTTAAGCCACCCCATGTTTGCTCTTTGTTTGACCCTACCTGTTAATGCTTCAGATATACAGATGGAAGGTTGTGAATGGTCTTTTGTCTACCAAGTCCCAGTTTATCTGAGCTACACCTAACGACTTCAACAACAGCTACTATTTCAACCTCTGCAGTGCTTACATGTGATATACAGTTGAGCTGTTAAGAATGAGTTAGACTTTGTTTTTCTTTTAAACTTCCCTGTAAAACTTATAAAAGATGCCAGCCAAGCAGTAGGAATGCATGCTTGAACAATAAATTGAACTAAGCTAGAGAAAAGGAAAGGGCACCACCAAGTATAGCAATAGGCAATAAATCTGGTTTCCCAAAACAACTATCCTCTACTGAAGCTTCTGGACCATAGTTAAGCTATTCAAAGGTTTCTTTATTTTATTTCTGAGTCACTCATTGCTTTTTATAGGACCCCCATGCTTTCCCTTAACTTTCTCTTCTCTTGCACGTTTATGGACTCTGACCTTTCGCATCTCCTCAGGGTCATCTGCTAAGAAAGCCAGAAGCCTCCTAGACAGAAGCTTTATTCCTTTCCCTCCTTTGCTATCCCTCTGATCTACAGTTTGCCCCTTTCCCCACAAATGTGGCTATAAGGAGCAAACAAAAGGGTGGGGTGGGGTGGAAGTTTATATTTTGTTCCAGGACAAGCAATCTAAATGGCCAGATACCCCAAGATCCTGATGGGCAGACCAAAAGAAGCACTCCATGAACTAACTTGACACCAGACCAGCCTTGCAGCTACCTCCAGTCTAAGAGTCAAAGTGAGAAAGAGCTCTGCAAAACTCTACCAAAATGCTTCAGGTGCATAGGAAAGCTGATGTCCCCTTTTCTGCACATTACCACCCAAAGGCTGGTAAGAATCAAAGAAAGAAGCATTAGGCTGAATTGTAAGTAAGATTAGGTTTGTCTGTCTGTATCTCTCTGCTACATTTGGTTTCCTTCTTCCTCTCCCATAGAAGGCAAGAGCTCCCATTTTCCTCTGAAATCAGTATCCCAGGTTTTCAAGCTGCCTCAGTTAAACAATTGCAACACACACCAAGGAGTCTCTCAATGTTAATATTCCTGTTTCCCCAGCCAGGGTGTTAGACTGGGCAAGTGCTTGCTGCCCATTCACTGGGTTAGCACACGAGCCCAAGAAGGAACATACACTGGAAGCTGGGAGGAAAGGAAGTGTGTGGGTTCCCCTTTTGCCCCACCTGGTGCCTTAACACAGGCATGTGGTAACACCCTCCTGTAGACAATAAATGCATCTGACCGCTGGGCCAGGGCTCTAAGTCAGATGGCCTCCCATAGAATGGCACGGAATTTGTATGAGGAGCTTGGCCTACAGTATTGCCATCATAACTATGTGCCCAGTATTTTTAGAACAGATAGCATGTGATACAGCACCAAAGCAATTGGCCCCCTACACAAAGAATTGCTAGCAAATAGTTTCTAGAGTAGGTTAGTTCTAGACCAGATTCTTGCAGCCAAAGGTGGTGTTTGTACAGAAACAGGACAGAATGCTATACCTTTGCACCTGAGAGCCAAGGAAAAGGTCCATTCTGTGCGTATGAGACCCCACAGCTGCAAGAAGCCATTGACTGAACCCTTTGACGTCTATGGGAGATCATGCTGGTTGATGGAATCATCCGAAGCATCACTTCAATGGGACTTTGAGGCATGGACTTAATCTTTTTCACCCTTCTAGCCAAGATGTGGACTGGAAAATGCAAGCTAAGGACCAACTCTTCTCCAGACTACTTCAGTATTTGGACCTGGTTAAGAACCTTGGTCAGTGCCATTGTTGTTAAAATAGTTTTAATTGTAATAACCTGTATTACCCTTCAGTGTACGCCTGTATGTATTTCTGTAAGTAAAACCTGCTTACCTAAAAGAGCCAGAGCTGAATTGCCTTATCAAGTAGAATTGAAAGAGCTAAGTGACTCGTCAGTGAAATGGATCACTGAAGAGTCAACGGGGGGAATTGAAGGATTGAACTCTATTAAACCCCCCTTTCCTATGGAATGTGTACATGTTCAGCAGAATGTATGAACTGTGGATGCCACAGAAAATCTTAATTAAGGACAAATAGTTAATTTCTTCACAGGAAGGAAATCCTGATTGCATCCACCTTTGTTTATCTCACAGAATCCCTGTGAGATAACCACCTAACACCAGACCCCTCTCCTTCTCTTACCAAAATTCCAGGATATTCATAACTAACTTGTGATGTCTGTAAATTAAATTGTGATATCTGTAATCTTTAATGAAATCTTGACCTTTACACTTCTGTTAAATCCTAAAAAAGCTTATATCCTGTGTGATGTATGTGTTAGAGATCTGAAATGTATAAAAACAGATGCTTCTTTTGTCTGGGGCTCTCCTTTTCAGAGGAGGTTGCCCCCTATTACTTGAGCTCAATTAAAAGGGTTATCCTATTTCTCGTCTTGGTGTGAATTTATTTTGGGTTCTTCGTACCAAGTTAAACGTGCTTGGACACGGGACCAACTTTGGGTCCAACAATAACATTAATGTGGTAATTAAAAGTGCAGGGAATTGATAATCTCATCATGGGCATAATGTGGGATCACGTAACAGGCTTTGCTTGCGAAATAGACTGCCAGTCATTTTTCTTCCACTGCCAAAGATAGACTGACTCAGCCAATTTTTTTGGTATTGTTCTTATTTAAAATATGGCTGAAATGGCTGATCTTTGCAGAGTTCTGTTGTCAGAACAGAGAAAAATTGTAATATACAGACTTATTTCAAAAATCGGTTATGTTAGCAATCTTTAAATATAATGGGGCTTAATAGAAAATCCGAACTGTATACTAGACAAAAGCATTAATATCTTGGACTGCATCCAAAGGTAACCAGCTGGTGAAAGATATATTCCTATCATACAATGGAACAGATTCCCTTTTTCCCCAGAGATCTGCTGTAAAAGATTAGAGGGTCATCCAGAGCAGATTTGGGGCATTTTTAGTGATGCAATGCACTGGTGATTTTGGGAGGGGGGGAGGAGGAAGAGAACAGAAATAAGATATCCTGTTACATGAATAGAAATATACCTGCACTATGACCCTTAGAGATGATGCCTAAAATTAACAGAAATCTGACAACACATTAAATTAATGGCATTTTTTAAATGAAAAACCCAGACTTCTTTGGTGAAACATTACAAAATTATACAATATGATATATTATTCTGAGTTTGAGACTAGGAGACTAGGAACTTGTAAATCTTCACAGACAATAATATCTGAGAGATACTCCCTGATCATACCTATGATCAGTCACAGTGCCCAACTGGGTGAGTTTGCATTTCTACTTCAGTTTTATAGCTTCCAGTTACTTGAACTGCAAAGAGTGTTGTTCAGTTCCCAAATTATGATAATTTATTACTCTGCCAACCACACAGTGTAGACCTTTACATTCCATCTCAAAGTGAAACATTTTCCAGTGATTTCTGAATACTTAACAATTCTATTCAAGTTTACTCAGATGTCATTGTTTCCAATAAGCTTTACTTCCAAATGAACATGCTAAACATTGCAGCCTTATTCTCCAAGCACACACTTTGCTTGCTTACTTGTTGCATGTGTACAAACTAAAGTAAAAAAAGTTTATATACTGTCTCTCAATACAACATCCCTCCATGTTTCATACTGCTGAAAGAAAACACCCATTCCCCAAAAGATCTAATTTACAATTGAAAAGACATATGGATCTGCATAAAAGTTTGAATTAAGTTTCTAGATTGTATAAAGTTCTCTTTAAATGAAAATCAAAAATTGCTTTATTTCAAGTTATAGTATTCTTGCTTGTTCAAGAAGAAAATGAACTTTAAAGCAGGAAACTTGATTTAAATCAATGCCTAATTTATTTTTGGTGATTTACATAAATCTATCTTCCTCTGTATTGCATACAACTTTAGCATTATTAATTTTTGTATTTGTTTGTAATACTAAAAAAAATCTGTTACACTGTGCAAAGCCCAATATGCTTTCCTAAACCTTGTAAATATCAAGTTTATCATTCTACAATTTATTGAACCCTAACCCTAGATAATTGTTCCTCTATTATCTTCTAGCAACACCAGAGAGGTATCTCTGCAATGCTGACATACACTTACAGTTTTTGGCATTGGCTAGCATCCAAAAACACATTTAACAACTTCCATGATAGAAAGAGCCTTGAGGCTTCTGTTTCTTTAGCAGCAATCTATCGATTCCTCATGGTAAACTCATTCTGAAACTTCAGGACACCCAAAAATACTTTAAATGTTTCCTGTTCACAGAAAAAAGTCTCAAAATCTAAGTGGCCATGTTCAGCTTTCAGGTCTGCCTAATCATGTCTTTAAATCATGACCACCATAGGTGAATCCTTTGTTGTATGTTCTGTCATACACATGTAGTTGGTTACTGCATTATGAACTATGACTAGACACTAAAATGCCCTTGAAGTTGAAGTTTAAACTTTGATATCCATGCAATAATCTACCAAATAAACTCTCTAAACAGCAAATTGACTACGACAATCAACACGCAAATCAATACTATGCAAAATGTCTAAAGCAAATTATGCAGAGATTATACAAACAGAAATAGCAAACTTCCAATACATTTTATTCCAATATATACTGCTAAAACCAACATAGCCAGGAGCACAAAGGGCTGTGCATCAGCTAAATGCAAATATAAATGCCCAAAATTAATATTAAGAAAGCTCACTGTTTCAATCTTTGAAGTCTGGTTTTCCACTGGGAGAATAGGCTAAAATATACAGGTATCTTAATCCAGGTGTCAGTTATTGCACAAACTTGAGAAAAACAAGTACCCTAAGTTTTGATATCATATATTTGAAAATAAAGTTTTGAAATCAGATACCCAACAAAATTCTGCTCCCTTTTTATGAAATGTGTTTACACATTTACTCCCTGGTGCCTAATAATTTGATGCATTTTCCCTTTCAAGTGATAAAAACCAATCAAATTCCAGGATATCTGTCATTAAAATGAATATATAAAAGTTTCAAATGATGCTGGGGGAAGAAATATCAGAGTCTCTGCCAGTTTGGTCTAGTGGTTAAGGCAATGGGCTAGAAACCAGGAGACTGAGAGTTCTAGTCCCACATTAGGCATGAAAGCCAGCTGGGTGACCTTGGGCCAGTCACTCTCTCTCAGCCCAACTCACCTCACAGGGTTGTTGTTGTGGGGAAAGTAGGAGGAGGAAGGAGTATTAGGTATGTTCACCGCCTTGAGTTATTTATAAAAATAATAAAGGCGGGATAGTATATCAATCAATCAATAAAATCACGCCATCATAAAGATGGAATTCGTATCTCTACAGCAAAATATTACCTGTCCCTTACTTGATGCTATACTGTATATGTGATCTATCAGTCTAATAATTAAAACCCATTTTTAGACACAGTATTATGTACTATGCATCAATTCATTTATTCTTAAAATTAAATTTATCCAAAGTACAGAAAGAGGAATCAATCTAACAGACACTATCCTGGAGGCTTCTCAAATGTAACACAATGTATTGTCTAGCACATCTATAGTCATACAACATGTGTTAATGTTTAAAAAATAGGATTAGAATAAGGTAATCAAGAAAAGTATGCAAACAGTAATGGCATCAAACTGAATAAGCCTTGCTGCCAATAGACAGAAAGATCAGTTTTCCTGAACTGGGACAGTATTTTCCATCAACACCACAATAATTAACCAGATTTTCCTACCTCTATCAAAAAGTCTCCTGTTCTCAAGCCAGCTTGCCATGCTACCCCTCCTTCATCAACTGATTCCAGGTACTGCAAAGCAGGAAAGGCTGGGGTTGGAGTGAATTCTTCAATTGGTGTATCAGCTTTGGGAATAATAAATGACATAATTGAATAAACTTTTAAAACATCAAATGTTATTTCATAAAGTACTGCTTGTTACAAGGCCAGAAAGCCTTTAAGTAAAACACTGCCCTGCCATATATAGATATTCCTATTTTCTTGCATATCAATCATCTCTTAGGTTTAGTCAGCAAATGAATAAAGCTCTGACTTTTAATTGCTAACAAACATCAAGAAGCCATGAATTTGATAATGTGGAGATTACATCTGAAAAGAGTATTTTAAATCTTCATATAGGTACACCAAGAATTTCAAGTATTCAAGCAGCTAATTGCATAGTTAGCACTCAGTATGGTATAAAGCCATTAAATCCAACAGGATGATACTGTATTTGTCTATCAGACACGTATTCTGTATGATCTTCATATACATGCTTTATGCTTGCCACGTATAGTTTTGATACAATTAAACCACCTTTGTAAAACAATAATAATACAGCTTGAAATAAGTATATGTTTTCAATGGGTACTTGAATATTTCACCTGAAGAACTCACTCCATGTGAAATTAAGATGTATAGAGAAGGACCTCTGTTTGCTGCATAGATAGCTCAGCGCCAGCTGATCGACACAGTGATGAAGTCACTGGGTTTCCAGACGACCCCACCAAAACGTATGTTTAGCCAGGAGAGTTAATCAGTTACATAGCTAGGGAAACCCAATAGGTGTTCGCCACACTCTAGTGAGGAATGATAAAATGGTATTCCTAGACAAGGGTGTGGAGATTCCTCCATAAAGTATATATGGTCTAGCCTTTCCTTGAAGACAGCAATCTAAGGAACAGCCCATTTATTAACTGGGAGGGGGAGTTTAGTAGCAGGCACTGGGATATACCACCACTTAATAAAAATTGCCAAAGGAATAAAACAGATCGTATTAAAAATATTTGCTGTATAAATCTACTGAAACAGATTTTGCATTGGAAAGAAATGGCACATTTAGACATAAGCAGTCCTCAAAACAATATATATGCTAAAAGGCCATTTGACATGCATGCAGCTTATGAAAATATAAAAATGATCTGATTTTCTTCCTAAAGCTGCAGTAGTTTTATTTTGAACAAGCTACAAACCCATTTCAAGGAAAAACTCAACATGCCCCTTCAACTAGCAAATCCTTTTAGTGGAATAACTCTTTATATGAAGCATTTTTATTATTTTCCCCCAGCAAGGATGGTTACAGGCATACAAAATATTTAGGCAACTTCTCCTCTGAATTATTCTACAAATCAATTATTTCTTTCTCTCTCTCTCTCTCACACACACACACAAACATACACTATGTGAATACACACACACACACACTTCTCTCAAAACTGCTCAATCAGAAACCAGTAAATCCATATCGGTACTCTACTGCACAGAGAGAACACTGTTGTCTAGCAACCAAAGGCATAAGGAATAATGCCTGTTTATTTTCAGAAATGCATGCCATTTTTCACATAAGCACTCACCCAATCACACAGATACAAAAAATCCACATACCTTTGGCCCCTCTGAGCACAAACCCAAATCCTTCATTGTCTTTTTTCTGCAGGACCACTGCCTTTTCTTCTATAATGCAGTCACTGTAGAGAGAATTCCGAGGATAGCGACCATTATTACATCCCTTCATCACCACTGTAGTAGCTGCTCCTCCAGTGTGCAGGTTCATCATCATCACAGCCAGTTAATCAAATAATAGTGCAGTAACCAAACATGGGGAAAATGTCATAGCACACAACAGAAGAAGGAAAGAGACAGAAACAAGGCTTAATAGCAAAGGAGAACATGACAGTGCAACTTAACAGAGGGAATAATGCAGGGAAGGCTGAGGAAGAAACCATGCGTGGTGGTGGCTGAACAAACGTGTGATCATGTCACTTGTGTGCTAGCTAGGAGCCTAACAGAAAAGAAAGTGAACTGAACAACAGTAGCATTAATAAACTCCTCAATCGTAGATGTACCAGATGCATCTTCTAGTGAAGCCAAAATGAAACCAACCAGAAGAAAAATGAGGCAGCATTTTAAAATCTAAAGGAAGCTTGGTTTGCTGTAGTAAGGAGCTAAAAGGCACAAATATATTCAGAAGCTATGCCTTGCATCAAAAGCCCTTTTCAATCCTATTGAATGTTGCATACTGCAAGAATCCCACATGATCATCTGACAGCCTACAACGCTAACAACGTGCAGCTGCCTTGGCGTCATCAAGCACAAATTTTCACAGCATCAAGAATCTGCATAATTTAAATAGTAACAAGGCATGTATGTTCACGATCACCTTTTTCTATCAAAAATTACAGTGCCTTCCTGAAAACCAGCACAGTGAAATACTAATGACAGTGTGCTCGAAAAAGAAAGGCATTCCATCCTTAAAATGAAGAAGAGGCTTGTTAAAAATTCATTGACATTTCACTTAGGTTATTTTTGTTTCATTTCTTTAAGAAATCGACTTATTCAAAGAATGAAATTAGTCAAATATTCTAAGCTAGAATATCATACCTCAATGTTTTTTATAATTAAATAAATCATTTAAATTATGCTTCAGTATTTAAGCAGGAAACATTTTTTAAAAAAACAAAAATTATTTCTGCTTTGTTTTTATTAAAGAAAAGCATTTTTAATATACTAGGCAATGCCCATTAAAAAACAGACAATAAATACTGAACCAATATGGTGGTGAAATGGCATAAACTACTGGTTTGGCAATGAGAAATAACAAAAAAGGAAATATTGGAAATGGTCCTGTAGAATCACAGAACTGATCTCTAAGGTTAATACTCTGCACCCATATACACACAATGGTTTAATTTGGTTTGTATCTTAATCTAAGGATCTGGTTAACTTGCACAAAATATTATAAATTCACATTGGAAATACAGAAAAGTATAATGAAGAGTTCCATCAACTTTCCACCAATAGGTATGAAAACAGCCAGCATTCTCTGTGGAAACTCCTTCTGGCAAATAGCCAGCCAAGTTGGCCTCCTGGATAATCAACTGGCCAGTTTTCACCCTTTCCTATTTCTAAATGATGACAGAAAAATGCATGTCGGTAATGGGTTAGCAACCCAGGAGTTACAATTTAATCTTTAAATCAACAGATTTTACACGAGGGAGCAAGATAGAGATATAAGGGTTTCATTAGGAACAGCATAGGATTATTCTTTTCAAACCTATCTTTTCCAAAAATGAGAACAGATTCTTTTCAGAATTATCTAATCGAAGAGACCATGTTTAATAATATTGAAAGAAGACACAGGATTAAGAGCCAACACTGTACATCAGACTCATCTCTCTAGCCTTTTCCTTCATTTCCCCCCCATCTACTGGTTTTTCTTACCCACTGGCATCACATACCTAAATAAATTCCTTCATTTGTGCCCAATTCCAGATTCGTTCCATCTAGTTTTCTTCCTATTACTATGAATCACTTATGCTTCCATATATTTTCTAGTTTCTTTTTCTCTAAAAGCCACTCTATTTCTCTGTACTATATATTTCTTTCCCTTGAATATGCTACAACTTTCAAACAGTTCCATCAATAGTTCCAAGAAAGGCTTGGCCTATCAAACAACTTACCCCCCTCCCCCCACACACCTTAAAGAGTTTTATCTATCAACTTGGACCTTCCAATCGAAGAGAATATTTGTAGCTCTATCAACTTGGAGCTTCACACCAAGACTTGAAACTTGAAACAACTACCTTAATCAATGTTTCATGCTTCATCTACATATCACATCTGTCACTAACATCTGAATTAAAATATACACATCTACCTAATCCTCTCCATAGGATGTGACCAGAGGCTTGGAGCTCTAGTAGGAGTGACTGGAGGCTTGGGGCTAAAAAATTAGGAAACTAACTCCCCTAACTTAGAACATCAAATAACTATTTGAATAATTTTTGCCACATTATGTGAAACTTTTAAGTGGGGAGAACTTGGAGTAAGGGACATATGACTCAAGGCTCACATAACTATATCTAGCTTCAAACATACTGTGGATACTGTAATGTGGTCAAAGGATCCCTGTCAGACAACTTTCTTGGCACCAACAAAACCTCCAAATATATGCATATATCTGACTGTCAGAACATACGTCAAATCTAAATATTTGCCTTTCAACCATCATCTTAATTTTTGGAACCCAACATTCGTGGGAGCCATTAAAAGTAGGGGGCAAATTATCTCTGATCTTTCTTAAAGCAACTTGCTGATGTTTTAAAAAACTAGTTAGAGGCACAAAAAAAAACACTACTGCGCTTACAAATGGTTATTAGCAGTCACTGATACTAGGGGATAACTCTGTTTGCCTTATGCATTTGACTGGAATAAAGTTTATATATCTTAATATAAGCTAGCATAGCTTTACATTCTCATGTTGTTGTTCAGTCGTTCAGTCGTGTCCGACTCTTCGTGACCTCATGGACCATAGCACGCCAGGCCTTCCTGTCCTCCACTGTCTCTCGGAGTTTACTCAAATTCATGTTCATTACATCGGTGATGCTATCTAACCATCTCATCCTCTGCCGTCCCCTTCTCCTTTTGCCCTCAGTCTTTCCCAGCATCAGGGTCTTTTCCAGTGAGTCCTCTCTTTGCATTAGGTGGCCAAAGTATTTGAGCTTCAGCTTCAGCATCTGTCCTTCCAATGAGCAGTCAGGGTTGATTTCCTTTAGGATTGACTGGTTTGACCTCCTTGCAGTCCAAGGGACTCTCAAGAGTCTTCTCCAGCACCACAGCTCAAAAGCATCAATTCTTCGGCGCTCAGCCTTCCTTATGGTCCAACTCTCACAGCCATACATTGCTACTGGAAAAACCATAGCTTTAACTATACGGACCTTTGTCGGCAAGGTGATGTCTCTGCTTTTTAATATGCTGTCTAGGTTTGCCATAGCTTTCCTTCCAAGGAGCAAGCGTCTTTTAATTTCATGGCTGCAGTCACCGTCTGCGGTGATCTTGGAGCCCAAGAAAATGAAATCTGTCACTGCTTCCATTTCTTCCCCTTCTATTTGCCAGGAAGTGATGGGACCAGATGCCATGATCTGGGTTTTTTTAATGTTGAGTTTCAAGCCAGCTTTTGCACTCTCCTCTTTCACCCTCATCAAGAGGCTCTTTAGTTCCTCTTCACTTTCTGCCATTAGGGTGGTATCGTCTGCATATCTGAGGTTGTTGATATTTTTCCCGGCAATCTTAACTCCGGCTTGTGATTCATCCAGCCCGGCATTTCTCATGATGTACTCTGCATATAAGTTAAATAAGCAGGGTGATAATATACAGCCTTGTCGTACTCCTTTTCCAATTTTGAACCAGTCGGTTGTTCCATGTCCGGTTCTAACTGTTGCTTCTTGACCCACATACAGGTTTCTCAGGAGACAGGTAAGGTGGTCTGGTACTCCCATCTCTTTAAGACTTTGCCACAGTTTGTTGTGATCCACACAATCAAAGGCTTTAGCGTAGTCAATGAAGCAGAAGTAGATGTTTTTCTGGAACTCTCTTGCTTTTTCCATGATCCAGCGAATGTTGGCAATCTGATCTCTAGTTCCTCTGCCTCTTCGAAACCCAGCTTGCACTTCTGGTAGTTCTCGGTTCACATGCTGCTGAAGCCTAGCTTGTAGGATTTTGAGCATAACCTTGCTGGCATGTGAAATGAGTGCAATTGTACGGTAGTTTGAACATTCTTTGGCATTGCCTTTCTTTGGAATTGGAACGTAAACTGACCTTTTCCAATCCTGTGGCCACTGTTGAGTTTTCCAAATTTGTTGGCATATTGAGTGCAGCACTTTAACAGCATCATCTTTTAGGATTTTAAATAGCTCAGCTGGGATACTGTCTTCTCTGCTAGCTTTGTTGTTAGTAATGCTTCCTAAGGCCCACTTGACTTCACTCTCTAGGATGTCCGGCTCAAGGTCAGTGACCACACCATCGTATTTATCAGGGATATTAAGATCTTTCTTGTATAGTTCTTCTGTGTATTCTTGCCACCTCTTCTTAATCTCTTCTGCTTCTGTTAGGTCCCTGCCTTTTTTGTCCTTTATCATGCCCATCTTTGCACAAAACGTTCCCTTGATATCTCCGATTTTCTTGAAGAGATCTCTAGTCTTCCCGATTCTATTGTTTTCCTCGATTTCTTTGCATTGTTCATTTAAGAAGGCCTTCTTATCTCTCCTTGCTATTCTCTGGAATTCTGCATTCAGTTGTTTATATCTTTCCCTTTCTCCCTTGCCTTTTGCTTCCCTTCTTTCCTCAGCTATTTGTAAAGCCTCATCAGTCAGCCACTTTGCTTTCTTGCATTTTTTTTTCTTTGGGATGGTTTTAGTTGCTGCCTCCTGTACAATGTTACGAACCTCCATCCATAGTTCTTCAGGCACTCTGTCTACCAGATCTAATCCTTTAAATCTATTCCTCACTTCCACTGTATATTCATAAGGGATATGATTTAGGTCATACCTGATTGGTCTAGTGGTTTTCTCTACATTCTCATAGTGCTCTATAAATTCTAGTACTACTTATGTCCTTTTATAGTTAGCCATCTTAGTAATTCATAGCATTTATTCTTTACAAAACCAATAGTAATTTTATAGGATTCTTCTGCTTTTTAATATCTGCACTCTGTAATTTTACTTTAATAATTTTATTTTTACCTTATTTTATTCTATCAATATGTTTTTATTTCTATTTCTATGTTAGCATAATTGTTATGTTATTCGTTCTATGCTGGTCTATGACCGAAATAAAGATTGATTGATTGATTGATTGATTGATACTATGAAGACCAGAAACTGTTAAATAATTATTAGAAAACAAAAGTCATGATCTGTACTAGGAAAGCAAAAGAGTATAATTGGTCCATTTATAACAATAAAATAGATCAAGTTAATTTTTTTAAATAACTTAGGTATAACCTTTCATGAAGCTAGGAGGTGAGAAGTCCATCTAGATTCCTTATCCCAAACAACTCAAAGAAGTAGTATGTCCTTTCTATCTTTTTTTTCAGTTCTTATGGTAGCAGTATATCCCTGCTAATAAGTGCAGACGGTGACTGCAGCCATGAAATTAAAAGATGCTTGCTCCTTGGGAGAAAAGCTATGGCAAACCTAGACAGCATATTAAAAAGCAGAGACATCACCTTGCCGACAAAGGTCCGTATAGTTAAAGCTATGGTTTTTCCAGTAGTAATGTATGGCTGTGAGAGTTGGACCATAAGGAAGGCTGGGCGCCGAAGAATTGATGCTTTCGAACTGTGGTGCTGGAGAAGACTCTTGAGAGTCCCTTGGACTGCAAGGAGGTCAAACCAGTCAATCCTAAAGGAAATCAACCCTGACTGCTCATTGGAAGGACAGATGCTGAAGCTGAAGCTCAAATACTTTGGCCACCTAATGCAAAGAGAGGACTCACTGGAAAAGACCCTGATGCTGGGAAAGACTGAAGGCAAAAGGAGAAGGGGACGGCAGAGGATGAGATGGTTAGATAGCATCACCGATGTAATGAACATGAATTTGAGTAAACTCCGAGAGACAGTGGAGGACAGGAAGGCCTGGCATGCTATGGTCCATGAGGTCACGAAGAGTCGGACATGACTAAACAACTGAACAACAACAACAAATATCCCTGCTGCCCTGAAACTTTATGAGGCCAAAGTAGTAGCACAAGTACTTTATGGTGTACAATCCCAGTGAAGAGGGTACAATCTAGATTTTTAAGATCAAAATCTGCAGGTTCCTAAATGCATCTCCAATGTTGCATAACCTTGGAATTGGGTGTTGCAAGAGTGGAGGCCTAGATCTGGATTATTATAGTCCAGAAGAGTTTCACTCAAGGTTTTAAACTATGGCAACTTATTGGTCCCCTCATTTAGTAGTTTAAGATAGGTTTGTTGTATCTGGTGTAAATCTTGTCCTTTGTCTTCTCTTTCATTTTCCCATTTGTCCTTGTCTTCATTTTTCTCAAGGGTCTTTATTTTCCCCTATTTCAGCAACAGGATTATGAGATAAAATTGTTTTCTATTTTTTCTCAAGTTCAGAAAGGTATACCAGTGACACTGACAAAGAAGCAAAACAAATAACAAATTGAGCAAAGTTTACTAAGGAGCTGCTCTTCCACCTGCATCTTGAGTCCTCCCCCCAGAATGTTTACTTGTTTGTTCATTAACTTGAGCTGACATTATCCAATAAATTTAACTAAATTAAGAGTGCTCTTGCCTATGTGCGGTATTTTGATTATTTTGTGTCACTATCATCATTTAATTGTTATTTTTATCTGCTTTTAATATTGCATGCTGCCTAGAGTTATTTTGAATTGGGCGCCCTTATAAATCCAATAAATTAAATTAAATTAAATTAAATGACATCCAGAGATTGGTGATTGGCTTAAAACTGATTTTCAACTCTTAAACCTCTTAAAGTGAAAATAAAGGATCTTAGACCCTTGATATCATCTGATAAATTTGGAGACACTGAGAAAAACAGGGAGTACAGGCCAATCATGGAAAGGTTGGGGTGTGATGCAATCAGGAGATGGGAGTGGAAGACAATAGTGAGATATCTGTGGGACTATAACAGCAATTACAGCACAGGGAGAGAAAGCTGGAGAAATATGTTTGCGTGTGTGTGTGTGTGTGTGTGTGTGTGTGTTCTGTCATTTGTTGTGTTGTGTGTATATGTTTTGTTCTTGTGTTAAAGTAATTGATTTTAAAATACCCTTCCAATTGAAGGTCGGAAAAACTGGATACAAGCAGGGAAAATGGAATGAGATAGAATGCAGATGTTCTAATTGCCGGAGGGGGTGAAATTGAGTTGTGTAATTGAACAAAGACGGCTATTCATAAGTAAGCTGTTAGGAATGTGCAAATAATAGGTGTTTTGTTAAAACAAGAAACATAGAAACATTAGCGGAGGAGTCCTCGGACCCCTAATGCCTGAGCTCTAACTTATGGGCTGAAATGAGGACAGAGGGAGACAGGAGGATGAGTTATGAACTCGCTGTGCGTGCCTGATTAAGGTGTCCTTGACCAGGAGATAGTAACCTTAGCTTATTAGCATACTAAAACGCACACCCTTTAGGTGGATATTTTAGAAAATAAGAACATGCTAAGAATTATTATGGGATAGTATGTAACATGCAAGCCTACTGCACAAATGCTAGAAGAAATTACCAATTAGAAGCTTTAACAGCCGGATGGTAGTTGTGATAACAGGTGCAGAAGTGCATAAAAGTTGCTGTTTGTCTTCGTTCAAGGCTTCCCTGCCTTTAAAGGGAAGTCCTCCTTTCTTGTGGATCTACAATAAACGAGTCTTTGTTGTGAATTCTCTGGTCCGGTGTGGTAATTGGGTCTGCTGCACCGGACTAACGGTCCTACCCCATTTTGGGGACAACACAAAGAATGTGGTTTTAAAGGAATGGTTCTGTGTCTACAAATTCAGTCCTTCCCTTCCCTTAGTAAAGGTAAAGGTTTTCCCCTGAACAGTCATGTCCGACTCTAGGGGGCAGTTCTCATCTCCGTTTCTTAGCTGAAGAGCCAGTGCTGTCCGAAGACGCTTCCGCGGTCATGTGGCCGGCATGACGTGCGCGGAATGCTGTTACCATCCCACCAAAGTGGTACCTATTTACCTACTTGCATTTGCATGCTTTCAAATTGCTAGGTTGGCAAAAGCTGGGGCGAGTGTGGGAGTTCACTCTGTCACACGGAGCTCGGGTCTTGAACCACCGACCTTCCTATCGACAAGCCTGGCATCTTAACCACTGAGCCATCGCGCCCCCTACCCTTCCCTTATCCCCTATCCTAACTACTTTGCTTCTATGAAACAGGAGTTTTGTTTTTGGCTAAGTCTCCCAGGACCATCACTTTATGAACAAACACACATAACAACAGCAGATATTTTGAAATGATACAATTAATACTTGGTTTAAAACTCAAAAGTGCTCACTGGCACAACAAGATTAGAGCTCTTACTTCAGTTAGTACTGGGACTCTTTGGTAGCTAAAAGCGTGCAGAGAGGGTTATTTATTGTACAGTAACTGGAATGTTTTCATCCTATTCTAAACAACCCTGACAAACTCAGACTCTGAATATAGAGCCAGTTTGGTCTAGTGGTTAAGGTGCAGGGCTAGAAACCAGGAGTCTGTAAGTTCTAGTTCTGCCTTAGGCATGAAAGCTGGCTGGGTGACCTTGGGCCAGTCACTCTCTCTCAGCCCAACCCACTTCACAGGGTTGCTGTTGTGGGGAAAAGAGGAGGAGGAAGGAGTATTAGGTATGTTCACTGCATTGAGTTATTTATAAAAATAATAAAGGTGGGATAAAAATAAATGAATAAATAAATACCAGAAACCTTGTGAGTGCATTTTTTTGCATAATATTCTGAATCTATTTCTGTCATGTCTGCACAAACCTAATACTGTATATGCAATTTCTTTGTACAGATTTATTATAGACCTAGATTACAAAATTCAGAGGAATATAAAACCCAAAGGGTTCTGGTTAATATATTTCCATATTAACATAAAAAGAAGAGGATTCTGAATTTAAGAGGATCCTCCTACAAAGTAAGAGTAGACAAAAGAAAACTAACCACAGCTGAAGATTTTTCCTTCATGTGTACAGAAGCCTGCAGAGAGGGTTATTTATTGTACAGTAACTGGAGTGACTCATTTTGTTTGAATACTAGAAATTATTTGGTCTCTGTTATTTTGGAGGGCATAGGGATTGGCTTGAAGGACAGGAGGAAGAGACACTACCAAGGCAATGGTCAGATAAGTGGGGCTTGAGCCTGGGCCAAGAAACTAACTTGAGAAAACATCTCAGACAAGCCCCTCCCTAGTTCACACAAAGATACAAGTGAGGAAGGGGGAAGCACATTCAGACTTGCAAAATTCTGTTACTGTTAACTGTTACAATAAAAGTAGTCCTGAACTATATGGCATGGGTTCCATAGCCTGGTCTATCTTGTAGGGCTGACAGTTATAATTTTGACCCATTTACCCATGAAAATATTACTTTATGAGTAATGTAATCCCAGGTTAAAAGTAGCATCTAAATCTGTTCTTGGGGTTAAGTGGGCTTCTGACAACATTAGTACTTTGGATCAACTTAGTTCTGAGGAAGCCATTTTAAAAACGTTTGCAGAATTTAAAAATGAGTTTGATTTACCACAGACTACTTCTTCGCAGATTATTCAAATTGAACATTTGTTACTCAGTTTCTTTAGTTCAGATGCTACTGTTACTTCTAAACAATAAAAGTTCGATGAATGCACTGTGGCCCCTAAGCTAGTAATCCCTTTTGAAAATAGGGAATAAGTATAGTAAGTATGTACAATTTCTCGAATATAAGAAGATTGAATGTCCTGTCTTGGTAAACCAATGATGAGGTACTTTAAATGATGTAAAATTAGTTTCCTACAATCTTAAAATGAAGCTAGTACAACCATAAAATTAGTTTTGTATATACTGTATGCCTCTAGTAAATATTTAATAAGGGTTGATTACAATCACTTTGCTGTTGGAAGTGCAACTTAGGAACTGGAGTTTTAACTCATGTGATTTGGTCTTATCTGATTATTGTAACATTTGACAACAACAGGATTATTAATATGACTTTGGATCAACTGCTATGTTAAAGATGCTATATGCCCATTATTTGGAATTTATTGAGCTACTAAGAAGTATGGACTATTCACATAAGGGGGTTGGCTAAAAGAATGACTACACGATTGTAGAAGGAGAATATACATTTGATTTGCAATAATGCATTGTTGATATGCATTATGTATCAACATTTGATTTCTGGTTCTTTGGGCAATAGTTTATATTCGTTTATATAAATTTATAGAAAAAACTCAAAAAATACAACTAGGAAATTAATATAAATAATAACTGTTATTATAAATAATTAATTATGATAGAGATTATTTCAAAATAGTCGTAGAAAATGATGGTGAGAAAGTAGGAAGTCCTGTTTGTCGTTTTTTGTTGCTTTTTTTTTCTTCCTTTTTTGGGGGTAGAAAGTAAAGGGGGATTAGGGGGATTAGGTAGTAGAGAAGGTAAGAGTAGGTAGAGGAGTGGGAGAAGAGAGTAGGGTATAAGAAGGTTAAAGGAGAGGAGATTAAGACCGGTTTGGTTTGTATAAGAGGAAGTATGTTTAAAGTAAGAGTTTGAGAAGGTAAGAGAGAGTAAGAAAGTCTAAGTACGAGAGGAGAAATGAAAGGTGGTTGTGAAAGAGGGTGAGGTTGTATTTTATTGTAAAATGTAATTTAAATGTTGTTATTTATGTAATGTTTTGCTTTGTTAGGTTAGATAGTGTTTTTTCTATGTATTATTATTTTATAAAAGAATAAAGTTATATAAATAAATAAAAAGAATGTTGTGGAAATAAATATCACGTTTACAAGAACGATTTCTTGAAATGAGATGCAATCATCATCTCTTTATGTGTAGAAATTAACACAGCTTTTTCAAAGGAAGCATGAGCTGTGGGAGTAGTACTATTACTTTTAGATTTTTTTAGAAGTCACACAATAAGAGAACCAGCCAGGACATCTGTATATGGTTCCGGTATAGACTGAAATCAACAATAGTAAAAGTGGAGTCCTTGGTGCTCTCTGAGCCTTGTTGTTTTCTTGCAGACGTTTCATTGCCAGGCTAGGCAACATCTTCAGTGTGAAAAGGGAGTGGGACTTGCTCTCTGTTTATATACCAGGGCTTGTCCTGCCTGTGTTGGTGGAGGTGTTGTACTTTCCTTGGTAGTTCCTTGATTGGGTTGTTTTTTGCTGCTTGGTTGATTGACTGAGTTATTAGTTCCTTGATTAGGATCTATTGTGTTGTTTGATTGCTCCTCTGGTGATATTCTTGGTGTTAATCTTTGCCTATCTGGTTGTTGATTGCTGGCAAGGAGGTGTTCTGGTCTTCTGGCTTTTCTATTGTCTCTTATGAATGGTATGTAAATGTTGTTTACCTCTATGTGTCTGTTGATGGCTGCTTTGTCTGAGTGCCAAGCTTCCAGGAATTCTCTAGCATTTTTGGATTTGGCTTGGTTTAAGATGCTCACAGTTTCCCAGTTGAAAAATGGATACCCACGCAACTTTATCAAAAAGTGCCTGACAACTCAACCCACCACAGCAAAACCAACAGAAGCTATGAAAAGGATTACACTGCCATACATCAGAAACATCTCAAAAACTACCAATAGACTGTTACAACCACATGGCATCACCGTAGCACACAAACCAACCAAAACCCTTCAGAGCATCGTAAGTAAACCAAAAGACCCAGTAGCCCAAGAAGAAAAAACAGGAGTTATCTACAACATACAGTGTAAGGACTGTAACAACCACTATGTAGGACAGACTGGCAGAAGACTAGCAGAACACATCCACGAACACCAACTAGCAGTCAGAAGACATGATGAAAACTCCTTAATCTCACAACACATGGACAGACTTAACCATACTTTCAACTGGGAGTCCCACTCCCTTTTCGCACTGAAGATGTTGCCTAGCCTGGCAATGAAACGTCTGCAAGAAAACAACAAGGCTCAGAGAGCACCAAGGACTCCACAGTTCAACCCTGAGCTACAAATATTCTCTTCAATTAATAGTTAAAAGTGTTTTTTTAGGCCTCTTTTAGCAATTCAAGAACATCACACAGCAGCACGAGTGGGGTGTGACACCCCCCCCAAAAAAAAGACAAAGTAAAAACCAAAGCAGAAGAGATTAAAGGTTCCTAAAGAGGTGGTAACACTGTTGAATCCTGGAACAAGTAGAAGCAGTTTTGATCATATGTTTGCCACAAGTTATACACCCAAAGAAGTTAAACAAAAAGGAGAAATTGCCCTCAATGTAGCTGGGAAGGCAGTAGTTGATGTTTTTAATGGCATGTAATCTAATCAAGAAAGGAAAAAGAATGGAACTGTCTAACAAAATATTGCAGAATATTGCATCCCAAAACCAAAGGAGACATTTGAGAGATTTAAGTTTCATAGAAGACTTCAAAAAGGATATGAATCTTTTGAAGAGTTCCTCAGTGACTTAAAGCAGCTAAGCCTGAATTGTAATTCTGGATACTTCATTGAATCCCTGATAAAAAGATGGTTGTGCAGACCCAAAATTGTAGGTTGTACAGATCCAAAATTGTAAAAATCACTTTTTGAGGATATTGATTTCACTCGGGACAAAGTAGTGCAGTTGAAACTGCCACTATAGATAATGTGTACAGCAAGCAATACAGTCAGCATGGTGGAGTTAAGAAACCAACCAACCATGGAGTTTGTTCCAACTCTCTCCCTCAGGGCAACCCTAAAGAGCTTAGAGATCTTTACCTGCACAAAATATGGCATCCTCCATCAGAACAGCCAGTGTCCTGCACTTGGAAAGCAGTGTAATGCATGCAAACAATTTAATTATTTTGCAAGAACCTCCATTCAGGAGCAGCCTGCATTTAGGGGAAAACCAAGTAAACAAATGCAATTTTACAAAATGAAGCAGATGATGATTGTGCAGAGGTGGAACTGTGGATGTTGGGCTGGAGGAAGGCTGGACTATTGCCCTAACTAGAAACTAATGGCAGGTAGGTTACTTATGCTGTAAAAGAATCCTGGAGCACAAGCAAATATGCTTCCTAAATTTACAGATGAGCAGTTACTTTAGCCACCACAGTGTCTCTTGGGTAAACGTGTTTGATTACAAGTTTATAATGGCCAGGCGATCCCCACTAAAGGGTAGTTTGGTAGTTGAAAGTACCATCAGAGATCTGCCAGTGGTGCTTACTGTTGCTGTAGCCAAGAGCCTACTGTCCATATTTTGGATTCAAACATCTCTCAGCCTTATTTAAAGGGTCCATACGGGTTTAAAATGGGATGATGTAGAATTTAAATTGAGATGAAATCCTACATTAGTTTAACCACTCCATTCATCTGATGAAGTGAGCTGTAGCTCACAAAAGCTTATACCTTTTATTAAAATGTGCTAGTTGAAAAGGTGCCACCAGACCTTTTGACTACCACTGACTAACATGTTTCTCCTCTTACAATGTTAATAATGGTAGATTATTTTTCTCATTAGCTGGAAATTGCTTTCTTAGACTATGGTGTTAAGATTGCAAAACAATTACTGAAAAAAGCCTCTGCTTTTGAGGGTGATCCCCTTCTGGCTCTTCTGGCTCATTTGGCTTGTGGTTTGTCCCCTGCTAAGATTTTTTTTGGCAGAAAACTGAATTCTTTTATCCAGGTTGCTACAACCTATTGCTATCCACAGTATTGCACTCACCCAATGAAAGTGGCCCCCTAAGTAAAACTTTTATTGAAATCAAGGCTCCAGGGCTTTACCACATTTGAATCCTAATGCTCATGTCACCACTTGGGCTATGTCAGCCCAAGTGACTGGTGAAACAGGTCCCCACTCATTTAAGATGGTGAGTCTTATAGGTGTTCTTCCAGGTATAACTGATGGACTGGCAGCTTTGGAGCAGAAGGGGCTGAGAAAAGGAAAGGAAACTGTAAATGAAGCACCTTCAGAAAGTATTGTAGAGGTCAGTGGGGAATCACAAAATAACCTCAGGGCCATGGAAGAACACTAGCAAAATGACTCAGTTAATACTATTGAGGAACCAATAATAATCACCATGTGCAAATCAGTATCAAATCAAATCAATGAATGTGCAGAGCTTCACTGAACAAAGCTGGTGATACCTTGAAGGATATAGTACTTTTTTATTTTGTTAAAATCAGGAGGAGGAGGAGCACTATTGCTTTTGGATTACTACCACACACTCTACATGGGGCTGCCCTTGAAGAGTATTCAGAAGCTTCAGCTGTGCAAAATGTGGCAGCATGTGCAGTTATGGGGGCTGTCATTTAGCACATGTGACACCCCTGCTCCGTGAGCTGCATTGGCTACCAGTATAAAGGTAAAGGTTCCCCACGCACATTTGTGCAGTCGTGTTCGACTCTAGGGGCCAGTGCTCATCTCCGTTTGTTAGCCGAAGAGCCAGCATTGTCCGAAGATGCTTCCACGGTCATGTGGCCGGCATGACGCACGCAGAACGCTGTTACCATCCCACCAAAGTGGTACCTATTCATCTACTCGAATTGCTAGGTTGGCAAGAGCTGGGGCGAGTGCGGGAGCTCACTCCGTCACGCGGGGCTAGGGATTCGAATGTCCGAACTTGGGATCTTCCGATCGACAAGCCTGGTGTCTTACCCGCTGAGCCACCAAGCCCCTGGCTACCAGTATGCTTCCAGGTAAAATTCAAGGTGGTGGTGGTGAACTTTACAGCCCTTCATGGCTTGGGGCCAGGTTACTTACAGGACCATCTCTCCCTGTTTGTATCTACCCATCCTGTGAGATCCAGCAGGAGAGGCATGCTTTGGGTTCCATCTGTGAGGGAGTGCCATTTGGCAGGACCCAGAAACAGAGCCTGTTCTGTCATGGTGTCCGCCCTCTGGAGCATCATCCCCCCAGAGATCAGTCTTGTCCTGACCCCGCTGGCTTTTCACAAGACCTGGTTTTGGAATTGAGCCTGGGGATGGTGTGGATGAGCCCATTTCTTGGCTGTGTTGATTGGGATGATTGTTAGTGCTTTTGCTTGGCTGCTATTTTATGTCATTTATAGTTCTGTTAATTGCTTTTATTGTTTTTAATTGTTGGCTGCCAAGAGTCATGTACTTGAGATGGGCAGCTACATACATACATACATACATACATACATACATACATACATACATAAAATATTCTTTGGATGTCATGTGACCAGAGAATTGGTTTGGGATTGGTTAGCAAAGCAGCAGTTAGTGCTGACTGCTCTACAGGCTTAGAAATTAAATCAACAATAATAAAACAATCCTTAGCCTCAGGGTCTCTTTCTCTTATCAGGTAAAGAACATGACACAGACAGGGAAGACTAAAATTGAAATCAGTCTCTAGATTCCATTCAGGATGGTCAAATTTTTCTATATCCTCAGGGAACCCAAAGTAAGACTGACCTATACAAAAACAAACAGCTGAAATCTTTGACCTTTCCTCTTTTCTTTGTTGATATTCAAAACATACTGGGTAGGAGTGATTTTAATGTTCTGCAAAAATGTCACAGCAGAGTAAGGGATTGCTATTTCCCATAGTAGACTTCCTGAATTCAATGACATAAGTATAAAATAAGTGCTATCATGAGGTATGACTTATAATAGAATCTGATCTTATCTAATTTATATCAATTGTCTTCAGGGACTTAAACTGCCAAATTAATGCATGGACAACTAGAAATGGTCCTAGAACCTGGTATTCCAGTAGAGCTAAAAAAAAAAAGAACTGGTGATCATTTCTCTGAAGAAACCTATCACCACAGATAATACAACTAATTATAATTGAACTGATGTCTCATTAAATATATAAAAAGGCAAAATTGCAAAAACTCACATAAACATATCAAATCCAGAAAAATATGTACAGTTGCAATTGAAATTATTCAACCCCCATTGCAAATCAGGTTTATTGTCAAAATTTACAGACTTTCAGCTGTTTGCAATGAAGAAATCAAACAAAAGCAATTGAAATAGCTCAACACAACAAATGCTTCAAGTGGTTTCCCCAAATTCAACTGAAAATGCAACTTACAATGACTTCTCCAGTCTCAAAATTATTCAAACCCCTGAATAGAATCCGACACAACAGCACACATACTGTACAGTATGCAAGGGCTTCATTAGTTGCACCAGGTGTGCTTGAGCTGGATCACATGAAATACCTCAACTGGCTAGGGGTTTGTTGAGTGTCACGTTTGACTGCATGTTAGAAATATGGCTAAGTCAAAAGAATGGTCCAAAAAGGTAAGAGAAGATATTATTGCCCTTCACAAACAAGGAACAGGATACAAAAAGATAGCGAAGGCACTGAATGTACCTAGAGCAGAGCTTTCCAAACTTTTCATGTTGGTGACACACTTTTTAGACATGCATCCTTTCGCGACACACTCTTACAGCAGGGCACAAGGCAGGCACTAGGACCTGCATGGAATCACAGCAGGTTTGGAGGCAGCGAGGCACAAGGCAGGCACTAAGACCTGTGCGGAATCCTGACAGGGCTCAGAGGCAGCAGCAGCCGCGACACACGCAGACACTGCAGCCGACACACTAACGTGTCGCGACACACAGTTTGGAAAGCTCTGACCTAGAGACACCGTTGGAAGCATAGTTCACAAGTTCGAAGTTAAAGGAACAGTGGTTATACTACCTGGACGGGGCAGAAAAAGGAAGCTGTCAATGGCTGCAACCAGATTTCTGAGAAGGCAGGTTGAGAGAAACCCTCGAGTGACTGCAAAAGACCTGCAGCAAGACTTGGTGGCAACAGGCATTGAGGTTTCAGTGAGCACAGTAAGGCACATACTAAACAGAGGTTTCCATGCCAGAACTCCAAGACGTACACCACTACTGACCCAAAAGGACAAGAACAGTTGGCTCCGCTATGCTCACAATCATATAAATAAGCCACAGAAGTTTTGGGATTCTGTTCTGTGGAGTGGTGAAACAAAACTGGAACTTTTCGGCCCGATGGATCAGCGGTATGTCTGGAGGAAGAAGAATGAAGCATACGCTGAAAAGAACACTCTGCCTACAGTTAAGCATGGTGGTGGCTCGGTGATGCTCTGGGGGTGCTTTGCATCCTCTGGCACTGGAAACCTGCAGTGTGTGGAAGGCAAGATGGATTCATTGAAGTATCAGGAAATCCTAGGAGAAAACGTCATGCTGTCTGTAAGGAAGCTGACGCTTGGGCGTCATTGAACCTTCCAGCAGGACAATGATCCCAAGCATACCTCAAATTCCACTAAGGCTTGGATGCAGTAGTAGTCTTGGAAGACTCTACAGTGGCCATCACAGTCACCTGACTTGAACCCCCTAGAAAATCTCTGGTGGGATGTGAAGAAGGCGGTTGCAGCATGCAAACCCAAGAATATTACTGAACTGGAGGCCATTGCTCATGAAGAATGGGCTAGGATTCCTCAGGAATGCTGCCAGAAGCTGGTGTCTGGCTATGCATCTCCTTTGCAGCAGGTCATAACAGCAAAAGGGTGCTGAGTACTGAAGATGCTTGCCATGAAGGGGTTGAATAATTTTGAGACTGGAGAAGTCATTGTAAGTTGCATTTTCAGTTGAATTTGGGGAAACCACTTGAAGCATTTGTTGTGTTGAGCTATTTCAATTGCTTTTGTTTGATTTCTTCATTGCAAACAGCTGAAAGTCTGTAAATTTTGACAATAAACCTGATTTGCAATGGGGGTTGAATAATTTCGATTGCAACTGTATATAGTGAGAAAATAAAAACCAAGTCCTACACTTTTCTAGATAACGTCAATTCTCTTTCATATCATTCTTAGGTATGTTTTATGAAATACTTTCAGTATTTCAGACAGCATATTGTAACAATGCAGAAGCCACATAGGTTAAACATAAAACAGAACAGCAGAAAGCTACCTTCACATTTTGAAAAAGTATAATAAAAGCAAGCCCAAAATGTCTTAAAAATGTATAAAGCTGAAATATTTATCCTCACATAAGCTTGCATGGATTGCAGTCCATTTCATAGTAGGAGTAAGGCTAACTTTTGATTAGAGCTCTTTAAAAATAACAATCCATCTTTCCCTCTTTTTTCCTCCATCTCCTATCAAATGCCTGAGCTACCTATCCCCACCTTCAAGTAATCCAGACACAGGCCATTCCAAGTGAAATAAACAATACTTCATCGTTATAGTAGCATGCCTGCTCAATGAGATCAGCCAAATTATAGAATGTAAATAAAGAGCGAGAACTGATAGCTAATTTGCTTTCTTTCTATCAACTGAAAGCCAAGTATTCTGTAAATGCTTTCTTTCCCCTTTAATAGAATAAAGCATATGCAACTGAACTACTGTATTGATATTTTCTAAAAACAAGTATTAATTCCTTAAATGATCTTTGTAAAATCTTTTTGCATTAAAATGCAAAGGCCATTTTAGTGTGAGTCTTTAGTGTGAGTCACATGCCATTTTAGTGTGAGTCTTTTTTCTATGCATGCTTGTAGTGTGTATATACAGTGCATTCGGAAAGTATTCAGACCCCCTTCACTTTTTTCAATTTTGTTATGTTGCAGCCTGATACTACAATCGTTCAAATTCATGTTTTGTCACATTAATCTACACTCAGTACTCCATAATGACAAAGTGAAAACAGAATTTCAGAAATGTCTGTAAATTTATCAGAAAGGAGAAACTGAAATACCACATGTACGTAAGTATTCAGACCCTTTACTCAGTACTTTGTTGAAGCACCTTTGACAGCAATTACAGCCTCGAGTCTTTTTCGGTATGACGCGACAAGCTTTGCATACCTGGATTGGGGGATATTCTGCCATTCTTCTGTGCAAATCCTCTCAAGCTCAATCAGGTTGGATGGGGACCGTCGGTGGACAACCATTTTCTGGTATCTCCAGAGATGTTCAATAGAGTTCAAGTTAGGGCTCTGGCTGGGCCACTCTAGGACATTCACAGAGTTGTCCCTAAGCTATTCCTGTGTTGTCTTGGTTGTGTGCTTAGGATCGTTGTCATGTTGGAAGGTGAACCTTCGGCCCAGTCTGAGGTCCTGAGCGCTGTGGGACAGGTTTTCATTGAGGATATCTCTGTACTTTGCTCCATTCAGCTTTCCCTCAACCCTGACCAGTCTCCAGTCCCTGCTGCTGAAAAACACCCCCACAGCATGATGCTGCCACCACCACGCTTCACTGTTGGGATGGTATTGGGCAGGTGATGAACGGTGCCTGGTTTCCTCCAGACATAACGTTTAGAATTGAGGCCAAACAGTTCAATCTTGGTTTCATCAGACCAGAGAATCTTGTTCCTCACAGTCTGAGAGTCCTTCAGGTGCTTTTTTGCAAACTCCAAGTGGGCTTTCATGTGTTTTGCACTGAGGAGAGGCTTCTGTCTAGCCACTCTTCCATAAAGCCCAGATCGGTGGAGGGCTAGTGATGGCTGTCCCTCTGGAACTTTGTCCCATCTCCACACAGGTTCTCTGGAGCTCAGTCAGAGTGACCATCGGGTTCTTGGTCACCTCTCTTACTAAGGCTCTTCTGCCCCGATTGCCCAGTTTGGCCGGGCGACCAGCTCTTGGAAGGGTCCTGGTTGTGCCAAACTCCTTCCATTTGAGAATTATGGAGGCCACTGTGCTCTTGGGAACCTTCAGTGCAGCAGAAATTTTTTTGTAGCCGTCTCCAGTTCTGTGCCTTGCAATAATCCTGTCTCTGAGCTCTGCAGGCAGTTCCTTTGACCTCATGGCTTTTGCTCTGATACAGTATGCATTGTCCGCTGTGAGGCCTTCTATAGAGATGTGTGTGCCTTTCCAAATCATGTCCAATCAATTTAATTTACCACAGGTGGACTCCAATCAAGGTGTAGGAACAGCTCAGCAACGATCAAGAGAAATGGGAGGCACCTGAGCTAAATTTCAAGTGTTGTTGCAAAGGGACTGAATACTTACGTACATGTGGTATTTCAGTTTCTCCTTTTTGATAAATTTACAGACATTTCTGAAATTCTGTTTTCACCTTGTCATTATGGGGTACTGAGTGTAGATTAATGTGACAAAACATGAAGTTGAATGATTGTAGTATCAGGCTGCAACATAACAAAATTGAAAAAAGTGAAGGGGGTCTGAATGCTTTCCGAATGCACTGTATATGTGTGTGCATGTGTATTTTATATTTTAAAAATCCCCCCAAATAAAATGAATATTGAGTATCATATGCTGATTGGCCTGAATTAGTTCTAGTGAGATGATTATTGGAATATTGGTCCTATTATGTAAATTTAGAAGCAATTAGATACTTGGGAAACACTCTTTGAACAATATTATCCTCTCTTTCCTCCGAACAAATCATGGTCAAAATCACAGTGATTTATATATATATGTATCTTGCAAGAGGACTGCCATCTTTACTAGGCTATTTATGGATTCTTCACTGACTTTTTTTACTCAGCTGCAGAGCAAGATGTGAAACACCCACAATATGAGAACAAAAGAAATATCTACCTAACAAATGAAGGGACACGATGCACACTGAATGGAAATGATTTTTGCAAGTATATGTCTATGACATTTGAATGAAATAGTCTAAAAGATCTCCAAGATACTTGACTAGCTAAAAAGCACCATACCTAGTCATGTGCAAGGAGCAATGTAGTACTGTGAGCAATGTAGGAATAGTCAAGCAATATTAAACTGGAAAGAGTTTTAATTATACCAGCCATTTCCAGGTTAAGGGATGTACAAACTCTCTAGCTGAGAACCATATTAACAAATGGAGGGGAATTGAGGGCTGAAATAACTATAGCTATTATGCAAAATGAGCAGGGGCAGATTTTTCTGGAGGCGGCAGGTTTTTTGGGGTGGAGTCTCTCTCTCTTTTAACTGCGATAAGTCTATTTTAAGACTTAAACTACAGTTTTTGTGCATTCCCAGCCTCAAAATGACAGGAAAATGAATAACCTATTTTCAATCTGTCGATTACAAAAACAGAAACAAAAGTGGGGTTTGGAACCCACATGTGACCCATGGAGTGCAGGTGTCCACCCCTGTTCTAAGAGGAAGATGGCCTAGAGCAAATAAGAGCAGATACCGAAAAATGGCACAATTGTTTCCCTAGGAACTGAGGTTCACATAATCTCTTCCTGTTCATACAAATAACTGGGTCACATAACTTTTTAAAAAAATCAATTTTCATCCCACTTCACAGTCAACCATAACCATCAAAACGGCTTGCAATTCATTATCAAGATACAGAAAACATTCAGATGCTAACATTATAAATCAGCACCCACAGATCATTAAGCAGTAAATGCCTTCAAAAAAAGAAAGGTTTTAAACATGTAAGAAAATAATCAGCTGGACTACAGTAGCAGAGGTGCTCCCAAGAGTGGGCAAAATAGGACAAAGGGTTCTTTTTTTGGTTGTCATGAATCACACACATACAAACAGAACATGTTTCTGATAATCCCTCACAGAGTATCTGTTGGGGTTTGTATATACCCAGGAATTTACAGATAGATAAATTATACTGGAGAGGCTTGATGTATCTAGGTGAGAAGTGAAATATTCTGCAAGTCATCCTATTAGCAGCCATTGTTGAAGGTATGATGTGGCAGTAATGACTCATACTTCAGGTGCTATAGTTTAGTTGGGTGTGGCAGATGATGAGAGTGACCTATAACGTGATAGGTCAGTATTTGTATAAAAGAAGAGAAGTTCTTGTGCTCTTTCTTCTCGTTGCTGCATTCCTTCTCGTTGCTGTTATCATTTGTAACTGTGTTGGATGTTACTGGACTGTATTTTGGACTACGTATGTATATAAAGTAAATAGGCTATTTTATCTAATCTCTGCTTGAGTGTCTATTTACTGCATAGAATGTGGATCTCTGGAGTCTTGGAAAAAGGAGCAGGCCGCCCCACGTTGCATGCTCCGACAGGTTTCGGGCCCAGCAGTGGAACGTGTGCAGTTGGATGCTGGCACGGCTGTGAGGACGTTGGAAGCCTATCCAGGAGTCATGTGGATATCTGGGGCGAATTTGGAGCTTTTACAGGTTCCGTGCCTGGCTGTGTATTTCTCCTAGGCCTGTTTGCAGCTGAAGGACGTTCTGATAAAGTCTGTGCTATTTATTCATCGGTGTCTGCCCAGGAGGGGCTGAGGAGCGATGAGCACAGTGAAAATGCAGTCTACTATTGGAGGTGGTTTCCCTCTGGAAAGGCTGAATGACTCCAATTATCTGTCATGGGCGTATAAGATGGAAATGTTTCTTCGCCGTGAAGGTATTTCGGGAGCCGTCCATGATCCACCAGACGAGTTGGATGATAAGGAAGCTATTTTACAGAATGAGAGAGCATTGTCAAGCATAATTTTATGTTTGGAGGACAGTCGATTATGTTATGTACGGGAATTACAGTTAGCTAATGAGTGCTGGGAAGCTGTAAGAAATATATATCTTAGGAGCACACCGATATGTAAGGTCATGTTAACGCGAAGATTGTATCATGCTAGGTTAAGTAGCAGTGGGAATGTCTTTGAGCATTTGCAATACATGACTGGGATGTTCTTAGAATTGGCACAAAGAGGGATGCAATTCACGGACGCGCATAAGGTGTATGTTATTCTCAGTTCACTTAATGAAACGTGGGATAATTTAGCAACCAGTTTCGGGTCATTATCTGAGGAAGATTTGACTGTAAATTATCTGACTGGGAGGCTTCTGGAGGAAGAACAGAGAAGAAAGGCTTACAGCAATAGCACTGTAGATAAGCCACAGCAGAACAAGTCTGTGGGAGAGTGTATTTCTTGTACTAACATTGATAATAAGGTTTTATCTGTTATACGCTGTTTTCGCTGTGGGTCTAAATTGCATTTGCAACGGGACT
This sequence comes from Charina bottae, assembly GCA_023362775.1. Lineage (NCBI taxonomy): Eukaryota > Metazoa > Chordata > Lepidosauria > Squamata > Charinaidae > Charina > Charina bottae. The sequence goes on along the minus strand of JALMGJ010000001.1, from coordinate 164,018,568 downwards.
GTAATGAGAAAAGTAAGGCAAAAGTCACGCCGAGGATTGCCAAGCAACCGAGTGCTGTCCAGCTGTCGGTGATAAATTCTACTGGAAAGAATTTAAAGGAGACGTGGCTTCTGGACAGTGGAGCAAGCAAAAATATTGCCAATGACAGGAAGATGTTTAAAAGGTTTACGCAGGCTGAGCGGAATCATGTTAGCCTGGCAAATGGAACGTTTGCATCTGTTATTGGAAAAGGGTTTGTGTTTGTACCTAGTTTGAATATTGAATTACCTCTGCTATGTGTACCAGACCTAGAGTATAATATCCTGAGTGTTTCTCAGTTAGATAAACAGGGATATGAAGTAAGGTTTGTGAAGGGTGAATGTATTGTTATGAAAAACAATCATGTCTGTGGTAAGGGTGTATTGCAGAACAGTCTGTATGAGATGAAACCCAAGTCAGATGGTGATATAACCCATGATGTAGCAATGATCAACAAACCATACCATGATTCATGTGAACATTTGTGGCATAGACAGTTGGGGCATCCAAGTTTCAAAGTGGCTGAAAAGATGTCTGAAGCAAGTTCTGGAATGGATTTGAAACTGTGCCAAGCTTATCTGGATTGCACGGCATGTAAGGTGTCTAAGTCAAAGATGTATCCTGTAAGCAAATTAAGTGATAGAAAGTCACAGAAATGTTTTGATCATGCTGACCTAATTGGCCCATTACCAGCCACATTAGGTGGTGCTAAATATGTCTTAGTAATTGTTGACGATTTCACTAGATTCGGGTTCTGTTATCTGTTGAAAGCTAAGAGCCAGACATTTGATAAGTTCAGGAATTGGGTGCAGTTTGTAGAACGTAGATATAACACAAAGGTGTGTAGTTTGCAGACTGACCGGGGTACTGAGTTTATGAGTGGCAGTTTTCAGCAATGGCTCAGTAGGAGGGGCATTGCGCACAGAAGAACCAATCCGCATAGTTCAGCTGAGAATGGCGTGGCGGAACAAAGGAATTTAGCGCTACAAACAGTAAAGGATTCACTGTTAGCTGACTCAGGGTTATCTAGAGGATACTGGGGAGAAGCTATACTGACTGCTAATTATAACCGCCCAGGGTCCCTCCTTGTGGGGGAGATGGGCGGGATATAAATGTAATAATAAATAAAATTTAATTAACAGGTTGTGGAGTGTGTCTGTAAATCAAACACCATATTATATTTTGTATGGCAAGAAGCCATCATTAGCTCATTTGAAAGTGTTTGGGTGCACAGCCTGGGTTCACGTGCATAAGGAAGTACGTAGGAAAGGGCCGGCTAAAGCACAGAAAATGGTTTTTGTGGGGCATGAGCCAGGAACCAAGGGATATAGGTTCACTGATGGCAGAAGACTTGTTATTTCATGATCAGCAGGTTTCAGTGAGCATAGCAATTGGCAGAAGTTACACGGAGGGAGTCAGGTTTTTCTTCCTAGTCAGGGACAGTTCGAGCTATCAGAGCGGCGAGAGTCCAGAGATGTGATTAAGGATGAAGAGGAATTAACTTCTAGTGTGCCAATGAAGCAGGATGCTACTGTATTGCGCAGATCTGAAAGAGTTAACAATGGCATACCACCTCAGTGTTACAAACCAGGTGATGTTAAAGTGTGTTTTGTTAATTATGAACCTTGTAGCTATTCAGAGGCAATGGCGTTGCCACCACAAGAGCAGAAAAAGTGGAAAGCTGCTATGGATGTGGAAATGAATGCCATTAATTCCCATAAGGTGTTTAAATCTACCAGGCTGCCTGAGGGGCATAGAGCAGTAGATTGTAAATGTGGGAGGAAATTTATATGGTAGAAGCTCCGGGTTATGAATTTAATGAGGCAGGTAGAGTGTACAAGTTGTAGAAAGCATTCTATGGACTCAGGCAATCGGCACGTTGCTGGAATCTGTGATTAGATGAAGCATTGCAAAGAATGGGGTTTAAGTGTAGCAAGGCTGACCCATGTCTGTATATAAAGCAATGTAATGATGAACAGGTGTTGCTTTTGATCTTTGTAGACGATTTGTGTTTTATAGCTAAAGATCAAAGGAGGGTAAATGAATTTACTGAACAACTCAAGCAACAATTTGATGTTAAAGATCTGGGAGTGATTAGGAATTACCTAGGGACCTATATGTGTATATGAAGACAGTGAAGCGTGTATACAGATGGCAAACAATGATAGGATCAGAGGAAGGAGCAAACATGTGGATATTAAATATCAAAATGTTAGGAATGCTGTAAAAGAATCTCTGATTAATTTACAATATTGTCCATCTGAGAGTAACGTAGCAGATGTGATGACAAAGCCTCTAAGTGTAGAGAGACATAGGATGTGTGTATCCAATATGTGTATGTCTTCTATATTGTATAAGTGAAATGTAATATCTATTGTAAATTGGAGGGGTGTTGGGGTTTGTATATACCCAGGAATTTACAGATAGATAAATTATACTGGAGAGGCTTGATGTATCTAGGTGAGAAGTGAAATATTCTGCAAGTCATCCTATTAGCAGCCACTGTTGAAGGTATGATGTGGCAGTAATGACTCATACTTCAGGTGCTATAGTTTAGTTGGGTGTGGCAGATGATGAGAGTGACCTATAACGTGATAGGTCAGTATTTGTATAAAAGAAGAGAAGTTCTTGTGTTCTTTCTTCTCGTTGCTGTATTCCTTCTCGTTGCTGTATTCCTTCTTGTTGCTGTTATCATTTGTAACTGTGTTGGATGTTACTGGACTGTATTTTGGACTACATATGTATATAAAGTAAATAGGCTATTTTATCTAATCTCTGCTTGAGTGTCTATTTACTGCATAGAACGTGATTCTCTGGAGTCTTGGAAAAAGGAGCAGGCCGCCCCACGTTGCATGCTCTGACAGTATCCACTAGAGGACACACAAGTCCATGGTCCAGTCTATGTAGAACTGTAAAATGTTATGAGTAGCACTTAATCACTGCTGCTGTACAACAAATAAATGTTCTAAAGCTTTAATCATCTGCCTTTTTCCTTTCAATGAAAATAAGGAATCTTTTTTGATAGGTCTTTCAATATAAATTATTGAAAGAAATGCTTTGTCATAATGGTTCTGATATTAGTAACTGAAGTATTTAGCACTCTTGGTATGTTTTATATGAACTGTAATTGAGTTAGTATACTTTGATATATTATTATATTTGAACTATTTATTGTGTTAAGGCAATCTATTTGTGCAAAATGCAATAAATTGTCCAATACTGTGAAACGAAAGGTTTAAGAATGAGCACAAAATTGATGGCTTCTCCTGCTCACCAGCTTTAGTAAACAGGTTTCCTATGGTTCTTTTTAATTTCACAGGAAAGTGAAACAACTAGTGAAAACAGATCTCAGCAGAACAAGGAGGACACAAACCTGTTTGACACCACAATTTGCTGGCAAAGGCAAACTATGCATTATGCAAAGCATAGTTACCATTTTCAGACAAAACTGGAAACTGTGATTTACCATCACATGGGCTCAGTAGTTTCTAATCTCTTTATGTGATGGGATGCTAAAATATAGCTCTGTTTTATTCATGAACGAAACTTTCAGTACATGCCATGGACACTCATCCAAAATGGCTGTCATAGTGGCTGCGGTCGCTCATGAAACATTTGTGAAGATCAAACAAATTGCTAGAAGAACATACTTTAACTAGAAAGCCAAATTGGGCCTCAACCCCCCCCCCCCTTTTTGTGTGTGTGTGTGTGCCTTCTAGTCAGTTTTTGACTCCTGGTGACTGCCTGGACAAGTCCCTGCAGTTTTATTGGCAAGGTTTTTCGGAAGTGGTTTGCCATTGCCTGCTTCCTAGGGCTGAGAGTGAGTGGCCCAAGGTCACCTAGCTGGCTTCGTGCCTAAGATGGGGGACTAGAACTCATGGTCTCCCGGTTTCTAGCCTGATGCTTTAACCACTACACCAAACTGGCTCTTCCAAAATAGAAATCCAATTCCAATTCCAAAATAAAAATATATTCTTTTGAACTTATAAAGCTAACAAACTGAATCTCAATGCCAAACCATGTACTTGCCTTCACAAAGCTTAATAAAACATTCATTTCACAGTTGTACACACCACCTTCTAACCTTTTCTGAAGCATTGATCAATCTATCTGTAAGAATCTGATTATATAAAATGTAACACTGAAATAATTCAGTGCTGTATTTTATATAATTATTATGTATTAAATAATTCAACTCTATCATAATCTCTCACCCCTTCTGGGTAGCTGAATATGCTTCAAAACAATGCCCTTGGTTGAAGCCATTATCCACCATTGTTATTTTCAAAGAATGCTGTGAAACTCACATGAAACCAGAAGGTGTTACTTGCAATAAAGGTAGTACAGGATACTGTTAAAAATAAAATTTAAAAATGTAAAGAAAAATGAAGAAAAAGAAGCAGAATCTGCCAGTGAATATCATGCAGAGCTTCCCACACTGAGATACAGAAGTTGTTATATTAATATCTAATGAATATGATAACCAATTATACCACAGGATGGTTATTTGCGGAACCGCCTGTCCCTAAGAATATCTGCCCGTCCCACTAGATCAGACAGGGTGGGCACACTCCAGATCCCCTCCCTGAAATCTTGCCATCTAGTGGGACCTTGGAAGCATGCCTTTTCCGTGGCTGCCCCTACCTTGTGGAACATCCTCCCAACAGCGATTCGACAGGCCCCCCACCCTTTTAGCCTTTTGGAAGGCCATCAAGACCTGGCTTTTTACCCAGCCACTGGGATAGGATTGTATAGGTAGAAAGTATGGAAGGGGGGCAACTGAGCATGCTCTGGGGCATCCCAAGGAGACAATTAAGGTGCAGGATTTTTTAAATTGTTTTATTGTTTTACTGTTTCATGATTATTTTAGAGTCATTGGTTTTGTTGTTGTTGTGAGCTACCCAGAGCTGCTTAAGATGGATGGCCATATAAATCAAATCAAATCAAATCAAATCAAATCAAATCAAATCAAATCAAATCAAATCAAATCAAATCAAATCAAAATAAAATAAAATAAAATAAAATAAAATAATAAAATAAATAAAATAAAATAAAATAAAATAATAAAATAATAAAATAATAAAATAAAATAAAATAAAATAAAATAAAATAAAATAAAATAAAATAAAATAATAAAATAAAATAAAATAAAATAAAATAAAATAAAATAAAATAAATAATAATAAAAAATAAAAAATAAACTCCAAGGTCGATTTTCACATTAAAATAATTCCAGTCTCCCAGAGATCTGTTAAAACTCAATACATTTTTATTCCTCCTTACTGATGTATTTGAGTTCTAGTCATAGCAATTTTAAACTTGGGTATAAAAAAAATTAAATAGAAGTCCCGTGACATGTATCCCTTGAATATAGATGGTAAGACTTTGGTTATATAAGGATCCACATTTAGATAATTAATGTTTTGAATGGTAAATAAGATTTTAATTTTGCAAGAGCAAGCTGTAGACACACACAAAATAATATTTTCAAACAGAACACTAAGTTTGTCAATGTCCATTAAAAATGCATCAGAAAATATTTTTTGTTGTTGTATTTAACAAAGGTGTGATGGCTACATGATAACAGATTTAACAGAAAGCACTTTTCTCAGCTAATACTTATTTGGCATGTGAAACTTTGTGGGACTAATCTATGAGGAATTCTAAGGAAGACTGCATTACAGTGCTTCCTGCAATATAAAGGGCCCTGGCTGGCATCTTAACGTTTTCATACTGGGAAGGCTTTTGACAAAGTGGTATTTCTTGAATCCTTGCTGAAGAGTAAATGAAAACAAGGGACTGCATGCTAAATAGAAAAATAAAAGTAAAGCAGCTAAGATGGAGGTCGGCAATCCACGGTGTACAGTCCCCACATGGTCCCCAGCACCCTCTTCGTACTCCCAATCATTTTTCCAAACTTTGGCACTAAAATTAATTTTAGTGCTATAACATGGGGGCACTGGTGGGGGTTGGGGTGAATATGTTGACTTCCTTCCATAAACTTCCTACTCTCATTCCCATTCTTAAAAACCCACAATCCCTCCCTGCAAAACAGTCTGAAAAAAAAATTGCCGCCTCTTCATCTGGCAAAACCATAGCATCACAAAATGGCCTGATCTGACCCCCTGGAAGCCTGGAAGTCTGCACTGCACAAGCTACAGTACACTCCAAACATTGCCCATCTCTGAAGAGTCATTGGAACCATTTTGTCTTGTACATGTTGCACGGTAAAGTTCTTTATGAAAATACAAATAAAGAATTACACAGTGCATTATAAACATTGCAAACAATAAACTCTAAGAGAAATTATACTAAAATAATGCTAAAGTACTGCTGTCTATATTATTATTTGAGTGAGTTGGTAGATTTTTAAACTGCCACAATCATATGAATCTTGGTAGAGTACAAAAAATAAACATAACATCCATGATACACTTAGTCAAAAAAAATATGATACAATAATTAAAAAAAATCAAAACCTAACTGGAGCAATATAACCATTTCTCACTAGTTAAGAGATCTCCTTTCATAGGAAATCCTACGAAAAAGCTCATATTACCTCTCTTCTGGAAAATCAACAATATCAGGGAAAGTGTAGCTTCCAGTAGAAGACTATTCCATAGTAATACAGGTAGTCCTCGTTTAACAACCATTAATTTAGTGACGGTTCAGAGTTACAATGGTGTGGAAAAATCTGACTTACAACCAATCCTCGCACTTACGACTATCACAGCGTCCCTGCAGTCACATGATCACAATTTGGGAGCTTGGCAACCAGTTCAGATTTATGACCATCACAGTGTCCCATGGTCATGTGATCACCATTTTTTACCTTCCCGGCTGTCCTGACTTCGAGTGAAGGAAAACACGCTGAGACTTGGTGTACAGGCTCTAGTGTTTTATTGTTCTACTCTGCTAGACAGAATCCAGCTAAACTAAAATGAACTAGTAATGCTCAGAGAAAGGACCCAAGAAATCAGGGCGGGGCCTTCTTTAGCCTCTTGGGAGGAAAGCAAAGCGATTCAGTACAACGCATGCGTTTCTCCCCCTGGAGGGAGCCCCCTCCTTCTTCACCAGTTATCTCCCTGACCCTGGCTGGCTTCTGGCAGGGAAAACCAATGGAAACATGTGATTCGCTTAACAACCATGTGGTTCACTTAATGCCTGCAGTGATTTGCTAAACGACCACAGGGGAGGTCGTAAAATTGGGTAAGATTCGCTTAATGACCGCTTCGCTTAGCAACTGAAATTCTGGTCCCAATTGTGGTCGTTAAGCGAGGACTACCTGTATGTATACATATGTAATATTATATATAAAATATTCTAATATAATATATAATATTAATAATCTGTCTATCTCATAGTAATGAGTCGCTAGGAACATATGGATTGCCGTGAATTCTCTACTATTGCCTATTATGGCATTCTGGGATGCTAGAGGGATCCTCAAGGAATCACCCCTCCAGACTGGAAAATGTCCCCATCCTAATTAAAGAACATACATTGAACAGCCACAGAATGCTTGAACGAACATCTTGAACAAATTTTCTTTGTCACTGAAAATTAACCAAGAATAACAGCTAATAACTTTACCAGAAAACAGAAAACTATGGAACATAGTTGGTAGTACAGGGTACAAAAAGTAGAGAGCAATGTGCAGATTTCTTAGAGTAGATCCTTGTACAATCACAGACTACAATCTAACTTCTGAAGAATGAACATTAGGAAACTAGCAATAACTCAGTGTTAAATAATAGAGCAACCATGCAATAGAAAGAAGGGTGCATTTTAAGAAATAAAAATTAAAGTAATTAATGAATGAAGATAACTATAAATAAAATTGCATGCAAAAGTTTACATACTCTGATCAAACTGTATGTTTCAATGCATCCCTAAGTGAATAAATGTTGACACGACCTCCAAATGATAAAAAGTTAAACATCACATCTTTCTGCACATTTTATTTTTATCTTTACAGGTAGTCCTCGGTTAACAACTGCCCTGTTTAGCAATCATTCAAACTTATGACAGCACTGAAAAAGTAGGTTTATGACCAGTCCTTACGATGGTCACAGCATCCCTGCGGTCACATTATCGCGATTCGGGCACTTGGCAACTGGCGCACATTTACAATGGTTGTAGCATCCCACGGTCACGTGACTGCCATTTGCAACCTTCACAGCTGGCTTCTGACAAGCAAAGTCAATGGGGAAGCCAGCAGTAAGTCGCACATTGTGGTCACGTGATGTCGTGCTTAACAACTGTAGATGATTCACTTAACGACCACAGAACTGACATTGTAAGTTGGGTGCGGCCACATGTTTCACTGAACAATCATGTTGCTTAGCAACAGAGTTGCCGGTCGTTAAGTGAGGACTACCTGTATTTTTTACAACTCAAAGAGGTGCAACATTGAATGCATACTTAGTATTTAAGCACTTGTTCACATATTCAAAATAAGAAAACAGTGAATATGGCAGGTTGTAATGGGAAGTAGGAATAACCTTGAGAAACATGATGTGTAATTTGAGAAAGCATTTCAGACATGACCCTCCCTTGTTCTCATGAAAATAAAGGGAGGGTGGGTGGAAGCTCATTCTGACTTGCAAGATTCTGTTACTATAACCCAGAGCTTTCCAAACTGTGTGTTGGGACACGTTAGTGTGTCGGCTGCAGTGTTTGGGTGTGTCGCGGCTGTTGCTGCCTCCGAGCCCTGCCAGGATTCCACGCAGGTCCTGGTGCCTGCCCTGTGCTTTGCTGCCTCCAAACCTGCCATGATTCCGCGCAGGTCCTAGTGCCTGCCTTGTGCCCTGCTGTAAGAGTGTGTCGTGAAATGATGCCCTGCTGTAAGAGTGTGTCGCGAAATTATGCATGTCTAAAAAGTGTGTCACCAACATGAAAAGTTTGGAAAGCTCTGCTATAACCTTATAATAAAAGTAGCATTCAGATTCATAACTCTGGTATCCTAGTCTGGTCTACCTTGAAGAGCTGACACAGGTCCAGAAGTTTTGATACCTTCTAGTTGAATTAGAACTACTAGCTACTTAAAAACAAACCTGTCTCTAAACTTGTTAATAAGATGCCAAAAGATAAGGCTCCAAAAGCTGATTGACTTGTTAGTCTGCAACTCCAAAAGTGAATTAATACTCTCATCCTTCTTATCTCAGGCTGCGATTGTTGTTCTCTCTAATCCAGAAGAGACTGTATGGTGGTTTCGTGGCAGTAACCTATGCATAGGGAAGATTCTACTCTTAAGAAATTATATACAGCAGAAGTAGTTCTGTGAGCTTGGACCAGCACTGAAGAAGACAGAAAGATGGAGGAGGAAATGGGAAAACAATAGTGAAAGTCTATTATATTGGTTATGTGGAACTTTGGGTTTGGTGGAGTTGGAAGAAAGGAAGGATTGCACTGCAGGTGAGAGATGGAAGGGTAGGATAAGTTTCTGGGGTGAGAGAATAAGTTCAAGCCTGTGAGAGCAGGACCGAGCAGGACCAAGGAAGGGGAGGAATAGGTTATGGGCTGATTGGAAAGTGGATTTGACATTAAGCCATCAAATAACTCATTCAAATACAGCCCCTTGGTGGGTTGGAGTAAGAGAGGGGTGGTGTATTACATTGCAGAATGGAGTTCTTTCAGAAGAGTAGTGGGCTGTGGATGGATAGAGGTTGATAAGGAATGAAGAGCAGAGTAGTTACAGAGGTAAATACGATGGAAGGCTAGGGATGAGCCACTCTTGAGGAAGGGGGATTGGGTGCTTGACACCAATCTCTACTTCCTGTCCTTTGTCCTCATTCTGGGAATCAGGCTACCAGATCTTTAGGTGTCCTGGTCTCTGGCTGTTGCTATTGAATGTCAGGTGCATTCTGTGTTCACAGGAGAGGAGAGCTTGGTATTGATGAAATGTGAGGTCTTGTTTGAGAAATTGGGCACTAGGCGCAAGTTGGGACTACTGCTGATGTACAGGGGTATCCCTTGTTGCCCAGGGATACCCCTGCCTGGGCTGCTTGACCTCAACTCTGGGTTGGCAAGAGATCTCCAGGTTTATGGCACTAAGGGACTTTGACTTGCCTTCCTTGGAGGAGGTATCTGAGCTAGCCCAAGAATTCACGGCCCCTCTGCCAAACATGGACCTGGCTTTGGGTTGCTGAGGTAGATGCAGTGTGATTTGCAAAAATATCTGTGATGAGTTTGAACCAATTACTCCTAAGGAAGAGGATGGGGTTCTGGACAACATTAACACAATTATCTATAGTCTGACTCCATGCCCTTCCTGGTTATCAAAAACTTCCAGGAAGGTGACAGGAGGCTGGTTTAGGACAGTGGTGAATGCATCCCTTGGTGAGAGGACAGTGCAGAGTTTGGAGAGTTCTACGCAGAGTTCTGCAGAGTTCTGTGCAGACTTCGGAGAGCTTCCCCCCCTTCTCCGAAGGCTCTGAGAAGAGAGCGCAGCTTGCTGGCACTTCCTGTCTGCTGTGGCTTGCTGAGACAGCTGCGGCTTCCAGGGGCAGCTGCGGCTTTGCAGTGCACTGCGGATCTAGGGCTTCTTGCAGCCCTCAGAGCCGCGTGGTTCTGGGGCTGCTTGCTGCCCTGTAAGGCAGGGTGGAGAGGGCCAAAATGGCATAGATGGCAGGGAGTTGGGGGTGGGGGGAGTTGAAGCGCCCCTGTGGGCAGGCTGCCAAGCACCCAAATTTTGATCATGTGACCGCAGGGGCACTGCAACGGCCGTAACTTTGGGTACTGATCGTAAGTCACTTTTTTCAGCGTGCTCGTAACTTTGAACGGTCACTGAATGAATGATTGTAAGTCGAGGACTACCTGTAATGGCAAATTAGATTTAGTTCCTAGGGATTTATTATTTGAAAGCGAAAAAAATAAAACATAAACTGGTGTTACTTTATAATCATATGGGCTGTTGAAAACACATTGCCTAAAAGCTGACTCTATTCCCTTTGTCATCACTTTGGTTTTTTTTAGAAAAGTGGAAGTTAAACAAACAACAGAGAAACATTGATTGATAATTCTAAATGAAGTGACTTTTCCAGCATCAGATTCAGTTTTCAGAAAACCTGTTTGCTTACCATCACAGTTAAGGCTATCTTGGGTTGCAGTGCCAGCTCAAGGGCATATGGCACCCCTAGGCCACTGACTGATGGTGCCACCTCCTGCCAATGTGAAGAGTTGCATTTTTAGAATGATTTAGGAGAGGCAACATTGATGCTCCCTAAGCTTTGGTGCCCTGGGCCAGTGCCTACTCAGTCTGTGCCTACAGCTGACCCTGTTAGGTTGGTTCAAACTCCACAATGATAACATTGCCACCCATTAGTACAGGGATGGCTCCATTATACTTTGGGGTTATATGGCAACGAGAGGCATGGGAAATACTGTGCAGGTGGAAGGCAGAAGGAATTAAATTAAATATCAACGTATCTAAGAAGCTAATGTCCCTAGAAATTGAAACTGAAAATAAGTTGGATCATTCAGCAAGACAACAATCTGAAGCATATTTCCATATCAACCATGAAGCAATTACAGGTTTGAAAGAAAAAAAAGTTTGAAATGGTTTTCACAGTCCCTAGACATGAATATTATGAAAAATCTATGTCAGATCTCAAACATGCCATGTATGAAAGAAGATTTAAGAATATTTCTAAGCTAGAAGAGTTCACTATAGGAAAAAAAAAATCCAAAAGCAAAACTTGAAAGACTTAGCAGGCTACTCTTGGCTGGAAACATATGGAGGCTGTTATTTCTGCCAAAGGAGGTACAGCAAAGTACAAACTGAAAAGGTATCCAAACTTCTGTATTTGACATATTCACTGCTTTCTTGTAAACAACTGCACCTAAATAATAAGTATGTGCAGAAATCAAGCTTTATTCCATGTGGAGGTTGTGTCAGTGCACTCAAGGATTCACTGAAACATAAAATTTGAACAGGGGTGCCAAATGTTACATGCAACTATATACCAGTATAGCAAGGCTTTCCAAAGTTTTTCCTGCGGCGACACACCAACCGGTGTTGGTGTGTCACCGCGGGAAAACCCAGAAGTGCGGCAGTGCACAAAAACCCGGAAGCGCTGCTGCCGCTTCTGGTTTTTTTGCGCTGTAATTGGTGTGTCGCCCCGGGAAAACCCGGAAGCGCTGATGATGATCAGCGCTTCCGGGTTGTGTGGCGACACACCAGACTGCGTGTGGCGACACACTTTTGTGTCGCGACACACAGTTTGGAAAGCTCTGCAGTATAGAATTCAAGATGGGAAACATTGGAATTCAAATATGACTTTCAGGGTTGGATTTAGTTCCTTCAGACACTCCATTTTCTTTCAAAATGCAAGACAATTTCCTATAAAAGTAGCATTTGTAATAATAATTGATAACATTGAAAGGAAAATATTAAATAATGTAATGTTACTGAAAAATCCACTATTCCGACAAGGGATTTGTATTCCATGAATTTCCAGGTTCATCTGGAAAATATATAAACTAGTCCCCAGATATCTGAAAGTACAAATGCACAGATTAATGCCAATAGCCAATCAGGTGGAACTGAACACTTCAATGAAATAATAACAATTTTCCAAAACATGAGAAGGTGCCATTACTAGGAAAAAAAGAAACATGTTCTTCAAATACGTAGCTGTTAAAAAAGAATTAATAGTTGATAATTCTTTGGACATAATTTTAAAAAAAACAAAATAATTCAAGAAAATGAATCACTGACGTCTAGTCACTGATTTTAATTTCTTAATTAAAATACATTAATAGAAAAAAAACATCCTGACACTTTCTGAAATAGTTTATTCTTATTATTTTTAAAAATCCATTGTATCAAAGCATACATTTAACACTTTACTTACTGGTCAAAATCTTTATCCAAGATTTTTCTACCCATATATTTAACTTTCCTGCTCCAGATCAATGTTCTTATCTGTTACTGGCTTACAAAATAAAACTTAAGGTTTTAAACCTGGCTTATAAGATCACAGTAAGAGCACAACTGGATTCAAGAATCATAGAATGTAAGGGTTGGGAGGGACCCTGGAGATCATCTAATCCAACTTCCTGCCCATTGTAGGAATCCACTACTACAGCATGGCTCATCTAGCCAAGCTTCCAATTTCTCATGGTGGAAAAGACAGATGACCCTCAAATATGTTACCTGAAAGTCCAAGACATTTGATGTCAGGTAGGACAGTAAGGTATTTCAGTTTTGCCATGTTTTTATCTTTTATTACACTAATTTCATTTTGGCACGTGTTAAACTCCCTTTGCTTACAGAAGGACTAATAGCCCATATCGTTCCGCTTTCCTTTCTTCGTTCGAAATACACATCACTACTCTGCTTGCAGAATCCTTTGTTTCAGCTTATGGCACTACATTTTGCTGCCGCTGCTCCGCTTACTTTTCCTTTCTAAGTAGTTTGCCTACCGTGCTTAATGTCTCCAACTTTCAAGCTGTTGCCTGTAATCTAGAATCCTTGTTTCTATTTTTTAATATATAAAACTTGAAGATAATAGGATTGGGTTTTAGCATACTTGAATAGTGGGACATTTAAAACTGAAAAGATGATCTACACTTTTATATCAAATACAGGTAGTCCTCAATTACTGACTGCAATTGGGACCGGCAACTCCATCGCTAAGTGATGCAGTTGTAAAATGAATACAGCTAATATACTGCATATGATCATGCCCAACTTACGACATAAGTTCCGGTTGTGGTCATTAAGTGAATCACCATGGTCATTAAGCACATCACGTGATCGTGACTTTCTGCGGGCTTCCCACTGACTTTGCTTATCAGAAGCCGGCTGTCAATGTCCCAAATGGCGATCACGTGACTGCAGGATGCCGAGACCATCATAAATGTGCGCCGGTTGCCAAGCACCTGAATTGCGATCACATGACTGCGGGGATGCTGTGATGGCTGTAAGTTTGAGGTCTGGTCGTAAATCTGCTGTTTCAGCACCATTGTAACTTCAAACACTCACTGAACAAGCAGGCAGTAAGCTAGGGCTACCTGTAATATTTTATTACTACTTGCTTCCTTCTACCATACTCTGGCAATAAAGCAAGTTAAAGAAATGTATACCTTGATTTGTATTAATTTTGAGCATGTGTTTGCTTTGGAATCCTGTCACGGGTTCTTTTGATACCCAAGGGTTGTTTACTGAGGTGCTTTAGGAACAAAGGGGAGGAAAGCAATCCCAGCTGCCTGCAATTTTAGTACAGCCCGTCCTTCCACAGATCCTCATATAACATTTCATTTCTGGTGTTAAAAACTACCCAAAAATAAAATATAATATATTATATATAAAGAGGGGCGTGGTGGCTCAGTGGGTAAGACGCCAGGCTTGTCGATTGGAAGATTGCAAGTTCGGAGGTTCGAATCCCTAGTCCTGCGTGTGGAGTGAGCTCCCGCACTAGCTCCAGCTCTTGCCAACCTAGCAATTTGAAAGCATGCAAATGCAAGTAGATGAATGGGTACCACTTCGGTGGGAAGGTAACAGCGTTCCGCGCACGTCATGCCGGCCACATGACCGCGGAAGCGTCTTCGGACAACGCTGGCTCTTCGGCTAAGGAACGGAGATGAGCACCGGCCCCTAGAGTCGGACACGACTGCACAAATGTGCGGCGGGAACCTTTACCTTTATTTCATATATAAGAATATGAAAAAAATCCTTGCTAGAAGAGACTAGTGATCATCTAGTACACCAATCTGTGTGACACAACAGCTAACCAAATGCATTCAGGCAGCTCACAAGATGCAGGAGGAAGGGTCATTTTGCTTCATATTAAATCTCATGGATTGTAACTAACTACATCTTTTCTAGTAAGTGCCACAGAGGTGGTGATTGCTGTAAGAACAACCATCTGAAATTCAGATACTATTCATTTGCTCAGTATGATGTTTCTATTATTACAAGATCAAGTGCAGTTTAGATACCTGGAAAGAGTGAATGTGTCAATTTAGAAAGGATTAGAAAACTGAAGGAGAATTGTAGGTTTAGCTTCACCTTAAACATAGCTAATAGTTTCAGGTAATGGCAAATCAGACTTGGTTCCTAGGGATTCATTATTTGAAAGTGATAAAAGCAAAGCTAAAACTGGAGTTACTTCACGGTAATCTAGCCTTTTTATGTTATGCAAAAGTTCCCTCTGTTCATTTTGTTATATATATATTTTAACTATCACTATTTAAAAAAAATAAAGAAACAATGAATTGGGCATTCTTAATAAAACAATTCTCTAAATAACATTCAGTTTTCAGAAAACCTTTTGACTTGAGATCACAGTTAAGGCTACCTTGGGTTAGTTCACACTCCACAAAGTCAACAAATTGGAAGCTAATGCTGACACCTTAATAGATAAGTCCCATATCAATGATGATGTTCTTGCTATAAGCTACATACTTAAGTTATGGAATTTCTTGCCAGTAGTAGTAGCAATAACCAGTAAGACAACTTTAAAACAGAGTGTACATATTCCTGAATGATGGGGCTATAAATTGGTTCTAATCATAACTATTAAATATAATTCTTTAGCATTGGAAATGACATGAATTTGAAGGGAAAACGAATAACAGAGCATCACAGTCATTTTCTTTTCCTATTTGTGGGCTTCCCATAGAGATTTTGATAGATAGTATGAGAATAAGATGCTGGACTAGAAGGTCATTTGGCTCATCCAACATAGTGGTCCTTATGTACCTTCTGTGCACCTATATTTGTCTTCCCCTTTTTCTCCTAATTCCATATGAAAGGATGGGATATCTAGAATCAGCAGATATACTGCATTTTATCCTAGTTTTTAATTGCTTTTTGAAAATTTAAACCTTACTGTGTGGTAGAATTATTTTGACCCTTCTTTTCTTCTCCTTTGTACATTACTTCAATATTCCTAAGTAGTTTTATTCAGTTTTCAAAGTTTCACTGAAGAGTTTTTGGAAGGAAGGTTACAAACATGTTAATGGTATGTACTCATATAAGACAGAAAAAGAAGAAGAAGAATGAGAAAACATGGGACATAGCTTGCTAAACTGTGTGTCGGGACACATTAGTGTGTCGGCTGCAGTGTCTGGGTGTGTTGCGGCTGCTGCTAAGCAAGTCACTGCAGTCATTAAGTGAGACCATCACATGACTGTGACTTGTGATTTTACTTCCTCATTCTCCATTAACTCTGCTTGTCATAAGCCAATTGGGAAGCTTGAAATCACATGACCACAGGATGTTGCAACAGTCGTAAATGCGCGCCAGATGTGAAGTGCCCGAATAGTGATTACGTGACTGCGAGATTCCGTGCAGGTCCTAGTGCCTGCTTTGTGCCCTGCTGTAACAGTGTGTCGCGAAATGATGCCTTGCCATAAGTGTGTGTCGCGAAATGATGCATGTCTAAACAGTGTGTCACCAACATGAAAAGTTTGGAAAGCTCTGACATAGGAGATACTGTACGTTATTGAAATGTGAGCTTGAAAGAAGTGTATCTGGAACACTTCTGTTACAGTAAAAGTGCTGGTTATTTAACCTATAATGTACAATAAATATTCTAGAGGTAGTTAAAATAGAAATAGAATCAGGAGATGTAAGCATCTTTGAGTGCACCTATATTTCCATCAGCTCCATTGTACTTTAAAAAGCAAAACATAGTTATCCCCTCTTCCTTTATTAAATATGTTCCCTTTAATTTTTAAAAGAGGTTTTAATGTGGACATAATTTAATGATGTTCTATTTTTTATTTTTATCTGTCTTTTTAGTTTTTCCTTGGCTTTTGATATCCCTGACTATACAGGTAGTCCTTGCTTGGCGACCAAAATTGGGACTGGTAACTCTGTCACTAAGCACCATGGTCACTAAGTGGAATATCACATGATCACGATGGACTTATGATGTTGTTAAGCAATTTGGTTGCTAAGCAAGTCACTGCAGTCATTAAGTGAGACCATCACATGACTGCGACATGTGATTTTACTTCCTCATTCTCCATTAACTCTGCTTGTCATAAGCCAATTGGGAAGCTTGAAATCACATGACCACAGGATGTTGCAACAGTCGTAAATGCGCGCCAGATGTGAAGTGCCCGAATAGTGATTACGTGACTGCGAGATGCTGTGATGGTTGTAAATGCAAGGATTGGTTGGAAAGCTGTTTTTTTACAGTCATAACTTTGAGGGGTTGCTAAATGAGGCAGTCAGTAAGCGAGGACTACTATCCAACTCACCATTATCTATACCAGAGCTTTCCAAACTGTATGTGGCGACACAAAAGTGTGTCGCCACACACAGCGTGGTGTGTTGCCACACCACCCGGAAGCGGCGGTGTGCGTGTGCACGCTGCCGGCGGCACCGGCACGGTATCAGTGTTTCCGTGTTTTAGCGGAGGCTGCTGCCGCCGCCGTGCACGCCGCCGCACGCCCCCCCCCCCGCGCCGCCGCCGGTGTGTCGCCAGCGGCAGCACTTTGGAAAGCCCTGATCTATACTGATTGGCAAGGGCTGTCAATCTCTTCCATTCCCTTCTCTTCTAAGTATTTTTGTCATTTCTGCTCTGTTCCTTTAAGGATAAGATGCAGCCAAAGGATAAGATGCAGCCAAAACTATGTGCATACAGAAACATACATAGTGACACCCAATGTCAGGAAGTAGACTAATCTGCTCTATTATGCATCTCTTTATGTATCCCTAAAACCAGTTCCAAAGATTTTCCCCAATACTCTGGGAAAGGGCTGGAAAAGCAAGTCGAATCTTCTACTAAGTCAGAGGCAGGGAAACTGTAGCTTTCAAGATGTAGCTGAACCATAATTCTTAGCAGCTGAGGCAGCATGGTTGAACAGAAGCTGGCAGCTGTAGCTCAACAGCACCTAAAGGGCCACCAATTATTGACTTTATTCTAATTAAAATACTGCCAATGTATTATCTATATTCCCTATTATTTTCTCCAATATACAGTATATCACACTGTACTTAACAAAGAAATACTCCTGCCATTTTATTGTCCCCAGTTCTAGTTTCAAAACTGCTGTAAAATAGGTTCAGTGTAAACAGTTTGCTAAGTTTTTTATTTATATAAAATATGCAAAACTTATCCTCTCTTCCAAGTGTGCATATGGCACTTACATGCTAATGTTACTGAAGAAAGAGAATAAGACTACAGATGCAGCCCACCTACTTTGAACAAGTTATGCCATGGAAGTTACATGTCACAACTGATCTGCACATACAATTGTAACTTTAGATGAATGGCAGGTTATTAAAACACCTCCATGAATATGTGTGCAATTCATTGAAATGTATGTATAATCACTCAAGCTAGATAATTCTATTTTTATAGCGATTTCTAACCTTCAAATGAAGGTTAAAACATTTAAAAATCAATACAGAACCTAAATGTTTAAAAGAGAAAAGCAAAAGCAATGCTAAAAACTATTACAAGATATTTAATAAAAATGATAAAGGTAGGAGATACAATCCAAAATTTACACTGAAAATTTGATTACCATCAAGTTGGTATCAACTGTTAGCGACCACGTAGACAGGTTAAGCCCATTAAAACAATGCTTTCCCAAAAAAGGAAATGTCTTGAAATATTGGCAGAATACCAGTAGAAAGGTGCCCATTTGGCTCCCTAGGTAGAAAGTTCCAGAGATAAGATGTGACTATTGAGAATCCGCTTTTTTATCCTAACTTATCTATTCAGCAACACTTTGAATTATGCCCAGAAACAAATTTGCAACTAGTGCACCCTTACAGGAGCTGCATAATATGATCCCCACAGCTCTGGAACAGTTGCAGTCTCTGAAGATTCTTCAAAGGTATGTGAAACCAAGCACATCACCACAATCCAATCTGGATGAAGCTAGATTGGATGTTACCAGAAATGGGTAAAAGTATTTCTGGCTACAATCCCTTGCAAATCCAGAAGCACTCTAAAACTCTTTCTTCAGGGAGAATATTATCCCTTTCAAAACCAATTCAAATTCTATTCCTGAATATGTCATATAAGATTGCCACAACTCAAAGATAAACACAGGAAGTACAAAAAACAGCAAGCCAGCGTTTTAGACAAAAATTAATGGAATGCCCCAAAACAAGCTTTCCAAAACTGCATTAAAATGTGAAAAGTTATGTGGCATTAGAATGTAACTCCAGAAACAGGAATTGATGAGAAGAATAAAAAAAGGGGATAATTCTTGAAGGTGTGTACACTGTTCTGATTAGATAAAAAATAGTACTGTAGGTTCTACACTTCAAAAATCACAACAACTATCTATAGGCAATTACTAAATTTCATTTATAAGAGGGCTCCAGAAAGATTGTATGATTAGTAATCTGTGGGTAAATTAGCTGGCATGCTGAAGTAAGAGAAAGTATGGACTACTAACATATATTGAAACAGGTCACGATGTCATCATCCTTTGTTCACTCTGGGAAAGTATTTGGCTGTTCTCTATTCTAGCAAAAGATGCCATGTAAACAATAAATGGGTTTATAAATGGGGAGTGGAGAACACTTACTGCTTTGAGAGTTTTGGAGATCAAGTCTACATGTGAAAAGTGAAGTTTTTAAGTATGAAAAAATACACAATTTACATTGTGAAATAAAATAAAGGGATCTTACCTTGAAGCATCAAAGCTGTCATATGATCCAACAGTATAGTGTCTAAACAATTTCTTTGTTCTATCTGCTCGAGTTTCTGTTCAAAATGAAGATAGATTATTCTTATTAAACATATTCTATGTCCAGAAAGATAATCAAGTGCTCTTTTTTACAAATTACCGTGAAATGGGGCAGTGATTACTATAAATCAGAGCTTTCCAAACTGTGTGTCGGGACACGTTAGTGTGTCAGCTGCAGTGTCTGGGTGTGTCACGGTCCGAGCCCTGCCAGGATTCCGCGCAGGTCCTAGTGCCTGCCTTGTGCCTTGCTGCCTCCAAACCTGCTGTGATTCCACGCAGGTCCTAGTGCCTGCCTTGTGCCCTGCTGTAAGAGTGTGTCGCGAAATGATGCATGTCTAAAAAGTGTGTCACCAACATGAAAAGTTTGGAAAGCTCTGTTATAAATAATCAGGACTTTGTTTTAACATTTACAGATATTAATTTAGGTCATAAATTCTTATTTACAACATGTATACACAAAAAATATGGTAAGAACTTAAGCAGTATACCAGGCATGGACAACCTCTGGGCCATGGGCTAATCAGCCTATGAAAGTTGCCTGTTCATTCCACAAAGAGTTTAAAAAGATCCTGTTCTCTTTTTGAAACTCCATATTGGCCATTGTAAAAGTGTTAATATACAATGAATTTCAATTATTTTACCAGAAATTTACTGTACATTCATACATCCTACTGTTTTACTAAAGGTTGCCAGAGCAGGATACAAAATAATTTCTGAAAATATGTTAAAATTAAGCATTACCAAAAGTGGTGTCCTCTAGAACAGGAGTCCCCAACCTGTGGGCCACGGCCTGTTAGGAAGTGGGCCGCGGGGCTCCATTCTGCAAACCCCGCCCCCCGATACGCGCGATTATCCCAACCTAGTGTGTGTGGTTGGCTCCTGCCTGCAAACCCCCCCCCCAGTGAGTGCGATTGGCTCCCGCCTGCAAACCCCGCCCCCCCAGTGCACACGATTGGCTCCTGCCTGCAAACCCCACCCACCCCGGTCTGTGGAAAAATTTTCTTCCACGACTGGTCCCTGGTGCCAGAAAGGTTGGGGACCGCTGCGAGTCTAGAAGGAACCATATAACTTTACTAACTTCTCAAACTATCTGGGTAATTTTTAAAAAGCTTGAATTGTAGGTTTGGCCTATAATAGATGCAACAGTCCTGAAGTTTTAACTATAAT
Organism: Charina bottae; assembly: GCA_023362775.1. Classification (NCBI taxonomy): domain Eukaryota; kingdom Metazoa; phylum Chordata; class Lepidosauria; order Squamata; family Charinaidae; genus Charina; species Charina bottae. The sequence continues at coordinate 163,997,715 of JALMGJ010000001.1, read as the reverse complement.
CTAACTTTATAACTTTAATGTAAAATTTAACTATAAAATTACAGACTGGTGATTTATCTAGCAAGTAACGTTTGGGTATATTCTGTCAACTCTGTCAATGTTTGGGTTGAACAGGCTGCTTGTAGGCTTATGTGCAAAAGTCTGTTCAATGAAGAAGATCCAAGGAAAACCCCCAGCATTCTAAAGTCATTTTCCTGCTTCCAAATATATATTTTAATTCAAATTCTGGACACTCCTTATAACCCAGAACTAAATAAAAGACCCCAAATGGAAGACTCCATGCTTCTTGTCTGCACATGCTCAAGGAAGGATATGTTTTTCTCAGCCTTTACGACTCATTAAAGCAGTTGCTGCTTGCTTATAAATTACAAAGTATACAGCAAAGATGGGCAACATCATCCTCAGCATCACTATCATTATCTGAAATCTCATGATGTCATACAAATGGGAGAAGCTGAGTGGCTTTTTAAAAGGTATTTTGTGGAAATTAAGGTGATTAAAGTCCAGGCACTGAAAAACAGTTGAAATATTTAGAGTCAGTTGAAAATAAGGCACTCTGCAAAGCTGCCTCCATGCGTAGGTTCTGCCATTGTGAGCAGGGAGAAAACTCTCACAAGGCAGGCTCTTTGAGTGGAGACTGGGGAGAAATTCTTGAAGAAAGCACATACCAAGGTAATTCTGAACTGATTACAGTGCAGTTTGCCATCAGTTGTTATAATGCATGGAAAACATTAAACCCAATTTTTCAGGTGAATAATTAAGGGAAAAAAGCATATTCGCTCTGACAGTGCCTATAAACACCAAAATTATAGATTCTTTAGAAAAGTCAGCTGTTGGGACAAATTAGAACATATGCCATTATGTTCTCAGAATTCTATTATTGTACTGAAAGTGGGTGGGAGGAAATGCAAAATGTGCAAATGACAAGCTTTATACCATGTCAGCTATCAAAAAGTTTAAAAAGCAAAATGGTATTGCAATAATTTAAATATTCCTTTAAGTGCATTTGCAGGGAATATATAGGCGGCACGGTGGCGTAACGGTTAAGACTACCGACTGTCGAACGAAAGGATGGCAGGTCGGCAGTTTGAGACCCGGAAGCACCGCGTAACGGGGTGAGCTCCCGTTCTCGCCCAGCTCCTGCCAACCTAGCAATTCGAAAGCACGTAAAAATGCAAGTAGATAAATAGGTACCACTCCGGTGGGAAGGTAACAGCATTCTGTGCACCTCGGCGTTTAGTCATGCTGGCCACATGACCACGGAAGCGTCTATGGACAACGCTGGCTCCCTCGGCCGAGAATCAGAGATGAGCGCCACCCCCTAGATCCAGATACGACTGGAAGGGGAAACCTTACCTTACTATAAATTACTGGGAGAAGCAAGATAATCCAAAGGACAAGGTAGTAATACTGTATATTATGTAGGGTCATTATAAAGTGGGGTTTTTTTTAACTCAATAGAGAGAAAAATATATAATCTCTCCCAAGAAAAGGAGGACCTGGTGAAAAAAGGTGCATAAATTTACTTATATCCCATAAACAAATCCATGAATAACATGACAGCTACCAATTTTTGGCCAGAGGCCTTAAAGAGACCCAAGAACTAAACACATCTTAAAAATTAGAAACAAAGAACAAAAACAACCAGAAATATCTCACATTTCCTTAAGTGAATGTAATCCTACCCATTAGGATATAAATCAGATAAATAATAATAGCTTCTCTTTTAACAGGCTGCAAAAAGAACACAACTTAATAGTCCAACCTAATGACTTGCCTTGTATCATGTCAGGTAGTGATTATGGAAGTTGAAGTTCAATCCATTTGGAAAGCTGGAATGTTCTTATTAAAAGAACCTACAACCAAGCCTGAGGTGCTCTTTTCTTCAATATACCTTCCCCTTTCTTGGCAGCAATTTGGACATTTCTTAAACAACCATCGGATTCAAAACACACTTAATACTTAGTATAGAAGATCACAACTTAGTGTCTGTGGGGGTTCATAACATTTTTAAAAGCAAACATGGTGTTTGTAGGAAGTCGGTATTGAAAATAGTCAAATCTGTATAATTTATGGAAGCATTTAAGAAAACAGGAACACTTTGGGTTATTTGCTTCTTTGTTTCTACTCTTTAAGCTGCAGTCTATTTTAGCAGCTATACACTTGTCACCAAGGAAACTATTGTGGGCTATGTTTGATTAGATATGTTGCCAGACTTATGGGCAAAGTTTAGTGGTTTGCAAGTATCGAGTTTGTAAATTACAAACATAGCTCATGGATTGTGCATTCTGGATGAAGAGACCTATTACTAACACAGGACATGGTTTATAGTCCCTCTAATATTAGATCACATAAACAACTAACTGAGAAGATAGAGTATTACAGTAATAATTTCTAGAGTTACTGTATATAGAACAAGAAAGTGGTATTTAAAATATAAATAACTATATAACTTCAGGTGAAAAGGGATAATTTATTTATTTATTTTATTTATCATACTTATATCACTGCCCATCTCCCCCCACAGAGGGGACTCACTCACCGGACAGTCACTCATGCCCTGGTCATCTCCCATATAGATTATTGTAATGCACTCTACATGGGGCTACCCTTGAAGAGTATCCGGAAGCTTCAACTGGTCCAGAATGCGGCTGCGCGTGTAGTTATGAGTGCCCCAAGATCGGTACATGTGACACCTCTACTTCGCGAGCTGCATTGGTTACCAGTTTGCTTCCGGGTCCAATTCAAGGTGTTGGTTGTCACCTTTAAAGCCCTACATGGCATGGGACCAGGTTACCTAAGGGACCGCCTCGTCCCCAGAGCATCGACCCGCCCCACTCGGTTATGCAGAGAGGGCTTGCTACGGACCCCGTCTACAAGAGAATTCCATCTGACGGGGTCCAGGAAGCGGGCATTCTCTGCAGTGGCACCCGCCCTCTGGAATATTTTGCCCCTGGAGTTGAGGCAAGCCCCCACACTGATGACCTTCCGAAAACAATTGAAAACCTGGCTCTGCCTCCTCGCTTGGGATGGGAGGAGTAATAGCTCCTCTTGGGGATGGCTTGCTCCGTAGAGTTCTTTTAAACTTAACATCAGAGCCTCTTGGGTTTTATATATTTAATTAATTTATATAGATATACATTTATGTACGGTATTTTATATGCTTTTATATGTTTTAATTGTCAACTTTGTGATTATATGGTGCAATCTTAATATTCTTGCCCTCCATCTCCAATTTTCTTACTAATCTGTTTCAACTTTCTGTGCTTCTATTCCCTTCTCTGTGTACTCAATTTCCTCCCACATATGCCATTAACCAAAAAAAAAAAAGCCATGAAGATATAAGCTATGCATTTTCTTTTACCACAACAGTTTACAAATACAGACCATATCCTGGAGGATATGATAACTGTAGAGTTTGGGGATTTTTCTTCCACATTGCTGCCCTTTGTTTCCTCTTTGGGACAAAATAAATTTGATGCCTTTGGAAGCCTTCTATCCTGTGGAAGGAACTAAACATAACCTTTTCAAACTTGGAAATTCCTTGCCATGTTGCATCAATAGTTATTGGCATTATATTGTGATCTTTATTACTGTTTTTGGCTGCATGGGTGTTATGTTTTTGGGGGGGAAATGAGCAGGATAAATTCAGAGTAAAATTATTGTGGATGAGTCTTTGTCCTTAATTATATATAGAACCATAAGTCTGTGTGTGTGTGTGTGTGTGTGTGTGTGTGTGTGTGTGTAAGTAATTATGAGAGTAACATTCATTAAGAACATAGGAAAACGAAATGAGTAAATAAAAATGATTAATTAACAACCTACAACAGATGGTCAATATAATACTAACCTGTAATGGAGATGTGGGAACTGTGAGTTATATTTTATTTTAATTGTTCTTTCTATCTAAAACATGGATCAATGTTTAAAATTCAGGTTTTTTTTTCCATGCATGTGTTTTTGTTCCGCATATACATTGTTATATATAAAGTTGTATTTATGAACCTGTACATACTGTATATAATAGTTTATTTGTATATGTAAAATTATTTGTTTATAACAATGTAATGAAAATTATCAGAATGTCAGAAATGAAATTTCTTAAATCCTCTTTAGATTTCATATGTAAATGATTTCATGTATAAAAATATAGGTATATAGATCATACATGATATTCACATATTGCTTTATAGTATCAAAATTTGAAACATGGTTTATGCTGTGAAATAACTTCTTATGTTGACCTAGTTCAGGGGTCGGCAAACTTTTTGTGCCGGGAGCCATTTTGACATGCTTGTGCACATTTTGAAGTGCTCGAGAGCCAGGGGGCGGGGTTTGTGGGCAGGGGCCAATCGCGTGGAAGGGGGCGGGTTTTGCGGGCGGGAGCCAATCGCGTGGAAGGGGGTGGGGTTTGCGGGCGGGAGCCAATCACGTGGAAGGGGCGGGGTTTGCGGGCGGGAGCCAATCGCGTGGAAGGGGGTGGGGGGCTCACGGAGGGAGGGGGTGCAGCCAGCGGCTCCGCAAACCCGGCCCGGCCGCCCCACCGGGAGTGGCGGAGAAACAGCTGCCACTCTCTGCTCCCCAGAATATCGTGGGGCAAAGGGAAACCTGCCCAGAGGGGTCATCAGGAGCACAGGATCCGGCCCCAGCCCAGCCCGGCCCGCAGCTTCGGCGCCCTCCCCTCGCCATTGTGAAAGTCCCAGGCGACGGCGGGGGCATGTTCGACCTCGTGCAGCATGGGGCGGCTGCCCCCGGAGACTCCGCGGCCCCCCGGCTGCAGCTCTCTCCCCGTCCAGCCCCCCCCGGCCGGGCCTGCGGCTCGCCCAGGCCGCCCGGGTGCTGCACGAGCAGGTCGAACATGTCCCCGCCGTCGCCTGGGACTTTCGCGATGGTGAGGGGAGGGCGCCGAAGCTGCGGGCCAGGCCGGGCTGGGGCTGGATCCTGTGCTCCTGATGACCCCTCCGGGCAGGTTTCCCTTTGCCCCACGATATTCTGGGGAGCAGAGAGCGTGGGAAGCGGGTGGGGAGAGCAGGCTGGGTTTCCCATCTGCGGCAGGATCCCCGGGCCGCACATCCTCCGCCACTGCTGCGGCCAAGCAGGCGCGGGCTCTTTGGCGAGAAGGGGAAAGGCCTTCACCAGCGCCTGACATCAAGGGGGGTGCGCGGCGCGGCACCCTCCCGCCCCATCAATCCCCCCACCCCGCCATTCGGCGTCCTCTCCCCCCGCTAACCCGAGCCCTGCGGCGGCCGGGGGAGCCGAGCCAGGCTCGGACCGAAGGCGGCCAAGGGGAGACCAGGCAGCTCTTCGCCCTGCGCCGCCCTGCCGCTCGCGTCCCAGGTGGGCGAGGCAGGGAGAGAAGGGGAGACGGAGGGGCTCCCTCTCCGGCCTCTGCGCCCCTTCAGGCCTGTCTCTGCGAGGCCCGGCGCGGCAGGGAGGCGCTGCTGGCCTACCCGGAGGGCCTCCCGTGGCCGCTTCTCCAAGGCGAGTTGCAGAGCGCGCGCTGCGCCCACGGGAACGCCTGGTCCCTCCGCTCCCTCCAGCTCTGCCAGCAGCGCCGCCCGGCAAACCTCCGCCGGCTCCGTCACCCCACCGCCCCGGCCAGGCCCCCTGCGCCGCCCTGCCGCTCGTGTCCTGGGACGCAGTGCTGTCGGAGGCGGCGCAGGAGCGGCTGCAGGGGCTGCTGCGGCTGGAGACAACCGCTTGCCCCGAGTGAAGCCGGGGGCAAGGAGGGAGGAAGCCACGAGGGGGGCGGAGAGGGAGCGCAGGAAACCCAGGCCCCGCCGCCACTTCCAAGAACAGGCGAGCTTGTTCTGGCCTGCGCGCCTCGGCCCGGCAGGAAACCCGACACCCTCACAAAGCCGTGGCAGCGCTCTTCAAAGGCCGCGCTGGGCCCAGCACATGCAGCTCGCCAGCCGGGGAGGGAGAGGCCGAGAAAGAAAGGCCAGGCCGGCCAAGGGGAGGGGAACGGCCCCGGGGAAGTGGCGAGGCGGGGCGGCTGGCGGGATGCTACTGGGCTTGCCCGCTGCGAGGGCGGCCGCCGCCACACCGGCAATCCCGCCCGGCCCGGCAGGAGCCGCTGAAGGGCGGTAACGCACAGCGCAGGGCTGCCTCCCCCTTCTGCAGACCCTGCTCTGGAGCGGCGTCTCGCCCCCAAAGTTCCTGGCTTGGGGCGGGGAGAGGGAGGGAGGCCGGCCGGCCGGTGGCCCCTGCGGACATCCCCTCCTCGGGGCTATCCAGGTCGTGTGTGCAACGTGTGTGCCTGAGAGTCAGCTCCGGGGGTTGCGGGGAGGGGGAGGCTGTGTTTCCCCCCTTTGGGTTGCAAACGGCCTTGCATGTGGGCCTGATCAAAGCCAAAACACTTTTTTTTTTTTTGAAACGCGGGCTGGAGATGGCGCTGCTCCGCGGCATCCAGGTGCTGGGCGAGGGCGCGGGCCCGGGACGCGAGCGGCGGGGGGATGGAGCCAGCGGAGGTTTGCCGGGCGGCAGGATGGGGTGGGCGGCGCTGCTGGCGGAGCTGGAGGGAGCGGAGGGACCAGGCGTTCCTGTGGGCGCAGCGTGCGCTCTGCAACCCGCCTTGGAGAAGCGGCCGCGGGAGGCCCTCCGGGTGCACCCTCCCGCCCCATCAATCCCCCCACCCCGCCATTTGGCGTCCTCTCCCCCCGCTAACCCGAGCCCTGCGGCGGCCGGGGGAGCCGAGCCAGGCTCGGACCGGAGGCAGCCAAGGGGAGAGCAGGCAGCTCTTCGCCCTGCGCCCCCCTGCCGCTCGCGTCCCGGGCCCGGGCCCTCGCCCAGCACCTGGATGCCGCGGAGCAGCGCCATCTCCAGCCGCAGCAGCCCCTGCAGCCGCTCCTGCGCCGCCTCCGACAGCGCCGCCTCCTGGGCCAGCAGCGCCTCCCTGCCGCGCCGGGCCTCGCTCAGTGCAAGAGCCAGGGGGCGGGGTTTGCAGGCGGGGGCCAATCGCGTGGAAGGGGCGGGGGTGAGTTCAGCTGCGGAAGAGCCACACTCAAGGGGCCAAAGAGCCGCATCTGGCTCGCGAGCCGCCATTTCCGACCCTTGACCTAGTTCATATATGAGCAAATCCATATATTCTCTGTGTATGTGTATCACTGAACACAGGAAGACTTACTGGAATCAAGGATGCATACACAAGAAGTTGTAAGCATATCTACCAGCAAAATGGATATGATTGGTAGAACCAATTCTCCCTACAACATGCAGTCATTGTATATTTCTGGGGGCAGATTTGGGAGACGCATGAGATGAAGAAAAGGGAGGAAAGGTCCTATTGCTCACTAGAAGCCAGAAGCCTTTATATTGGTACTAAAAAGGGTGGTTATATATACTAGAGCTGTGTATGCTTCAAAACGTGTTCAGAAGCAGTGCTTACAAACACACAGGAGCACAATTGCAGAACTTCTTTAAAGCAGCTGAGTCTTTTTTCAGACTGCTACATTAGCCTGAAAACCAATGTGACTGCTTTAGAGAGGTGCTGCACTCATACTCCAGTGCATTCTAAACTACCTCTTTTGAATCATTTTCAAATCATGCACAACCTATACACACACAAACACACACTCAACATAACCAATTTACCAATCAAAGAGAATATTTATATATTTGAACTGTGGAGTCCTGTGGACTCTTTGAGCCTTGTTGTTTTCTTGCAGACATTTCATTGCTAGGCTAGGCAACATCTTCAATGTGAGAAAGGAGTGGGGTTTGCTCTGTTTATATGCAGAAAGAATAGCTGTTCTTTGGTGGAGGTTTGCCTACCTGCAAATTTCTCCCATTTGCATGCTTTCTGGAGCGTTTGATGCCCATATGTGGTACCAATCGAAGAGAATAATTGAGCTACAAATTGAGAATACAAATTGAATACAAATTGAGCTACAAATTGTGAATAATTGAGCTACAAATATTCTCTTCGATTGGTACCACTGAAGATGTTGCCTAGTCTGGCAATGAAACGTCTGCAAGAAAACAACAAGGCTCAGAGAGCACCAAGGACTCCACAGTTCAACCCTGAGCTACAAATATTCTCTTCGATTGGTACCACATATGAGCATCAAACGCTCCGGAAAGCATGCAAATGGGAGAAATTTGCAGGTAGGCAAACCTCCACCAAAGAACAGCTATTCTTTCTGCATATAAACAGAGAGCAAACCCCACTCCCTTCTCGCACTGAAGATGTTGCCTAGCCTGGCAATGAAACGTCTGCAAGAAAACAACAAGGCTCAGACAGCACCAAGGACTCCATAACCAATTTAGAAAAATGCTGTCTTGTAAATATTATGTCAAGAGGGCAGAGAAGGGACTTCCTTTGTAAAGTAGCTATTGCTCTTTGTATTTTTAACCTAAGCTCCAAATTGATAACATCAGTATGCAGTTTGATATAGACATATCAGATGTGTTTTTGGTATCCTATTGTTTGAATATTCATATAAAAAATGTTAATTTGTAGAAAATTTGCCTTATATAAAAGAACTAAGTAGTTTCTTAAAGTGACTGGTAATCTCTACACTGATTGTATTTTCCTGTAATCCCCATATTATTAAAACTCCAGAAGCCAAAAAAAAGAGGATTATGTTAATATTGTAAATAACTAATGTTTCAATAAAATATATCCTTTAATTTTATATTCAGCCTACCCAATGGTACTTGAATATGACATTTATATTGATATTCACCCCTTCATGGATCACTGCCTTGTCGTGGCGAAGGGGCTTGCATAACTCAATGAAGTCAGGTCAAGACGGACAGGTCATGATGGAGACCTACAACACCTTCTAGAACTAACACCAAAAAAAGATGTCCTTTTCATCATAGGGGACTGGAATGCTAAAGTAGGAAGTCAAAAAATAACCGGAATAACAGGCAAGTTCGGCCTCGGAGTACAAAATGAAGCAGGGCAAAGGCTAATAGAGTTTTGTCAAGAGAACATGCTGGTCATAGCAAACACTCTTTTCCAACAACACAAGAGACGACTCTACACATGGACATCACCAGATGGTCAATACCGAAATCAGATTGATTATATACTTTGCAGCCAAAGATGGAGAAGCTCTATACAATCAGCAAAAACAAGACCTGGAGCTGACTGTGGCTCAGATCATGAGCTTCTTATCGCAAAATTTAGGCTTAAATTGAAGAACGTAGGGAAAACCACTAGACCACTCAGGTATGACCTAAATCATATCCCTTATGAATATACAGTGGAGGTGAGGAATAGATTTAAAGGATTAGATCTGGTAGACAGAGTGCCTGAAGAACTATGGATGGAGGTTCGTAACATTGTACAGGAGGCAGCAACTAAAACCATCCCAAAGAAAAAGAAATGCAAGAAAGCAAAGTGGCTGACTGATGAAGCTTTACAAATAGCTGAGGAAAGAAGGGAAGCAAAAGGCAAGGGAGAAAGGGAAAGATATAACCAAATGAATGCAGATTTCCAGAGAACAGCAAGGAGAGATAAGGCGGCCTTCTTAAATGAACAGTGCAAAGAAATCGAGGAAAACAATAGAATGGGGAAGACTAGAGATCTCTTCAAGAAAATCGGAGATATCAAGGGAACGTTTTGTGCAAAGATGGGCATGATAAAGGACAAAAAAGGCAGGGACCTAACAGAAGCAGAAGAGATTAAGAAGAGGTGGCAAGAATACACAGAAGAACTATACAAGAAAGATCTTAATATCCCTGATAAATACGATGGTGTGGTCACTGACCTTGAGCCGGACATCCTAGAGAGTGAAGTCAAGTGGGCCTTAGGAAGCATTACTAACAACAAAGCTAGTGGAGAAGACAGTATCCCAGCTGAGCTATTTAAAATCCTAAAAGATGATGCTGTTAAAGTGCTGCACTCAATATGCCAACAAATTTGGAAAACTCAGCAGTGGCCACAGGATTGGAAAAGGTCAGTTTACGTTCCAATTCCAAAGAAGGGCAATGCCAAAGAATGTTCAAACTACCGTACAATTGCGCTCATTTCACATGCTAGCAAGGTTATGCTCAAAATCCTACAAGCTAGGCTTCAGCAGCATGTGAACCGAGAACTACCAGAAGTGCAAGCTGGGTTTCGAAGAGGCAGAGGAACTAGAGATCAGATTGCCAACATTTGCTGGATCATGGAAAAAGCAAGAGAGTTCCAGAAAAACATCTACTTCTGCTTCATTGACTACGCTAAAGCCTTTGATTGTGTGGATCACAACAAACTGTGGCAAAGTCTTAAAGAGATGGGAGTACCAGACCACCTTACCTGTCTCCTGAGAAACCTGTATGCGGGTCAAGAAGCAACAGTTAGAACCGGACATGGAACAACCGATTGGTTCAAAATTGGGAAAGGAGTACGACAAGGCTGTCTATTATCACCCTGCTTATTTAACTTATATGCAGAGTACATCATGAGAAATGCCGGGCTGGATGAATCACAAGCCGGAGTTAAGATTGCCGGGAGAAATATCAACAACCTCAGATATGCAGATGATACCACCCTAATGGTAGAAAGTGAAGAGGAACTAAAGAGCCTCTTGATGAGGGTGAAAGAGGAGAGTGCAAAAGCTGGCTTGAAACTCAACATTAAAAAAACTCAGATCATGGCATCTGGTCCCATCACTTCCTGGCAAATAGAAGGGGAAGAAATGAAAGCAGTGACAGATTTTATTTTCTTGGGCTCCAAGATCACCGAAGATGGTGACTGCAGCCATGAAATTAAAAGACGCTTGCTCCTTGGGAGGAAAGCTATGGCAAACCTAGACAGCATATTAAAAAGCAGAGACATCACCTTGCCGACAAAGGTCCGTATAGTTAATGCTATGGTTTTTCCAGTATTAATTTATGGCTGTGAGAGTTGGACCATAAGGAAGGCTGAGCGCCGAAGAATTTATGCTTTCGAACTGTGGTGCTGGAGAAGACTCTTAAGAGTCCCCTGGACTGCAAGGAGGTCAAACCAGTCAATCCTAAAGGAAATCAACCCTGACTGCTCATTGGAAGGACAGATGCTGAAGCTGAAGCTCAAATACTTTGGCCACCTAATGCGAAGAGAGGACTCACTGGAAAAGACCCTGATGCTGGGAAAGACTGAAGGCAAAAGGAGAAGGGGACGGCAGAGGATGAGATGGTTAGATAGCATCACCGATGTAATGAACATGAACTTGAATAAACTCCGGGAGGCAGTGCAGGACAGAAAGGCCTGGCGTGCTATGGTCCATGAGGTCACGAAGAGTCGGACATGACTAAACGACTGAACAACAACAACAACAATTGATATTCAAAAGGATAATGTCCTCTGTTGGATATTAAAATGAATGAAGCTTGTAAATTCAAAATTTAGTCTTTATATATTTTCCACGATCATGTCATGGTCACTTGGGTAAGTAACCAATTCATGCTTACAACATGTTATCCTCAACATAATTATGTTTCAAATTGAATGTTTCAATTAATTTATTATTTATTATGTTACTTATTAATTAATTAATTTCAGTTGAGCTCATACCAGCATTTACTTTTAAACTGTTTAAACATTACAAAATGGCACAATATAAGCAAGGGCAATAATTAAAATATCAAAGGAAAACAATATGTATTAGACTCCTCTACTCAAAACTATTATTGTACTATCTTATTTCTCACTGTTAAGTTTGTAACAATCACAAGCATCTAATTAGGATATCAGGAACTGAAATACTAACATTCTAACACAGTTCCCAAACTTTTAACCTACAGATATGCTAGACTTCAACTTCATAATTCCCCACTGAATTGAAGCCAAACGTTAATTTAGAGTACTTTCAAACTATAATGAAATTCATTATTACACTTCACTGATTGTACTTACTCAATTAATCTCCTAAAAATGAACTTCTGTTAGGATTGTTATCATCTCTAGTGTCTTAAACTGATTTATTACCCAAGCACCAGTCATGGAGCAACTATTGGACAGGTAGCTCTTGCCTTGAGAAGACAGGATACCCTGGAGAAGAAGCTGATGCTAGGAAAAGTGGAAGGCAAAAGGAAGAGGGGCCGACCAAGGGCAAGATGGATGGATGGTATTCTGGAGGCGACGGACTCAACCATTGGGGAGCTGGGGATGGTGACGGCCGACAGAAAGCTCTGGCGTGGACTGGTCCATGAAGTCACGAAGAGTCGGAAACGACTGAACGAATAAACAACAACAAAAGCTCTTGCCTCTTCTCACACCATTCTCAACCCAAATATACACTCCAAACCTACAACTGCAAAGTGTCAATTAAACTCTTCTGGTTTTCAGTTTCTGGGGCAGCATAGGGAGCTAGTGCTTGGAGGAAGGGATGGAAAGACTTCCAGAATTTTAAAAACCACAACAGCACCTACTGCAAAATTAAAAATAAAATGCTTAGTTATTGAGTCAAAACAATAATGAAAAGGAGAAAAGTAATATATTTTTAATAATTAAATATTTAATGACTGCTATTCAAATAGCTCTTTTTAAGCAAATTAACATAAACAGTGTTTATAAGTACACCTTCCACAAAGCTACAATTCTAATTAGAATCTGACTAAATAGCTTCCATGTGACTGTAAAAAGTTTTAAAAGGGCTGCATAGCTATATAGGTACCCGCTTCAACAGCAATCATTTGTTTAATTAGAATTACTGAAATTAAAGTTACCTGCTAACTTACAGACAAACTGACCCATACCTATTCAGAGATATGGGTCAGATTATCTATAAATTAATAGGAGTTCCATTGGAGCTTATTCCTAGGTGAGTGTTTATCGGGTTGCAACCTTATTTTTCCAATATTGTAAAAATGTGTTGGATAACTTACAAAAGCTTTAAACTTCTGGCTCAGTATCTATTTTCAAAACCCTCTATTGTCTAAGAAAAAAATACTGTTATGAAAATACTACTATAAATAAAATAGAGAAACACATAATTCATGTGAAAATTAAGAAGTAACTGAAAAGTATTTAGAAGTAATAACCAGTGAGTTTAGCTGATAAATCCAACACAAATAAAAGAAACACAAAATGAATAATTGCATTTATTCATTAATGGGTATGGACTACATCCTCAATCAAAATTATAATATCAAATGAAGTTATAGGCAATGTACTGAAACTGAGAACAGGACAAGTATCAGTTGAATGAAAACATAAGAAGGCAGATTCAGGCTGAATATTAGAAAGAAGTTCCTATTTTTAAAGAACTGTTAAGCAGTGGAACAATCTGCCTACCACAGTAGTAGAGTCCCTTTTGCTGGTGTTTTCAAACTGGGACTAGATAGCCACCTGCCACAAATGGGACAATGGGTTCCTGCACCGAGCAGGGGGTTAGAGTAGAGCAGGGGATTCCTCTAAACGCATATATTCTATGATTGTATTGTAATGATTAGTGATCTCCTACAAAATTGAGCATAAACATGAAAAAAAAATCCTCCATTGTAAACATACCCTGACAATGAAGAAGTTCATCTACTTCTCCATTTCTAAAATAGTATTTTATACTGGAAGTGATTAAACCAATCATATACATCAGTATTTTGAAAACTCACTGAAATTAATCAGTGAGCTTTCCAATACCCATATATGTTGGAAGAGAATTATAATTTAATAACTTAAACATAAGCAGAAGAGGGGTAAGGCACTAAAATATTTTTACAGCTAGTTTTCAGAGCAGCTTTCACATTTAGCCACTGTTATCCATACTGACAAAACCACATATACACAAGTACACACACTTATACTTTTCAAAGTTACACAATACCTCCAAAATGAACTTTCTTCTTGAATCTTGAATTTTCAGCCATAATTTCTAACCTGGATGTAACCATCTCAGTTGCATTTGTTGTGTATTTCTATCATCACAAATACACAAAACATAGTCTCCATTTTTCAAATTACTTGAACTCAGTTTCTCATTACTACTGGGAAATCTCTTTCAAAAAGAAGCAAAAAAAAAAAAGCTTCAAATCTTTAAATCCATTATATTGATGGTTGTGAGAAGAACTTTTAGAGATCAAAACATCAGTGTAAAATCAGGAAATCAGTATGCAAGTTAAAGGCTCAGTAATACAGTCGGTATCCTTCTATTTCACACTGTACCATCACATTTCCCCAAGTCTTTTAGTAAAGGTTTCCATGGAAATGCATCAGTCACTAAAGTAAGTAAGTGCGGGTGAAGGACGCCTGAAAACCTAGAGCAATTACGCATGCCATTAGAGAGGAAAAAGAATGATTCAACCCAGCTGTACTGTGTTACTAATAGCTATCGTTTCTACATTTTAGTGTTCAATGCTAAACAAAATCTGCTCTAGCAGCTTTGAAAACCCACTCTGCTTGCCCTGTCTCTAACACGCCCATAATAAAAATAACCTTGATGAGTGCATGCTAGGAGTTAAAGCATTTCAAATGCAAATTCTCTCTCCTCCCACAAATGCCAAATATGCTTGTTTTGCCATGGCTTTAATACTGTATGTTAATTTCTTCTTTTAAAGCATGAGGTTATTTTCAGTCCACTAGTACTATAAGAGAAGAAAAGTATTGGCTTCTTTGATTGATGTTAAAGAGACCCAAGCCCTAAAATTAAGCATAAAAACCTTAGATCCAAGAGTAGCTATTTGAGCATAATCACTTGTGACTGTATATCAGCATAACTTATTTATGTATGGATTCTTGCCAAACAAATGTTACTTCAAAGATTTGGCTAGCAGCTATGCCATTTTTTACTCTAGAGTAAGTAAAAGAGACCAAATCCAGATTAGAAGTGTGGTGTGTGGGATGGAGAGCTTAACTCTTTCCCTTTCTGCTGAAATCCTCATCTAAATAGCTTTCTGTCCCCCATGCCTGTTTTTTATTTTACAAAAACATTCAGTAATAATTCAGTTCAAGCCAGACTGATGGACAGAACCAAACAACTAATTATAACATTCTTCTAGAGTGCATAGAGAATTTCAAAAAGTATCAGTTCCATACCTACTCATGTAAAGCCCACTATAATGCAAAAAGCAGATCAAGCTTTATATACTCTTAAAGAGTTCTCCTGTCTCCTCAAAGACTTCTGAGTCAGATCTGGATTATATTTTAAAAGAGAATATATGATATTTGATCAAAACAGATTTCCTTCATTATGATCTGGATAATATTTTTGTGACACTCCTTAAAATTAAACTTGTGCCAAGTCATAAATGTCAAGATTTTAATAGCAGACATATGTCTATGAAGGTTCTCAGTCATCCAGGTGGAATTGTCTGTAGCTTGAATCATGTCAACTGGATTTCTATTTTCTCAGTGGAAACGTTTCGCTCCTTATCCAAGGAGCTTCTTCAGTCTGAGCAAAGTTAGTAAGGGAATCCTTAAATATGTTTCTAGGTGGCTGTGTGACCTTGCACCTGGGGCTAGGTCATGGTTATTTTGAGATGTTATTTCTAAGTCCCTTTATCATCCAAAGGAGGATCGTTAAGATTACCATGCTGCTGTTGAGCTTGTGAAATGGTCTTAATCTTCCTAGGCACAGAAGACAAAGACAAAATGGTCTTAATCTTCCTAGGCACAGAAGACAAAGCAATCCTTTCCTTTTTTCTACAGAAAAGCAATGTAGTTTATGCAATCCAGTGCAGTGAGGAGTGCTCTGAACTCTACATTGGAGAAACCAAACAACCTTTGTACAGGAGGATGGCCCAACACAGGAGAAGTAACACCACAGGACCAGAGTCAGCAGTTTATCTTCATCTAAAGGAAAAAGGACACTCATTTGAGGACATTAATGTTCACATTTAAGACAGAGAAGATAGGTGGTTTGAGAGAGGGGTCAAGGAATCCATTTATGCCAACTTGGAAAATCCTTCCTTGAATAGAGGTGGGGGCCTCAGGCACAATCTTTCCCCTATTTTCCTCCCTGCTTTGTCTTCTGTGCCTAGGAAGATTAAGACCATTTCGCAAGCTCAACAGCAGCATGGTAATCTTAACGATCCTCCTTTAGATGATAAAGGGACTTAGAAATAACATCTCAAAATAATCATGACCTAGCCCCAGGTGCAAGGTCACACAGCCACCTAGAAACATATTTAAGGATTCCCTTACTAACTTTGCTCAGACTGAAGAAGCTCCTTGGATAAGGAGCGAAACGTTTCCACTGAGAAAATAGAAATCCAGTTGACATGATTCAAGCTACAGACAATAGCAGACATAGATATCATTACTGCTTGGAGCTAGAGAATTAACATACGTTAAAATGTTTTAAGAGAAGCCAGCATAATGTCCATGGCCCAAATTAAAAGCAATAATTTTCACCAATTCTTTCCTGGGAGTATTTAAATCATTCTGAATGGCTAATATTACAAAATAAAATGATCTGTGTAGTGTAATTGGTGGAAACATAAATCACTATGGACTGAAGAGAAAGTTTAGCCAAACCTGAACAGAGTGGCACTTTAAAGAATCTGTCTATATAATATACTCATAAGGCTACTCCTCAGGCATTCATATCTGAAGGACAGGCAATCTGTGAACCAAAGAAAGTATTTCAGCCTACCAATTACCATCAAGGGACTGGAAATACAAGGAAATGATGCAACGGTGGATGTATTTAAAAATAAAAAATAAAAAGCAGAACAGTAGGTAGTTCAGGGAAAGAAAAACCGTAATTAAAAATATTGCTAGGTTTCAAATCAGTACTGTTCTATATAACAGGCAAGCGTTATAACCACTATAACCTGTTCCTCGATAGTAGTTGCAGGAGAGATTAGAGCAGGGCTTTCCAAAGTTTTCCCGCGGCGACACACCAACGGCGGTTGGTGTGTCGCCGCGGGAAAACCCGGAAGTGCCGCCTTTGCGGCAGCGCGCAAAAACCCGGAAGCGCTGCTGCCGCTTTCAACTTTTGCGTGCCGCCGTTGGTGTGTTGCCGCGGGAAAACCTGGAAGCGCTGATGATGATCAGCACTTTCGGGTTTTCCCGCGGCGACACACCAGACTGTGTGTGGCGACACACTTTTGTGTCGTGACACACAGTTTGGAAAGCTCTGGATTAGAGAGTGACAGGGCAGCAACCACTACCTCAACCAAGGGGATATTCCTGCTATTGTGCAGGAGCCAAGTAAAGTGTGGGGTGTTGCCTAGAAGAAAGTAAAGCACAGTAAGCAGAACAGACAGCAATACATGAGCTGGCACAACTGGACAACACAACTTTCAACATTGGCAGA
Source organism: Charina bottae (assembly GCA_023362775.1). Taxonomy (NCBI): domain Eukaryota; kingdom Metazoa; phylum Chordata; class Lepidosauria; order Squamata; family Charinaidae; genus Charina; species Charina bottae. Next base: position 163,980,544 of record JALMGJ010000001.1, on the reverse strand, counting down.
GGTCACAGAAGTGAATAGAACACAATGTCATCTCTTCCTGCCCTCCAGAATGTTACTGGCTGGTACTCACAATGGGTCAACCTGGCAGGGCACATAAGCCCTTACACTCTTCCAAAAGTCTTTCCAATAAAAGTAATTTGAGTATTTCAGAAGCTGCTAACATGTCAGGTCCAAATTGAGAAAACCAAAAGATGTTTTAACTGAATATACTGCCATTCAGCAGTTAAGTCAAACCAAAATTATTTTGAAATAATTCATTTATAATAACTCTAGCTAAGGAATTAACATATTACCTTTTAATCCAGCTAATAAAAACAGAAGGAAAATCATCATTATCAAAACAAAGTCCAAGAATTTAACTGGCACCATATCAAATCCCTCTTCTGCATCCAATGAATTCCCTACTGTCAATTCAAGTTTTTCTCTTCATGTTTCTAAAATATCAATTAACAATCTAAAGCTTATAAAATCACTAAAGCTTCTCTTTCTCTCTTAATCTTATGGATTGTTACCAAATAGTTTTATTGCTTCTCAAGAAGAGCCTGCTGACGACCAGAAACTAATATATAAACATAATATATTCAAATGCCTGAACCTTTTCATGATTAAGAGGAAAACATACCATCGACCATGGTATCCTTCTGGGACAGCTCAGGGAATTCGGGGTGGGCGGCGTGGTTCTGCGCTGGTTCACCTACTTCCTCCAGGGCCAGTCCCAGTCAGTGTTGATAGGGAGCGAGAGATCCAGCCCACGGGCCCTTCTTTGATGGGTCCCACAGGGCTCGGTACTCTCGCCGCTCCTTTTTAACATCTACATGAAACCGCTGGGCGAGATCATCCGTCACCACGGGCTGAGTATGCGGATGATACCCAGTTATACATCTCCATCCCGGGTGAAGTAAGTGATGCAGTGACCACCCTGTCCAAGTGCCTGGGGGCTGTAGGGGTCTGGATGGGGAAAAACAGGCTTCAGCTGAGCCCTGGTAAGACGGAGTGGCTGTGGATTAATGGCCCCTCGGTTTCTGGGAATTTGTCAACTTTAGTTCTGGATGGGGTTGCACTACCCCAGACAGACCCGGTGCATAACTTGGGGGTCCTCTTGGACTCACGACTCCTGCTCGAAGAGCAGGTGGCAGTCGTGGCCAGGAGGGCCTTTGCTCAACTTCATGTTGTGCGCCAGTTACGCCCTTTCCTGGACTGAGAGGCCCTTCGAACAGTCACTCATGTCCTGGTTGTCTCCCATATAGATTACAGTAATGCACTCTACATGGGGCTACCCTTGAAGAATATCCGGAAGCTACAGCTGGTACAGAATGCAGCCGCATGGGCAGTTTTAGGTGCACCAAGATCAACACACATAACACCTCTGTTCCGTGAGCTACATTGGGTGCCAGTTTGCTTCCGGGTGCAATTCAAGGTGTTGGTTATTACCTTTAAAGCCCTACATGGCACAGGCACAGGTTATCTGAGGGACCGCCTCATCCCCATTACATCATCCCGTTCCACCTGATCTTGCAGAGAGGGCATGCTGCGGACCCCCTCTATGAAAGAATTCCATCTAGCGGGGTCTCGGAGGCGAGCCTTCTCTCCAGCGGCACCTGCCCTATGGAACATCCTCCCCCAAGAGATAAGACACGCCCCTTCACTCCTGGACTTCAGGAAAAAATTAAAAACTTGGCTCTGTGATCTCGCCTGGGGCAAGAAGGAAAGTGGTCAAGCTTGGGGATGGCTGATTTCTTAGAGCCTCTCAAATATTTTAAATATGTTTAGCTTCACTGTAAGAACCACCTGCCACTTGGATTTTATTGTATTTATATTTTTATTGTTTTTATTGTATTTTAATGATGTTGTTGTGGTTGTGAACCACCCAGAGTCCCTCCTTAAGGGGGAGATGGGCGGTCATAGAAATTTAATAAATAAATAAACAAACAAACAAACAAACATGGGAGGATGTCAGAAGGTCAGGACAGTGAAATAATTTCTTTCCCCCTTTTTCACTTTCCAAAGCTACAAGGTTCTCATCTGGCCAGAACACTGAATAAAAATACTTCTGTTAGAAGCTTGGGGTAAAATTGTACTGACTAAAAACAATATACTTTGGTCACCTTGTTAGATGGCAACCTGTCATCATATAACAACCTGCTTTAACATGCAAACATGCCTACCATACACACGTTTATGTCTCCAACTATCTGCATTTTTTCCAGCAAAAGTTATCTTGATCTAGTAATAGTTCCCTATTGTTCCACCTTATGATATAATCTTGATATAATTTCATTATTCACTATTTCCAACAGTCATATATGTCATTTTTTTCATACTATTAAAACATCCACAGTAAACTGAACCAGAACAAATGGAGCATGACACACCTATCAAGAAGCCTTTATTAGCCTGAATTAAAATTAAAACAACTTCAAACACAGCTGAACTCAAACTGAATGTAAGCAAAGTTCTTGAGTCTTTCCTTTTCAGAATTGCCTCAAACTACATACAGATTTTATACAATATATGTAGATGGAAATGATAAGCTCAAGATAATTACACAAATTAAGAAATTCATAGAAGTGATTTTAAAACCATTCTCTCTTACAAGGATTCTGAAACTGAAAGAGGGGAAAGGCAACAATAAAAGCACTCAACCAAAAAATAAAGGATATTTCATTTGCAGAAAGAACTAGTCTAGACAGTTGCTGCTGCTTCCATACAAGACCTCATTAGATAATAGTCTAGAAATGGAATTCAAGTGCAGGTTCTATGATTACTTAACAAAGCACTGTTTTGCTCAGCGAGGTCCATCCCAGTGACCAATATCCTTTCACAACTATCACCCATCAGTCCTGTTCAGCAAAGGATCCCTACAATATCAATTACAAGGATCCTTCTGTTTCTGTTATTTTTATTCTCAGTGACCACAACAGTTAATAGAGCTATTCATTCATTCTTTCTACTGCCCTGATCATAAGATGCAATAAAAACTGCAAACAGAAAAGCTTCAAGTAACAGCAGAATAGCCTTATAAAGCCTCCATAGGTCTTTTTTCAATCTTCGGCATTTGAGCTAATGTTCAGAAAATGGGATTTACTGGACACAAGGTCAATAGCAATTCAAAACTGGTATCAAATTAGGGGATGAGAGATTCTATGAAGGTAAAGCAACAATGACTGTCTTAGAGAAGGCTTTTAGAACAGATCCAGATACACGATGAGGGACAGAAGATAAAGATGGTGCTGTCCTTAATTTTAAAGTGGTGTATGTGTCATCATGTTGTCATGCAACTCAACTTAATCATATAGGCAGAGCTATAAAATCAGAAACTATCTGGGTGTTGCACACGGGGTGGGGATGTGCATCCATGAACATGCCATGGATGTTGTTTGTAGGTTTTTTTCTATAAGGATTTATTTTTAGGCTGCAGTTTTCAGCATTTGACTCTATTGTGTCTTATCCAACCATTATTCTTAAAATCAAAAGCTAATTAACACATTTAACTGCAGCAGTACAAGTAATGAAGGAAGCAGATACACAGAGGGACAATGGAAATGAAGAAACAACTGTTAACAGTTTGTTTAACTTACATTATTAGTGACATGAATGTAATCTATACAATAAGACAATAGTAATGCCAGGAAGATATCTGAACAGAAAGACTAGACCAGGGTTTCTCAACCAGGGTTCTGTAGAACCCGAGGGTTCCGCGAGAGGTCACTAGGGGTTCCCTGGGAGATCACGATTTATTTAAAAAATTATTTCAAATTCGGGCAACTTCACATTAAAGAGGTAAGTTTCATTCTTTATTTTGAGTTTAAGAACACTGTTAATGCATATACTGTATACAGGCCTACACATAAAACAAATAAAATAATTTTGTAACTTCTGGCCTATATTTGAGCCTGAATGTGCAGAGGTTCCCCAAGGCCTGAAACATATTTCAAGGGGGTTCTGTTGGCCAAGAAGGCCCGTGACTCGGCGCGATGTCACCCAATTAAACCACACCGAGGCAGGAAGGTCCTTTGTCCTCTTTTATTTCTGTGCACAGATACAAGGAGGTCTCTTGCTGCAAGGTGCAAGAGCCCTGAGCCCAGGCAAGCAGTGGGTTTTTATACATATCATTCAGGAAACAGTCAACCATATTCACATGCGCAGCAGTTTCTCACGTGTAACTTATATTAAATATGGATAACACATGTTGTCCATGCCTCCCCTTAGGTCATCTCTGACGTTTCATTCTCATTTACATCCTAGACATCGCCATTGGGGTGTGATTTTTAGCATGTTAATTAGCTCCTAGGTTACAACAGGTTACCTTGGTGGTCTCATAATTATGGTAACCAGTGGTTTCTGAATACTTAGAAACTCATGTTCCTGCTTTCCGAGTAAAGGTCTTCTACCTAAACACCTTACCACAACTTCCTGCTGTCAGTCACGTGCTCAACCTACATCCTCTAGAACAGAGCTTTCCAAACTGTGTGTCGCGACACAAAAGTGTGTCACCACACACAGTCTGGTGTGTCACCACGCAACCCGGAAGCGCTGATCATCATCAGCGCTTCCGGGTTTTCCCGCGGCGACACACCAACTGCAGCACGCAAAACCCGAAAGCGGCAGCAGCGCTTCCGGGTTTTTGCGCGCTACCGCAAGGACGGCACTTCCGGGTTTTCCCACGGCGACACACCAACGCCGGTTGGTGTGTCGCCGCGGGAAAAACTTTGGAAAGCCCTGCTCTAGAAACTTAACCACATACATCTTATTATTGCTTTGTTAGTAAGTAAGCGTTTTAAGCATTAAAGGGAATTTTATATTAAACAATAGCATTTCCTTATATGCTAGTTTTCCCTATGGATTTACGGGGCCCTCAGTTCCTCCAGGGTTAAAAGGTTGAGAAAGGCTGGACTAGACTGTATCATTCTGGAAGAATGCTACTCAGATAGACGCAGCTGGGACATACATGGGTTGTATTTTTCTGCTCCTTGGGGAAAACACAGGGTCAAACAGTAATGATGATGCTGTTAATGATATATAGAAATAATCTAAATCTCACAAGGACCACCAAATTCAAAGCAGCTGCTCCATTTTTATTTATTTATTTATCAAATTTATACACCACCCATCTCACTATATAAGTGACTCTGAGCGGCTTACAATAAAAGATCATAAAAACCATTATAAAAATATACAAAGTGAAAAGTGAAAAGCTAAAAGCTAAAAGGTGGAGAGAGCATCCTCAAGGCACCAACCCTGGCATATGGACCATTATATCAATAGAAAAATGTAACAGGGCTAGCAGAAAAATGTACAGAGACATTCATTCAATGTAAAGTATTCAGTATACATTCACAGAGTTCATCTTCTATTCCTAAATTATAGTGGATAATGAAAAACATCAAAAATTTGAGAGAAAAGGTTATGTTACTACTAGATCTGCTACAAAACAATAGGCGCATTACTAACGTAACATTTGCGTACAGTAGTGACTTTATTTTCCTAAAGTTTCGGATTTAGAAATCAGTATTATACATCAAACATTATAGTTCTAATCTGGCAAACTCTGTAAACTTCACTATAAAATGTAATGAATATAGGCAATTGGCAACACTGCCCAATATAAAAATCAAAACATGGCAGCTCCGTGCAGACCAATAGAAGCAATGCATTTTCTGTGCCAGTTGCTGACTCTGGCCTTTAGCAGCCATAGTAATATCTGCCTTTGACTCTGTATTAACGAAGAGTTGCAAATAAAATTTGTATCAAGCTTGGATTCAGTTTTTTCATCTTCTTAAAAGTCAGCAGGAATCTTATTTGAAAGCAACCCTACGCAGAAGGCAGGGACTCAAAGTAAACTGCCACCAATGAAAAAAGGAAGGGGAAACAAGGCACCCTTTCTCTTCCTAACACATGAACTCATGATAAGATCACTTCATGGATTGTTACCTTGTAGTAGTGAAGGTACTTGTGTATCTCAATGATGCTATGAGATATATAACTGAGACTGTACACTTCCAAAACAGCCACCCATGATCTGCAGGTCATAGGCAAGGGTTCGTACTAAATACATTCCACTGGAGAAGGAAATGGTAATCCACTCCAGTATTTTGCCAAGAAAATCATATAAATATATACACAACCAGGACAGTGTCAATATGTTACTGGAAGATAAGTCCCCACCCCCATGTTGGAACGTATCAAACAAGGTACTGGTGAAGAACTATAATGGGCAGAGGAAAAGGCCTTGAGGGACAGGAAGAAAGGTCGCTACCAAGACAACAGTCAGATAAAAGAGACCTGAGTCATGTGCAAGAACATAATGTGAGCAAACGTCTCAGACAAGGCCCTCCTTAGGTCTCACAAAGATAAAGGGAGGGAAGGGGGAAGCACATTCAGATTTGCAAGATGCAAGATTCTGTTACTATAGCTTTACAATAAAGGTAGTACTGTCCTACTGGTCCATTGGTTTCGTGGTCTGATCTACCTTGAATGGCTGACAAAAACAGAGGGCAAGTATAAGAAACATTGGTGATGATGATGAGGCTGGATTAAAGCTGAAAGGATGGATATCCATATGCTGAGGCAGATGTGATGTCTGCCAACATGGCTCAGACATTCAAAGTACAAATTTCCACAAGGGAGAGCAGCCCCCCCCCCCACCATGCTGGATATCAATACAAATCCCCACTAGGGAGAAATGCATGGACTGGGTCATGTACAGAATGAAACTATCCCAGCCCCCCCCCCCCCCCGGCCCACATTTCAGGAACTAGATTCAAGCTTGGAGCCCTGGGAGAAATGGAAGTCCAGGTAAAAAAGAAACAGTCTTTGCTTCAAGATTCTCTTTTTATAGAAATAAATAACACACTCTATCAAGAAATTTTCTATCTATCTATCTATCTATCTATCTATCTATCTATCTATCTGACTTTATTCAATTTATATGGCTGCCTATCTTACATAAGCAACTTTGGGTAGCAAACAGTTAAAAATGTCAATGTAATAATACAAAATGAGAATGAAAAATTAGAATACAGAACAAGAATGAAACAAAAAAGTAGCACCCAAGGATAACCATCAACAATAATGAATAGTATCTCACAGGCTCACCTAATACCCTGACCCTCATGTCTTGGACAACAGCCAGGTTTTAAGGGTCTTCCAAAAGGCTAAAAGTGTTGGGGCCAATCTATTCTCAGGGGGAATCGTGTTCCAGAATGCAGGTGCAGTGTCTGAAGAGGCATGCCTCTTGGTCCTGCTCTTTAATAGATGGGACCTGGAGCATCTTGCAAGACCTGATGGGGCAGGTAGAGACAGCAGAGAAAGGCGGTCCCTCAAATATCCTAGCCCCTAGCCATGTAAGGGGCGTGGTGGCTCAGTGGGTAAGACGCCAGGCTTGTCGATTGGAAGATCGCAAGTTCGGAGGTTCGAATCCCTAGCCCCGCGTGATGGAGTGAGCTCCCGCACTAGCCCCAGCTCTTGCCAACCTAGCAATTTGAAAGCATGCAAATGCAAGTAGATGAATAGGTACCACTTCGGTGGGTAGGTAACAGCGTTCCGCGTGCGTCATGCCGGCCACATGACCGCGGAAGCTTCTTCAGAAAGCGCTGGCTCTTTGGCTAAGAAACGGAGATGAGCACCAGCCCCTAGAGTCGGACACAACTGCACAAATGTGCGGGGGGGACCTTTACCTTCACGTTAGCCATGTAAGGCTACAAAAGTGACAGCCAACACTTTGAATTGCACCTGGAAGCCAGCGTAGCTCACAAAGCAAAGGTGTAACATTGGTGTATCAAGGCACGCCCAGAATTGGTCACATCACCACATTCTGGACCAATTGCAGTTTCCAGATGTTCTTCAAGGGCAGCTCCATGAAGGTTCTTGATTTATGTTTCTATATTAAGCTTAAGTCTAATATCCTCTATCTCTATGTTCAAGTTAGAAAAACTAGGTTTTATATCAGCCTTGAATCATACCTCAAACTGTGCATGAAGATACCTTCCTTCTTTCAAATTTCTTGTGATCTCTAATATTCTGGGTAGATAACACTTACCAGAAGTGTTTCAATTACCAGAAAGGCAACACAGGTTTAACTTATATTCAATATACAGGGTGTACCAAAAGTGAGGCCCCATAGATAATTTATAATATAAAGGAAATTAAATGTTCAAATGGTTGCCATTTTTTCTTCTAAAACTCCCTTACTCATTTGATGTATGACCTTTGAACATTCCTAAGTACAATAACGTTTTCTCTGAAAAATAATATTAATTAATAAAACATACTATGATGGACCTACGGGGCCTGAATTTTGGTATACCCTGTATATCATGTGAAATGCTGGACTAGAAGAAATAGAAATTGGAATAAAAATTGCTAGAAGCAATACCAACCTCACATATGCTGATGATAATATCACTCTGATGGCTAGAAGTGAGGAAGACTTAAACCAGTGTTTCTCAGCATGGTGGCTGGGGAATTCTGGGAGTTGAAGTCTACCCGTCTTAAAGTTGCCAAGGTTGAATAACACTGGCTTAAGCAATCTCCTGTTGAAGGTGAAGAAAGATTGTGCAAGAGCTAATCTGCTGCTTAATAGTACCAGAAAAAAAAGCCCTAAATTGTATTAAAAGCAATTTGAGTCTACTGCAAATAGGCAGATTAGAAGTTGAACAGACTATCTTCATAAACTCAAAAATTCACAGGGGTGATGACTGTAGCCATGTAATAAAGATACATCTGCTACTTGGAAGAAAGGCTATGACAGATCTAGACAAAATATTGAAATACAAATATATCACACTTACAACAAAGATATGCCTTTTCAAGGCCATGGCTATTGTAGCATATGACTGTGAAAAGCTGCACCATCAGAAAGGCTGAATGAAGAAAAATTGATGGTTTTGAATTGTGGTGCTGGAGAAAATTGCTGAAAATACCTTGGACCATAAATGATTCAGCACTAAGTGAAGTAAAACCAAACTAATCATTGGAACTGATAATGAAGCTAAAGCTTATATAGGCAAAAGATGCTGATACTTGTAGCAGAAAATATAACATGTTCTAGCAAAGTTGGGCAAAAAATAGAGATTTGACTACTAATACTGAGCAATCTAGTAATAGTGGAGAATACACATATGTGGCTTAGACTGGAATGTTGGGATCTTGGTATTCGCTGAGCTTGGTTTTCTTCTTGCAAGTGTTTCATTACCAAACTAGGTAACATTGTCAGTACTTTGACATCTTGCTTTGACACTGACAATGTTACCTAGTTTGGTAATGAAACACTTGCAAGAAGAAAACCAAGCTCAGCGAACACCAAGATGCCAATGCTCAGCAATCTTCCTTTGGTGACATAAATCTCCATAGTTTTTAAGACTATGGTTTCTTTAAAACAAAGCCGCAGTGGCCTGATATATGCATAATACTAAGTTGTAAATCATGCTTTATAAAATAAAATTAGATCACACTTTGTGCCCAGCCAAAAGCAAACAAGCCATGGAATGACTAGCGTGTTATACAAACCCCATCTATTCAGCATTAATAATTTCACTGCTCTCTGCCAGTTGATCTTTTTCGCTTTCTCTGCTATTAACATAACAAAAGTATATTTTGCTAATAATATGTGAATGCCAGATCTGATGTAAAATAAGAAGCTCATAAATACAAACTCAGTGACATTCTTTTGAATGTGGATATGAGGTACAGATGGTACATTAAGCTTGTTACTGATTTCTGAATGTTTAGTTGTAACAGAAGAAGGGGCAGGTATCATGTTAGGCATGAACCAATCTTTGGTGGCCTACAGAATGTTACTGACAGTCAAATGGTACATGCATCCAATTGTCCATTTTCCATTTCATTTAATTAATTTATTTCTTCATCAAATTTTGCCACTGCCCATGAGGAGATTTTGCTCCATTTATATCACCTGAAGCTTTAATAGCAGTTTCAGTCTTATGGAGATTGGAATTATAGCCATATCATTATTTTGAAAATCCAGTTCATTAAAAATGTGGGCAAATCCACCATTTTTTATTTCAGGATGGGTGAATTGCTTTCCAACTACAGGAATATGTTTGGCTTTATTTCTGCTTTGGACTATGAATGTAAATCATCACCATCATCATCCCAAATCCTGTACACATTTTTGTGCACATTTCTCATCATGCAATGATTTTTGTAGCATGCATGTACATTTTCAAATATCTTGCCGTAATATATACATGTTTCACACTTTTCATTGAGATGTGTTTTTGGCATTGCAAATAATATTAGAAAATTCATGGAAGTGTAGTTTTCATTTAGAGGTTTATGAGATGTCAGCTGGGTAAACATGTATAGAGCATACTCTTGATTCTTTCTTAGTAATATATCTAGTATATAAAATGTCCTGGCATGTTCCATACTGTATTTGCATAGCTGAACAAGATAAACAGGTAGGGTCCTAAAGCACAACATCAGAGAAGGAAATCCCTTCCCACTCTCCAACCTTTGCCTTCCATTAGAGATTGAGAAAATATGCTTTCATTAAAGGAGCTGAAGAAGCCCTCCCACCTCTGAGGAACTCCAAAGAGATTAACCCCTGGCTTTTCTGAGATTCCAGAGATGGTGCCTAATTCTTGTAATTTTAAAAGCCTTTTTTGTTACTGAAACTATTATAGACTATAGAGGTTCTACAAACATTTGTTGAAGGAATAATAGCACAGATTGACTTCCTGAATATGAATAGAGTGGAATTCAGAATGATAGTTTGCATCACATGAGAAAAGAATGAATCAGTTTCAATGTGTTGATAAACAATTTGCTATGGATGTTGACAGGCGGGTGAAAGGAAATAAAGATGTTCAAAATGAAATGTCTCATTTACAGGGCTTAATACACAGAAATTGTTTTCTGAATATTCCCTATAATGCTGACCTAAATCATGTTTTGGTGCTATACATGGAAACAACAACAACAACAACAACAACAACAACAATAATAAAAAGGTAAAGGTAAAGGTTTCCCCACACAGTCGTGTCCGACTCTAGGGGCCAGTGCTCATCTCCGTTTGTTAGCCGAAGAGCCAGCATTGTCCGAAGACGCTTCCGTGGTCATGTGGCCGCATGACACGCGCAGAACGCTGTTACTTTCCCACCGAAGTGGTACCTATTTATCTACTTGCATTTGCATGCAATAATAATAATAATAATAATAATAATAATAATAATAATAATACTTCATCTTCTTCTTTGGCAGCAACATACCTAATACTCCTGCCTCCTATTTTCCCTACAACAAGATGAAATTTTCTCATTATAGCCTGGATAAAACCTGAAGATAGAAGCTACATACCATTCAGGCCTCCACTTTCATTCACCATAGACCCAGCTATGGTCCATTACTTGAGATATTTTACTGATGTCCAGAAAAACTGATTCTTCGGAATGGAAAGACAGTAAGATTTTTCTGGATTTGAACCCACAGATAGTTCATAAATGTACATGTTTAATGGGACACATTTAGCAGCAAAACAAAATGATTATGAATCATTTCTTCTATATCTGTCTATGTTTTGTTTATCTCTAGATCAGAGCTTTCCAAACTGTGTGTCGGGACACGTTAGTGTGTCGGCTGCAGTGTCTGGGTGTGTCGCGGCTGCTGCTGCCTCCAAACCCTGCCAGGATTCCGCGCAGGTCCTAGTGCCTGCCTTGTGCCTGGCTGCTTCCAAACCTGCTGTGATTCCGCGCAGGTCCTAGTGCCTGCCTTGTGCCCTGCTGTAAGAGTGTGTCGCGAAATGATGCATGTCTAAAAAGTGTGTCACCAACATGAAAAGTTTGGAAAGCTCTGCTCTAGATTCTGATGTGGTGAAATTCTCTGATCCATAAGCTATGGACAGATTTAGGTCAAAAGGATCCCATTTTATTTTCCTGTACTATTTTTACATTTTAAAAAAAACTGAGATGGATATCCTGGTATGGAGTGTCTGTACAATGGTTTCAGCATGCTTTTCTACAAACAGTGTTTATGTTCATGTCAGTAATTTCCTGGAATGTTCAAGGGCTTAGGTTTCATGGCCAGCTCAGACTCGGAAGATGAAGAAGAGTTACAGGAGGGTCATCAGTCTGAGGGGGTTCAGCTGGAAGAGTCGCAGACAGGGAAAGCAGCGCTGCCTAGCAACCAGGAGAGGCAGCTATTGCTGGCCTCAGAAGACGAAGAGGCGGAGCTAACGCCTACCCCCAATGCAAGGACCCGCCACAAAGAGAGGAGGGCTGAACAAAGGTGCTCAGCAAGACTATTGGCCAGAAAGAACCCCACCCACCAAAGGAACAAATCTGGGTCACACTGCCCCTATATAAGGGGAGCCACGTGCCTCACAAATCCGTTAGCGACAACTCTGTTTACCTCACCACTGTGTTCAACTCCTTAGCCTGCCTTCTCAAGTAGTGACCCTGGACCCCCGTACCACATTTGTTTGACCCTCTAGTACCTTGTTTATGAATTGAACTCTCTCTTGCCTCTAATTTAAGCTGGTTGAAATTTTGTGGGCTGGGAATTTTGGGCATGAGGGACAATGATTGTTTGTTCAAACCTATTTGCCATTAGAGTTCAGCTTGAAAACCTTTTTAGTAAAGATATAAGAGTCACTTATGTGTCTGATTTCTGTGGGCCAGGACAGGACATTAGGTGGTCTTCAAAGAGAGATATGTTTTTATAAACTGGGTGGTGTAAAACCTGGTATTCTAAAACAAGAAACTAAGACTCACAGATGAAGAGGGCTTTAAAAAAAATCTAGGAAATACTTAGATCAAATGGTAATTCCAGATTACTGGGGCGGGGAGTAACCCTGATTAATAAGTCTTCTATGAGCAATCAGAAATACGTGATTCAGAAGGATATTCTTCTAATATTAGTAATTAGAAGTTGTAATTATAGGATAGTACTTATTAACTACTAAGGTCCAACTAAAGGTCAGCCAGATGTTTTACCCCAATGTTTTGCTTATCTTTCTAGTCTTGCAGTTGATCAGATAATTATGGCTGGAGTTTTGGATCCTTTACTTGATCACAATTCTGTTTCATGTAAATCGAGCTCATAATAACTGACGAAGCTACAAGCCTATCTATTATATTTATGTGGTAAATATATCTCAACTTCTGAACCCATATCTTTAATGGGATAATCCCAGCCTGAAAATTGCTAGTAAATCTTTATTCTGGAATTCCTCACAAAAAAAAAATTATTAACACTTTGGATCAGCTTATTGTCAATCAATTTTGACAGTTGATGTCTTGCATTTGGATTGCCTAAAATAACTGAATGAATATATATATTCTATTAAAACATATTTTGATCATATAGGTTAGGCCTGATGCAGAAAAAAATGGAGCTTTTCAAATTTATAGTTAATTTCTATGTATATCCGAAAAGTAATACCCAAGATGAAATGGAAAAACTACAAGTAATCTGGAACACAGTGTTATAATATCCTGTTTTAACATATTTATGGACTGGAGTTTTAAAGAGTGTTAAATTAGTATCCTGTGATAAAACGGTAAAGGTTCCCCCCACACATTCGTGCAGTCGTGTCTGACACTAGGGGCCGGTGCTCATCTCCGTTTGTTAGCCAAAGAGCCAGCGTTGTCCGAAGACGCTTCCATGGTCATGTGGCCGGCACGACGCATGCGGAACGCTGTTACTTACCCACCAAAGTGGTACCTATTAATCTACTTGCATTTGCATGCTTTCGAATTGCTAGGTTGGCAAGAGCTGGGGCTAGTGCGGGAGCTCACTCCGTCACACAGGACTAGGGATTTGAACCTTTGAATTTGCGATCTTCCGATCGACAAGCCTGGCGTCTTACCCGCTGAGCCACCACGCCCCTTATCCTGTGATACTAAGATGCAAATTAATTCAATAAAAGATTCTTTTTCATGTTCATTGGACACCTCAGAGGATGAAAACTCAAATGTTTTTGGTTTGCTCTGCAATTGCACTGTTTTGGTTTAATACTCACAATGTTGTTAATTCAATAGTTTGCTGTATTTGAAAGAAAAATAAAGAGTTAAAGATGTGAAGGTGATATTAAATGATATACAAAAACTTGGAATCTATCAAAGTATAAAGAACTATGGATATACTGTGAGTGATTTGAAGCTAAAAGGATTATTTTATTCTGGTGAAAAGATCCTGCTACATTTGATTTAAAACCCTGGTTGGAAATATGTTCACTTTTTACACATGAATTGGCTTTTTTATCAACACTGTGTGGAAAATCTGGTCAAGGTTATTCCATATGGTCAAAATTTAGTTTGCTGTTTAAGAACTGAGTTTTTAACCACATTATTTCATTATGTATTTTTTCTAGGTTTTTCCCCTTTTTTTAAAGTTCCTGTATTTGGTAATGTTTTTCTTCTCTGTATTTTTATGATAAAAACAGTAACACATTAAAGCACCTTCCAAAACCTGCTCCTGAATTCTAATGCTTAATGTGGAAGAAGGGGGAAATGATTAAATACATCAGAATTAAATACAGAGAGAATTTAGTTTTGATTATTAAAGTTAAAATAAATATTTAATTTATATTTAAACATGGCCTGAAGCACTTTGTCCTGGCTGTACCAGGAATTAGGTTCTATTATGCCACTCAAGCAAAATGTTGCCCTTGGCAAGAAAATAATTGCTTTACTCTTAATATCAGGACACAACCTTAATTTATACACAATTCTCATACCAAGATCACTGCTATATGTTATACCTGCCTTGTCACCTCTGCTGCTGAACTGAAAAATGGCATGACAACTGACAAAATACAGTGGTAAACATGGATTAGTAATTCTAGGTTTTATTGCTAGCTACTTTTGGTTATCGTAAATATAACAGGACAAAAAGCAGTTAGGGGATTAAGATTTCCTCCAGGAAAAAAATGGCACAGGACCTTAGTGTAGATTAGGAGGCATCTGGCAGTACCTCCTTCCCTCAATTAATAAAAATAAATCTGCCAAACAAATTGTGATTACTGAAGCACATGATTAACATCACATGCAGCCTGGCTCACGGAACTTGATTTGGGGCAGGCAAGGTACGTCTGTAAGCATCACAAGCACTTTCATAATAGCCTCACTGTTCTAAAAATATTGCATCTTCACCAGCAGTTCCATTTCTCTTGTCAGGGAACATTCATTATCTACTAAAGGCATAGTTATTACTACTGTAGTTGAAAACTTTCACAGCAGTGGGGGATCCCTTACAATGGGCTGCTACAGAAGAATTACAAATCCATTTGATTTCAGAATTCTCTGCAGTAATTGCTCCTTGATGTTAATAGCCATGACCAAACTGACCTAACTCCTAGATGGGATTGCTCCTACATGGCTTTTCCCATGACAGCATTCACTGAGTGTTAATGACGGGGTTTGTCATTGTTGTGACTGGTTGTTTAAAATGTGTCTTCTCCGTTGTCTAATAAAAGCAGAAAGAAAACAGTTTGTACAACCACTAATTATCCACAAGCTGCTCTTCTCTAACTTGGTAACTTCAATGCCTGTTCCCAAAAAACAGCATGTGTATCCATGGTGAAGGAAAATGGATAAAGCAATTGGTTGCCATCTTAGTTTAATCACATTTACAAATCAGAATGATACATTAAAATTAGGGCATATTGCTCTATTTAGCTTTTTTTCCTCTGCAACTGAAAAAGGAAGCACAAATTGTAGCAAATAAATAAATGAATATGACACAGGCTCTTCCAATTAGCCTAAAAGCTACTCAGATATTTTAAAACCTGGGCACATTTTTTATGAAATGCTGTAAAACAATAGATAATGAAATATTTATTTATTTATTTATTTATTTATTTATTTATTTATTTATTTATTTATTTAATTTATATGACCGCCCATCTCCCCCAACGTGGAACTCTGGGCGGTTCACAATAAAATAGATTAAAATAAAATATAAAATATAAAACAGCAATTTATACAGTCAATATAATAAATAAATAGTTATAAAATCCAGATGGGAAGTAGCATTAATAACAGGAAGGACATTATAGAATTAAGGAATTAACCACCCCCATGAGGAACTATCATTTCCTCCTTCCCATGCCAGGCGGCAGAACCAGGTCTTCAGTTCTTTCCTAAAGGTTGGGAGGGAGGGGATCTATCTCAACTCTGGGGTAAGGTGTTCCATAATGTAGGTGCCACCACAGAGAAGGCCCGCCTCCTAGACCCCATCAGATGACACTCTCTGATTGATGGGGCTCGTAGCAGGCCCTCTCTGAATGATCGGGTGGGGCGGGTCGATAATATGGGGATAAGACGGTCCCTCAGGTATTCTGGTCTCATGCCATGTAGGGCTTTAAAGGTGATAACCAACACCTTGAATTCTACCCGGAAGCAAACCGGCACCCAATGCAGCTCGCGGAGCAAAGGTGTTATATGTGCAGATCTTGGCGCACCCAAAATTGCTCGCGAGGCCACATTCTGCACCAGTTGTAGCTTCCGGATAGTCTTCAAGGGTAGCCCCATGTAGAGCGCATTGCAATAATCTACATGGGAGATGACGAGAGCACGAGTGACTGTTCGAAATACTTTTTGTTCATGGTGCACTGTAAAAGGAGTAGGAATAAACTCAGTATAAACTGACCCAAATGGGCACAGCAAGATTTTACCCACAGTTTCTAATGAACACATTAGAAACTGTGGGTAAATCCTGCTGCAATACAAAATGCTTAGCTGAGTATCTTCAACAACTTAGAACAGAGCTTTCCAAACTTTTCATGTTGGTGACACACTTTTTAGACATGCATCATTTCGCGACACACTCTTACAGCAGGGCACAAGGCAGGCACTAGGACCTGCGCGGAATCACAGCAGGTTTGGAGGCAGCAAGGCACAAGGCAGGCACTAGGACCTGCGCGGAATCACAGCAGGTTTGGAGGCAGCAAGGCACAAGGCAGGCACTAGGACCTGTGCGGAATCCTGGCAGGGCTCGGAGGCAGCAGCAGCCACAACACACCCAGACACTGCAGCTGACACACTAATGTGTTGCGACACACAGTTTGGAAAGCTCTGACTTAGAAGTTGAAGTCCAACACATCTGCATGGCAGTAGGCTAGGAAAGGCTACTGAAAGTTTCATATCATTGAATGCTGTTTCCACTAATAAAATTATATATACAGAACTAGAAAGGTGCGAGAATCTGTTTAGCCTTGCATATTAGTTTTTGAAGTGAATTTGTTTTGCAACACAGGAATATCATTGCCATGCATCCTAAACACATATATATGGACCACGTTTCATACTAATTTAGTAGCTTCAGTTATGATAGCTCTTCCTGGGCTGGTTAGTAACTCTATTTTGCCAAACTATATCAGATTAGGTTTCATGCTGCCTTGATATGTATCTGAAGAAAGGGAAGAATGCTTTGAATGCTTCCTATTGATCTCTTTTGTACTTAAACAGTGCCATCTAGTGACCATCTACACAATAGAATAGTTAAAAAAAATACATTTCTAAGTACAACTTCTGATAAAGTAGTTATTACCCATAAAATGCTGTATGAGAAATCATATATTAATTTTGAAGAAGCCATAGAACTTTTTTTGTGCCAAAAATTATACACTAATCTTATAACTGCTAAATAGTCTACTAGGCTCCTGAGGAGTAACATACTGATAGACACTTGGAATAATTCAGCTTAAGCAGGAGTATAAAATGCTTGAAGTTTTCACTCATTGAAGAGAATATTTGTAGCTCAGGGTTGAACTGTGGAGTCCTTGGTGCTCTCTGAGCCTTGTTGTTTTCTTGCAGATGTTTCATTGCCAGGCTAGGCAACATCTTCAGTGCGAAAAGGGAGTGGGACTTGCTCTGTTTATATACCATGGCTTGTCCTGCTTGTGTTGGTGGGGGTGTTGTTCTCTCCTTGGTAGTTCCTTGATTGGGCTGTTGTTTGCTGCTTGGTTGATTGACTGAGTTAATAGTTCCTATTAACCCGGCACTTCCGGGTTTTCCCGTGGTGACACACCAACGCCGGTTGGTGTGTCGCCGCGGGAAAAACTTTGGAAAGCCCTGACCTAAACTATAAAGATTTTGTTCAGTCTTGTATTCTGTGAAGGCTTCACTAATCAATGATAGTGTACCCACAGTTCATCACGATCTATTACATCAATGCTGGGCTGGGTTACGGAACTGTATACCCAGCAGGTGCTGTTTCTCCATTCATTTGATAGAGATGCCACTGAGAAAATATATTTGGTGCATCATGCATCCTCCAAATCCTGACTACTGAATTATTATGCAGGCAGAAATTCATGGTGCTCATCTAGCCTCAATGTGAACAACCTTTCAAGTGAGATTTAAGTTCTCATTTGAAGGATGAATGTCAGCTGTTTCCCTGTACACACAATCAAACCGTAATCCTCATTTAGCGACTGCCTCAGACAGTGACTGCTCACAGTTATGACAGTGATGAAAAAGTAACTTTGTGACTAATGCCCGCATTTACCTTTGCAGCATCTCTCTCTCAGTCACATGTTCACCGTTACAGTCAGTTAGTACACGTTATCCTGTGCCTGACCTGTTTTTTTTTCTTCCCCCCCCCACAGAGCGGAGAGATTGCCTAAACAATTTCTTCCTGAGCTGCTTTTCTTCACAGCACAGTGTGTCCCTAAAAAGTGCAAACCGCAAGTTAAGAGGCTCAGCTCTATGACCTTAATCAACTGATTAATTAAGCAGTTAATTGATTAACTGCTGCCTGACACTGACAAGACCCTAATCCATTTCACACTGAAGGCTTTCTTGCCTCCTAAGTGGCTGGCAGCTTACAGACCAAGGCGTGCTAAACAGCTGGTGCTAGTGCATTCCTTTCGATGTGTATTCCCCATTGTGTGCCTGCTTACTCTCTTGTAATCCCTTCCTCTCCAATTAATGTAAATTCAAACATCCATTCTCTTCTTGCTAATTATCCCAGCACAAGCTTCCAGTGGGGAAGAATGGTGGGCTGACGTTCTCCGAAGGTGCAGAGAGCTGCCGCAGTTGAAAACTCCAGCTGGAAGGCAGTTTCTGGCCGGCGTTTATCTCCCTGGATCAAAGGGAGATCGAGAGATAGACCACGTATGTTCTGGACAGTGGTTCCTTCTGATTAAACTGCAGAAACGGAAAAGGTTTTGCAGCTAGATCGGGAGTTGAGTTGCTGGGAGCCCTGGATTTTCATCTATGCTCCTAACTGTGGCGGAGCTGATAAGGACATTACAGCCTTGCTTTCCCCATCTCTTAATCACTTTAGGAAGTAATTAATTACAGATGAAGAAAGATTTCCTTTGCAGCAAAAATAAGACTCCTTGCAGTGAGTTAAACCTTCTTTCGAGATTACAAAAAATTCAAGAAAGACTTTGATTTAAAGACTCAAGAATTATTTGCAAAAAGCTTAAGAGAAGATCTAAGAAAGTTTTAAATGGATAAGGGGACAGTCTTTTTTTCTTACTTTTCTATTTTTACTTTTACTATTAATATTTTTGATGATAGTGGTTTGATTTAATTCTTCACTAAAGCCAGTTAAAGAGAATAGCCTGGCGTAGGAATGCTTGTTAATTATCTTTAAAGAGTGCATGTAACTGGCAGATTCTGCATAACAAAAAATAAGGCAAAGACTCAGACTGTGATGTTTAGTTACCATGGAGGTGTGACGTTTGTTGTGGTTGAAATGGAAGTGGCTGAAAAAAGAAGATAATAAGGGAAAATAAGGGGAAAAAGGAGAGAGGCTTGTCTTTTTATTTTGCCTGCTTGGGACACTTTCCCTTTTGGATTAAAAATGACTACTAGAAAAATGGCAAGAGAGGGCAGAAGGGGTTCATTTGAACAACCTGCAATTACACAAGATATACTTCAGAAAACTTTTGAACAAATGGTAGATAAATTTGATCAGATGGGAAAAATATATGATTTTGAAAAAAGAATGGATGAAAAATTTGTAAAATTAAGAGAGGAGTTGAAAGAAGATGTTGAAAAAATATCTGGAGAGGTAAAACAAATTAATGACAGAGTGGACATTTTAGAGAATAAGTCAGAAGTCCAAAGCAGAGAGTTGGAAAGAGAATTGAATAATTTGGCTTTGCTGGAATTGAGAAAGAATTCTGTTTGAGATTTAGAGCTGTTCCGGACTTCTAGATGAAAATATTAGAGAGAGGCTTATTAAGGTTTTGGCAATTTTTTTGGATCTGGAAGAGGAAAACATGGAGGTAGAAACTGATAAAATGTATAGAATAAATTCCAGATGTGCCAGATTGAGGAATGTTCCTAGGGAAGTTTTGGTGCATTTTGTTAGAAAGAAAGAACAAGTGAAATAATGTATGATAAAATGGATAATAATAATATACTGTAATATAATATAATATAATATAATATAATATAATATAATATAATATAATATAATATAATATAATATATATATAAAAAACTGGTTATAATATACGAAGGGAACAATGGGAACATATGTGGCTGAAAGGATTGAGATTTACATTATGTTTTAACCTTAAAGAGAACTTTTATAAAAGTACAACTTTTATAAAGTACAACTGAGACTTTTTCTTTTGGGAAAATGATGTATTGTTGTATTTGTCACCAGAGAAATTGTCTAGAATATATAAAGGTACTTCGCATCTTTGCTGGAAATGAAGGGACATCTTATCATGTTTGGTGGACATATAAAAAAGCCAAAAAAGTCTGGACACAAATACATATATTAATTCAAAAGTTTTTAAAGATTAAAGTACAACTGAAACCAGAGACTTTTCTTTTGGGACTAATGGACAGGCAACTAGAAAAAAGTCATGGAACTTTGTTTTTTTATATGACAGCTGCAGCGAGACTATTATATGCTCAAAAATTGAAAGCTTCGACTCTACCCACAATGGAGGAATGCTTGGTGAAGATGATGGAACTTGTAGAGATGGCTAAATTAACTTCTCTGAGCAGAGAAAAAACAGTATCTACATTTATGGCTGACTGGAAACCCCTTATAGGCTTTTTGCATGAAACGGAATAAAATACAGTACATGTAAGACTTGTGGTTTTGATGATTAGGAAAAAAATGGATAATAGAAAAAAAGTGAGCTTTTTGTAATCATAGAGTAAGAGATAATTTTGTAATTGTACTTATATTTGCTGCAAAGGAAATTGGAAGCTTCTTCTATTTCTTTTTATTCTTTCTTTCTGCAATTTTGTTTTTTTTCTTTCTTCTATATTTCTTTCTTTGCTCCTTTTACTCTTTATTAGTTTTAGTTTTTATGTTCTTTGTAAAACTTTTAATAAAAAACTAATTATCCCAGCACCAGGGTGAGCATTCCAAAGGGGAGGGGAGGGAGGGAAAAGGGCTATATGATTTGCCCTTTTACCTGGCTTCCTCATGAGTCGAGTTCCAGAAACCTTCCCCACTGTTTGTGCTCACCCAGCTGTTTGGGGTCATATCCTTCCAACACTGTAAAGCAAAGGAAAGCTGAAGTAAAATCATAAACACATTTGCGGCCACGTGATTTTCCACTTAGCAACTACTTTACTTAACGACTGAGTTGCTGGTCCCAATTGTAGTTGCTAAAAGTTAAAGGTACCTTTAAAGGTAAAAGGTAAAGGAAGGCACGTCAGGCAAACCCTCATCATGACCGTCTCCCACCCGGAAACCTATGCCCTCATTGTGGGAGGTTGTGCGGATCCAGAATTGGCCTTTATAGCCACTTACGGATCCACCGTTAAAATTTTACCTTTGGAAGACAATCTTACTCGGCTACGAGTGATCGCCAATGAAAGTTGCTAAAAGAGCCAGTTTGGTCCAGTGGTTAAGGCACCAGGCTAGAAACCAGGAGACTGTGAGTTCTAGTCCTGCCTTAGGCATGAAAGCTGGCTGGGTGACTCTGGGCCAGTCACTCTCTCTCAGCCCAACCCACCTCACAACAACACTGTTGTTGTAGAGAAACTAGGGGGAGGTATGTTCACTGCCTTGAGTTATTTATAAAAAATAATAAAGGCAGGATAAAAATCTAACAAACAAACAAACAAACATGGATTACCTGTATACTGAATAATAGACGTATACTACCTTGACATAAAAAGATATCCATATTAGTGAAAAAGTGGGTTTGACTAATCCTTTTAGGGAAATTCTTTTATGGAATCCTATTTCTCTTCCCTTTCCCATTTTGTAAAATTCTGTGGTTTTCCTCTGTCCCCGTACAAGCCCTGCTGTAATGAAAACATATTACATTTTTGTGGCTTCGTCATGTACTGGTTTCACTGAGATATATTTTTGAAGCTCAGATTGCAATCTTATGCATGCTTAAGAGCACATGCAATGAGATGGGGGAGATTCAGGTTCAGTTCTCTCCTTAACCACAGAGCTCACAGGGATACTTTCAGTCAGTCATTCTCACTCAGTCCAACTTAACTACAGGTAGTCCTTGTTTAGTGACTGCCTCAGACAGTGACCGTTTGCAGTTACGACAGTGATGAAAAAGTAACTTTGCGACCAATCCTTGCATTTACAATCTTTGCAGGTCTCCAAAGCAAAGAAAAGCTGAAGTAAGATCATAAGCACAGTTGCAGTTTCACTTAGCGACTGCTTCACTTAACGACCAAGTTGATGGTCCCAATTGTGGTTGCTAAATAAGGACTACCTGTAATAGGGTGGAGAAAAAATGTAAACTGCCATGAGCTCCCCAAACAAAAAGCAGGATATAACTACAACAAAATAAAGAAATGCCACTAACAACAGTGACATTTGTTTTTCAATAAGCCCATACAAGTTTGCACTAGAGTCTCTCTCTAGGTTTCATTTACAGAACTTGAAAATATATTATCTTATATGCAAAATATTATTTCCTACATACACACACGTATGCCCTCCCATACAGGAATATAGTGGCTCATATACCCCAGCTGTTCTACCATTAAAAGATTGTTGCTTTCTTCTTTGCCAAATTTACTGAGCAAAAAACATCAGAGAAACAAACTTACACCTCCAAACTACAAGTCACTAATGCAGGGTTTGCAAATTAAATCTCCTTATCTGGAAACTGCAATCTGTCTGTTTGCCCAGCTGTAGATGACAGGAGCCAAGAATCCTAAGAGGTGTAGGCAGCATTTAATTTCATCACATGAATCTACAGCAGTAGGAAAAATGGAAATAACTCAGAGAGGCAGCTAGCTGCGAAAAAGCCCTTTGCACTGATAGGCTGATCTGTTGGAACATGAAAATGTCTTTATTTAATTGTTCTAAATGAATTTCCATTAGTTTAGAGCAGTATTTCTTAAACTGTGGTCCTAGGACCCCTGGGAATCCCCCAAGACCCTCTCGGTGTCTTGGAAATCAAAATTACTTGCCAGATACTGAAGATGTTTGCAAAAATGTAAAACAATGACACTCTTTTCATTATTTTTTAAAATTTGTTAAAAATAGGGTTTTTTTCATGAAAAATATTTTATTTATGTTAATTATCTAATGGGTTTAATATTGTTATTTTTACATGATTCAATTAATAAACATTCTGTGAATGCATCAATTTTAATTTTTAATATGGTAAATATTGATAAATATAACCCATACAAACAAAAGCTCTTTTGGGGTCCTTCATAATTTTTAAAAGTGGGAGGAAGTCAATCATTATAAAAATATAGACAATCACTATAATTTTTTTAAAAATCATTAAAAAATTAGAATATGCAAACCACAAACTAAGTATAATCCAGTAAAGGTAAAGGTTCCCCCCGCCCATTTGTGCAGTCATGTCCGACTCTAGGGGCCGGTGCTCATCTCCGTTTGTTAGCCGAAGAGCCAGCGTTGTCCGAAGACGCTTCCACAGTCATGTGGCGCTGTTACCATCTCACCGAAGTGGTACCTATTTATCTACTTGCATTTGCATGCTTTCGAATTGCTAGGTTGGCAAGAGCTGGGGCTAGTGCGGGACCTCACTCCATCATGCGGGGCTAGGGATTCGAACCTCTGAACTTGCGATCTTCCGATCGACAAGCCTGGCATCTTACCCGCTGAGCCACCACGCCCCTTTTGATCCAGTACTTTTTTTTTATCCAGTACTTTTTTTTTTGATCCAGTACTTTTTTTTTGATCCAGTACTTTTTTCTTGATCCAGTACTTTTTGATCCAGTACTACTTTCTATATTCTTAGATGGGCGAGACTACATTTCATGCAAATAATCTATATCCAGCTATCCCAATTTATTAATTTTATTTATTTATTTATTTTATTTATTTATCTTATTTATACCCCGCCTATCCCCTCCCTATTGGAGGACTCTAGGCGGCTTACAGCATTTCAATATATATTTAACAATTCATATACATATCATTTAACTGCGCACACAGGAAGGAGGTAGGGGAACCGACTCTTCTTCCGTAGGCATTGGACTACATGTCCCAGCATGCCTCGCTTCTGAGTCGGCTGCTGACGTCCTGGATGTTCGCCGATCGGGCTCCGTCATCCTCTCCGTCATCCTCTGCGGCCATTTAACGGGATTCCCGGGATCATCTTCGCTCCGAGGGCGACCCCCGATCACAGGACGCCGGCAAATTCTCCCACTTTAACGTGGTACCCATTTATCTACTCGCCTTAGCTTTCGAATTGCTGGGTTGGCAGAAGCTGGGGTGAATGACGAGAGCTCACCTCGCCACGCGGGGATTAGAACTGCCGACCATCAGATCTTTACAGGCAGTCTTCCGGCTCAGCAGTTTAACCCGCTGAGCTACCGCGCCCAATTTTAATACTATTAGGTTATCATATGGTATTTTCAATTTGTTCCAACGATATTGAAACTGACTAGGAGTACTTTACTTCTAGTACATTTTCCTGGCCTAAAATGCCTCTTCTCAACTAATCTTAAAAAGCAACTGAGGTACACTTCAGACTGCTCCACTAAGCTTTCCTGATGAATCCAAGGGGGATGTGTTCATTGTACCATTACTGTTGGTACTGGACTATTATACAACCTGTTTCCATTACCAAGCAAGAAAGATTTTCAACATTTCAAGGCATAATTTATGCTGCCTCAGTGCAAGGGGTAGAATAATTCTAAAGAAGATACATATGTTTAGTTTTGATCAGGGCCATAGCTAAATTTTAATAACTTGTCAAAGCATATCTTTAACATCTTAATTAGGGAACTGAATATATCCTGAGAGTGTTTCCAGACAGAAGGTTCTCAGCATGATCAATCAAAAGGAATTTTGGCAGCTATGACAAAGGTCCTTCTCTCCTTAACAGATAAATATAAGAATAAGGATTATGAATACTACTGCCTGTGAAATCAAGGTTACTGCGTAATAAAAATCTATCTTTTTATCTGTCTTTTTATAATCTTCTAATATAGGATGTTTTTACTTATATATTTACTTCACTTGTAGCCCATCATTCTGCCCAACTAGGACACTTAATGCTAGAAACATAATAAATCAAATCATATCTTTATTTCAATCATAGACCAGCACAAGAAAACATAAAAGTAGTAAGAATTCTGGCCCATCCAATAATAATAATCAAATCTATGAGATATAAAATATGTCTTGTAGATATTTAGATAAGCATCTAAAAGTTAGCATTACTAACACAATGCTAGGACATTATAACACTGAAGTATATATACAGGAATTCTAATAAGTATAAATATTAAAACAACAAAATCTATGAAATAAAAATACACTATAGGCTAAAAAATTAGAACAATGTAAGAAAGTAACAAAAACAACAATAATGCAAGTATTGAAAAATATAGATACTCCTCTGTTCTACTGGTTCTTGCTAGTGGTTAATTCTGATGGATTTTTCATACTTCCATACTTAATAGGATGCCTTCATAAATTACAGACAGATTATAGTCCAAAAGTAACAAACAGACATAGGCTTGATCTATGCGACCTGGCAATCTTCCAGGTACAGTACTGGGGAAATAAGAGCACTTTGAATGTCTCTATAAAATGAAACTGAAGAAGAATGCAGTCATTCCAAATATAGGATCTTCCTATAGTTTCTCTGCAAAACAGCCAAAGGGAGAGCATTACAACACGCCTAAAGGAAAAGCTTTTCTGTGTTTTGTGGATTCTAGTTGTATAAGATGCATCACAAGTGTTACTATATATTTGCAAGTGTCACCAAAAGAGATATTTGTTGCCATACTTAAATCAGCTTTCCACTCTATATCCAATGTTCACTACTCAAGATCAGAACTATCTTGTTCATGTCCTAATAAGAGTAAATAGGAGAAACCCCTAAAGATGTTACCATTACCATGAGGGACTGGGTCAGCCCTAGCAGGTAGGCCAGGTCAGGAAACAGATTCCACAAATTTGACTGGAACCCTATTTTATTAACATAGGCTATAGTAACAGAACCTTGAAAACTTAACTTTGTTTTCCCTTCCTCTTATACACCAGTGAATTGGGTAAAGCCAGTCTGAGCTTCTTTTTTATGCTTTGTCTGTTTCCCATGCTCAAAGCATGCTTATGTTTTTGTAACTGTTTCTCCAGAGTTTCCCTGAGGTCATTGGTTTCCTACAGACTGCTTCCTGACAGATTCAAATCCAACCTCTAAAGTGAGAGGGGCTAGACCCAAAGGGAAATAGGATAATATCAACCAATAAATGAAAATAGGTACCCATACTCTAGCTTCCACTTTCACCACACCTGCCTCAAGACACAAGCCAGCATTTCTGAGGCATTGGGGGACCTGGAACATAATTCTTAGAAATTTGGACTGGATACACTCCAGAGGGGAAGTCAGAGAACGGGTCCAATTTAGCACCACAACAAATTGCTGCCAGCATATTTGCTCTGAGATAATTTGAGGACAGTAGAAATATATCTAATATATATCCAATATACAACAACAATTAATCTTAGATCCCCAGCGAAGGTCATAATTTTAGTCTTTTGATATTTATTCCCAAATCCCAATGAAAAATAAGACAGAAGCATCAGATGCAAAAATAAAATAAAGCAACATAAATAAAACACAAGTAAAATACATACAGAGCTATTAACATCATCCTAAAAACAAAAAGAAAAGTCCTAACTGAAGAAGGCCTAAATGAGGAAAGAATGGACACCAAAAGTAACTCTTAAGGGCCTATGTGAACTGAATCCCAAGAGGATTCATCTCTGAAATAACACTATATATCTAACCATAATAACAAACAAGATTACATTGTAATCCCGAATAGGATTTTCTTTGTAATTCATTTAATTTATTTATAGAATGCAGATGGCAGCCCAACTCAAACACTGCAACTCCAGGCAGTATACAATAGAAACAGAAAAACAGAACAAGATAAAAAGTTTCAAATAAAATCCAACCAGACATTAATAAGTAACCAGAAACTCATATTTATACGCCCCCTTCAGATGGCAACTCCAATCATCCTGGCTCCAAAGACCAAGGACAAAACCAAGTTTTACTGCCTTTCTGAAGGCCAACAAGGTCGGAGGCAACCACATCGCAATGGAATCTCAATGGAAAAGGATGGGTTCTGGGTTCCATCAGATATAATTATTTCAGAGAAGGCACATGAAGTGTGCCCACCTGAAGATCTGTGCCACTTGCAGGGCTTTATAGGTGATAACCAGTGGCTTGAATTCTATATTGTACAATCTGATATACAGTATATACACTCATGCACATACATGAACACAGCCATCTGGGAAGCACACAAAAAATGAAGGTAGCACTCTTTCCCTAGTACCTGGTATTCAAACTATGATTGGACACACCCCTCCTTTATAAAGCTACCTTTTATATATTATATGGCAGTCAGTTCCATAAGTTAATTACACATTGCATGAAATGGTTTTCCATGCTATTTAAGCCAACAATGCTATTAATGTCAATATTTTATAAAAGGGAGAAAAAATGTCCACTTGTTCATCATCCCTCTAACAGTGAACCCAGGAGATAAATATCAATAGGATTTTAGTCATAGGAAAATAAAATGTGCCAGCACTTCTGGAAACCCAAAGGTTGGCAAAAATATAAATACATTGTTAAAAGAAAAAAAAGTAGCTTGTTTTCCCTTTCAGGTAGCATAAAAGGACTGAGTACACTCCTGAGCCACAGTTAACCTAAAGTCACTTTTTGACTGAGATGGCATGAAAGATGCAATGATAGAATAGAGCATTGTACACTCTCTCCCAAAGCATGGCTTCCAATGGGGGATGGCGATGGTGTATCTATCTTGGGCCTCTTTGATCTCTTAATGGGTTCAATAAGATCATGGTTTTCTTCTGGACCAGCTCACGGGGTTAGGAGTGGAGGGTATGATGCTGCAGTAGCTTTTCTCCTTCCTCTAGGGTCAGTTCCAGTCAGTGTTGGGGGGAGGGATAAATCTAGCCTGAAGCCCCTCTCCTATTCAATATCTATATGAAGCCAATGGGAGAGGTCATCTGATGGCAGGCAATCAGGTGTCATCAATACACTGATGATATTCAGTCCTACATGTCAAACCTTGCTTGACCAAGTGATGCTGTCAGGATTCTTTCTCAGTATGTGTGCAGGTCTGGGTGGGAAGAAACAAGCTTAAGGTCTATTCCAGCAAGGCCAGGTAGTTGTGGATTTAGGCACCCCCAGATCTGGAGATTTCCCCTAATTAGTTTTGGATGGGATTGCACTGCCCCAGATAGAACGTGTGAGCAACTTGGGGGGCCTCCTAGTGTGAGCAACTTGGGTCCTGCTCAAGAGCAGGTGGTGGCTGTAGAGGACATAGGAAACGGTCTTACAGGACAGGAGGAAGAGCCACAACTAAGGTAATGATCAGACAAGCACAGCTTGAGCCCATTCCAAGAAAATAGTTTGAGTAAATGTCTCAGTCAGGACCCTCCCTAATTCACACTAATATGAAAGGAGGGAGGAAGGAAGCACATTCAGACTTGCAAGATACGGCATTGGTTTCTTAATCTGGTCTACTTTATAGGGCTGACAGCGGCTGTGGTTTCGGGGGCCTTTGCACAAAGCCATCTTGTGCAACAAATCCTGGACCAGGAGACCCTGCTAATGGTAACTCATGCTTGGTCACCTCCAATTTGGATTACTACAACATGGTGGGGCTGCCCTTGAAGAGCACTTGGCAACTGCAGCTGGTCTAGAATGTGGCAGTGAGGTAGTTATGAGTGTACCTTGATACACCTACAGTATATAATATTACTGCTGTGCAAGCTGCACTTGCTCCCTGTAGTTTCCAAGTGCAATTCAACATGCTGGTTTTTACCTATAAAGCTCTTCATAGCTCAGGGCTGGGTTATCTGTGGGACTGCCTTTCTCCAAATATTTCTGCCCATCCTGTGAGATCTGACAGCATAGACAAGCTCTGGGTCCCCTTGATTACATAATGTCTTCTTGATGGAAGAGCGCCTTCTCTGTTACTGTGCCTGCCCTGTGGAACAGCATACCCCTCGAGATTGAGATGGCCCTGATGGCCTTCTGTAAGGTGTTAACAACTTGACTTTTTCCCCAGGTATTGAGCCAAGATGTTTAATGAGCCTGTTTTCAGGGGGTTGTGGAGTGCATATGATCTTGTTGCGATTTTTAAAAATATTTTATTGTTAATTTCAATAGTTGTTTGCCACCCAGAGCAGAGCAAAGTCATAACCCAGGCAAAACTAAACTGGAAGAATGTGCTTTTATACTCACTGACCAAATAGATCCATTTATTTTTCCAGATGAAATCTCGCTACTATCTATTAGCACCATTTCCCACATCAGATGATGTGAATTTGTTTGACAGTAAATTTGTTGTGACTAAGACTTCCCTAGCCTTATTTTTCTTCCTTCTTGTCAGCTTTTGTAAAGATCTCAGATTCTGATATGAAAACTTTGAAATCACATTTAAATAATTCCTATAGTTTTAAAGAATACAGAGAGTAGGTGTAAAAAAGTCTGTCATCTTAACATGTTGCTAAATCTCTTAAATGTAAAGGGCATATTTGCAGCTCCAGGATAACTGTGTTCCTAAAACTTGCAGTGTTGCATGAATCATAGGCAGTAATTCTGATCACATGGTAAAATTTAATTTGCTATTTATAACCAAAATGAGAAATTTAATGTTATAAGAAAGGTTCTTAATTATATCAGAAGTTAAGTCTTCCCCATTTCTAAATCACCCAATTAATATTTTTTTTAAGTATATGTACCCTAAGAGAGGCTTTCTACAGCAAGGAGAAACGGGCTCTCTTAGTGCTTATCGTTATTTTTGGGGTTAATTTTTAAAAATTCTTTTTAAGTTTTGGCCTGTTTTCCATCCAAATATTAAGGAGGACTGAGAGTAAATATTGTCTTCCTGTTATTATTTTTGTACTAAATTTGAAGAAACTAGCATTTTCCTACACGTTGAATTGGCTGTTTTGAACTTTCAGTTTTCTGCTTCTATTTTCCCTGGGGAATTGCCTGCTAATCTCACTTTCGCTTAAGTAAACACATTCCTTCATATCTTTGACTTTCACTGGTTAAGCTCCTAGGGAGTGCCATAATCTACTGCTTGAGACATGGAGGACCTTAAACAGAATTTATTTATTTTATTTATTTATTTATTAAATTTCTATGACCGCCCATCTCCCCCTCAAGGAGGGACTCTGGGCGGTTCACAGCTATAACAATAACAATGAAATACAATAAAAACACAATAAAATACAAATACAATAAATATAATTTAAATTAAAACCAAGTGGCAGGTGGTTCGCAGTGCCGCTGAAGCATATTTAAAATATTTAAAATTTCTCTGATTTCCATCAACCTTTTAAGCAGATTCTTTCTGATTCTTATCAAGTTTTTATGCAAGGCATTCAGGACATTGTGGAAAATATTAGCTTTAAAATGTCTCATCTGGTTGGGGATGTCGTGGATGAAATTGAGGAATTTAACAGCAACAGGAATGTCTCTTCACCTTCTGCTGAGATGTTGGATGAAGACTGGATAGTTGAGTTGAAGAAATTAAATGGAGAGATCGAGTTGCAAGCCATAAGTGAAATGGATCTTTTGATGGAGTGCCTTGGAAAAGAAGGGGTTATTATGTATGGGAGGTCTCCTGAAGTGAGGTTGGAGTTTTTGAGGGGGCGTTGGGCTGTTTGATTTCTTTAAGAAAAAAGCTCTGTATGTATTGTGGGGATATGTAAATGCTTTGGTCTATTTTGAAGTGGGATAAGGGTTTAAGAATATTTAACTGGATTGCTTTAAGGGTTTGGCTGATTTCATTTTTCTTTAACTATTTGGATTAAGATTATTAAAGTATAATAAAAAATAATGTCTGGCTTTGGGTTTGACATGATTAAGATTATTAAAATTGTTGTATTATCAAGTATAATGGTAGACAATTTATATGTTTTTTTAGTTTGATCTTTATTATAGTAGATAGGAATGTATACAATAGTAGTAGGAAGGAAATAACTAAATAAATGTTATCTTTGGGGAGGAAGTTGATTAGGAGGTTTATACATGTATATTCTTTTCTCTTTTAATATAAGGGGAGGGAGCAACTATACTTAGTGATTTTTACAATGTGCCAATGGAATGATTTATAGAAATAATGTGATCTTGGTTTAATATAGAGTAAGAGATTGATTATGGAAAATTGTTGTATATCCTTGCTGTTAAAAGTCAGAAGTCACCTCTTTCTGTAACTTTTTTTAAAAAATTATCTTGTGTTTCTATACCTTTTTAGTTTCTTTTTTCTTTTTCTCTTTGTAGTTTTTTGTTTGTCTGTAGTTTTTATCTTTGCTTGAAATTTAATAAAATTCTTATTTAAAAAAAAGAAGTTAAGTCTTCCTCAAGTTGAGCTTGATTACTGATGACATGTCCATGCCACGCTCTTGGCAACAGTACAGAAGTGGTTTGCCATTCCCTTCTTCTGGGATATTTTTTCAATCTCCCAATCAAGTTTATAGCTCTGATGTTTCCTAATATTCGCCATCTAAATACTAACTAGATCTGAACTTGCTTAACTTTTTTTGAAATTACCAAAGGCCATCTACTTACTGCCATCAGTTATGACATTTAAGATATAGTAGATGATATTCTGGAGAAGAAGCTGATGCTAGGGAAAGTGGAAGGCAAAAGGAAGAGGGGCCGACCAAGGGCAAGATGAATGGATGATATTCTGGAGGTGACGGACTCAACCGTGGGGGAGCTGGGGATGGTGACGGCCGACAGGAAGCTCTGGCGTGGGCTGGTCCATGAAGTCACGAAGAGTCGGAAGCGACTGAACGAATAAACAACAACAGATGATATTTTGCTAAAACTGCAAATAGATAACATTTGCACTATTGCACAAGTAGTCTATGTAGGATTTAAATACTTCTAGAACATGTGGCACAAAATTTGATTGTGATTTGAATGTAAGAGGAGTAAATTGTAAACAGCATGAATTAACAAATGAAATGAAAGAAAAAAATACATATATGGGGCTGTGGAACTAACAGAAAGGGGAAGAATATAAACGATCTGAATGAAGGTGGTCAGATTTTGTGAAGTGGCATTCATGAATAGTAGGGAAGTAAAAATACAGATATAATTATGAATGAAAGGACTAAGACCCATAACTTCAAGGATTTTTTTTTTAGGTTCAATCAGTGGATGGAATAAAAGGAAAGAAAAAGAAATGCAGTGCATGGAGTCACAGGAGCATTGTGCATGCCAGTTGAAGGAGACTTTTCACTTAGTAGATGACGTTGGGCAGGGCTAGAATTTCAGCTAAAGGAACCAGCAATCACAGCCTTTAGAACAGAGCTTTCCAAACTTTTCATGTTGGCAACACACATCAACGGCGGTGGCGGCGCAGCCTGCGGTGTCCTGGTGTGTCACGCAAAAAACCCGGAAGCGCTGATGGGGGAACCGAAAGAAGTGGCACCCCGCCAATCAGCGGTGGTGGCGCTGATTGGTGGGGGTGCCACTTCTTTCGGTTCCCCCATCAGCACTTCTGGGGTTTTGCGCAACACACCAGGACACCGCAGGCGACACAGTAGTGTGTCGCGACACACACTTTGGAAAGCTATGCTTTAGAATGTTAGTTGTTAAAACTTTATCGATACCAGCACAGAATAGACTCATTCTGGGTACACACTAAGGGTGTGCTGTGGGAACAGCAAGATTTAGAGAAAAAGGATTTCTTGCCAGCTCTGGGATAGGAGGAGAACACAACAAGGCAGCTGGATGTGGCTTTGGAATCAGAGAGACACATTTGACTACATTCAGCTTGGTTTCCCTGAATATCAAAAAATCCAGAATTATGTGATCCCTTTCTCCAGTGTTGCTACTATAATGATTAAATCTTCACTTTTAGTTATTATGTAATCACAGTAAGATGATCCTCTTGTGCCTTCCTTCATTTTCTGAAGCAAGAAGTTATCATGTCAGAAACTTTCTGGAAGGATCACACTTGACAAAGTTTGTCTTCTAACAGATATAATATAATATAATATAATATTATATTGTAATATTATACAAATATAATTGTATTATAATACAAATTATATTTTTATTTACAATTGTTTATTACACAAATTATATTGTAATATTATAATATTACACAAATATATTATATTTTGTTGTATGTCTCCCAGACTCACCTTGTGTGACATGGCCGGCCATATAAAATAAAATAAAATAATAAAATAAAATAAAATAAAATAAAATAAAATAAAATAAAATAAAAAATAAAATAAAATAAAATAAAATAAAATAAAATAAAATAAAATAAAATAATAAAATAAAATAAAATAAAATAAAATAAAATAAAATAAAATAAAATAATAAAATAAAATAAAATAAAATAAAATAAAATAAAAATTATTGTATCGTTTTCTTTTCATATGTCTATCTAATCGTACACCTACCAGAGTTCTTTTCCTATTAGGCTATGTAAATAAAAAGAATGGATGGACACGCAGAACCACAACATGAAAAATTATTGCTGGACTACACCCACTTCTTACATAAACTGGCTAAATATGTTCAGATATTTCCCACATATCAGGATAAGCTATCTGCGCATATAACAGCTGGTGTGTTTGTAGGTGTAAATATAAGTTTGGAAGAAAGAATAGTTGCCTTCACTTTGAGGAGTACAAAAATTGTGTTGATATCTGGGCTTTCAGGTAAGCCTCTTCTTCTACCAAATTTCTAAAAGAATGACAGGAGTGTTAATGGCGCTGTACCATAAGAAGCTAGGCTTGTAATCAGACACTGCAGCAAATTAGTTCTTGGAGATGAATCTAACATCCACATATCCACAAAACTATGTGGTTGTTTTGATACACCGCAGAGTTCATAGTGTGAATTCTTGCAATTTATGCAGGTTTTTGACACTTCTCAGCTGACATACATTTACTAGCCTTAGATGATATTTTATCACTAATAATTCACTGTCCTTAATTTATTTTCTAGAGTTCCTTAATTCAAAGCTAATATTGACTATTTGAAAACTGTTTGAAACAGCCATTTTCTTTCAAAACAGAAAACAACCATCTTAGAACACTGAATCATGAGCTATTTCTGATTTGTACCTGTGTTCATAATTTTATCTTATTTATAAATGGTTAAATCTCAATATACTAAAACCCAACCATAAAAAATATGAAATAACCATTTAACTGAAATATTATTTAATTTAAAATATCAATGGAAAAATATTTATCAATTTCATTAACAAATGCTAAATACTAGAACTCATGACATTTTTTCACTCTGAAGATGGAATACCTTTTCGTGTATACTGTAACAAATGCTCATAAATAAAATCAGTCATCATTTAAAAAAACTCTTGATAAAATCACACCAGTCCTTAACGTTTCATATATTCAAGATTATAAAAGTTTCCAACCAATCATAAGCAGGAGCACATAAATTAAATTTGGTTTCAGTCTTATCTTAACTAAGTGAATATAAGAATGTGAAGCACGTTAATATGTGAGTCATCTTGTCTCATTAAAATGAGGTGGGACTAAAATAGGCATTAAATGCATAAGGGAGGCCTTGGCAGACTGACACCTTCCATATATTTTGGCCAATGGATTTTGGAAATTGTCCAAAGCATCTGGAGGTCACCTAGTTGCTCACCATACTTAAACACGTATTCAACAGAAAAGGCATACTTTTTTAAAAAAATCATCCATCGTTATTTATTTTTTAAATGAAGAATCAAATTATCCATGCATTTAACTCTTTTACTGCTTTCACATTTTATTTATTTATTTATTTAACAAATTTCTATCACCGCCCATCTCCCCCCATACTTTTAGAGAAGAAATACCTGCACAGTAACATAAAGCTATAGTTTTTAAAAATTAAATCTACAGTTACTCTTTTTTTAGAGTAATTTCTAGTTCAGCCAAACACTGATCAACTGTACTTTCCCATGAAAAATTATACTTGAAAGAAACTTGGCATGGCTTATTCTTGAATTGCACCATCTCACCTGGTTTGCTTTCATTTGGCTTACATTGCACTTCCTCAACGCATTCTGCAGGAAACCATCCAACATGTCCTCGAGTACTGCCTTCCCAGAATCCACCCTCTCCGATGTTCAAAACTAGATATAAAATAGGAAAATACCGTTCAGTTTTTGTTGTTTAATATACAAGTAACCCCCAAATAGTACCCCCAAACTTAAGTACAGGTAAGTCGCTATTAATGCGAGTTCAAATAGTGCAATATTCAATTTAGTACAAATTATAAATTGATACCAGGTTGTGTTTAATGTGAGCCAAAATTCAGTTAATGCTAGGCTAGCACGCGCACAGTTGAGACTACCGTATGCACAGTTGCCATTGGGGTTTTAGACACTAATCATCGTGTGTGCAAAATGGAGAAAAGAAAGGTTCCATCTGAGGAAAGCTCAAAAAGGAGGCTCATTTTGAAGAACTACAACAGAATACAGGAGATAGCAGGTACACTGTGGATATAGGTTTATCCTCCAGCTTGTCCTTTGTTCACTTATTTATTTATTTTAAATATTTATGAGATCTACAGGTAGCCCTCAACTTACAACAATAGGGACCGGAAAATTCATCATTAAGTGGTGCAGTTATTAAGCGAGGCATCACGTGACCGCACCCGATTTTACGTTTTTGCAGCAGTCGTTAAGTGAATCATGCAGTTCCCCATTGATTTTGCTTGTTGGAAGCTGGCTGGGAAGGTTGCAATTGGCAATCACATGACCACGGGACGCTGCAACCATCATAAATACATGCCAGTTGCCAAGTGCCCAAATTTTGATCACATGACCACGGGACGCTGCGATGGTTGTAATTGTGAGGACCTGTCATAAGTCACTTTTTTCAGTGCCATTGTAACTTCAAATGGTCGCTAAATGAATGGTCGTAAGTCGAGGACTACCTGTATCTAGAAGATTGCATGGCAGGTTATAATTCATTAGAAAGGAATAAAAAACATTAAAACCACATAAAAAAGAACTGAAGGGTGGTACCATATCCTGTATTACATGACAAAGATATTTTTGTCAGTGCAAGCTTACATTTAGGAATGATCTTTAGATTTTTTTTGTTTTTATTTTGCTTTCTATAACTACTCTGTGACTTTGTTAAAAATAAATTTAAGTTGTTAGTATATTCTTTTAATCGTTTATTGTTATATTTAATTAATAAACATATAAACATTTATGTTTAAAAATTTCATTCCTATTTCCATTGAGCTGGAACCAATTACCCTATTTTCCATAGAAATATCACTTCAAATAGTGCAAATTTGAATAATGTGACCATTTCATGGGATTTGTTATCAACACTAATAGAGACCTACCTGTAGTAATTTTAGCAATAAACTAAGGACACAATCAAGAATTAATTTATACAAATGATTTTATGCCCAAGTTGGAATAAAAATGCAATATAATATAAGCAGTTATATACATAGTATTCAGACTGTACTAACAGAACATGTCTTGGCAAAGGACTAAAACAGAGAATTAATAACATATTTAAAAGTACAATAAATAGTCTAATATAAAAGGTGCCTTACATTCTAAGCATTTTTCACACAATTAGCAGAAGTTCCTTCAGTGAATCTTAAAATGAACTACCAGAAATTCCAGAAAATGAGTCTTTGAAAATTCAGTGAGACTTCAGAGATACTGCTCCAAAGTGTTATATGAATTGCAAGTTAAGATGTTAAGCCTTTCATAAACTGTGTTGAAAATGATACAATTTAATTTTCCTCAAAGGAAAGGCACTTATGCCAGTGACTAACAGCTTTAGTTTAAAAAAACATGTTCATGAAACTTACAATCAGTATACATTTTTGTATTCCATAAAATTGCTTCACTGCTGAAGAAAAATGACAATGGTAGCACATGTTCTATTTAAAAAGACTAAAAGTACACATAGGCATTCCATTTTAAATGTGGGCATTGTAAAACTGAAAGCTACAAAAACATAACTAAGGATACTTTTTAAAGAGAAATGAAAATTAAAGTTCATTAAACAGTTAATGACTGTTCTCCTGCCTTGTGCAGGTCTGATTGGAATACTGTAATACTCTGTTTCTCCCTCTCATTCTTCCTCAGAAAAGCACATACACTTGCACACAGACCCAGGCTTGCTTTATTTGTATTGTCAAAGGCTTTCACGGCCGGAGTTCGATGGCTGTTGTGGGTCTTCCGGGCTGTGTGGCCATGTTCTGGAAGTTGTGGTTCCTAACATTTCGCCAGCATCTGTGGCCGGCATCTTCAGAGGGCAGGAGCACAGACAGAAGCGAAATCTCTGTGCCCAGGTAGAGTGGCAATGTTTGTTTTCTATTTATAGAGCTAAGTTATAGGAGATTAGGTGGGGTTTTTTGTTATGTTGAAATGTTAACGAGTAGCTGCTGATCATGATTAGCATGTTCATTGTGAGAAGTATTCCCATGTCCTGGTGGTTGAGCTGAGTTCGTTGACCTTTTGCAGGCTGTGTTTTTCAGGACTGGTAGCCAGGTTTTGCTAATTTTTAGACTTTCTTCTTTTTTATTGTAACTGTGCTGGTGTTTGTGAATTTCAATGGCTTCTCTGTATAATCTGGTGTAGTGGCTTTTGGTGTTGTCCAGTATTTCTGTGTTTTCAAATAGGATTTTGTGTCCCGTTTGCTTGAGAGCATGTTCAGCTACTGAAGATTTTTCTGGTTGCTGTAGTCTGCAGTGCCTTTCGTGTTCTTTTATC
Organism: Charina bottae; assembly: GCA_023362775.1. Taxonomy (NCBI): domain Eukaryota; kingdom Metazoa; phylum Chordata; class Lepidosauria; order Squamata; family Charinaidae; genus Charina; species Charina bottae. The sequence continues at coordinate 163,942,397 of JALMGJ010000001.1, read as the reverse complement.
CTGGTGTGAATGCTTCGTTTTGTGGTTCCGATGTATACTTGTCCGCAGCTGCATGGTATACGGTATACTCCTGCAGCGGTGCGGGGGTCCCTTTTGTCTTTTGCTGATTTTAGCATTTCTTGTATTTTTCTGGTGGGTCTGAAGACTGTTTTATTTTTCTGGTGGGTCTGAAGACTTGCTTTATTTCTTTATTTTATTTATTTTCTATCCTGCCTTTATTATTTTTATAAATAACTCAAGCCGGCGAACATACCTAATACTACTTCCTCCTCCTATTTTCCCCACAACAACAACCCTGTGAGGTGGGTTGGTCTGAGAGAGAGTGACTGGCCCAAGGTCACCCAGCCGGCTTTCATGCCTAAGGCGGGACTAGAACTCACAGACTCCTGGTTTCTAGCCCAGCACCTTAACCACTAGAGTTATAGTTAACTATATTTAATTTTAATATATGTTTAATAAATATTACATGTTATTAAATGTTAAAATATATAATAATAAATACTATTAAATAATATATGTCAATAAAATTAATATATCATTTATTAATAATATATTAAACTTAAATAGATCATAACTACTGTTATCAAGTTAGGCACAGCCTACATTCAGCCCCTCTTCATATGTTATTTGGGTAGGAAAGTGTTTCAAGGAAATCAGTGCGATCATACATAAACATGAAAGCTGGCAAATGAGAAATCTAATAAATGGGCTTCTATGTGAGCTGGAATTCTGGGTCTGGAAACAGGTCTGCACACCATCTTCCTTTCTTCAAACACTTATGCTGTATGATAGGATATGGAGTCTGGAGAGAGGGAAGCTGGAAATATTGGAAGGAGATTATATGGATGTGCTTTAATTTTGGGAAACGTTCCATGCAATAAATACATCAATAAGCTATCACCTATTCCAATATTTATAGATTCTTAATGAATGTTGTACCCTGCATTGGGAGTATGACTACAAAGGAAATACACTTAAAAAATTAGTAATGAATAAATAGTAACAAAGTAAATAATATGTTCATGAAATGACTTCTGGGTTATGCTGTATGACACAATGAATATCTGCTGATGATTTCCAAACACATATTTATCTCACATATACTATCAGAAATTTTTTGCTTTGTATTTTTAGTCACCGTTTTAATTTTTTCAGATTTCTACTCTGCTTTTTATAGTGAAACTCTATAAGCCACCGAGGGTCTGGTTACTTTCAGGCAATCAGATTAATTTTATAAGTAAATAAATGAATAGCAGCCATGAAAACCTACGCTCTATGAATATGCAATTTATCAATAAATTACATTGATTAATGGATGGTTTAATCATTTATTTATTTATTTATTTATTTATTTATTTATTTATTTATTTATTACATTTGTATCCCGCCCATCTCCCCCACAAGGAGGGACCCTGGGCGGTTCACAGCAAAAATTTAAAATCAATAAAAACTATAAATATCAATAAAAACAAAATGTACATATATATATATATTACACAATTTGATCCAGAATGGTAGGTTTCATCACATCGGTCGATAAGGCTGGATACGGCAGATCTAAGGGGCCAGCCAACCCCAAGACTGGCTGTTACCCTCCCCTCCCCAAGCATGGTGACATAACCAGGTTTTTAGATTTTTTCTAAAGTCCAGTTTAATCATGTTTAATCAATCCATATTAATCATGGTTTAATCAAGTCAGTATCGATTTCTAGCAGCCACATAGATAAACCTTCTCCAGCATGTTCTGTCCCCAACATGGTCCTTGAGGTCTTCCAATGATCACTGCTGCACTCAAGTTTATCCACCTTGCTGCTGGTTGTCCTCTTTTTCTCTTTCCTTCTACCTTTCCCAGCATTATGGCCTTTTCAAAGAAACTGGGTCTTCACATTATGTGACCAAAATACTATGAGTCAAGCCTGGTCATTTGTTCCTCAAGTGAGAACTCTGGTTTGGTTTGTTCAATGATTCATTTCATGATTTTCTTGGCTATCCATGGTATTCTTCGGAGTCTTCTCCAACACCAAAGTTCAAAAGCATCAACACTCTTCTATCCTGCTTTTTCTTTCTTTCTTTCTTTCTTTCTTTCTTTCTTTCTTTCTTTCTTTCTTTCTTTCTTTCTTTCTTTCTTTCTCTCTCTCTCTCTCTCTCTCTCTCTCTCTCTCTTTCTTTCTTTCTTTCTTTCTTTCTTTCTTTCTTTCTTTTATAATTTTATTGAAAGTTTTAAAAAGGAAGATAAAAACTAATACAAACTAATATAAAGTAAGGAAGAAAAAAGAAAAAGAAAGAAATCAAAGAGAAAGCTAAAAGTACAAGAAAGGAAAAAAACGTAGAAGAAAAATAGAAAAGAAAAAAAGATATAAAGAACTGGCTTCTGATCTTCTTTACAGCAGTTGTAAGTACAATTATAAATCTTTCTCTAAAGTTACAACATGACTCTCTTCTTTCTATAATCTATCCTGTCTAATCATCAAAACCATAAATCGTAAGTTTATTTTTTTCTGTTTTATGCAAAAAGTCCATAAGGGATTTCCAGTCAGCAATCAGTCAGTAAATATTGTCTTTTCTCTGATCAAAGAAGTCAATTTAGCCATCTCAGCAAGTTCCATCATCTTCAACCATTCCTCCATTGTGGGTATTGCCAAATCTTTACATCTTTGGCTGTTGTGGGTCTTCCGGGCTGTGTGGCCATGTTCTGGAAGTTGTGGTTCCTAACGTTTCGCCAGCATCTGTGGCCGGCATCTTCAGAGGGCAGGAGCACAGACAGAAGCGAAATCTCTGTGCCCAGGTAGAGTGGCAATGTTTTGTTTGTTTTCTATTTATAGAGCTAAGTTATAGGAGATTGGGTGGAGTTTTTCTTTACATCTTTGTGCATGTAATAACCTCACTGCAGTTATCATATACAAAAACAAAGTTCCATGACTTTTTTCCAATTGTTTGTCCATCAATCCTAAAAGAAAAACCTCTGGTCTCAATTGTATATTAATCTTTAAAATCCTCTGAATCAGAGTGTATATTTGAATACAACATTTTCTAGCTTTTTTACACATCCACCACCACTTGTTCTTCTTCTGTTTCAAATTTCAATAAAAGTTTATACATTTTAGCAACTACATGTTCCAATTTGTTCAAAAGCACTTTCACCAAAAAATAACCTTTCAAAATAACTATCCCTTTTATCTGTTTTAAACTTTCTTACATCCACTCCTTCTTGAGCTTTTTGCCAAAAGTTTTCAAATGCAGAGAGGGCATGCTACAAATTCCATCAGTAAAAGAATTTCACCTGGCAGGATCCAGGAGGCGTGCCTTCTCTGCCGTAGCACCCGCCCTTTGGAACATCCTGCCCCTTGAGGTGAGGCTAGCCCCCACACTCCTGACCTTCAGGAAGCAACTGAAAACCTGGCTCTGCCACCTCGCTTGGGACGGGATGAGTAATAGCTCCTCCTGGGGATGGCTCGCACTGTAAAGTTTGGTTCGCAAACATCACATACAGCCTCTTGGATTTTATATTTTTATATTTTTAATAATTGTATAAAGTATTTTATATGTTTTTAATTGCTGACTTGATTGTAAACCGCCCAGAGTCCCCTTGTGGGGGGAGATGGGCGGTGATATAAGTTAGAAATAATAATAAATAAATAAATAAATAAATATTTGAACCCGCCTTTTTTTTCTTTTTTAATCCAGAAAGAATGTTGACTCACCAAGTGGAATTCTCTTACCCTGCCACTCAGAAAACCTCTCTTTAGCTGTAAATTAATTACACCCGAAAGTGTTTAAGAAAGTGAGTCATGTGTGAGCCTTGTGTCCATACAGGCTGCATTACGGCTGTGAGCTTGATTGAAATTCCTTGACTCCCAGCCATTCAACTCACAAGTCAACTGCAAAACCCTCAGTTCCTGCAGCCTACTCATGAGGAGCAGCTGTCTGGAGTGCAAGTGGGTGATGTCACAATCTCTTCTTTATCCGGAGAGACTGCCCTGGCCAGAATTCACCATCTGGCTGCCAATCTCCATCACAATGCCATCCCCGCTCCTTCAGGGACATCTAGTCCACCATAGATCCTCACCTGGAAGCCCCTATCATTCTTTTTCAAAGTCTAATTTTCACTTCCATGGATTGTCACCAGAAAAACATTGCCTGCATAATTCTGATCTTTGTAGGTATAGATAAATCACGGCATCTGAATAGCTTTCTCAAGATCTTCATTGCCACCGTACCAAGTGCTAGTCTGTAGTGTCTTTCTTGACTGCTAGTTCATTAATTGTTGCTAATTGATCCTAAAAGACAGAAGTTATCCACCACTTCAATATATTTAGTGTCAATTTTAAATCAGATCACTAAGTTTACCTTTAATAATCAAGTCTCCAATCCTATTCAACTATCTGTTTTCTCATTCCTTAAACTGTTCGTGTTTATCTGAAGGTTTAAAACCCGGGCAATCAAATTATGGGAAAAGAGAGGAAACACTTAAGAATATTTTATAAAGGCCATTTAAGAAGCAGTCCAGTAGCTCACTATGAATCACAGTTATCTCACAAAATATATTTAAAGTTGTAGATTAAGCACAGGTTGTTTTGTTTTTTGCATTGATAAGATTTTTAATTTAACATGGCAACATAATAGAAAAAAACAATAAAGCTTAAGATGTTACAATGTCTGAAACAGACATTGTCTGAGACCCCATCTTGATCACTGGCATTGCTTGGGGGGGAAAACCACACCAAATATCAAATTTATTTTTATAAGCTGTGGTTTTCTTGTGTCATGAGTGTTAGACAGAAATGATGTCACTGGGCATGACTAATGGCTCAAATTAGAGATATATTTAGCTAGATTACATAATAGTTTATTAATACAATAGTTTATATGTATTTTTAAACCTTTACCTGAAGTTGACCCAGTTTCGGCTTTCTTGGAATAATGTTTACCGTCCAAATCATTTGATGCATGATTTAGTCTCATCTAGTCTTATATCTTCCAGATATGCTAAACTACAACTTCACAAATTACAATCCAGCATGATGAATGGATATTAATTAGCACAGTGCCACTCTGACCTGGCCCCATTAATTTCCAATATGGTATAATGTAATACCATTGAGAGTATGATACATTGGGAGATGGAAAACTGTGAGACAAGAAACTAGGATGACTACCTCATTGGCACAGTATATGAACACAAAAGGAAAAAGTGCTACATATTCCAAATCTCAGTACCACAGTATACTCGCGTCCATCATCTATTCTTTTTTGCATGTTCTGTAACTTTTTAAAAGAACGCTTAGAAGTGTTACTTTTTTGTACTTCATTATGAGTGCTGGTTTTGGGATATTGGTGTGGGTGGAACAGCAGAGGATAATTGGACATTGAGCTCCGGAGTTCATGGCCTCCATGGCAACCATCTGCCTCTTCCAGGTAATTTCTGGCCGACACATTCAAGCAGCCGGCTTCATGCTGGACTTTGCTTTTGCCTGGGAATAGCTTGTTCTGACTTGGATAGGGAAGGTATTACATTTAGCCCTTTGTTCTAGTCAGATCAGTTCCTGGCTCAGACAATACTGACTACTGCCAACAGGTACTTAGGGGAATTTCCGAGTGAACTGGCAGATGGTTCCATTGAACACTCAGTCAAGCTCTAGCAACAGGAGATAATTAGGGCTCTTGATATGATTGCTCTTGAGAAGTCTGCTTCTGTTGGCTGATCCCAGGTGGTTCCCTGGCTTATATCTCTGGTAGATACAATGGTAGAAACGATGCCTGGAATGAGTGGAGGAAGTCAAAAAGTGAACCTGACTGAGCATGGATATAAGTTCTAGTTCAAACATGCACCATGGCAATAAGGACAATGAAGTTTTAGCACTTCTTATTCAGGAAACGGTGATGGCAGTGACCTGAGGGACCTGAGGGAGTCTGTGCTCTGCCCTCTTCTTAAAAGGCCTTCCTTGGATCTATCTATATGTGACAATTATTGCCCAGTCTCCAACTTCTCCTTTCTGATGGGGGTCAACTGAAGACTGCCCTAGTTTATCTGGATCCCCTTTCAACCAGGGTTCAGCCTGGATGATCTTTTCGTGACCTGAATAGGAGTAGTGTATCCCTCTTGATCCTATTAGCCCTCTGACAGCCTTTAATACCATTGACTATATATCTTTCTGGATTTTCTATGAAGTTTGGGAATTGCAGACACTTTTCTACAGTGCTTCCTCTCCTTCTTAGTTATAATAGTATGTGGAAATGACCTGGGGAGACAGGTGGAAGAGCCGCAGTCAGGGGAACAGTCAAATAAGAGGCAGCTTAGCCTGCAGCAGGAATGTGGGTGTGGCACAGTCTCAGAAGGGACCCTCCCTAGTTTCTTGGGTTCTAAAGGCAAGGGGGGGGGTGAAACGTACTTTCAGACTTGCACAATTTTGTTAATGTAACCTTACAATAAAGTAGAAATTGTTCATCTGTGCATGCTTCTTGTCTGGACTACCTTGCAAGGCTGACATTAGTGGGCAGTTGCAGTCAGTAGTTATGGGGAAGGAAACATTGGCTAGATGGTGTGGAGTGCTGCAATGTTAGGTCCTTTCCCTGCTGCTTTTTAACACCTACTGGAATCTGCTAGAGGAGGTTATTCATAAATTTGGAGTGCAGTATCATCAGTATGCTTATTATACCAGCTACTCATCTATCCTGGGCTGTGCTAGAGATCCTATTGAAATCTTGTTGATATATCTAGAAGTTATTAGGGCTTGGAAGAGATGGAACAGGATAAATTTGAACCCTAAGCAAGATGGAGGATTTCTTTGTTCAGTTTTCTGTAGAGGGAGAGGGAGCTGGTACCTGAAGTAGCAGGTTTATGGCTCGGATGTTCTCCTGGACCCACCATTCGATGGGCATGTGAATGTGGCCAGGACAGCCTTCTACCACTAGTGCACCAGTTAAGGCTATACTTGGAGCAGTGCAATGGTAACTCATGCCCTCATCACTACTGGCTGGACTACTGCAACATACTCAACATTGGACTGCTTTTGAAAACAATTTTAAAAATGCAGTTGGTGTAACTGGTGGTTGTCGATGGCACTTTTAGTTTGGAACAGCCTTGCTTAGAAATTACATGGATTGCCTTTTGGTAGTTGAAAACGGAGCTCTTCCAGAGAGGATTTGGAGAGTAAGCTGACAATGTATGGATTTTCTATATACTGTATATAGTGTTCCATTTTTACTTTGAATTTAATTATTTTGCTAATCACAACATTTTAATTGTTATAATGTATGCTGTTTCTTACTGCTGTTAACTGCTTGAAGTCCCTATGGATTATGTCATTATATAAATTTAATAAACAAATTAAAAAATTAAACTAAAAATTCTTAAACAGTGCATTATCCATTGAAAATCTCCTAATCCTGACACTTTGCAGGCTTCTTGAAGACATGTGTTATATATAAATTGCTAAAATAGATACAAACAAAACAAATACATCTATAAGTGTATAAATAATGTGCATTTCTCCTCCCCTCCACAATTTTGATGGCTCCTCTTCTATAACAGTCATTGCTAATATCATTTTGAAATATTATGTTTTTTTAGGTAGAGGCACAGTATGCTACACATAACTTTTGTCACTATTTACCACAAAAAAAAATTGAACAAATTTCATCCAATTATGACAAGCTGAACAACATTGTAGAAGTTTTTGTTGATTTCCAATGACATCAGGACAATCTGTTCAAATCAAACTAAGGTGAAGTGGTCTGTTTTCTGAATTACTAAACTAGGTTCCAAACTGAACTCTATGGCAAATACATACTCCAAACTCCCATCATTCTGGAGTGTGCTGATGCTTGGTGGGCCAAAGATACTCTCTCCTGTCCTACATAGTATCTCATCCTAAGACAGGAAATAGATTTTGTGTATATGCTACAAACACTTAAGGAACAAAAAAGAAAATATGTTTGCATGGAGTGAAAGAAGGCAATGGAAAACCCATTCTGTATTGTTGCAAAGAAAACTACATGGAACTGTCAGCGAAGACACCAGCACCACAAACCTTCCAAAGAGAACACATGTATTGTACCTAATTTCCAGGATCAATACTTAGTTAACACTGTTCAAGTTATTAAAAGATAACTGTAAGTAGTAAAAAATACATTCCACCAATACTATAAATTATACAACTTGAACTCTAAAAACCAAATTTTGGATGTGGCACAATTCCATGTAGTTCAGGAATGGTTTTTCCAAGTAAAATTAAATTCTATAGCAGATTTTATTTTTAAATAGAAAGTTATTTTAGGCCTTGAGGCATAGTCCCAGAATTTAGTTAGCCATTCTTCCAAAGAGGGAGTCAAAGATCTTTTCCAATAAAAAGCACATAAAATACTTGCAGCTGTAAACATGTTACAGTGCCAATTCATTTATTCATATTCATTTAATATTTTTACAACATTGCCACTACAAATGATAGAAATATCCAACCTGCTTGTTAAATTTTTTAGATTATTCTTTTAGCAATCAAAAAATCAAAAGAGCAATTTGTTTGGAAAGTTGCAGTACAGCATAATAAACCTGGCCATGAACTAAAAACAAAATCAATAGCTGATAGTTGCAAGAATGGTAGTATTATATTGACTTCTGAGAAGCAACAAGAAAGAAAGGGTGGACTCTTTTGAGGGACCAAAAGAACTTTGGGAACTGAATATAAGGAACATGAAAGAGTATAGTGGTTTATGAAGCTATAACAGCAGAGAGATGGATGGTTGGAAGATCAGGAAAAGGATCTTTATGCTAAGCTTTATCTGAATGATTTTAGTAACAGAATGCAGTATTTACATGGGGACCTCCTACCTCTTTGTTTTCTCTGCAGTTTTTTTATAATGGCTGGAAAGCCTCTTGAAGATTAATGTAACATGCCTCAGGGAGTGGTAGCTGGAATAGAATTTGCAGTCATCAGCTGTCTCCTTTAGAGCAAAAGCCCTTAAGATCCAGAGCAAATTATGTGCCGGGTACAACAGGCAGTCATTGTGGGTAGTGAAGCCAAAACCCCAGTTAAAGTTTTATCATACCCTTGAGAAAAGAATGAAAGCGTAGCATTCGCTATAACTGTTTCTCGTGTCTTTCTCTTACTGCCAGGAACTATAGAAAAAGGAAAGAAGGAATGTAGGAGCAACACTGTGCTGTGCTTTTCATTTTTTCCCTGTTTTTCCAAATCTGGTGATTTATTGGAATGCAATTCTCATCACACGTCAATAATGTTATCCATGATGGTTGTGGATTGACATATTAGTGTAACATATATGGAGGATACCAGATGGGGAAAAATTATGCTAGCAGCTACTGATTCTTTGGGAATCATTGATGCTTGTCTAGTATTGTGATTACTAAGTGAGAAAGCATATTGTTCAGCTTGCTCTGGGGACAGCAAATGTATCCTGTAGAAACCATGATGGCCTGAACACAGTTTTCTGTTATATTGGTTATAACAGTCCATTACAGATTTTGGGATTTCTTATTTAGTCCATCTGTTAGCAAGCAGCTTCAATCAAATATTTTTTATTAATATACAGTAGGTCCTGCCCCTCTATCTGCTACTGTAATTATTAAATTAAACTCTAATAACTACAGTAGCAGATAGAGGGGCAAGTTAATCATTATTCAAGTCTGTACCATAAGCGTTCACTAAATAATGCTGTTCTTTGTGCCACCTTGACTTTAGCTTCTCTTTTGCAAACATCCCCCTGCCCTTAATCTTTTGTTCTCTTATCAAGAAAAGATTTAGTTAAAAGACACCTATCTAAATGGATAGGTTGATTCAGCTCTTGAATTTTCATACTTAATTTACATATAATTATTATAATTTTCATGAAAATGGAGAATGATGTCCTATTTGTGGACTAGTCTTTTCAACTCATCACCATGACCAAGATCCCTAAATTCAAATATTAACAACCACGAGGAGCTTTATTACTTTGAAAAGTAAATAAACATGGCATGTATCATTTATCTCCTAATTTTATGTTGTAAATACTTGGAAATAGATCAAACTACTAATATGAACCTTATATCACAAACTGGCTGTTGTAAAATACTATTACTCCTCAAGCACTCTGTTCAAATGAAACTGGAGGGTATCAGGAATATGTTCCCTCAACAGCACTAACTTTTGCCATAGTTGATTATGAACTAAAACCAAACCAAAAAAATCTGTGAACCAGTTTGCATGTAATACTTAGTCAGAACTTTTCAGAATTCTGATTAGGGACAAGTAAGTGTGCGCTGGGGCTTGCTATAGAAATGTCTGTTTGTCTCCTAACAAAATCAAGCTCTGGTTTATGATTCTGGCTTGCTAAAGAGAGGATACCAGTGTGCATGTAACCCTAAAGAAAATACAGATGGGTTTTCCCTTAGATTGCTCAACCACCCTATTTCCAGGAGGGGTAAATTATTATTATTTATGATCAAAGATCCAAAACCCCAATATACAATAAATTCTAATATACATGAAAAAAATTAAAAAGCTACATAGAATAAAATTCATCAAATAAGTAGTATAATACATGGCAATGTTATATTTTCATTTATTCTATGCTTTAGATAACTGGAAGGTGACTCTTACATATTTCAAATCCTTAACTTATTCAGTGGGGATACTTTTCATCTTTCACTTTTGCCATTGTTTATTCTGCATTGACCAGACTGCACCTAGAATTTTGTATCCAGTCCTGGGCACATTTTAAAAAGGATTCTGATAAACTGGAGTATGTCCAGAGGAGAGCAACCAAGTTGATGAGGGTCTGGAGGGAAAAATGTACAAGGAAAGTTTGGTGGTTCCAGGCATATTAAACCTGAAGAAGCAAAGACTGAGGTGAGACGTGATATCTGTCTTCAAGCATCTAAAAGGTTGTCAGGCAGAAGGCAGAGAAAAATTATTCAGAGTTTTAGAGAAGGCAGCAGGAGAAATAATAGCTTTAAATTACAAGGAAACAAATTTTGGTTGAACAGCAACAAAAAATCTCCTTACAATAAGAGCTGTTCAACAATTGAATAGAGACTGCTCTGGGCGATGTTGGACTTTCACTTGCTGGAGGCCAGCTGTCAGGGAGGCTGTAATAGTGCATTATTGCACTGGGGAGAGGATTGGATTATATGATCTCCTAGGTCCTGTCCAACCCTTACATTCTATGTTTCTACAGTTCGATGGTTCAAATTATTTATTATTATTTATTTAAAAGGTAAAGGCTCCCCCCGCACATTTGTGCAGTCGTGTCCGACTCTAGGGGCCGGTGCTCATCTCCGTTTGTTAGCCGAAGAGCCAGCGTTGTCCGAAGACGCTTCCACGGTCATGTGGCCACATGACACGCGCGGAACGCTGTTACCTACCCACCGAAGTGGTACCTATTCATCTACTTGCATTTGCATGCTTTCGAATTGCTAGGTTGGCAAGAGCTGGAGCTAGTGCGGGAGCTCACTCCGTCATGCAGGGCTAGGGATTTGAACCTCTGAACTTGCGATCTTCCGATCAACAAGCCTTACCCGCTGAGCCACCACGCCCCCTATTATTTATTTAGCCTCACCTAATAAAGCCCAGAAGCTTTCAACCCAGGTCTTGATGAAATTAGTCCTTGCCCCAAAGGACTAGGAGTTTTTGGAGAAGAGTAGGTGACAAGATCAGTTTTTAATCTTTAATTTATTGAGCTAATTTCCTGCCATTTGCTGTTTGCATCTCCTGTTTTTCCTTTTTCATCAGGGCCTTATTGTATTCCTTCTGGTTGAGTACTGCCTCCTGCAGGTGCTGTACATTATTACTTCTGAAGGATATGCAGGCTTTGACTAATTTAACCTTGGCTTCAATGCATTCCTGGTCAAGCCAGGACTTCGATTTGGATTTACTTCTGCTATAGTTTGTTTTATCCGTTAACAATTCTAGGATGATGCTGATCATTTGTGGAAAAATGCATAGTGTTTCCCTCTCGCCCTTTGCAGCTCGAATAAATTGCCTAAGCTGGGAGGCTACAGGCAAACTAAAAGATTGGGCCGTAACTTCCTCATACTCACTAGTCCCTGTCCAAGACTATTTCATATGCACAGATATATTCTACCTAGATGAAAGAGCATTATAAGATAATCTTGCAATAATAGAGGAGTGATCACTATCGGGATAAGTTTCAAAATCAATAATTAAGTCTAATAGTTTTGGAGATCTCATCTTACAATCATGCCTACCCCTCGAAGACAGGAAGACTAAGACAGCATCAGCTGGTTGTCTTATAACTGCACATTTGCTTAATAAAAATAAGCTAGAAATCCAGATGTCTGGAGTATCATTATGTGGGGATCGGACCTTTATGTTCAGATGCCTGCTTCACTTAAAAAAAATTACTATATGGCTATCCAATAACTTTTGAAAGGAAAAGAAACTGACCTTTTACCCTGTCCCCTTTGTGCAAATGTATTTCCCCTTCTCCTTGAGGTTGATATGGCTTCACGACAATAAATAGTCTTCCAGGTACAGCACTATAAAGTTTGCGTTTTTGACCCTGATAATCCAAGGCAGATATAATGTCCTTGTTGGCACTGGGATTATAATTGGCACTGTAAGAGAGCAGAATAGAATGATTTTATTCCATCTTTTAAAACTGTTTTAAACAATTTTATCTTTGAAACAAACATTTGCGCCCCACAGAACAGCATAAAATTGTACTGCATTATCTGCTACCTATGTAGCAGCTTAGACAATTTTTTTAAAACTTCAAATACATTTCTAAGGAGAAAAGGTCAGTTAATTGCAGTTTTTTTTTCACTGAAAGCACTATGATTTTCTGATCCATTGGTGTTTCTGACTTTTGGAAGATTTACTGTACTTAGGCAGCCATATAACTACGTTGATCTGCTTTCCTCCTCTCCTTCAAATGGAAGGAAAGTATGTTCCTTAAAAATTGCTGCACCCTGCAGCCAAACTTTTACCGCATTTCAAGAATTGGACTGGTAACATTGCTGCCTGCATAAAAAGTAATGTGGCGGGGCACAGGGGAGCTGTTTGGGGCTAGGGAAAAAACAGTGCTTGCAGCATGAAAGGATATTCCCTGCTGCTTCTTCCCAGCCCGATTTTTTCTGAGTTGGGATAAAGCAGCAGGCAACGTCCTCTCCTGCTAGAGGAGGAGGGGTGCAGGGCCTCCACCAAGGCCCTTCCTTCTCCCTTTAAACTCAGCACTTGCAGTGGGAGAGGAAGTTGCCTGTTGCAGAGTCAAGTGTGTTCTCTGTTAACATCATTCTTTTCTTCTTCATTTCCTTCCCTCAATTTACCTATTCCTGTTAAAAGAACTACACCTGCTTTTATAACAAAGCTGCATCCACCAGGATGACTTGCAATATTTTGCAATTTCTTGGTTAGGTTGATAGAAACCTGATCTCTTTCTAAAGCAAGACGGAAGGTTCAAGCAAAGACAAAGGGATAAACATCCCAGCTGGAATTCGGCTTTTTGCTAGATGCTGCCACATAGCTTCCTTTCCCAACCCTATTATCTGCTTTCCTTTCTTTCCTTCTTTCCTTTTTTCCATCCTCTTACACAAGTCCTGCAGAGCCATCCTATTTGTGGTCAATATTCCACAAAGTTGGAATCCCATAAATTACTCCTGCCCCAAAGGAAACAGGCTGGTTGATCAAGTGTCCAGTCCCTCTGGCAGCCATCACAAAACTGCTCATGGAGGTCCAGAACCCCACAACCAGACAAAAGGATGTGGTCCTACAGCAGGCCAATTGGAGCCCTACAGTCCACCCACTTCATGCACACTAGAGTGTTCCCTTTTCTCATTTTCATGCTGGGTCACCTTGATCTGACTTCAACCTGCCTGAATAGCAGGCTGACACAAGATGGATGCTCTGCTGTGAGGACATGTCCTCAAAATATGGTCATGGCTATCCTGGAGCTGGAGCAATGAGGCTGCATGGATGAGTCCTTATGAGCCAGCAACACTGTGGGCCAAAGTCAATTCCAGAATTCAGCTATATTCTATAAAAACCCATTTCTTTTATCTCCCACTTCTAGCAATTATAATGATTTCAAGAGCAATATAGAGACAAATTGCAGATGAGAAACAACTATAGGTAATGAAGTCCCCTCTCCCTTTCCATTTCTGAAATTACAACACAAATTGAGCCACACAAGAATTGGCTGCAGTTTTCAGAAAGCCTTAAATATACATGTCGCCCAAACAGGGCAAGGCCTATCAGCCCTAATTACAGAGCTTAGAACTTCAAGGGCACGTGCTGCTTACAAGCAACCTCACTTGTGCAACTTTATTCTCTTTGCAAATGAGCACTGTTCCTTCTATCTCCTGGGCCTCTAGATAAAGCAGTACTATGAGTGAGGAGAACAGATACCAAATCCAGAGTTTATGGAAGAAGGGCTGAACCCAAGCTCTCTGTATCAGGATATCAGGGTTTCCAGGGGAGCTGGTCTAGAAAACTAGTTACAAACCCATTCTTGTTCTTTCTTCACATCCAGAAAGAACCATTAGCTAGCTCCCTAACAGGTTCCCAGAATTTTGCAAAATACTTGGTAATCTCCATATCCTATCTTCCACTAGTATTCCTACCAACACGCACTGTAGGAAGAAGCATTTATTTATATCCTTTTTGGGGGGTGAGAAATGCCGGTGTGGAGAAGGAAGGCATACAGGAGATGGCACAACAGGAGACGTGTAAAATTACAGTAAAATTCTCATTGTAAAAAAGCAATAGTGCAAAGTTAGTTACCTGATGTGCCGTTGCTGCTGGCGCTTTGCATCCTCTCCTAGCCTGTTTAATGATGGTGAGCGGCTCCGGGAGGATGAAGTGTAACTTCCAACCGTTTTCACAGTTCCATTAGGATTATTCTGCATCTGTTGGAATAGGTGAGGCGAAAGGCTACAGTGTGAAGAAGCTAAAGAGGAGGCTGACCAGTCAGGAAGATTGATGTTCAAATTGTTATCACTATTAGACCGAAGCAAGAGGCGAGGTGTGGCCAAGGTGCTGTGGGGTTTCCGTCGTCTGTTTGAGTAGGTGGGAGCCTCTCTGAATGGCACTGGAATAAAAGAGAGCAAAGTATTTCTCTTTTAAGAACATTTATCACAGCCTGCAAAAAAAGAGAGGCAAAACTGAAGTACTTTGGCCACATCATGAGAAGACAGGACACCCTGGAGGAGATGCTGATGCTAGGGAAAGTGGAAGGCAAAAGGAAGAGGGGCCGACCCAGGGCAAGATGGATGGATGATATTCTGGAGGTGACGGACTTGACCGTGGGGGAGGTGGGGGTGGCGACGGCCGACAGGAAGCTCTGGCGTGGGCTGGTCCCTGAAGTCACGAAGAGTCGGAAGCAACTGAATGAATAAACAACAACAAACATCACAGCCTGCATACATTTCAGCAGTACGTAGCATCCTTTTGATTTTTCATATACAGTATTATATACACCTGCCTATCCAGGTGAAAATTAGAATCATATTTAAAGGGCAATTAAAATTAAAAATAATTTCCACAGGAAAACTAAAAAAGAAAAAAGAACCAGCTTTAATAAAATTAGTATAATCTTGTACTCATTAGTATAAAGTGGAATAATAGTGTATCTCTATTCAGTAATCTAGAACTGGAAGTTAAGACTCAGCAATGAAGATAAAAAATATCTGAACAATGAAACAATGAACAGTATGAACAGCCTCATTAAAAAAGAGAGAAGTAGATGTTATAGTATGGCAAGAATAGAGAGTTCCTCATGCTGCAAAGTAACTTTTTTATGACAGAAAACAACTGACTGATGGGCTTTTTTCCCCCCAACAGAATCATCCACAATTGGCCTCTAAGCTGTGCTAACTTGCTTTCCAGTTACAATATGCATAGTATAGGATATGAGATTCCGCCCTAGAGATGTCTCCTCAAGAGGAAGAGGATAAAAGGAACAAGATGCTAGAAGCCTCAACCAGGGCTTTTCATTTACTGATCTTTCTGCAAACCAGGAGATCAACTTACGTAAGGCTATCAGGCCGAGGTCACCTCTGCACAGCCACCAGCCTTATCCTTATTACCCTCTACTGCAGGCTGGCTGGGGAATTCTGGGAGTTGAAGTGCACACATATTAAAAGTTGCCAAGGTTGAGAAACACTGCTCTACTGCAATTTCATACTGTGAAGCAACTGTCCTTACTGCTGCTCCCTTGGACTGGGGAGAATAAGGGGGAGGACAGGAAGGTTGTTCAGCTGTCCAATGGAGAAGTAAAAAAAATTGGTTCCAAAAATGCACTGCCCCCTAATCCTGTTACATGGGTGATGCAGCAAAGCCACCTTTCTGATCACTCCTAAAAATGGGAAGGGTGATGAAGGATAGAGAGGGGAGATAGTAGGAGCCAAGAGAAAATGGAGTTCCCTTGACACTGGGAAACTATCTGCTCTGCATCTCTGGGCAAAAATGTCCAGGCAAAACTGTCATTGTAGCATTTCCTCTGGAGCAACAGCTGAACTGACAGTTAATCGGCTCAGCTTGGGCAGTTCCTGAAATCCAAGTGGCATCATGGGAAACAGGAGCACAGGTGAGATCTCAGCAATCTTGTGTGTGGAAGGGATCTGAGTTTTATCCACAGAACGATAATTATAAAACGTGCTGGCTTTGCAATGATGGCCTATGTTCAGGAAGCCGCCCAGCGTGCAAAGTTCTTGCCTTTTTTATAGGTACAATACTAGTTATCTGCTGAATCAACAGTTGTATAAATCTGTGGCCCTTTTTAACACAACAAAAATATATTCCCACCGGTAAGTCTATTATGGCACTTGTTAGAGGATTTTCAGTTTACTTCACTAGTTTTCACTAAATTATCTGGAAAAAAAGTCCTAAAACAAACACTCAGATTGTTGTTAAATATTAAAAATTAAGACATAAAAAGGAAAAACAATAAAAAAATTTAAAAGAATGGAATTAAGTAATTGTACGCCAGGCTGAAGTTGCTCAGACTTTCAAACTTTAGTTCCATATATGTAAAACCCACATTTAACAATTCCACTGTCATCATCTCTTACCAAAAAAGAAAGAGATTACACAAATATTTGGATATACAGCCATACAGCCGAAGTGAGTGCAAGCAGCTCAAATGGGCAGCTGTTATAAAAGACTATTACACAGAAAAGCCACGCCTTGCAATATCATTTGAATCTTGTTCCCAGACCCTATGAAGCACTGGGTTAGCATAACACTTCCCAAGATCAAATTTCATATGAATTAATCCTTGTAAAAATTGTTTGAAGAACATAAAACTTTTAAACTGCAATGAAAAGAGGCAATGCAATCAAATAAGGGTTAACACTTGTAAAGGGAAGTATATAGTCCATTTCTCTTTTCACACGTTTCTCTACTGCAACTCTTCCTCCCCAGTGTGAAAATGCTTCAACTATGTGCTATACAATAACTCACACTGAGCTCATGTGTATCTTAATTCCAATGATTTCCCAAGTTGAATGTTGTAGTGGTTATGAATCAAGCTTGTTGGTTTATTTATATATTAGAATTATGACTGCTCCCCACAAGAGTACCAGACAGCTTATAGAACACTATCTCCAAGTTTCTCCCCCAACAACTCTGCAGTTGGACTGAAAGATGGTAACTGGCCCAAAATCATAGATATAAACAACAACTGTAAAATTTTAAAGCAAAGTATAAATGTCTAAGTAGTTAGTGGTTGGGGGGAAATGAAAGGAAGGGGCAAAGTGCACTACTGAATGCTTCTTTTTACAATGTGTTTTGTATTATACTATATCTTCTTGCATCTCGCTTTTTGATTTCTTACTTTTGTACAATGCTTATGCAATAATAGATCTAATCAAACCTTTAACAAAAGAAATTCTGCCTTCCTTCCTTCCTTCCTTCCTTCCTTCCTTCCTTCCTTCCTTCCTTCCTTCCTTCTTTCTTTCTTTCTTTCTCTTTCTTTCTTTCTTTCTTTCTTTCTTTCTTTCTTTCTTTCTTTCTTTCTTTCTTTCAAAAGTTTATATGGCCGTCCAACTTAAATACATAACTCTGGGCGGGAAACAATCTAAACAAAAACAGTGTAAAAACCCTGTAACCACTTCCAAAAATCCAATCCAAAAAGAAAAGCAAGGCACTATGTAACAATTGCATGAAAACAGATAGACGGATATTGGGCTCCCCTAACATCCTGCCTGGGGAAAAAGCCAGGTTTTAACAGCCTTCCATAGGGCCAAGACAATTGGGGCCCTCCAAGTCTCAGGAGGGAGGCTGCTCTATAGGGCAGGTGCTGTGACAGAGAAGGCATGCCTCCTCAGTCCTGCAAGATGGCACTGTTTACTAGAGGACCTGGAGCATGCCCACCCTCTTGGATCTGGTGGAACAGGCAGAAATCCTCCCTTCTGTCTACATTTTAAGAGGATGATGTGAATGTATTATCAATATGTCTGTGGCAAGCCTCAGAGATGTCAAAATGTCATGTGTATCATGATGCCATTATGTAATTGTGCCTTAACATCTGACACAAGTATTAAGTCTTGTCTTCTTGTGACATCATGACTTATGACGTCATTTGCCTCCCTTGCAGAAAACTGTGTGTACCTGTTTTCAGCCTTTTTTAGTAATTAGGTCATGTTGGATTTGCAGATGCCCTAAATTTCTACTTCTTAACTTTTACAGAAATAACCACTTTTCTATTTCCATTGGTTAATAATATAGTTCAGATACGTTTGTAAAGATTGATAACTACAGATATAGGTATGCATTCTTAAAGAAACAGAATCATTTCATTCATTAACTGAATTTCTTGAATTCTTTCAAATAGTCAGGAACAATGTTTTGCATATGTAGCAACAAAAAGTAATAGCAGTTGGCTGCATCTAACTGACTTCGGGCAATCTCCAAAAGAGCTAAGTAGGGTGAGATTGGTTAGTAATTGAATGGAAGACAACCAGGAGTTCACAGGGAGGTAGACTAGACTGAAGAGCTGAAAAAGCATCCTGGAAAAAGGCAGTGCATTGCTGTATTACAGTGCATTACTGTATTGTTGACAAGAACACTAGGACATGTCCATGTAGTCACTCAAAACTGAGCTTGCTTCAAGAAAAGATTTTACCTTTTTAATAACTAAAATGACATATATTACTTCAGAACAAAATCATGATACCTTTAATTTTTTTAATTGAAGTCCTTCTAGGCAGTGATTCCAATCATGACAGGGATTGTCATTTTTTTGTCATTTAGCTTTTTCTGTGTTTTTTGACTTGCATTCTTCCAGAATATGAGCTAGCTCAAAGACCTTTCATGTTCATTCAGCCTTGCATGAGGTTTCCTCACATGTTCTGGACTGAATTCCCGAGCATTTGATACAAAACATATGGATGTGACTCAGGAAACATCCACATGGAGAGTTTTGTCAGCTTGAGAGTAGCTGCAGATCTCAATCTTCCTTTAACATCAGCAGTCTTGAGAACTAAGCTGATTCATTTCTAGCTCAGCTACAGTATAGTTGAAAGTCCTGTAGCTCCGTTTCCTCCTTTATGAGAACTTTTCTCTCAGCCCCCCTCCTACTGTAGCTCTTGAGCTTCAGGTCATATAAGGGGAATACTAGCCTGAAAGCTTTGATGCTGCTCCCCTTTCAGTAACTCAGAAGAAATGAGAAGGAATAAAATGGGTGACAAAATGGGTTTGTCAATTTCCCCCTTCCTTCTGTATGAAGTCAGCTTGCAAGGACTGGACTACCGGAGACGTGACTGGGCACTGCTGCAGGACCTGCAGCACCTAAGGGCACTGGTTTTTGCTCCTTGTTTTACCACTCCTGAATGAAAATCATCATACTTCCAAGGGTCTAATAAAAGAAAACACTTTAAATGGTGTGGAAATGCTGAATTCAACAAGTTGGAACCAGACTGCACTCGTTGGATGTCTGTTGGTGCTGAAGGACAAGGGAAGGAACAGCAATTTTCTCCAATTCCCCCTTCAGCCTGCAGCCTCCAGTATCATCTTCTCTTCTGGAGTGACCTTCCAGAACATTGTGAGAAGGGACCTGGAAAGCTGCAGAGGGGAACAGGAAATCAAAGAAAGAGTAACCCTGCCTCCCTTCTCCAGGAAGACACTTCCATAGCTTCCTATTCTTTTTTTTTTTTTTGCCTTCTCAAACAAGGATCCAAACCATATACAGATCTCAGCTTAATTATACAGCAAACAACAAAAAGAATAAAACAGATTCAATCTATGGAATCCAATTTATTTTGCTCCTAAATTTTACTGTAAATCCACAACAAGACTCCTACATTTAAGAAGAAACAGAGTACAAAGTAATTTTTTTAAGAACACATACCCTCTTTTCTCACTACATGGCATAAATATAAAGAGGTTTTATTAGTTTGAGAATTATTTTTCACTTGATGTTGACAAAACATTCCTTTAAATATTAGGTTAAAATGGGTACAGTTTTTAAATGAACGATGCACGTACCCTAAGTGTTGTAACAAAAATTAAGGACACAAACAAACCTCTCCTGCTACACAATGTCTTCTTCCCTTTTTCCAATATAGTTTGTACAATACAACTGGATAGATATTTCCAATGTTTTTCCTACATGCACTATGTTTGTAATAAAAACATACTTGTATATGAAAACTCACAGAATAAGAGTACATGTTCTATAAGCTGTATGGGATTGGTTTCCACTTTTACATTCATTTCTTTCCCAGAATTAATTATACTTGTAATGTTTTCGATGACAATATATATAAAGCATGCTTCTAAATAATTATCATGATTATAATGAATTAAATATAAATATCTTGTAATCTCCAGAATGTTCTTCCACCAACATTTAATAATATATAAACTAAGGAATTCCTTACACTTACTAAATGCATACGTTAGGAAATAACAGAGTTTTTTACGCATGGAAGACAATAATTCAAAAACCTACTAAAGTGAGCAAGTCACAGGCAAGCTCTTATAATGAGTTGTCTAAAAGGACAGCCTAACATAAAGGAATTCTGGAAAAAATACAGAAGGAACTTACTATAATTATAGTAACTAGCAGATCATATTAAGCGTGCAGAAAAAAATAGCAGTTCTTAAGCATCAAGTGCTTTGTGTTCAGTGCTTACCTTCTTTCTTTGTTAAGGCATTTAACAAAGACTTCATTTTTCCTTTTACTTAAGCAGCAATCCCCTCATTATGTAACCTTTGCTGAAATGAAACAGGAATAAAAGCTACCCAGTTTCTATACTATTTAACTGCCTAAATTCTGGCATAAGCATCAGATTTCCGGGCACTATATAACTACAAGCATAGCTGGGCATCCAGTTCCCAACGTTCTGGTGAAAAAGCCCACCCCACATTCTGTCTGTCAGCTGGGAGCCAACTGTGCGTAGACTGGAGCTGCTCAAAAAACCTTCCTGCATTTCATAGTATTAGTCATGTGAACACCATCGGCAGAGTCTTTCAAATCTTCTCCCGCTTTTGTAATTAAGACATTTATGAGTAAGAAAATGGGGAAGACTGAAACAGAGAGACGGTGCAGACCGAATATGGTCAAAATTAACATTTGGAAATAAGAGGAAGAACAGCCATTCATTTTTTCTCAGGGCAGCATTTCACAAACTAAAGAGAAAAATCTTGAAAGAGAGGGAGCTACAGAACTGATGAAATGCAATCATCATTAAAATCCTAATTCCTTCCTGACAAGTTACAAACTGATTTGTCGCAAAGCACTCTACTGTTCTCCTATGCCATACTAGTATACAATTAACTTCTTTCAAGCTTCATATTCTTCCTAAACACACAAAGGAAAAGGCTGATGCATATTTTTAAAACTGCAACATCTTTTTATTCTTCAGCTTTATTGATTATGTGCCATCAAGTTGCTGTCAACTCTAAGAGACTACATACGGTAGATAGATCTCCTCCAGGATAATCTGGAGGCCCTTCATCCAAGGAGCTACATCCATTGCGACTTTAATCAAGTCCAGCTACAGTATCTTGTTCTTGACTATCTATGGTACTCTCAGGAGTTTTCTCCAACACCAAAGTTCGAAAGCATCAATATTCTTTCCAACCATGCTCCTTCAAAGTCCAATGTTTGCTTTCATAGAGTATCACAGGGAAAACCATTGCCTGCATGATTCTGATCTTTCTACTGTATATATAGACTTGTTGTGGCATCTGAATATCTTTACCAAGACCTTCAATGCTACCCTACCAAGTGCTAAAAAGTAAAGGTAAAGGTTCCCCCCGCACATTTGTGCAGTCGTGTCCGACTCTAGGGGCCGGTGCTCATCTCCGTTTGTTAGCCGAAGAGCCAGCGTTGTCCGAAGATGCTTCCATGGTCATGTGGCTGGCATGACGCACACAGAAAGCGGTTACCTACCCACCGAAGTGGTACCTATTCATCTACTTGCATTTGCATGCTTTCAAATTGCTAGGTTGGCAAGAGCTGGGGCTAGTGCGGGAGCTCACTCCGTCACGTGGGACTAGGGATTCGAACCTCCGAACTTGCGATCTTCTGATCGACAAGCCTGGCGTCTTACCCGCTGAGCCACCACGCCACCACTGACACCACCAAGTGCTAGTCAGTGGCATACTTCTTGACTGCTAGTTCCTGTACTGCTGGTAGTGAATCCTAAAAGGCAGACGTGATTCACCATTTCCAAATCTTCACTGTCAGTTCTCTAAGGCTGGTTGCTGTACCTGTTATCATTAGTTTGGTCTTCCTTATATTTAATCTTAATCCAATGTATTTCACTGTGGTCCTTGACTTTCATTACTAGAGTTCACAGATCATTTGCATTTTCAGCCATCACAGTATATTCTTTGGTACTTTATGGACATTTATTTGATTAGAATATAGACTCTCTTTTCCTCCAGTGAATATGAAACATAACCTTACTATTAATTAACAAACATAGGATTTATTCTGGAATATTTTTTTAAAAAGGTCTGCCTTTTAGGACTGACTATCAACAGTAAAGGAACTAGCAGTCAAAAAATATGACACAGACTAGCACTTGGTAGGGTAGCAATGAGGCCTTGGGTAAGATATTCAGAAAAACAGATGTCTTTGGGTGTACGTATATGTTTTTAGAAACTGTAAATACTTTTTTGGAAAACAGTTGATTTCAATATATTTTTCTCAAGTTTGCCAGGGATTCAACCTATGATATAATGGAAGTCAAAAAAGAAACTGGAAGCAGCATTTCCTTTTTAATGTACTGCACACTGGAAGTGATATTATGTACTGCATTTCATTGTTAAGAAAACTGAGGTACTGATATCTAGAAATTCACTTGTACTCTCAGCCACAATATTAAATTTGTAGTGTGATTAAAAAATACAACTGGCCTAAACGTGAATGTATTATTTACTACTAATAATCATCTCACTATAGCATTATCATCCTGTTGTTTGCAGATTATCTACAATTACAAGGGGCGCGGTTGTTGTTTGCAGATTATCTACAATTACAAGGGGCGCGGTTTAACCCGCTGAGCTGTAAGACTACCTGTAAAAGATCTGATGGTCGGCAGTTCTAATCCCCGCATGGCGAGGTGAGCTCTCGTCACTAGCCCCAGCTTCTGTCAAACCAGCAATTCGAAAGCTAAGGCGAGTAGATAAATGGGTACCACGTTAAAGTGGGAGAATTTGCCGGCGTCCTGTTATTCGGGGGTCACCCTCAGAGCGAAGTAAGATCCCGGGAATCCCGGGAATGGTGACGGAGGACGACGGAACCCAATCGGTGAACATCCAGGACGTCAGCAGCCGACTCGGAAGCGAGGTATGCTGGGACATGTAGTCCAATGCCTACGGAAGAAGAGTCGGTTTCCCTACCCCCTTCCTGAGCGTGCGGTTAATGATATATATGAATTGTATAAATATATAAATTGAAAAATGCTGTAAGCCGCCTAGAGTCCTCCGATAGGGAGGGGATAGGCGGGGTATAAATATGATTGATTGATTGATTGATTGATTAATTAATTAATTAATTAAATTCTGGATCTTTAATTGCTAAGATTCTTTCTTCAGGAATAAAAAAAAGGAAAAATATAAGTCACAGGAAGTTAGATTTTACCCTCTATAGTTCGGACATGACTGTGCAGGGGAAACCTTTATCTTTTTTTAGTTCTGATATGATTGCTGTAAAGAAATAGTAAGCATAAATATGCAATGCAAACAATTTAGGATTCACTTAATATTGCAGTGTTTATGTTTCCCTTAATTTTTAATGAAATAGCCACCTTCTTATTTTTAGGTTTGGAATTTATTTTAAACATCTGATGTATAATTCTGCAAAATGACTCAGAATAAAACTTCCCTTAGATAAAAAATGCACACAAGAAATTAGAAACCACAAATTTATATGGGACTCATTTGGACCTTAAGAGCAGGAATGTCATTATTTGTTATAAATATGTGTATGTGATAAAAATAATTCTATGTTTTCAAATTTAGCTGACATAACCATATTTTTCAAAATCTTTCAGAAGGAAGCCAGTTCTTTCATTTATTGCAATTTTTTAAAAAAGCAGTAATACTTCTAGTCTTCTATTCCTCATTTGCATATATACATACTGATAGACATTGCACTTCATTTCATCTCAAACCCTCCTCCCAATTTCTTTATAATAAATACAAATTAGATGCTTTTACTACTGACTATGTTTCTCTGCATTTCCCTACCTATTGTAATTGGTAAAAACACAAAGACATGAAGGAGAAAATAATCCGGGGTCATACTGGCTGACTTTTAAAGCAAGTTGGTGATTAATTTTTGCAACGCTGGTATATAAATGAAAGAAAGAGCTTTTACTCAATTCAGTTTTTATAACTTTTTTTATAAACTGTATCAATAACTTTAGCTATACAAAAATAATAATAAATCAAATATTATTCTGTATCTTAGTAAAAAGGGACCAATCTCTTCTAAACGGCATACATGTCTATGGCTTTCTTCAATGCTCTACCTGAAACATTTACCTCTATCAATATTTAATTCTTATTTTATGTTTGTGGCAGATTTGTGTTGTTCTACCACTGTATAGCATAGCATAGACTAGATTGTCAAGCTTCATCCCTTGTATTCATACACAGACATATTCCTATTTTCATCTGTCAAATGATACTTAAGCCTTTGAAATAAGAATCAAAACATTTTTCAAAAATCACCCACATAAGACTTTGATAGTGACACTTGCATGTCAGCACACTCGGTAAATCAAGAAATTATTCTTGTCACAGTTTCAGTTTAGGCACAGTTGAAAGACGAACATAGATAAAAAATTTCTAACCTGAAGAAAGAATTCAGAATTTTCCATTTGTATTGTTGAACATTTTCCCTACCCTTTCTCAACTACTATTTCCTCCGAAGTTCTTCTTAAAGCACATTAATAATATACATGTGAATATGTTTGGCTGAACTAATTTGAACCCAGTTATCTTTTTTCCCCCTCCACAGAAGTGAATCAGCAGACTTTCAATGGGATTTATGGAACAGCGCTACTTGAGAAACGTATGGTCTAGTGGTTAAGGCTCCGGGCTAGAAACCAGGAGTCTGTGAGTTCTAGCCCCGCCTTAGACACGAAAGCCGGCTGGATGAATTTGGGCCAGTCACTCTCTCTCAGCCCAACTCACCTCACAGGGTTGTTGTGGGGAAAATAGGAGGAAGAAGGAGTAATAGGTACATTCGCCGCCTTGAGTTATTTATAAAAATAATAAAGGTGGGATAGAAAATAAAATTTAAATAAATAAATAAATAATAAAATATTACAGATTTTCTGTACATAGCCACAGAAAAGTGCTGGTCAAAATCCAGTACACTTTCGGGAGGGAAGAATCAGTGTCAACATTTGGTATTTAGAATCCCAAATACATTTTGCTGTCTGAATTAAAGGAAATATTGTATTCCCAATTCCACATATAAAAACTAGCCACACTGAGAGTAGAATCTTCAGCTCTCCTTTTGATTTTTCTCTACACTCAAGTAAGCAATTGGAAGGGAGAATTTGATCCTGACTGACATCAACACATGCCAGTGAGGCATCATAGGCACCATCATCTAGACTTCGTTGGGCTACAGTTTTCATCAACCCTCCCTAACAGTCACCACGCTTAGGATTGATGGGAACTGAATTCCAAAAATATTGGGGGGGTTAATCTTTCTCCCACAAGAATGTGCCCAGTTATTAAGAGCACCATCTGAACCTCTTCTTTCAATATGCTTCCATTAATGACTGTAAAAACAGCTTTCTCACCTTGGCTTTAGAATATTCTGAAGGAGGCTTACTGGCACTACATTTCATAACCTTTAAATGCCAGGAAAGCTCTGTTCATTGTACTGGCATTTTACAGTACAATCTACACATCTTTGCTGTTCCAAATTAACTTCTATTGAGCTCAGTGGTGCTTACTTCTAGATACAGTAAGTGGTGTATTATTACAACTGGGAATTTCTCTGTTACAAAAATAAATTTCTGTTATTTTATAGAAATTTATAAAATTTCTCTGGTGAATGACCTGTCTCAAGAGACAGGGAGAGTAACACATTTTTACTTTGTTTTAAAGCATTGTTTTAGTTAATGTTAAGTCATTTTTAAATGACATAATTGAAAGATGAGAGAGAGGGGTGTGTGTGTGTGTGTTTCAATAAATAAGTCCATCAGTGATATAAATGTTTGCTTTATACATTTAACAGTGATATGAAGAACTCAAATGTATTAAGATATGTCTCATTTTAAAATGGTGACTTTTAAAATGAGATAAAACTGTCCTGTTTTCCCAATAACAAGTTAATATTTGGAAGAGAACAGAATTCCATTAGGGATATACTTGGTACTAAATGTTCAATATACTTTGAGAATAAAATCATCTGTCTCCATGGTGATCTGAACACCTATAGAGGTGTCCAATACTCTGCTTTTCTCAATATTGTGAGTTTCTGCTTATGCTGTCTGAAGGCATTGACAAGACTCTCACCAAAAGCAGTCAAACGTTTACCTTCTTGGTCATTGTCACCTTGGCTTTTAGAACTATGGGGAGGGGGAGAGATGTTGGTGACTGCATGATTGCCCTGCTGCTTTTGAAAAAGCTATCATGCCATCAGTCCTGAAAAGCAATATTTCCTGAATCCAGAGATGCTTGCAACTATTGCCCAGTGACAAATATCTCCTTTTTGAGCAAGCTGCTTGAAAGAGATTACTGATTATCTGGAATGACTCCAGTCTTGGCTTTAGACATGGTTCAGGACAGAAATAACCTTCAGTCATCCTGGTGAATGACCTGTCTCAGGAGAGAGACAGGGAGGGTATGGTTCTGTTTCTCCTTGATTTTTCAGTGGCTCTGATATAACCCACCATTGTGTCCTCCTGGATTGATTTCATGAAGCTGGAATGGGAAGCACTGTTTTGTAGTGCTTCTACTCATACCTGAAGAGTTTATTTCAGGCAGTGGTACTGGGAAACTGTTTCAGCCCCTTTCATAACTATACTGTGGGAAACTGTGGGGCACCATTGTGTCCCTAATGTTATTTAACATATACAAAATTACTAGGAATGGTTAACAGGGAATTTGGAGAAATATGTTTTCAGAGGATTAATATCATATAAAACTATTTCCTTTCTATTATATCACAGTGAGATGTAGCCATGCACAACTGAAGCCTATAGGTTGGATGAGAGCAAACTGACCAAAATTCAATCCCAATGAGACTTTAGTTCTACAGATATGTAATTCCTGGTTCTGGGTCTTACGTAATTGGCCTCTTTTGCATAGATTTGTACCCTTTCTGAAAACAGGTACATAGTCTGAAGGTCCTTGTACATTGAGCTTTGACACTGAAAGTCCATGTAGCCTTAGTGGGCAAAAACGCCCTTTAACAGCTTCAGCTGATACAACTACAGTCTTTCTTGGACAGGGATAATCTTGTCCAAGTCTATGAACTAGTAACCTCAGGCTGTATTACTAAAACAAGATCTATGTTGAGCTCTCTTTCAGAGATGAACACTGAGTGCATAACAAGATAAAACACACAGTATAAAAAAATAAAGAACAAAATAAAACACACAGCAAGGCACCAAGAAACAACAAAACGGGCCAGTTACCATATTTTCCATATAGATATAAATATTCATTTATTCATTAAACAAATTTGTATGTCACTGTAATTAAAAACGACTCTTGGTGGCTCATACAAAAAATACAATATAAAACAAACTTCATATAAAAGTTAAAAATACAACACTACAAAAATAGAAAAAGAACAAATGTGACAACAGCCATTCAAATCAGGGAAAGGGTATCCAAAAAAGCTCTGTCTTTAGTTTAGAAGCTTGTGGAAAACCAACAAATAGAGACCCACTGTGATCTCCACAGGGAGGCTATTCCACAATATTGGCACTGCAACAAAAAAGCAGTGTCTCCTTGCTTCAGCCCCCCCCCCTTGAACCTCCCCAAAATGTGGGACTTGCAGCAGTTTTTCCCTACTAGAACTAATCAAATGGGCCAAAGTTGGCTGGAGAAGGCAGTCCTGAAGGTATCAGGATGCCAAGACATGAAGGGTTTTATAGTTCAAAATCAGCACCTCAAATTGGTTCCAGAAGCCAATAGAGAATAAGGAAGATGACTTTGATGGACACATGTGAGCTCCGTTGCCAAGGCAACAAGGGGTAAAACATGTTTTAAATCCAGAACATCCAGATAACATTTGGAAACAGCTTAGACAGACACCTCCCTAATTCACTGAACTATTAAAAAGAGGAGGATGTACAACATAATCAGACTTGCAAAATGTCTTGGTGTCAGCCCACTAGGTAGACCAAACCAAGAAATCAACTCCAGAAGAAGGCTAAAACTACTTTATTGAGATTTGCTATAGTAGTAGTAGTAGTAGTAGTAGTAATAAGCCAGTAGACTAGCGAAATCAGCGCAGCAGAGCTCGGCAACAGGGGACGATGAGCTTTGATGACTCTAGACCCCTCTGCCAGAGCCCCCTGGACAAAGACCTTGGTGGTGGTGGGGGCGGCAAACCTTTATGGTCCCAGGCCCCTCCCGAGAGCCCTCTGGATAAGGAGGGGGGACCGCAGGGGGGGCACAGTCAGTGGATTCCAGCAGCACAGGGGACCCAGTTGGCATGACGGGCCTTGGCGTGGTAGGCCCCGGCAGTGAGGAGTGGCAAGTTTGGAGCTGAGTGCTGGTCATCCCCTCCCAGCCTGCCCAGAGACAGCGGAGAGCTACCAGGGTCCCTCCAGTGTGAGTAAGGTACTCCCTCCCGGGTGTGAGAGACACGGGGGGAGTCCAGGATGGCATGATTGTATGTAAGAGTACTCACCCCCTGAGTGAGAGACAGGAGGTGGGTAGGAACGGATGAGATGCCCCCGTTGACCAGTGAGAGAGACTGAGGGGGGGCACAGTGAGTGTGTGGGTGATGGTTAGGCTCTAACAGCGCCGAGAGCGTGAGCTGGTGTGCTGGGGGGCCTGCCATCACCCTGTGGTTGATTGAGTGTGTGGGAGGATGTATGAGTGGGGGAAGCGACCCCTATTTCAATCCAGGGATTCTGGAGGTCCAGGATTGGAAGCAAATGGGCCTGGAAACTCTGGGGGCTGTAGGGCGGGTTATGTTATTGAGGTGGTGATGGGCCGGGGATGCTACAATGGGAACCAGAGGGCGAGCCATCTTCAAGGAAGACACCCCTGGTGTTTGTTACCGGTGGCGTGTTCCGACACTCCGGGTTCAGACCCAGGCCCTGGACAGCAGATTCTTGAGGGCCCTGGTCTCCGGCTGCTGCTTCTCAACACCAGGTCAGTCAACAACAAGGCCCCCCTCATATGTGATTTGATGACAGAGGAGGGGGCAGACCTGGCGTGTATTACCGAGACCTGGCTGGGCCTGAAAGGAGGGGTACCCCTTTCGGAGATGTGCTCGACTGGGTTTCAGGTATGGCACCAGCTGAGACACCAGGGCAAGGGAGGAGGGGTGGCGGTTGTCATCCGAGAGTCTCTAGTGGCCTTCAGGGGTACTGCTCCACAAGTGGCCATCTGTGAGACTCTGTTTTTCAAGTTGGGTTCCTGAGAACAGTTGGGAGTGTTGCTACTGTACCAGCCTCCCTGCTGCGTAGCAACCTCCCTGCCTGAGCTGCTGGAGGCTGTCTCAGGGTTGGCGGTAGAGTTCCCCAGACTTATGGTTCTGGGGACTTCAATCTGCCGTCCCTGGGGTGGGCCTCGGAAGCGGCTCGGGAGTTCATGGCCACCATGGTGGCCATGGGCCTGTCCCAGATTATTTGGGACCCGACTTGAGACAGTGGCCTCACACCGGACTTGGTTTTCTTGTCAGAGCAGTGGCAATGTGATCTGAGGGGAGAGTTACATCTGTCCCCATTGTTATGGTCAGACCACGCCCTGGTGACCTTGAGGCTCTTGTGTGCTACCCCACTCCGCAGGGAGTTGGGACCTATTAGATTGGTCTGCCCCCGGTGACTGATGGACCCGGCGGGGTTTCAGAGGGAGCTGGGGGTTATACCTGAGGATCTGCTGCATGGTCCAGCAGAGGCCCTGGCCACAGCCTGGAATAGGGAGACAGCCGGGGCCTTGGACAGGATTGCACCTGTGCAACCTCTCTTGCCCCATCCAACCCGACACTCCGTGTGGTTTACGGAGGAGTTGAGGGTTTTGAAGAGGGTTAAGAGACGTCTAGAGCGCTGCTGGAGGAAGACAAAGATCGAATCCGACCGAACACAAGTTAGAGCCGCTATTAAGGCCTACCTTGTGGCAGTAAGAGTGGCGAAATGTCAATATTTCTCCGCTCTTGCTGCATCCACAGAATGCCGCCTGACAGCCCTGTTTAAGATCACTCAATCCCTTTTGGGGAAGGTGGGCCCAGTGACCAACCTACAGGGCCGTGCGGAAGAGTTTTCTGAGCATCTGCAGGATAAAATCACTCAGATCCGTTCCAAGTTGGATCCCAAGCGTGAGGCATGGTCTGTGGAGATGCCGAGGGAACGTACTGACCCAGTTATCTGGGAACAGTTTTATCCTGTTGGACCCAAGAAAGTGGACAGGATCCTCCGGATGGTAAATGCCACCAGTTGTCTTCCAGATCCATGCCCCTCCTGGCTGGTGAAGGCAGCCCGGGAGGTGACATGTGGTTGGGCCCAAGCGATGGTTAACACATCCTTGAGAGAGGGGGCATTCCCGGTGGCCTTTAAGAAGGCGCTGGTGCACCCCATCCTCAGGAAACCATCGCTGGACCCTACTGTGCTGGACAATTTTTGTCCTGTCTCCCACCTCCCCTTTTTGGAAAAGGTGGTTGAGAAGGTGGTGGCATTGCAACTCCAGAGGATTCTGGATGAAACAGATTATCTAGACCTCTTCCAGTCAGGTTTCAGGCCTGGATATGGGACAGAGACTGCATTGGTCATGCTTATGGATGATCTCTGGTGGGAGCAGGATGGGGGCAGTGCATCCATCCTGGCCCTTCTTGACCTCTCAGCAGCTTTCGATACCATCGACCACGGTATCCTTTTGGGGTGGCTCAGGGAATTGGGGATGGGCGGTGTGGTTTTGCGCTGGTTCACCTCCTTCCTCCAGAGCCGGTCCCAATCAGTGGTGATAGGGAGTGAGAGATCCGACCCTTGACCCCTCCTTTGTGGGGTGCCGCAGGGTTCGGTTCTCTCTCTTCTCCTATTCAACATCTACGTGAAACCACTGGGTGAGATCATCCATCACCACAGGAGGAGGCATCATCAGTATGCCGATGATACCCAATTATACATCTTCGTCCCGGGTGAGGTAAGTGATGCAATGACTGCCCTCTCTTGGTGCCTGGGGGCTGTGGGGGTCTGAATGGGGAACAACAGGCTTCAGCTGAACCCTGGTAAGACAGAGTGGCTTAATGGCACCTCTGTATCCTTAGTTCTGGATGGGGTTGCACTGCCCCAGACAGACCCTGTGCGGAATCTGGGGGTTCTTCTGGACTCATGACTCCTGCTCGAAGAGCAGGTGGCAGTTATGGCCAGAAGGGCCTTTGCACAACTCCGTGTTGTGTGCCAGTTACGCCCTTTCCTGGGTCGAGAAGCCTTCCGAACAGTCACTCATGCCCTGGTCATCTCGCATACAGACTATTGCAATGCGCTCTACATGGGACTACCCTTGAAGAGTATCCGGAAGCTTCAGCTGGTCCAGACTGCAGCTGTGTGGGCGATTCTTGGTGCCCCTAGATCAGCACATGTGACACCATTGCTACATGAGCTCCACTGGGTGCCAGTTTGCTTCTGGGTCCAATTCAAGGTGTTGGTTGTCTTTAAAGCCCTACATGGCATGGGTCCAGGTTACCTGAAGGACTGTCTCATCACCATGACATCGACCCATCCTACCCGATCATGCAGAGAGGGTGTGTTGCGGACCCCGTCTGTAAGAGAATTTCGCTTGGCGGGGTCCAGGAAGTGGGCCTTCTCTGCAGTGGCTCCCACCCTTTGGAACACTCTGCCCCTGGAGATGAGGCAAGCCCCTTTGCTCCTGGCCTTCCAGAAGAACCTGAAGACTTGGCTCTGCCGCCTCGCTTGGGGCGGGAAGGAGAATAGTTATTCTTGGGGGTGGCTGGTGCCTTAGAGCTCTCCTCACTATATTCAATTGTTTATGACCGCTTGGATTTTATATTTATATTTATTTTATATTTTTATTTGGTAATTTGTATTTATATTTTAGATGGTATTTATGCTTTCTGTTTTAACGTTAGTTTTATTATAAACCGCCCAGAGTCCCTCTTCTCGGGGGAGATGGGCGGTGGTAAAATTTGAAAACTAACTAACTAAATAAATAATCTTGCAAGTCTGACTGTATCTTCAGAATATAATAGTATTATACTATATAATAAGAATAGAATAGAATAGAATAGAATAGAATAGAATAGAATAGAATAGAATAGAGAATACAATATAGAGTAGAGTAGAGTAGAGTAGAGTAGAGTAGAGTAGAGTAGAATAGAATAGAATAGAATAGAATAGAATAGAATAGAATAGAATAGAATAGAATAGAATAGAATAGCTCTATCTTCAGAAATGTGCTTAGGAAAAACACAAAAGAATGTTAAACTAAGACAAGCTAGCACAATCTAAACAAGCACCAAAAAAAATGAATCAAAATAATGTGCAATGAAATTGAGAGTGCTGGAATGCTGGAAAGACTATTTTAGAGATTTGTAAGGGGACAATAGGGATATGTCGAAGAGTTGAATTGAAACGAAGGCAGTAAATGTTAATGTCCAAAAAAGAAATGATGAAAAGGAAGTCATAAATACTGCAATAATGTTGAAAAATAATAGGCCTGCAGGTGTAGATGGTATAACAAGAAATGTTAAAATACAGGTGTGGCTTGTTTCTGTTGCTTTGCAATTTTTTTATCATGTGTGTGAAGACTGCATCTCTGCTGACAAGTGGAATAATGCTATTACTGTTCCCTTACATAAAGGGATAGGGAGCAACAGTGAATGCAAAAACTACAGGGGATTTGTTTGTTTAATAACTATGCCTGGAAAAATGCTTGGCAGAATTTTGATTGGTGACAATGAGATAAATTTGGGATATGCTGTGTTGCTTTATACTGGACAGTGGGTGTCAGTCCTATGAGGTAGACCAAACCAAGAAACAGATGTCAGGTGTGCCTAAAACTACTTTTATTAAGATTGGCTATTTTAACAGAATCTTGCAAATCTGAATGTGCTTCTCCTCCTCTCTCTTTTATCTTTAAGTGAATTTGGAGGGTGTCTGCCTGAGATGTTTTCGAGCCCATCTCCCCTGTTCTGGACTTCTGCAATGTTTATCTGCTCATTGCCTTGGTAACAGATCTCTCTCCATCAAGGCCATCCTCTTTACTCTCTAAAGCGGGTGTGCAAACCAGATTTTTCTCTTTGAAAAGTCACTGGGAAATGTATGAATGTGAGAACATTTATTGCAAATTTGCTGATTTAGATAAAGCATATGATAGCATGAATGGGTTTCATTATGGAATTTTCTGCAAAAACAAGGAATTGAAGCTTGGGTGCTGAAAGCGGTAAGAGAGGAATACAGTACATGATGAAAACAAGCATAAGTAAGAATAGAAAACATAGTGAATGCTTCAGCATTGAGCAAGGTGTAAGAGTAGATGAGTTCCTGAAAAAGGAAGGGTTTAAAGAACAAAGGGCAGTGTATGGATGTGATGGAAACAAGGATGGTTTGCAAGGATACAAAAGTACAAAGAGGTATAATGAATGGGATTTATGTGATGCTGTTGACTTTGTTGCCCTTTGTTTTATCTCCTGATGTTTAATTTCCTTTCCGTACTACTTCATACACTTTTTGCATCCTTTGTCTAATATCACTTATCATGAAAGGAAATATTGTGAAGGATATGTGTATGTTTAATGTATGTACTTTTAAGAAAATACATCAAGTGACCAAATGAATAGGTATCTTTTCTTTTTAAAAAATAAATTTGAGAAAACATCCTGAGATAATGATTTTTTTAATACTAAAAATTCAGAACATTTTAAATTGTATTAGTAGGCTGCATTTCCTCTTTGTAAGAACAACCGTTAATGAATCATACTTGTATAAATAACAGATGATTAAAAAAAGAATCTCGCAGCAGCATTGCAGGGTTATCTTTGTACAAATATGTAGGTGTTGGTTGGTAACATTTGCCATTTTCTATACAGTCAACTCCATTAAGAGAATGAAGATGTGAAAATATGTTTGGGATGGTGAATAGATGAATTTAAAGTAAGCCTATTTTTAGCAGGAGGCACTGTAATTTACATTTTCATTAAATGCAAGAAAAATCATTTGTCTCTGTTTTGTTTGGTCCTGCAAATTCTCAGATTCAAGATGCTGCATTAAAAGCAAAAACTAAATGTTATTTTATAAGCAATGGCATACCATAATGAGTAAAAAATCTAAACAAGCCAATATAAAATTCTTTTGTATCATTTTTTCTATCTAGAACCAATTTTCACTACTTAGTGTGCTATATATTTTTAGGATTTATGGTGCTTTTTATAGTTCAGGTTTTTAGATAGTATTTTTGAACAGTGTTTTGTAAAATGTTCTAGAAAATATTTGTTCTGAAGGATGATATATAAAATCTAATATCAAATAAAAAATAAATCAAGGGGCCAGGTTGCTTCCTCTTAAGTATTCATGGTTAACTTTCAAAATAGAGAAGCATTAGTTTCCATTTTGAGAGAACTGTGTGGCTATATTCAATTCACTATTGTGAAAAATAGCATGGAGGATTCTAATCCACATACTGTAAGCTGAGCTGTGAAGTGCTGTCATGTGTTTTGCATTAGTATTTTTATTTAGCATCCACTTATTTCTAAGCACCATACAAGATTTATTTTGTCCCTGCCACAACAATCCCGTGCGGTAGGTTGGACTAAGAGAGTGTGAAAGTCCCATGTTAATTTTCTTATTGTGAACTTTTTATTGTAATCTTATGTTTACAATAAAATCTCCCGTAGGGGGAGATGGGCGGTGATAAATTTGAGAAACAAACAAACAAACAAACAAACAAATGTTGTCGTACACCACTACAAGTCTACAGGATCTAGCTGGAGGAGGAGGAGGAGGAGGAGGAGGAGGAGGAGGAGGAGGAGGAGGAGGAGGTCACAACTCCCCGAAAAGATAAAACAAGGCACAAACAAAAAACCAAGCCAAACAAACTTTGAAGTGAGCTTTGCCAACATTTCTTAGAACATAAACATGGGTAATCTAAAAGTTATTGCGTGAGTGAACAGGAAATCCAAACAGGAATTTGGTAGTTTGATTAAGGAGAGGGAAGGAGAAAGAGGAGGGAGAAGACAGAGGAAGAGCCAAGGAGGTAAAGAGACTGCTGCTGTTGCTATTGTTTTATAAGGATTGCGGCTGACTGCACATTGTGCTGCTGATTGTTCACTTTGTGTGACTGCAGTATTGTTTGATCCAGACCTGAGACAACTTCAGGGGACATATAAGGAAGTCAGCATCCCAGAGAGCAAGCTCACTGAGTAAGCAAATAAAAGTTGCAAAAGAGGTCAAAAGGGGGCACTTTTTTGTTACTGTTCAACAGTTGATTAGAGGAATGTGAAGATGGATGGATGTGCCTTATTTGCTTTCTCCCTGAAGATGCTAAGTACAGTAAATACTACAAGTGCAGGCTGACTGCCATCCTGGAAGAGAGGCTGAGGGAATTATAAACAAATCTGTCCCCACCCCCACCCTCTCTCCAAGCCAAAGATATCAAGGAAGGTTGGGAATTCTTAAATTGCGCATAGGAAACACAGAGGAACAACTGCACCAAAAAGCCTTCCAGAAGATAGAAGAAACCCCCTTATGGGGAGATAGAGGAATGCAATATAACAGCCCAAACCTATCCAGAAGCACTCTTATAGTCTGGAACTTCAAAATAAATTCCAGGGTCTTACAGTTGGTGATGTTTCTGGACACCTGGATGAAGAGCAGCTTTCACAAGCCTTGGGGATTAAGGAAGAGGATTGTTCAAGATTTGCAAATAAAAGGATTCCTGCTTCTGCCCTTAAAAGATGGAAGCTACAGGCAGTGGCCATATGGAGAGTGAAAGGAAGATGGCCTTGATGGAAATAAGCAAGAACTACTACCTAGGCAAAGAGGGCTGAAACATTTTTAAGCCCTGAGAAACAAGATAACATTTGGAACCGGCTCAGGCAGACGCCTCCCTGATTCACTGGAGTATTGGGGAGAGGGGGAGGGGGGGAGGGGAGGTATAGCACAATCAGACTTGGAAGATGCTGTTATTATAGCCAATCTCAATAAAAGTAGTTCTAGTCTTCCTGTAAAGGGGCGTGGTGGCTCAGCAGGTAAGACGCCAGGCTTGTCGATCGGAAGATCGCAAGTTCGGAGGTTCGAATCCCTAGCCTCGCGTGACGGAGTGAGCTCCCGCACTCGCCCCAGCTCTTGCCAACCTAGCAATTTGAAAGCATGCAATTGGAAGTAGATGAATAGGTACCACTTCGGTGGGTAGATAACAGCGTTCCACGCTCGTCATGCAGCCACATGACCGTGGAAGCATCTTCGGACAACGCTAGCTCTTCGGCTAACAAACGGAGATGAGCACCTCCCCCTAGAGTCGGACACGACTGCACAAATGTGCGGGGGGAACCTTTACCTTTTTTAGTCTTCCTGTGGAGTTGATTTCCTAGCCTTGTCTACCTAGTGGGGCTGACATTATGAAAGACTCCATTTAGAAAGGGAGTGAAGCAGCAATCTGCTGGCTTGACGGTTTATAAAAAGTGCATGTTGTTATTCTGCGGCACACATTCATGATGCTATGTAAACTCTCCCAAGTCTCTTTCAGCCCACTGACAAACATTCCTTTCTACTAATCTACGTGGGAATAAATAATACAGCCAGACACAGCCCTGAAGACAAAAGACCATGAGGGAAGATGAAGGAGCAGGAGGCTTTCTTCATTCCTTCTTGTTAAAGGATATGGTCCAGGAGGAGAAAGAATACTGGAAAAGAATAACTGGCTGCAGAGATGGTGCCAATGGGAATGGTTAGGATTCCTTGAAAATGGAATGGGTTTCTGAAATGAGGGGACTCCTGGCAAGTGGTGGGCTGCATCTCACTAGAACTGGGAAGAATGTGTTTAGAAAGCACCTTGCAACCCTCCTCCAGAGAGCTTTAAACTGGGTTCTGTAGAGGAGAGAGAAAAAAGCCCCCAAAGTACCAACTACTGAGACTGGGACTGGAAGGGATATGCAGGATATGAAGGCACCCAATAACAAGCACATAAATACAGGAAGGAATAGGTCAAACCATGTACTTCTACAGGATGGTAGAGTATGAGGAACAATAAAGAAGAATTAGAAGTCTTAAAGTAGGAAAGCAGATCTGATTTAATAAGCATTACTGAAATCCGGTGGGTCAGAATACATCAGTGGAATGCAAGGATTGAAAGTATAATTTATTCAAAATAATAAATAATTATTTTGAATAATAATTTATTTAAAAACAGCAGGCCATTCAAACAGCTGCCATGGAGACGATGGGACAAAACTGTTCAGGGTTGTTCCAGAGACAGGAAAAGAAAGAATGGGTTCAAATTACAAGGAAATACATTTCGGTTGGCAATAAGAGCTATTTAACAGTGGAAAAGACTGCCTTGGGAGGTGATGGGGCTCACCTTTGCTTTATTTAAAGAGAGGCTGGATGGCTATCTGTTGGGGACAACACAGTAGTGGATTCCTGAACTAGGAAGGGAATTGAATTAGGTCTCTTACAACCGCCCCCCCATTCCATGATTGTTCATTCACAGGCAAAACATAACATCAAGCAACAGTCAAAATCAAAGACTGCATGCTATATTCTATTAAAGTATATATATTATGAAGGTGGCTACTTGACAACCACTCATTGATAGAACCGTTTTTCATCATTTTACCCTGCCTGGAAGAAACATTTATAGCCCAACTCACCTCACAAGGTTGTTGTTGTGGGGAAAAGAGGATGAGGAAGGAGTATTAGGTATGTTCACCACCTTGAGTTATTTATAAAAATAATAAAGGCAGGATAGAAAAAAAAATCATCTAAACACAATACATAATCATAGAAATAAATGATTCTAAACTATGGTAGGCAATTTGTTTTTATGCCCTCATCAGGTACCAATTATGTCAAGTTGTAAGGCTATTTTTAAAAAATGGAATTTTTAAAAAGAGAAGTACAGAAAAATAGTACACAAAAACAAATTTTAAAAACAGTACTATCCAACAAATTAACTAAGAAATTGTAATACCAAAACAAAAAGAGAAAAAAATAAGCAGGAAAACATACTGGATTTAAGAAATGTGTAATTTATCCATTTTTGAAAAAGCTATTTTTTCCTACTAATCAAAAAATGACATATTTTCCTCTCACATAGATTTCATAATGTTTTACAAGAATATATAATTTTTAATGCACAATTTGCTACATTGTTATTACATGATTAAATGAATATGGAAATCTATTTAGGTGATTTATATGAGTGTGTTCATTTTTCTAGGATTTTTTCCTCTTTTTTTCTGTTTAAGCTGTAAGGCTTTTAACAGCCTTTGGGAACATCCACTTCAAGTAGCAGGACGCAAAAATGCTCATGTACCCAGGATGCCTCATTCAGTTTTAGGACTGAGTGCAGATGTGTTTTCTCAGTCTAATTGCCAAACTGTCAACCACAGAATGCAACATGACTACAAAAAAGTAAAGTAGAACCACTAGTAGTGTCAGCCTTTTGAGGTAGGCAAGGTCAAGAAACAGGAGTTACTAGGAGTCTTGGGATGGATTTTAATGTGGTTAGGGCAGGGCTTTCCAAACTGTGTGTCACAACACAATACTGTGTCGCCTGGGGGCCCGAAGTGTGTCGCGTGGCAACCCAGAAGCGCTGATGAAAATGCTCTCGGTTCCCGCAGGGAGGCGAAAATCGTGTGCGCACGCTGCCAGGCCACTTCCCTGCTGCACAGCTGATCGGCACGGGGGGGGGGGGCAGGGTGGAAATTCTCCATGCCGATCAGCTGTGTGGCGGGAAGCGGCCCGGCAGCGTGCACGTGGGGCAAAGCTTTTCGCCTCCCTGCTGGAACCGAGGGCATTTTCGGGGTCCCCGGAGCCTGCCCTTTCAAAGGGGCAGCGGCAGCGGCGGGCCATCAGCGCTTCCAGGTTCCAGGACGCCGCTGCTGCCATGGCGGCAACCCGGAAGCGCCACTGGTGCTTCCAGGTTTTTGCGCGCCGGCCATTGGTGTGTCGCCAACGGCAAAAGTTTGGAAAGCCCTGGGTTAGGGTATTGTAACAGAATCTTGAAAGCCCATCAAAGTCCCTCTCTACTTCAACTAATATGTAACATAATCAAGGCAGAGTTGTTTTGAGTTTCTTACGTTTTCTACTTTCCCAGGACTCAGATATCTTTTTTGGAACAACTTGGGAGTCTCCTGCCCCTTCTCTGAGTCAAGCCCACATTCTATCAAAAGTAGAAAATAAAACAGAACACAAGGAAGTCCCCATGATTCATGTGTACTGTCTCGACCTTTGTTTGGATGAAGTTCACATATATTTCTCTAATTTAGATACACTGAAATTACATCCAATAGTGAAATTCAAATTGTTTGTTACTTATAGAATCATACACCTAGAAGATAGAATTTAGGCTGCAGAGTTTAACCTCCTACCTGATGCAAGTATTCTGCTTCAAGTACCCCCAGCAGATGGCTAAATTCTGCTTGAACACATGCAGTTAATGGGTGTTTATCACTACTTGGTGTTAGTACAACAGAAACTTTTTCCTCGTCCTCACATTCCACTTACCATGGCACACAGTTACCTTGCTGTTTTTAAGGGAAATAAGTGAGCTCCCGCACTAGCTCCAGCTCTTGCCAACCTAGCAATTTGAAAGTATGCAAATGCAAGTAGATTATTAGGTACCACTTTGGTGGGTAAGTAACAGCGTTCCGCATGCGTCATGCCGGCCACATGACCGTGGAAGCGTCTTCGGACAGCGCTGGCTCTTTGGCTAACAAACGGAGATGAGCACCGGCCCCTAGAGCCGGACACGACTGCACAAATGTGTGGGGGGAACCTTTACCTTTACTATCTTCATAATGTCATCTTTATCTCACTCCTACCCCACTGCAGAGACAGCCTGAGGTCATTTTTAGTTGTTCTGCTACTAAAGTGTTTGTGTGTGTGTGTTTTTATAAGTCTTGCTCTAGAAACAAGCTATGACACTACAGTGATTAGCTGGTGATAAGGTAGTTAGGGGCAGGGATTTGCCCAGTTCCTACTGACCATTTAAGTTTGCTGTGGGCATGCCTTCCTTCCTTCTGGTCACTGTCATCTACAGTCTTGGGCTGCAAGATAGACCAGTCACTGACTTCTACAGCCTTTTGTTATTGTTAGCAGGGGTATATCAATCTCCTGGAAGACTGAATGAATGCTGGTCCCCCAGAAGTTTCATAGTCTTGTTTCAAAAACAAACAAAAAACCCTGACTGAGAGGTCAGTGAGAATAAGGAGTGCTGCATAAAGAGGGAAGAAGATCTGCCTTTCATGAAATCTCCTGGAAAGCTGACTTTTTTATTATAACAATATAAATCTCTTGTCCTCTTGCTGGGCACTGCCCTCTATGTTCATTTTGGCTCGAACTACAAGAGAGACTACACACCTGACGTCTACAAAGTAGACCTGTCAGCTGAGTTTTGTTTTGTTCTTGGCAGGGAACAATCAATAATAACAAAATTATTTGTAACAACAAAAATTCCAGAGGACAAGTCAGTGGGTGTATGAAGGAAGTAGGATTAAGTAGGAAAGAGGTCTACTGATCTGCACATGGACACTGTTCTGACAGGTTATTTTGTTGTTGTTGTTTTGCCAAAGGCTATTAATCTCCCAGGAAACTCATGGTTTTATAGTCCTATGTCAAAGGAAAAAACTCATATAAGAATGGGACAAAGTGTTAGGGAACTCTGTTGATCTCTGTGTGAGCTCCACCCCTACTAACAGCTCGTGTGTGTGTGTGTGTGTGTGTGTACACACACACACACACACACAGTATATCCATCTGACTGGTCCATGGGGACAGGAGGAGTGTGGAAAAAGCAATGCTCAGAGTCCTGAACTTTGTCTCATCACACATTATGGAGACCTGCTGGTAAGTAATACTGGGCAGGAAGGGAAAGGAAGCTGGAGAATCCACCAATTACTATCCTAAAACTGTCTCACAATAGATTTGCAAGAACATCACTTCCTGACCTCATAGCTGAAGCATAGCAAACCTCAGCATGAGGGCAGCACAGTTCAAACAGGAGGAATCCTGTTGCAGAGTCCGGCAGGTCCGTCAGACCTGGGAGGCCCCTGTACGGAGTGGATGGCTGCTGCTTTGGCCTCAGCAGCCAGAGAAGGGATGCCTACGGTGGCCGGTGGAGATCAATTAGAACCGGCACGAAGAACCGGTGGAGTAACCCCACAAAGACTGAGGAACTGGGGGGCCTCGAGAGCTGTAGAGCCGGGGCCTGTGGAGGCCGGTGGAGGCCTGTGGAGACCTGTGGAGGCCTGTAGAGACCAGCGGAGGCCAGCTGGAACTGGAACCGGTGGTGGGCTCGGAAATTGGCCCTGGAACTGGGGTGCTCCCTGGGATAGGACGGACTCGTTTATTTTTATCTGGACCCCACTACTGAAATTATTAAGATCGTCCAGCAGTGGTGCAGCTTCCTGGTTACTTGAAGGACAACCACCCCCGCTGCCAGGGCGGCAGAAAAGTGCGGGGGTCTCTTGTATGAGTGTGGTTCCCCCCCCCGTGAGAGTCATGGGTGGGGGCCCAGGACTGTATGTGTTTGGAAGAGTACCTGACCCTGAGTGAGAGACAGGGTAGGTAGGAGTGACTGGTTGCCCCTTTGTGGCTAGTGAGAGAGGCCACAAGGGGCATAGTGAGTGACTGGATGGTGAATGGAAGGGGCGGTTGGGGCTTACCAGCGCTGAGAGCTTCGGCTGGTTGCGCTGGTGGCCTACGACTGCCCAGGAGGTTTGAGAGCAAAAGGATGGATGTATGGAAGAGACCCCTGCTTAGATCCAGGTTTTCGAGGGATTCGGGAGTGGAGGCGACCGGATCAGGAAACTCTGGGGACTATAATGTGGGCAATCCGATCGAGGTGGTGACGGGCAGGAGATACTGTGACGGGAACCGGAGGACAGGCCAACTTCAGGGAAGGCGCCCCCGATGTTTAGTACCGGTGGCGCGTTCCGGTCCTCCTAGTTCAACCCCAGGTTCTGGACAGCAGACCCTCGAGGGCTCTGGCTTTCGACTCAACGCCTGTCCTGGTTCAGCCTCTGCCCCAGGGCCTCAGCGATGAGTCAGAGGACGAGCTGCCCCTGGCAAACCCCCAGGGGATTGAGCCAGGCGAGGCCCCAGACACAGACACGGGCCCAGACAATGACCCAGCACCGCAGGAGGCAGCAATACCTGAGGCTGCAGGAGAGCAAGCTGGGGATGGTGGTTTGGCCCCACCCTCTAGCCAGCAGCCAGCAACCGAGCATACAGGGGAGCAAGCTGGGGACTGCGGTTTGTCCCCACCCTCTAGCCAGCAGCCAGCTGGATCCCATCAGCCTCCCAGCTCTCCTGAATCCCCCAAAGGGCAGAGGCGGAGGCGTGTGCGCCTCGCCTTAAAGGACAGGAGGAAAAGTGCTCGGCTGGCTGCTAGGGAGTTACGCAGAGGGCAGGGAGAGTCTTTGCAGGACCCAGAGGACAGCTCCTGAGCTCCTGATAAATTACCAACGGAGCAGTGAGGGAGTTGTGGGAGCAACGTTGCAGTTTGGCTTCGCGACCACTCTTGTATCCTGTCTTGCCTGCGTTCCTGACCCTGTTTGGATTATCGTTACCTGGACCTCTGGACCCCTGACCTTGTTTGGATTATCGTGGCTTGGACTTCTGGAACCCTTGACCCGGTTTGGATTATTGACTACCCTTTGCTTCACTACTCTGATTATTGGCACACGCTGGTTTGTCTCTCTCTCGGCCAGCCTTGCAAAGTAACCTTGGGCTGCATTCCTTACCTCTGGCTGACTGCCAAGACTCTCCAATCTGTTCTGGAGGTGAGCCAGCACAACGCCACTCAACGCCAGGTCAGTAAATAACAAAGCCCCTCTCATAAGTGAATTAATCACGGAGAGAGGGGCTGACCTGGCGTGTATTACCGAAACCTGGCTGGGCCCAGAAGGAGGAGTAGCCCTCTCGAAGATGTGCCCAGCCAGATTTTGGGTGTGGCACCAGCCGAGAGACCGGGGTAGGGGAGGAGGGGTAGCAGTTATCATCAGAGAATCCTTGGTGGCTTTCAGGGGCCTTGCTCCACAAGTATCCGGATGTGAGACCCTGTTTTTCAAGTTGGGTGCCCGAGAACAGTAGGGAGTGCTGCTATGGTACCAGCCTCCCTGCTGCGTAGCAACCTCCCTGCCTGAGCTGCTGGAGGCCGTCTTGGGGTTGACGGTAGAGTTCCTCAGGCTTATGGTCCTGGGGGATTTTAACTTGCCATCCCTGTGATGTGCCTCGGAAGCGGCTCGGGAGTTCATGGCTACCATGGCAGCCATGGGCCTGTCCCAGATTATTTGGGACCTGACTCGAGACAGTGGACTCACTCCAGATTTGGTTTTCTTGTCAGAGCAATGGCAAAGTGACCTGAGGGGAAAGTTAGAACTATCCCCGTTGTCAAGGTCAGATCACGTCCTGATATCTCTAGGATTCTCTTATGCTGCCCCACTCGCAGGGAGGCAGGACCTATTTGATTAGTCCGCCCCCGGCGACTTATCGACCCATTGAGGTTTCAGAGGGAGCTGGGGGTAATACCCGAGGATCTGCTGCACAGTCCAGCGGAGGCACTGGCCGTAACCTAGAATAGGGAGGCGGCCGGTACCTTGGACAGGATCGCGCTGATGCGACCTCTCCAGCCCTATTCGACCCATCACTCCCCGTGGTTTACGGAGGAGCTGAGGGTCTTGAAGAGGGTGAAGAGACG
Source organism: Charina bottae (assembly GCA_023362775.1). Taxonomy (NCBI): domain Eukaryota; kingdom Metazoa; phylum Chordata; class Lepidosauria; order Squamata; family Charinaidae; genus Charina; species Charina bottae. The sequence continues at coordinate 163,897,908 of JALMGJ010000001.1, read as the reverse complement.
TCTAGAGCGCCGCTGGAGAAAGACGAAGACGGAATCGGACCGAACACAATCTAGAGCCACTATTAAGGGCTACCTTGTGGCGGTAAGAGCGGCAAAACATGAATATTTCTCCGCTCTTATTGCATCCGCAGAATGCCGTCCGACGGCCCTGTTCAAGATTACTCGATCTCCCTTGGGTAGGGTGGTATTGACCACCCACCTGCAGGGCCGTGTGGAAGAATTTTCTGAGCGTCTGCAGGATAAAATCGCTCGGATTCGGTCTAAGTTGGACTCCATGCGTGGAATGCAGTCTGGGGAGATGCCGGGAGAGTGGTCTTGCCCTATTATCTGGGAACGATTTGATCCTGTTGGACCTAAGGAAGTGGACAGGATCCTTCGAATTGTTAATTCCACCACATGTTATTTAGATCCCTGCCCTTCCTGGCTGGTGAAATCGGCCAGGGAGGTGACAGGTGGATGGGTCCAGGCTATGATTAATACATCCTTGTTGGAGGGGGTGGTTCCAACTGCCTTCAAGGAGGCGTTGGTGCACCCCCTCTTCAAGAAGCCATCCCTGAACCCTACCATCCTGGACAACTTTCGTCCAGTCTCCCACCTTCCCTTTTTGGGAAAAGTGGTTGAGAAAGTGGTGGCGTTGCAACTTCAAAGGACCCTGGATGAAGCGGATTATCTAGACCCTTTCCAGTCACGTTTCAGACCGGGATACAGGACGGAGACTGCATTGGTCATGCTTACGGATGATCTCTGGCGGGAGTGGGATGGAGGTAGTGCATCCATCCTGGCTCTCTCAGATCTCTCAGCAGCTTTTGATACCATCGACCATGGTATCCTTTTGGGGTGGCTTAGGGAGTTGGGGGTGGGCGGCGTAGTTTTACGCTGGTTCACCTCCTTCCTCTGGGACCGCTCCCAGTCGGTGGTGATAGGGGAGGAGAGATCCAGCCCGCATCCGCTCCTGTGTGGGGTGTCGCAGGGTTCGGTTCTCTCTCCTCTCCTATTTAACATCTACATGAAACTGCTGGGCGAGGTCATCCGACACCATGGGATGAGGTATCATCAGTATGCGGATGATACTCAACTGTATATCTCCATCCCTGGTGAAGTAAGTGATGCAGTGACCACCCTGTCTCAGTGCCTGGGGGCTGTGAGGGCCTGGATGGGGAACAACAGGCTTCAGTTGAACCCTGGCAAGACGGAGTGGCTATGGGTTGATGGCTTAGCGTCTTCTGGGAAATTATCATCTTTGGTTCTCGATGGGGTAGCACTACCCTGTTTGGAACCGGTACGTAATCTGGGGGTTCTTCTAGACTCACGACTCCTGCTCGAAGAGCAGGTGGCAGGCGTGGCTAGGAGGGCTTTTGCACAACTTCGGTTAGTGCGCCAGTTACGCCCATTCCTGGAGCGCGACGCCCTCTGTACAGTCACTCATGCTCTCGTCATCTCCCATGTAGATTATTGCAATGCGCTCTACACGGGGCTACCCTTGAAGACTATCCGGAAGCTTCAGCTGGTGCAGAATGCGGCCGCGCGGGCAGTTTTGGGTGCGCCAAGATCTGCACATGTAACACCGTTGCCCCGCGAGCTGCATTGGGTGCTGGTTTGCTTCTGGGTACAATTCAAGGTGTTGGTTATCACCTTTAAAGCCCTACATGGCATGGGACCAGAATACCTGAGGGACCGTCTTATCCCCATGTTATCGACCCGCCCCACCCGGTCATTCAGAGAGGGCCTGCTACGAACCCCATCAATTAGAGAATGCCATCTGATGGGGTCTAGGAGGCGGGCCTTCTCTGTGACAGCGCCCACTCTATGGAACATCTTGCCCCCAGAGTTGAGACAGATTTCCTCCCTCCCGACCTTTAGGAAAGACCTGAAGACCTGGTTCTGCCACCTGGCATGGGAAGGAGGAAGGGATAGTTCCTCACGGGGGTGGCTAATCCCCTAATTTTAATGTCCTTCTTTTAATGAATGCCTTCGTCCATCTGGATTTCATAATTATTATTGTATTATACAATTGTGGTTTTATATATTTTAGATTCTATTTTAACTTATTTATTGTGAACCGCCCAGAGTTCCCCATGGGGGGAGATGGGTGGATATATAAAATAAATAAATAAATAAATAAATAAATAAATAAATAAATAAATAAATAAATCCATGTACATGAGAAAGTGCCCTTATGAACTGAATGTTTAAGTAACAGTGCAATCCATTTAGGTAAAACCCTTTATAATATTTAGGCTATCAACAGACTAAATATTTCCCTTCAGGAAATAAGCTCCTAACCTAGGGAAAGGTGATCTGATTTTGCAATTCCTTTTCCAACCACCACAGAAATTTCCCAGCCTGGCCTCTAACAGTGCTAAAGGGGGACGTTTCATGGCCATGATGAGTGGATCTTCTAATCATCACCACCCCCAATCTGTCTAATCAGCTTATTTTCTTAAAGTTTTGAAATATATCTAGAAAATAATTTGCCAAAAAGGAAAAAAAATAATTGCTTGGTATCAAGGACAGTCTCTAAATAACAACAAAAATGTAGACTAATGCTCCAAAGTACATCATTCTTTAGTTCAAGTTGCCTCAGATCACTTACTTTAAAATAAAAAATCTTGAAGAAGTTCTCCATATATTATTAATGTGATGAGGCAGAATAAAGCAATTCATAACTATAGTTTCAAAGAACTGGACACAGATAGATGAAGTAGCACCCAGCAGTACAAAAAAGTGGTGGTGCATTTTATAATCAATTATTTTGGAACATGAGATTAACGTGTAATATGAGACATTAGAGAAAATTTATGATTTGTGAATTAAATTTCATTTTCCCAGATCTTTGTTTCTATACGTTTTTGGCTTTTCCTGCAGCAGCAGCAGCAAGGAGAGGCGCCTTGTTCCTGCCTTCTCTTCTCTCTGTCTTCCCCCGCCCCTCCATCTCTGCCTCCCTTGTTCTTAGAAGTCAGCTGTAGTAGCTTTCTAGGCACCAGGGATCCTGGAACATGTAATTTTCCCAGGGGCACCCAGCAGGTTTCCAAGCATCAGGAGGGAAGTGATGTAAGGGAGATGGAAGGAAGGGAAGGAAAAAAGATGGGGCTCCCATTGTTCCTGTTGTCATTTCTAGAACCAGCAATACAAAGGCCCAACAGCTGCAGGTAAAAGGCATCTATTGCTTATATGGGGATACTGCTGGTATGAGAAGCTGACAGATAGAGATGCCAATTACAAATAGTGTTAAACTTGTCAGAAAAAAAGAGACTTTTTTCAAGAACATTTAAATATTGCTTATAATTGTCAGTTCCTTTTCGAGCTGAGCCTCACCCATCACCATATATATATATATATAAAAAAATATTTTAAGACATTATACAAGTATATCTGAAGAGTGCAAACAGGAAGATGCAAAAAAATATAAACCACTTCCTCCAATAAAATAACATTTCTTGTTTTATCTACCTGGATGGTAGACATCAATATTATATAAGAAACTGTTTTAAAACTTATTTCAGTTTTTTAAAACAGAGAGATTTCTCATATGACCTGGGTTAACCAATGACATTGCTAGTAAAGGGAGATGTGGAGATGACGTTGGGGAAGCCATCCAGAAGCCATCAAGACATAACAGGTGCAGAAACACTCTTCCACCTCCCTGTGCTAATTTGTTGTTTATTTGTTCAGTCGCTTCCGACTCTTCGTGACTTCATGGACCAGTCCACGCCAGAGCTTCCTGTCGGTCGTCGCCATCCCCAGCTCCCCCACGGTCGAGTCCGTCACCTCCAGAATATCATCCATCCATCTTGCCCTCTTCCTTTTGCTTTCCACTTTCCCTAGCATCAGCATCTTCTCCAGGGTATCCTGTCTTCTCATTATGTGGCCAGAGTACTTCAGTTTTGCCTTTAATATCATTCCTTTAATATCATTCCAGTCTGGCTTTATTTCCTGGAGTATGGACTGGTTTGATCTTCTTGCAGTCCAAGGCACTCTCAGAATTTTCCCCCGACACCACAGTTCAAAAGCATCTATCTTCCTTTGCTCAGCCTTCCTTATGGTCCAGCTCTCGCAGCCATAGGTTGCATATACAGGGAATACCATTGCTTTAACTATGCTGACCTTTGTTGTCAGTGTGATGTCTCTGCTCTTAACTATTTTATCAAGATTTGTCATTGCTCTCCTCCTAAGAAGAAGACGTCTTCTGATTTCCTGGCTGCAGTCAGCGTCTGCAGTAACCTTTGCGCCTAGAAATACAAAGTGTCACTGCCTCCATGTTTTCTCCTTCTATTTGCCAGTTATCAATCAAGCTGGTTGCCATAACCTTGTTTTTTTCTTTTTGAGGTTTAACTGCAATCCAGCTTTTGCACTTTCTTCTTTCACCTTCGTCATAAGGCTCCTCGGCTCCTCAGCTCCTCCTCGCTTTGAGCCATCAAAGTGGTATCATCTGCATATCTGAGATTGTTAATGTTTCTTCCAGCGATTTTAACTCCAACCTTGGATTCATCAAGCCCAGCACATTGCATGATGTGTTCTGAGTACAGGTTGAATAGGTAGGGTGAGAGTATTTATTTATTTATTTAATTTTTATCCCGCCTTTATTATTTTTATAAACAACTCAAGGCGGAGAACATACCTAATACTCTGTAGCTTGAATCATGTCAACTGGATTTCTATTTTCTCAGTGGAAACGTTTCGCTCCTTATCCAAGAAGCTTCTTCAGTCTGAGCAAAGTTTGTAAGGGAATCCTTAAACATGTTTCTAGGGTGGCTGTGTGACCTTGCACCTGGGGCTAGGTCATGGTTAGTTGAGATGTTTATTTCTAAGTCCCTTTATCATCCAAAGGAGGATCATTAAGATTACCTTGCTGTTGTTGAGATTGCGAAATGGTCTTAATTTTCCTAGGCACAGAAGACAAAGCAGGAAGGAAAATAGGGGAAAGATTGTGCCTGAGGCCCCCACCTCTATTCAAAGAAGGATTTTCCAAGTTGGCATAAATGGATTCCTTGACCCCTCTTTCAAACCACTTATCTTCCCTGTCTAAAATGTGAACATTAATGTCCTCAAATGAGTGTCCTTTTTCCTTTAGATGAAGGTAAACTGTTGACTCTGGTCCTGTGGTGTTGCTCCTCCTGTGTTGGGCCATCCTCCTGTACAAAGGTTGTTTGGTTTCTCCAATGTAGAGCTCAGAGCACTCCTCACTGCACTGAATTGCATACACTACATTGCTTTTCTTGTGTTTTGGAGTTTGATCTTTGGGGTGTACAAGCCTCTGTCTCAGTGTGTTGGTGGGTTTGAAATATACAGGTATGTGGTGTTTGCCAAATATCCTTTTTATCTTTTCAGACACGCCAGCCATGTAAGGAATGACCAGGTTCTTCCGTTTACTCTGAGTCTCAGCCCTGTCTGTCGCTGTTCTGGGTCTGGTAGACTTAGATTTAGTGAAGGCCCAATTTGGATATCCACAGGCCTTCAGAGCTGTTCTCAGGTGCTGATTTTCATTCTTTTTGGAATCCATGGAGGTGGGGATGGTTTCTGCTCTGTGTGACAATGTCCTGATGACTCCTAGTTTGTGCTGCAGTGGATGGTGGGAGTCAAACATCAGATATTGATCTGTGTGTGTGGGTTTCCTGTAGATCCCTATTTCTAGCTTGCCACCGGTCCCAATGAGGACTTCACAGTCTAGGAATGCCAGTCTGTTGTCCTTGGTGTCTTCTCTGGTGAACCTAATGTTGGCATCTATGGTGTTTATATGGTCCGTGAAGGCCTGTACTTCCTGGGCCTTGATTTTAACCCAGGTGTCATCCACATACCTGAACCAGTGGGTGGGCGCTGTTCCCTGGAATGTGTTGAGTGCTTTCTTCTCCACTTCTTCCATGTATAAATTGGCCACAATGGGTGACACAGGAGAACCCATGGCACATCCGTGTTTTTGTCTGTAAAAGTCACCTCTGTATGAGAAATAAGTGGTGTTGAGACCCAGGTCCAGAAGATGGCAGATCTGGTTTGGGTTGAGATGGTTTCTCCTTTCAAGGGTGCTGTCCTCTTCTAGTCTCTTCCTGACCGCGGATACAGCATGAGTGGTGGGAATGCTGGTGAAAAGGGAGGACACACTGGCTTCCCCAGTAGAATGTTGAGTGCCATCTGATCTGAGGGGTTCATCATCCAGCCCTATATTGTCAGTCACCTAATAATGTCTATCCATGTGGTTTTCTTGGTAAAATGCAGGTGTAGTTTATCATTGCCTTCTCCCGCACAGATGAAATTATGCCTTTGCTGTTGTCACTAAAGTGATCATTCACCTCCAGCATCTTCCTATATCGCTGCTATCCAATATAGGTACCTGATTGCTGTAGCTGAGCATCTGGGATAATCTTCATGCCTTGGGTGATCCTGCTGGGAATATATACCCTTGGTGTATACTCCTACTGTTTTTTGCTCATCCTGCCACAAAGAGGCAGCATAGCAGGACTTGTGGGAAATTCCTGATAAAGGAGCGTAACATGTACAGAACAGTAGATCTCAATAAAATTAGGCCTTTTAGTTTTTATTGTCAGTTTTATTGTCAGTTCCACCTATATTTTCTATGATCACCTTGAAATTATTTGTCTGTAATACCAAAGTCATGATGTAATTATAGTTCATACTTTACTGTGTAAAAGTCCATTTTTTGATTCTCCAAAAACTGTTGAATCCCAACCTAATCTTGCAATATATGAAACAGCTTGAAAAAGTTCTTAAAACTTTGTATTGTTAGATGAAAAGTGCCAGCTATGCAGATTGTAATCTGTCCATCAAATTTGGCATATAATGATAGCTTGATTCAATCTAACCTGCATAACAAGGGGAAGAAGGTATATAATAACAGAAGTTGGGTAGATTTCATAACCAATCATGAAAAATCTATGGTATTCACTCTATCCTTTCCGGAAATGTTATAACTGTGTAACTTTTCACACACACCCTCTCCCAGTTGAAGGGAATAAAGTGTGTCATATTGCTATTTAATATTAAAGTTAATACTTGTATTGTGCAGAGAAATCATGTTAGTCAGTAAACTATACTATACTCTTAATATACTAATATTAATATTGATCATGTGCCATCAAGTCATTTTTGACACCTAGTGATCACACAGATAGATCTTCTCCATGAAATATTTATATATTATACTATTAATATTGCCCACAGAGGAAAAAGCTAAATCAAGGAGTTTGTCTGTACAATCTTATCAAAAATCCCTGGCCCAATTAGAATGAACTTAAACTTTAGGAATACTCCACTTACAGTACATACTGTAAATCCTCTGTTTGTTCCCACAGCTGGTAAGACACGAGTTACCATTGCAAAGTCCTGGCATACTAGGTAGGGCCTCAGCTGGCATACCAGCCAAATGCTCTTCTCCTTTGATATAATTTCTAAAGCAAACTCTTTCATTAAAGTGAATGGGAATTGGTAGGGTTTAAGATTAACCTTTGAAAGCTTTTGCACAGTGTTCAGGACAATGAAATGTGATTTTTGTTTACCAAAAATATTCCTCATCAAACTTTAATATTTCAATATGAAAATTTTGAGCACACAAAAAATTGTGTAAATTTTAATTAACAGCTGAGAACATATGAAAACTATCGTGAAAGCTGTTAAACTGAATTTGTTTTTGGGAAAACTAGTACATAAGCATGTGCCTACAGCTGATTTGCAAACATGCCAGGAACAGCCCTCAAAATCTCTACTCTACAATGTAGGATATTTTCAGCAGCAACAAACAGAACAGTTTTACATTAGTATTTAAAAAAAAAACAGATCATCCTGTCTTCAGATGATAGAATGTCTCACTGACAGCCTCAGGCCTCAAGTGTCATCATAATAAGAGGAGATGGCAGTAGTTCTTTCAAAACCAAAAACAAATACTGGCATGTGAAGGACTGCTAAAGTGAACAAAGATATGCATGCTGCACAGCACTTTCCAGACAAAATACTGTGCAATATGTCAATAGTCGTATTGTTCCAGTACAGAGCTTTCCAAACTGTGTGTCGCGACACGTTAGTGTGTCGGCTGCAGTGTCTGGGTGTGTTGCGGCTGCTGCTGCCTCTGACCCCTGCCAGGATTCCGCACAGGTCCTAGTGCCTGCCTTGTGCCTTGCTGCCTCCAAACCTGCTGTGATTCCGTGCAGGTCCTAGTGCCTGCCTTGTGCTCTGCTGTAAGAGTGTGTCGCAAAATGATGCCCTGCTGTAAGAGTGTGTCGTGAAATGATGCATGTCTAAAAAGTGTGTCACCGACATGAAAAGTTTGGAAAGCTCTGTTCCAGTAGATATAACACACTAGCATTTTTAAAGGAATTAGGGAACTAAACTTTTACTCCAGTTCAATACCTTGCCTGTGGCTCTTTTAGGCATGTTCTGGGGGGGGAAATCCTGGGATGCCATTGTCCTGGGTTTTGATGCAACTGGGATAATTGATCATATGCTTTTGCAAAGTCCCCTGTATTGAGAAACCTGAAAGACTCATATAGTTTTGATCAAAGGCAAAGGGCCAGGAGCCATAGAAGAGCAGCACATAAACTTTATGCTCTTGGATCAAGATGCTAGAACCACGAAGAAATGTCACTAAGGTTTTTTCACTATTGCAATTACTCTTTGTTAGAATATGACTGAGTGGCTGGGAATAACTCCACTTATATTTCTTAAGATATTTTGGTTTTGACTGCAGTATTATTATTTTCCTTGCATCTGTTTGTATCTTGATCTTTTTATTTGTTTGCTGTATTTAACCATAAAAATAAGACAGAAAAACTATTCTAGCTTTAGATAAATATTAGTTTTTTCTAGAAATTCATCCTGCCCAGCCATCCTAACCCAAGGCTTAGGGAAAATGCCAGGTTTTTAAAGATCACCTGAAGGCAGACAAGGTGGGGGCCATACAAATCTGCAGCAGATAACTGGATATAGTCACCTATACTTGATTAATGTCACAATAATAAAATAACAAGCATAAGAGAAGTATAATCTTCTAATGGAATAGTCCAAGTTACACTTCTCCTCGATAGAACGTAGAAAAATCTTTTAACTGGGAATTATTGCATACAGTATATTAAATCTGTACCTTTCTACCCTTTACAGACAAAATTAAGATGCTTCTGCATGGAAGAGAATTTGAATCACACTACTGAAAGAAACATCAAAAATTCCAGTGTAATATTAGGACTTATGGATAGCCAATTAAATAAGATTTATGGAAGATTGATTTTGTATATAGTAACTGCAGCAAGACATATGCACAAAGATGGAAAAATACTGAAATACCCACAATGGAGGAAAGGATCATGAAGATGGCGGAACTTGCAGAAATGGTGAAATTAACCTGTTTGATCAGGGATAAGACAAGTATTTTTCTAAAAGACTGGAAACCTCTTATGGACTTTTTGCTGAAAATGGAAAAAAATGAATTGGTGATTTATGGATTTGCTGATAAAAAAGGGTTGAATATGGGAAGGAGAGAACCATGTTGTAACTTTAAAGAGGGAGGAGAGATAATGAATTTGTTCATAATTGCTGTAAAGAAGATTGTAAGTCGCTTCTTTACATATCTATTCTTCTTTCTACCTGCACTGTCTTTTCTACTTCTTTTATCTCTCTTTCTTTCTTAATTTCACGCTATATAATTTCATGTTTTATTTATGTAAAAGTCTTTAAAAGTATATATTAAAAAATTACAGTATAATACAAAAACTACATTTAAGGTTCAATAATGTATTAATTTATTAAAATGAGATTTCCTCCAGCAGCCAAGGCATACTATTTCCAATCAACCTGATATATATCAACTCAAGTTAAAAGGGGTTATTCTATTTCAAGAAACTTAATCCACGGATATCAAATTAGATGTGAATGTCACCCTATAATTTTTATTGTCATGCTACATCTGTTACAGGAATCATATTGAATTCCTGCTCTGCTAACTCAGCCAGGATTAATTTGTATGCTCTAAGCTTGTCAGAAGTTCTAGCAAAAGAAAGCAGGCCAAAGCTGCCAGCAGGCTGATGAGAAATTTGGGATTGTAGCTTTATGACTAGGCCTGTCCATGCTATGTATCCCTAACATTTGGTATTTTTGCTTCTTCCCTTTCTATCATGGCAAAGGAAATAACTGAAAAGCATAATTGATGTGATTGCTTATGATGAAAGATTCAGATAATTAGTGAAGGATACAAGAATGATGAGAGGTTGTGAATGCAGGACAGACCATTATCTGGTGGTGTCAAAAGTAAATTTTCAGAAATAATTGATATGGAAAAGAATGGAAAAAGTGAAACAGTAGTGAAAGTAAAATGGCTGCAAGAAGAGAAGTACCAGACCCGTATAAAAAGATAGTAATCTGCCACAGAATGAATGGAAAGTGGGCATAAAGAAAGAAATGTGGAAACATGTGCAGTGTCTAGATTGCTGATATGCAGTAGCTGCGATGATTCCAGTCCCAGAATCAAATTGCCATAAGCACGATCCAAACACAACTGCACTTCTTCAGTAACGGGACCAGTTGGAGGTGCGTCTTTCACATACTTCCACAAACCTTCTTTTAGGAAGAAAGACTTGATTTTCACACACCAGGTCCGATAGTTTGTGCCATTCAAACGCTCAAAAGGCAGACTATTTAGCCCTGCAGCAGCCATGCTGACCACTCAAAGAAAAACACGTTTACTCCAAAATGCAGCCTCAAAAACAAACCCCTTTGTTACAGCCAGATCCAGCGCAGCGAACAGCAGACCATCCAGACTGGGCAATCCATAACCTGTGGGATGTTGCTGGCTTTTGGGGTTCCAGGCGCAGATTAATTCAAACAACGTGTTTGTAAGGCTAACAATAACTTTATTGGTAGCATAAGGCAATAATGGATGTATAGTGCATTATTGCAAAAAGGAAAAAACAAAGCATACGCAGAGTTCCATCAGATGTGAGGAAAGAAAAATCATGGTCTATGCAAAGACCAGGTGTAGTTACAGGTCAGAAACAAAGTACATGGCAACATGTAGATAGCAGTCAAAAAGAAGCATAGAATGAGTGAGTGAGTACCCATAGTTCATAGCTGAATTATACACATGTTTCAGCATTCTGATTGGCTTAAATGTGGGCTAGGCCATTTTTCAGCTTAACAATGTAGTAACAGTTGTACTTACTACAAACCGCCATGAGATGGCGGTGTTGCGCATTGGCTTCCCTTCCGGGAACAGTTCTCATGGGACAGGGCTGATAACACTATGTTGTTTTGGCTAGCGAAAGTCACACCTGGTATTTACTGGTAGAATGTTATGGGAAACTGCTTACAGCAGAGAGAATGGAAAAATCCCATTTTACAAGCTAGTAATTCACAGTGAAGGAATCCATTCGCTTGAATCCTACATAGAATAACTTTAACATATTTGTTTCCTTCTCCTTCCCTGGTAGTAATACACAATATATAGTTGGTTGATTATTTCAGCTCAGAAAGTCACAAGTTTTGCAGACCTGAATTAAGCTATCACATCCCTTATGGTGGGCATAAAGTTAACAAAGTAATACACAGTTTGAAAACAAGAGTTTCAACTTGTATTATAGACTATTATTATCTGAAATAGCAATATCAATTTCATGCATTATAACTAAAGTTAGAACTAATTGAAATATGAGTTATTTTTTTTAATTAAAAACACATTTAAGGTTTTTTTAGCATTTTGGAGACTGAAATTAAAATAAAAATAATCCATAAATATTGGAAACTGGTAGAACTTTATATACATGATGTCAAATTTTTTGTGTCCATTAATTATTTGTACAAAGTCTGGCCTGTTTGTTCAACTTAGAATCTAGAAGGGCATTGCTGGCTGATGATGACATGTATCATTTTAGAGGAAAAGCATGTGAAGGCACCTCTAATTTTGTTTGTGAAATTGTTGGGCCCTGTGATGGTGCGGTTGGTGTAAATGTAGGGGAAAGTGAACATCTGAGTTTGTTGCAGGGAGTTTGACATCAGGACTAAAAACCAGACAAAGTAGCATCACAACATTTTAACCTTCCAGGACACTTGATTATAGATCTCAAGATAGCTGTTTTGAAACAATTAAACTACACCAGCACTATTGAGCAAGAGATTGTGGAACTCAGCTACATCAAAAAGTTTCAGGCCATTTTAGAAGGTCTTCGCACATTGCAATTGCTAATTGATGAGGTACTTGTAATCTGTCTCACATGTAACTTATATCAACATAAACACCCTTGCTCCCCACCCCTAGCTTCGGTCCAATTTACATTGGTTTAACTACTCTGTGCACCTAATGAAGTGAGATACAGTTTACAAATAGTAAAAAATTGTTAGTCTGAAACGGTGTTACCAGACTCCTTCCAATTTACTGTTATATGCTATTTCTTGCAACACAGTATAAAACTAGTGTAAATAAACTAGTATAAATAAATAAATAATACAGTGCGATTTTATAAATAATATCCTTCCCTGATATTAAGAAATAAATTGTCTACCATCACAATTTATATTTAAAACTAGTCCTCTGTTTACGTTTTAAAAAGGTAGATTTAATTTCTAGCCTCCAATACTACCCATCTCCCATTTCTTGATTGCCTCAAGTTTTAAACATGTAGTATAATCCATACTGGAATTGGACTGGAGACATTATTATTAGTAAGAACTATCATTCCCAGGATTATCTCCTGAAGAATTGGTCACAAGTTACAACCTCTTCTCAAATAAGACAAGTGTAGTTTTCTTAAGTTCATGAATGTTGATTAGGAAAAAAAATCAACAGTATTTGAACAGTATTTAAAGAATAGTATCAAAAATAATTGATGTAGGTATCGATTATTCCATATTCTATAAAACATATATATCAAATATAACAATTCTCATGAAAAACTTTTAAAAATTATGGGAAGCGGACTTGGAATTGAAACCTAATGAGTCACCATGGAGCTCTTAAATGGTATAAGATTCCCTCATATCGCTGACCATAAAAATAATTCACTTAAACCGTTTGAATATCATTTTTCTATTTTCTTTGCCCTTGTACAGAGCCACGGTGTATAAATGAGATTGAGTTTCAGGGACTGACCCAACCTTGCTCAATTACTGGTAGATTCTCCATGGAGGTGTCTATATTTTAGGAGAGGGCAGGAAATGCATGCCATTGCTTTGTTGTTGTTGTTCAGTCGTTTAGTCGTGTCCGACCCTTCGTGACCCCGTGGACCATAGCACGCCAGGCCTTCCTGTCCTCCACTGTCTCTCGGAGTTTACTCAAGTTCATGTTCATTACATCGGTGATGCTATCTAACCATCTCATCCTCTGCCGTCCCCTTCTCCTTTTGCCTTCAGTCTTTCCCAGCATCAGGGTCTTTTCCAGTGAGTCCTCTCTTCGCATTAGGTGGCCAAAGTATTTGAGCTTCAGCTTCAGCATCTGTCCTTCCAATGAGCAGTCAGGGTTGATTTCCTTTAGGATTGACTGGTTTGACCTCCTTGCAGTCCAAGGGACTCTCAAGAGTCTTCTCCAGCACCACAGTTCGAAAGCATCAATTCTTCGGCGCTCAGCCTTCCTTATGGTCCAACTCTCACAGCCATACATTACTACTGGGAAAACCGTAGCTTTAACTATACGGACCTTTGTCGGCAAGGTGATGTCTCTGCTTTTTAATGTGCTGTCTAGGTTTGCCATAGCTTTCCTCCCAAGGAGCAAGCTATTTGTCAGCAAATGAGCACTCTCAAAATAGTCTCATCCCACCTCTCCACCAATGAGAACAATACATTTTGGTTAGTCAGTATAGCAAGGAAAGTCAATACAGCATATCACTAACTAGGAAAAAGTTATACTGTATTGATACAAGGGCTAAGGACTGGTAATTAGGAAAGACTCTTAAGACAGATCATTATAATTATTCCTATACTGTTGATGAGAGGGATCCAGACTTGATCCTGAGAAAGCAGTGAGTTGCCCAAGGGCCATCTAATGAGTTGATTAGTAGAGTTATATCTGAACTAGGTCACATCTTACCTTCTTAGAAATGCTATAACAGCTTATTAAAAAATAATAACAAGGTAGGAAAAGCTCTAGAATTCTGACTTGCCCTACCAATGTTCTTCTGAAAGCAAATGAAGATGGAGCTCTTCTGGAGGGATTTTCAAAGTTAGTTTTAACTCAGTTAATATGACACTATCTTTTGAATTTCCTCCTTATGTGCTCTTTATGTTTGTGTGATTTTAATTTATTTTAATTTATTTTTTGTACAATGGACATTTAATTTTCTACCATGGATGTTTCTGTACATGCCAAGAGTCTCACAACTGTGTCAGTAAAAAGCAAACAAACAAATAAAAATACATGGATTTATAAGTCAAAGTCACCACCTTGTGATGTGCATCTGCTATAAGTCAGCTGATCATGTTTATAAATACCAGCCTCATCCAGGAAGTGAACTATGGAATTTTTTCTCAACTGAGTAAGTTTCTAAACATTCTGAAATCTGATCCCATGCAGACAGAACTGCTACCTGAGACAAATTCTGGTACTTGTACGGGGCTTGGGGCACAGATAGAATGTAGAAGAGGCAAGATATGGAGCCAGGATATAATGTCCAATGAATATGGGTATCCAATGAAGCAAGCACTTGTGGATGAAGCCCATCAGAAATGGAGCAGAACCTATGGAAAATGCAATGCACTGTATAGCCAAAGTTAGCATAATTAGATGTGTTTATGAGAAACTTTCTACCAAGCACTATATCCAAATGATCCCAGCCTGATAAAGACCAACCAAATACAATGCTCCATTCCAAACTCTGTCATAAGTATAAAGTAACAGTAAAAACTAATTAACTCAAGGAGATGATTCCAGTTGACGCTACGAATTAAAATGCATATACACTGCTCCATGTCTATGAAGGTTCTCAGTCATCCAGGTGGAATTGTCTGTAGCTTGAAACATGTCAACTGGATTTCTATTTTCTTAATGGAAACGTTTCGCTCCTTATCCAAGGGGCTTCTTCTGACTGAAGAAGCCCCTTGGATAAGGAGCGAAACGTTTCCATTAAGAAAATAGAAATCCAGTTGACATGTTTCAAGCTACAGATATACACTGCTCAAAAAAATAAAGGGAACACTGAAACAACACAATGTAAGTCCAAGTCAATCACACTTCTGTGAAATCAAACTGTCCACTTAGGTAGCAACACTGATTGACAATCAATTTCACATGCTGTTGTGCACATGGAATAGACAACAGGCGGAAAGCATAGGCAGTTAGCAAGACATCCCCAATAAAGGATCTGCAGGTGGTGACCACAGACCACTTCTCAGTTCCTATGCTTTCTGGCTGATGGTTTGGTCACTTTTGAATGCTGGCGGTGCTTCCACTCTAGTGGTAGCATGAGACGGAGTCTACAACCCACACAAGTGGCTCAGGTAGTGCAGCTCATCCAGGATGGCACATCAATGCGAGCTGTGGCAAGAAGGTTTGCTGTGTCTGTCAACGTAGTGTCCAGAGCATGGAGGCGCTACCAGGAGACAGGTCAGTACATCAGGAGATGTGGAGGAGGCCGTAGAAGGGCAACAACCCAGCAGCAGGACCGCTACCTCCACCTTTGTGCAAGGAGGGACAGGAGGAGCACTGCCAGAGCCCTGCAAAATGACCTCCAGTGGGCCACAAATGTGCGTGTGGCTGCTCAAACGGTCAGAAACAGACTCCATGAGGGTGGTATGAGGGCCCGACGTCCACAGGTGGGGGTTGTGCTTACAGCCCAACACCGTGCAGGACGTTTGGCATTTGCCAGAGAACACAAGATTGACAACTTCGCCACTGGCGCCCTGTGCTCTTCACAGATGAAAGCAGGTTCACACTGAGCACATGTGACAGACGTGACAGGGTCTGGAGACGCCGTGGAGAACGTTCTGCTGCCTGCAACATCCTCCAGCATGACCGGTTTGGCAGTGGGTCAGTAATGGTGTGGGGTGGCATTTCTTTAGGGGGCCGAACAGCCCTCCATGTGCTCGCCAGAGGTAGCCTGACTGCCATTAGGTACCGAGATGAGATCCTCAGACCCCTTGTGAGACCATATGCTGGTGCGGTTGGCCCTGGGTTCCTCCTAATGCAAGACAATGCTAGACCTCATGTGGCTGGAGTGTGCCAGCAGTTCCTGCAAGATGAAGGCATTGATGCTATGGACTGTCCCGCCCGTTCCCCAGACCTGAATCCAATTGAGCACATCTGGGACATCATGTCTCGCTCCATCCACCAACGCCACGTTGCACCACAGACTGTCCAGGAGTTGGGGGATGCTTTACTCCAGGTGTGGGAGGAGATCCCTCAGTAGACCATCTGCCACCTCATCAGGAGCATGCCCAGGCGTTGTAGGGAGGTCATACAGGCACGTGGAGGCCACACACACTACTGAGCCTCATTTTGACTTGTTTTAAGGACATTACATCAACGTTGGATCAGCCTGTAGTGTTCTTTTCCACTTTAATTTTTGAGTGTAACTCCACATCCAGACCTCCAGGGGTTGCTTACATTTGATTTCCATTGCTTTTTGTGTGATTTTGTTGTCAGCACATTCAACTATGTAATGAACAAAGTAATTAATACGAATATTTCATTCATTCAGATCTAGGATGTCTTATTTCAGTGTTCCCTTTATTTTTTTGAGCAGCTTATTTTAATGCAGAAGACTAGGAGTGTGTATCTCTGTGGCAAACACAGAAAATGCCAGCAATTTAATATCTCTTAATTTTTTTTAAAGGGAATGGATATTTCTCTAGGTATAAAATTGAGAGGGCAGAACAAGGCACTAATTACTGACCATGGAATATCTTATTGACTGTTGCTTTTCTGCCAACTTTATAGTCTTGGAAATAGCGAAACATACCTGTCTCATGGCATCTCAGTATCCACAAACAGCCCAAACTATTTATATGAATCCCAGCACATTTTAAAATAGAATCAGAAGAGCTGGAAGACAGAGCCTTTTGGAAATACTATATAGATCAAGCAAATACTGAAAGAGGACCAAACAAAATGAAAAATATACATTTCAAGTAAATTAGCCTCTCTACAGATTATAAAATTGAACAAATTCTTGATACTAGATCCAAAACCCATGTAGAGAATATTACTTCAAGCATTGAGGAACTTAGCCTCAGGCTATTAAGTGAAAAAATGCACATGGTTAAGAAATTAAGCATCTATAAAACTTTTACATGCATATAAGCAAACTTTTATTCTCAAATTCTTATAATGCATAAATGTTTTCTTCTCTCTCCATACATAAAGATTCTTTCTTTGTCCCTACCAATATACAAAAAGTTATTCTGACCTTGCTTTCATATTGACTGAATGCATGCATATAGTGTACAAGGTCATAATTTTCCCTAGTCCAGCCTGCCCCAACCCCAGCATTCAGTTATGCCATAGCTTTCCAAACTGTGTGTCGCGACACCTTAGTGTGTCGCAACACACAGTTTGGTGCGTCGCAACACAACCCGGAAGCAGCGGCGGGGGCGTGCACGGAGGCGGCACGCCATCAGCACTTCCGCATTTTAGCGGAAACCGCCACCGCGCACCCCCCCGTGCCGCCGTGCACGCCCCCGCCACTGCGCGCCCCCCCCCCACACACCGCTGTTGTGCACACCGCTGCGCCGCCACTTTGGAAAGCACTGAGTTATTCATTTGTTCCACTAAAGCCTGCAGATAATCCATTCAAACATTTCTATTAAAAGGAAAAGTGATTCCAGATTGATAATTCCATTCCCAACATCACATACTTCTTTGATCTAATCTTGCTCCTCCTCTCCCTGCCCTCTTGCCGCCGACAATTTCCATAATTTCTGTATGCATATGTATTTGAAAACTAGTTTTCCATGTTTCAGGAATAAGCTTTTCTATATCGCAAATAGCTTTTATTTGAGAATAAAAGTTTGCTTATATGTATGTAAAAGTTTTATAGCTTAATCTACCATGACTCTTCAGCACCTCACAATCTATTGACAACAAGAAAGGGCAGAATATAGATAAAAAGGGATTTAGTCTGTGTTCCCTCTTTGTTTTTTATTCAGCCTGTTCTCTCTCTATTAAATGGCTAACCTCAGCATCTTCCTTTTGCTTTTGTTCCCAAGCCATGCATGCTTGGAGCCTTTTTATTCAATTATTCTCTTCCAGATAGAATGTAGTTAACTGGGTGCTAGGCTTTGCCCATCCCTTTCAGGTTTTTCCCTAAATCAATCTTCTTCCTGTTAAATTCACAAAAGGTCAACACTAATCCTTGCCCTCAGGAACATTTACACATGCATTTGCTTTCTCCAACACTGTTCTTGCAGAGGACAGACTGAGGTCAGTATGGTATATAGACAGTCCAAAAAGATGCACATTTGTCCAACAGGAGACAGCATACATGAGTGCAGAGGGAAACAAGTCAAAAATATACTTCTGTACCTCTGAAAGGAACATGGGAGGAGCAACAGGGAGCTCTTGTAGGAAATTTATTTATTTTATTTATTTTATTTATTTATCATACTTATATCACCGCCCATCTCCCCCCACAGAGGGGACTCTGGGAGGTTTACACAAAGTTGACAATTAAAACATATAAAAGCATATAAAATACCGTACATAAATGTATATCTATATAAATTAATTAAATATATAAAACCCAAGAGGCTCTGATGTTAAGTTTAAAAGAACTCTACGGAGCAAGCCATCCCCAAGAGGAGCTATTACTCCTCCCATCCCAAGCGAGGTGGCAGAGCCAGGTCTTCAATTGTTTTCGGAAGGTCATCAGTGTGGGGGCTTGCCTCACGTCCAGGGGCAGAATGTTCCAGAGGGCGGGTGCCACTGCAGAGAATGCCCGCTTCCTGGACCCCGTCAGATGGAATTCTCTTGTAGACGGGGTCCGTAGCAAGCCCTCTCTGCATAACCGAGTGGGGCGGGTCGATGCTCTGGGGATGAGGCGGTCCCTTAGGTAACCTGGTCCCATGCCATGTAGGGCTTTAAAGGTGACAACCAACACCTTGAATTGGACCCAGAAGCAAACTGGTAACCAATGCAGCTCGCGAAGTAGAGGTGTCACATGTGCCGATCTTGGGGCACTCATAACTACACGTGCAGCCGCATTCTGGACCTGTTGAAGCTTCCGGATACTCTTCAAGGGTAGCCCCATGTAGAGTGCATTACAATAGTCTATATGGGAGATGACCAGGGCATGAGTGACTGTCCGGAGGGCGTCTCGGTCCAGGAAAGGGCGTAGCTGGCGCACAACTCGAAGTTGTACAAATGCCCTTCTGGCCACGGCTGCCACCTGCTCTTCAAGCAGGAGTCGTGAGTCCAGAAGGACACCCAGGTTCCGCACTGTGTCTGAACGGGGTAGTGCCACCCCGCCCAGATCTAAAGATGACAACTCTCTGGATCTCGAGGCACCATCAATCCACAGCCACTCCATCTTACCAGGGTTCAGCTGAAGCCTGTTGTTCCCCATCCAGGCCCCCACAGCCTTCAGACACTGAGAAAGGGCAGTCACTGCATCACTTAACTCGCCCGGGATGGAGATATATAGTTGAGTATCATCAGCATATTGATGATACCTCATCCCGTGTTGGCGGATGATCTCACCCAGCGGTTTCATGTACATATTAAATAGGAGAGGGGAGAGAACCGAGCCCTGCTGCACCCCACAAAGTAGGGGCCGAGGGTCGGATCTCTCATCTCCTATTACCACCGATTGGGATCGGCCCTGGAGGAAGGAGGTGAACCAGCGCAAAACCACGCCGCCCACCCCCAACCCCCTAAGCCGTCCCAAAAGGATACCATGGTCGATGGTATCGAAAGCGGCTGAGAGGTCAAGAAGAGCCAGGATGGATGCACTGCCTCCATCCCGCGCTCGCCAGAGATCATCAGTAAGTGTGACCAATGCAGTTTCTACCCCATATCCCGGCCTGAACCCTGACTGAAAGGGGTCTAGATAATCCGTATCATCCAGAATCCTCTGGAGCTGTAATGCCACCACTTTCTCAACCACCTTCCCCAGAAAGGGGAGGTGGGAGACAGGACGAAAATTGTCCAACACTATAGGGTCCAGTGATGGCTTCTTGAGGAGGGGGTGCACCAGCGCTTCCTTAAAAGCCGCCGGGAACACTCCCTCTCCCAGGATGCAGTAACCATCGCATGGACCCAACCACATGTCACCTCCCTGGCTGCTTCCACCAGCCAGGAGGCGCATGGGTCAAGATGACAAGTAGTGGCCCTTACAGTCCGGAGGATCCTGTCCACTTCCTCAGGCCCAACAGGATCAAACCGTTCCCAGATAATCGGGCAAAGACGTTCCCTTGGCATCTCCCCAGACCGTGTATCACGCTTGGAGTCCAACTTAGAACGGATCCGAGTGATTTTATCCGTCAGATGCTCTGAAAATTCCTCCGCACGCCCCTGAAGGTGGGTCAACGGCCCCCCACCTTACCTAGGAGAGATCGAGTAATCCTAAACAGGGCCGTCGGGCGGCATTCTGCGGATGCAATAAGAGCGGAGAAATATTGACATTTCGCCACTCTTACCACCACAAGGTAGACCTTAACCGCGGCTCTAGCTTATGTTCGGTCGGGTTCGGTCTTTGTCTTCCTCCAGTGGCGCTCTAGACGTCTCTTAACCCTTTTCAGCACCCTCAACTCCTCCGTAAACCACGGGGAGTATCGGGTCAGATGGGACAAGAGAGGCCGCATAGGCGCGATCCTGTCCAAGGCCCCGGCCACTTTCTTATTCCAAGCTGTGGCCAGGACCTCCGCTGGACCGTGCAGAAGATCCTCGGATATAACCCCCAGCTCCCTCTGAAACCCTATCGGGTCCATTAGTCGCCGGGGGCAGACCGATCGAATAGGTCCAGCCTCCCTGCGGAGTGGGGCAGCATACGAGAATCTAAGGGTCACCAGGGCATGATCCGACCATGACAACGGGGAAAGATGCAACTCTCCCCCCAGATCACCTTGCCACTGCTCCGACAGGAAAACCAAGTCCGGAGTGAGACCACTGTCTCGAAATGCTTTTTTGGTAAATAATAATAACAATAAAACAAAAGGCAATTAATAGGCTAATTATAGAAACTGCAGAAAAGAATGGGGAAGAGAAAGAATTAAAAGTGAGAGGGAAAGAAGTCAAAGGAAGTTATATTTCAGAGGAAAAAGGAAGAGGAGGTGAGGTGGCAGGGCAGCCAGGCTAGAAAGTAAGAGATATGAAATATATAAACCAAAAGAAAGGATTATATAATTCTTCCTTATTATCCATCTAAAAATGTGAGTATCCTCATAATCAGAGTAATTCCAAAATGGAGACAGAAAACCTTTCTTTGACCTTAGATAAGATTTAGCAGAAGAGGAAGTGCAGAGACGGACAGAGCACATGGCAGCAAAAATGCTCATGGAATTATCGCGATTTGGAGGCTTTATGACCAGCTGCAATTTTAGAAAACAATACAAAAAGTTCAGATGGCTCTGGACCAGCAATTTTCAGGGGAACAAAAGAAAGCTCAAAGAAGGCTGTCTGCTTATATCTGAACACTTATGCTTTGGAGCACAGAGGAGGAGGAGGAGGAGGAGGAGGAGGAGGAGGAGGAGGAGGAGGAGGAGGAGGAGGAGGAGGAAAAGTATTTTTATTTGGCAACCACTTGTACCTAAGCAGAATACAAGCAAAACAATAAAAATTACAGTGCAGTATAAACTAGTACAGGTAGTCCTCGCTTAATAACCATCCGTTTAGTGATAGTTCGGACTTACGACAGTGCTGGAGAAACAATTTGTGGCAGGTCCTCACACTTACGACCATTGCAGCATCCACACGGTCACATGATCACAATTTGGGTGCTTGGCAACTGGTTCGCATTTATGACCGTTGCAGCATCTCGTGGCCAAGTAATCGCCATTTTCAACCCTCCTGGCTGGCTTCCGGCAAGCAAAATCAATGGGGAACTGCATGACAACCACATGGTTCACTTAACACCCGTGATGACTAACTTAACAGCCACCACAAAAAAGATCATAAAATCGGGTTGGATTCACATGACCGCTTCACTTAGCAACCGAAATTCCGGTCCTAATTGTGGTCATTAAGTGACGACTACCCGTATCAACATATAACAGTATAATAATCAAATTAAAAATATTATCTAACCCAAATTATAATGTAATTTAAGATGGCATTGTGCACTGCCATTGAAAAGAAAAGTTCTTTGAGCTTCATAAAGGTTCTGAAAAAAAGAGAGGCCTTTTTTAAGCCTCAGGGAGACAGACTCCAAATATAATTCAAAGGGGTGTCAATTCTAAAAAGTAGGAGCAAAATGTCAGGTGGCCCTTCTGACAAGAGGGAAAACTAAGTGATCTTGATGGCACAATGAAGCCGAGTGTACAGGAACATGAATTGTAATCAAGTTATTCAAAAAACTGGAGCTCCCTGTATGCATAGACCAGAAGGTCAGCACTAGCAATGTCAACTGATAACAGCCCCCAAAATCCAATCTACTGTATGCAAGGACTGGTGGAAGAATCAGGACATCAATCCATGTGATCATCCCAATCCAAACCAGATTATAGATTCCTGCAATAAGACTGAAACTGCAGCAGCTGAAACAGGGAGAGTGTTCAGCGGTCTAGCTAGCTGTCTTTAACTGCATTTGGCCCAAACATCTTCGTTTTTTTTACATGTAGTTTTAAAAAAACCCTACTCCATTTTAATGTAAGTACAATATTACATATTATGGATTCAGTTCTGACACCTTTCCTTTTGTCTCTGCTTAGCAAAATTATGCTTAAATATTTGGGAATCCTGTTCCCTAAAAGGCACAGAAAAAATGTGACACATGATTTTAAAAGCCTGTGTCACTGTGCTTTTTAAAAAAATGATCAATAGGCATACTAACAGTCAGTAAAAAGATGCTGTAGCACACCATCATAAATGAAAATAATACAGCTCATATAACTGTTACTTTTAACCTACTTTTATCTCATTATGTTAATTTCCATAAACTTTACTACAAATGTATTTTATTTACTTATTTATTTATTTTACGTATTTATACCCCGCCTATCCCCTCCCTAGACGGAGGGCTCTAGGCGGCTTACAATCATTGCAAATTCATGTATTATACAACCATATATATTAACAATGTTACCGCGCGTTAGGGAGGGGGTGAGGGAACCGACTCTTCTTCCGCAGGTATCGGACTACATGCCCCAGAATACCTCGCTTCCGAGCCGGCTGCTGACGTCCTGGAAGTTGTCATTTGGGATCTGCCATCCTCCTCCGCCATCCACGGGATTCACCAGGTCTTCTTCGGTCCGCGGGCGACCCTCCGAAAGGACGCCAGCAAATTTTCCCACGTAAGTGGTACCCATTTATCTACTTGCCTTAGCTTTCGAACTGTTGGGTTGACAGGAGCTGGGGCAAGTGACGAGAACTCACCTCGCCACGCGGATTCGAACCGCCGACCTTATGGTCGGCAGTCTAACAGCTCAGTGGTTTAACCCGCTGAGCTACCGCGTATCCTTTCTTTGTTTCGTTTATAAAATCTATTTCCCTTCAAAAGTTAGAAAGGATATTCATTATTTCATATGATCTTACCATTCTCAATCCTATTTTTAAAAATACAGAAAATAATTAAAACTTCAGAAAAGCATAAAGTTCCTCCTCATACAATGCCCTTAGAAAGCTACAACTCAGAAATTCCTTTCTTATTAATCCTTCTCTCTGTCAACTCAGTAGGCCATCACGAAACAGAAAAACAATTATTGAATCACAAAGCAGTAGTACTTTGTCATTTCAAATTCCACTATGGCATTTGGCAAGTCTTTTAAAACTATGCAACCAAAAACCTTAACAATTGAACTATGACCAACAGATTTTATTAAAGATCTACATGCACAATTTTTTAGCTTAACCATGCTCCAATAATAGACACTGTGTTCATCAGAAGCTTTTTAAGCATCCCACATTAACTTAGAAGCTGCATAATAACAAATCTGAATTCCAAAGCTCACCCTTTTAAAAATTAAGAAATTAATCTGCAACTTTAATAAAACTACACATGCATACAATTGCTATTTAACTCTTCTTGGCAACTATAGTAATATTTTTAATGTTAAATGAACATTATTTTTCCTTCTGTCCACTCTTCACCTATCCTGCCAAACAGGCCAACATGCACTCAAAGACACCAGCTTCACCTTTGACTGGAATCTATTGGGCAAATGGCAAAGTGGACCCTCCAGGCCCATGGCTGTTATTATATATACTATTACATATTATATATATATATATATATATGAAAATTATATATACTGGCCAATGTAATTGTAGTCTTTTCTTAGTGGATTATTTTGGACTACTCCGTACACAAGCACTGCCTGTTTCTACTTGGCCTACCTCACAGGATTCTTCTGAGATTAAATGGGAGACAGGGATATAGAGTATCTTGAATTGTTTGGAGGTGGGGAAGAATGACTGGGTAATTAAAATTTATAAGTAGTACAAGATTAGGAGAACGTTATTTATGTTCCACAAGAATGAAAATTTCTGCATTCTATCGAGCAAGATAGGAGCAAGTAGCTTACCTACTTCCCAGCAATACGGCTATTTAACATTCATGTTTGACATGTCAGTTACTTGTTCCATATTTGATATCAACTTGATAATGCATAACTGCAGTCATTTTTATTTTAACATTAGTTAAATGCAGCAAATAGATTTAGATAGTGAGGTGTTATATTGTTCTCTGGCTTCAGAATAAAAGTTTTAAATTTTATGGTTACAGATAAACAAACGTAAATTAAGATTCATGGCATCTGATACTTAAAACGTAAATATGTTAAACTGTCAGTGTCGTTTTTATTTTGGCTATTAAAATAAAACTGCCATGAGAAATTCACTATAGCATTTGAATGAAGATTAAGATTACTCATAACTAAAATGGTGAATGAACATGGCCACAATAATACTTCCTACCCTTTTTAGTTCTACTAAGGAAGGCAAGATAAAAATAGTGCAACTTACACATGCTGCTGTTTTATTTAAGGTTCCTTTAGTATTCCTAATTTCAATTCATGTAAATTAGGATTTTAAAAATTCTGATACCTATGTTAGTCTGCAAGAACTATTTTTTTATAAATCCCACTCTTAAATAATTCATCTGAAAAGCTATAAATAAATTAATAGAATTAAACCAGATGGTAGTTAATTCAAATTCTTAGTTAAGAAGCAATAATATTGACCTCAATCACTCTGGCTTCAAAATAAATGCTCAAGATGCAAATAAGCAGAAACGACAGCTGTTTCTTCAAAACATAAACAAAAACCATTTTCCATTATAAGCAGTATGTTTAATGCCTTGATATCTGGAATACCAATATATTAATTCTAAAGCAAATGCCAGATATAGCACATATAACAAAGAATGGGTTTAAAGCATCAGCAGCCATTTGATATCCACAGATAAAAAATTAAATTTTAAAAAATGCTTGAAACACCCACAAATCATCACATATACACATCTCTGCATAATTATAGAGGAATACAAGAACCCTGACTTGAAGCCTAGCAACAGTATCTAAGTATTAGTTAGTCTGCTAATCAACTACCAAAACTCACACACCACCACCTCAATGTGTTTCGTATTTAAAATAAAACCCCTCTTGTTTCTATCTTCAGAGCAGCTAAAGGAAAAGGAATATGATAAAACAAACCTTGTTCACTTGAAGAGGAACAACCCATGTCATTTAGTCCATCGGATAATTCATCTTATCAAAAACAGCAAAGGCAAAACAAAATAAAAAGATTTAAAAATAGATTATCCAAGTCAAAGGATCCTCGGTTTGCAACATATTTAAAATGTGCAGAGCTGTATTTAAAGGGATAGTCCAGATTCCTATACATATTATTGCTAGTTTTTTGCATCTCCATCCTATAGAGGCCCTAGTTAATGCTGTATGGCAAATGCTTTCTAAACCTTCTGTGCTCATTTAGTCACAGACAGCTGTAGACTGGATGAAAACAATCAGGGATTAACTTTTCTATTAATCATAGCTTTTAATCTATTATTTTCCCTTCAGACAAATAAAAAATAAAATGTGACAACTAATTGCAGGCAAGGATCATGTCAATCAAGGATATTTAGCTACTGGACACTGAAGACTTTCATTGTTAAAAGACGGAACACTGGTTATAAAACATGCAGTAAATGAAACAATGCAGCTCCCAAGAATAATTTAATGTGCTTATTTATTAAAAATACTCTGATATACCTGTAAGGTTTATATAAAAGTCTATGAAAATTGTGAAATTTGAATAATTTAAAATAATCACATTTAGCGTAATTCTAAAAATACAAACACCTATCAAAGAAGTATGTATGACTGACAGCCAGAAAGTCTTATTCACCCATTAAATGTCTATAAACATTAAGGACCAGGAACTTGCTTGTCCTTTAAAAAAAATGCTATAAAATAAATTTAAATATTTCTCTTTCTTGGAACTGTATATTTCCAAGTAAGAATTTGATTTTTTTTTAAATATGAAACAGACACTGACCATTTTCTTGATCTAAAAATAGCTCTACTAGAGCAAGTGATGTACTAATGAGATGTCACAAACCAAGAGCTTATTTAGATGCTATTTTTAGTTCAGAATGGGAAGAGATTGGAAGCAGGCCTTGGCTTCACAAGTTTTCCTAGCTTCTCTATCTATAAAGGAACACTAGGCTAAAAATGTGTGAATGTAATGATAGAATACGGTTTTTCTTGTGCTGACACTTTCTATATCAAGTAAAGTTTCCAAAACATCTTTAAAGCCAGCCCTCAGAATCCTCGGTATGTGTGTGTGCTCGTTGTGACTTGCTGAGTCATTTTTAGAAGTGGTTTGCCGTCTTCTTCTTCTTCTTCTTCTTCTTCTTCTTCTTCTTCTTCTTCTTCTTCTTCTTCTTCTTCCTAGGGCTAGGGCTGAGAGACAGTGGCAGTGTTTTCTTCGATTAAGTCCACTGCTAGTGAATAAAATGAAGCTGGTAAAACCCACAAACATACAGCCACACTCCTGGATTTCAGGGCCATCTATACTTCTGCTGATCTTGCCAAGTCCAGGACAACCTGCAGACTGCAAGCCTCAGTCTTTCATAGAATGTAACTTCAAGCAGAATCTGTGTTCCACCCTTAAATATCTGTTGCAAATCATGATGAGGGAATGAGGAAATGTGCATTGTGACATCACAATGCAAACCTAGTCTTTTGTACTTGCACCCCAATATTGGACACAAGTACATAAGTCACATGGTTTATGCCACAATGCACATTTCATCATCTGCCCCCACGCACACTTGCAGTTTCCTGTGGATGCCTATTGTTCTGCCTCCAACAAATTTACTAATCTATAGAGGTAGTCCTCGACTTACGACCACGATTGGGATCAGAATTTCTATTGTAAAGTTGTTACGGTCATAAGTCGAGTTACCACGTGACCGGACCCGATTTTATGACCATTTTATGGTGGCCGTTAAGTGAATCACCACAGTTGTTAAGTGAATCCAGCTTTCCTAATGGGTGTTTTTTGCCAGAAAACAGCAAAAAATGTTGCAAAACGCAATCATGTGACTGTGGGACACTGCAACTGGTCGTAGATGCGAGCCGGCTTCCAAGCACCCAAAATGCAATCATGTGACCACGGGGGAGTGGTGCAACGTTTTGTGACACTCGGAAGTCCTTTACAAGCCGTTACAAGCCCATTCCGAGGCCATCATAACTTCAGACCATCGTTAAACGAACAGTCATAAGTCAAGGACTACCTGTAAGATGTCCATCTTATCAGGATTTAGCTTCAGTTTGCTTTCCTTCATTGTCTCATATCCTCTGTTCAGAAAAAATAGAATAGTGTATCATCTCATACTGATGTTTAAATGTCCAAAAATTCTCCCAACATTTTCAGATTGTTTTCAAAAAGCACAGGGAAGATAGAATCTTGCTGTACCCCAAAGGACAAAGCTCCAGTGACAAAATGAAGGGCCCTAGAAGAACCCTCTGGACACATCTCCTCAGAGGGTTGTAGCCACATCATACTTCAAGCCCTCAAAGAATTTACCTCCATCCATTTTCTTCCAAGTATGAATCATGTTCTAAAGCTGTACAATGTTTACTTTTACTCAATATTCTCTAACTAAAAGGATCCAATAACCAAAAATATTCCCACCGCAGGAAAGGTCCTCCCTCTTTCTCCAATCACACATTTGACGTATCTTCTAGATCTAAAAACACTTAAAGGACAATGTATTGTATTGCACTGCATTGATCATTTCCCAAATTTGTATAAGAGCATTTTCTAATCTTTTTTCTGATACCCTTCTGACAGAAGTAACATTTTGATAGATACTAGAAAATGATTAGTTTGTTGATATATCCATTACTCTTTCCTTGTTGACATATATGTGAAGCCCAATGCACACAACTCTTCCCTCTCTTTATATTGCTATTTTAAAATCCATTTTCCTATATTGGATATTTTTTTAGAGTTTTTCAAATCAACGCTTTTAATCAACTTAGGTTTTCATATGTCAACAATTATTTAACATATTATACAAATACTATTTCATTTTATCCTCATTCTGTATAATTGATTACTGTAATAACTTCCATACAATACTGAATAGAAATCCCAATGTACATACCAATATCAGTTTCCTTATGGTTCTTGATATATTCAGCAAGCTCAAAATTTCCAGCAATTATTGCCACCTGAAAAATGAGAAAACAGGTTACATCTAATATTTCAGTGTATAACCTACTATGTTATATATGTTTCAAATTCTAGGAATCAATATATAGATGAGAGATTTTCATTGCACAGCCTTCTGCATGTTTTCCAACTTCTAATGACTCATATACATACTGTCCGTTAAAAAGAAGCTTTTTATTTCTGTAAACTTGTATTTTAAACATAAGATTGGTCAACTGATGATTCACAAAAATCAGAAACCTCTGTTAGCCACAGAATTAGCACAAGCACATTTGTCAACAACACTTCATAATAGTGACATGTGACAATATTTTTCCACCAATAGGCAAGCAAGCATCAAAATAAAATACAAATACAAAACAAAAATCATAGAAAGACATGTTCCTATCAATCCACAAAAGTTCATGAACATTTGTTTTCAATTTTTATATTCTTAATTTTGCAGTCCAAAAGCCTTGCTGTAATATTTGATTTGTATATACTGTACAAAAATTTAGTAGAAAAAGAATAAGGAATTGTCCTAGCAAAAAAATATTTGAATGCTGTATTTTTTTAACTGAAAATATGATCAGAGAATATTAGAACTAAAAGTTGGAAGGGGCCATTTTGGCCATCAAATATCACCCTCTGATCACTGTAGGACTCTAAATGAAAACGTATCTATCCAACCTTTGCTTGAACATATCCTGTGAAACTAACCCCACCACCTTACAAGATAATGACTTGAAGTTAATATACAGGCATGTATAATCCTCACAGCCCAGAGTCATAAAGACTAGGGAAGCCTATAAATTTAATAAATAAATAAATAAATTTACTGTAGGTATTTATTACTGTTACTATTCTTTTTGTGCTCGGATGATGATGATGATGATGATGATGATGATGATGATTTTTCTTGTTTATCCCCTGGGTTATATCATGTAATAATCCACTCAGTTTAAGCCTAATAAGCCCAAACTGCTTTGGAGCAATCAACAGTATTAATCTAGGAACTACATTGCATTTTCAGTTTGCAACTGAAATCTCCAGACAAAGTATTATCTGATGACATTACCCTCCATTTTAGAAAATGATCTCACCTCACTTACTCACCTAATCACTCAGTTATTTATGTATTTATGTATTTACTTATTTATTTAGTTAGTTTATATAGCCGCCCATCTCAAACCAGTGACTCTGGGCGGCTAACAATAGTAAAAACAATCAACAATAAAAACAATAGCAAAAAATTAAATATATATTTAAATATAGCCGAGAGATCTTAAAAGCCATTGGTGTTAGCACAACCATGAAATGGGACCCTTCACACACTCAGGGCCCCAGGCCCGGGCACAAAGCCAGGTCTTCAAGGCCTTCCGAAAAGCCAGAGGGGTTGGGGCCATCCTGATCTCAGGAGGAAGGATGTTCCAGAAGGCAGGTGCCATAGCAGAAAAGGCATGTCTCCTGGTCCCCACCAGCCGACATTCCTTGGCTGACTGGGATTTCCCCGGACCAGGGGCCGGAGTTTGCGGGCGGGAGCCAATCACAAGCACTGGGGGCGGGGCTTGCGGGCGGGAGCCAATCACGTGGAAGGGGCGGGGTTTGCAGGCAGGAGCCCCGCGGGCCTGACGTTGCCCACCCCTGCCATACCAGTTATCTACAAACATTACTAGAGATTGATGAATATTATTGTGATCATATACATGACTGTGAAAAACTATTCTCTATTCCAGTGCTTTCCAAACTGCCACCGTTGGTGACACACCGCCGGCGGTGGCACAGGGGTGGGGGCGTGTACGGCGGTGGCGCATGGGGCGCGTGGGTGTGCACGGTGGTGGCAGCGGCAGCCTCCGCTAAAACGCGGAAGCGCTGATAGAGTGCCGCTGCCGTCGTCGCTGCCGCCACGCACACCACCGCTACCGCCGCGCCGCCATGCACGCCCCCGCCACCGCTTCCGGGTTGTCTTGCGACACACCAAACTGTGTGTCGTGACACACTAAAGTGTCACGACACACAGTTTGGAAAGCTATGCTCTATTCCTTCTCTTTTTGACTGAATGTTATCAGAACTTCATGTAGGTCATACTGAAATATAAAGAGAATGTGAGTGAACATATAACACTAATGTTTGGTGGATGTTTCATTTAATTCAAAATCCAAGTCATCCAATATGCAAAAAAAGAAAAAAGAAGTAATTGACCCTTAAATTAGTAACTGGATTCACCACCTTTATCTTTAATAACTTAACTCACTAATGATTTAGTTTTCAAGCATGAATTGCTTATTTTAGATTCTGCTCCAGAACGTCTATGAGATTTAAGTCTGGACTCCAACTTGGCCTTTACAAAACCCTGAATTTTCTCTTTTTCTAGTTGCTGTAGACTTGTTTGCATGTCTAGAATCATTGTATCACTGCATGGCCCACTTGTGCTTCAGCTGTTAAGATAGATTGCCTAATATTCTCCTTAGGAGTCTCTGATACAAATCAGAATGCCTGCTTCCTTTCCTGATGGCAAGCCATCCTTTCTTAAAGGTACAGATTAGGTAGAACAAAAGAAAAACAAAATATGTACATACCATTAAAACAATACAACCTAAATTGGATATTAAGAAAAATCCCTAAATAATATAGACCAATAATTTAGGTACTTTTAAAAAATTGAAAACTTAATAGACAGAAAAATGGAAAAATTGTCATTAAGTGGTGTGGTTGTTAAGTGAGGTATCACATGACCACACCCAATTTTACGACCTTTTTTGCTGTAGTTGTTAAGTGAATCACACAGTTCCCCATTCACTTTGCCTGTTGGAAGCCAGTTGGGAAGGTCGCAAATGGCAATCACATGACCCTGGGACACTACAACCATTGTAAATACATGCAAGTTGCCAAGCGCCTGAATTCTGATAACGTGACCACGTGGACACTGTGACAGTCATAAGCATGAGGACCAGTCACAAGTCACTTTTTTCAGCACCATCGTAACTTCAAATGGTCACTAAACGAATGGTCAAACGTCGAGGACTACCTGTAATTAAAGCCCGTTTTAAATATTGATGGAGATCAAAACATATTTTTGTTGAATTAAACTAAATTTCACATCAGACTTTTTTCACATCTAACGAAGGCAATACAATGCTAAAATGTCTACCAATAGTCTAATATTGTTAAAGGCTTGATGGCCTTTCAAAAATCCAGATTAGTTTGGATGAATTACTGTAGGTTCTGCAAAGTAGCTGTCAAAAACTTTGCATCTCCATTTGATAAGAATGTTGGATAACAGCTTACACAATTTGTACGATTCTTTTCTGTTTCAAAAGTAAGCATTATATAGCCTCATAGAATGATAAAAGTAGAATTCCTTTATCTAAAGATTCATTATCGATTCCTAACAAAACAGGAGCCAGATATTCCTTTTTTGCCACATAATAGAATCCCATCTGGTCTTGTGGCCTTACCAAATTTTATTGTTTTAATAGCATCAAGTATTTCATTTCATCTTTCGCTTCCGGGTGCTGGACTGAGTGGAGCGAAGAGCTGATAGCTCCGCGGTTTTCTGTCTGCGGCGAGAAAATCGCTGAAAAACCACCCTCGAAGAGAGGGTGGGCAGATGATTTATCACAAGGGTCGTCGAACCTGCTGCTCTATCCTGACCCCTGTATACCCACTACAGGGGAAGAGAGATTTGAGTGGTAACAGACGACTGGAACTAACATGAAAGCTCTGCAGAAACCGTGAAACTAAATAAGTTAAGTAGCTCCTCATCCAGCCTTTTAGTTGCACTTTTTTTTTTTTAATATTACTGGATTTATTAAGCACTAGGATTTATTTCTGGACTGTGATTTATAGATGCTGGTGTTTTATTTTTCTTTCTTGTCAGAGGAGTGTTTGAACGGTGGGTTTGGAAAGATAATTGACTCTGCCTGGAGTGGGCTGAGTGACTTTCTCTTTTGATTCTAAATATTTCTACTCTTGGTTTGCTTTCATCCTTATTGCAATTATAAGTATTTTTTTTTCCTTTGGGGACTAATTTGTCTGGATTTAAAGTTTTTATGGATAAATGAATTACTGATTTGATATTCTTTCTTCTACCTGTTTGGGATTTTTATTATGAAAGAACTCTTTTTGCTTTTCTCCATAAGTGTTTGAATATTTTTTGGATTATATAAGTCACTTTATAGAATTTTTATGAATGCCTTGGACTCCTTCTGTATATAAATTAGACGACTTATTCATGGTTGGACTGTGTGGATATAAGCTGCCGTGAGAAACCTTGGGATTGTTTATCTTTTTTGTTATTATTTTGACTACAATAAAACCTCTCTGTTCTTTTTTTATCTTTTATTTACTTGCTCTTACGCTTGGACATACAATTTTAATGGACTAGATTTTTTGCTATTCTGATAATTACATTTAAAGGACTATTTTTATTTTTAAAAGTTTTTTTTATTCTCCTATTATTAAAGGGGGAGAAGAAGAGAGGTTCTTTGTCTTTGTCTTCCCCCTCTCCTCTCCTTTTTTTTTTTTTCCTTTTTTTCCTTCTTGCCTTTTCTCTCTTACAGGGAAACTATCTACATTATGACAATCATGGCATTAACACCTGGAGCGTCGGTGGAGCCTCTTCAGTCAGAGATGAGAAAACTTCTGGAAGTGATGACATCATTTAATAAAGAAATGAGAGAGAAGGAGTGCATTTTGAGACGGAGACAAGTTCCAGAACAGTTGAATGAAGATGTAGGAGAAAGGACTGTTTCTATATTAGATAAACCCTTGGAGATAAAAGAACAAAACCTAGATTTGGAAATAGATAAAATTTTTAGAGAACAGAAAGTGTTTAAAGAACAAAAGTTAAGGATAATTTTTACTTTAAAAGTTAAAACATTTTTAGAGAAATATAAGACAGACATGAGGGAGGCACCAGGAGAACGTAAGAAGTATTTCATAGAATAGAATAGAAGTAAAGGATAGAGATAAATGGCTGACCTATAAGGACTTTTTATTGTTAAAATTGATGGATTGGCAGAAAAGGATAAATTGACACGTTTATTAAAAGAAAATTCAATTATTACTCTTTTAAAGATTAGAAACTATTAATGGACTATTTGGAAAATGTTGGAGGGGCAGAGCTTATAAGAGGATTTGAAGATTAAATTATATATAAATTGATATATTAGATAAGAAATGTTTTTTAATGTGATTTACAGACTTAGTATGTAAGATGCATTTTATAGAATAGAATAGAAGTAAGGAATAGAGATAAATGGTTGATTTATAAGGACTTTTTATTATTAGAATTGATGGATTGACAGAAAATGAGAGATTGATATGTTTATTAAAAGAAAATTTAAACTATTATTTTTTTAAGAGTAGAAACTAATAATGGACTATTTGGAAAATACTAGAGGGGCAAAGTCTATATGAGGATTTGAAGATTAAATCATATATAAACTGATATATTAGACAAGAAATGTTTTTTTAATGTCATGTATAGACCTAGCATGTATGACAAATTTTGTAAAGTATTGTGACCAGAGATTAATCGGAAGCTGACTACTTTCTATGTTTCATCTTTTTTCTTTTTTTTCTTTGCTTTACTACACCTTTTTTTCTTCTTTCTTTGATTTGTATTTCTGTTTCTCTTTCCGTTTCCAACTTTTAACTATGTATATTCAAAACCCAATAAAATATAAAAAAAAAAAAAGTATTTCATTTAAAGCTATAGATGTATCTCAGGTCCTTTGTGCTACCAAAATACCAAAATCCTTGGAAGATTTATTCCATATAAAAAATGATATATCTGCTCAGCAGGTACCTCTACATTTACGGATATAGAGACTTGAATAAAATTCCATAAACTGAGAATATATGATTTCATAAGGAAAGAACAGACATGTTCCTGGCTTCTACTTAAACTTACAAACACTTGAAGGGTATCTTACCTAAGAAAATAATTTACTTAAATAACAAAACCTCAAATTCAAAGACAAATATATACACCATAAGAACAGAAATAGTATAAGAAATAGTGTAAGACAGAAGAAGAAACCCTGGCTGCTGATGCCTCCATATTCATAAAAACAAAAAAATAACACAGAATAGCTGATAAAATGAAAATATAAGAAAATACCTAGATTGTTAATAGTAAGATCCTTTCACTTCATCATCTTGCTTCCTACCTCATAAAAACAAAGAAAACTTCCAAAGTTAAAAAGAAATGTAGAAAGAAATGAAGTGGAACTTTTTTTTAAGTGTTTCAAAAAGCTCTATTATACCTATTAAGAATTTCTGGCAGACACTCAGAAGG
Source organism: Charina bottae (assembly GCA_023362775.1). Lineage (NCBI taxonomy): Eukaryota > Metazoa > Chordata > Lepidosauria > Squamata > Charinaidae > Charina > Charina bottae. Next base: position 163,862,875 of record JALMGJ010000001.1, on the reverse strand, counting down.
GATAAGGGGCGTGGTGGCTCAGCGGGTAAGACGCCAGGCTTCTGGATCAGAAGATCGCAAGTTCGGAGGTTCGAATCCCTAGCCCCGCGTGACGGAGTGAGCTCCCGCACTAGCCCCAGCTCTTGCCAACCTAGCAATTCGAAAGCATGCAAATGCAAGTAGATGAATAGGTACCACTTTGGTGGGTAGGTAACAGAGTTCCGCATGCGTCATGCGGCCACATGACCGCGGAAGTGTCTTTGGACAACGCTGGCTCTTCGGCTAACAAACGGAGATGAGCACCGGCCCCTAGAGTCGGACACGACTGCACAAATGTGCGGGGAGAGCCTTTACTTTTACTTTACCTACTCAGAAGGGGCTCAGGCTTCCCATTCTCCATTCCTCCTTTTTTTCTCATTTTCTCATTTGTAAAAATGAGAAAAAAGACATACAAGAAAAGGAAAAAAGAGAGAGGGCTCTCTCCTTCAATGGCAATATACCTGTAAAATAAGCCTTAAAAGATCCTCCAATCAATGAACTTACAGTACATGTCAGTGGACTGTTGTGAAGTTGCAGTTGCTATCTGAGTACCCACCCTTTGTTTTAGGTAATCAACACTTTTATAATGTTGTAGGCTTCCACAGACAGCATCAATTAAATGGAGTTTGGGGGGTAAATGGCCATGGTCTAATCTTCTGATACTCTGCTGTTTTGCCAGCAGCTGTGGCCAGCATCTTATTATGTACAAATGCATAGAGAAGCCATCGAGATTCACAAACACTCTAACAACTTTAACAAGAAGGAAGAAATTCTAAAGGTCAATAAAACCTGGATCCCAGCTTTAGCCTATACCAATATCAAACAGCGCTTAATTAACCACAAGCAAAGGGAATTTAGGAGAGTGAGTTTGGTGTAGTGGTTAATGTAGGAATTCTGGAATGGTAATACCAGAACTCCACGCAGCTTCTAATTGGTTTATAGCAGAGCAGAAGCGTTCCCATAAACTTGCACAAGGCTTAATCAGTTCAAAACACAAAAATAAACACACTTCACACATTAATGTAAAGTAACATAAAAAAGAGCTTACAGTTTTATTGTAACTCAGTTTCTTAGTAGAAACGGTCCATGCATGTGAGCAATAGGTTCTGACAAGACCCGCATGCTTCTTAATGTGGCCCACCTGAATGGAAGTGTGAGCAACGTGGACAGCCATAGCTGACCATCCTTCTTCGTGCAGATTTGAGCAGGAAAGAGAAGAAGAGAAGGGAACAGGAACAGGAAATCGGGATTCAGCCCCTCCCACACAAAGCAAGTAAGATTAGGTTACAGCAGAGGCTGCCTCCTCCTTCAAGCTTGTGTGAGACGTGCTTGGTTGAAACCCGATATCTCTAACAGTTAAGGCACCAGGCTAGAAACCAGAAGACCATGACTTCTAGTCCCACCTTAGGCACAAAGCCAGCTGGGTGTCCTTGGGCCAGTCACTCTCTTTTCCTTTCCCTAGGAAGCAGGCAATGGCAAACAATTTCTGAAATCTTGCCAAGAAAACTACGAGGACCTGTCCAGGCAGTTGCCAGCAGTCAATACTGACTCAAAGGCACCAACCCCCAACATGGGAATTTACAGTAGCCTCACCTAGAAAACAGTCTGTCTCAAAGACCCTCAGGTTATTCAGAAATTCAGAAATTGGTTTTCCTTTAAATTTCCTCACATTAGATCATTTGAAAATTCACCTGAATGAAGAACCAATCAGGAACCACCTATCTCTGAATCCTGTGAAACAATCCAATTAGAGAATAATTCAAATGAAAAATCAAACAGCAGCCAGAACAACCAAGGTTTACACTAGTGAGTGATTCACTTTGTGGCAATTCACTTTGCCACAGCTGCTGGCAAAACACCAGGATGTCAGAAAATTAGACTGGGACAATTTAGTATAAAAACTCATCACCGTTGTCAGTCCCACTAGGTAGACCGGACCAGGAAATCAACTCCACTCTAAAACTACTTTTATTGAGTTTGGCTATAACAACAGAAACGCTTAATGGGGAGGCAATGGAGTTGCCTCTTCTTCCCCAAACACACCTGCAAAGTCTGAGTATTTCTCTGGAAAGGTAGCTGAGTCACTGTGCTAGACTGGGTTGGAGGGAGGGGAAGAGTGCAAGGCTTGCAACTAGCGTGGGCATTTTGGGGATAAGAACAAAATAGTTCCTTGTGCCCAGCTCACATTTGGATTGTGTAACTGCAGCCACTCGATTTCCAAGAATATGGGTACTTGCAAGGAAGAAGTCACATAGAATGGTAAAAGCTCTGCATGATCTTCTATCGTCAGCTGCAGTGGGTTAGTGCATCACAACACTGGCCCTGCTCCCAGCCTCAGTCCATCTATTGTCTCCACCATCATTGGCCTTCTGAGTCTGGGTGAGTAAACTCAACTCTAGTAGTAATTTCATCTATGAAATTAGCAGTCACTCCCATGTCTACAAGAGCAGGGAGTTGTACTTTCTGGCCTGAATCTAAACAAAGAGTAACAGGAACAATAAAGGGTGCTTCCCTGCTGTAGCTCTCCTTAATTGTCTGAGGGCCCCACTTTGGGGGTCTTAAGAGAAGGGGCCCTTGAAGTTTCCCAGCACCACTGCCTTGAAGCAAGTTGGGCACTTGCTTGCTATATGGAGTCACAGGTGTAGCATTTTGTCACTGAGTCAGAGGCTTGAATTTTAGCTGTGCAGGATCTGGCTATATGCTGGAGAGTTCTGCAGTAAAATCATAAACCTAGTTTCCTCTTTCTCTGTTTCTCTCCTGGTGACAGAGATCTTTTGATTGCTCCAATTTGTATGGGTTCTCCAGTGCTAGATTCCAGGAAGCTATTAGGAGGGGGCTTATGGAAGAAGGGAGGCTGTAAAACCTCTTTCCCTTGCCATTTATTCCCTTCCTCAACTATTCCAGTTGGCCATCTATTACTATGCAATGTTGAAACAGCTCTTCCAAATTATCTGAAGTGCCTTGTCTCACCAGTTCATCTCTCCATTCAGCAAGCCCTTTTCTACACTGCTCAATCAGAGCCAATCATTCCATCCCACATCTCTGGCAAATAAATTAAAATCTGATCTGTATGTCCGTACTCTATGCCTGAGTTTGCAAATTTCATGGCTGGTAGTCAGGCATCTCATAGAATCATTGAAGGAACCTCTAAATCTTTCCATGAAGTTTTGATAATTGTCTAGCACAGGGTGGATGCTCTCAATGATAGGTATTGCCCATTTGGTTGCCCCTTCTTTCAGTAAACCCAGCATGAAAGCCACGTTGGTGTGATCTGTAGGAAATTCCATGGGTTATTTATTCAACTCCCATGAGAACACAGAAATACTGGCTGCACTGCAGGCTACACTGCTGCTGCTACTGCTGCTTGAAGTAAATTCTGTCCCAACTGTTGTATTAGTTGCATCATGGCACATTCCAAGTTGATTATTCCTAAATCCACCTGTTGTTGGTGTTGCAACAATGCTGCAGCAAGGTGCTTGTTGGATAATGGTGTGCCCTGAGGATCGGAGGCCATCTCCACTCAGCATCTCTTGAAAGAGAGTAATAGAATCTTGTAAATCTGATTGTGCAGTATCTCCTCCTCCGTCTTATAGTTCAGTGAAATAGAGAGGTGTCTGTCTGATTCACTTCCAAATGTTATCTGGCCATTCTGGACTTAGAAAACACGTCAGCCCCTTTTGCCTAGGCAACAGATTCTGCGTATCTCCATCAAGGTCATCTTCCTTACTCTTTACAATCATTTAATCAAAACTTCTGTTTAAGGTAATTTCTTCATGCTAGGATGTAAGGATAGGCCAAAGATTGTGGGATAGAGAAAGGAAGTTCATACAGTCAAGAAATCTCTCCTGATGTCTAGCATGAACCTCATTCCTTAATAATTAATTAATTCCCATTAATTCTGGTCCTACCTTTTAGGGCAATAGAGAATAAATCCACTCCTTATTCTGTGTGATAGCCCTTCAGATATTTAAAGACTACTATCACATCTCCCCTCAGTTGCCTTTTCTGAAAGTTAAATATACCTATATCCTTTAAACAATCCACACAGGACTTGGTTTCCAGACCCTTCACCATCTTGGTTGCCCTTCTCTGAACTTTGTCACTGTCCAATTTGTCACTATCATTTTAAAACTGTGCTGCTCAGAACTAGACACAGTATTCCAGGTTAGGTATGACCAGGGCAGAGGAGAATGGAAAAATTACTTCTTGCGATTTGGATTCTCTGCTCTTGTTAACGTACCCTAAGATAGCATTTGCCTTTTTAAAAAATTTGCTATTTGCATCATACTTCTGGCTCAAGGTCAGCAAGGATATCCAGATCCCTTTCACATGTAGTACTACCAAACCAGGTCTTCCCCATCCTATACTTGGGCCATACATTTTTCCTATCCTTCCTAATAATTTCAGCCCACTGATCTGTTTCCCTGATCCCTTTCATTTAATGTATTAGCCACCCCTCCTAGCTTTGTGTTATCTGCAAACTGTATAAGTGTTCCAACTCCCTCATCAAAGTCATTGATAAAAATGTTGAACAGTTCTGTGCATTCCATTTAATATTTATTTATTTATTTAATTTATTTATTTATTTATCCCCGCCCATCTCCCCGAATAGGGGACTCTGGGTGGTTTACAGAATAACAAAAGTTAAAATCTATACAAAAAATTACTATAAAACAATAAATAGAGGGAATAAGTAAAATCCAAAAGATGGTTAAGATCCACAAACAAGATCAAGGCACTACGGGCCCAGCCACCCCCAAGAGGCACTACCACCTCTGTCGTCCTAGGCAAGGAGGCAGAGCCAGGTCTTAAGAGACTTCCGGAAGGTCAGGAGTGAGGGGGCCAGCCTCACCTCCGGGGGCAAGATGTTCCATAATGCGGGCGCTATCACAGAGAAGGCACTCCTCCTGGACCCCACTAGATGAAATTCTCTTGTTGAATGGGTCCGAAGCATGCCCTCTCTGCATGAACGGGTGGGGCGGGTCAATGTTATCGGGATGAGACGGTCCCTCAGATACCCTGGCCCCATGTCATGTAGGGCTTTAAAGGTGATCACCAACACCTTGAATTGGACCCGGAAGCAAACTGGTACCCAATGCAGCTCGTGCAGCAGAGGTGTCATATGTGCTGATCTTATAGCACCCATAACTGCCCGCGCTGCTGCATTCTGAACCAGCTGAAGCCTCCGGATACTCTTCAAGGGTAGCCCCATGTAGAGCGCATTACAATAATCTATATGGGAGATGACAAGGGTGTGAGTGACTGTTCGGAGGGCATCCCGATCCGGGAAAGGGCATAGCTGGCACACAACATGAAGCTGTGCAAAGGCCCTCCTGGCCACAACTGCCACCTGCTATTCCAGCAGGAGTCGTGAGTCCAGGAGGACCCCCTGATTCCACACTGGATCTGAGTGGGGTAGTGCTACCCCATCCAGAACCAAAGATGATAACTTCCCGGATACAGGGGGGGCATCAATCCATAGCCACTCCGTCTTACCAGGGTTCAGCTGAAGCCTGTTGTTCCCCATCCAGACTCCCACAGCCTCCAGGCACTGAGATAAGGCATCGACCACATCACTTACTTCACCCGGGATGGAGATATATAACTGAGTATCATCAGCATATTGGTGATACCTCATCCCATGGTGACGGATGATCTCGCCCAGCAGCTTCATGTAGATGTTGAACAGGAGAGGAGAGAGAACCGACCCCTGTGGCACCCCACAAATCAGGGGTCGCGGGTCAGCTCTCTCCTCCCCTATCACCACCGACTGGGAACGGCCCCAGAGGAAGGAGGTGAACCAGCGTAAAACCACGCCGCCCACCCCCAACTCCCTGAGCCGCCCCAAAAGGATACTGTGGTCGATGGTATCAAAAGCCGCTGAGAGATATTCAGAAGAACAAGTAGGAAAACAATTTAATAGAATTGTACAATATATGATCACAGCAGCAAGACTTCTGTATGCACAAAATTGGAAAAACCATATGTTACCAACGATACAAGAATGGATGTTAAAATTGATGGATATGGCAAAGAGTTGACATGTTTATTAAAAGAAAATTCAAATTGTTATTATCTTAAAGAGTGGAAACCATTGATGGACTATTTGCAAAAAGTGGGAGGGGCAAAGCTTATATGGGGTTTTGAAGATTAAAAATATATATAAATAAAATATATTAGACAGGAAATGTTTTTGACTGTTATAAAAAAAAAAGCTAGCATGTAAGATAAAAATTTTATTATTATGACCAGAGATAAATCGGAAGTTATCTAATTTCTATGTCTTTTTTCTCTTTCTTTTCTTTACTTTCCTACACTTTTTTTCTTCTTTCTTTAATTTGTATTTCTATTTCTGTTTCATTTCTGACTTTTAACTATGTATTGTTAAAATCTTAATAAAATTTGGGGGGGGGGGAAAGCCGCTGAGAGATCTAAGAGAGCCAGGATGGACGCACTCCCTCCATCCCGCTCCCGCCAGAGATCATCCATAAGTGCGACCAATGCGGTCTCTGTCCCGTATCCCGGCCTGAAACCTGACTGAAAGGGGTCCAGATAATCCATTTCCTCCAGGATCCTCTGGAGTTGCAACGCCACCACCTTCTCAACCACCTTTCCCAAAAAGGGAAGGTGGGAGACCGGACGAAAATTGCCCAAGATGGTGGGGTCCAGGGATGGTTTCTTGTATTAATCATTGCCTGGACCCAGCCACATGTCACCTCCCTAGCTGACTTAACTAGCCAGGAGGGACACGGATCAAGCTGACATGTGGTGGCATTTACAATTTACAATCCAGAGGATCCTGTCTACTTCATCAGGCCCAACAGGATCAAACCGTTCCCAGATAACAGGGTAAGTACATTCCTCTGGCATCTCCCCAGATCATGTCTCATGCTTAGAGTCCAACTTGGAATGAATCTGAGCGATTTTATCCTGCAGATGCTCAGAAAACTCTTCCGACCGGCCCTGTAAATGGGTCACCGACTCTACCCGACCCAAAAGAGATCTAGTAATCTTAAACAGGGCCGTCGGACGGCATTCTGCAGATGCAATAAGAGTGGAGAAATATTCACGTTTCGCCGCTCTTACCGCCACAAGGTAGGCCTTAACCGCAGCTCTAGATTGTGTTCGGTCAGATTCAGTCTTCGTCTTTCTCCAGCGGCGCTCTAGACGTCTCTTAACCCTCTTCAAAGCCCTCAACTCTTCCGTAAAATATTCTCCTTCAAGCTGAAGTGGAGCTATTAATGAGCACTCTTTGCTGCAATTATTGAGTCAACTGTGAGTCCATTTAAAAGTAGTATCATATTTTACCATTTTATTAAGAAGAATATCACGAGGTTTTTCTGAGATCCAGATACAAAATGTCTATGACATTTCCTTGATTTACAAAGCTAGTAACTCTATTAAAGGAGATAAGATTAGTCTGACATGATTTGTTTCTTACAGACTCTGCTGGCTCTTGTAGCATGCCTATCCAAGCATTCACAAACTGTTTGAGAACCTTGCCCAGTATAGGTGTCAAGCTGACAGGTCTATACTTCCCCATGCTGTCCTCCTTTTTTTGAAGATGGAGATGACATCTGGGAACTTACTGGTCCTTCTGTCTTCTGAGAACTAACTCCCAGGAGTTCTAAAGATTATCAAAATTATTTTATTATCACCTCCATTAGTTCCTTCAATACAGAAACCTTAGCTAATTCATTTAAATTAGGTTTCTCTTAATCACTTATCTATCTGGAATTAAAATCACTCCATGGACATCTCTCAAGTGATACCTTGATGGAATTTCAGCAAAAGCTTCTGCTCCTTGAGGAAGTAACTTTTTCCTACTTCTCAGCTCAGCTATTGCTTCATTAGAAGCAGCTATTGCTTCACTAGAAGCCAGTATCATGACCGGATATACAAGGAAAGACGACTGAACAATAGGAGGAGGAGGAGAGACCTATTTCTTCTGTTCACAAGGCATTTTATCCCCCCAAAATTCCAAAAGACAGTGTAGAATAATTCAATTAGCAACTCACCAGGTTGCAATTCCCATCTTGCCAGAAGTCCATGGTTTCCACCAGATATAACGACACCCACATAGTCCAAAATGTTCTACTTTTTATTTATCTGTCCAGGGGACATTCCTCCCAAATGTTGGAGGGTCATCCAGGAATTTTGCCGGAAACCTAGGCCCCGCCAACATTCTTCTTGGTGAACCCTAGCTTCCACTTTTCTACTTTCCCATGAATCCTATTTTTACCCAGTGCTTTTCTGATGCAGACTTTAACCAAGATGAAAAAGGCAGCAAATACCTTGCTGATTTCATTGATAATTTTATGCTGCACTCTTGGAGCAATTTGATAGGACAGTCTCTCTTGAGAAGATTCACTGTCATAAATGTTCTCCATTTCAAGATAATGTCTCTGATTATGAATTGACAGAACTCCAGAGCTTCAGAAATGATTTTAACTTTTCCAGTCTTATAGGCAAAAATAATTTTTTTACAGAGGTCTTCAGAATTTTTTTTTAAGCAGAGCATGAAGGGCATCTTTCTATGAGGTGAGAACTTCACTGTGATTCAGGGAGACAAATTGTGTGAGATATATGACAGAGATGGCCAAAATAATTCCTCACTGATCAATGAATTACTTACACGACTGGTCCTGGTTATCCTTTTATTGAATTGATTCAACTACAGGAGCAATTACTTTTTCACACTGACACAATGATGCTAGTTAACCTTGTAAAATAAATGAAAGCACCACCACACTGTTATTTATTCACTCAGATCCTTTATATATCAGTAGTGTTTCAATGTCTCTTCTAATAATAATAATAATAAGTCAGAGGTTCATTTATACCGAATGTCTTTATTAGCTAACAACTCACACATCCAGCCTCCTGCTCTAACTACAGTACTTGCTGAATACAGTAAATGAAACTACTTCCCGGGCCAAAGGCCGTAGTTCCCAGCAGGGGGCATGCTTCCCCATTCTCAGTCCTTCCTATGTTACCAACTTTGTCCTCGTGACTCTACCACTTAGTTCCACCTATTGATACAAGTAGGACCCACACAAAACTCTGGTAAACGTTAGTGGTAAATATATGCAAATACTTGGAAAATCTTTTTTTAAAAATTTATATTAGGACCATAATAAATACCTTATAAAAGGCAAACTTTATTTGTCCATCTAGTGAAATAATCTGACTGACAACAGTTCCTTGGGGTCTCAACCAGAAATGTTTCATATTATCTGCTACCTGATTCTTTAAAAATTAGTAATACCAGTAACCAAACTTGGAACTTTCAATATGCAAAGCATGTGCTCAAGCACATCATATGAATGTAAATGTAACAGATGTAATTACTCGGATATAAACAAAAAGGAAATTGAACAACCTCCTTGTTTTTTATTACTGTTACTGCTAGTTTCTACTTGTTCACTTCTCCTCCTACTATATTGCAAAATAATTTTTCAGTTGATTTACCTCTTTCATTCTACCATTCTCAACATATATCTATTTATTTCATCATGTTTAATGTCAGTCCCTAACCTTTTTAACCAAACTGCCATGTTTTACAAATTATGTCAATTGTTTTCTGGACTATAGTAAAAACAAGAGGTATACATTTGACAAATAAGCAATTAGTTACACTAGCAAACATTTACTTTAAAAAATTCTCTTTGATTGGTACTTTAAAAATAGCTAGGTAATACTTGTCTAGTTGACTATAATACCTTCTCAACACTACAGTATTCTGAAATAACAAGGTATAGGTGACTTTAGTAGGCATATAATAATATATAAAGTAAGCATTTAATAATATCTAAATATTTAATAGTTATATATAAATATTTAAGTTTATATATATATATATATATATATATATATATATATATATATATATATTTAATTTAAGTTATATATAAATATTTAATACTTAATGCATGGGCATCATAATGAGGAATGGAACAGATGTTAATACACAGTCATTTTGGAGGAGATTCACTTTGATATGGTAAATGAAGGCAATGGGGGAAGTATAATTATTTGGTGTACATCAGGGGTACCCAACCTTTTTGGCAGCAGGCACCGGTCATGGAAGACAATTTTTCCACGGACCAGGGGGTGGGGTTTGCAGGTGGGAGCCAATTGCGCACACTGGGGGGGGGGGCAGGGTTTGCAGGCGGGAGCCCCGCAGCCGACTTCCTGATAGGTTGGGGACCCCTGGTGTACATGATGCTTGGAAATATGCATTAATCATCTTTCTGTTTTATCAGCTTCACTTTGCGGACTTTTTCAAGCAATGCTTTATTAATTTTGTCCTTTGAGACAAATGTAAGATGAAACAAAACCTGTTCACCAGATCCAAAGTTGAAATGGTGAAGACGGAAATCTTCCATTCTTATGTACTGTTACATATAGTGCAGTAAGAAAATAGACCAAAAGATATCCTATGCTATGCTACAGCAAATGATATAATTGATATTTAGCAATACCCACCGCAAGAGAAATTATTATAGTATTGTTCATTGTGATCAATAAAGTTAAATAGTATCATGGTCCACAAATATAAAAATATTTATAAATATAATATTTATATAAAAATATAAAAAAAACTCAGATCATGGCATCTGGTCCCATCACTTCCTGGCAAATAGAAGGGGAAGAAATGGAAGCAGTGACAGATTTTATTTTCTTGGGCTCCAAGATCACCGCAGACGGTGACTGCAGCCATGAAATTAAAAGACGCTTGCTCCTTGGGAGGAAAGCTATGGCAAACCTAGACAGCATATTAAAAAGCAGAGACATCACCTTGCCGACAAAGGTCCGTATAGTTAAAGCTATGGTTTTCCCAGTAGTAATGTATGGCTGTGAGAGTTGGACCATAAGGAAGGCTGAGCGCCGAAGAATTGATGCTTTCGAACTGTGGTGCTGGAGAAGACTCTTAAGAGTCCCTTGGACTGCAAGGAGGTCAAATCAGTCAATCCTAAAGGAAATCAACCCTGACTGCTCATTGGAAGGACAGATGCTGAAGCTGAAGCTCAAATACTTTGGCCACCTAATGCGAAGAGAGGACTCACTGGAAAAGACCCTGATGCTGGGAAAGGCTGAAGGCAAAAGGAGAAGGGGACGGCAGAGGATGAGATGGTTAGATAGCATCACCGATGTAATGAACATGAATTTGAGTAAACTCTGGGAGACAGTGGAGGACAGGAAGGCCTGGCGTGCTATGGTCCATGAGGTCACGAAGAGTCGGACACGACTAAACGACTGAACAACAACAACCACAAATATATAAGCTCAATAAATAATCAACCAATGTAAGTATATATGAACCATGTATTTTGCAATGAACGTTCAATAATTTTAAGGAGTACAGTATATAAGGACTTTTTTACTGGTTGCTAACTATAGCAATAGAAATATGCAAAGTAAATAAATACTTTAATTCAGAGTTGCGGGCATTTATGGCCATTAGGAAGAAACCTTTCTCAAGATTATTCAGGTACTCCTCGCTTAACCACCACAATTGGGACCAGCAACTCCATTACTAAGCGAAGCAAAACATCACATCCGGACCGGACATACATCATCACTTTAAGCAAATCTGCAGTTTAACATACTTGCTACAACTCCACACCCTGTTCACTTTTAATTGAGGAGATTCTATGTCTCACATTAGAATTTATAACAACCCACTTTTTCCCATACTTCCACCCAAAACTCTGCTCCTGCTGAAGTTTAATCCAGTATCCTTTGAATTCCTGAGGATTAAAACAACAACAACAAAGGAATAGTGCTTGTTTGAGTTCTACAGAGCAAAGTAAATCGATTTAACAACAAAACCTGTTTTTCATGTTAGACCAAAGTTTGAAAACCTGAAGTCCCAGTGCCTAAGCAATAGGACTGTGCAGCACTTCACATTCAGCCTCCCAGTGGTGTTTTGGAGCATGCAGACGCATGACCACAGAATCAATGTGCAACACTTTAAAGCAGGGCTTTCCAAAGTTTTCCCGCAGCGACACACCAACGGTGGCATGCGAGAAAACCCGGAAGCGCCGCCTCAGCGGCAACGCATAAAAACCTGGAAGCACTGCTGCAGTGGCGGCGCGCAAAAACCCGGAAGCGCCACCGCTTTCAGTTTTTGCACGCCGCCGCCACTGTGGCGCTTTCGGATTTTCGCTCACTGCAGCGGTGGCAGTGTCCTTGTGTGCCGTGCGAAAACCTGGAAGCGCTGATGGCCCGCCGCCGCCATCAGCGCTTCCGGGTTTTAATGTGCCACCCCCCCGCGCCGCTGCACGCCCCCCCGCGCCGCCGCCGCACACTCTGCTGTGTTGCTGCCGCGTGCGCGCGCCGCCACACGCTGTCTTGTGTCGCCGCCGCACGCGCCCCCGTGCCGCCACCAGCGGCGGCACTTTGGAAAGCCCTGGTATAGTGGCTAGTATTTTGTGTTGTGTATAGGTACTTTACTAACTGTCAAATATGTTTTCTGCTAGCAAACAACAATTAAGAAAACTGATTTTAGAATGCAGTCACACTGTATAGTTAGTATGGTGGCAAAAAGTTTCAAGAAAGAACATTATTCAGCATTAGTTTGGGTGGTCCATGAAAATACTAATAATAGTAATAATTAATAATACCTTCTGTGAAGACTAATATGATTTGGCTTTTAGTCCTGAACTTGTAATTAAGTAAGCCTACATTAAAATCAAGACATATAACAAATGTGGTATAATACAAATATTAGAAAATAACATTTGAAAAAGCTGTGATGTCAAACTGATGATGTCTAATGAAATCATTTCAAATAAATATATTTCACTTCCAACACAAAGTATTTAAACAACAACAACATTGTACTACATTAATTTATTCAGAGAAGAAAAATCATTGTCCATTAAGCCTAGTAATAAAGTAGCAATCTCCATCTGCTTTCCTCTGAAATCCAGAATTTGTGGAGGAGGTTTAGATTACTAAACAGATGATGAGAGACTGGAACAATCAGTTAGATGAAAGCTTTAAAGTTTTTGCAATTATTTCTCAAAGGTCTGGATCTATTTCAAACTGGTTTCTGGTCAGATTTTCTGTTATAAATGATCTTAGTCATCCAAATCAATGACTTGAATAGCAATAGCAGGAATATGACCATAATTCTCCTGGATACAACTTAAAAAATCACTAACATAAGATTGTCTTAATGCTTCCTGATGGCTTCCTGTCACTTAGTCCTGTCTAAATTTTCACATTTACTGGCGAGTCCCATTTTATCTCACAATAAAGTGACTTCCATGATAATAAAAATTTATACATATTGAAAAAGGTGGACAGTGGTATCTAAGATCTAACTTTGGGGAAGGAGAAAGGGAAAGAATTAGACTTCCTGAAATTACTTGAATTTATATAAAGTAGCATGGGGGAAAACAAGAGAAGGGCCAGTTCTATACAAAAATGTCTCAAACACTAGTGTCAACAGTCATCCCTTTCTGTTCCTGATTTTTCTGTTACCCTGAAATCTCTGTGCCTGTCCTCTATTTATGAACCTGATTTATTTATTTATTTTATTAAATTTATATTACTGCCCATCTCCCCCAGCGGGGACCCTGGGCGGTGCACAATAAAATAGAATTAAAAGAAATATAAAATTACAACAGTACATAATATGAGTTCCAAGGGTAAAATGTTAAAAATAGGATACTGGGAGGCTTTAAGGGACCAGCCATCCCCAAGAGGAACTGTTGGCGTTTCCCTCCCAGGCAAGACAGCAAAACCAGGTCTTTAAGTCTATGAAGGTTCTCAGTCATCCATGGAATTGTCTGTAGCTTGAATCATGTCAACTGGATTTCTATTTTCTCAGTGGAAACGTTTCGCTCCTTATCCAAGGAGCTTCTTCAGTCTGAGCAAAGTTGGTAAGGGAATCCTAAATATGTTTCTAGGTAGCTGTGTGACCTTACACCTGGGGCTAGGTCATGGTTATATTGAGATGTTATTTTAAGTCCTTTTATCATCTAAAGGAGGATCGTTAAGATCACCATGCTGCTGTTGAGCTTGTGAAATGGTCTTAATCTTCCTAGGCACAGAAGACAAAGCAGGGAGGAAGATGGGGGAAAGATTGTGCCTGAGGCCCCCACCTCTATTCAAGGAAGGATTTTCCAAGTTGGCATAAATGGATTCCTTGATCCCTCTCTCAAACCACCTATCTTCTCTGTCTAAAATGTGAACATTAATGTCCTCAAATGAGTGTCCTTTTTCCTTTAGATGAAGATAAACTGCTGACTCTGGTCCTGTGGTGTTACTTCTCCTGTGTTGGGCCATCCTCCTGTACAAAAGTTGTTTGGTTTCTCCAATGTAGAGTTCAGAGCACTCCTCACTGCACTGGATTGCATAAACTACATTGCTTTTCTTGTGTTTTGGAGTTTGATCTTTGGGGTGTACAAGCCTCTGTCTCAGTGTGTTAGTGGGTTTGAAATATACAGGTATGTGGTGTTTGCCAAATATCCGTTTTATCTTTTCAGACACGCCAGCCATGTAGGGAATGACCAGGTTCTTTCGTTTACTCTGAGTCTCAGCCCTATCTGTTGCTGCTTTAGGTCTGGTAGATTTGGTGAAGGCCCAATTTGGATATCCACAGGCCTTCAGGGCTGTTCTCAGGTGCTGATTTTCATTCTTTTTGGAATCCATGGAGGTGGGGATGGTTTCTGCTCTGTGTGACAATGTCCTGATGACTCCTAGTTTGTGCTGCAGTGGATGGTGGGAGTCAAACATCAGATATTGATCTGTGTGTGTGGGTTTCCTGTAGATCCCTATTTCTAGCTTGCCACCGGTCCCAATGAGGACTTCACAGTCTAGGAATGCCAGTCTGTTGTCCTTGGTGTCTTCACCAGAGATGTGGATGGCCCAACACAGGAGAAGTAACACCACAGGACCAGAGTCAGCAGTTTATCTTCATCTAAAGGAAAAAGGACACTCATTTGAGGACATTAATGTTCACATTTTAGACAGAGAAGATAGGTGGTTTGAGAGAGGGGTCAAGGAATCCATTTATGCCAACTTGGAAAATCCTTCCTTGAATAGAGGTGGGGGCCTCAGGCACAATCTTTCCCCCATCTTCCTCCCTGCTTTGTCTTCTGTGCCTAGGAAGATTAAGACCATTTCACAAGCTCAACAGCAGCATGGTAATCTTAACGATCCTCCTTTAGATGATAAAAGGACTTAAAATAACATCTCAATATAACCATGACCTAGCCCCAGGTGTAAGGTCACACAGCTACCTAGAAACATATTTAGGATTCCCTTACCAACTTTGCTCAGACTGAAGAAGCTCCTTGGATAAGGAGCGAAACGTTTCCACTGAGAAAATAGAAATCCAGTTGACATGATTCAAGCTACAGACACGTCTTTAAGCCTTTCCGGAAGGCTGGGAGCGAGGAAATCAGCCTCAGCTCCGGGGGTAAGATATTCCAAAGGGCGGGCACAACTGCAGAGAAGGCCCGCTTCCTGGACCCCGCTAGGTGGAACTCTTTAATTGATGGGGTCCGCAGCAAGCCCTCTCTCGCTGAATGGGTGGGACGGGTCGATGTTCTGGGGATGAGACGGTTTGTCAGGTAACCTGGTCCTATGCCATGTAGGGCTTTAAAGGTGATAACCAACACCTTGAATTGTACCCGGAAGCAAACCGGTACCCAATGCAGCTCGCGTAACAACGGTGTCACATGGGCCGATCTTCTGGCCCCAGTAATTGTCCGCGCAGCTGCATTCTGGACCAGTTGAAGCTTCCGGATACTCCTCAAGGGTAGCCCCATGTAGAGCGCATTACAATAGTCTATGTGGGAGATGACAAGGGCATGAGTGACTGTTCGGAGGGCATCTCGGTCCAGGAAAGGGCGTAACTGGTGCACAATCCGAAGTTGTGCAAAGGCCCTCCTGGCCACAACTGCCACCTGCTCTTCCAGTCGTGAGTCCAGGAGAACCCCCAGATTCCGCACTGGCTCCGAATGGGGTAGTGCAACCCCCTCTAGAGCCAAAGATGACAGCTTCCTAGAACCCGAGCGGCCATCAATCCACAGCCACTCTGTCTTACTAGGGTTCAGTCGAAGCCTGTTGTTCCCCATCCAGGCCCCCACAGCCTCCAGACACTGAGATAGGGTGGCAACTGCATCACTTACTTCACCCGGGATGGAAATATACAGCTGTGTATCATCAGCATCTAGATGGTATTTCATCCCGTGGTGATGGATGATCTCACCCAGCGGCTTCATATAGATGTTAAACAGGAGAGGGGAGAGCACCGAACCCTGTGGCACCCCACACAGGAGGGGCCGTGGATCAGATCTCTCCTCCCCTATCATCACTGATTGGGAACGGCCCTGGAGGAAGGAGGCAAGCCACTGCAGAACCACACCGCCCACCCCCAACTCCCTGAGCTGTCCCAAAAGGATACCATGGTCGATGGTATCAAAAGCCGCTGAGAGATCTAAAAGGATAAGGATGGATGCACTACCTCCATCCCGTCCTTGCCAGAGATCATCCATAAGCGCGACCAATGCAGTCTCCGTCCCATATCCTGGCCTGAAACATGACTGAAAGGGGTCTAGATAATCCGTTTCATCCAGAATCCTCTGGAGTTGTGACGCCACCACTTTCTCCACCACCTTCCCTAAAAAGGGGAGGTGGGAGACTGGACGAAAATTGTCCAGAACAGTAGGGTCCAGGGACGACTTCTTGAGGAGGGGGTGCACCAGGGCCTCCTTAAAGGCCGCTGGAAACACTCCCTCCCCCAAAGATGCATTAATCATCGCCTGGACCCAACCATAAGTCACCTCCCAGGCCTATTTTACTAGCCAGGAGGGACATGGATCTAAATAACAAGTGGTGGCCTTCACAATCTGGAGGACTCTGTCCACTTCCTCATGTCCAACAGGATCGAACTGTTCCCAGATAACAGAGTATGTGCCTCCGTCATCTCCCCAGACCGTGTATCACACGTAGAGTCCAACTTACAATGGATCTGAGTGATTTTCTCCTGCAGATGCTAGGAAAACTCCGATCGACCCTGTAAATAGGTCATTGGTTTTGATTGACCTAACAGAGATCTCGTAATCTTAAACAGGGTCGTCGGTTGGCATTCTGCGGAGGCAATAAGAGCAGAGAAGTATTCACGTTTCGCCGCTCTTACTGCCACAAGGTAGGCCTTAACAGCGGCTCTAGCTTGTGTCCGATCAGGTTCAGTCTTTGTCTTCCTCCAGCGGCACTCCAGACGTCTCTTAACCCTCTTCAAAACCCTCAACTCCTCCGTAAACCACGGGGAGTGACGGGCCGAATGAGGGAGGTTTCTCATGATTTCTATCTTGTATTGTCGAAGGCTTTCACGGCCGGAGTTCAATGGCTGTTGTGGGTCTTCCGGGCTGTGTGGCCGTGTACACGGCCACACAGCCCGGAAGACCCACAACAGCCATTTCTATCTTGGCTTCTGTTTTCCTCCAGTTCACATTTATGATGTGCTGGTTTTTTATCTCTGGCTGTATCTGCTTCTTTTCTGGCCATAAATCTCTGGAAAAAATTATCATAGATATTGTGATGTCCTCGATCCGTTGACTATTAAATCAGGGTTCCTGACACAAGCCCCTCAGGGATATGAATGAATCTTTATTAAAGCCAGTGATCCATTGCATATTAAATACTCGAGTGAATAAAGCTCCTGCAACCAACAGTTTAAGACTCTCCAAGCCCCCCCGCCCCCCAATCGGGATTCGCGGCTCGGTCGCCCTTCCTTTCGTCTCAGTTTTCAGGTCTTTCTGGGTCCAAATCAACTAACGTGGCGATATTGCCCTTTGATCTATCCTGAGTGCTGAATTGCTCAGCATGATACTTTGATTAACATGTTTGCAGTTCTGTGAATACATCAAAATCCCACTGCCAGCATTCTCCCCTACTTTACACAACTCTGTGAGTTTAACAGACTGGCGGGGTGTTCCTTCCTGGTGCCATGGCAGGATGGCATGGATGACATCCTGACATATAGACAAGCAGTTGCTGGTGACTGAAGAATCACCCAAAAAAGCATTCATGAGTATGCATTAAACTTGGATTATTTAGAGGGCCTTTATCATGTTTACCTTTAAGTCATGTAGCAACTTCTCTCATTTTGCAATGCTAATTTCAGAAAAGTTCATGTTATGGATTCTCTCCACATCACCGAAGCAATGCTACCATATGGTTTCATGGTGCAGAAATGGTGAAACTGCAGCAATTCCCATGGCAAAAAAAGAACTTTATATCCATTCTGTGGATTCAGATGAATGGAACAGACACTAGCATCTAGCAGTTAGCCAACCACTTTTCAGACTGAATAGGACTGGAGGAGCCAAATAGAGCTATTGTTACATGAGGACAAACAAGTTTATAAAGTACATACAAATAATAATTTCTAAAAAGAGAGGGAAAGAAATATCTTTATCTTTTAATTCAATCATCACTTATCAGTATCTTTTAATGTGCACAAGCTTTAAATATGCTTACCCAAAATAAGTACCTAGATTTTTTGAATGTGTTTGTCGTGGCGAAGGGGCTTGCGTAACTCAATGAAGTCAGGTCAAGAAGAACAGGTCATGATGGAGAGTTCTGACAAAACGTGGTCCAAAACTGGAGGAGGAAATGGCAAACCACTCCAGTATCCTTGCCAAGAAAACCCATGGACAGTATCAAAAGGCTAAAAGATATGACGCCGGAAGATGAGCCCCTCAGGTCGGAAGGTGTCCAAAATGCTACTGGGGAAGAGCGGAGGGCAATTCCGAGTAGCTCCAGAAAGTGTGAAATGGCTGGGCCAAAGCCGAAAGGACGCTCAGTTGTGGATGTGTCTGGAAGTGGAAGGAAAGTCCGATGCTGTAAAGAACAATATTGCATAGGAACCTGGAATGTAAGAACTATGAATCAAGGTAAGCTGGATGTGGTCAAACATGAGATGACAAGTTTGAACATCGACATATTGGGAATCAGCGAACTAAAATGGACAGGAATGGGCGAATTTAATTCAGGAGACCATTATATATACTACTGTGGGCAAGAATCCCTTAGAAGAAATGGAGTAGCTCTCATAGTCAATAAAAGAGTGGGAAAGGCAGTACTGGGGTACAACCTCAAAAACGACAGAATGCTTTCAGTTCGAATCCAAGGCAAACCATTCAACATCACAGTGATCCAAGTCTATGCCCCAACCACTGATGCCAAAGAAGCTGAAGTTGACCGGTTCTATGAAGACCTACAACACCTTCTAGAACTAACACCAAAAAAAGATGTCCTTTTCATCATAGGGGACTGGAATGCTAAGGTAGGAAGTCAAAAAATAACCGGAATAACAGGCAAGTTCGGCCTCGGAGTACAAAATGAAGCAGGGCAAAGGCTAATAGAGTTTTGTCAAGAGAACACGCTGGTCATAGCAAACACTCTTTTCCAACAACACAAGAGACGACTCTACACATGGACATCACCAGATGGTCAATACCGAAATCAGATTGATTATATACTTTGCAGCCAAAGATGGAGAAGCTCTATACAATCAGCAAAAACAAGACCTGGAGCTGACTGTAGCTCAGATCATGAGCTTCTTATTGCAAAATTTAGGCTTAAATTGAAGAATGTAGAGAAAACCACTAGACCAATCAGGTATGACCTAAATCATATCCCTTATGAATATACAGTGGAAGTGAGGAATAGATTTAAAGGATTAGATCTGGTAGACAGAGTGCCTGAAGAACTATGGATGGAGGTTCGTAACATTGTACAGGAGGCAGCAACTAAAACCATCCCAAAGAAAAAGAAATGCAAGAAAGCAAAGTGGTTGACTGATGAGGCTTTACAAATAGCTGAGGAAAGAAGAGAAGCAAAAGGCAAGGGAGAAAGGGAAAGATATAAACAACTGAATGCAGAATTCCAGAGAATAGCAAGGAGAGATAAGAAGGCCTTCTTAAATGAACAATGCAAAGAAATCGAGGAAAACAATAGAATGGGGAAGACTAGAGATCTCTTCAAGAAAATCGGAGATATCAAGGGAACGTTTTGTGCAAAGATGGGCATGATAAAGGACAAAAAAGGCAGGGACCTAACAGAAGCAGAAGAGATTAAGAAGAGGTGGCAAGAATACACAGAAGAACTATACAAGAAAGATCTTAATATCCCTGATAAATACGATGGTGTGGTCACTGACCTTCAGCCGGACATCCTAGAGAGTGAAGTCAAGTGGGCCTTAGGAAGCATTACTAACAACAAAGCTAGCGGAGAAGACAGTATTCCAGCTGAGCTATTTAAAATCCTAAAAGATGATGCTGTTAAAGTGCTGCACTCAATATGCCAACAAATTTGGAAAACTCAACAGTGGCCACAGGATTGGAAAAGGTCAGTTTACGTTCCAATTCCAAAGAAAGGCAATGCCAAAGAATGTTCAAACTACCGTACAATTGCACTCATTTCACATGCCAGCAAGGTTATGCTCAAAATCCTACAAGCTAGGCTTCAGCAGCATGTGAACCGAGAACTACCAGAAGTGCAAGCTGGGTTTCGAAGAGGCAGAGGAACTAGAGATCAGATTGCCAACATTCGCTGGATCATGGAAAAAGCAAGAGAGTTCCAGAAAAACATCTACTTCTGCTTCATTGACTACGCTAAAGCCTTTGATTGTGTGGATCACAACAAACTGTGGCAAATTCTTAAAGAGATGGGAGTACCAGACCACCTTACCTGTCTCCTGAGAAACCTGTATGCGGGTCAAGAAGCAACAGTTAGAACCGGACATGGAACAACCGACTGGTTCAAAATTGGGAAAGGAGTACGACAAGGCTGTATATTATCACCCTGCTTATTTAACTTATATGCAGAGTACATCATGAGAAATGCCGGGCTGGATGAATCACAAGCCGGAGTTAAGATTGCCGGGAAAAATATCAACAACCTCAGATATGCAGACGATACCACCCTAATGGCAGAAAGTGAAGAGGAACTAAAGAGCCTCTTGATGAGGGTGAAAGAGGAGAGTGCAAAAGCTGGCTTGAAACTCAACATTAAAAAAACCCAGATCATGGCATCTGGTCCCATCACTTCCTGGCAAATAGAAGGGGAAGAAATGGAAGCAGTGACAGATTTTATTTTCTTGGGCTCCAAGATCACCGCAGACGGTGACTGCAGCCATGAAATTAAAAGACGCTTGCTCCTTGGAAGGAAAGCTATGGCAAACCTAGACAGCATATTAAAAAGCAGAGACATCACCTTGCCGACAAAGGTCCGTATAGTTAAAGCTATGGTTTTTCCAGTAGCAATGTATGGCTGTGAGAGTTGGACCATAAGGAAGGCTGAGCGCCGAAGAATTGATGCTTTCGAGCTGTGGTGCTGGAGAAGACTCTTGAGAGTCCCTTGGACTGCAAGGAGGTCAAACCAGTCAATCCTAAAGGAAATCAACCCTGACTGCTCATTGGAAGGACAGATGCTGAAGCTGAAGCTCAAATACTTTGGCCACCTAATGAGAAGAGAGGACTCACTGGAAAAGACCCTGATGCTGGGAAAGACTGAGGGCAAAAGGAGAAGGGGACGGCAGAGGATGAGATGGTTAGATAGCATCACCGATGTAATGAACATGAATTTGAGTAAACTCCGAGAGACAGTGGAGGACAGGAAGGCCTGGCGTGCTATGGTCCATGAGGTCACGAAGAGTCGGACACGACTGAACGACTGAACAACAACAACAAATATTTGTTCAACACAGTAAATTATCTGTTTTACTGCCTAAGAAATATGTTTGGCATAAAATAATCAAACATACAGTACATCTATACTTTAAAAGTAGAATTTTACACTATTCTAACAAAATAAAAAGCTAGCACTTATAAAATATTAAATAAATGACATTAAATAATGCTTATGGTTCTTTTCAGCCATGAGATTAATTGCTGTAAATCATCTGCATTCCAATGAAATATCACAAGACATACAAAGAATATGAGAACCATTTGATAGCTGACACCCATATTTTTCTTAAATATCTTATACATTAAAAGTATTTACAAAGCTTTCCTGCAGTTTCAAAGCAAGATGATCATGTCCTAGTATTTATTTTAATACAGATATTGAAAATATAGTACAATTCTGAGTTTTATATTTATATCCCAGAATATTTCACTTGCAAATTATTAAACATTGCTAAATATTCAATACTTTCCAAAGTAATCTGCTAACTCCATGCTTAGCCATGAAAATTACATCATTCCAAAATTATACAATTTCAAAGTATTTGATTTGATTTAGACATGCAAACTTTTAGAGATATCAGCCAATGAAATGAAAAAAAAACAGAAATTTAATTAACAAAACCACAATTAATGGAAACTTAGCTCATGCTGTACAAACACACACACACACACACACACAATTTATCTTTTCATTTCTGCTATGCAGTCCTTGTGCCTATTTTTTTCTTGGTGAGCTTTACCTTTTAGATTCTTTTGATAGTCGATTTGGCTGTATATAAATCTTATGTCCTTGATAATACCAAGCATATTAGTATTAGCTTCCTTTTGTTGGTCTTTTTAATCGATTTCCTTTCCACCACAGATTTTTTTCAGCCCTAATGCATACTGATTCCGTCCCAAAATTTAGCATCACATGTGGTATTTGTGCACAAAAATTCTCCTAGCAACTCTGGTTTAGTACCTAACATTTTCTTTATTCAAGCTATGATTCATGGTACCATCTGTAGTTGGATATTGACAGGCAGTAGTCTCAGAATAGCTATTATATATTTGTTCAACAACTAGTTTTAGCATTTGCAAATTTAAATCATGGGAAAAATCCAACATTTATTTATCAGGCTACATTTGCTAAAACATTGCAACATTGCTTTTTTAAAGGGATGCCTTTCTATTGTACGATTTCATAAAGATAAATATGAAGCTTATTTTAGGAGTGAACAAGAAACTTAAGAAACTTAAGAAATACATTGCCAAGATATGATCACATTCATGTTCCATTCAACTGTAAGCTACCTTTTATTAGAACAACCATTTTGGGCTGCTTTAGAAAAGGAATTTTCAAAGTTAGGTTCAGCTATGATGTGGGGAAAAGAGACCAGCTTGTCTATCTATTATTTTAAAAAAACGTTTCTCCAGCAGACAAGTCTGTACATTTATTTATTTATTTATTTATTTATTATTTCAATTTATTCCCTGCCCATCTCCCCTGCAAGGGACTCTGGGCGGGTGCAAGGGTGTACATGTAAGTACAGATAAAATAAACCCTAAAAAACCCCAAAACCACCTTTCAAATTACAAATGAACAAAGCATAATTACATTTAACATATATTTTCAGCTATTGCTAATTAGCAGTCAAGTGGAGGGTAGGAACAGGATTGTAGACCATGAAAGATAAAAGTAAATCATTTCCTCCCATCCTGTAGTCTTCACAAGACCTTCCCAAAACTAGTTCTATTCTAACTAGTTCTATTCTAGACTATTCACACAGTCCTAAACTCATCTTTCCCTCCATGACCACTACTAAAGAGGAAACAAAAACATACACACTGTTTGTTGTTCATTCATTCAGTCGCTTCCGACTCTTCGTGACTTCATTGACCAGCCCACGGCAGAGCTTCCTGTCGGCCGTCATCACCCCCAGCTCCCCCATAGTTGAGTCTGTCACCTCCAGAATATCATCCATCCATCTTGCCCTTGGTCGGCCCCTCTTCCTTTTGCCTTCCACTTTCCCTAGCATCAGCATCTTCTCCAGGGTATCCTGTCTTCTCATTATGTGGCCAAAGTACTTCAGTTTTGCCTTTAATATCATTCTCTCAAGTGAGCAGTCTGGCTTTATTTCCTGGAGTATGGACTGGTTTGATCTTCTTGCAGTCCAAGGCACTCTCAGAATTTTCCTCCAACACCACAGTTCAGAAGCATCTATCTTCCTTCGCTCAGCTTTCCTTATGCCCCAGCTCTCGCAGCAATAGGTTACTACGGGGAATACCATTGCTTAAACTATGCGGACCTTTGTTGTCAGTGTGATGTCTCTGCTCTTAACTATTTTATCGAGATTTGTCATTGCTCTCCTCCCAAGAGGTAGACGTCTTCTGATTTCCTGGCTGCAGTCAGCGTCTGCAGTAATCTTTGCGCCTAGAAATACAAAGTCTGTCACTGCCTCCACTTTTTCTCCCTCTATTTGCCAGTCATCAATCAAGCTGGTTGCCATAATCTTGGTTTTTTTTAGGTTTAACTGCAACCCAGCTTTTGCACTTTCTTCTTTCACCTTCGTCATAAGGCTCCTCAACTCCTCCTCGCTTTCAGCCATCAAAGTGGTATCATCTGCATATCTGAGATTGTTAATGTTTCTTCCAGCGATTTTAACTCTAGCCTTTGATTCCTCAAGCCCAGCACGTCGCATGATGTGTTCTGCGTACAGGTTGAATAGGTAGGGTGAGAGTATACAGCCCTGCCGTACTCCTTTCCCAATCTTAAACCAGTCCGTTGTTCCGTGCTCTGTTCTTACCGTTGCTACTTGGTCGTTATACAGATTCCTCAGGAGGCAGACAAGATGACTTGGTATCCCCATACCACCAAGAACTTGCCACAATTTGTTATGATCCACACAGTCAAAGGCTTTAGAATAGTCAATAAAACAAAAATAGATGTTTTTCTGAAACTCCCTGGCTTTCTCCATTATCCAGCGGATATTGGCAATTTGGTCTCTAGTTCCTCTGCCTTTTCTAAACCCAGCTTGTACATCTGGCAATTCTCGCTCCATGAATTCCTGGAGTCTACCTTGCAAGATCTTGAGCATTACCTTACTGGCATGTGAAATAAGTGCCACTGTTCGATAGTTTGAACATTCTTTAGTGCTTCCCTTTTTTGGTATGGGGATATAAGTTGATTTTTTCCAATCTGATGGCCATTCTTGTGTGTTCCAAATTTGCTGGCATATGGCATGCATCACCTTGACAGCATCATCTTGCAAGATTTTAAAAAGTTCAGCTGGGATACCGTTGTCTCCTGCTGCCTTGTTATTAGCAATGCTTAAGGCCCATTCAACCTCACTCTTCAGGATGTCTGGCTCTAACTCACTGACCACACCGTCAAAGCTATCTCCAATATTATTATCCTTCCTATACAGATCTTCCGTATATTCTTGCCACCTTTTCTTGATCTCTTCTGCTTCTGTTAGGTCCTTACCATCTTTGTTTTTGATCATACCCATTTTTGCCTGGAATTTACCTACAATGTTTCTAATTTTCTGGAAGAGGTCTCTTGTCCTTCCTATTCTATTGTCTTCTTCCACTTCCGTGCATTGCTTGTTTAAAAATAATTCCTTATCTCTTCTGGCTAACCTCTGGAATTTTGCATTTAATTGGGCATATCTCCCCCTATCACTGTTGCCTTTTGCTTTCCTTCTTTCTTGGGCTACTTCCAGTGTCTCAGCAGACAGCCATCTTGCCTTCTTGGTTTTCTTTTTCTTTGGGACGTTTTTTGTTGCCGCCTCCTGAACAATGTTGCGAACTTCTGTCCATAGTTCTTCCGGGACCCTATCTACTAAATCTAGTCCCTTAAATCTATTCTTCACCTCCACTGCATATTCCTTAGGAATATTAGTGAGCTCATATCTAACTGATCTGTGGGTCTTCCCTATTCTCTTTAGTCTGATTCTAAATTTTGCAATAAGAAGTTCATGATCTGAACTACAGTCAGCTCCAGGTCTTGCTTTTACCGACTGTATAGATGTCCGCCACCTTTGGCTGCAAAGGATGTAGTCAATCTGATTTCGGTGTCGACCATCTGGTGAAGTCCATGTATAAAGTCATCTTTTAGGTTGTTGGAAGAGAGTGTTTGTTATGCACAGTGAGTTGACTTGGCAAAATTCTATCAGCCTACGTCCTGCTTCATTTTGTTCTCCCAGACCATGCTTGCCTGTAATTCCAGGTGGCGTTTGACTACCCACCTTAGCATTCCAGTCTCCTGTAATGAAAATAACATCTCTTTTTGATGTATTATCCAGTAGGTGCTGCAGATCCTCATAGAACTGATCTACTTCTGCTTCTTCCGCATCTGTGGTTGGGGCGTATATTTGGATCACTGTGATGTTAAATGGCTTACTCTGAATTCGAATTGAGATCATTCTATCGTTTTTTGGATTGTATCCAAGCACTGCTTTAGCCACTTTATTATTAATTATGAAGGCTACTCCATTTCTTCTGTGGTCCTCTTGTCCACAGTAGTAGATCTGGTGGTCATCTGATGTGAAGTGGCCCATTCCAGTCCATTTCAGTTCACTGACACCTAAAATGTCTATATTTAATCTTGACATCTCATCTAAGAAAAAATAGGTAATATTTATACATTGATTTTCCATGTTGTTTTGTTTCATAGCAGTTAGAAGATATAACAGGCTCTTGTCATAGAGAGCTTTCAGCCACACTTATCTGGTGAGCCTTATAAAGGTAAAGGTTCCCCCCGCACATTTGTGCAGTCATGTCCAACTCTAGGGGCCGGTGCTCATCTCCGTTTGTTAGCCGAAGAGCCAGCGTTGTCCAAAGACGCTTCCATGGTCATGTGGCCGCATGACGCGCGCGGAACGCTGTGAGCCTTATACTCCCATATTAATCCTAAATTATAGGTTGTGAGACTAGCCAGAAATACCTATCACAATCTACTTAATGAATACCGGGGGCCATTTTCAAACAGGTCTGTAATTTCTACCCAGCATTACTTTGCAATCATATGCTTTATGTGAGACTGTACCAATTTGTTCTAACAAGCGTAGGCACAATTATTATATCAATGCTACAATATCAGCATTGGCTTCCCCATATCTTTGGAGTATAATACAAGTTGCTAGTTTTCATTCATAATATTCTATGTATCACAGAAAATGTATGGCTTGTTTTTAATGATTAGGATGTGAAATAATGAGTAAATACTGTAATGTGTACAGTATGTACAGTATTTAGAATGACATGTATTTTCACTGAGAAATCAAATTCAAACAAAAAGAACTATCAAGGCTAGATAATACAACTGAGAAATAATTTTAAAGCAGTGTTAGTTGAACAAAATTGTGCCTGGTTATAATTAAAGATAATAATGTATTTTGATATATTCTTATCAAAGATATAATTCTACTTTAACTATATGTCTTTTTTTCTGTTCTGTGAAATTTATCTTAAGGTAGAAAACCAAAAAATTCCATTTTTCGGCTTAGTTCAGAAGAAAATATATGCATTATAAAATCAAGCTTCTTTTAAATTCCTTTTCATTGCAGGCATAATTAGACCAATTCATACAGTGGAACAGATAAAGCAGATGTATAAACTGAATGGATGTGGTATGATCTGATCATCTGGGAAATAGCTTTTGCTTAGAAATCGAACATTACATGGCTATGCACATGTCAATCACCAATCAGTTCCAATCTATCCACATACTTCGATGATGATTATGATGATGATCCATCAAGTTGTTATCGACTCTTAGCGACCACTGAGAAAATTTTCTCCATGATGACCTGTCCCTAACCTGGTCTTTCAAGTCTTCCAACAGTGCACCCATCACCATTATAACTGAGTCCATCCACCTTGTTGCTGGTCGTTCTCTTCTCTTTCCTTCCACCTTTCCCAGAATTAGAACCTTCTCCAGAGAGCTTGGTCTTCGCATAATGTGTCTGAAGTAGGGTAATTTGAGTCTGGTCATTTCGGTCTTGAGTGAGAACTCTGGGTTGATTTCTTTGATGATCCATTTGTTTATTTTCTTGGCTGTCCACGGTATTCTCAGGAATCTTCTCTAACACCAAATTTCAAAAGCAACAATAATTCTGCTTCTTCAAACTTTCGCTTCCATAGTGTGTCACAGGGAATACCATGGCTTGCGTGATTTTGATCTTTGTGAGTATAGAGACATTACGGCATTTGAATATCTTTTCCAAGGCCTTTATGGCTGCTCTACCAAGTCTGCTAGTCTGTGGCATATTTCTTAACTGCTGGTTCCTTTACTATTGATGGTTGATCCTAAAAGGCAGAAGCTATCCACCACTTTGATATCTTCACTGTCAGTTCTAAGGCTGGTTGTCATTAGTTTGGTCTTCTTTATATTTAATTTTAGTCCCATTTTTTCATACTCAAGAAACATTGAAAATATTTGATCCCTCAGCCTCAAACATTCAGAGCCTGGTGCCTGACAATTTTAATACCCCATCAAATCAAAATCAATAATACCTCTTTCTTCATATGTTAAGCAATATGAGGAGGAAATTCCATACCATGCCTGCACAGGCTCTTCTATACTTTTCCACCTACTTGAATGTATAGCCATTATATAGAAATTAATAAATATAAAAATTTGGAAAAACCTGTATTCACATGGGAGTCACAACTTTCAAACAACCACCTTGGGTTCATACATTCCATAGATATTTAGAAATCTGAAATACCTAAGTAGAATTAATAAAGGAATCCCCTTAAAATATATGCAAATTGTGAGGTTACATTCATTTTCACATTTCTTCTTCTCGATAGGCTCATAGGTAATTTAAGCATCTATTAATATCAACATTAATCTCTGCTATACATTTGTGACATTCAGATCTACCAATAAGTATATACTGTTAGGAATAACTATGTTTAAGAGAGTTTAAACCAGGGCTTTCCAAACTTTTGCCGTTGGCGACACACCAACGGCCGGCCCACAAAAACCCGGAAGCGCCACGGCTAGTACAGCGCAAAAACTGGAAGTGCCGACGGCGGCGCTTCTGGGTTGCCGCCGCAGCGGCAACGGCTGCTCCTGTGAAAGGGCAGGCTCCGGGAACCCCAAAAATGCCCTCGGTTCTGGCAGGGAGGCGAAAAGCCTCCCCGTGCGCACATTGCCGAGCTTTCCGGCACTCAGCTGTTCTGCGGGGAGAATTTCCACCCTGGCCCCAGAACAGCTGTGCCGCGAATCCCGGCAGCGTGCGCGTGCTGCTGCTGCCCCTTCGAAAGGGCAGGCTCCAGGGACCCTGAAAATGCCCTCGGTTCCGGAAGGGAGGCAAAAAGCCTCCCCTCGCCGCACGCGCACGCTGCCCGGCACAGCTGATCTGGGGCCGGGGTAGAAATTCTCCCCGTGGAACAGCTGAGCACCGGAAAGCTCGGCAATGTGTGTGCGCACACGGGGAGGCTTTTTGCCTCCCTGCCGGAACCGAGGACATTTTCGGGGTCACTGGAGCCTGCCCTTTCGAAGGGGCAGCTGTTGCCGCCACCGGTGCTTCCGGGTTGTCACGCGACACACTTGGGGGCCCCAGTCGACACAGTATTGTGTCGCGACACGGAGTTTGGAAAGCCCTGGTTTAAACAAATGAAGCTCCATAGAAACCTTATTACCTATTGGCAAAATGTTAGAATTGTTCGTTTATTTTATGTTCAGAAAATGTACCATATTGCTGTGCAAAATGCACAAATTATATAAATAATTTTGGTAATCATTGAGAAGACTCAAAATATTATCTGCATATAGTAACAACTTGTATGCTACTTATATACCTTCAATATCACTAAATTGTCTAATAAAACAAGTTAGTGTTTCTAAAACCAAATTAAATATAAGAGGAAACAACTGACATATTTAATAGTTTCCATAATGCAATCTTTTGACACATATTCCATGAGCCTTCTATTTAGGGAATGTATCATGAAAATGAAATCAAAATTAATTACTTCTCTTCATTCAACTCTGGATAGCAACCATAGTGTTAAAATTGCACACTGCACATCTCCAATCTGATTTCTAAGATTATCAGCGAAAACAATTGCGTCTTCTGACGGAACAAACTCTCAGGCACAGAAATAAGTGGTTCAGCAACTGGTAAGGATTTGTTTATCTTTGTTTGAGACAGTGGACAAAATAGGAGGGGAAGAAGCAGCTTATTTCTTATGTTTACGAGGCATATTATCACTAAGCTTCCAAACTTAGTAGAAAATTGTTTAATTAATGTCTCTGCTTATCAAATATTTTAGCAAGCAAACCAGATGTAGTTTTCAACAGCTTACATATGGAGAGAATAACGAATTGAAACTCAGAATGTCTCCAACTTGGCCAGAGGTCACCATTGTCACAGCATTTATCATTTCCTTTTCATTCATTTTTATTGGACATTAATATTCATAGTATTCATTTCAGTTCTATTCTTTGACATATCACTACCATTGCTTTACAGATCTCTAAAATGCTCATTTCAGTATCTCTTGCTTCAATTTTGTCACAAATTATTGGATTACTTTTATTCTTAATTCCATTCACTCTGCTGGAGGGTCTTTGTTTAGCCCTCTTTACCCACTTCCAATTTTTTTTAAAAGTTTCCATCAAAATTGCCTAGCCATTTCTCTGACTCTTTTAGTCTTAATGATTCCTGGCTTCCCTTCTCCATTCTTTCAATTTTTTCTTTCTATTCTGATTATAAGATACCTTTCTTTCACCCTTATGTATATTTTTTTCTCATCTACAGCCTCTTTTACTTCATTTCACCAAGCCTCTTCGTCCGGTTTGCTTATCTACCCATCTTTATTTACTTTCGTAATATAATTCCTTTCACTCTATTTCCAGCAACTTCCACATCCTCTTTCTTTACATCCACTTTCTATTCATTCTATCAGAAAATTCACCTTTCTTCTCATACATTTCCATAACATTTTCTCTTTCCATTCTGTGTCTTTCCCCTTTTTCCCTCTTTTCTTCCTGGTCCATTTGATAGTGTCAAGATCCACTCTTGGACTATCAAAGGATGATCTGTCTCACATTCAAAAAGTCTTGTCAACCTTGCATCCTTCTCTAATTCCCTCAGTCTTTCATCATATACAATAAATCATTTTTCTCTTTTTTTGCAATGTGTACACACAGATAGGCTTAGGCTTAAACCATGTGTCAAAACAAGCAAATACTCACGAAACAAACCCATCTCTAATACATTCTTGGACTTCCAAATGGTAAAGTTATTTTTTTCCTTTACTCTTATATTATTAAGGTAAAGGTTCCCCCCGCACATTTGTGCAGTTGTGTCCAACTCTAGGGGCCGGTGCTCATCTCCGTTTGTTAGCCAAAGAGCCAGAATTGTCCGAAGACGCTTCCACGGTCATGTGGCGGCATGACGCGTGCGGAACGCTGTTACCTTCCCACCGAAGTGGTACCTATTCATCTACTTGCATTTGCATGCTTTCGAATTGCTAGGTTGGCAAGAGCTGGGGCTAGTGCGGGAGCTCACTCCATCACACGAGGCTAGGGATTCGAACCTCCGAACTTGCGATCTTCCGATCGACAAGCCTGGCATCTTACCCGCTGAGCCACCACGCCCCACATATTATATTATATTATATTATTATATTATATTATATATTATATTATATTATATTATATTATATTATATTATATTATATATTATATTACATTACATTACATTACATTACATTACATTACATTACATTACATTACATTACATTACATTACATTACATTATATTATATTATATTATATTGCCATCTATTCATTAATGTTACCTAAGAGAATAATTTTTCCACCTCAATCACATTCATTCAGGATGTAGTTCAGTTTTTTTCCAAAACTCATCCCATTCCATTACTACCATTCCCTGGAATGTAACATGCAGGTATCGCCAGCCTATGGATTCCTACTTTTATTTTCCTACTTTCCTACTTACTTTTAGTAAGGTAGGGAAAGAATCAACTGGATTACTTGCTCTATTTGTACTCATGCAACCTTCAATGCTAATGGTATAAGGCAGGGCTTTCCAAACTGTATGTCACGACACAATACTGTGTCACCTGGGGGCCCCAAGTGTGTCGCATGATTAAAATGCCCTCAGTTCCGGCAGGGAGGCGAAAATCGTGCGCGCACGCTGCCAGACCGCTTCCCTGCTGCACAGCTGATCGGCGCGGAGAATTTCCACCCCGCCCCCCCCCACGCCGATCAGCTGTGCAGCAGGGAAGCAGCCCGGCAGCGTACGCGTGCGATTTTCACCTTCCTGTTGGAACTGAGGGCATTTAATCACGCAACACACTTGGGGCCCCCAGGTGACACAGTATTGTGTCGTGACACACAGTTTGGCATTTTCAGGGTCCCCAGAGCCTGCCCTTTCAAAGGGGCAGAGGCAGCGGCAACACGCCACTGCTGCCGCGGCGGCAACCCAGTGATGGAATTCTAGATGGTGCTATTTCAGACTCCAGTTTGGTGAACATTTTGAAACATTTCTTCCACACATAATATTTAGTTCACACACAGTGAGCTAGAATAAGCCAAATACATTACTATTAACTTTTTCATTAGGCAATGCTGAACTTTCTCATTTAGCACATAATATCAGGAATTCTGAGGAGCTAACCCATAGGTGTGTTCGCATGACAAGCTCTCCCATATTTAACTTGTTGTTGTTTACTCGTTCAGTCGCTTCGGACTCTTCGTGACTTCATGAACCAGCTTCTTCCTTTTGCCTTCCACTTTCCCTAGCATCAGCATCTTCTCCAGGGTATCCTGTCTTCTCATTATGTGGCCAAAGTACTTCAGTTTTGCCTTTAATATCATTCTCTCAAGTGAGCAGTCTGGCTTTATTTCCTGGAGTATGGACTGGTTTGATCTTCTTGCAGTCCAAGGCACTCTCAGAATTTTCCTCCAACACCACAGTTCAGAAGCATCTATCTTCCTTTGCTCAGCCTTCCTTATGGTCCAGCTCTCGCAGCCATAGGTTACTACGGGGAATACCATTGCTTAAACTATGCGGACCTTTGTTGTCAGTGTGATGTCTCTGCTCTTAACTATTTTATCAAGATTTGTCATTGCTCTCCTCCCAAGAAGTAGATGTCTTCTGATTTCCTGGCTGCAGTCAGTGTCTGCAGTAATCTTTGCACCTAGAAATACAAAGTCTGTCATTGTCTCCACGTTTTCTCCCTCTATTTGCCAGTTATCAACCAAGCTGGTTGCCATAACCTTGGTGGGTTTTTTTAGGTTTAACTGCCACCCACTTTCTTCTTTCACCTCCTTTCACCTTTGTCATAAGGCTCCTCAGCTCCTCCTCGCTTTCAGCCATCAAAGTGGTATCATCTGCATATCTGAGATTGTTAATGTTTCTTCCAGCGATTTTAACTCCAGCCTTGGATTCATCAAGCCCAGCACGTCGCATGATGTGTTCTGCATACAGGTTGAATAGGTAGGGTGAGAGTATACAACCCTGCCATACTCCTTTCCCAATCTTAAACCAGTCCGTTGTTCCGTGCTCTGTTCTTACCGTTGCTACTTGGTTATTATACAGATTCCTCAGGAGGCAGACAAGATGACTTGGTATCCCCATACCACCAAGAACTTGCCACAATTCATTATGATCCACACAGTCAAAGGCTTTAGAATAGTCAATAAAACAGAAATAGATGTTTTTCTGAAACTCCCTGGCTTTCTCCATTATCCAGCGGATATTGGCAATTTGGTCTCTAGTTCCTCTGCCTTTTCTAAACCCAGCTTGTACATCTGGCAATTCTCGCTCCATGAATTGCTGGAGTCTACCTTGCAGGATCTTGAGCATTACCTTACTGGCATGTGAAATAAGTGCCACTGTTCGATAGTTTGAACATTCTTTAGTGTTTCCCTTTTTTGGTATGGGGATATAAGTTGATTTTTTCCAATCTGATGGCCATTCTTGTGTTTTCCAAATTTGCTGGCATATGGCATGAATCACCTTGACAGCATCATCTTAAAGCTATCCCCGATATTATTATCCTTCCTATACAGATCTTCCGTATATTCTTGCCACCTTTTCTTGATCTCTTCTGCTTCTGTTAGGTCCTTGCCATCTTTGTTTTTGATCATACCCATTTTTGCCTGGAATTTACCTCCGATGTTTCTAATTTTCTGGAAGAGGTCTCTTGTCCTTCCTATTCTATGGTCTTCTTCCACTTCCGTGCATTGCTTGTTTAAAAATAATTCCTTATCTCTTCTGGCTAACCTCTGGAATTTTGCATTTAATTGGGCATATCTCCCCCTATCACTGTTGCCTTTTGCTTTCCTTCTTTCTTGGGCTACTTCCAGTGTCTCAGCAGACAGCCATCTCGCCTTCTTGGTCTTCTTTTTCTTTGGGACGTTTTTTGTTGCCGCCTCCTGAACAATGTTGCAAACTTCTGTCCATAGTTCTTCCGGGACCCTATCTACTAAATCCAGTCCCTTAAATCTATTCTTCACCTCCACTGCATATTCCTTAGGAATATTAGTGAGTTCATATCTAACTGATCTGTGGGTCTTCCCTATTCTCTTTAGTCTGATTCTAAATTGTGGAATAAGAAGTTCGTGATCTGAACTACAGTCAGCTCCAGGTCTTGTTTTTACCGACTGTATAGATGTTCGCCACCTTTGGCTGCAAAGGATGTAGTCAATCTGATTTCAGTGTCGACCATCTGGTGAAGTCCATGTATAAAGTCGTCTTTTAGGTTGCTGGAAGAGAGTGTTTGTTATGCACAGTGAGTTGTTTTGGCAAAATTCTATCAGCCTATGTCCCGCTTCATTTTGTTTTCCCAGACCATGCTTACCTGTAATTCCAGGTGTCATTTGACTACCCACCTTAGCATTCCCGTCTCCTGTAATGAAAATAACATCTCTTTTTGGCGTATTATCCAGTAGGTGCTGCAGATCTTCATAGAACTGATCTACTTCTGCTTCTTCAGCATCTGTGGTTGGGGCGTATATTTGGATCACTGTGATGTTAAATGGCTTCCCCTGAATTTGAATTTAGATCATTCTATCATTCTTTGGATTGTATCCAAGCACTGCTTTAGCCACTTCATTATTAATTATGAAGGCTACTCCATTTCTTCTGTGGTCCTCTTGTCCACAGTAGTAGATCTGGTGGTCATCTGATGTGAAGTGGCCCATTCCAGTCCATTTCAGTTCACTGACACCCAAAATGTCTATATTTAATCTTGCCATCTCACCAATAACCACATCCAATTTGCCCTGGCTCATAGATCTTACATTCCAGGTTCCTATGGTGTGTTGATCTTTAGAACATCGGATTTGTTGTTCACCACCAGCACCGTCAGCTGCTAGCCGTCTTTTCGGCTTTGAGCTAGCTGCGTCATCGCATCTGGTATATTATATGGGATATGGGTTGAACTTATCCTCTGTTCCTCCCCAGTAGCATTTTGACCATCTTCCGACCTGGGAGTCCCATCTTCCGATGGTATACTGACATAGCTCTGGTTGTACTGATCCATCCAGACAAGAATACTGGGTGGGTTGCCATTACCTTCCCCAGGGATTGTATTTAGTCTGACCTCTCTGCCATGACCTTCCTGTCTTGGGTGTCCCTTCAGGGTTTAGCTCATGGTGTCACTGAGGTGCTCAAGCTCCATCACCACAACAAGGTAACGATCTCCTTTGCTGGAGATACATTACTATACGGCTATACTAATTATATAATGTAATTTGCCTTCGATTTTTAATCTACATGAACTGAAAAAAATTAGGAAGGAGAAAATAATTGTGACCATAATTCTAATTATCTTTGTTGCCTTTCTTAATTTCAAAGAGAAGTGGGTCTAAATATTGGTGTCAGTATAATTTCCTGTGAAAAATTACAAAAATAGTAAGATTAAAAAAAAAACCAAATCTTTCATTCTGAGTAATAATCTTTCACATCAAGTGGAAAAATTAAATTCTTGATATAAGCAAGTGGCAGATTATTATGTAGGCATATACAGTATTTACAAAATCTAACAGAGCCCAAAATAGTACAAACCGAAATTCTACTAAACTGGCATTTCATATAATATTTTAGCCTTTCCTTTATCACAAAATTTCTGTAAATGTAAGAAGAAATAAATCCTATAAGCAAAACCCTGATCTTCTCAAAGAGTGGCATACAAATGTACTGTATGAAAATCAGTGTACAGTAATTTGATTTCACATTCATACTTTTTTACCCAATGCATTAAATATATATTCAATTGCAATTTAAACTGATAGACACCGAAGAAGATGGCTTGCTTTATTTATTCTTACCTGAAATGGTGATTGATTATTATAGTTCTTTAATTCCTTGTTTGCTCCCCGTAACAACAATATTCTTGCACAGCTGTCCTGTAAATAAGTAGTTTGTTACAATCTTCATTTCTATATGCATAATAGTAAGCAGGCTATCTGAAGGCACAGGCTTTTTTAAAAACTGTTAATAATCATCTTAATCCCACCCAGATAGGGACTAGGTTTTCAGAAAAAGGCATTCTGTTACTGTATTTATCAATTACAGTAAGAGCTAACTGGGTCTGAAGCACTGTTTGTCACTGTGAGAACTGTTTTCCCCTAAGCGCAACCCAAAAAATACATTCAAATGATGAG
Source organism: Charina bottae (assembly GCA_023362775.1). Lineage (NCBI taxonomy): Eukaryota > Metazoa > Chordata > Lepidosauria > Squamata > Charinaidae > Charina > Charina bottae. The sequence continues at coordinate 163,826,500 of JALMGJ010000001.1, read as the reverse complement.
AAAAGTAGTGTAAAAAAAAAATTATTATTTTTTACTCCTAAACCAAAATGGACCAGAGTTGCTCCATTTTGGACCCCAGGAAATATTCAGTTCTTTTATCTCAGGCTAACCAGTTGGAGACTGGCTGTGTTACCCTCTTTTTCTGCTCTTCTTTTTCTTTCACACGCTCTTTCCCTATCTGGAGGGAGGAGGGACGACGGCCAGCCTGTTTTAATCAGTTTGGAAGTATTTTAAGTTTGAAACAGCCGAACAAGAATGTAGTGAAGAGACAGACTTCCTGCTTATCTATAGATGTTTTGGTTTTTAACACCTATCGACTTCAGCCAATATAACAACAATAACAAAACAAAAAAAGGAAGTTGTAGGCTAAAGCATCTGGAGAGCACCAAGTTGCCTATCCTGATGGAGGGTGGGTTTTGTTTGTTTGTTTTGAAGATGGCATTTATATAATATTTTGTTTCAGATTTTTGAAGTGTTCTTTTGACAGCCTTAAGGAATTATTCTAAAATAAATATATTGCAAAACAAAGCATGGCTCTAGCCCTGCCTGAGACACAAAGACATATGGGAGACTTTGGGCCAGTCACTCCCTCTCAGGCCTAGGAAGGAGGCAATGGCAAACCCAGTTCCAAAATCTTGCCCAATAAACCTACACAATTTGAACCAGATATTATTGGTCACAAATACACTTCTCAACTATCGTTTATTAGACAGTGATTTCTCCCCAGAAAGATTCCCAGATACTCAAGTAGACAGCAGTTAATGTATTTTATTTATGTCTACCACCTGCAAGAGCTTCCAGATTTAGTTTCTGATTTATTAAATGCATTCATCCTAATCACTACTGACTTCAGTAGGACTGAAATATTATTTGTAACATTCTTCTAAATTAAGACCAATAGAAACTTTCATCTCTGAGGTAAACAAGTAAAAGGTTTTGATAACCACCACCAGATAATTTCCTTTTTCCAACATCTCAATCAGGGATGGCAATCATTTTGGGGCTGAAAGTTGTACTTTTTGAGCCTCCAAGGACAGCAGAGAGAAAGTGATGCTGAAACACTGTCATCAATAGAGGGGATGGTCCAAAATATAAGGCCCTTATTGGTTTGGGGATTGGTTGATTAGAGTTTTTTTTAAGGAAGGGGATGGATATTTTTTTAAAGCAAATTATGTTAAGCTTGTTTTGAGTTTTAAGAACTCAAAGAAATCATATCACCCCAAACTGGTGAGTTGTTACCATATTTTGGCATCACAGTTTCTGGGGCTCCAGGGGCAGCAATAATGGAGCTACGTACCCTAATTTAAACTCAAACAAAAATTAAGTGAAATATAATTTATCTTCCAACTACATAATCCATCCTCGAATATACAAAAAAATTATTTACATTGCCCATCAACTGAAGCAGAAATATGGCTTCATCCAAAAGTTCTTTGTTAATTACCTTTTTCCCCCCATGATACATGTCCTTTTGCATTTTTTTCTAATCATACTGATAAATTCAACTCCAACTACTAATCCTTTCTAAAATGAACAGGCATTTTAGCATAGCAAGGAAAGGAAATATATTTGCTTTGACAAGGTTTTCACAACTGAGCAGTAATGAAGAAGCAGATGTTTTAACAGATGTTACAACAGGCCTCATTTCTTATGTATTTCGAATGCAGAGTAGCATTAGAAACCCAATAATGTAATGTTGAAGTTTTGGGAATCGATCAAATACTAAAATAAATTAAAGCCTTGTTTGTCGTAAATATAAAACCTATTGGTTTTAACAAAATTAATAAAGATGATTTGTGTGATGCAGGGAGATATCATCATTTATGCACAACACCAAAAACAACCAGAGATTTATACCATAAAAATATGTTATTTCCTATAGTCACACTGTATACACCATTTATACAAATATGTTTGTATATCAACTAATTGATAAATCGCTTTCTTCTGGTGGGTGAAATGACCAAGGTAAATAATTAACTTCTACTTCCTCTTATAAAACCTCCAGCTGTTCGTATGAAAAAAATCTAGTCAAGGTAAACTATTAAACTCCTCAGTTATTATTTCATTATCTTCTCTGATTGTTTCTCAGTTTGTTCTACCCCAATCATAACTTTATCCCTTTACTACTCCCATTTTGACATTCCAACAAGATATAGAATTGTTAACTGGCCATAGAATTGTTAACTGCTGCTTTAACTTGATCTAGCTAGATCCAGGAATATCCAAGTACCTGGCACAATTCCAAAAAATAAAATGTACTGAAACCAAGACATCCCACTTCCAAATAAATGCATTCATGGCCCGTATTTTACAGTTTTTGATAGATGACTCCCTAAGGTAGTCACCTTCTATGGGCTTACAAGTATCATTGTACCTACTACAGTGGAACTGACATCCCAACATGATTACACCGACTGACCTGGTTCAAACATAATACAAAGCCAGATTTTTTAAAAACTATAGTTTAAACTTATCTCCTATCAACTTAAGCAAAAATCAAACAAAAGATATTATGAGCCAGCATTACATCTGAACCAGGTTGCTGTTCCCAGCTGCTACAAGTGTTCAAAAAGCCTGCCTAAAATCCCCCAAAACAGTTGTGTACGAAAATCAGCATTCCAGAGATGAAACATTCTGAAGAATATGTGAACACTCCATTTCTTTTTGGATCATACTGATCCTACTATGTCAGAGATAATGTAATAGTTTTCTATTAATAAATTTTCCAGAATAGGAAGTAGTTCATGATATTCTGGACATGAAACAACTAGATCAGCATGATCTAAAAAAAAAACCCACAGTAAGTTTCTACATCCCTACACAAAACATCAACACATGCAGAGATTAATGCATGCTATTATTCTGCACACAACTAGTTATGTACGTCAGCGTAAGTATTGCTTGACTGAAAAATTGAGTGAGCATTATGTATGCTAATAGAAACTTCAATTTTCTCATGGCTGTGTGAATGCAAACTATACTCATGCATAAGATAATATTTTTCTATTATATCAATAGCAAAGCTGTAATAACTAACCTGATTGTAAAGAGCACAGATATGCAATGCTGTGTTTCCAGATGCATTCTGAGCTCCCATATCAGCTCCATAGAACAGAAAATGTTCTAAATGCTGGACATGCCCATATCGACAAGCCTATAAAATAAAGTGTTCACATTTTAATTAAAAATCTGTCAATTGTAATGTAAAATATAGTTTATATCCCTGAAATTTTAAAGCTTTGAATACACATAATAATTACATAATAATAATTACATAAAAATTACATAGTTTAAATAAATACACAAGTTATTTATTTACACTAGATGGTGAACTACTGACACAAGCAACCAACAGACCAGTTTGGGGTTTTTTTAATTAAAAATGGCCAAAATCTCACAACACCTTTATGTTCTGTGTGTAAACTTGTGAGATTCGGCTATTTAATTTTTTTTTAGATTTCTTTTAGATTAATTTTAAAACTTTTTTTACAAGTAAAAAAGTTATGTTTGGTTCCTGCAAGCTCACATAAAATTATAATTCAGTGCCCACCAGCTGAAGAGGTTGCTGATGTTTGCTTTATACAGCTGATATGTGTGTTATTACTAACTGTATAATTAATAAAGTGAATGTCTGCAACTGTTTTTCAAGAGTGGCTCTAGTTGGCCCATTTTCAGAAGTACTAAAACACTTGATGGTTAAACATTTAAACAACAATTTAATTAGAGATTCATACTCTAATCCCTAAACACTTTAGAAAACAGAGAACAAAATATATAAATAAAGAATTTAACTTCCCAGAGACTCTCATCAGAAATAGTTGTCATAATGTGGTCTTTCTCTAGTAACACCCTAATCAAACGGATAGCTAACAAGAATAAAAATGTCCATACATTAGATAGATAGATAGATAGATAGATAGATAGATAGATAGATAGATAGATAGATAGATAATTTTAAAATAGCACCAAATACAACAAAGAACATCCTTTTTTTAAAGCATTGCTCATTGGTTATAAGACCCTGTTAACCTTTCATAAGGCATCAAAAACTTGGTTGTTCTCCCAGACTTTTGGACCGAGACTTAAATGATCTCTGTTGGCTGATCTGTTTGGTTCCAATCCTTGGATCAGAAGTGGAATGTTCTTAGATCTCTGCACACGCTTGTGTTTATTTTGTTGGTTTTGGTTATTATTTATACTGTGTTTTTGTTTCAGTTTTAATCCTTGTTTGCCTCCTAGAGTGAGATGGGTGTCTATATAAATTGTTTCACTAAATAAACAAATAATCTTGTGATTGGATACTAACTTATATTTTAAAAAATCAGTACTCCACTTGGAAAACTTTACGCATTTTAATGAATAAGTTATCACCAGTGCAGGACCACCTTGCTGTGAATTCTTCTTGGGAATAAAACACACAGAAGAACTTGGCTGAAAAAGACATGAAATATTTGTATGATAATATCTTCAAACAGCCCACTATCTAAGGGACTTATATCAATAGAAATGAACTGTTCTTGATATCCTTCCTGCTGTACACCTACTATTGGAAAGATAAACTGATTACCTGAAATGTTGGTGTGCTAAATTAGCTTCTTGTCCAAACTCCTTTGGTTTACAGCTAAGAACTGCATTAACAGAAAGCCTATCATCTGACAGTTTGTAACTAAATCCGCTAAACTAAAATGGAAGCATCACATTAAATTATGTTTTTTTAACCAAGGCTTGCTGAGTGAGCGATAGAGGTCAGAATATATATATATATATACACATACATACACACACACACACACACACACACACACACACACACATCTACATACATACATACATGCACACACACATATACATACACATACACATATACACACACAGAGTGAGTGTGTGTGTGTGTGTGTGTGGAGAGAGATACTTCTAAGCCATCATATATTAAGCCAAAAGTAAACAAACCACATTACAGCTTAGAGTAATTACCCACTAACAGCTACAATATAGATTGATTGATTGATTTTAAAGGAGTACTTTAAGAATACATTTTTCAACTGTTCCAGTTTATTTTTACAGCCAAAGAAACCAGTATATTCCATTTTTATATGAATATTTACTTCTTAGAATTTTATCAATACTAGAAGTAAAAATTATGTTACAATAAAAAGAATAATGTAGTCCACTGATCCTATTATAATAAACTTAGATATATTATTATTATTATTATTATTATTATTATTATTATTTCATGTTTATTATGTTTTTAAGATACAAAAGTATTGAAATTATGGTTGCAGAATGTCTTCTGCTACAAATTGAAATTATCTATTCATAAGCCTCCAAAGTAAAAAAAAAAGGCCACCAGATGGCACTAAGAAAGGTGTTTCTAAGATGTGATTAAACATTTTTTGAGAAATAGCTAAAACCGTTAAAAGAAGCATTTTATCATTTTCTGCTCTATACCTTAAAGTCAAGCCATGAGATTATATGTGGCACCATCTTAATACACAGATAATTTACACATATAGCAAGGTCACAATTATAACTAATAAATATATCCTTATGATGTAAATCTGTATATACTGTATGTATTATTTATTTATTTATTTATTTATTTATTTATTTATTTATCATATTTATATGGCTGCCCATCTCACAAGATGTGACTCTGGACGGCATAATATTAGATAGATAGATAGATAGATAGATAGATAGATAGATAGATAGTTAGATTTACATATAAAATGTTTTAAATGGTTCTGGGAAGAAAATTACACAAAAATTAGAATATGAGCAATAGCAATTCCCTGAAAAATGGAAATTTCCATTTTTTCCCCTTTTTTCTTGTGTCATGCAGTTTCCAAACTTAGAACAGAACTTTCCATAACAGCAAAATAACGAAAACCCATGAATTACAAGATAATGAAGCAGGCTATAAAACTGTATCTATGGAATGCTCAAAAATATGATTTGCATCACACATATACTCTCACCCTAAGAAAGCAATTCTTAAAAAAGCAGGAAATAAGTTGGCTGCAAATACTGGGTATGTTCCATAGCAAGTATGTCTCTGTGTGTATACATACATACATACATGCATACATGTGTGTGTATGTGTGTGTGTATCTGTATGAGGGGGTGTATCTGAAATGACTGAAAAAACCCAACTTGGAACAGATGACTTCTTCATCAGAACAAGGTATTTCACACCCTACACAATTAGTAGAAGAAAACATGATATCTTCCCTAACTGTGTATTCCTAAATATGTCCTAGCAATGCTAGCTAGGAAATCTTAAGAGTTGCATTCTCAAATACCAGGAAGGTCATCAGGTTGAGAAAGGTTGTTTAACCCAAAATTGAATAATTACATTGTTCATGTTTACATCACAGATATAAACCAACCTGATCTGTCTCTGATTACAGCCATATTGCTGATTACAACACTATCACTGAATTTTTGTGGTTGTTCTTAGTGCAAACTAGGAAATACAGTATATACAGAATCTTTTTAATAGAAAATTATGACTGAATATATAACAGTCAAGAAAGACATGAATATACTGGTCTCAGTCAAGATTTACTGCTCCTCTAAGCAAAGCAGGATTTAAGAAACCTATGGGTCCATAGTTAAAGGTCCACATAGTTAAAGCAACTCCCCATAGTATGCACAGTCAAAGCAATGGTATTCCCCATAGTAACCTATGGCTGCAAGAGCTGGAGCATAAGGAAGGCTGAGCGAAGGAAGAGAGATGCTTTTGAACTGTGGTGTTGGAGGAAAATTCTGAGAGTGCCTTGGACTGTAAGAAGATCAAACCAGTCCATACTCCAGGAAATAAAGCCAGACTGCTCACTTGAGAGAATGATATTAAAGGCAAAACTGAAGTACTTTGGCCACATAATGAGAAGACAGGAAACCCTGGAGAAGAAGCTGATGCTAGGGAAAGTGGAAGGCAAAAGGAAGAGGGGCCGACCAAGGGCAAGATGGATGGATGGTATTCTGGAGGTGACAGACTCAACCGTGGGGGAGCTGGGGATGGTGACGGCCGACAGGAAGCTCTGGCGTGGGCTGATCCATGAAGTCACGAAGAGTCGGAAGCGACTGAACGAATAAACAACAACAAAACGTAACATTTTTTCCTAAGGAGTGGATAGAGCTATGGGAAGCAGTATTATGATATAATATGGAATCAATCAAAATCAGTTTCCTGCAGCCTTAAATCCCCACCCACAGAGGAAGTTCTGCCATGTTTGTTGTTTTTCCAGTTGGATGTACTATAGGCAGATGCTTTTCAAAGATAGACACTTTTATATTTTTAAGCATGCCACACCTACCCTAAAGTTGCTATGTTCTGAGAATAATTACATACAGTATATCAAAGTTGTGCTAGGGAAAGTGGAAGGCAAAAGGAAGAGGGGCCGACCAAGGGCAAGATGGATGGATGATATTCTGGAGGTGACGGACTCGACCTTGGGGGAGCTGGGGATGGTGACGGCCGACAGGAAGCTCTGGTGTGGGCTGGTCCATGAAGTCACGAAGAGTCAGAAGCGACTGAACGAATAAACAACAAATGGATCCATAGCATCAGATACCCAACTTCTCTGTACTAATTGTGCTTTCCACCATCCTTCCAAGAAGCCACAGATTTGAATTTGGCACAAAAAATATGCAAAATTGTCATACAAAACACTAGCAGCGGTGTTTTGGAATAATTAAAAACAATATACCCTAAAACAGGGGTCAGGAACCTTTCTGGCATCAGGGACCACTTCCATCGGAAATTTTTTTCCAAGGACCAGGGGGCGGGGTTTGTGGGCGGCAGCCAATCGGACGGACGGGGGGCAGGGTTTGCAGGCCTGCCGCTCCGTGCAGCATTTATTCTTGGCACCGAGGGCATTTTCGGGGTCCCCGGAGCCTGCCCTTTCAAAGGGGCATCCTGGCGGGGCACGAGGCGGACTTTTCCTCCCCCCTTTTGCTCCCCCCAGTTTTTTTGGCCCCTAACAGGTAGCTCGGGCGCGCCTACACTTCGCCGCCGCACAGCTGATCGGCGCAGAGATTTTCCACCCCGGGGCGCCCCCCCACCATCACTTTTTGCAGTGATCCGAGGCTTTTTCGCCTCGCAACCGCAGCTTTTCTTGGCAGAGTGCCACGGTCACAAGGCGAAAAAGCCTCGGATCACCGCAAAAAGTGATGGTGGGGGGGGGGGCGTCCAAGGGTGGAAAATCTCCACGCCGATCAGCTGTGTGGCGGGGAAGCGGAGGCGTGCTGGAGCTACCCGGTAGGGGCTGAAAAAACCGCGGGGAGCAAAAGTGGGGGGGAGGAAAAGTTTGCCCCGTGCCCTGCCGGTGTGCCCCTTCGAAATAGCAGGCTCCGTGGACCCTGAAAATGCCCTCGGTGCCATGAAAAAACATGAAAAGCCTCGCCACACGTGCGCACGCTGCCACCGCAAGGGGAGGCTGATTGATAGGGGTGCTCTTCGGCCCGCCTCCACCCTTCTTTGCCACATGCTGAAAGGTGGAGGTGTTTCCCCTTCCGGGCCCCCACCAATCAGCTGATCCGGCTCACCCTGCGGCCCACTTAACAGCCCGCGGACCACCAGTGGGCCACGGACCACAGGTTGCCGGCCCCTGCCCTAAAAGGATGCCTTTCAGGGATGTCAGTTGACAACTCCCCACCTAGCATGATTAGCTGGTTCAGCAAATCTAAAGGAAATCTGGTTAGGGAACCTACATTCAAAGATAAATTTTCCTGTTAAAAATGCAATAACTGGGCATGATATGCCTTTATATACTATGTCCTTCTCCAGAGTAGATTGTCATAGGCCTATTAGTCAATGGTCCTACAATCAGCATCATGTTCTTGATCCCTTACTGAATATGAAAACAAAATGTATATATACGTATTTTATTCAAGGAAGACAAGAAATGAGTGAGATATATAAACGGGGTGTCTACGAAGCGTGAAACTGCCCTAGTGGACAAATTATATGTTTTCTTAAATTTGTGATCTTTTAATTCAATATACAAATCTAGAAGAATTTTACCTAGAAGATCTTTCTTGGAATTCTGCTCTTCTTCCTCATATCTGAAGTAAGATATTTATCCTGGTTTATCAGTTGGGGAGAAGGTTTATTTATGCCAGATTTTTAATCACTCACTAAAATGTTGTCTTTATTGTATTTTGAGTTTTATCTGTTAAGTGTCTCTTGAGCTATAGTTGAAAAGTGGCTGGCAAATTAATGAAATAAATAAAACAGGTTTAGATCTAAGATTACCAGTGCCATCTATGAGTCCAACAATCAAAATGATCACATTTTTCCAGGTATACCTCCTAAAGCATTGAAAAGTTAGATAAACCTACTGTGGGTTAATTCACAATTAATTCAAAACTGGGCCAACTAAATAAAACATGATTAATGGCTGTTGTGCGTCTTCCGGGCTGTGTGGCCGTGTTCTGGAAGTTGTGGTTCCTAACATTTCACCAGCATCTGTGGCCAGCATCTTCAGAGGGCAAGAGCACAGACAGAAGCGAAATCTCTGTGCCCAAGTAGAGTGGCAATGTTTTGTTTGTTTTCTATTTATAGAGCTAAGTTATAGGAGATTAGGTGGGGTTTTTTGTTGTGCTGAAATGTTAACGAGTGGCTGATGAGTGTGATTAGCATGTTCATTTTGAGAAGTATTCCCATGTCCTGGTGGTTGGACTGAGTTCATTGACCTTTTGCAGGCTGTTGCCTGCAAAATTGCCACTCTACCTGGGCACAGAGATTTCGCTTCTGTCTGTGCTCTTGCCCTCTGAAGATGCTGGCCACAGATGCTGGCGAAACGTTAGGAACCACAACTTCCAGAACACGACAACACAGCCCGGAAGACGCACAACAGCCATCGAACTCCGGCCGTGAAAGCCTTCAACAATACATTAAACCATGATTAAGTTAAACATCTTGAGTTAAATTAAACATGATTAAGTTAAAGATCTTGCAACGTAGACTCCAGTAATTCATGGAGCGAGAATTGCCAGATGTACAAGCTGGGTTTAGAAAAGGCAGAGGAACTAGAGACCAAATTGCCAATATCTGCTGGATAATGGAGAAAGCCAGGGAGTTTCAGAAAAACATCTATTTCTGTTTTATTGATTATTCTAAAGCCTTTGACTGTGTGGATCATAACAAATTGTGGCAAGTTCTTGGTGGTATGGGGATACCAAGTCATCTTGTCTGCCTCCTGAGGAATCTGTATAACGACCAAGTAGCAACGGTAAGAACAGACCACGGAACAACGGACTGGTTTAAGATTGGGAAAGGAGTATGGCAGGGTTGTATACTCTCACCCTACCTATTCAACTTGTACGCAGAACACATCATGCGACGTGCTGGGCTTGAGGAATCCAAGGCTGGAGTTAAAATCGCTGGAAGAAACATTAACAATCTCAGATATGCAGATTATACTACTTTGATGGCTGAAAGCGAGGAGGAGCTGAGGAGCCTTATGACTAAGGTGAAAGAAGAAAGTGCAAAAGCTGGGTTGCAGTTAAACCTAAAAAAAAACCAAGATTATGGCAACCAGCTTGATTGATAACTGGCAAATAGAGGGAGAAAAAGTGGAGGCAGTGACAGACTTTGTATTTCTAGGTGCAAAGATTACTGCAGACACTGACTGCAGCTAGGAAATCAGAAGACGTCTACTTCTTGGGAGGAGAGCAATGACAAATCTTGATAAAATAGTTAAGAGCAGAGACATCACACTGACAACAAAAGTCCGCATAGTTAAAGCAATGGTATTCCCCGTAGTAACCTATGGCTGCAAGAGCTGGACCATAAGGAAGGCTGAGCAAAGGAAGATAGATGCTTTTAAACTGTGGTGTTGGAGGAAAATTCTGAGAGTGCCTTGGACTGCAAGAAGATCAAACCAGTCCATACTCCAGGAAATAAAGCTAGACTGCTCACTTGAGGGAATGATGTTAAAGGCAAAACTGAAATACTTTGGCCACATAATGAGAAGACAGGATACCCGGGAGAAGATGCTGATGCTAGGGAAAGTGGAAGGCAAAAGGAAGAGGGGCTGACCAAGGGCAAGATGGATGGATGATATTCTGGAGGTGACGGACTCGACTGTGGGGGAGCTGGGGATGGCGACAGCCGACAGGAAGCTCTGGCGTGGGCTGGTCCATGAAGTCAAGAAGAGTCGGAAGCGACTGAACGAGTAAACAACAAGAAGTTAAACATGGGAGAGCTTGTCATGGAAACACACCTATGGGTTAGCTCCTCAGAATTCCTGATATTATGTGCTAAATGAGAAAGTTCAGCATTGCCTAATGAAGAACTTAATTCTATTGATCAGCTCAAGAGGGCACTATAAGCACTGAGATGAACTTTAAAATGATTGTTCTAATGGAGATATTTGCACTTGCTAAAAAACTGAAGCACATTCAGTTCTACCAGTGACAGAGACTCTTTGCAACAACAGAAACCATGGGACACTTACACTTTAATCACTTTATGACAACTTTCATTCAAGGAGTGGTAAAATGTACCTCCATCTTTCATTACAGCACAAAACCTGAAAGCAGTATGAGATAATATCTGGAATGATGCATCATCTCATTATTATCTCACTCACTATCTTTTTACCAATACAATAAATAAAATTTTCATTCTGTTAACAAAATTAACACGTATTATTAAGAAGCGTAAACCAGCCATTTAGAGAAACAGAACTGTAATTGGTTAGAAGGGAAACATCAGAATCAACTGAAGAAGTTACTAAAAATAAATAAATAAATCCTCTCCTCATAATAAAGTTGAAGTGAGCAAAGAAAATAACACCAACAATGAAACAAGATGAATATTTTCACTGAGACTGCTAAAAATAATCAAAAAGCTGATGCTTTCATGAAAGTGAGCACACAAGTAAATAGTTTTATCTTTGCATCCCTAAATGAAATAGCTTTCTGTGAAAAGTGAACAGGCACTAAAGCAGTATGTTAGCATATGAATTAATATCCAGTATTTACAGATACAGCAATAAAAATATGTTTCAAATTGTTGTATGATTTTCGTAAACAGCAGTTCTATTTAAAGCCATTTTTACTGGAGCAAATTTTTAAGTACGGTAATTTGGAGGATTCCAAGCAACTGATTTCACAACCTTTCCTTCATAATATCTTTTCATTACATAGATTATAAGATTACAAAATATCTGAGGAAAAGATAAAAATGTCTCAGCAAAATCGATAATTATCTTAGGGTATCTTTTCTACCTGGTGGATTTCCTGCCATCCATTTTCATCTTTGCAACCAACTGCAGCATGTTCATGTAGCAGCAGCTCACAACAATACGGATCCCCTCCTACTACAGCCGTGTGATACAATGGTGTCAGCCCAGAGCTATCTTTGTAGTTTGGAGATGCTCCAAGCTCTAAGAGGGTCTGTAAAGTAATTTTAAGTTTTAACAAAAGTATGAAGGTAAACTATCGTTATTTTTATATTTTTATCCTTTTCAGTACAGTGGTAAACTGATCACGCAGTCCAATGTATTCTTATTTGAGAACAGCCCCCAGAGAATATAGTGAACCATATGACTACATTGTTTGCTGTTTTTCCTTTTGGCTAAGCCATTATCTGTTGACCAAACAGAATGATGGGTTTATAAATAATACTAATCCATAAATTACGGTTTACAAACCACTATGGCTGGGTTCACACATTACACTAAGCCAAGATAAACAAACCACATTATAATTTTGTGTGCTGTGCAAAGCCAGTATGTTTCTGATATTAAATACACAAAGGTATGAGTTGTACAGTATGACTATTTACTTGGAAATGCATTGCATTAAAACTATAGGACCTTTACTAGCTATGTATTTAGGATTAAAAGATCAGGCTGTAATAGTAAGTCCAAGCTATGTGTGAAGAATCTTGAATGCCAACTCCACCTCTTTTAGGAAGTCAAGAGACATCATGAAGCGCATAGAAAGGGTTAGGCTTGAATCATGCCACCACAACACTGCTTTTATTGGTCCAATTCCCCTTTATCCCCCATCCCTCCAGGCGTGGATGCTGCTGGGAAGCACATTTTACTTGCAAAGTCTGATTTCCAAATTTAGGATAGAGGCAAAGAACAGGGTTTGCCTCATGTATTTCTTATTTTCTCGCCTCTTGCATTTTTTTTTCTCACTACAGTGAAATTCATAGGGTTGTGGGGTTATGTAAAAAGATTCATCAGTGTATAATCACAAAGAAATGATGTAAGATAATACCATGATTTCTAATAATTCAGGTATTCAGAACACTATTATTCCAGAATCTGTGACTGTATTACAAGCAGAATCTGTATGGCTGTTGTGGGTCTTCCGGGCTGTGTGGCCGTGTTCTGGAAGTTGTGGTTCCTAACGTTTCGCCAGCATCTGTGGCCGGCATCTTCAGAGGGCAGGAGCACAGATAGAAGCAAAATCTCTGTGCCCAGGTAGAGTGGCAATGTTCTATTTATAGAGCTAAATTATAGGAGATTAGGTGGGGTTTTTTGTTCTGTTGAATCTGTATGCTTTCAAATTTAGAAAGCAAAATAAATTAATGATTATTAAAGGACAAGCAGAACAAACACATTTTAGGTTGAAACCACTTTGATTAATAACCTTTGAACTATTCCATTTTCCTAAAGACAAATATTAAATTATGTGACAGTTAACACCATAAAGTTTCAACATCCTTTTCCTTTCTACCAAATAAATTCTTTGTTGAAAATAAGTCTTGAAAACCAAAAACCAAAGATAAAAACCTTTGAGCAAATCTAGATTTAAAAATCCATTAAGCACACTGGAAATTAATGCAGAACTTTTTACTTATATCTCTTTTATTAAACAATATGCCTTGTTCAATTTACCTTCAGGGTCACTTGGTTCTTGGCTCTAGCTGCTTTATGTAACGCTGTCATTCCATCTTTGGCTCTAAAATCTAAATGAGCTCCTCCATTTTTCAGTGCTTTGATTACTTCTGTGGTATTGCTAAGTTGAGCTGCCAGAGTTAGTGGGGTTTCTACAGTAGACAAGAATGAAAATAAACAGTAGGGTTCTATTATGCATTTTCAACAGTTCATACGTTCAATTTTTTTCATTTTTCATTAAATAAATCAGTTTCTTACTAACAGCTTTGTTTACTTCATACCTCCACTTTCTAAGTCATGATAGTTAGGATCAAGTCCTCGGTCTAGCATCTTTATTATTTTTTCAACTGAGTGGTGATGAACAAGGTCCATACATTTTCGAAAATTAGCCTGAAAATATTAATTTGGAAAATATTTACTGTAGGATAAGCATTTCACTTGATACACAATCATGCATAAACGTTCACAAATCTGTCCATATTCAACATACCCTCTCTCCTGCTACTTATTTACCTCTGAAATACAAGTTCAAAAACAAATCAAATAAACAGGTTCATTTAGTATTACAACGTTATCTACAGCACGTCAGTATTTGCCTTCCCTGGTGCTAAATATATTGGCAGTGCTAGCTGAGATTATACATCTACATGTGGTATCTTCTTATGAACTGATTTGTACTATGGATAAGATCACTGGCCCTGTACATGTTCCAGTTCTTTTATTGTAAACACTCTTTACTAATCTGGATTATAGTACATGATCACATATTTGGGAAGAGATGGGGGAGAGGTGTTGGAATTCCTCTTCTATCTGAGATGAGTACTGTATGTGAAACTTATTTCTGATGTACCAATTGAAGAGAGTATTTGTAGCTCAGGGTTGAACTGTGGAGTCCTTGGTGCTCTCTGAGCCTTGTTGTTTTCTTGCAGATGTTTCATTGCCAGGCTAGGCAACAACTTCAGTGCAAAAAGGGAGTGGGACTTGCTCTCTGTTTATATACCATGGCTTGTCCTGCTTGTGTTGGTGGGGGTGTTGTTCTCTCCTTACGAGTTCCTTGATTGAGGAACAATCAAACAGCACAATATACCCTAATCAAAGAACTATTAACTCAGTCAATCAACCAAGCAGCAAACAACAGCCCAATCAAGGAACTCCTAAGGAGAGAACAACACCCCCACCAACACAAGCAGGACAAGCCATGAGATATAAACAGAGAGCAAGTCCCACTCCCTTTTCGCACTGAAGATGTTGCCTAGCCTGGCAATGAAATGTCTGCAAGAAAACAACAAGGCTCAGAGAGCACCAAGGACTCCACAGTTCAACCCTGAGCTACAAATACTCTCTTCAATTGGTACATCAGAAATAAGTTTCACATACAGTACTCATCTCAGATAGAAGAGGAATTCCAACACCTCTCCCCCATCTCTTCCCAAATATGTGATCATGTACTATAATCCAACTTCTGATGTTTCACAGTTCCAGTGAGAAAATTTCTAAAAAGTTTTATTTTACTTTCCACCCATATTTTGTCTGCACAAAGTCATAGTCTAAACTGTTCTGTTAGAATTTCTAGATTCTTGGAACATATTAAATACATTGTTTCTTATCTGTTTCTCTTCAGACTAACTAGAAATGTATAGTGCATAATTAACATCAAAGATTTTTGTTAAAATATCAGTAGCAGGTTCAAATCAAAATAAAAAAAATTACTATGATCATAGAACAGAAAACAATAGCAGGTTCTAATCTGTAATATATAAAAATGCTCTGAACCTGGACTTACCTTAGTGTGGAATTTGGCTACTTGTTTTTCATCAAGATTTAATTGTCTGTATACTCTTTTCTTGTAGCAAAACTGAAAAGTGAACAATATCCTATTATTATTTATATTTTCAGAAATAATTTCCAGGAAAAATCTATTATGCAAGAGTTAAATTATTTTTTAACATAATTTCAAATAATTATCAAAGTAAGAGTGCATTATAATATCTAAGAGAATACTTAAGTTTCTTTGAACTAGCCTTTGCACTAGCTGTTCTATGGAACCATAACTATGACTGCATCTTCCATACTTAATCAGAATTAAGCTTCCTTAACTACATTTTTGGCATAATATCACTGGTCCTTCTGCTAATATTTTTACTGATTATCTGATTGATAATGTTCCTAGCTTTTCATAGACTATATATTTCTTTGTGGATGATTTTTGTGCTCATGAGGAAGGAAGGAAGGAAGGAAGGAAGGAAGGAAGGAAGGAAGGAAGGAAGGAAGGAAGGAAGGAAGGAAGGAAGGAAGGAAGGAAGGAAATGTAGCATATGGGCTCAGCTTGTTTGTTCCTTTTTGCCTCCAGAAACTATTTGCCAAATAAGCAAAACACAACGTTTCAACTAAAGTTGGAGCTGAAATTACTATACTGTGATCCATAGAAAGTCTGGGTGTACATGCAATAACCTATTTCTGCTCAGAAGGAAAATGTTGGTACAGAGGAGTTACAAGTGAGTATTATTCAGTAGTCACAGAATGGAGATGAAAGCGTTTAAAACATATCTGCCAAAATTACATCAAAATGTTGAAAATTACATCTGAATGTTTCATCCACCTTCTTCTCCGTCATTTTCTCCTTCTTTTTACCAAATTATATAACATAATCCAACTTGTTCTTCGTGTGCTCAACAAGCTACAGTTTCCCATAACCAACAAGTATACATTGTGGAAAAAAAAGCCTTCCTTCCAGAGCCATCATAACTTCCACTCATCCCTTTTTCCCGGAAGGTCACAACAGTGGCAGGCCAAGGACATTTTGCCCAAGGTTCCCCAAAACCTACATCCAGCCCTTTCAGGGAACATGTAGCTGCCAATCATGTTAGCATCATTTTTTTAGATACATTTTTTTCAGATTCGCTCTCCCCCTGCTGCTGCAATTTTAGATTTCAACACCTCATAAAGACATTGTAATTCAAAAACTGCGAGCTGTTTCTTTGTCTATAGCCACTACATTATTAAATTATGACTGTTATTAGTTATCTAAACTTGAAATCAATGGTTTTTTTAAAAAAGATACCTCTAAGGAAGGAACACCCTTGTTTATAGTTTGTGGATATTCCATAAGGAGACGTTCTTCATCCAAAAATTTCCCATCTCTCCCATTGTTTGCTGGTTGGAATAGGCCATAATTGAGAACATCTTTCAAACTTTGATTCAATGTGCAAAGAATTCGTTGTTTTGCAACCCATACTGAAGCCTCAGGATTAAATCGAATACACTTCTGTAAAGAAAAAGAGAGAGAACACACATGGCAATTCCTATGAATAACATCAATTCTACACCACATGAACAGTTAATTTCATTATTTAATACAAATACTACTGCATTCATACAAAGTATATAATTTTGCTCATCTCCTTTATAATTTTTTACTTTTCAACCATAATTTTATTATGTTTAATTTAATTAACATTTAATTCAACTAGATTAGAGAGACAAGGCAGTATAATGGACATTTTATTAACATTTGATGAAGAAATCTGAATTTAAATACACACTCAGCCATAAAGCTTCTTAGAAATACACATAGTCCTCGCTTAATAACCATTAGTTTAGTGACGGTTTGGACTTATGACGATGCTGAGAAAACCGACTTACGACCAGTCCTCGCACTTATGACCATCGCAGTGCCCCACGGTCACGTGATCACAAGTCGGACATTTGGCAACCACTTCACATTTACAACTGTCACAGTGTCACGTGATTGCCATTTTCAAACTTCTCAGCCAGCTTCCAGCAAACAAAATCAATGGGGAACTGCATGATTCACTTAGTAACCATGTGGTTTGCTTAACGACTGTGGTGATCCGTTTAATGACCGCCGCAAAAAAGGTCATAAAATCGGGTTGGATTTGCTTAACTGCTTTGCTTAGCAACCGAAATGCCATTCCCAATTGTGGCCGTTAAGCAAGTATTGCGTAGCAACTTATTAATGATACAATCCTATGCGTACCAACAGAAATAAATGCAGCTGAATTCAGTGCGACATACTACCAGGAAGGTGGAAAGAAAATTCCAGTCTAAGCCTAGTTCAGTAAACTGAATTAACTGTTTTCTCCAGAGTCAGATAAAATCCTGAATCCTTGGACAAACGGCTTCAAAAGCCAGATTAATTCATGTGCTACTGCAAAAAGATATGGCAGGTTGAAGTTACTTCTGTGTCTCTTGAAGATTATTGAGAAAACATACCAAAGCCAGAGAGGGATGCAACAATGTTTATTAATACCCAAAGACGTTAACCATTCCATCTTATGTTATACTCTTGGTTAATACTAAAATCTGTCTGGTTCACATTTCTAAATAAAAAGGTAAAGGTTCCCCCCACACATTTGTGCAGTTGTGTCCGACTCTAGGGGCCAGTGCTCATCTCCGTTTGTTAGCCGAAGAGCCAGCGCTGTCTGAAGACGCTTCCACGGTCATGTGGCCGGCATGACGCACGCGGAAGGCTGTTACCATCCCACCGAAGTGGTACCTATTTATCTACTTGCATTTGCATGCTTTCGAATTGCTAGGTTGGCAAGAGCTGGGGCTAGTGCAGGAGCTCACTCCGTCACACGGGGCTAGGGATTCGAACCTCCAAACTTGCGATCTTCCAATCAACAAGCCTGGCTTCTTACCCACTGAGCCACCACGCCACCCTTACGTTTCTAAATAGGTATCCCTTAAAACTTAGCCCAGGGAATAGACTGAAGCAGAAAACTGGAACACTTAAAAAAGAGCTATGCAAATTATTTGTCTTGCTTGAAGAACTGTGACATAAAAATTATGTGTGCTCACTGCTCAGTGCGTGCTGAATTTTAATATACTGCTTAGAAAACATACCATCTTTTTAAAGATTAAGTACACTTCATTGAGCAATATTTGATGTAAAACGTGTAACAACTGGATCTAAAATCAGAGTAGTTCAACTGAATTTGGTAACGACTAAATTTAGCTTTGTTTAATCCAAAGCTAAATTTAAATTTAGGTACTGACTAGCATTGTTTAATCCAAAGCTATGTGGGCAAATATGCCTACCAAATAATTATAATGGCCTACATCAGCAAACTGCTTGCTCACATACAGCATTATCCACTAGGCAGCATCAAGTTAATGAGCACTTTTTCACAAACTACACAAAGCCACTCTCAGCAAAGGAGATCGTTACCTTGTCGTGGTGCTGGAGCTTGAGCATCTCAATGACGCCATGAGCTAAACCGTGAAGGGACACCCAAGACAGGAAGGTCATGGCAGAGAGGTCAGACAAAATACAAGCCCTGGGGAGGGTAACGGCAACCCACCCCAGTATTCTTGCCCTGAAAACTAAATGGATCAGTACAACCAGAGATATGTCGGTATACCATCGGAAGATGGGACTCCCAGGTCGGAAGATGGTCAAAATGCCACTGGGGAGGAACAGAGGATAAGTTCAACTAGCCCTAGATGTGATGACGCAGCTAGCTCAAAGCCGAAAGGACGGCTAAAAGCCGACAGTGCTGGTGGTGAACGACAAATCCGATGTTCTAAAGATCAACACACCATAGGAACCTGGTATGTAAGATCTATGAGCCAGGGCAAATTGGATGTGGTTATTGGTGAGATGGCAAGATTAAATATAGACATTTTGGGTGTCAGTGAACTGAAATGGACTGGAATGGGCCACTTCACATCAGATGACCACCAGATCTACTACTGTGGACAAGAGGACCACAGAAGAAATGGAGTAGCCTTCATAATAATAAAGTGGCTAAAGCAGTGCTTGGATACAATCCAAAAACAATAGAATTATCTCAATTCGAATTCAGGGTAAGCCATTTAACATCACAGTGATCCAAATATATGCCCCAACCACAGATGCTGAAGAAACAGAAGTAGATCAGTTCTATGAGGATCTGCAGCACCTACTGGATAATACGACAGAAAGAGATGTTATTTTCATTACAGGAGACGGGAATGCTAAGGTGGGTAGTCAAACGACACCTGGAATTACCGGTAAGCATGGTCTTGGAGAACAAAATGAAGTGGGACATAGACTGACAGAATTTTGCCAAGACAACTCACTGTGCATAACAAACACTCTCTTCCAGCAACCTAAAAGACGACTTTATACATGGACTTCACCAGATGGTCGACACCGAAATCAGATTGACTACATCCTTTGCAGCCAAAGGTGGCGAACATCTATACAGTCGGTAAAAACAAGACTTGGAGCTGACTATAGTTCAGATCACGAACTTCTTATTCCACAATTTAGAATCAGACTAAAGAGAATAGGGAAGACCCACAGAACAGTTAGATATGAGCTCACTAATATTCCTAATGAATATGCAGTGGAGATGAAGAATAGATTTAAGGGACTAGATTTAGTAGATAGGTTCCCAGAAGAACTATGGACAGAAGTTTGCAACATTGTTCAGGAGGCGGCAACAAAAAAACTACCAAAGAAAAAGTAAACCAAGAAGGCAAGATGGCTGTCTGCTGAGACACTGGAAGTAGCCCAAGAAAGAAGGAAAGCAAAAGGCAACAGTGATAGGGGGAGATATGTCCAATTAAATGCAAAATTCCAGAGGTTAGCCAGAAGAGACAAGGAATTATTTTTAAACAAGCAATGCACGAAAGTGGAAGAAGACCATAGAATAAGAAGGACAAGAGACCTCTTCCAGAAAATTAGAAACATCGGAGGTAAATTCCAGGCAAAAATGGGTATGATCAAAAACAAAGATGGCAAGGACCTAACAGAAGCAGAAGAGATCAAGAAAAGGTGGCAAGAATATACGGAAGATCTGTATAGGAAGGATAATAATATCGGGGATAGATTTGACGGTGTGGTCAGTGAGTTAAGAGCCAGACATCCTGAAGAGTGAAGTTGAATGGGCCTTAAGAAGCATTGCTACTAACAAGGCAGCAGGAGATGATGGTATCCCAGCTGAACTGTTTAAAAACTTGCAAGATGATGCTGTCAAGGTGATGCATGCCATATGCCAGCAAATTTGGAAAACACAAGTATGGCCATCAGATTGGAAAAAATCAACTTATATCCCCATACCAAAAAGGGGAAACACTAAAGAATGTTCAAACTATCGAACAGTGGCACTTATTTCACATGCTAGTAAGGTAATGCTCAGGATCTTGCAAGGTAGACTCCAGAATTAACCTACTGTGGGTTAATTCAAAAAGAAAACTGGGCCAACTAAATAAATCATGATTAAGTTAAACATCTTGAGTTAAGTTAAACATGATTAAGTTAAAGATCTTGCAAGGTAGACTCCAGCAATTCATGGAGTTAGAATTGCCAGATGTACAAGCTGGGTTTAGAAAAGGCAGAGGAACTAGAGACCAAATTGCCAATATCTGCTGGATAATGGAGAAAGCCAGGGAATTTCAGAAAAACATCTATTTCTGTTTTATTGACTATTCTAAAGCCTTTGACTGTGTGGATCATAACTAATTGTGGCAAGTTCTTGGTGGTATGGGAATACCAAGTCATCTTGTCTGCCTCCTGAGGAATCTGTATAACGACCAAGTAGCAACGGAAAGAACAGACCACGGAACAACGGACTGGTTTAAGATTGGGAAAGGAGTATGGCAGGGTTGTATACTCTCACCCTACCTATTCAACTTTTACGCAGAACACATCATGCGACATGCTGGGCTTGATGAATCCAAGGCTGGAGTTAAAATCGCTGGAAGAAACATTAACAATCTCAGATATGCAGATTATACCACTTTGATGGCTGAAAGCGAGGAGGAGCTGAGGAACCTTATGACGAAGGTGAAAGAAGAAAGTGCAAAAGCTGGGTTGCAGTTAAACCTCAAAAAAACCAAGATTATGGCAACCAGCTTGATTGATAACTGGCAAATAGAGGGAGAAAAAGTGGAGGCAGTGACAGACTATTTCTATGCGCAAAGATTACTGCAGATGCTGACTGCAGCCAGGAAATCAGAAGAGGTCTACTTCTTGGGAGGAGAGCAATGACAAATCTCGATAAAATAGTTAAGAGCAGAGACATCACACTGACAACAAAGGTCCTCATAGTTAAAGCAATGGTATAACTCGTAGTAACCTATGGCTGTGAGAGCTGGACCATAAAGAAGGGTGAGCGAAGGAAGATAGATGCTTTTGAACTGTGGTGTTGGAGCAAAATTCTGAGAGTGCCTTGGACTGCAAGAAGATCAAACCAGTCCATACTCCAGGAAATAAAGCCAGACTGCTCACTTGAGGGAATGATATTAAAGGCAAAACTGAAGTACTTTGGCCACATAATGAGAAGACAGGATACCCTGAAGAAGATGCTGATGCTAGGGAAAGTGGAAGGCAAAAGGAAGAGGGGCCAACCAGCGGCAAGATGGATGGATGATATTCTGGAGGTGACGGACTTGACCGTGGGGGAGCTAGGGGTGGCGACGGCCGACAGGAAGCTCTGGCGTGGGCTGGTCCATGAAGTCACGAAGAGTCGGAAGCGACTGAACGAATAAACAACAAAAACACCAAGCCAAAAACAAATAAATGACACCATGGAGTTAGTGTTACAGGCAGACACTTATATTATGTTTGGAGGGGGGATATCTAACATTATAAATGTTCACAAATTTCTATTTAGAAGATTGTATGACTTAACAGAAAGTTAGCTAATTATTTATAAAACTAAAACTGAAACATTACTAACAAAGATTTGGCAAGAAAACATACAGGTGAATAAATGCTAAAATAATGTCATATTTACCAAGCATTAATCAGTGAGATGATATTGCATTAATCAACCATTTCAGAATATTATAAAGCCACAGATTTTAAAGCTGTCATACACAGTGTGTATCAAGTGTTTATATCATGAATTTGACAGAATGACATAAAGTGTAAAGCAGCGGTTCTCAACCATTGTGCCACAGCACACTGTTGTGTCGCAAAATTTCTGCAGTTATGTTCCATCAGCCAGAATCCCACCTCCTATGACATCACCAGGGACAGACTGCCTCCATTTCTCCTCCCGAATCCCAGCAACCTGTAACGGGACTTCTGGTTTCCTAACCCAGGAGTCACGTCTATGAGATATATGTCATGAGTTGAAAAAGTTTGGAAACCTCTGGTCTAAAGTATTAAACAGAAGTTAACTTGGATTAATGTAGATTTGTAAAATAATAAAGTCTGGGTCAAGTTAATACTTCTTGATTACTAAGGAAATCTTTTCATGGAATTTTACATTATAATTTCATCAATAGATTTGAAGAATTGGATTTCTTTTAATGTAATATATAGGGGATTGTAACGTGTACATTTTATACAGATGAATTAGCAATATACATGTATTTACTTATTTAGTAAGACCTATATAAAACCTTTCCAAGAATAACCAGGAAGTATTGCTAAAAACAAAAACAGCACTGATAATATCATACATTTATCAATCTGAACTGCTCACAGCTAAGATAGTTCTGTATCTTTAGCTCAGCAGGGAACTTCTTCTACAAGACCCTTTTTTTAAAAAAAAATCACATAATATTAATAAACCGTATTAGTAATTTATTGAGAAAAAAAGATACAATTAAGGGTCACAGTTTTTAAAGTACATAAAAGGTTTAAACATGTTTTAAGCAAAAGTAAGTTTTGTTTTAAATAGAGAAATGTATGGCTGGATCCACAGGAAGTGGAAATTGCAATTCTATCAGAGGAAGAAAAAGCCTTGTATAATCTTCTAACACAGAACTTGAGTATAATTTCTACAGAGTGTTCAGAAAACAGAGTATGAATGATTTGTCCTTGTTTCTGATTGCCATTAGTGGACTGCTAGGACCACTGAATGGAGCTGAGCTTAGTGCAGCAGAGCAATTAAGTACACACTGAAAGAAGTTTTATTCAAAATAGCATTAATGAGCACACTAGAGAGATATAGGTTATTGGTCTTAAGCACTAAGCTCACCCAAGCATAAAGAATTACACACTTAGACAAAGTAGTTTCAAAAGAGTTCTTACTTTTATTTGGTCCAGTTCAGTTACAGGAATGATTCTTCTTCTTCTGTGTTTTCCCTAAATTATATAGACCCCTGGCCCTCTTTGCTGCCAGGGGCTGCTTGGAGAAAGGGGAAAGCTTCTGGAGTTGAGGCCTTGAGGACTTGACTTTCCTCAATGGAGAGGAGCTCAGCAGCCGCGTGCTCCTTTGATGGTGGCAAAAGGCAGAGAGAGGGAGGAAGTGGGAGGAGCAACAAACAGCTTCCTCTTGAAGCACATAGTCATCCTAGAGCACTCATCTACATGCTAATGAGGCATGCTGATTTGCTGGGACCTCCTATTTCAATGAGTTCTATGTAATAGGAAAGTAACAACTAAAAGAATTTTGGATTACAATTTTCAACTTTCCTCAAAATTATTTTCATCTTGGCATATATTTCAGAGAACACTTATTAATTTTTAGGCAGATAAGCTATTTAATAAAATATGAATGCACTTACAGGTACATATTTTCCATGTAATAGCCCTATCCAAGCCAATGCTCTTAGCTACAAATTGGAAATATTTGTTTTCTATGCTGAATGAACTATCATATGGGTTTGCAGGCCAAGTGGAGGATAAAATTATGTCAATTAGCATTCATGAAAGACGTTCTAATATCAGTGAACATGCCAATAGAGTAGGGTGAAATTATTTTGAGTATTTTATATACTAACATTCAAAAGGGGATTTAAAAAAGAGCTATGCAAATTATTTGTCTTGCTTGAAGAACAACTGTGACAGGAAAATTATGTGGCTATTAAATTCCCAGTGTGCTCACTACTCAGTGCATGCTGAATTTTAATATACTGCTTAGAAAACATACCATCTTTTTAAAGATTAAGTACACCTCATTGAGCGATACTTGATGTATAATGTATAACGATGAATCTATCCAAAATCTGTGAAGACACAGACTCATTCCTTAGAGAAGGTTTGTGGACTTTAAAAAGCATACATCTTCTTGGTTAAATTGTTATTACTTAATCTCTACAATAAGAAGGCAGTATGCAGATGACATGCACTTTGGCCATTTCATTTATAAGCAATCAGTTGAGGATATGAGCGCATAGATGGTCACTAGTTTTCTCATCTGCTCCGCTGCTTCTTCACTAACCTGACAGCTTCTCCCAAGCACAGCTGCAGCATGACAGCCAGTCTCCAGAATGAAATAGCTGCATACAAATGGGATGTATGCAGCCTACAATTACTGATGGTGTGGCAAGCACAATCCAATAAGGGAAACCATTCCTAATCAATTCTCCATGTATTTGTCAGTCCCTCTCAAGATCAAACCAGAGGTCCTACAGACCAGTCACTATCTCTTTCCAGGACCATCAGGGTTTCTAGTCAGACAACTTGACTAGGAAGTTGATGCTGAAAAATATACAGCACAATCTACAATCCGCTTGGTAGAATGGCTATTTATAAAGGACCCAGAAAGAGGAAACACATCAGTAAAAAAAAAAATCAAAAGATCTTGCATATGATGTACAGATGCAAACTTAGAGTGAATGTACCACAAAAGGAAATGATGCACATCTCATAGGAAATCAGAAGATTAAGGTATCTGACCAGTTTGCTCTGTGGGCTATTATGGATGGCACAGGAAAGCAGCCCACATGGTGGCAAGGTGAGGCCTGGAAGTGAGGCCGGCGCGGCCACAAGGCAAGGCTTGAAAGCGGGATCTGGTGTGGCAACAAGGCAAGGCACAGGAGTGAAGTCCGGCATGGCAGCGAGGCAAGGCTTGGGCGTGGAATTTGGTGCGGCAACAAGACAAGGCATGGAAGAGAAGTCCTGCACGCCAGCAAGGCGAGGCTTGGAAGCGGGGTCTGGCGCGGCAACAAGACGAGGCACGGAAGGAAAGTCCTGCACGGCAGCAAGGCAAGGCTTGGAAGCGGGATCCGGCATGGCAACAAGACGAGACACGGAAGGGACGTCCAGAGTAGCAGCAAGGCAAGGCTTGGAAGCAGGATTTGGCGTGGCAGCAAGGCAAAGATTGGAAGCGGGCTCTGGCACGGCAACAGGGCAAGGCACGGAAGTGAGATCCGGCGTGGCAGCAAGGAAAGGCTCGGAGATGGGGTCCGACACGAATTTGATGAGGCAGCAGGGCAAGGCACGGGAGCGGAATTTGACACGGTGGCAGGGCAAGGCTCGTAAGCAGGATCCAGCATGGCAGCAAGACAAGGCTTGGGGTCTCGACTCACCTCGGTGGGGGCAGGCGTCTGCATCAGGCTACGTTAACAGTTGTCTACGGCAACCTGGTTTCTGGAGCTTTTTAACCTTTCGATTTTCCTGCCGGTTGTGTGTAGGGACCAATCACACCTCTCACTGCTCAGCACGTCTCTCCGCCCTTTCTCGCGTGCTGATAGGCGGTGGTGAATCTGCCCCCTGGCTTTCTCCAATCAGTGGCTTTGAATCTTGCTGCCCAAAGCTCTATGTTGCTTCATCCCCTTGTTCAATTTTCACACCTTCCCCACTCTTTCCCACCTTTTCAACGGTCGGCTCCCACTCCTCCACCTCGGACTCAGCCTCCATCCTGACATCCCCCCACCTTTCTTATAAGGCTTTATCTTTATAAAAAAGGTAAAGGTTCCCCCCGCACATTTGTGCAGTCGTGTCCGACTCTAGGGGCCGGTGCTCATCTCCGTTTGTTAGCCGAAGAGCCAGCGTTGTCCGAAGACGCTTCCACGGTCATGTGGCTGCATGACGCGCGTGGAACGCTGTTACCTACCCACCGAAGTGGTACCTATTCATCTACTTGCATTTGCATGCTTTCGAATTGCTAGGTTGGCAAGAGCTGGGGCGAGTGCGGGAGCTCACTCCACACGCAGGGCTAGGGATTTGAACCTCTGAACTTGCGATCAACAAGCCTGGCATCTTACCCGCTGAGCCACCACGCCCCCTGAGCCACCACACCTGATAAAATAAAATAAATAAAAAATAAAAAATAAAAATAAAAATAAAAAATAAAAAAATAAAAGATAAAAGATAAAAATTATTTATCTTTATACTGGACTTTTATTGGACAATCCTCCAGATCTATGATGACTGATCTATGTTGATAGAAGACAAACAGAAGATTGTCTTTTGAGAGCTCTTCAACTATATGACTATGGTTTTTGTAAGTTAGGTCATATGTCTATCTTATCTCTGGACCTATTAAATCAGGTGATACTGCAGAATCAGTCTGCTAGAAATATATGAAATAATGCTTCGCAATTGCTGCTGGTAGCCAGACAATTAGCATTATTCATTACTTGAATCTTCATCCTGCATATGCTCAATTTTTTTTTTAGAGTTCTGATATTTATATCTTTATTGTTAATCTTTATCCTGTAGAGATGTGACAGTTTGTAGGCTTTTAGAAAGTTTTCCTGAACGGTTACAATCTCTGGTCTAATAGAAAGCTTGTTTGTTTATTTTTTTTCAACTTAGTTAAATCTTCCTGTCAGCCTACTCACTGTTTACCCATCTCATATTAGGAATGAGTTATTTTTTCCAAATCTGAGTTATTTTTTCCAATGATTTTTCTTATGTTGTATCAGTTTGAGATTTTTTAAAAAATGTTAAAAAAAACACCCTTTTTGGAATAATTTTGGAAATTATTTTTATTAATAAATATACTTGTGGAATTATTTTCCCCAATTCATTTTTTCCATACACTTCTGGTTGGAGAACTTCATTGCCACAATTGGAGAAATGTACATTTTAAGTTTGGGTTTGAGTATTGTTTTTAAATATCAAAATTGGTATTAAAATGTGGACCAAATTTCTTCCCCATCAGAAGTTGACACTCATGGAGACCTTCTGCACCAGTAATTCCTGTGGGATACCTATGCAATAAATAATATATTTCTATCTATTAGCTGAATTCTCTTTTAATCAGATACTTTGAAGCACTTTTCATTCATTTCTACAGTGTGTTAATATTCTGTTTGCATCAATATAAGAGTTTACCAAATAAAACATTTTATTTGCCTACCTAGATCATACTTTCTTCTACTGTGTCACAATAACAGGCCCCAAATTTTATTTTCCACCAAGATAGACCTACTGTATCTTGAAATATTATTACAATTGTGATTAATTTTCTATTCCATAAAATATGGATAACACTTCCTTTCCTGAGAAAGTTTTATAAAGGTGGGGTGGTTTGGGTGTGTTGTTGTTGTTATATTCTGGAAAATAACCAGGTGGGTTAAGATGATTCCTCAGGCTGCTTGAAGGAAACAATTTATCTGAACTTTCATTAAATGAGTAACTGGAACTTGAGTTGAGGCATATGTTGTGTATGTGAACCCACAAATTCAACAACTTTTTTGGCTGGATACTGCCAGATTACCCAACATTGTTACTGCCTTCAGTTGAGGTACAAGTCTGAAAAGTAGCTTTCAGAGGGCATTATTATATTATTATTATTATTATTATTATTATTATTATTATCCCTTTATTATTATTTTTATAAATAACTCAAGGCAGCGAACATACCTAATACTCCTTCCTCCTCCTATTTTATTATTTATTATCCTAAACTTGGTCTAGTGGTTAAGGTGCTGGGCTAGAAACCAGGAGACTGAGAGTTCTAGTCCCGCCTTAGGCATGAAAGCCGGCTGGGTGACCTTGGGCCAGTCACTCTCTCTCAGCCCAACTCACTTCACAGGGTTGTTGTTGTGGGGAAAATAGGAGGAGGAAGGAGTGTTAGGTATGTTCGGGAGGGAGGGAGGGAGGGAGGGAGGGAGGGAGGCAGGCAGGCAGGGAGGGAGGGAGGGAGGGAGGGAGAGATAGATGATAGATAGATAGATGATAGATAGATAGATAGATAGATAGATAGATAGATAGATAGATAGATAGATAGATAGATAGATAGATATTGGCTTCTTTACCTACTCTCTGGAAATAGAATTTTGTTTACTAAGAGATTTGAAATATTCAGATGGGTGAAAATGATTACTCATGATCCTTCAGTGAACTACTATCTTTGTATTTATTCCATTCACGTAAAACGGTAGAATATATTTTGCATTAAAAGGAATAGTAAGAAGGAGGGCTTTCTTTCATGCCTTTCAGCAAAACAGCAATTGGGTAAAAGTGATATGGAAACAGATTGTCAGATGAGCATGGGAAAGGACCCCACTTATCCCTGATTTTTTATACAAATAAAGCAGACATTCAATAAATAAATAATACTGCTACATCCATATTAGCTTATTTAATCCTTATATTTTTGTCACCCTAAACCTATAGAGATTATAGCCAAAACTGAACAATAACTTAATCTATATGCACTTTCAGTCATTATTTATATTCAGATTGATCATCCTAATCAAAAGAAAAGGAAAATACAATTACTTCTGAAGCAACAGTATGATAAAATGATACAGAAGCATTATTATAATACATGGCATCCATCTGAAATTTCTAAAATGCAAATACAGAAAAATTGTTTCAGGAGGACGGAACGAATGTTGATCTAGGAGAGCTCACAATTCTAGGTAAAGGCAAGCATTATCTTCTGGCAAATTCTCAAGGCTAAAATCAGTAATATGAACATGAGACAACTGAATTATTATAGTCTCTACCCTAAGGACATAATTCAGCCAACATGGATAATAACTGAAAAGTGAAAAAACACATACTTTAATCTCTTATATCAAAATCAATGGGATTGAAAACTTAAACTTAACTGAATCATATTATTTTTCATTATCTTTTCTGAATTTTGGTTCAAGTGCCTATATATGAACCAAACAGTAAAATATCATTGATGACCTAAAACAATCATCTGACTTCTTTCTAATACTGTCAGGCTTTCAAGATTCTGTTATTATAGCCTATATCGATATAGCTCTAGTGCATAATTTCCAAACTGTGTGTCGCAACACAACCTGGAAGCGGCGGCAGGGGCGTGCACGGTGGCGGCACGGTGGCGGTGGTGTGCACGGCGGCAGCAGCAGTGACAACAGCGGCAGCAGTGACAACGGCAGCAGCACGCCATCAGCACTTCCGTGTTTTAGCGGAGGCCGCTGCTGCTGCCACTGCCGTTCACGCTGCTGCCGTGCACACCACCGCCGCCGTGCCGCCGCTGTGCACACCCCCGCCCCCATGCGCGCCCCCGTGCCGCCATTGGTGTGTCGCCAACGGCGGCACTTTGGAAAGCACTGCTCTAGTGTTTCTTGTGATGCCCATTTCCTGGCCTGGTCTACCTCAAAGGGCTGATAATTTTTTTAAAAAATTTCCAATTTAATTAATTACCTCCCTACTAGGTGGCGCGGCTTAGCTGATCTTGGAAAGCCAAGGAAAGCAGGACCCGATTAGAAGCTGGACCTTCACTTCCAGCAAAATTAATGGGGAATCTGGCAGGAGGTAACAAATGATCACATGACATTGTGCCTAAAGACCGTGCAGGATTCACCTAATGACTGCAATTGGAACTGCCAGAACTGCTGTTGTAATTCGGCATGGTCATGTGACATCGTGATTTATGACTGAATCGCTTAGTGATGGAATTCCTGGACCCAATTACCATCGTTAACCAAGGACTACCTATATTCATCAAACTACCATCTACAAAATACAATACATATTCTCTTTAATTACTATGTATGACAGGGCTTTCCAAAGTTTTCCCGTGGTGACACACCAACCACCGTTGGTGTGTCGCCGCGGGAAAACCCGGAAGTGCCGCCATTACGGCAGCGTGCAAAAACCCGGAAGCGCTGCTGCCGCTTTCGGGTTTTTGCGCGCCGCCGTTGGTGTGTCACCGCGGGAAAACCCGGAAACGCTGATGATGATCAGCGCTTCCGGGTTGTGTGGCGACACACCAGACTGTGTGTGGCGACACACTTTTGTGTGGCGACACACAGTTTGGAAAGCTCTGATGTATGAATTCTATGATTTTACATTTCAGAAAAGTTACCAACAAGTCTTTTATCATTAAACATTCTAATAATACTGTTTAACAAATTTGGTCAATAGATGTTTTCATGGAATTATCCTTACAGTTTGCTGTAGATCTGGTATTATAATCCGTATCACTAATGTGTTATTCTGGGTGTCTTCCATTTTGCTACTTGGCTTTTCCGCTGTCGCCTTGATAGTGTCGTAAATGGTTTCTTCTTTGGAGCTGTCTGATTCTGATTCCACTGAATAATCTGAAAAACTCTGAGCCATCTCATCTTCACTTGATGTTGGACTACGAGGCATGTTCAGCATATATTACACTTAACTAAAAACACAAAAGACAAGGCAACAATCAGTTTCACATGTAACATTTTGAACCCAGAAAGAGAAGGTCATTTATTTATTTATTTTTCTGTTTTTAGTCTGTTCTAACTAAAGTTGCAAGTGTTGGTGCGGGGGAATCTTGGGAAAATAGAGAATCTGGTAGATTAGGTAATGCTGTAGATCAGCACTGGAATACTACTTATCATCATAGAAAATGTAACATTCTTTGGAAACGAAAGTAATTTTCATGTACATTTTATCCTGATTTGTAGAATAGGGACACTGTAGGAATACTGCAAAGCCTATATAAAGTTATGTTTGACCTTTACAAAGGATTAGACTTGGAGAATACAAACACTGTAGGAATAGTATAATGCCTATATAATATAATATGTTTAGCTTTTACAAAGGACTATCTGTGAAAGTTCGCTCTTTCTACTTAATGGGGTAAAAAAATCAAAAGCATATCAACTGTTGAAATATTTGACACTATGAAAGATCATACAATCAAAACTTAATAGAGGTCCTATGAGTAAAAGTAGCTTAGTGAATTTTATCAGGAAGTCTATCACTGGACTTACATCCAACATTAAACAAGTACTTTTCCACTGCTGAAATGGGAATTCTCCTTGCCATTTGCATTACAAGACAATAACAATCCTAATATATGAGTTAGAACAAACGTGTTAAGGTTATTGGGACTATAGGCAAAATAAATATTCAGAGTTAGAACTTTTTGTCATGTATTTTGCTGATACTGTAAATAGCCCTAACCATAGTAGAAGTTTACATGTTCAATAAATAATTATGTAAATGAAATTATATGGAAAGCATCTCCCACAGAAATCTCACTGATTCTGGAGTGCTGCTACTTCTGATATGCTAAACCTGTTTTTAATAATAAATATTGCAATATAGCTTTGAAATACCATGTTTGAGATGAGGCCAGTTTACACTGACTTCCTCTTTTAAGCAAAAAAATCCCCTGAGGGTGTATTTCATTTTCTTATGCTTCACTGAACTGTGAATTAATGCAGCTCTCTGTAATACCTTAAGTCAATAAAAAGCATAAACACTGTACTGGCTTCTTTATACTCCTACTGATGCCAATCTCACAAATGAAGAGTTATGTTGGCCAATACAGAGCTAAAACAAACTTTAAAAGGTTTAGAAAATATTTAATTATGTTAGCAACATGGTGCTCAACGACCTATTCTATCCATCCATCCATCCTCCAAAGCCACATGAGATAACCAAATCTCAAAAGCATTTTCTGTACTCACATGAAATCTCAGTGGGTGACCTTAGAATAGTCACTATCTCTCAGACCAGCCTATTCCACAGTGTTGTTGTTAGACACTAGTCCCTACAGCTTTCTTGGCAAGATTTTGGAACTGGCTTGCCATTCCCTCCTTCCTAGGGCTGAGAGAGAGAGAGACTGGCCCAAGGTCACCCAGCAAACTTTGTGCCTAAGGTGGAGTAGAACTTACAGTCTCCCAGTTTCTAGCCTGGTGCTGTATCAATAGATGTATGTATCAATAGATGGAAGTAAGTGGTAGAGTCAGGAGGAAGGCAAAAGGAAGAGGGGCCGACCAAGGGCAAGATGGATGGATGGTATTCTGGAGGTGACGGACTCAACCATTGGGGAGCTGGGGATGGTGACGGCCGACAGAAAGCTCTGGCGTGGACTGGTCCATGAAGTCACGAAGAGTCGGAAACGACTGAACGAATAAACAACAAAAGGAGGACAAAGTTGGTAACACAGGAGGAGGACTGAGATTGGGGAAGCACACCCTCTGCTGGGAAGTACGGCTATTGACCCCGGAAGTAGTTCATTCATGCAACAAGTAGTTAGAGCAGGAGGCTGTATGTGGGAGTTGTTAGCTAATGAAGACATTTAGTATAAATGAACCTCCGACTTATTATTATTAGAAGAGACTTTGAAACATGGTGTCAGAAGTTAACAACTGAACCCACTTTGGAGGATTAGCACAGCGGCAAGCGCCAAACAAGGAAACAACAAAAAGGCGGGAAAAATAAAATACAGAAGAAACAAACAACTTCAGGAAGTATGGAGCGTGGCTTGAAGCCCCCTGTGCCACTATATTTCAATGCTCCCAACCTTGCTCAGGCGTGGCAGCATTGGAAAGAGGAGTTTGCACTGTACCGGGACCTTGCCTTTACAGACGAAGACGAGAGGGAGGTAAAACTCTTACGTTATTTGATTGGTGAAAAAAGGCGGGAAATTTGCAGCTTGGAGAACATCCCGGGCTTGAAAATAATTGCAGATGATATCCTGATTGTGGGAGAGGGAGATACTGAAACGGAAGCGGCAAGGGATCATGATGAAAAGTTATGCCATTTCTTGGAGCACTGTAGGGACAGAAATATCAAATTAAACCCAGAGAAGGCCCGGTTAAGACTAAAAGAAGTACCCTACATAGGCCACCTGTTGACGGCAGAGGGGTTGAAAGTAGATGCAGAGAAGGTTAAGGCCATTCGAGAGATGCCAAGGCCTGAGGACGAAAAAGGAGTTGAGAGATTTTTAGGGATGGTAAACTGCCTGGCAAAGTTCTGCAAAGGTTTTGGCTAAGGACTGTGAGTTACTCAGACAGCTGACACACAAAGAAACAGTATGGGAATGGTGAGAGAGTCATCAGCAGGCATTCAATAAAATAAAGGACAAAATAATTAAGACACCTGTGCAAAAATACTACAGCCCAGGTTAGCCGTTGGTTTTACAGTGTGATGCCTCAGAAAAAGGGCTAGGAGAAGCCCTACTACAGAACCAACAACCAATTGCTTTTGCTAGTAGAGCACTGTCAGAAGCTGAGAAAGGGTATGCCCAAATTGAAAAAGAACTGTTGGCGGTGATTTTTGGAGTGGAGCGCTTTCATCAGCTTACTTTTGGAAAGACAGTGCATCTCCAATCGGATCATAAGCCACTGGAAACCATTGTGCGAAAACCCTTGCTGAGTGCTCCGAAAAGACTCCAGAGAATGCTGATGAGACTTCAAAATTATGATGTGCCCATCCAATATTTTCCAGGTTCCCAACTTGTAGTGGCAGATACCTTGAGCAAAGCATATTTACCGGAGCCTAGTGAATAGGGTTCGGTAGAAAGGGACATAGAATCAATAAATATGCTGCAGTATCTACCCATTTCATGGCCACGCCTACAAGCAATACAGGAATACACTGTCCAGGACGTGGAGCTGCAGAGAGTTAAACAAATTGTCCTTGCCGGCTGGCCAGAGAACAAGCATCAGCTGCCAGTGGAAGCTACCCCATATTTCTCCATGAGGGAGGAGCTCAGTGTACAAGATGGCATTCTCTTTAGAGGGAACTGAGCTACCATCCCAGCGCCTATGCGCATGGACATTATGAAGAGAATACATTCATCACACATGGGTATAGAGAGTTGCCTGAGGAGGGCATGAGAATGCGTATACTGGCCTGGCATGAATGATCAGCTAAAAGCCTACATGGCACAATGTGAGATATGCAACTCCCTAGGAGACATACAGCAAAAGGAAACACTGCACCCACATGAGGTACTGAGTCGATCGTGGGAAAAAGTAGGGGTAGACCTATTCAAGCTGCAAGAGAAGGACTACCTCTTAACAGTGGACTATTATTCCAGCTTCTGGGAAATAGACCCTGTGCCAGACACCAGGTCTCTGACAATTATCAAAAAGCTACTTTGCCCGATATGGCATACCCAATGTGGTGTTCTCAGATAATGGTCCGCAATTTACTTCAGAGGAATTTAGGGCATTCAGGTCACAGTGGGAATTTGACCACCAGACATCATCTCCTGCCTATCCTCAGAGCAATGGGAAAGCTGAATCAGCTGTCAAGACTGCGAAGCATCTTTTAGTCAAAGCCAAGAAAGCAGGAGCAGACCCATACCTGGCTGTCCTAGACCACAGGAATACCCCATCACAGGGTTTGGATGGAAGCCCCATACAGAGTCTCATGGGTCAGAGAACTAAAATATTACTTCCCATGAGGGGAATCTTGCTGCAGCAGGTAGGTCACAATAGTCGAGCAGAGCTTATCGCGGAACAAAAGATAAGACAGGCTCATTACTACAACAGGATGGCTAGAGACCTACCTAACCTACACAGTAGAGAGCAAGTATGGATATAGCCCAATGGACAGGAGAACAAGGAATGGAGGAAAGCTGAGGTCCAGAAACAGGTGAACACACATTACTTTGAGGTGGTGACCCCTGAAGGTCAGGTACTCAGGAGAAATCGACACCTGTGCAGAAGCAACCAACAGGCAGAGGTACAAAGCCAGGACCAACAGCAGCTGGCGGAAGAAGCGGCCACTCCACCGTCTGGGTCCCAGGGGAGAGACAATTTGGAATCGGATACAAATGGAACTGAGGGACCGAGCAATTCGTCGTCACACCCAGGAGAAACTATGACCACCACAACAAATGAATTCAGAACTCGGGCAGGTCGCCTAGTACAAAGACCAAAACACTTACAAAACTGTTTAAACTGTGGGGGTGAGGAGGAGGAGGAGGTTTGTCTGTTGTTTATTTGTTAGTTTATTTTTTAAAAAAAGAGGAAAGATGTATCAATAGGTGGAACTAAGTGATAGAGTCAGGAGGCCAAGTTGGTAACACAGAGGGAGGACTGAGATTGGGGAAGCACACCCTCTGCTGGGAAGTACAGCTATTGACCCCGGAAGTACATTCGTGCAACAAGTAGTTAGAGCAGGAGGTTGTATGTGGGAGTTGTTAGCTAATAAAGACATTTAGTATAAATGAACCTCCGACTTATTATTATTAGAAGAGACTTTGAAACAGGTGCATTTACCATTACACCACATTGGCTCTCTGGGTGACCAAATGGGCTGCATTCTCCATTTCTTTATTCTTTAGTTTCTTTCAAAGCCTTATTCAGCAGAAGAATTTTTCCACAAGACACATGTTTTCACAGCTTCTGATATTTTTTCGCTGCCTGTTCCCTTGCAAGATGAAAAAATGGGTATATTCCATTTATAATTTTCTTTCATCACCTATTTGCTACTTCTTCAAGTTGATTTCAAGTTGTCCTTGAAATCAATTTGAGCATTTTTTTTTTTGTTCTTTAGGATACATGCACCTAGAAAAGGCTGAAGTACTGTAGGAGAGCCCTTCTCTCCAAATAAGTAAGACTGTTTATTGTTGAGAGTTTTTTCTTACCTTCAATTCACTTTCTAGCTAAAGAGGAAGTAATCCATTATTGTTCAGTCTTCAATGAAGTTTCCTGCTCTCCCACCAGCCTGTTCCACTAAAAGAATAGAAAGTTTCACATTTATTCCTATATGCCCTGCAGCTAGAGGTGGGTGACAAAAGCTTTTGATTTTAGGGGATTTGCATTTTGGGACCAATGCCAATACTGTATGACATAGTCACAACTGCTCTGGAGAGCCTTCTATCCCTTGGAGAGGGTTTAGGGAGTACAATGAGCTGCTGGGGGTCTCAGGAAAAAGAAAGGTCAGTTGCCATCAAGATAGCCCACGTTCTGTTGATAATGGACAAATGGTCACCATCTCAGTCTGTCCCCAGCTATAATTCAGAGCTCTTTCAAAGGCATTCCAGTAACATTTTCAATCCTGTCCAACCACTTATCTTTTGTCTTCCTCTTCTACTTCCATGAACTTTACCAAGTATAATAAGCTTATCTAGTCCATCTTTTACTCACATTACTTGCCCAAACTAGCTGGGTTTGAGTTGTTTTATACTCAAGCAATTGCTGAATACAAATGGTGCTAGAGAACAAATTAAGGCCAGATATTTTTAAAACCCCAAAGTTGCTTTACAGGAATAAGCAACATAATTATTGAATCCAATCATTTAAAATACACGATTAGATTTTTCTCATTAGTGATACACATTTCCTAAATACAGTTTATGTAATAGAATAGAAGCATTAACATGTTATTATGATGGAACAAGTACCATCAAATGTCATGCACTAAAAATAGTCATGCTGATAAGTATATGTGCATACTTCTAAAACACAGGAATGAGCTAAGAGCAGTACAGAATTAATCATAGCTTCATTTTCTAAATTACATTTATTGCTAACTTGCATGTGTGTGTCTGTGTGTGTACAGTTTTTTAATATGTCACATTATTTTGGTAGTCTTCTAAAACTAACCAATGGGAAATCTAGCCAATGTTATATTTTTAAGTCCGGTTAGTTTTTGTGATAATGCCGAAATTTACATTGACTTGGAATTATGAATTTAAACATATTGTTGTGCATACTACAAATAAGAGGCTAGCATTATAAGTCCAAAACTTTTTTTGGACTTCCTCCTGAAAAACCATCCATCCAAATCCATCCCAACTATTCTTCAATAGAAATCCTTACATTCCTGCTTCATTGATGATTTTTAGTAGCTTTAATAAAGGAGAATTTTTTTCAGATACAAGTTATAGCATTGTCGTGTAGTGAATGCAAAACCATCTGAGCTGTAGAAAAACTTCGTCATATGATCTATCAGAACTGGAGAGAAAAAAGTATTTAAGAATGTATTTAAGAAAAAACTAGAAATATTTTCAAAAAGATAGTATGAGATATAGATGAATGTACTTTTACATGCTTTTTATATTCTAATATTTTCTTATTTGCTATTTTTCGATACCTGTAGTGTATAGTACAATTTACTTTTCTTGATATCAGGAGATTTAGAGTGAGATACCAGCAACATAATTATAGCAGCCTCTCTTCATTATATCCAGGTGAAGCTATGGATTTGATGAGCTGGTGTTAAGATTCTCTTGCGCCTTCAAAACAGTGACACTAATGGATACCTGCCCCTCCATTTACTTTCTTATTTTAGAAGAGCTTATTTCTCAAATCTGAATTGTGAACAGCAGAGAGAAATGAGCCAGAGACAGGGAGGTCAGTTAGACAAAGCAGACAGGGTAAATTGCAAGGCAAAACCAGAGAATAAGACAGGAATCAGCTCTACTGATTCCACTGGCACTATTAAATGAAATTGCCAGTCACTCCCCATATCTGTTTATTTTTCAGGAAGTAGCTATACTTTGAAAATGATCAGAGCCAAAGAAGATGGCTTTTAACTCAAATCCCACAATAGGCTGTGCCTGATATATTACATGGCATTTTGGAGGTCTAAAATGGCACCTAACACAACCCAAAGTCTAGCAGTCACCCAACATGGAAATGATGATAACAACTAGAATTAAATATAGCTCCCTCAACTCCTTTTTTAGTTGCTTCTCAGTAGAGAAGTATGTTTTTATAACAAACCTTTTGGATTGATTTAACTCACCCAGACTAGCAAGTGAATATTTATTTATTTATTTATTTATTTATCATATTTCTTTACCGCCCATCTTGTATTGCAACGACTCTGGGCAGTTTACAAGTAAAATTAAAAATAAAACATTAAAATATTGTTAAAACAAATGCAGTATAAAATATAAATACACATAAATATAAGAAGTATAAAGCATAAAGTCCAAGAAGGTGGAGTAACGGTGTCATCATTAGCCCCATTAAGGTGCCAACCACCCCCATGCTTGACTATCCCCCTCCCACCCCAAGCGAGGTGGCACAACCAGGTCTTAATTCCCTTTCTGAAGGCCAGGAGAGTGGGGACCTGCCTCACCTCTGGGGGTAACGTGTTCCACAGGGTGGGGGCTGCGGCAGAGAAGGCCCTCTTCCTGGACCCTGCCAATCGACAATCTCTCATGGACAGGGTCCGCAACATGCCCTATCTGCCCGACAGGTCGATGTAATGGGGGTAAGGCGGTCCCTCAGGTAACCTGGTCCCATGCCATGTAGGGCTTTAAAGGTGAAAACCAACACCTTGAATTGCACCTAGAAGCAAACTGGCACCCAATGCAGCTTGCACAGCAAAGGTGTTATATGTGCCCTCTTTGGGGTGAAAACCAACACCTTGAATTGCACCTAGAAGCAAACTGGCACCCAATGCAGCTTGCACAGCAAAGGTGTTATATGTGCCCTCTTTGGGGTGAAAACCAACACCTTGAATTGCACCTAGAAGCAAACTGGCACCCAATGCAGCTTGCACAGCAAAGGTGTTACATGTGCCCTCTTTGGGGCTCCTAAAACTGCTCACGCGGCTGCATTCTGAACCAGCTGTAGCTTCCGGATACTCTTCAAGGGTAGCCCCATGTAGAGCACGTTGCAACAGTCTATGCGGGAGATGACTAGGGCATGAGTGACTGACCAGAGGGCCTCGCGATCCAGTAAGGGGCGTAGCTCACGCACAACATGAAGTTGTGTGAAGGTTCCCCTGGCCACAGCTGCCACCTGCTCTTCGAGCAGGAGTCATGAGTCCAGGAGAAAGTGTTGCAACACACAGTTTGGAAAGCTATGGACTACATATTTTTTCATAAATCTCAGCATATTACTACTTTCTACTAAGTGCTTTCTAGTATTTAAAATTAGTATAATTTTCTTTCTTTTATAAAAATAATTCCCTGTTCTCTATGTGTTTCCTTTCTTTCCACCTCAAGAGGCTTTATAAATATTTGCCATCATTATCAGGAAAATCATACTATTTTTCAAGTCTCTGCTATCAAACTTTGCCTATATTTATATATGCAAATATGAAAAACACTTTTAATATACTGGAAGGGAAAATCAAAATAACATTTATAAAACAAATTGTCCCAAAAAAGCTAGTAAGAAATATTCTGCTGTAGCCCAGCTTCTCAGCATGAAAGTAACAAGGATACTTATTAATTTGCTATTTATATTACCTACCTTGTTCTACCTTTTTTCTTCTTTTTTTTTTTGTTCAAGGCAAAATATGCATTACAATCGATTTAAAAACTCAAATACACTTTAGCAGTGGTGCATGCTGCAAATGCCTTGTATGTAGATGAAATGAAGGCATGTAAAGGGATTGTCTTTAAAATAATGATAATAATAATAATATGCATGCATTTATTTAATGCCTATTTGTGTGCATATGGAGAAGGGAGGAAACATTCCACGAGGTTCAGACATGAAAGAGTTAATCAGTCAAACATAAACCTGTCAATCTAGATAGTGGACTGAGATAAGCAAAGCCTGGAAGCACAAACCTGCAGGAACCAATCAGAAGGTGGAACCAATAGGTGAGATTTTTTGAAAGGGAGGGGGTTGAATACAGTATATGCCCTATATGTTTTTGTTTCTTTTTTAGCTTTCTTTTCTTATTTTATAATTCAGTCTAGTCTTTTTCTTTGTTTTAATATTTAGTTAATTTTTAAAAGTGCAAAAAAAGGGGGAGGGGTCCAAATCCATTTTTCCTTTGTCCTTTGTCTTCCCT
Source organism: Charina bottae (assembly GCA_023362775.1). Taxonomy (NCBI): domain Eukaryota; kingdom Metazoa; phylum Chordata; class Lepidosauria; order Squamata; family Charinaidae; genus Charina; species Charina bottae. Next base: position 163,786,075 of record JALMGJ010000001.1, on the reverse strand, counting down.
CCCTAGAGGAGAGTATATGTCTTCTCAGACTGATGCCTACCAAGTAAGAAAAGTGCCTAAATCCAAAGGAGGGTTAAAGCATCAGAAGAAAAGAGCCTTCCAAGGGAAGGTAGAGTTTGATACAGATTAGGATCCCTTTTCTTTGATTTATATTATAGCTTGATCTGCGCCATTTCTTTGTACACTCAGTTCTCTTTTGTCCTAACTTATTTGAGTGTGTGGATGTGCATTCAGAGTCCCCTCCGGAATGGGGGGAGATGGGCGGTGATATAAGTTAGAAATATAAATAAATAAATAAATTCCTGCCTGGAAGATTAGCTGTGATTTAAAGCCTGCAGCCTTCATGATATTTTCCTTTCCCCTTCCTATCAATTAGCTCCTTAATCTTAATCTACATAATAAACAGCTTGTACCTTCTGAAATCAATAGTCTCATTCTGACAAGGAATTTAGCCTGCCATGCATCCCACTCACTCTGCTACCTACAGAAAAGGCAAGAAAACAGGCAGGACGGTTTTTAAACTCTCTCCTTTCTGAGTAGAGGTACATACAGGGATTTCCCCAGGATTGGTGGAGGGTGCAACAGTAGGAGCTGTGGGTAGGGTTACCACACATCCAGCAAAAGGAGGACATGTCCTCCTTTTTGTCCTCATGTCCTCCATCCAGCAGGCATAGCCTTAAAATCAAATATTGTCCAGCTTTTTGAGTATCTGCAAGCTCTCTCTTCCTGATCAGCTTTTCTCCCCAGCACAGCACTTCCCTAATAAGTGCTAACCACAAGTTAACAAGCTCTGCTCTGTGACCTTAATTAGTTGGTTAGTACCCTCTGGCTGGCTTGGGCTGCTGCCTGAAATTGACAAGACCTTAATCAGTTACGCTGAAGGCTTTTGCCTTCTAACTGGCTCTAGCACATTTCTGTAATTGAAAAAACAGTCTTTCTGGTGCTGGAAAAAGTAATTTCATATGCATGTGGGCCTAAATACTTTTTTTTTTTTTGCAGTTTTTCACTGTAATTTTTATTGAGGGTGCCAAGAACGTTAAACGGTTAGTTTGTCCTCCTTTCCCCCCATTTGTTCTCCTTTCCAGTTGTCCATGTCCTCCATTGCCTGTTGAGATATCTGGTAACCCTAGCTGTGGGGGAGGGGCCACCAAATCCACCAACCCACCAAATCCCTGTGTATACACATGCAAGCACACACTCCATTACAGCATGTGTGCGGAGAAGGGCTCTTTCTTCCATCCTGGAATGACTAAGCAGCCTACTTGTAGCAATAACTTTGTCTGAAAATGTCAACTTGAAAAAGATAAGCATGCTAAGTATGCTAGTACTTTGTTAAGCTTGCTAGTGCCTGGACAGGAAACAGCAAGGAACTTCCAAGACTGCACGCAAGACTTGGAAATGAAAACAAAAACAAAACCTGGAAGTAGGCAGTAACAAAACCATTTCTGTGCAGTTGCATGGATATGTCTATGTAGTTATCATGAGTCAAGATCAATTTGAGGAAGACTTTGCCTTTACTGAATAATTAATATGAATAAAATGTTACAATTTTATAGCACAATACAGACTGTAACCAGGGTTTCCTGTGGGTTCATAGGAATTGATAGTAAACTAAGTACAAAACACCGTGTCAGATTCCCCCCCCCTTTATTATTTCCAGTCATCTTTCCTCAGCAAGATGATTGACAGCTATACAAGGCAAATCTGGCCTCTCCAGCCTTCTCTTGGCAGCTTTCACCAATAAGAAGTACAGCCTCAGCATGAAATCTAAAATGGCTTCTAACTGGATTATTTGTCCTTCTACTGATTTGTGCAGTCTAGTGCTTCTCCAGGCAGATATTGTACCTATTTGAGAGACATGCTTCTAGGTTAGTATATGTGTATCTGTCTATTTTTCTAAATAACTACTACTATCTAGAATTAAGACGGGGCTTAAAGATGCTGGCCCACAATTTACAGGTAGTCCTCACTTAACGACCCTTCGTTCAGCGACCGTTCAAAGTCACAACGGCGTTTAACAAATGGTAGTTATGACCGGTCCTCAAAGTTACAGCCACTGCAGTGCCCCCACGGTCACATGATCAAAATTCGGGCGCTTGGCAACTGGCCCGCATTTACGACCGCAGCATATGCTTCAATTCCCCCCACCCACCTTTCTCCCTCCCCATCTCTGCCCTTTTGACTGCCCTGCACTCCGCTGCCTCTGTCTACCTCTGCTGCCCCCCACTGCCCCCAGCTGACCTTCACGGTCTTCTTCCTCACGCTGCTGGCCCAGGATCCAGGCACTGGGCGAGGAGGGCGCAGCCCCAGGACATGCGCAGCACATGCAGCAGGGTGGCAGAGGCTTGTCTGTCGAAGGGAGTTTGCCGGGCCCAGCCGGGGAGGAGGCAGCGGGACGGAGCCGGCAGAGGAGGCAGGGCGGCATGCGGACGGCAGCTCCCCGGGTGAAGGTGGCGGCAGCCGCTGCTGTGTGAGCAGCAGCTGTCGGCGCCAGTAGAGTGCAAGCTGCCCCTTGTTCTCTTCTGGTTAGAAAACTAAACAGTACATCTTTGTAGCTCTAATTATTAGATGGCACTTGCCACTCCAGACACATAAATACACTCACCCACTTACTCAAGCCTGTTATCAGACATGAATCCTTAAGCTGACAAGACTAATGCCTGAAAATTTATAATGAAGTGTCCTTTCATGCAGAAATAGCAGGTGTCTTTGTCCAAAGCTGTCTGTGACCATGCTTCCTCAAGTCATGAATTAAATGTCCACAGAAAATAAGTTAATGAGAAGGTATTTTTGCTCTACTCATAAGGCTTTCAATCTATGAAATAAACAATGAGTCGCAAAATGTGACTTGAATGGCAACAGCCTGCTGATATATAAACAAAAAGGAATGTGCTGCATTCAGGAACTCTGAATTATTGTCAAGTGCTGAAAAGGAAAAGAGGTAGTTTGCCAAAATTAAATAGCCTTTCATTTAAACTTTCAATTCAAGTGCAACTCCATGGGCTGCTTCAGTCATAATATTGCCATCTTCTTAACCCTGCTTAAGCAAATGTGAGGAGGTTGTCAAATAGGGCACTTTCTTCCATAAGCATCTCTTTGCTACTGAATGAATTGCTCTGTCTCCTCCTTTTGGAAGCCTCCAGCATAAATCAAATTAAACTGACATTGATATAGCGGATTCTTTTTTTATATCAAAAGCAGTTTTTGAAACCATAACCCAACAGAGATTTCATTTCTATTGGTTGTAGGAACTGCTGATTTACTTTAGCCATGGTTAAGTCAGGACTGATTCAGGAAACTTGTTTTTATAGCCAAAAGTTATGGGGAGAACAAGTTCTAATAACTGTAGTGCTTGGACTGAGTGATGGATTTGTTTCTATCACATTTCCTTAACTGCAAGTCACTTTCTACCATGAACATTATTCACTGACACTTTTCCTTGAGGGGCAAAAATTGGAATACATTCAGGAACAAAGAAAGCTTGTAAGAAAAGTTTAACACCTCTAATTCATCATACAAAAGGTAAAACACTTTCTCTCCAACAAGCCAAGGTGGCAGTGTGAATGCATACTACAGGGAAAAAAGATAAGATGCTAGAAAGTCAACATGATCAACAAATGAAAATACTATTATAGGATGCACTAATTAAGATTCTTTATGAAATGCTAATGCAATCAGGCAAATGTCTGATTAGCTTGAGAACAAAATAATTCATGCAAATGACATGAAACATATTTCCTTACTGTAGCTCATTATTCCCCAGAACTACAATAGTTACCTCATACCGTATGTTAAAAGAAGGATAACAATATAATCATCCTTCTACTTGCTATAGTGTGGGAAATGGACTCACAAATCTCACCTTTAACAAAAATTGAGTTTTTGGCTTTATAGACTTCTATTCCTCCTATTCCTGAAGTATGCTGAACAAGATCTTCCTCCCTGGACTATGGAGTTAGCTGGGTAATTTTGGCCAGTAAATATTTCACAGCCTAATCTGCTTCACAGGTTTGTTACTATGAGGATAAAATGAGGACAGATTTCCAATATCACCTGCCTTGACTTCCTAAGAGGAAAGGTATAAAATGTAATAATTAAATAAATGCTTCCCCCCGCACACACCTTGGAACTCATAAAAATGAGCACCCAGGGACAAGATACTTGATCAACTGCTCCACATTATGCATATATTGCTGGACTTTTTCATTTCAAAGTGTAATGGAGGAAATCAAATGTTTTAATGTTCCCTCATGAAAACCTGAATTTCCTGCTCATCCAAAACCATCTCAATACCAACCATACAATGTAAGCAAAAGCAAAAGGAAGCTACAGGCATACCAGTCAGAAACTTTATTTATTTTTACCTTTCTATGAAGACAATCAATTTATAAATAATGTTCAGTGAGTTAACACTGGAGTTCAAACATCTCAATGGATAAGTATATGGTTTCTGATATCATAAAGTATATCTCACCATATCAATCCTTTCTGGCTCAAGATCAAATAATTGATTTTAGGAAGAAAGCATTTCAGTAATTCTTACAGTTATTTGCACAAAGGGGACTTCAACATACAGTCATAGAAATGTCCGTGGGCTATCTAAAAAGAGTTTATTTGAAAAGGACAATATATAAGTCTTGGAAGATACACAATTTATGAATACTCGCTGTTGTATAAAATATTTTTTCATATTTCAGTTGCTAGATGAAAATTGTGACTACTGATTCCCTTTGGGAATAGACTTAATGAAATCCCAATAGAATATACATTGTTATGTGTTAAAATTATAAGTTGGTATTTAAAAATACTTAAGGACATGGGGCCTCAAACTGCAGGCTGTGACCCTTCAACTTTGTTGATAGAAGGTCTCTTTCAAGTAGAATTTACTTTTTTAAAGATGAGCAGGTTTATACAGGTAAAGTGAAAGCATGTTCAAAACTCTCTCCTGTTTTGTATTGTCGAAGGCTTTCACGGCCGGAGTTCGATGGCTGTTGTGGGTCTTCCGGGCTGTGTGGCCGTGTTCTGGAAGCCATCGAACTGTTCTGGAAGCCCGGAAAACTGTTCTGGAAGCCCAGAAGACCCACAACAGCCATCTCTCCTGCTTTGCTGGGCAAACGCAGTGAGTTTTGATGGCGCTCCCACACTACCTGCACAAGCCCTCACACAGAATGGGAGCACTATAAAAAGTTGTTGCTGCTTTGCCTGGGAAATTCCCAGAGAGTTGGACTGATTCATTTACTGAATTGTGTTGTCACAAAGCTTAAGAACCTCTGTTTTAGGATAAAGGCTTCACACACTAATCAGTGATGACCAGGGGCATCTACAATATGTATGTCATGATACAAATGACATTATGTATATGTCAAATGGTATGAAACAAGTATATAATTGCCTCATTTGTGCAATGACATCATTCTGACATCATTACAGCTTGTTACAAACACCTGGGTATATAAAAACAGAAATTTAGCAAATGACAAAAAGGAGTAAAAATAGCAATCAGATAAACATAAGGATTTGGAATGAAAACCAAGATGAAGAAACTCAGAAGCAAAAGACTAAGAAGTAAAATTCTGCAGTAATTAATGCAAGATTAAATAAGAAAGGAACTGGTAAATTAGCTATGAGAACAGAAAAACAAAATGAAAGAGGAAATACCAAAAAGAATAAAAATATTCATATTGGCTTTATCATTATAGATTCTTCCAAGTTAATTTTTAGTGAGATGTAAATAAAATATACATTGCAATAGTTATATTGCTGTAATATTTACAGCATATAAACACACACACACACACACACCTTCCAAGTAGAACTTTGAACAGGTAATAATAAACAAACAACAGTTAATAATAAATAATAATTTCTAAAATATTTCTTAAAATCTCTTAAGATTTTAATGGTGCATAATCTCCAAATGTTTGCAAACATTTGGAGGTACGCAAACATTCTAAAAAAAGAAGAGGAAGCCTCATGGTCTTTACTCCAAAACATTAGAGAAACCAGTGTCCCTTCCATATTTTCTGCTCCTCACTGAAAAACAAACCTTGAATGAATCCCATGCCAGCCAGGAATATGCGGCTGCAGCAGCTGAAACTGAGCATGTACCTGGATCTGAGATGTATGGTGAAGGAATAGCAAGATAAATCGAGACAGGTTTAGGCAATTCAAGAAATTAGTTCTTAGTTCAACACCAGACTCATTGCCTCCTAGTTGGTGAATTCAAAGTAGGTAAAAGAGGGAAGTGAAAAATAATGATGTGACACTGGATGTACTTATACTGTATGTATACATCTATAAACTCAAAATAAATATATCTGATCCTCAATATATTAAGACATAATTGATTCGAAGTGCAAGACTGCATAGTGATTAATAAAATTTATTTTATGTTGCTTGCACTGAAACTTCTTACATAAGTCTATACTACTACTTCTCACCTGGTGACTTTGTTGATGAAAAAACTACTGAATAAAAAAAGCTACTGTATATCAGAGCTTTCCAAACTGTGTGTCGGGACACGTTAGTGTGTTGGCTGCAGTGTTTGGGTGTGTCGTGGCTGCTGCTGCCTCCGAGCCTGCCAGGATTCTGCGCAGGTCTTAGTGCCTACCTTGTGCCTTGCTGCCTCCAAACCTGCTGTGATTCCGCACAGGTCCTAGTGCCTGCCTTGTGCCCTGCTGTAAGAGTGTGTCGCAAAATGATGCCCTGCTGTGAGTGTGTCACGAAATGATGCATGTCTAAAAAGTGTGTCACCAACTTGAAAAGTTTGGAAAGCTCTGCTGTATATAAACAGGGAGCAAATCCCACAGTCACACTGATGATGTTACCTAGTTGGGTAATGAGACACCTGCAAGCAAACAACCAGGCTTAAGAGAGCACCAAGGACTCCACTGAAAATAACATTCTGGAAGAAGACAAAGGCAAACCACTTCTATGTTGTTGCAAGAAAATTGTATGGATTTGTCCTGTACACACCAGGAGCCAGGCACAACTCAAAGGAGTTGTGTGTATATATACTATATAGTTGTTGATGCTGATGTTGGTGATGAAGTGTGTTAGAGATAAGAAGCTTCTACAGGAAGAACTGATTAGAAGTAAAGTTACTATAGTTGCAAGTGAGAAGATAGCTGTTTATATTGTTAGCACTGAACAATGTTAGATAATTTGTGTTAGTTTATAGCTTAAATCTCAAGTATACTGGTGACTGGGTAGCAGAGACTAACATGCATAAGCTAATTTGCTTCAGAAACCTGTTCAACAGAATCATGCATAGGAGTGTCACTAAAGAACTGTGCCTTCTGTAAAACAAAGCCTCCCTCTGTTTGCAGGTGTATGAATGCTATCTGTGATTAGGAAAACAGGATGAATTTATACTTGTAGGAATTCTTTCGTTACTATTTTCTGCATGTGGAAACCTATGTCTCTATGTCAAGATATAAGCAGGCTCTTCCTAATTATAGTAATATATGTTCTTATATAATATTTTATTTACTTGTTTAGTAAAGTAGGCAACTATGTAACAATTTCACATAAGGCACTTTAAAGAATAATTCAGGCATTCATTTTTGATCCAAATAAAGCAAACATGTTTTTATCCATGATGTGAAGCAAAACATTTATTTCCTTCCTTCCTTCCTTCTTTCCTTCCTTCCTTTATTTATTTAAAGAATTTTACATACAGTAAAAGTCAAATCTAAAGAAAAAGATAGAAAAGAAGAAAAAGAAGAAAAGAGAAAATGCAAGGAAAGAAAAAAAGGAAAGGAAAACTTTTTTTTCAATTTCCATAGTAGAAGCTATAAAAGTTAAACACAAGTTTTTTCAAGCCACCTAAAGGACAAAGTGTTATTAGGACAACAAAAGAAAGAGAAATAGAGGACAAAGTGAGACTTGGGTAATGTACAAGTCCAAATGATGTAATATTTTGCAAACAATTACTTGGAGACAAACAACAATTCTAAGCCACCCATATACTTCCATATTAAAGTACTAGGCAAAATGAAAACTAAGATATCACATTTTTTTTTTAAAAAGGTCTAATATTTTTATTTAGATTTTTGTTAAATAAATCTGCAGTGCATTGCTCTGCTGCTTTTAGTACACCTGCACGGATCAATCAAAGGTGAGTATTTGACACCCAAGGCCAAAAAAAGCCACCATGCAAATGCTCTGTTCTTTAATTTTGCACTGACGAATGACAAATTAAATAGCACTCATGCTGATATTAATGAAACCATATTCCAAACCTCAAAATTAAATAATTTTTTAGAAACAAGACAGAACAAAAACACAGAGACTGAGCCTCTTTCTTCCTAGAATAAACAGTAGATAGTTAGGAGACAACAAGGCTCTTCTGGTTCATTCACTAACAAAGTGAAATATTCTGCAATACAATCTTACTTGTACAGACTAGGAGAGGAAGAGACTAGTCCAATGCCAAATGTGAGAATTATTCAAATCATAATCAATGGACCACACAGCAATCATTTCCATGCTGGATCAGATCCACAACTAGCAAACACTAGGGGCTGCTATTTACAGGAGAATTAATAATCCTCTCTCTGTTTCATGAATTTCCCTTTGTGATGAAAATCTCAATTCTCTACCATTCTGTAGCTCTATTTAGATATTATATTGTGGAGTACTTGGTGCTCTCTGAGCCTTGTTGTTTTCTTGCAGATGTTTCATTGCCATGCTAGGCAACATCTTCAGTGCGAAAAGGTAGTGGGACTTGCTCTCTTTTTATATACCGTGGCTTGTCCTGCTTCTGTTGGTGGAGGTGTTGTTCTCTCCTTAGGAGTTCCTTGATTGGGCTGTTGTTTGCTGCTTGGTTGATTGACTGAGTTAATAGTTCCTTGATTAGGGTATATTGTGCTGTTTGATTGTTCCTCTGGTGCTTAATCTCACAACACATGGACAGACTCAACCATACTTTCAACTGGGAAACTGTGAACATCTTAAACCAAGCCAATCCAAACACACTAGAGAATTCCTGGAAGCTTGGCACTCAGACAAAGCAGCCATCAACAGACACATAGAGGTAAACAACATTTACATACCATTCATAAGAGACAATAGAAAAGCCAGAAGACCAGAACACCTCCTTGCCAGCAATCATCACCCAGATATGCAAAGATTAACACCAGGATTAGCACCAGAGGAACAATCAAACAGCACAATATACCCTAATCAAGGAACTATTAACTCAGTCAATCAACCAAGTAGCAAACAACAGCCCAATCAAGGAACTCCTAAGGAGAGAACACCTCCACCAACACAAGCAGGACAAGCCATGGTATATAAACAGAGAGCAAGTCCCACTCCCTTTTCGCACTGAAGATGTTGCCTAGCCTGGCAATGAAACGTCTGCAAGAAAACAACAAGGCTCAGAGAGCACCAAGGACTCCACAGTTCAACCCTGAGCTACAAATATTCTCTTTGATAGAGATTATATTACCTATTTAGCCAAATATGTGAGATGTGGACAACCAAGCTGTACAACTACAAATACATCAAATGTAAGCCATAGCAGGCATCCATAAATATAATCCAACTTCTGCAGAAAGTGACCATTATGTGTAGAACTCTACGCATGGAGGCTATTGTAGCTATTACTGCCTTAAATGAGAGGAACCTATACAATAAGCAAGATTCCGCCTCCTTACTGCACATCTACCTGCTAACTAGCCAAATTATTAAAAAGAGGGCTACCCAAACTGAGTTCAAACATCCACAAGACTACTAGATGGCAGCAAAGAGTTAGCCGTTTCCAAGTCTCTTTGTTGCCATCTATGGCCACCTGGATTCTTGCAGCCCAGATCTGACAGTCCTAATAAAAAAGAAGCACTGCACTAACCACAACTGAAGTTATAGTTGTGCATGACATTTTAAAATAAAAATATTTTTCATAGAAATTAGCTGAAACAATTGACTTCTGCTTCAGAGTACTCAGAGAGTAAGAGCACAGAAGCAGCAATAGGCCACTCCTGTGCTTCCACTGAGTATCCTCCAAGGCAGCAGTTAATTCAGCTTATTCTTAAGTAAATACTAACTTTATTTTAAAAGTTGAAGCACAGATGGTGTTATCTATCAACGGTACTATTCCCAATTGGTAGGCTTTGATAAAGTTTGCATTGAGCAAGTCCTGTCAAGGTAATGGAACCAAGGTCTTGTGTGGTTAAGCTGGGACAAGTTTGAAATTTATACCTCTGGAGGATGTGGGCAGGGTCCTGGCCACCTATTTATTAGATCCATGGCCCTTCTGGCTGGTGAAGGCCACCCAGGAGGTAATGTGTGGTTGGGTCCATGTAGTAGTATCTCCTTCATTGAGGGAGGTGGTAGTCCTACCTGCCTTGAAGCAGGCGGTAACACATCTCCTGTCAAGAAGCTATTGCTGGCTCCAACAGACCTGGAAAATTTTCTTAGGAAAAGTTGTTGAGAAGGGGGGTGGTCTCTGACTTCCTCTGTGGCTTCAGAAGATCCTGGAAGAAACTGATATCTAGATCCTTTCCAGATTTCAGACCAGGATACAGTACTGAAATAACATTGCTTGTACCTTTTGAAGACCTCTGGCAGAGCTCAGAGGGGAATAGTACAACTATCTTTGATCTCTCAGTGGCTTTCAACATCATCCACTATGGTATGCTTCTGGACACCTATGGGTCGCAGTCTTGCAGTTTATCCTTTCTCTGTGGTCAGATACAGTTGGTGTTGGGATACTGGAGCAATCAAGTCCATGGCTCCTGACAAGTAGGGTGCCTCAGTGCTTGATGCTCTTGCCCATCCTGATTAATACCTATATGAGGTCACTGGGTGAGATCATCCATCCACCCATCGTTTGGGTTCAAGTATCATCAATACGTGATGATACCCAGCTCAACCCCAGGCCAACCAGTCTTGTTCCAGTGTCTGGAAATTGTATGGGTATGGATGGGGAAGAACAGACTCAGGCTCAATCCTACAAGACTTAGTGGTTGTGGATGTTTGAAGCATCTAGGACCAGAAATGTTCTATCTTTACTTTTGAACAGGATTGCACTTCTCCCTGCAGGACTGATACACAATTTGGGGCTCTTCTTGGCCTCACAGTTCTTGCTCAAGGAGCAGGTCAGGAAGACGTCTGCACACATTCATCTAGTACACCAATTGCATGGTGGATCAAGATGCCTTTCAGACAGTCACTTATGCTTTTGTCACCTTTCATGTGTATTATTACAGTGCATTCTACACGGGGCTGTCCTGAATACCACTTGGAAGCAGATGATCCGGAATGCAGCAACTCAGGCAATTATAGGCAAGCTATGGTATGCCCACATAACACCTCTGCTTCATGAACTGTGTTGGTAACTCCTAGGTGTAATTTAAGGTGCTGGTTATTACCTATAAAGATCTCATGGCTTAGGGCCTGGTTATTTGAGGGGCCATCAGTCTTCTGTAATTTCTACCCATTCTGTATGATCAGGCAAAGTTGACATGCTCCAGGTCCCACCAATTAAACAGTGTCACCTGATGAGACCCAGGAAGCAAGCAAGCCTTCTCTGTCATAGCACCTGCCCACTTGTATAATATCCCCCAGAGATTTATATACCCCTCACTCCTTGTTTAAATGAGCCCTTAAAAACTGACCCTTCTACCCCCAGGCCTTGATGATGTATTGTTTAAAATTATTTTCATATTATATGCTGCCCAGAATCATGATGGACTTGGGCAGCATTATACATTAAATAAATAAATAAATAAATAAATGTTTTCTAATTGGGATTTTTTTCTGCCCCTAGTTGAGCATTCATTTGATATGGTGACCTTTCTGCTGATGTATTAAAGTCTCAATCAAGTCAACTTTAACTCCTAGTAACTTCTTGGAGATGTCTATGTAAGTTTTTTTGGCAACAGTACGAAGGTGATTTGCCACTGCCTTTTTCCAGGATGGTTTTTCTTTTTACTTCTCAGTCTAGCCTATAGCCATTATATTTCTTGTCCAAGTATTAGCCAAGTCTTACCTGGTTAGCTTTTCAAAATCAGCTGCTGTGACTTATCTGGGCTCTACTGATGTAACCACCACATATCTCTGTCCTCAGTTCTCCCAGAATAGCTTAAGAGACATAAACTTCAGTATTGAGATGAACAACTTGTTTCCAATCCTCATCACATATTAATAAATACATTAATTTACAGAGGACATGGGGAATTAAGTTAAAACAAGAATGTAAGTCGATGTTTTCTGTTATTAAACCATAATTTATATTTGCAAAGTAAGTATGGTGCCTCCAGTCTTTGTATCACCATACTACTTTTATCTCCTAGTTGATAGGATACAGGTAACAGTATGCTTGCTTGCAAGATAGTCTCTAGATTAGAGATGCTAGCTTGCATAGAATAGCATGATCATTCTTGCGGTAAAACTAGGCTTTGGTTGTACTTGCGGCATACCGACTAAAAAGTGCCAAAATCTACCAGTACTATCCTTACCATTAGCAGATAATGCTACCTGTGGCACTGTACAACTAAAGTTGGTAACATAGTCTATACCTTCTCTGTCATATTGCAAGGGGAAGAAACATTCTAGAATACATTTTCACATGAACATCATGTAGTGATCTTTACTGTGTAATTTAGGAGTAATAGTTTATTTGGCAGTCAATCTACAGTAGATCCATCATTCCAGGGTGATTGGAAGTGAGTTGTTCAAACATCTCTGGCACAAATTATGCTGGACACATGTAAAGAAAAAATTACATTTATAAGATGGACAATGTCTTATAGATGTGATTGTAAACGGGTCACTTGGTCTACAAAACACCTATTTAAAAACCAATCAAATGTTATGGGACATTGAGACTTACCCATCAGCTCCTGAGTTGAGAGCCATGCCTATGCAGTTCCCTTTGCAATGTTCATTTGGGTCTCCTCTTGAAGATTGGGGGTAAATCTTTTATGTGCAATAAAATCTACTTCTTTTCTTCTTATTTAAGTGGTCAGTAGCTTTGAAATCTTCCAAACTCTGTGGGAATTTATTTTGCAGCACAACATGTTCTACATTCTGCTTTTTGGTAAGTGCACAGCAGAGGGCAGGAGGGCCATTTAGGACACATTCCATTCAATAAATAACTTTCACCCACTGAGCACTATGCAGTTTAAAGACATTCTTTCCCTGGGTTGTTACACTTAATAAAAAGCATTATGTGAAAGCCTTGGTTGACCAAAGCCATGATGAGCTTTAGAGGTCACAACAGCTATGGGCTCATCAGGGACATGCATGACAAATGGAAGATTGCAACTTTGAATCTAAGATGAGTAAATGGTAAAGAACATGAATTAACAAATGAAATGAAAGAAAGAAAAATAAATATGTTTTTAAGGTCTGTGGAAGTAAAATAAAGGGAAAATATGTAATAGATGTGAATGTGGTGATCTGATCTAATGAAGTGTTGATAAATAAATGAGAAGTGAAGATGTGGTTTTAATGATTAAAAAAAGGGCTAAAATGTATGTAAGAAAGTATAGTGTCCTCGAAGTTGTTTTGAATGCATGTAAGAGTGGGAACCCTTAAGGTTGGTGCTAGTTACATGTTGCACTCCAGTGAATGGAGATAATGTAAAGTAAAAAGGTAAAGGTTCCCCCGCACAGTCGTGTCCGACTCTAGGGGCCAGTGCTCATCTCTGTTTGTTAGCCAAAGAGCCAGCGTTGTCTGAAGACGCTTCCGCGGTCATGTGGCCAGCATGACACGTGTGGAATGCTGTTACCTTCCCACCGAAGTGGTACCTATTAATCTAGGTAATCTAAGCATTTGCATGCTTTCAAATTGCTAGGTTGGCAAGAGCTGGGGTGAGTGCGGGAGCTCACTCTGTCACGCGGCGCTCAGGTCTTGAACTTCTGAACTTGCAACCTTCCGATCGACAAGCCTGGAATCTTAACCAGAAATATGCAACTTTTGGAATGGATACCTTCAAGAGAAAAAATATTCTGCTACACATGAATGGATAGGTGGGAATGAGATCAGACTGTGCAGAAAAAGTGATCAGGGCCTTTTGGGCACCAAAGAATAAAGGCGAATGGTGACTGTTGGATTAGTAGCTGTTCAGAAAAAGGGCTGTTTATTTCAAATACCTAGTATAAGCATAAGGCTATTCATACATATACCTGATAAAGGAATTAAAATAAATGTAAAAGTATGATTGATTTGATTGTTTATGATAAAATATTAAAGAATTACTGAAGGATATTAAGATAAGAAGTTCTGAATGTGGGACAGATCATTTCTTATTAGCATCAAGAATGGATCTGGGGTGGGGAATGGACATGGAAGAAAAGGAAAAAAAGAAATGAGAGTGAAACAAGAATGTAGGAAAAGAAGATGCAAATCCGGTATGAAAATGTATGAGAAGATGGATTAAATTCACAACAAAATGAATGGAATATGGATGTAAGGAAAGAGGACAAGAATCTGCTTGGAACAGAGTGAAAAGTGCCATAGAATTGTGTGCTGGTACACTAATGGGAAGTATGAAAAAGGATGCTTGGAGGAATGATGAAGTAAAAATATTAGATAATTGCATGATACAACAAGGAGTATGTATCTAAAAATTAATTATTAAAGGAGGAAATTTGCCAGGGAAAATAGAAGAAACAATTTCCAATTATCAAGATGGTAAAAAAGTAAAACAAGTTGATGAATGTTTGTACCTTAGTAGAGTAGAATGTTTACAAAAGATGGGGAAATGGAGAATTCTTAAGACATCTAAATGACTGCAGAAAGATAGTGAGTAGCATGTGATTTGTTACAAGTAATTAGTGTTTTTGAATGAAATGAAAATGGGTATTTCTTGCAGAAATAACTTGTGCCTTTATGGGTGATATATAATAGTCTCCCATTCTGAATAGGACTGTTATTCTCTATGTATCTCAAAACAATGCATATCTGGACTTCCGGTGGGGACATGGCGGACTGAGCAGCTGTGCCTGTGGGCTTAGTGGATGGAACTGACAACGCAATTTTTTTCGGGCTCAGGCAAGTTTTCCTGAAGCCCAGGAGTGTTCTCTGGATGAAGGAAAACACCAGGAATCACCCCATCTGTCCTCCAGATGGCTGCTTGCAGCCAGAAGATCGCAAACAGTGTTTCGCGTTCGACTGGTAAGAGCTAGCCAGGAGGCTGGGACGTCATCATTTTCCAAGCCACGCTGTAGCCTTAAGGGACACTAAGACCGGCCACCCCATTTCTAAATCACCAAATTTATATATATTTTTTAAGTATGTGTACCCTAAGAGAGGCTTTCTACAGCAAGGAGAAGCTGGCTCTCTTGGTGCTTATCGTTATTTTTGGGATTACTTTTCAAAAAATTATTTTTTAAGTTTTGGAATTCGTTTTCCTTCCAAATATAAAGGAGGATTGAGAGTAAACAATTGTCTTCCTGTTATTATTTTGGTATTAAATTTGAAGATATTAGCAGTTTCCTACATGTTGAATTGGCTGATTTAAACCTTCAGCTTTCTGCTTCTACTTTCCCTTGGGAACTGTCTGCTTATCTCACTTTCACTTTGTGTAAAGATACTTCAGAACTTTTCCATATCTTCAACTTTCGCTGGTTAAGCTCCTAGGGGGCGCCATAATCTACTGCATGAGATATGGAGGATTTTAAACAGATTTTTTCTGACTTCCATCAAGATTTTAAACAGATCTTTTCTGACTGCTATCAAGTTTTTATACAAGACATTCAGGACATTGTGGAAAATATGAGCTCTAAAATGTGTCATCTGGTTGGGGGTGTAGTGGATGAAACTGAGGAATTTAACAGTGATAGAAATGTTTCTTCTAAGAATGAAATTGGGATTTCTGTTGAGATGCTGGATGAAGATTGGATAGTGGAGTTGGAGAAATTTAATGGAGAGAGGGATCTGCAAGCAATAAGTGAAATTGACTTTTTGGTGAAATGCCATGAAAAAGAAGGGGTCATTATGTATGAGAGGTTTTCTGAAGAGAAGTTGGAATTTTTGAGGGGGGCAGTTGGGTTGTTTGATTTTTTAAAGAAAAAAGCTCTGTGCACATTGTGGGGATATGTAAATACTTTGGTTTATTTTGAAGTGGGATAAGGGTTAAAGAACATTTATCTGGATCACTTTTAGGGTTTGACTGATGTTATTTGCTTTTAAGGATATGGATTAAGATTATTAGGGTATAAAAATGTTTATTTGGATGGTTTTAAGAATTTGATTTAAGGTCATTGTTTCGAATTGCTTTTTTGTTTATTAAGATTAAGATTATTTTATTTATTTATTTATTTATTTATTTATTTATCTATCAAATTTATCACCGCCCATCTCTACTGCAGTAGACTCTGGGCTAATAACAAAATTATTAAAACTGTTATATTATTTAGTATAATGGCAGACAATTTATGTGCTTTTTAGTTTGATTTTTATTATAGTAGACATAAATTTATAGAATAGTAGGAGGAAGGGAATAATTAAGTAAGTGTTTATGAGGTTTATATGAATTTTTTTCTTTATTTTAATATAAGGGGAAGGAGTAACTGTACTTAGTGATTTTTATAATGTACTAAAGGGAATGATTTATAGAAATAATGTGATTTTGGTTTAATATAGAGTAAGAGATTATGGAAAATTTTTGGATATCCTTGCTGTTAAAAGTCGGAAGTCACGTCTTTCTGTAATGTTGAAAAAAAATTATTTTGAGTTTTCATACTTTTTTAGTTTTTCTTCTCTTTCTTTGTAGTTTTTTGTTTTTTTTTTTTGTAGCTTTTATCTTTCTTTTCAACCTTAATAAAATTCATAATAAAAAGACTATGCATATCTGACCAAAGGAGGGAGAAAATGCTAAGCTCTTCCCTGGGAACACGGTCTATATGAAATGCAACTACTTGTCTTAATCATGCGTATAGAAGCCAGCTTCAAAACCAAACTTTTTTTCTTACTTCCTGCCCACTTCAGCCTCTGGAGGTTTTTTTCTTTAAAAAACTTTCTTAATGATTAGGAAGGTACTGAACAGCATCAACTGGGCTCAGTAGATTATGATGTGTATGAAACAAACAGCTCACTTAAAAGCTTCAGGTAACAGGATTTATCTAGATATAGAGAGACAACTACATTTAGGGTATCCAAAAGTTTTGCCAAATAAATAAAGTAATATAACATTTTCTCCTTACAACTTATTTTGGGTTCAGATGGTCCAATTAGATTGTCGATGTCTCAATTTCTAAGTATGACTTGTCTATAAATGAAGGAAGATAGATGCTTTTGAACTGTGGTGTTGGAGGAAAATTCTGAGAGTGCCTTGGACTGCAAGAAGATCAAACCAGTCCATACTCCAGGAAATAAAGCCAGACTGCTCACTTGAGGGAATGATATTAAAGGCAAAACTGAAGTACTTTGGCCACATAATGAGAAGACAGGATACCCTGGAGAAGAAGCTGATGCTAGGGAAAGTGGAAGGCAAAAGGAAGAGGGGCCGACCAAGGGCAAGATGGATGGATGATATTCTGGAGGTGACAGACTCAACCATGGGGGAGCTGGGGATGGTGACGGCCGACAGGAAGCTCTGGCGTGGGCTGGTCCATGAAGTCACGAAGAGTCGGAAGCGACTGAACGAATAAACAAACAAATGCACTTCATTAGTTTTATCAGGGTGATTTTGGATTTGGTTCATCCAGTGCTCCTGAGGGAAACATTGTAGAATATTTACACAGCCAATCAACCAAACAAGTATAAAGCTGAAGAACTTTTTCCGACACAATGTAATTATCTGGGAAGTCAGTATATCCTCAAAGATCACATTTGAATAGGCAGTAAAGAAGCTACCTTAGAAAGTAGAGAACTTTGAGTAATTTCTTACCAACAAACTAATGTGTCAGTTGCCAGATTAACCTCTAATGTTCTTGTTTTAGAAAGTAGTAATATCTAACTGCCCTACCGTCAGTACAATGGTATTTTCCTGTTATCACTACCTAGCCAAATATTAACCTGAATTCTCCAGCTTCCTTTAATCATTAGTTAAATTTCACCATTATCCAGGATGTGATAGGGACCTTCAGTCATACCATTTACGGCAGAGGTAGACAGACTTCAGACTACTAGAGAACCACAAGTTGAGCCAAGTCCAAAAGATGTCATTTACCACCCCCATATACTCTGATAAAGTATAAATTTGGCTTGAACATAGCTAGGATGGGGGTGAAACTGAATAATGATTGGCACAAAGGTGCCTGATTGCAAAACACACACACACACACACACACACACACACACACACACACACATATATATATATATATATATATATATATATATATATATATATATATATATATATATATATATATATATATGATACATTAAAGGATTATGAGGCTAGGAATTTGCTATGAGTACCAGAACTGATTAGTACTCCCAGCCCTTCCACACACAGAAACAAAATCTACTCTGGATGACTCCAAGCTTTTTCATTCTGCAGTATAAATTAAGGCTGAGCCAGAAACCCTTTCTGTTCTGTTCCATAATTTCAGAGAATTATCAATACATTCAGCTCTCTCTTCTGCCTGCCCTGAACTATACTGCAGCAAAATCAAAGCAACCTTCATTATGAATCTTAACAGAGAAGCCATTTCAAGGAGTTAAAGGATTGTTTCCATAAAATCACCAAAAGTGCCTTCATTCTAAGTAAAGTTCTTATATTCATTTTAAAGGGAAAAAATACAGAAATCAGGGGAACTAAGCCAGGAAAAGCTTGACAAAATCATGGCCAGGAGTCCATACTAATTAGTCATGAGCCCATCTTGAAGTGAAATTGTTCATCTCTAGAATAGAATACCTTGTTCAAAATAGCCAAGTGATTTCCTTTTCTAACTACTTTATCACCTTAGAAAATGCCCCTGCTGTATTAAGCACTTACATATTTTATTTCTTTCACGTTCACATTTTAATTAAAATTGTGTTCAGTGGTCCAATTTAAGCTGGAATCCTTCTGGTAGGTTTCCATACAAACAGACCCCTTCTGTGTTCATTTTGATCATGACCATGGCTACTAATAGTCTGTGCCAGATAATAAACCAGTGTGAAACTTCTGAATAGTCAGGTGTGCCAAGCCAATGCACATGGCACTTAACCTAGAAGTTATAATCTTCACACAGCCTAAAGGTACCAGGTTGGAGAAGCAAATGTTGCAGCACCAAGCAAATGTCTTTTAGGACAGAGATTAAACATTCAATATTAGCTATTACTAACTCCCTTTTGTTTCTGTATTCAAGATTCAAGTTTTTCTCTGGTCACTGATGCCATAATTATTTATATCATTGCAGACAATACTGTAGCTGAACTGAAGCTACTGTAATTCAATAGCCAAACTACTTATCTACCTCTGGGACTGTTATAGGAGGAAAGACTCATTATCTGACCCAATTTCTGCTATGGTTAAAATGATTCAGTTAACTCTTAATTGTCTTGCTCATTTGGTTTTCACAGTACGATGGTTCTTTTCAGAATCCAGATGTTGGCAGGTTATGACATAAAGAGTTGGTGAAAATCTCTTTGATTTTTCTTTTAGAATGCATAGCAGAAGTATAAGTTAATTTCCTGAAAAGCAGTGAAATCTGCAGACATGAAGGCAAAGAAATGGGGCAGACTTATTGTTCTCCAGGATGAAATTTTAAAATGCTAGAGGGCTCATTCTGACAGGGCTACATTTAGCAACTGATTTCTGAAACAGACTGTTTTTTCGACCTGTGTTCCAGTGAGGCCTTGCACCTGCAAGAAGAAAGACAGAGCTTTGTATATTTCATCCTTCCAAAAGAGACAAGGCTAGAGATTTGAGGGGAAGGAATTATTTGAATAAGAAAGAGGGAAAAGGATTAAAACAACCCTTCCTTTTGTTGGATTTTCTACTTATGCAATGACTAGAATGCTTTTAAAAAGGTGGGGTGGGGGAAGCCCCAAGGAAGACAGTTATGGAACTACAAGCAAAATGTAGTTTCACTCCAGTAAGTCAGTTTGTACTAAGAAGTCAAAAGCTGTTTTCTTCCTGTGGTTTTCAAAAAGAGTCCACTAAGTCTACCTGCAAAATCTCCTAGGTGCTTCTGAACCGTCATATTATCTTGAATTGAGTTTGTCAGAAGTATTTTCGGGCAGGTAACAAACTAAATTCTATTTCATACATTTGAAGTAATAGAAGGGAAAACCTTTAGTCACCACTGAGATGTTTAAATCGGGTCTGAGAATGCCCTACTAAAGGATGCATTTTAAATGGCAGATTTAATGCATGTATATAATATGACTCTATATTATCTTTTTATATTGATGCATGTCTCAGCACACTCATTCCCTCATTCACCTTCTCTTGCAATGATATAATCTTCCGGCCACCCAGCTATAGTTATTCCAATATATTAGTTTAACATTATACACACCCTAAACTTTAAGGTGGCAATCAACACCATATGAATTTCTGAAGGGCTCTCTGTTATTTGGTAAGTAGCTAGAATAAAGGAGTTGTAAAAATTATAAAAGCCATTACCTCTCAGCAGAATTCACAGAATTAAAACTATCTATTACTGAGTCAGCCTATGATTTTTTTTAATGAGTTACCCTATAACTCTTTTAGACCTGGTTAAAAATTAAACATAGCACAAGTCAATAACTTCAACAACTGGGATCCAGAAAACACAGCTGTGCCCAAGAATTCTGATATGCTCAATGAAAACATTCCTTTTTTCTTTCAAGAGAAGATGGCCATGCTATATCACAAAATGCATTTCAACATTTTTTTCAATAAAAAATTGCTTACTGTGCAACACTAGGTAAGGTGCTGTTTGGAAAAGTAAAAAATTCTAATCTCTTTGTGAACATGGAATTTCTTATGCAGTTCTTAGGATATAATTAAAATATATTTACATGATTTCATTATACTGTATAAGTCACCTCAGTCTTTAATTATTAACAATATAGAAAAGTGGCAGGTACTTCCTTAAGCACAAAATTAAAGGATACAGCATTTGACTGTTAAAAGATACAATCTTAAATACTTTTTGACAAAAAACATGTTTCAAATGACTTCATAACAGCTTTCCATTTTATGGTCTCTCAAGTAGCGATAATATCTAACAGAAAAATGTTTGTTATCAACATTTTTATGAATGCAATAATCTTAACAAACATTGAAAGTAAAATAATTTAACAATAATAATCTTAAAAGAGAACTTTTATAAAATTATGTACCATTGGTATATGACACCAGAAAAATTATCTAGAATGTATAAAGGTACTTCAAATCTAAGTTGGAAATGTGAACAACAAGAAGGGTAATGCTTGGTGAACGTGCAAAAGAGCTAGAAGATTTTGGGTTTAAATGCATACACTGATTCAGAGTATTTTAAAGATTAATATACAACTGAAACCAGAACTTTTCCTCTTGGGACTGATGGATAAACAGTTGGAAAAAAGTCATGAAACTTTGTTTTTATATATGATAACCACAGCAAGATTATTGTATGCACAAAGATGGAAAGATTTGGCCATACCTACAATGGAGGAATGGTTGGTGAAATGATAGAATCTGCTGAGATAGCCAAATTGACCTGTTTGATTAGAGAAAAGACAATATCTACGTTTACTGTAGACTGGAAACCCCTTATGGATTTGTTGCGTAAAACAGGAAAAAATGAACTTATGATCTATGGTTTTTGACTATTCAGATAGGATAGATTATAGAAAGAAGAGAGCCACAATGTTACCTTAGAGAAAGAGGTAAATCTACAATTGTACTTATAACTGCTGTAAAGAAGATTGGAAGCCACCTCTTTATATCTTTTTTCTTTCTTTTCTATTTTTCTTTTCTTTCTTTCTGCACTTTTAACTTTCTCTTTTATTTCTTCCTTTTTCTTTTTTCCTTCTTACTTTATTTCAGTTTGTATTAATTTTTACTCGTTTTTTAAAACTTTCAATACAATTATATTTTTAAAAAGTAAGTAAAATCATTGAAGTGCACTTTTATTCCAGTCACTGTATGACTGCATATTTAGAAACTAACATATATTTATTGTCCTTTAATGTGCTGGTCAGGTGTAGTGTTGTAAGAATACACCTATCCTCCCTTAGGTTTGTTTGCTTATAGAAACATAGTGCAGAAGGGTGTATACAGCAGCAGAAAAAAAGCAGTGTTGCTCAATAGAGGAATCCAAATTAAAGGATGAATGTTCATCTCGGGCGCTCTGCTTCAAATCATCCAGTGAAAGGGAGCTTAAACCACTTAATTGGTTTTACTGTCAATTAACTCATATTATTAGAAAATATTTCCAAACATTGAACTGTACTCTGCTTCTTGTAGCTTATGACATGTGTCCTACACTTTAGGACAATACAGAATAAGCTGGGCCAATTTCTGAAGAATATTCGTTCAGATTCCTTTATCAACTTTTTCAGAATTTTATTTATTTATTTGTGCCTTTGAGTTGAATCCTGGTGACTGCTTGCATAGGTCCCTGCAGTTTTCTTGGCAGGTTTTTCAGAAGTGGTTTGCCATTACCTCCTCCTTCCTAGGGCTGAGAGAAAGTGATTGGCCCAAGGTCACCCAGCTGGCTTTGTGCCCAAGGTGGGACTAGAACTCACAGATTCCCAGTTTCTAGCCTGATGCCTTAACCACTAAACCAAACTAGCTCTCTTTTCTCAGAATACAATGTATCAAATTCCCTCAATTTCTCCTCTTAGTATTTAGTTTCCAGTTCTTTGATCATTTGATCATCTTCATCCTCACTGACTTTTTTTTTTTTTTGGCAGCTGTTCTAGTTTGTCCAAATTCTTGTGAAACATGGTACCTGGAATTAGACTCAACACTTTTCCAATCTCCTTACATTATTGCCATGAAAGAGCATTCTTAAACTTAGATAATGGCTAAGATTTATAACAGGGTGAAACTAGTAATCTGATCAGATACCGAAGTAATTGGAGAACAGTCAGTAATCAGCATACACTCTTGGCTTTAATGAAGATAAACTCAGCAGATAAAAGGGAAATGTGCAAACTGCCTCTCAATTTTTCTACCTGTTTTTAACAGCAAGCGTTTTCATTTCTAATAAATTAAAATCCATCAGAAATTTGCCAATTTATTAGAAACTGACCCTAAATAAAATCAGCAACTGACTTCATAGTACTTTATGCACAACAGAAAGGGAGCCTGAGTTAGTAAAGTTAGAATCCTAAATTAACACTGTTACATATGCATTTCATTTTGGAAAAAGAAGCTAAAACCCTTTAGCTTGATTCCACATGGTGAGCACATATAGGAAACCAGCAAAGTCAAAATGAGAAAAACATTCCCTTGTTCTTCTACTAAAATACTTGGTAGCTGTCCTTTATTCTGGAAATAATCCCATGGTTGTTTTGTTAAAGAATTTTCTTGAAAAGAATTAGGCATTTGTTCAAAATTTTCAAAAAGACTTTTGATCTGAGAAATGGCTACATTAAATATTATTTTATCTGACATTCATACCCCTTAAAACAAAATTGAAATCTATTAGCGGAAGTAGAGACAAGAAGATCAAGTTGGTTCTGCTTATGTAATTCTTTAGACCCTTCCTTGAAAGGCACTTGTTGACCGAAGGAAGGGGTCTTACTGCCCCTTTATCTTCCTCCTTCTTATCCCAAACAATTCATCTGTTACGTAAAAAACTTACCTGTGGCATGTTTCAAAGAGAAAAATCCTCAATATACCAGTTCTAAGCAGAGCTGACACAAATAAAATGAAAGTTATTTATAAAGAACAAATGTTTCAGGGACAGATCTCTGACTTCCAGCTGCGAATGTGGAATAATGAACCTGAGCCAGGTTGTCTGGTAACCCAGCCTCCTCGCTTCCCTGCCAATCACTCAAACACTAAAGCCAACAGAAAAAACAGGACTGGAATGCAGAGAATGGTGGGGAAGGGGTTGTTGCACAGTTCTTCTCAATACAATCACTGAGAAAAGATAAGGAACAACACAACAGTGCAGAACCATCAGGCACTATCCAGATGTGTTCCACTACCGCTCCCTAAATCACGGCCATACTGATTGAGAATGATGAGACCTGTAGTCATGTACATCTGGAAGGTGTAGGTTGAGGAAGCCTTGGCAGGATGTTATCTTTGGCACTGGAATGAAACATAGAAGGGAAGAGAGGGAATCACTGTATTTAGAACTGGACAAAAGAAAAGAAAATGAAGATGGCTTTTCTTTAATGTATCCCCTGCTCCCTCAAATGAACTGAATTCATCTTAATTGGAATGGGGGGAGGGTGCTTGTAACATATCATAGGCCCAATCACAGGCCCTGCATAAACTAGTTCAGCTCCTTTGTAACTGGTTCAGACAGGCAAGGAAAACTTGCCTATGGAATACTGTATGTATATACTGTACATATTTAAGTACAGTACACCATTTCAAATAACCAGAGTGGAAGCAAAATTGGCAAGCTATCCTTTCATGCATGGCAAAGTTTTCCAGTTTAAACAAGATGACAGATACATTTAATAATAATAATAATAATAATAATAATAATAATAACAACAACAACAACAACAACAACAATAATATATTAAACTGTAATAATAAGAGAGCCAGTTTGGTCTAGTGGTTAAGATGCTGGGCTAGAAACCAGGAGTCTGTGAGTTCTAGCCCTGCCTCAGGCATGAAAGCCAGCTGGGGACTTTGGGCCAGTCACTCTCTCTCAGCCCAACTCACCTCACAGGATTGCTGTTGTGGGGAAAATAGGAGGAGGGAGGAGTATTAGGTATGTTTGCCGCCTTGAGTTATTTATAAAAAATAATAAAGGTGGCATAGAAAATAAATAAATTAAATAAATAATACAGAAATAAGATATCCTGATTTAAATATAGATATACAGCATAGGTTATGGGAATCCACTTCAAACTACAGGTGTGGTTATCCATTTTGATTGGTCCTTCATATAACATACTAGAAAATTAGTACATCAGGATAAATGTTCTCAACTACTCACAGCTTTCTCTGTTCAGTTTCTATATGAAGTGTGCTTTTAATGTATGGGATAATTAAACACATAACTTCCTCTAACAGAGTACATGCTGAAGCAGACCATTTTATCATCTCATTATTTTGAAGCTGTATGACATTCTTGAGAGATATTTTGCACCTCTTCAAATGCTTTGCTTATTAGCAGGTGGAGATTTGGCATCAAGGAAGGTACATGGGCTTCCTTTTTATCTAGCTCCATCAGACCAGTATACATAGGCAACATTGCATACTACAGATATGTACACTTTTAAAAGAGCAGACTTATTTTTACTCTGAAGAAAAGGCAGCACAAATGCTGAAATGTGGTTGCAAAAGCATGGATATAATACCTCAAAAATTCCAGTTTGGATTCCCCCATAATGCAACATTATGGGGAATCCAAAATTGAAAACAGCAAGGCAATCTCTATTTTCAAGAACCTGGGCAGAGTGTGGAGTGTATACACAATCAATTAATAGCAATGCAATTTGCTTAAAAGTGCAGAGTGGAAATATCTTTGGTTAAAGTACCTTTTGAAATCTATAAAATAACCCTATTATCAGTATTTATAAATGATTGTTGGAATATACTAAATTAAATATTCAAGGCCATGGGATACATGGAATATCCAACACATAAATTTCAATGACAGACCAGTTTGACAACTATATATCATGTTCCTATACATGTAAAATTAAAATTAATTTAGTAAAAATATTATTTTGTGTATATTGTAAATGTATGTCTTTTCAGGAAGACATTGGTGGATTTAGCTAATCATTGGAAATGCAACATTAGTTTACATGATGTTTACATATGCTACAGTGGTTTCAATTCAGATAGAAGTTATTTCACGTATTAATTTTGTTCTGGAAAGTTCCCTGGTAGATATTTACATCATTTAGAATTATATTCCTATGGGTTGGAAACTACCACAAGAACAGTTGAAATGGATACTGCACCCCTTTATAATCACAAAAAATAGATCTGAAAAGGAAGGAAGGATGTCCATTCCCTCAGCAATAACCTGGCCTACTTACTATGAGCTCCCTGCCTCAAAAGCAGAATATAAATCAATAAATTCGTGGTGCAATCCTGGGAATGTCTGAGGTTTACTGAATTCAATGGGGCTTTATCACAAATATATTGGGGGGGGGGGACCCATAAACGTACAGTTGAAATATTATATTAATGCAACGTGCTCTGTATTTCATAATATTCCCTTTCTAAGAGAAGCCTTTGTTTCGTTTTGTTTTTCTTGGTAGTATTGAAAGTTTCCCCACACTGAATTTTAATACCACTCATTAACATTGCTCCTATCATTTGAAAAGCTTAATTTTGTTGTTGCTGCTGACAAATAGAATATACTGTTTCAGATTAATTTTAACTGGAGCTATACAATCCTTGATGAAAATCACAAAAATCAAATTTAAGGACAACATGGGGAAATATGAGATGGATTAAGTTCTCCAAATAAATAAGTTGTCAAAATTTTTCCCCATTCTCACCTGTAGACAAGTATCAGATATGCATTTACTGTATATCTTCCTTGCTTATAATATATAAGACTGCTAAATGTACAGATTCAATAGTCTAGTACAAATCTCTTCCAAGCAAAACATAATATACACTTGTGTAACATTTTTCCTCCCTGAATGTGCATGATTTGGTGAAGAAAAGACAATATGGTACACAAGGAGTGAAACTGTATCTCTTCCCTATCCAAGGGAATTGGAGCCAATGGGAACCTGGGCTTTTCCTCCAGTTCCAAATCTGAATTGGTCAAGGAAATTTTTTGTTGTTGTTCAGTCGTTTAGTCGTGTCTGACTCTTTGTGACCTCATGGACCATAGCACGCCAGGCCTTCCTGTCCTCCACTGTCTCTCGGAGTTTACTCAAATTCATGTTCATTACATCGGTGATGCTATCTAACCATCTCATCCTCTGCCGTCCCCTTCTCCTTTTGCCTTCAGTCTTTCCCAGCATCAGGGTCTTTTCCAGTGAGTCTTCTCTTTGCATTAGGTGGCCAAAGTATTTGAGCTTCAGCTTCAGTATCTGTCCTTCCAATGAGCAGTCAGGGTTGATTTCCTTATAGGCACAGTTTAAAGTTGTGTAGGCTACATGGCAGAAAAGATCTAGCGGGCTTATTTAGGGGTTTCTGCAGCAAGATTTATCCTATTGTTACACAACTTAGTTTAACATATTAGCAACACTCAGTACTCACATAGTGGTTCACACCAAAGGTCAGATGGCAGCACCAGCACCTAGCTAACCTTGGCGGATCTCAAAAAAGAGAAGTAAGGTTTGACCTGATTAGTATTTTAATTGAAGACCATCAAAACAATCCCTAGGACTAGGCAGAGAAATTAAAAACTTTCTGGGAAAAGGAAGTCGCAAAGTATTCCATGTAGCAGCTTCTGTGAATGAGGTTAGTTATCAATAAACCTCCCTCCAACTCAAAGATTTACTAATTAATTAGGATTCACAATTCTTTTGCTGAATCCTGGCCAGAGATTTCAGTTCAGCATGGGTCCAGCTTTCGATACACACATATGAATGCACAATACCAAGAACAGACTATAGGTCACTAGTGCTCATATGGTGTTCTATCAGGTGAATACATATTAATTTTATATAACTAAAGAAGTGACCAATAACCAATATTATTACAAAGTTCATTTCTAACTCCAATTTTGTTTTAAATTATGGACAAGCTGTCTAAGGAATAGATCAGAGCTTTCCAAACTGTGTGTCGCGACACGTTAGTGTGTCGGCTACAGCGTCTGGGTGTGTCGTGGCTGCTGCTGCCTCCGAGCCCTGCCAGGATTCCGCGCAGGTCCTAGTGCCTGCCTTGTGCCCGGCTGCCTCCAAACCTGCTGTGATTCCGCGCAGGTCCTAGTGCCTTCTGCCCTGCTGTAAGAGTGTGTCGCAAAATGATGCATGTTTAAAAAGTGTGTCACCAACATGAAAAGTTTGGAAAGCTCTGGAATAGATACTATGGAAGACATACAGTGATGTTCCTGCTTAATAGCTGTTGAAGCATGCTAACTCAGCCTAAATCTCTGTTGTCTGATATATGGATTTAGCTACTGGTTAATGAGAATGATAACAGCATTAATAATTGCAATTAATGGAGCACTGTGACCTGAAAATATCAGGAAGTTTTACTCTTCAGAGAATTGCCTCTGGCCAGGCACTGAAGCAGAAAAAGAATTTGAAGGACTGTGCAGAATTATTCTTGTCTCTTTGTACTATGCATACCTGAATGAAGATGTACACATACAAAAATACCCATAAATTCCAACTTCCAAATTGTACCTCCATGTTGCAAAACTGCTTGTTTGCCATAGCTCGAACAGGGCAATTCCAACATTGCTTTATGACAAATACCATGCTTGCTCCAAGCATGTAATATAGGGAGACAGCAGAATCTGTACCTGGAGTACAGTTTAAGCACACTGCTTGACTTTTTCAGAGCTGAAGGCTCGGTCCTAAATACAGGATCTTCTAGTGAAAGTGTTTGGGACTTAACCATTTTTCTTTATTTTTATGTACCTCTGAAAAAGTTACTTCTTTTTATAGATTTTTATAGACAAGATAGCTTAGTATTGCCCTTTTTTTCTTGACAAGGTGCCTCAAAGATTGATATGTCACAAAGAGTAATTCAACAAGCACAACCTTCTCCAACAGCATCTGCAGTATGCCAGAAGCGGCTGCTGTTGAATTCAAAATTAAAATTAAAATCAGCCATCAATAGACACATAGAATAACCATATTTACACACCATTCAAAAGAGACAATAGAAAAGCTAAGAGGGAAACAAAAAGACCAGGACACATCCTCTCCAGCAACCAACACCCAGATAAGCAGGGATTAACACCAGGCAAACAATCAAGCAGAAAAGAATACCCTAATCAAGGAACTACCAAGGAGAAAAACCACACCCCCATCAACATGGCAGAGCAAGCTACTGTATATAAACAGAGAGCGAACCCCACACTCCCTCCCACTGATGATGTTACCTAGTTGAGTAATGAAACATCTGCAAGCAAACAACCAAGCTCAGAGAGCACCAAGGACTCCACAGTTCAACCCTGAGCTACATACAGTATATTCTCTTCTATTGGAATTTCTACTTGCTACCAAATGTTAACAGTGCTCAAGTTGTTGTTGTTGTTGTTGTTGTTGTTGTTGTTCAGTTGTTTAATCGTGTCCGACTCTTCATGACCTCATGGACCATAGCACGCCAGGCCTTTCTGTCCTCCACTGTCTCCCGGAGTTTACTCAAATTCTGTATGTATGTATGCACAAGTACTGTATGGCTAAGAAACATACATACATACAAATTCTGTATGTATGTATGCACAAGTAAAAAAGGTAAAGGTACCCCCCGCACATTTGTGCAGTCGTGTCCGACTCTAGGGGCCGGTGCTCATCTCCGTTTGTTAGCCAAAGAGCCAGCGTTGTCCGAAGACGCTTCCACGGTCATGTGGCCGCATGACACGCACGGAACGCTGTTACCTACCCACCGAAGTGGTACCTATTAATCTACTTGCATTTGCATGCTTTCGAATTGCTAGGTTGGCAAGAGCTGGAGCTAGTGCAGGAGCTCACTCCGCACGCAGGGCTAGGGATTCGAACCTCCGAACTTGCAATCTTCCGATCAACAAGCCTGGCGTCTTACCCGCTGAGCCACCACGCCCCTTAATGCACAAGTACTGTATGGCTAAGAAACATACATGCATACAAATTCTGTATGTATGTATGCACAAGTACTGTATGGCTAAGAAACATACATGCATACAAATTCTGTATGTATGTATGCACAAGTACTGTATGGCTAAGAAACTGGTGGGAATCATATTGGGAGTATTCCCTGTCTTCCCTAGTTTATAAGACCTTGACAAAAGCTATGTCCCTTGAACAGATTATCAAGCAGAAACTTAACAGGTATCACTTCCTCAAGACCTAGAGAGGAATACCCACTTCTTTCCTTGTTAAATATTTTACACTGAAAAAGTATATAGCTTTAAAAATAGAGCCACAAGTCCTCTCTCAGAGGTGACAGCTACTGCTGATTTTTTTTTACTATGGACAGTACACACTGTGTACTTATTAGCCTTTTCTTTTAATCTGACCTACTCCAATGTTATCTTATTTTGAACTACAGTAAATTACTTGTTTCCAAATACAAGGAAATGATAAAAACAGCTTCAGAAGGCCAATAGGAACACCAGAAGGGATAGGATTTTCTCACTCAAATTTCATTTTTCAGTCTTTCTTAATAGGTCAGGAAAGATGCATTCATCTGTTTATAAAATCTTATCCAGAGGATAAATATTTAAATCAGAAACATCCAGAATCGTTTTCTTTACTCATAACCTTAAACCCAGTTCACCTCTTTACAGGGAGTAGATAAAGGTGTCTATTTCTGACTTTGAAGACAGGATAATATTTGTTCAAGTAGGGAAAATAACATTATATTCCATATTGCTTTTTTTTATTCTTATCATTGGCAAATACAGTCATAAGTACACTTTGTCTACTTATATGCATGAAAACCCTGAGGCTGAAATGATAAATATTGTTCCTTGCTGATGGAAATCGACCAGACTTCATTTGCATAAATAAATTCGCTCTGCATTCCAATCCTATGCATGCATACTCTGAAATGAATCAGACGAATTTGAATTACACTGTGCACAGAACTGCTGCTTAAGACGAGTAGCCTCTTTGCACTGCGGTCCCTAAGTGATTTTCTTTCGTTTTGTTAATTCATCCACATAGTCCAGAGGGGCGCCGAACGGGAGAATACGATAAATGGTACAGTCCGATCCCACTTATAATTCCCGAGGCTTAGGGCTGGCCCATCCCTCCACCTTGTCCAAGCGCCACTACGGCCACTGGCCATTTTGGGAGGGCGGGAACACTCGACGCCGTCCTCAACCCACCGCCAGCCCACCGGGCAGGCAAACCCGGTCCGTCTTTGCAAGCTGCACACCAAAACAAATCCTAGCCCCCCAAAAGGAAACTTTAAAGCTCACCGTCGAGGAAACAATATTCTGGATCCTGCGTCCGCACAGCCCATAAACACAACGCAACCAGCACTTGGTTACACCAATAATAGCTCCCGCTTACCTCTTAAGCAGCGCAAAAGCAGGCTGGCGCGCGGGTTTGGCGGTCTTTTCAGTAGGAGACACCGCTCCACCACTCCTTCGCTGCTACCCTCGCCTCAGTCCAGAAGCCCTGACTCGGCTGCTCGCTTCGCCGCTGCGTTTGTAATCCGTCATGTTCAGAGAGGCAACCCTAGGAAAGTTGGGTGGAGGATGGGGAAGGATCAGGTGCAAGCGGCGGCGCGCCTCCCAACTTGCAGAGTTGGAAAATGGGGGGGGGGGGGGGCGGTGGGAATGGCCGTGGAGAGAAAAGGCGAGAGCGAACGAGCGCGCGCGTTCTCTCTCCGGCCGGCTGGGCGCTGCGCTCCCGTGTACACACTGCAAATGAATGTAATGTGACAACAAGCGACCGGTGCCTGCCTGCTGCTTCTGCCTGGCGGGCGAGGGGCGGGGGGGGGGGGGTGGGGGGTGGAGAGAATTCACGGTTCACTTCCAGCAACTCACCCCAGGTGAAGTGAAGCAAGGCGCTCTCCAAGAGGGACTCTGCAACCTAACCGAGCTGTGTGGCTGTGAGAGGCTAAATTTTCTGAGCTGAAAGAAAAAGGCAGCCTTGATTAGTATATGCATAAGCAGCTCACAACACTGATTTTTCCGAAATACCGATCTGAGTAAAGAGACAGGGCCTTCTCGTTTTCCATTTCTCTCCCCAACTAGAAACAAAGATGGGGAAGCTGATAAAGAACAGCTGGCCTCATCTGTTTCCTACCAAGACAGCTCTTGAGTTCAGTCCTTGGCTTACCCTCGCTGTGAAGTAACCCATATTCCCCAAATAATGTATACAAGTAAAAAAAAGATACAGGTGTCTGGTAAATTCATTCCTGGTCCTTATATTTGTTTCCAAACATATCCCATCTCCAAAACTACTTATTTTTCTAAATAGTTTTAAAGTAATAGGGAGAAAATTGGAGATGGGAATAATTAGGCAACATTTACGTTTGCCTGAAAAGAAGGGAGTTAGTTAGAAATTTGCATTTCATTCCACCCAAATTTCAGCACATCTCTTTTCGGTCTCCACTGACAAATTTCAGGTTGTAAATTTTTGAGATGGAAACCTGATTTGGGCTTTATTTTGCTTATGCAAAAGCAGACATTGCAACATCCACGTAAAGCATTGATTACGAAAAATAATCATTATTACAATACATTTCGAGATGCAGGGTGACTGAGGCAATCACTCTGACTTATCCCAGCCTATTTCATAGGGTTGTTGTGGGGGAAAATGAGAAAAATGAGCCTTGCCTTGAGCTCCTGATTGAAAGGCAGCATATAAATCCAATAAATAAATAAATCAAAGTGAGTAGTTCCCCGTGCACTAGTTACAATCCATTTGGTTTGTAACAAACCACAGCCCTTAAGTTCCTAGTCTTGGTTGCCTCTTTTTGTTGCCTGGTATAAGTGAAAAGAGAAATTGAACATTGATCGAATCACACACAGAAAATAAAAAACATTTTTCAGTTGAAGATTTTCCATCTCAATTAGTTAGCCAAGATATTTAATTTTTAAAGCACCTGATAGATGCCCCCACCCCATTCTAGCTGACAAGAAGAAGCTGACTGACTAAACTTGGTCTCAATTCTAAGGTTGCTACTGAAAATAGGACAGCATGATTTATGTATTTGTAATTCAACTTTGCTCCAGCAAAGGAGATTGTTACCTTGTCATGGTGCTGGAGCTTGAGCACCTCAATGACGCCATGAGCTAAACCGTGAAGGGACACCCAAGATGGGAAGGTCATGGCAGAGAGGTCAGACTAAATACGATCCCTGGGGAAGGTAACGGCAACCCACCCCAGTATTCTTGCCGTAAAAACTAAATGGATCAGTACAACCAGAGATATGTCGGTATACCATTGGAAGATGGGACTCCCAGGTCGGAAGATGGTCAGAATGCTACTGGGGAGGAACAGAGGATAAGTTCAACTAGCCCCAGATGTGATGACGCAGCTAGCTCAAAGCCGAAAGGACAGCTAGAGGCCGACGGTGCTGGTGGTGAACGATGAATCCAATGTTCTAAAGATCAACACACCATAGGAACCTGGTATGTAAGATCTATGAGCCAGGGCAAATTGGATGTGGTTCTTGGTGAGATGGCAAGATTAAATATAGACATTTTGGGTGTCAGTGAACTGAAATGGACTGGAATGGGCCACTTCACATCAGATGACCACCAGATCTACTACTGTGGACAAGAGGAGTAGCCTTCATAATTAATAATGAAGTGGCTAAAGCAGTGCTTGGATACAATCCAAAAAACGATAGAATGATCTCAATTCGAATTCAGAGTAAGCCATTTAACATCACAGTGATCCAAATACTGAATATGCCCCAACCACAGATGCTGAAGAAGCAGAAGTAGATCAGTTCTATGAGGATCTGCAGCACCTACTGGATAATACGCCAAAAAGAGATGTTATTTTCATTACAGGAGATGGGAATGCTAAGGTGGGTAGTCAAGTGACACCTGGAATTACTGGTATGCATGGTCTTGGAGAACAAAATGAAGCAGGACATAGGCTGATAGAATTTTGCCAAGACAACTCACTGTGCATAACAAACACTCTCTTCCAACAACCTAAAAGATGACTTTATACATGGACTTCACCAGATGGTCAACACCGAAATCAGATTGTCTCCATCCTTTGTAGCCAAAGGTGACGGACATCTATACAGTCGGTAAAAACAAGACCTGGAGCTGACTGTAGTTCAGATCACGAACTTCTTATTGCACAATTTAGAATCAGACTAAAGAGAATAGGGAAGACCCACAGATCAGTTAGATATGAGCTCACTAATATTCCTAAGGAATATGCAGTGGAGGTGAAGAATAGATTTAAGGGACTAGATTTAGTAGATAGGGTCCCGGAAGAACTATGGACAGAAGTTCGCAACATTGTTCAGGAGGCGGCAACAAAAAACGTCCCAAAGAAAAAGAAAACCAAGAAGGCAAGATGGCTGTCTGCTGAGACACTGGAAGTAGCCCAAGAAAGAAGGAAAGCAAAAGGCAACAGTGATAGGGGGAGATATTCCCAATTAAATGCAAAATTCCAGAGGTCAGCCAGAAGAGATAAGGAATTATTTTTAAACAAGCAATGTGCAGAAGTGGAAGAAGACAATAGAATAGGAAGGACAAGAGACCTCTTCCAGAAAATTAGAAACATTGGAGGTAAATTCCAAGCAAAAATGGGTATGATCAAAAACAAAGATGGTAAGGACCTAACAGAAGCAGAAGAGATCAAGAAAAGGTGGCAAGAATATATGGAAGATCTGTATAGGAAGGATAATAATATTGGAGATAGCTTTGAAAGTGTGGTCAGTGAGTTAGAGCCAGACATCCTGAAGAGTGAGGTTGAATGGGCCTTAAGAAGCATTGCTAATAACAAGGCAGCAGGAGACGACGGTATCCCAGCTGAACTGTTGGGTGGTGAACTGAACAGGTGGTGGCATGGAACATTAGCATTTCCAATTTACAAAAGATAGAACTTGGATCTCACAACTGTTTGGGAGATTAATCTTTTAACCAAACAAATCAGTAACTGGGATGTGATTGCTTTCCTTCAATAAAAGTTCAATATTTGGAGCAATTGATGTTACTTGTAAGTGGAGACCATCTTCTATATTTAGTCTATTTCTATACTTACTTACTTACTTACTTACTTATTTATTTATTTATTTAATTTATATGACCGCCCATCTCCCCACATGGGGAACTCTGGGCGGTTCGCAATAAATAAATTAAAATAGAATCTAAAAATATATAAAACAACAATAATACAATACAATAAATAATTATAAAATCCAGATGGACGAAGGCATTCATTAATAGAAGGACATTAAAATTAGGGAATTAGCCACCCCCATGAGGAGCTATCCCTTCCTCCTTCCCATGCCAGGCGGCAGAACCAGGTCTTCAGCTTGTTTTTTGTTGCTGCGTATAAAAAGAAGATTCTATCATAAATCTGGACCAGGCAGCCATGGGCCTGGTCCAGATTATTCGGGACCCGACTCGGGACAGTGGCCTCACTCCGGAGTTGGTTTTCCTGTCGGAGCAATGGCAAGATGATCTGGGGGGAGAGTTGCATCTTTCCCCGTTGTCATGGTCAGATCATGCCCTGGTGACCCTGAGATTCTCATATGCTGCCCCACTCCGCAGGGAGGCTGGACCCATTCGTTTGGTCCGTCCCCGGAGACTAATGGACCCGATAGGGTTTCAGAGGGAGCTGGGGGTTATATCCGAGGATCTAATGCACGGTCCAGCGGAGGTCCTGGCCGCAGTCTGGAATAAGAGAGCGGCCGGGGCCTTGGACAGGATCGCGCCTATGCAACCTCTCTTGGCCCATCCGACCCGATATTCCCCGTGGTATACGGAGGGATTGAGGGTACTGAAGAGGGTTAAGAGACGCCTAGAGCGCTGCTGGAGAAAGACAAAGACCGAATCAGACCGAACACAAGCTAGAGCCGCAGTTAAAGCCTACCTTGTGGCGGTAAGAGCGGTGAAACGTCAATATTTCTCCGCTCTTATTGCGTCTGCAGAATGCCGCCTGACGGCCCTGTTTAGGATTACTCGATCCCTCCTAGGTAAGGTGGGCCCGGTGACCCACCTGCAGGGCCGTGCGGAGGAATTTGCAGAGCATCTGATGGATAAAATCGCTCAGATTCGTTCTAAGTTAGACTCCAAGCGTGACGCATGGTCTGGGGAGATGCCGAGGGAGCGTCTGTGCCCGGTTATCTGGGAACAGTTTGATCCTGTTGGACCTGAGGAAGTGGACAGGATCCTCCAGACTGTAAGGGCCACTACTTGTCATCTTGACCCATGCCCCTCCTGTCTGGCGAAAGCAGCCAGTGAGGTGACATGTGGCTGGGTCCATGCGATGGTTCTTACATCCTTGGGAGAGGGAGTGTTTCCGGCAGCTTTTAAGGTGGCGCTGGTGCACCCCCTCCTCAAGAAGCCATCGCTGGACCCTACGGTGTTGGATAACTTTCGTCCTGTCTCCCACCTCCCCTTTTTGGGGAAGGTGGTTGAGAAAGTGGTGGCATTACAGCTCCAGAGGATTCTGGATGATACGGATTATCTAGACCCATTTCAGTCAGGATTCAGGCCGGGATATGGGGTAGAAACTGCATTGGTCGCACTTACTGATGATCTCTGGTGGGCGCGGGATGGCAGCAGTGCATCCATCCTGGCTCTTCTTGACCTCTCAGTGGCTTTTGATACCATTGACCATGGTATCCTTTTGGGACGGCTTAGGGGATTGGGGGTGGGCAGCGTGGTTTTACGCTGGTTCACCTCCTTCCTCCAGGGCCAATCCCAATTGGTGGTTATAGGAGATGAGAGGTCCGACCCCCGGCCCCTACTTTGTGGGGTGCCGCAGGGTTTGGTTCTCTCCCCTCTCCTATTTAATATCTACATGAAACCGCTGGGTGAGATCATCCACCAACACAGGATGAGGTATCATCAATATGCTGATGATACTCAATTATATATCTCCATCCCGGGTGAGTTAAGTGATGCAGTGGCTGCCCTTTCTCAGTGTCTGAAGGCTGTGGGGGCCTGGATGGGGAACAACAGGCTTCAGCTGAACCCTGGTAAGACGGAGTGGCTGTGGATTGATGGTGCCTCGAGATCCAGGGAGTTGTCATCTTTAGATCTGGACGGGGTGGCACTACCCCGTTCAGACAAAGTGCGGAACCTGGGTGTCCTTCTGGACTCACGACTCCTGCTTGAAGAGCAGGTGGCAGCCGTGGCCAGAAGGGCATTTGTACAACTTCGAGTTGTGCGCCAGCTACGCCCTTTCCTGGACCGAGACGCCCTCCGTACAGTCACTCATGCCCTGGTCATCTCCCACATAGACTATTGCAATGCGCTCTACATGGGGCTACCCTTGAAGAGTATCCGGAAGCTTCAACTGGTCCAGAATGCGGCTGCGCGCGCAGTTATGGGTGCCCCAAGGTCGGCACATGTGACACCTCTGCTGCGCGAGCTGCATTGGTTACCGGTTTGCTTCCGGGTCCAATTCAAGGTGTTGGTTATCACCTTTAAAGCCCTACATGGCATGGGACCAGGTTACCTAAAGGACCGCCTCATCCCCAGAGCATCGACCCGCTCCACCCGGTTATGCAGAGAGGGCTTGCTTCGGACCCCGTCTATAAGAGAATTCCATCTATTGGGGTCCAGGAGGCGGGCCTTCTCGGCAGTGGCACCCACTCTCTGGAATATTCTGCCCCTGGAGGTGAGGCTAGCCCCCACACTTATGACCTTCCGGAAACAACTGAAGACCTGGCTCTGCCACCTCGCTTGGGATGGGGGGAGTAATAGCTCCTCTTGGGGTTGGCTTGCTCTGTAGAGTTCTTTAAAATCTAACATCAGAGCCTCTTGGATCTTATATATTTAATTAAATTATGTATTCTATTTTATAAATTTTTATATGTTTTAATTGCTGGCTTGGTGTAAACCGCCCAGAGTCCCCTCCGGAATGGGGGGAGATGGGCGTTGATATAAGTTGGAAATATAAATAAATAAATAAAGGTGTGATGTCCCAAACAGCATAAGATATTTCAATGCTTGACTGGCAATTTCAGGATATTCTTTTTAAAACTCTATCCAGAAATTCAAGTTTTATTTTTATTTATTTATTTTATTTATACTTATATTTATACCCCGCCTATCCCCTCCCTAACGGAGGACTCTAGGCGGCTTACATACATTGTATACATTTCATTTTTATACATTTCACACATTTAATCCACACACTAAGGGAAGGGGTAAGGGAACCGACTCTTCCGTGGCTACTGGACTACATGTCCCACAATGCCTTGCGTCGGAGCTGGCTGCTGACGTCCTGTAGATGTTGCTGCTTCGGGATCCGTCATAGCCGCCACCATTCAAGAGATCTTCCATTCGGTGGCCGACCCCCGACAGGACGCCAGCAAATTCTCCCACTTAAGGTGGTACCCAATTTATCTACTTGCTAAGCTTTCGAACTGTTGGGTCGACAGGAGCTGGGACTAGCAACGAGAGCTCACCTCGTTGCGCGGGGGTTCGAACTGCCGACCTTCCGATCAGCAGTCTACAGCTCAGCGGTTTAACCCGCTGAGCCACCATGTCCCAAGTTTTACATGAGGAAATATGAAATCACTTGAACTTAATTTTAATTTCTGAAAACTTGTGCCATAAGAATAAGCAGTATTACCAGCAGCACTAGAATTTGTTTTGTTTTTTCTGTACTGTCTGCAGTTCTGCCAGTTTGCAGCCAATAATCCATATCTGGAAAAATGTTTATTACTCACTGCCTTCTGTGGAAGGTAAGGCAGAAACCTAAGAGAATGGGGAGAGAGAGGCACAAGAGAAGATGAGAGAACAAGTTGACAGTAAAAACAAGGAAAGGAAAGGGAAAGGGGACAGCCAATGAAAGACAAGGCACAGGTGGCCCTTGCGAATAAGTAAACTATCATTTTGTAATCAGGAGCGTTTCACTGATATAGTATACCTCTATAGAAAGAACATATTCTATACAAATTTGTATTGTAAAATAATGTTTTAATTGCTTAGAATCAGCTGGATCTCTTCCCCACACCTATGTTACCAGAAAACAGCTTATAAGAGAGGAGATAACATCAGTAGAACTCTAAGTTTATCATTTTATAGTAGTGGCAGCAAGATAATACTAAATTATTTGGTAGTAGTGGCAGAAGAAATTTAGAAGAATTTTGTCACTTCTGATCAAATAAACCTGGTTTGGCCACCCAATCCATCCCTGCCTAAGAGTTCTTTACACGAATGTCATAAGCAGTGGTTTAGAAATCCAAATCTTTCTTGATGACACTCTTTTCTTTGCCAGTTGTTCATTTCCACAGTCCAGTTTTCCATTGTCCCTTAGTTATCCACAAGAAGCACAGATGAAAACTTTACTTGCATGCCCAGCTCCTTTGCCTTCCTACCCAGGAAGTGCTTTTCCTCTTCTACTGATGTTGTTTGTCCTTCCACAAATAAGCCAGAATGGGTAGCAATCAGTCAGTTTCATGAGCTTGGTAATCTTTCCACTATATTTTGGAGATCTCACTCGCTGGATCATCACCTTGTTGTGGTGAGTGGGCTTGTGTGTTCCCAATGAACCCTGTGAGCGAAGCCATCAGGAGTCATGTACTCCTGGTAGGGTCACCCATGGCGGTAAGGTCCAGGGGGAGGAACCAGACAAAGAACGATCCAAGAAAGTCCTCAATGGCAGAACAGGTGGAAGATAACAAGGTGTATTGTTACAACGGCTGTGAAGGCGGATGAAGGCTGCAGCAGACAAAAGGTCACCAATCGTCATGGTATCCATGCCATTGGAATAGAGCCTTTTTCTGTGAAGGTTGTGTGCTGATCGTTGTGCACCGATCTCCACACATAAAACAAATTCACGCACAGGCGTCTTCCAACCACACCAAACCCAAAACAACCAAAAGTCCCATGGCGATTGACGAATAGCAACGGGGGCAGGACTATGAAATCCGGAAGCTCCTAGTCATGGATCAGCACATGGGCGGTGGATACGGATTCAGTCGCCCTGACTCAAGGATCGAGGCAGTTGAGTAGTTCGGCAGCTGTATCCACGACTGAGCAGCCCTATTTAGGATCCACTCTGCTCACCCCATATGGGGAGGGGGCTAGAAAAGGTGCCCTAAACATAGTCTGCCTCATTTTCTCCCTGACTGGATTACCGCGACCAGTGGGGTCACCATCTAGCGGTCGTAAAAAACACATGAATTTTGGAACATGGAATATACGGACACTGCAAGACAATATGGATAGTGAACGACCTGAACGTAGGACTGCCATTATTGCAAGGGAGCTGAGACGTTTTAATATTGATATAGCAGCACTCCAAGAAACTCGAAGAGCAGGAGAAGGACAGTTGAAGGAAGAAAAAGGAGGTTATACCTTCTTTTGGAAAGGACTGCCTGAACAAGAACGATGAATACATGGGGTAGGCTTTGCTATCAAAAACAACCTTGTGAAGCTCTTGTCAGAAGTTCCCACTGGTATTAACGAACGACTCTCAACTCTGCGAATAAAACTCGCCAAAAACCAACAGGCAACTATCCTAAGTGCTTACGCACCAACACTAGATGCAGATGAGGATATCAAGGAAAAATTTTATACCCAGCTGGACACCATCTTATCAGAGATACCAAAGGAGGATAAAATTATCCTCCTGGGCGATTTCAATGCAAGAGTTGGGTGTGACTTTGATTTGTGGCCAGGGATCATTGGGAAAGAAGGAGTTGACAACAGCAACATGAATGGAATCTTACTTCTGACTAAATGTGCAGAGCATAACCTTGTCATTACTAACACACTCTTTCGCCAGAAAAATAAATTTAAAACATCTTGGAAGCACCCACGGTCGAAGCACTGGCATCTTTTAGATTATGTAATTGTCCGTGCTAGAGATCGCCGTGATGTACTTCTCACCAGAGCCATGACGAGCGCCGATGACTGCTGGACAGACCATCGATTAATTCGATCCACAATGGCCATAAAGATTGTCCCTCATCGTAGGCTCCAAGGAAGAAAACCAAGGCGTAAAATGAATACACTGGCCCTTCAAGATTCTATTAAACAAGCTTGCTTTCAATCAACTCTCAAGGAACATCTGCCTATGGAACTTCCTGAAAATGTTGAGGAACACTGGGTTAAATTGAAGACTTCTATTATTTCAGCCTGTGAACAAACTATCGGATACCAGACTAAGAGACATCAGGACTGGTTTGATGAGAACGATAGTGAGATTGAACATATTATTGACAAGAAAAGGAAAGCCTTCCGGATATGGCAAAAAGATATTAACTGTGCCGTTAAGAAAAAAATCTACCCCAGTGCAAAGGCAGAAGTCCAAAGAAGAACTAGAGAACTTAAGAACATATGGTGGGTAAAAAAAGCCCAAGAAACACAACATTTTGCAGATGCTCATGATGCACGGGGCTTTTTTAATGCCATAAAGGCCATCTATGGACCAACAAACCATGGTACAAATCCCTTACGCTCAGTAGATGGTGCTAAACTTCTAAAGGACAAAGAGTCTATTGCACTGCGCTGGAAAGAGCATTACTACAATCTCCTTAATCGTCACTCTACTGTGGCTGATGAAGTCTTCTTGCAAATCCCGCAAAAACAAATAAGAGATGAGCTTGCAGTACCCCCTAGTTTGGAGGAAGTCAGTAAAGCAACTAAACAAATGAAAAATAACAAAGCTAGTGGACCTGATGGGATTCCTGCTGAAGTCTTTAAAGAAGGCGGGCCTGAACTTACACAACAATTTCATAAGCTCATCGAAAAAATCTGGATGAGGGAGGAGATTCCAGCAGACTTTAGGGATGCCATAATTATCACTCTCTTTAAAAAGGGTGATAGAACAGACTGTGGAAACTATCAAGGCATCTCCCTTCTAGCCACAGCAGGCAAAATCCTGGCAAAGATCATTGCAACCCGTCTCCTATGTGTATCAGAAGACATCCTCCCTGAAACGCAAAATGGCTTCCGCCCTTCCAGGGGAACAGTGGATATGATCTTCACTGCACGACAGCTTCAAGAAAAATGCAAGGAGCAAAACCGCCCTCTGTACATGGCGTTTATTGATCTGACTAAAGCTTTTGATACTGTAAATCGTACTGCTCTCTGGACCATCCTTCTGAAAATCGGATGCCCTGATAAATTTGTGAACATCTTGCGGCTACTCCATGACAACATGATGGCAACAATCCTGAATAACAATGGCTCTCAAAGCGATCCATTTAAAGTGGAATCCGGCGTTAAACAGGGACGTGTTATTGCTCCAACCTTATTTGCTATCTTCATCGCTATGATTATACACCTTGTTGAAGAGAAACTTCCTACTGGTGTAGAAATTATATATCGAACAGATGGAAAGCTTTTTAATCTTAGTAGGCTGAAAGCAAAAAAATAAGGTAACTACAACTTCTATTATAGAACTTCAATATGCTGATGATAACGTAGTCTGTGCACACTCCGAAGAAGATCTTCAAACTATCCTAAACATCTTTGCAGAAGCATATGAAAAGCTCGGCCTCTCGATTAACATTAAAAAAACCAAAGTGCTTTACCAGCAAGTTCGAACCAATCCCTCCGCAGCACCATCAATCCAGCTTAAAGGTGTGTCACTAGAAAATGTCGACCACTTTTCTTATATCGGCAGCCATCTATCTACAAAAGCCAACATCGCCTGAGCTCTGCGAGTGTAGCTTTCTCCCGAATGAAGTGTAGAGTGTTTGAGGATCGGGACATTCGCAGGGAGACCAAAATGCTTGTTTACAAAGCCATTGTACTACCAACCCTTCCGTACGCCTGTGAAACATGGACCCTCTACAAACGCCACCTCCAACTTCTTGAAAGATTCCATCAACGCTGCCTCCGAAAAATTCTGCAAATTACTTGGGAAGATAGGCGGACTAATGTTAGCATATTAGAAGAAGCGAAAACCACCAGCATTGAAACAATGATCATCCAACATCAACTTCGCTGGACTGGTCATGTTGTTCGAATGCCTGACCATCGTCTTCCAAAGCAGCTACTTTACTCCCAACTTAAGAATGGAAAACGGAATATTGGTGGACAGC
This sequence comes from Charina bottae, assembly GCA_023362775.1. Lineage (NCBI taxonomy): Eukaryota > Metazoa > Chordata > Lepidosauria > Squamata > Charinaidae > Charina > Charina bottae. The sequence goes on along the minus strand of JALMGJ010000001.1, from coordinate 163,743,288 downwards.
AAAAGAGATTTAAAGATACTCTCAAAGCTAATATAAAAAAATGTAATATCAGCATTGAGAACTGGGAAGCCCTAACTCATGAGCGTTTCAATTGGAGGTCAGCCTTTATTAATGGCGCTATGGACTTTGAAGAAGCACGAGTACAGGAAGAAAGGGAGAAAAGAGCTAAAAGGAAGGCACGTCAGGCAAACCCTCATCATGACCGTCTCCCACCCGGAAACCTATGCCCTCATTGTGGGAGGTTGTGCGGATCCAGAATTGGCCTTTATAGCCACCTACGGATCCACTGTTAAAATTTTACCTTTGGAAGACAATCTTACTCGGCTACGAGTGATCGCCAATGAATGAATGAAAATTTTGGAGATATGCATTAGGAAGACAACATACACCTTGTGATAACTTGTCAGGTCCACATGTAGCCTTTCTTTCCTCATAATGCTGAGTCCCCCGTCCCACCACCACCACTCTTCACTACTTTCTCAAGGAGAGTTTTGGTTTTGCTGATCTCTGGTCATTGAGAGTCTTCTCCATTGTTCTGGTGAGGTTGGGGTAATAAAAGTAAATCTGGTGATTGGAGCTCACCTTCCATGTCCAGAGCTTCAAATCAGTTGATTAACTCCAGTAGTGTTGGGTGTTCTCTTGGTTCAGCTTTTTGTTTTGTTCCTGTTTGTTTCGCCCCAAGCTTCCAAATATTCACTACACCCACTGGAGTGCCTTCTTCCTTGGGGCCCGACTCCTGTCTGCTCTGTCCCTGGGCAACTTTGTACCTAGGTCCTGTTTTCCCCCAAAGGTCTCATTTATGTTACGTTTGAAATATCATGTGGAATTGTTCCTCACATGAAAAGATTTCAGTGAGGAGTTGCTGTTTTGATTAGTATTTGTGCATGTTTATATTTAGAATATTTCAGTATTGCTGTGGATTAATCAAACACCAATTCAGTTTTTATTTTTGTAGAGCTGCTTTTTTTCTTTTCTTTTTTCTTGGCAAGAAATAAGAAAAAGATGAGCTATTGAGGCTGTTCCTGTTAGAAAGAGTTTAATGTTTCATTCTCAGGCACAAAAATAATAGGAAATAAATATCATTATTTTTCAATTGTACCCCACAGCAGACACCATGAAAACTATTCAACTTCCACAGGCTGTTGACAAACAAAGTCCCAATCTTCTAGGGATCTCATTTATTCTTCATAGTACCAATATTTCCAGTACACAGAAACTAGAGGAATTTATTTATATTTATTTATTTATTTATATTTCAATTTATATACCGCTCCATCTCCCCACAAGGGAACTCTGGGCGGTCCATGTCCATTAAAATAGCAACCGAGTTTATTTTAATTCCTTTTACACAAGTACCTCACTTTTAAAAAATCTGAAATTTTAAGTAAAAAATATAATTGCTGTGTGCAACTTCTATAATATTTCAAAGTTTTCTCCATAAAATGTGTGATGTGGAAATAAAATCTTATTTTGTAAATACTTGAACACACATATATGTGTAGAAAGCACACTGATATAATAGTTTTCCAGAATAATCAACACTGTACATCATCTTCCTTAGTTCATTATCAATATATAATATGTCATCAGTATTAATGCCCAAATTTTCTCCCAATTCATTTGTTCCATATATCTCTGATATAATTCTGTTTAGAAATTCTAGCCAAGAAAGCCAGGAAATTGATCGGTAAAAACTACATTATTTATATTACCTACATAATTTCTAGTCAGAAAGCAGTATATTCACTGCAAGTAACCAGCCTTTGAACTATCTAGCTCAAAAGAAGATGCTTTGGCTATAGGAGACATTATGGTGGAAGATATTACAATTATGGGTAAATAAATAAAAAATATTGCCGGGCAAACCATAGCATAGGGTATGTTTATAATTTTAAACATTACTTTTGTACTTATTAGGAATGTGCCGTGATCCAGGTTTGAAGGGGAAATATAATTTGGAGTTTGCGAAGGTGCTCATTAGCATCTGTCATCAACTCCTCAGCTCGTGAGGAAGTAGGTCCTAGTAATTATTAAAATATGTGCATTTAGCAGAAGGCATAAATGGTTTTATATTCAATTATTATTAAGTAATGGCACCTTCAACTTTTAGGACTTGAGGATGTAGACATGCTGGTAAGAGGCAGAAACTTCAAACAGAAAGTTTTCTGCGAAGAAGGAGAGATGGAAGTATGTATATTGGCTGCAAACCAGGATGGATCTAGCAGCATTGTCTATTGAAGGTTTGTTGCTCTTTCAAGGAGAAGCGAGGGCAAACTCAAATGATCATGAGTGGCAAGGGGTCCAAAGAACCTCTGAAGGACAAAGAGGATCATTCTGGGACAAAATCTACTTTCCACGGGCAGCTGAAGGAAATAAGAAAAATGCCATCTAGAAACAGCAATTCCCAGCCCAAGAGAAAGAATGCAAACTAGTGTAATTTACTTTTACTTATCTCTAAGTAGGAAGTAGGGATGGAGCATAGATGTAACAATACTTATATTTAGCCAACACCATAGACTACAAACATAATTTTGTAATCCCCTCCGGAAATGGGGGGAGATGGGCGGTGATATAGGTTAGAAATATATATATATATATATATATATATATATATACATACATACATACATATATAAATACATACATACATACATACATACATACATAAATAAATAAATAAATAAATAAATGCTTGTTTATTGATTTGTTTAGTTTTTTAAGACTGCCCAAGTCAACAGAAACTCTGGGCAGCATACAAATTAAAGACAAGAGCCACAGTACATTAAACCAAAAGCATCAGTGCTGATAATAACAAGGGGAACAGACATGCACCATAAACAAAACCAGCATAGATCACTCCAGGTAGACATACCCCCCAACTTATCCAAGGGCCTGGGGAAAATGTCAGGTTCTCCAAGCCCATCAAACCTCTGGGATGATGCTATTCCAGAGGGCAGGCACTGTGATGAGCAGCTTCCTAGGTCCATCAGATGGCATTGCCTGAAAATGGGACCTGAAGCAAGTTCACTGTCATATCTTACATATATTTTATGGACAGAAACAATGAAAGAAAGACAGTGTCACAGAGAACCAGATCTGATTACACCATGAAGGCTTTATAGGTGACAATCACCTACCATCTTGAATTGTACCCAGAAGCTCACTGGTAACCAGTACAGCTTGTTTATCAGAGGTGTTACATGAGCACACAAAGCCATGCCCATAACTGCTCATGCCACTCTATTCTGGACCAGCTGTACCTTCTGCATGGTCTTCAGAAGTAGCCCATGTACAACATATTGTAATAGTCCACACACAAGATGACTAAGGGATAAGTGACTGTGAGAAGAAACTCACAGTCCAGGAAAGGATCCAACTGGTACATCAGATATGTAAAAGCCTTCCTGGCTATAGCTGCCACCACTATTTGAGCAGGAGCTATGAATCCAAGAAGACCTCCAAAATATACATCAGTTCTGCTTGGCGAAGTGCAACCCTGTTCAGAAATAGTGATAGAAAATCCCCAGCACCAGAAGAACCCTGAACCCATAGCCACTCAGTCTTGTCAAGGTTGAGCTTAAGCCTGTTCCTCCCACTCCAGACCCTGACAGCCTCCAGGCCCTGGAACAAGACTTTGACAACATAAGTTGGTCAACCAGGGGTCAAGATGTAACAACTGACTATCACTGTAATATTGTTGATACCTGGCCCTGTGTTGATAGAAGACCTCACCCAATAGCTTCATGTGGCACCCCACAAATCAGGGGGTTAAGGTTTGGCTTCTCCTCCCTGTCAACACTGACTGGAACCAGCCATGGAGTAAGGAGGAGAACTACCGCAACACCATGCTTCCCAATCTCAGTCCCCATAGTCAGTCCCAAAGTATACCATGACTGATGGTATCAAAAACCACTGAGAGACCAAGGAGAACCAGGACAGTTGCACCACCCCATCCTGGCTCCACCAGACGTCATCAACAAATGCGATCAGTGCTGCCTTATAATATAACCTGGCCTGAAACATGACTGAAACTGGTTCAGATAATCTGTTTCTTCCAGGGCCTTCTGAAGCTGCAACCTGATTACCTTATCAAGATCATTTCCCAGAAAGGGAAGGCTAGAAATTGATTAAAAATTATCCAGAACTGGTAGACTTTATTAGATTCAGGAAGTCTTATTTGTGCAAGTACAGAAAGAACTCACTTTAAAATGCCTGAGCATCTGCTTCTACTGTAAGTCAGGCTACTGATGATTGCTTTGTTGCTACTGTTAAATATGCTGGGAAGCGGGAAAAAGAAATGCTCCCTAGAATCTTGAACCTAAAGCTTGTCTCAATTTGTTTGCTGAGTAAAAAAAGAAAGAAATCCCAAGCAGAATCTGATGTGTTATGCTTTCGATCAAAATCCTGAGAACCCACAAACCCCTAAAACAGGACTGAATATACCCAATATGTATGATTAATAAGAGTAACTGGAAAAAGAGGGTTGAAAGAGTCTGTTTTTAAAAATTTCCAGGAACTATCTCAATGGTATAATGCTATAAACCCTAGGTTTAAAGTGAGTGAAGTGATGATACTCTCCTTTGATTGATTATCAACCTCTGCCAAGAGAAATAATGTTTAAAATAAAATAATACAATTAAGTAGTTGAAATAACTATAGTAGTGAGATAAGGGCCATTCTTATTCTTTCTTAGGTTCCACAATAATTACATGTCTGGGATTACAAACTGATCGACAAGCCTGGCATCTTAACCACTGAGCCATTGCGCCCCATTGGATAATGTTTAGTTTTTTAATTAAATAGTCATGAGGACATTTCATAATGGGTGTTCACATTTATCCAAGTGCTATACAAATAAAAACCCATTATAATGTACAAACTATAGGCATATGTTCGTTAGAATAAACAGGTTTGGGCTTTCCTTCTCTTAATTCAGACAACAGATGTTCTTCTTTCATGCCAGTGGGAAAACTGATTAGATGTTTTTTCTGCTATAGGTTTGCATGTGAAATCTGATTTTTAGAAATTTTTAGAGATTTAACAATTGCTTGTTAATCCTGTACTACAACTAGCAATGATCCACTCTCCCAAACAAAAAAAGCACCAAATGAGATTAGTCTGGAGTCCAGCTACATAAAAAAATTAACATACATTTCAAACATAAAAATTACAGAATGAAATTTCTGGTATAGCTATGATGACAATTAAAGTGGAAAATATTTTAATATATAGCTATTACTGATAAGAGAGTATTCACTGTATCAGTAGAACTTGCTCTTCTCCAATTTCTTGGTAGTCAAATGTCCAATAAAAGTTCATAAAGGCTTTTAAGTCTCCTATTCTATGCCATATTGATATGGAGATTGTGGGACCATTTTTTTTCTAGAACTGACTGCCTACTAATTGTCAGGGACATTGGTTGAAAGTTTTTAAATAGAAGCTAATCTTGTTCCTCTCTGAAAATCAAATCTCTCTGCTTGAATGAGATGTGACCTAGACCAGGGTTTCTCAACCTTGGCAACTTGAAGATGTGTGCAGTTCAACTCCCAGAATTCCCCAGCCAGCAATCCTGGGAGTTGAACTCCACACATCTTCAAGTTGCCAAGGTTGAGAAACCCTGACCTAGACAGAAAGAAGAGAAATTGATAGCTTTGAAGAAGGAGAATAAAATACAGTAGGTAACAGTGTGATCATTTAATATATTTTTTTGCTGCAGTAGCTCTTTGTTGTTGTTGTTGTCCAGTCGTTTAGTCGTGTCCGACTCTTCGTGACCTCATGGACCATAGCACGCCAGGCCTTCCTGTCCTCCACTGTCTCCCGGAGTTTACTCAAATTCATGTTCGTTACATCGGTGATGCTATCTAACCATCTCATCCTCTGCCGTCCCCTTCTCCTTTTGCCTTCAGTCTTTCCCAGCATCAGGGTCTTTTCCAGTGAGTCCTCTCTTCGCATTAGGTAGCCAAAGTATTTGAGCTTCAGCTTCAGTATCTGTACTTCCAATGAGCAGTCAGGGTTGATTTCTTTTAGGATTGACTGATTTGACCTCCTTGCAGTCCAAGGGACTCTTAAGAGTCTTCTCCAGCACCACAGTTCGAAAGCATCAATTCTTCGGAGCTCAGCCTTCCTTATGGTCCAACTCTCACAGCCATACATTACTACTGGGAAAACCATAGCTTTAACTATATGGACCTTTGTCGGCAAGGTGATGTCTCTGCTTTTTAATATGCTCTCTAGGTTTGCCATAGCTTTCCTCCCAAGGAGCAAGCGTCTTTTAATTTCATGGCTGCAGTCACCATCTGCGGTGATCTTGGAGCCCAAGAAAATAAAATCTGTCACTGCTTCCATTTCTTCCCCTTCTATTTGCCAGGAAGTGATGGGACCAGATGCCATGATCTGAGTTTTTTTAATGTTGAGTTTCAAGCCAGCTTTTGCACTCCTCTACTCCTTTACAAACTGTTGTACATCTTCTGGAGCTACAACTGATGATTGTTAGCAACTTGCTGTCAAATCATCAGATATGCCTTCATTGCTTGCTTCAGGAGTCTTTTTGCTTTCATTATGGTCTCTATGTATTAATAAATAAAACAAATATTTCAAAAACACCATATTACAAAAATAAAATTGATCTCTACCGCTTTCAAATACAGTGGAAATAAAAGCCTTCAGTAATTGCACTTGAAAACTTCTCCTGAAGGTGGGAATGCCTATCTAATGCTATGCAATGCATCACAAAAATGGAACAAATGGTGGAACAAATTCTGTCTTCCTCCTGTAATCAATATCCAGTCACAGATATGATGCAAATTAATTAAGGTTGTGAAAGAATAAACCACTACTTACACATGTAATCTTTGTTATAGCTTTAACCAGTTTTATGTATTTGTAGTTGCTCATTATCATCACGGGGCATGGTAGCTCAGCGGGTAAGACGCCAGGCTTGTCGATCACAAGTTCAGAGGTTCGAATCCCTAGCCCTGCGTGCAGAGTGAGCTCCAGCTCTTGCAAGCCTAGCAATTCGAAAGCATGCAAATGCAAGTATTTATTTATTTATTTATTTATTTATATTTCTAACTTATATCACCGCCCATCTCCCCCCATTTCCGGAGGGGACTCTGGGCGGTTGAATAGGTAGATGAATAGGTACCACTTTGGTGGGTAGGTAACAGCGTTCCGCGCGCGTCATGCGGCCACATGACTGTGGAAGCGTCTTTGGACAACGCTGTCTCTTTGGCTAACAAACGGAGATGAGCACCGCCCCCTAGAGTCGGACACGACTGCACAAATGTGCGGGGGGAACCTTTACCTTTTTTTTTTAGTTGCTCATTTAATTGTAGAATTATAGAAATCTTTATAGCTGTGCCCATGTTCTCTCAATAACCCCAGATATCTATAGAATTTATGACTTTAGTAAGATGCAGCGGAGAGGATGGTTTTGACTGCCTTCTCATCTCTACTCTTTCTTCAGTTAAGTACAGAGTCAGTTTGTTAAAATAACAGTGTCTTGATACCTCTTATATATCAAAGCTGCTATATTGCATTTCAAAGAATGCTACATTACACTTAGGATAATATCCATGTCTGCTGTCTGTTATCTTCTATCCTTATTATTACATATTAGACCTATGTAACCTATGTAACTCTTGGCTCTACTGGGTCCAAGAGACCAATGAAATTGTAACCTGTACCTTTGGAAAGACGAAGGAGACCGTTACCGTGTCGTGGTGCTGGAGCTTGAGCACCTCAATGAAACCATGAGCTAAACCGTGAAGGGACACCCAAGACGGGAAGGTCGTGGCAGAGAGGTCAGACTAAATACGATCCCTGGGGAAGGTAATGGCAACCCACCCCAGTATTCTTGCCGTGAAAACTAAATGGATCAGTACAACCAGAGATATGTCGGTATACCATTGGAAGATGGGACTCCCAGGTCAGAAGATGGTCAAAATGCTACTGGGGAGGAACAGAGGATACGTTCAACTAGCCCCAGATGTGATGACGCAGCTATCTCAAAGCCGAAAGGACGGCTAGCGGCCGACAGTGCTGGTGGTGAACGACGAATCCGATGTTCTAAAGATCAACACACCATAGGAATCTGGAATGTAAGATCTATGAGCCAGGGCAAATTGGATGTGGTTATTGGTGAGATGTCACGATTAAATATAGACATTTTAGGTGTCAGTGAACTGAAATTAGGTGCATAACACATCCCTTTATAGCCACTTACGGATCCACCGTTAAAATTTTACCTTTGGAAGACAATCTTACTCGGCTACGAGTGATCGCCAATGAATGAATGAATGAATGAATGAATGAACTGAAATGGACTGGAATGGGTCACTTCACATCAGATGACCACCAGATCTACTACTGTGGACAAGAGGACCACAGAAGAAATGGAGTAGCTTTCATAATTAATAATAAAGTGGCTAAAGCAGTGCTTGGATACAATCCAAAAAACGATAGAATGATCTCAATTCGAATTCAGGGTAAGCCATTTAACATCACAGTGATCCAAATATACGCCCCAACCACAGATGCTGAAGAAGCAGAAGTACAGTAGATCAGTTCTATGAGGATCTGGAGCACCTACTGGATAATACACCAAAAAGAGATGTTATTTTCATTACAGGAGACTGGAATGCTAAGGTGGGTAGTCAGACAACACCTGGAATTACAGGCAAGCATGGTCTGGGAGAACAAAATGAAGCAGGACATAGGCTGATAGAATTTTGCCAAGACATCTCACTGTGCATAACAAACACTCTCTTCCAACAACCTAAAAGTCGACTTTATACATGGACTTCACCAGATGGTCGACACCGAAATCAGATTGACTACATCATTTGCAGCCAAAGGTGGCGGACATCTATACAGTCGGTAAAAACAAGACCTGGAGCTGACTGTAGTTCAGATCACGAACTTCTTATTGCACAATTTAGAATCAGACTAAAGAAAATAGGGAAGACCCACAGATCAGTTAGATATGAGCTCACTAATATTCCTAAGGAATATGCAGTGGAGGTGAAGAATAGATTTAAGGGACTAGATTTAGTAGATAGGGTCCCGGAAGAACTATGGACAGAAGTTCGCAACATTGTTCAGGAGGCGGCAACAAAAAACGTCCCAAAGAAAAAGAAAACCAAGAAGGCAAGATGGCTGTCTGCTGAGACACTGGAAGTAGCCCAAAAAAGAAGGAAAGCAAAAGGCAACTGTGATAGGGGGAGATATGCCCAATTAAATGCAAAATTCCAGAGGTTAGCCAGAAGAGATAAGGAATTATTTTTAAACAAGCAATGCGCGGAAGTGGAAGAAGACAATAGAATAGGAAGGACAAGAGACCTCTTCCAGAAAATTAGAAACATCGGAGGTAAATTCCAAGCAAAAATGGGTATGATCAAAAACAATGATGGCAAGGACCTAACAGAAGCAGAAGACATCAAGAAAAGGTGGCAAGAATATACGGAAGATCTGTATAGGAAGGATAATAATATTGGAGATAGCTTTGACGGTGTGGTCAGTGAGTTAGAGCCAGACATCCTGAAGAGTGAGGTTGAATGGGCCTTAAGAAGCATTGCTAATAACAAGGCAGCAGGAGACGACGGTATCCCAGCTGAACTGTTTAAAATCTTGCAAGATGATGCTGTCAAGGTGATGCATGCCATATGCCAGCAAATTTGGAAAACACAAGAATGGCCATCAGATTGGAAAAAATCAACTTATATCCCCATATCAAAAAAGGGAAGCACTCATTCATTCATTGGCGATCACTCGTAGCCGAGTAAGATTGTCTTCCAAAGGTAAAATTTTAACAGTGGATCCATAAGTGGCTATAAAGGCCAATTCTGGATCCGCACAACCTCCCACAGTGAGGGCATAGGTTTCCGGGTGGGAGACGGTCATGATGAGGGTCTTTAGTTTTAGGAAGCACTAAAGAATGTTCAAACTATCGAACAGTGGCACTTATTTCACATGCCAGTAAGGTAATGCTCAAGATCTTGCAAGGTAGACTTCAGCAATTCATGGAGCGAGAATTGTCAGATGTACAAGCTGGGTTTAGAAAAGGCAGGGGAACTAGAGACCAAATTGCCAATATCCGCTGGATAATGGAGAAAACCAGGGAGTTTCAGAAAAACATCTATTTTTGTTTTGTTGACTATTCTAAAGCCTTTGACTGTGTGGATCATAACAAATTGTGGCAAGTTCTTGGTGGTATGGGGATACCAAGTCATCTTGTCTGCCTCCTGAGGAATCTGTATAACGACCAAGTAGCAACGGTAAGAACAGAGCACGGAACAACAGACTGGTTTAAGATTGGGAAAGGAGTACGGCAGGGCTGTATACTCTCACCCTACCTATTCAAACTGTACGCAGAAGACATCATGCGACGTGCTGGGCTTGAGGAATCCAAGGCTGGAGTTAAAATCTCTGGAAGAAACATTAACAATCTTAGATATGCAGATGATACCACTTTGATGGCTGAACGCGAGGAGGAGTTGAGGAGCCTTATGACGAAGGTGAAAGAAGAAAGTGCAAAAGCTGGGTTGCAGTTAAACCTCAAAAAAACCAAGATTATGGCAACCAGCTTGATTGATAACTGGCAAATAGAGGGAGAAAAAGTGGAGGCAGTGACAGACTTTGTATTTCTAGGTGCAAAGATTACTGCAGAGGCTAACTGCAGCCAGGAAATCAGAAGACGTCTACTTCTTGGGAGGAGAGCAATGGCAAATCTTGATAAAATAGTTAAGAGCAGAGACATCACACTGACAACAAAGGTCCGCATAGTTAAAGCAATGGTATTCCCTGTAGTAACCTATGGCTGTGAGAGCTGGACCATAAGGAAGGCTGAGCAAAGGAAGATAGATGCTTTTGAACTGTGGTGTTGGACGAAAATTCTGAGAGTGTCTTGGACTGCAAGAAGATCAAACCAGTCCATACTCCAGGAAATCAAGCCAGACTGCTCACTTGAGGGAATGATATTGAAGGCAAAACTGAAGTACTTTGGCCAGATAATGAGAAGACAGGATACCCTGGAGAAGATGCTGATGCTAGGGAAAGTGGAAGGCAAAAGGAAGAGGGGCCGACCAAGGGCAAGATGGATGGATGATATTCTGGAGGTGACGGACTCGACCATTGGGGAGCTGGGGATGGTGACGGCCGACAGAGAGCTCTGGCGTGGGCTGGTCCATGAAGTCATGAAGAGTCGGAAGCGACTGAACAAATAAACAACAACCACCTTTGGAAAGAATAAAACCATCATTGGGTCATCTCCAAATGTTGGTATTTCTTGGGTGAGTTTTCTGTCACAATGGACAACCTGCCTAGTAAGTACAAGTTGCAAGAGATGCACTTTTGAACACCCCTTGTTTGAGATATACGGTATTTGTCAGAGATTTGCAAAAGGACTTGTTTCTCTGTTGTTCCCAAACTATGGAATGCATTTCCTTGGGGGATGAGATTGATTTCTAACATTCTATTTCTAGAAAGAGACCAAGACACAACTTGTCCGTTGTTTTTATTTTCTTTGGTAATTATTTAATTTTTAATTTTTTAATATTTTTATTCACTAAATAAATGCTAAATACTGTAAGTATTTGGCATTTATAAGCAAGCAATATGAAATAATGATTTTTAATTGATCTGTGAAATAGAAATATTTTTCTAGACTTTAGTAGTGATACTGAAAAGCAATTTTCTTTCCTTGTTTTCTAAAATAAAAGTGCAGTTAAAAACAGAGATATCCTGTGAACTAGTTTACAAACAGCCTGTCACATTAAAAATATATAATCAATGTGCCATGAACATTCCATTTTGGTTTATTACTGATCTACAAAGAGAGTTCACTCAAGTGAATGATAAAGCCCAAATTGTTCATTACTTTAAACAAGATTTCCATGTAATTTTCCTTCTCAGAAAAAAATGGCAGTTGCCAGTATATTTTAACATCTCTAAATAATGCTCTAAGAATATCCTCTTTAAAAAGCCACACAGATCCTTAAGTTGCATAAATATTATAGCCACAATATAATAAACTAGGTTTGTTATGTCTGGTTCCAATAAAAATATTTACCAAGCTGTGCAAGACTTGAGTCAAAATAGCAGTGGAAGAATGCCATTTGAGGTTGGAACTAGAGTTAAATTAATCATGCAGCAATCCTAAAGCAGGTTCCCTGTATCATCTTCTCCCCTCTGTTTTATAACATTTTTTAAAAATATGTATGTAATATTATTATGTGTTGGGGTTTGATAAACCCAGGAATTTACTTCTAGATATAAATTATACAGAGAGGGTTGATTTCTAGGTAAAAGGTGAAATATTCTGCACAGTCACCCAATTAGCAGCCATTGTTGTAGGAATGATGTGTCATGTGTGACTCATTCAACAGGTGCTTAGAGCTAAGTTGGGTGTGGTAGTTAACAAGATTGACCTATAATGTGATAGGTCAGTTTGACTATAAATGCAGAGATATTCTGTATTCCATTTTATTCCCATTTACCTCGTGAAAGCTGTATCGTTGATGGTGTATCATTTGTTACCTGTGGAAGTGATCTGTAAATACGTATGTATATAAAGTAAATAGGATATTTAATATAACTTCTGTTTGGAGTCTATTTACTGCATAGTACTTGGATCACTGGTGCCTAGGAGAGAGGCAGGCCGCTCCATCCGCGCTCCCTCCGACAGGGTTATGGGCCCAGAGGCGGCAGAGACGCCATAGACAACAGAAGGCTTTGCACTGGCTGTGGATCAGTGGATCGTGTGCAGTCTGTGAGCTGGCAGCTTTGGAAGCCTATCCAGGAGTCGTGTGGCTATTTGGAGTGATTTGGAGCTTTCCCAGGCTCCGTGTCTGCGTGTGTTTTTTCTCCTACGCTTGTTTTGCAGCTGGAGGACGTTTTGATAAGGTCTGTGTCTTTAATCATCGGTGTCTGCCCAGAAGGGGCTGAGGACAGATGAGCACAGCGAAGATGTTGCCTGCAGTCGGGGGAGGATTTCCTCTGGAGAGCCTGAATGACACTAATTATTCGTCATGGTCATATAAAATGGAGATGTATCTTCGGCATGAAGGGCTTTGGAGGAGTTTACTTTGCCCTGAACCAGACCTGGAAGATGAAGAAGTTGCTCTAAAGGACGATAGAGCATTGGCAATCATAATTTTATGTCTGGAAGATAGCCAGTTGTGTTATGTTAGAGACTGTCAGTTAGCCTATAAGTGTTGGGAAGCTTTAAAGAATGTTTATCTAAGAAGCTCACCGTTATGTAAGGTTTTACTAACACGAAAACTTTATCATGCTAGATTAGGGGTATCTGATAATATAAGGGATCACCTGCATTTTATGACAGGGTTGTTCCAGGAATTGGCTCAGAGAGATATGCAATTTACAGAAGCTAACAAAGTGTATATAATTCTCAGTTCTTTAAATGAAACGTGGGATACTTTGACAATGAGCTTCGGGTCGTTATCTGAGGAGGATTTAACCATAAGATACTTATCTAGCAGGCTTTTAGAAGAAGAACAAAGGAGGCAGCAGTGTTCTAATGTAATTAGTGCTAAGCAAAACAGTGTTTGTGTTAAGGAATATTCTGAGAATGTTTTGCATGTACGAAAATGTTTTAACTGTGAGTCGCAAAGGCATTTGTTGAAACATTGTGATAAGAAACGGAAGCCGAAGGCCAAGCTGAAAATTTCCAAGCCGGGAGAAGCTGCACAGCTGTCTTTAATTAGTTCAAGTGTAGAACAAAATTTAAAGGGACCATTTCTAATTGACAGTGGGGCTTGTCAGCATATAGGAAATAACAGACAGATGTTTAAGAGTTTTATGCAAGCTGATAGAGATCATGTTACTCTAGCTAATGGAAGCATTGCATCTGTGACTGGTAAGGGATATGTATATGTACCAGGGGTTAAATATTGAATTATCAATGTTGTGTGTACCTGAACTGGAGTACAATATAATTAGTGTGTCACAATTGGATAAACAGGGTTATACTGTACAGTTTGGTAATAATGAATGTATTGTTATGAAAGATAACAATGTTTGTGGCAAAGGTATTTTGCAAAACTGTCTTTATGAAATTGTACAAGCCAGGACAAGCAGCAGCCATCATGGTTTAGCTACGATTAATAAGCCAACACATGATTCATGTGCGCACCTGTGGCACAGGAGGCTTGGACATCCGAGTTTCAAAGTGATTGAAAAGATGTCAGAAGCAAGTTCTGGAATGGAATTGAAAAAGTGCCAAGTGTATTTGGATTGCACAGCTTGTAAGGTTGCAAAGTCAAAGGTGTTTCCTGTGAGCAAATTCAGTGATAGGAAGTCACATAAATGTTTTGAATTAGTTCACGCTGACTTAATTGGTCCACTACCAGCTACAATAGGGGGTGCTAAATATGTTTTAGTCATTGTAGATGATTACACTAGATTTGGGTTCTGTTACCTATTGAAAGCTAAAAGCCAAACATTTGAAAAGTTTAGAAACTGGGTGCAGTTTGTAGAACGTAGGTATAGCACAAAGGTGTGTAGTTTACAAACTGACCGGGGTACAGAGTTTCTGAGTGGGAGTTTTCAGCAATGGCTCCGTAGAAGGGGCATTGTGCATAGGAGAACTAACCCACATAGTTCAGCTGAGAATGGCGTGGCTGAACGTAGGAATTTGGCATTGCAGACAGTGAAGGATTCACTCATTGCTGACTCAGGGTTATCAAGAGGATACTGGGGAGAGGCAATATTAACTGCTAATTATTTAATTAACAGGTTATGGAGTGTATCTGTAAACCAAACTCCATATTATATGTTATATGGCAAGAAGCCACCATTAGCTCATTTGAAGGTGTTTGGGTGCACTGCCTATGTTCACGTGCATAAGGAGGTACGTAGGAAAGGACAGGCAAAAGCACAGAAGCTGACGTTTGTGGGGTATGAGCCAGGGACCAAGGGATATAGGTTCACTGATGGCAGGAAAGTTGTTATCTCTAGGTCAGCAAGTTTTAGTGAGCACAGCAATTGGCAGAGATTACACGGGAGTAGTGCAGTTTATCTTCCTAGTCAGAGAAGTTTTGAGTTTTCAGAGCGGACAGATGCCACTGATGTGATTAAGAAGGAAGAGGAATTAACTCCTAGTGTGCCAATGATGCAGGATGCTACAGTGTTGCGTAGATCTGAGAGAGTTAACAAGGGCATACCACCTCAGCGTTATACACCAGGTGATGTAAAAGTGTGTTTCATTGATTATGAACCTCGTAATTACAGGGACATATTGAAGTTGCCACAACCCGAGCAGAGTAGATGGAAAGCTGCTATGGATGTGGAAATGAAAGCCATTAATTCTCATAAGGTTTTCAAATCTACTAGGCTGCCTGAGGGGCATAGAGCAGTAGGCTGTAGATGGGTGTATAAGAAGAAAACCTTAGTGAATGGTGATATTCAGTATAAGGCTAGGTTGGTTGCACAAGGATTTTCCCAGATAAAGAATCAGACTTATGATGAAGTTTTTGCACCAACGCTAAGAGGGGAGACATTTAGGTTTGCCTTAGCAATGGCAGCAGCTGGGAATTGTGTAGTACAGCATTATGATATCACAACAGCATATTTGCATGCTGATTTGAATGAAGAGATCTATATGACTGAAGCCCCAGGGTATGAATCAAAGATTGCAGGAAGGGTATACAAATTGCAGAAAGCATTGTATGGACTCAAGCAGTCAGCACGTTGCTGGAATCTAACTTTAGATAAGGAATTACAAAGAATGGGATTCAAGTGTAGTATAGCTGACCCATGTCTGTATGTAAAGCAATGTGAAAATGATGAACAGATTTTGCTTTTGATATTTGTAGACGATTTGTGTCTTATAGCGAAAGATCAAAGCAGGGTAATTGAATTTACTGAAAATCTGAAACAGCACTTTGATGTCAAAGATCTGGGAGAAATTAAGAATTACCTAGGAATGGGTATTCAGAAGGTTGATGGGGGTTATGTTCTAGAGCAGCGGAAGAAAATTGAAGCACTGCTAAGAGAGAACAATATGGAACAATGTAAAGAAGTTTCTACCCCGATGACAACAGATTTTGTCATGACAGAGACTGGAGACGATGAACAAACTTCGTGTGATCAAGAATATGTGATCAGTCAATAATTGGAAGTTTATTGTATTGTATTGGAATTGTATTGTATTGTATTGATTTGCAATATTGTCCATCTGAGTGTAATGTAGCAGATGTGATGACAAAGCCTCTAAGCTTAGAGAGACATAGGATGTGTATATCTCAAATGTGTATGTCTTCTATTCTGTACAATTGAATGTAATATCTATTGTAAATTGAAGGGGTGTTGGGGTTTGATAAACCCAGGAATTTACTTCTAGATATAAATTATACAGAGAGGGTTGATTTCTAGGTAAAAGGTGAAATATTCTGCACAGTCACCCAATTAGCAGCCATTGTTGTAGGAATGATGTGTCATGTGTGACTCATTCAACAGGTGCTTAGAATTAAGTTGGGTGTGGTAGTTAACAAGATTGACCTATAATGTGATAGGTCAGTTTGACTATAAATGCAGAGATATTCTGTATTCCATTTTATTCCCATTTACCTCGTGAAAGCTGTATCGTTGATGGTGTATCATTTGTTACCTGTGGAAGTGATCTGTAAATACGTATGTATATAAAGTAAATAGGATATTTAATATAACTTCTGTTTGGAGTCTATTTACTGCATAGTACTTGGATCACTGGTGCCTAGGAGAGAGGCAGGCCGCTCCATCTCCGCGCGCTCGCTCTGACATTATGTATTCCTGAATTCAGTATTATTTATTTCCTATTGCTTGAATTTAGAAATAGAAATTTATTTGGCTACATTTTAAGCAACCTGACCTTATTCACACTATTGCAACTAATTTTACTAAGCCAAAACTAAACAAATCACATTATGGTAAAGGATACTGTACATCCACACTGCCCCTGTTTTTATTTCCCAGGTTCTCAAAAGTAATCAAAAGGTGATCCATGATTGATTTCATTTCTGCACGGTTGAAATCCTGAGACCGAGGAGCAAAACTCACCGCTCTACTTTGAGTTGCTGTAGGTCCTCCAGACAAGAAGAAAGGAAAGGAATTCCCAGGGAGCCTGGCTTTTTGCTTTGCCAATGCTGAAGAGAAGAATAAAACTGACAAATTGTCAATTTCATGTCTGATCCTTTGGTTTGGGCCATTGGGGAGAAAGGGAGAGCCATCAAGCTGTCCAGAAGTTCAAAAATTTACTTATTACTCTGGGGACTAAAGAGGCACGAAGAGGATGGGGAAAGATAATTACTTGATAGAGAGAAGGGCAGAAGGCATAACTGTATGTTTTCTTCTTTTTTCATTCATTTCTTTATTCTTTTTTCTTACTTTCTATATTTTTGTTTGTTCATTTTTACTGTCTTGAAATATATATATATATATATATATTACTTGTTACTCAATTCCGCGTGTGTCATGCGGCCACATGACCGTGGAAGCGTCTTCAGACAACGCTGGCTCTTTGGCTAACAAATGGAGATGAGCACCGCCCCCTAGAGTCACACACGACTGCACAAATGTGCGGGGGGAACCTTTACCTTTACCTACTCAATTAATTGGGAAAAATTCCCATCCATTCCTTCTAATTGTTTGAATTCCATTACATATTTGAAAATAACTATGCCAAAGAAATATGTCGATGAAGGTTCTCAGTCATCCAGGTGGAACAGTCTGTAGCTTGAATCATGTCAACTGGATTTCTATTTTCTCAGTGGAAACGTTTCGCTCCTTATCCACACATGGCTGTGTGACCTTGCACCTGGGGCTAGGTCATGGTTATTTGAGATGTTTATTTCTTAGTCCCTTTATCATCCAAATGATAAAGAGAGGGGTCAAGGAGTCCATTTATGCCAACTTGGAAAATCCTTCCTTGAATAGAGGTGGGGGCCTCAGGCACAATCTTTCCCCTATTTTCCTTCCTGCTTTGTCTTCTGTGCCTAGGAAGATTAAGACCATTTCACAAGCTCAACAGCAGCATGGTAATCCTAACGATCCTCCTTTGGATGACAAAGGGACTTAGAAATAAACATCTCAAATAACCATGACCTAGCCCCAGGTGCAAGGTCACACAGCCACCCTAGAAACATATTTAAGGATTCCCTTACTAACTTTGCTCAGACTGAAGAAGCTTCTTGGATAAGGAGCGAAACATTTCCACTGAGAAAATAGAAATCCAGTTGACATGATTCAAGCTACAGACTATGCCAAATAAACTTTCCTCACTCATGACTTCAAATTAATATTTTTTAACCACAAATAAACCTACCGTAATGTAAATAGTTAAACATTTCACTGAGCTTATAGGGAAAGAGACATGCAGTTAAAGTGAATATTGCTTTAAACCTATTCCTATCTTGATACCTTTAACTTATTTTCAATAGATGATCAAATACTAAGAATGTTTAGTGGGAAAGACAAACTCCTAGATTTTTTAAAATCTGAACTACCGTTATCCTATGAAGTTGGATTGTTTAATTTTTCAGGTTTTCAGCTCTATCGCTGGATTTATATTCTGGTCTCAATTTCCCTTTGGGATGCAGATGCTCAAGTAGAAAATCAGTTATGGGCACAATTACAAAGATATTATGTGACCTTTTGATCTCATGGCAGGGCTTGGCTCCACTTTTAGTCATAGTGCTATTATGTTCCCTGCACTAAAGGTTGCAAGACATATTTGCCAGATATTAGGACAGAGCAGTGTTTCTCAACCTCAGCAATTTTAAGACGTATGGACTTCAACTCCCAGAATTCCCCAGCCAGTGCTGGCTGGGGAATTCTGGGAGTTGAAGTCCATACGTCTTAAAGTTGCTGAGGTTGAGAAACACTGGGACAGAGGTACGATAAATTTATACTCTGGGATAATCCCAGATTGAAAATAGCTAATAAGCCGCAGCTGGTAATACTAATGGCATTATTATTTTAAATTAGCTGATTGCCGATCATGTTTAAAGCTATTTGCATTATTACAGGAGGAATTTAAACTACTTAAAACTGAAATGACAATACATTGAATTAAAACACCTTTTGAATATTGCAATTTGGCACAGATGCATTAGTTGTATCTAAAACTCTTGAATTATTATCAGCACTGGAATTGTTATAGTTACATCATCCATACCTACAACAAACTTTCATAAGTAATTAAAAGTTATTAATAAGGTAGATATTAACTGTCTTCAAGAACCCTGAAAGGAGTCAAAATGTTTTCTACTAGTGAATCAATGTCAAAGGATTTTAAAAATATTGTATATTCAGTATATTACTTTTCTTCTGACCTTAAGATGTCAGGGTTTTGGTTTTTTCCCCTTGCTGCAACTCTCAAATCAAGATGCAAACATTTCACAGTACAGTAGTGTTTTGTTCAGCAGCTTGCAGAATATTTATTTATTTCATTATTTCATTATTTATTTGTTTAATTTATATGACCACCCATCTCCCCACATGGGGAACTCTGGGCGGTTCACAATAAATAAGTTAAAATAAAATCTAAAAATATATAAAAACCAAAATAGTACAAAACAATAAGTAATTATAAAATCCAGATGGACGAAGGCATTCATTAAAAGAAGGACATTAAAATTAGGGGATTAGCCACCCCCATGAGGAACTATCCCTTCCTCCTTCCCATGCCAGGCGGCAGAACCAGGTCTTCAGCTCTTTCCTAAAGGTCGGGAGGGAGGAAATCTGTCTCAACTCTGGGGGCAAGATGTTCCAAAGAGTGGGCGCTGTCACAGAGAAGGCCCGCCTCCTAGACCCCATCAGATGGCATTCTCTAATTGATGGGGTTCGTAGCAGGCCCTCTCTGAATGACCGGGTGGGGCGGGTCGATAACATGGGGATAAGACGGTCCCTCGGATATTCTGGTCCCATGCCATGTAGGGCTTTAAAGGTGATAATCACCACCTTGAATTGTACCCGGAAGCAAACCGGCACCCAATGCAGCTCACGGAGCAACGGTGTTACATGTGCAGATCTTGGCGCACCCAAAACTGCCCGCGCGGCCGCATTCTGCACCAGCTGAAGCTTCCGGATAGTCTTCAAGGGTAGCCCCATGTAGAGCACATTGCAATAATCTACATGGGAGATGACGAGAGCATGAGTGACTGTACGGAGGGCGTCGCGCTCCAGGAATGGGCGTAACTGGTGCATTAACCGAAGTTGTGCAAAAGCCCTCCTAGCCACGACTGCCACCTGCTCTTTGAGCAGGATTCATGAGTCTAGAAGAACCCCCAGATTACGCACCGGTTCCGAACGGGGTAGTGCTACCCCATCGAGAACCAAAGATGATAATTTCCCGGAAGATGCTAAGCCATCAATCCACAGCCACTCGGTCTTACCAGGGTTCAACTGAAGCCTGTTGTTCCCCATCCAGGTCCTCACAGCCCCCAGGCACTGGGAGAGGGTGGACACTGCATCACTTACTTCACCAGGGATGGAGATATATAATTGAGTATCATCATACTGATGATACCTCATCCCATGGTGTCGGATGACCTCGCCCAGTGGTTTCATGTAGATGTTGAATAGGAGAGGAGAGAGAACTGAACCCTGCGGCACACCACACAGGAGCGGATGTGGGCTGGATCTCTCCTCCCCTATCACCACCGACTGGGAGCGGCCCCGGAGGAAGGTGGTGAACCAGCGCAAAACTACGCCGCCCACCCCCAACTCCCTAAGCCTCCCCAAAAGGATACCATGGTCGATGGTATCGAAAGCCGCTGTGAGATCCAAGAGAGCCAGGATGGATGCACTACCTCCATCCCGCTCCCGCCAGAGATAATCCGTAAGCGCGACCAATGCAGTCTCCGTCCCATATCCCGGCCTGAAACCTGACTGGAAAGGGTCAAGATAATCTGCTTCATCCAGGGTCCTTTGAAGTTGCAACGCCACCACTTCTCAACCACTTTTCCCAAAAAGGGAAGGTGGGAGACTGGACGAAAGTTTTCCAGGATGGAAGGGTCCAGGGATGGCTTGTTGAGGAGGGGGTGTACCAACGCCTCCTTGAAGGTAGTTGGAACCACCCCCTCCAACAAGGATGTATTAATCATAGCCTGGACCCATCCACCTGTCACCTCCCCGGCCGATTTCACCAGCCAGGAAGGGCAGAGATCTAAATAACATGTGGTGGAATTAACAGTTTGAAGGATCCTGTCCACTTCCTCAGGTACAACAGGATCAAATCGTTCCCAGATAATAGGGCAAGACCACTCTCCCGGCATATCCCCAGACTGCATTCCTCGCATGGAGTCCAACTTAGACCGAATCTGAGCAATTTTATCCTGCAGACGCTCAGAAAATTCTTCCGCACAGCCCTGCAGGTGGGTGGTCGATTCCACCCTACCCAAGAAAGATCGAGTAACTTGAACAGGGCCGCCGGACGGCATTCTGCGGATGCAATAAGAGCGGAGAAATATTCATGTTTCGCCACTCTTACCGCCACAAGTTAGACCTTAATAGCGGCTCTAGATTGTGTTCGGTCCGATTCCGTCTTCGTCTTTCTCCAGCGGCGCTCTAGACGTCTCTTCACCCACTTCAAGACCCTCAACTCCTCCGTAAACCACGGGGAGTGACGGGTCGAATGGGGCTGGAGAGGTCGCATTGGCGCGATCCTGTCCAAGGCACCGGCCGCCTCCCTATTCCAGGTTGCGGCCAGTACCTCCGCTGGACCGTGCAGCAGATCCTCTGGTATTACCCTCAGCTCCCTCTGAAACCTCAATGGGTCCATAAGTTGCCGGGGGCGGACCAATCAAATAGGTCCTGCCTCCCTGCGGAGTGGGGCGGCATAAGAGAATCCTAGAGATATCAGGACGTGATCTGACCATGACAACGGGGATAGATCTAACTTTCCCCTCAGGTCACTTTGCCATTGCTCTGACAAGAAAACCAAATCCGGAGTGAGTCCACTGTGTCGAGTCGGGTCCCGAATAATCTGGGACAGGCCCATGGCTGCCATGGTAGCCATGAACTCCCGAGCCGCTTCCGAGGCATGTCCCAGGGACGGCAAGTTAAAATCCCCCAGGACCATAAGCCTGGGGAACTCCACCGCCAACCCCGAGACGGCCTCCAGCAGCTCAGGCAGGGAGGCTGCTACGTAGCAGGGAGGCTGGTACCATAGCAGCACTCCCTACTGTTCTCGGGCACCCAACTTGAAAAACAGGGTCTCACATCCGGATACTTGTGGAGCAAGGGCCCTGAAAGCCACCAAGGATTCTCTGATGATAACTGCCACCCCTCCTCCCCTACCCCGGTCTCTCGGCTAGTGCCACACCCGAAATCTGGCTGGGCACATCTCCGAGAGGGCTACTCCTCCTTCTGGGCCCAGCCAGGTTTCGGTAATACACGCCAGGTCAGCCCCTTTCTCCGTGATTAATTCACTTATGAGAGGGGCTTTGTTATTTACTGACCTGGCGTTGAGTGGCGTTGAGTCGAAAGCCAGAGCCCTCGAGGGTCTGCTGTCCAGAACCTGGGGTTGAACTCGGAGGACCGGAACGTGCCACCGGTACTAAACATCGGGGGCGCCTTCCCTGAAGTTGGCCTGTCCTCCGGTTCCCGTCACAGTATCTCCTGCCCGTCACCACCTCGATCGGATTGCCCACATTATAGTCCCCAGAGTTATCTGACCCGGTCGCCTCCACTCCCGAATCCCTCGAAAACCTGGGTCTGGGCAGGGGTCTCTTCCATACATTCATCCTTCCAATCTCAATCCTCCTGGGCGGTCGTAGGCCACCAGCGCAACCAGCCGAAGCTCTCAGCGCTGGTAAGCCCCAACCGCCCCTTCCATTCATCATCCAATGACTCACTATGCCCCTTGTGGCCTCTCTCACTAGCCACAAGGGGCAAACAATCACTCATACCTACCCTGTCTCTCACTCAGGGTCAGGTCCTCTTCCAAACACATACAGTCCTGGGCCCCCACCAGCGACTCTCACTCACGGGGGGGGGGGAACCACACTCATACAAGAGACCCCCGCAATTTTCTGCCGCCCTGGCAGCGGGGGTGGTTGTCCTTCAAATAACCAGGCAGCTGCACCACTATTGGACGATCTTAATAATTTCAATAGTGGGGTCCAGATAAAAATAAGCAAGTCCGTCTCATCCCAGGGAGCACCCCAGTTCCAGTGCCAATTTCCGAGCCCACCACTGGTTCCAGTTCCAGCCGGGCTCAGCTGGTCTCTATAGGCCTCCACAGGTCTCCACCGGCCTCCACCGGCCTCCACAGGCCCCGGCTCTACATTTCTCAAGGCCCCCCAGTTCCTCAGTCTTTGTGGGGTTGCTCCACCGGTCCTTCGTGCCGGTTCTAATTGATCACTGCGGCCACCATAGGCATCCCTTCACTGGCTGCTGAGGCCAAAGCAGCAGCCATCCACTCTGTCCAGGGGCCTCCCAGGCCTGACGGACTCACCGGACTCCGCAACACCGCTCCGTCTGGGAAGGCCACGGCTCCACAAGGCCACCGATACCACAGCCGTCAGGCCTCGCCGGTCTGAGACTCCAACAGTTCCACTGGCCACCACTCCGCAGCTCCACCGGGCTCCATTGGGCTCTGCGGCCTCCTCCAGGCTCTACCGAGCCCCACCAGCTGCAAGCTCCAACAGCTCTACCGGGCCCAAAAAGAAGCCCCGGCTCGTCGTGCCAGCTCCGTCCGGCCTCACCAACTCCACCAGGCCAGCTCCGACAACTCGTCACAAGGCCGCCGGGCCGCAACTCCGCCGCGGCCTCAACCACCGAACTCCACCCCCGCTCCATCCGGAGAAGTTTGCTCACCTCCAACTCCGATGCAACTTCTCCAGCCTCCACGATAGAATTTGTGGGGGTTTAGGGAGGGTTTTTTGGGGGTTTAGAGTTCACTTCTCCCAGAGCGGCTGCCAGCGTTTTCATGCGGTCGCCATCTTGGATTTCAAGATTAGTCTGGATGCCGGCCGACATAATTGCTTTCCTTAGGAATACATTTGTTTTTGGATGGCTGCATAATTCTTTAAAACAAGTACGACTAATTAGGTAAATACAACTTCCAAAACAACTAAACATTAAACAACTTACATTAAAACAAACCAGTGCAAATGTCCTGCACTGCTTTGGTATTGCTACAGCAATTAGTTAATTAATTGGTCACCCTGATGGTTGGACATCTAAGGCCATGGTGTTTATAAACCAAAGTCTGCTCCCTCTGCAAATCTATATCCTGGTAATGTTGTTTAATTAGAAATTATTACCTTCATATCTCATTGATGTCAATGGCTCAATGGCTAATTCATAGTTTTGAAGTTTAGTGGTATCCAGAAATACTGCACAAATTAATTATAGTGGGAAATAAAGCACTTTAAGTGAAAAAATGAAACAATGCAATGTGGCTTAAGTTTTGTCCTTTTTTCACCTAACTAAACATACCTACCTCCTTCAGTCTTTCCTTAGAGGACTTCCTGTTAGGATTATCGGAAGTCAACTCAGCATTGTCTCACAAGCATAGGCGAGGACTTTTCTTCTGAAGCGTATCTCTACTGTGCTTGTGGGAGGTGCCTGGGTCACCTGCTTCCTGTTTCCTGCTCCTCCTTGGGTCTCTCAAGGCCATTCTCCATCTTCCCTTCTTCCTCAGCACACGTGCACACAGGAGGGCCACATGGCTATGTGGGTCTCGTCCGAAATATCTCGCTTACACGCAGAACGGAGATGATTAAGCCTTTCTACCATGAAACTGATTGTAACCAAGTTCTACTGAATAAACATGTAAGCTATCTTTATTTTTCTTCAACTAACTAATGTGTGATGTCTGTTTATTTCTGAACGTTAATTAAGCTGTATGTGCAAGTCTTTTCTGGGTGCTTCTACTTTGCAAGATTGTCGTTAGCTGCTTGGAGTGTTTTTCTAACCTTCCAGACTCCTACACTTCCTAGTTCCCTGATCATCCCCATTGCCCTTCTTTGAGCCTGTTCCAATTTCTCTGAATACTTCTTAAAGTGTGGTGTCTAGAACTGGATACAATATCTGAACTGGGGGGTTGAACAAAACAGAATAAAGGGGAATTATTTATTATTATTGTGCTTTGGAAATGATACTTCTGTTGATGCACTCAGAACCGCATTTGGCTTTTTTGCAGCCCCATCATACTGCTGGGTCATATTCAATTTACAATCAACCACAATTCCAATTTTTTTTCCACAACTACCAATACCAAGCCTGATATCCCCCATCCTATACATGCATTTTTTATTTCCTATTTGGAGAACTTTGGATCTATCTCTGTCAAATTTAATGTTATTAATTTCAGCTTTCTTTAACCTATGAAGATCAGTGGGATTCAATTGGAGTGGCTTACATACATACATACATTTTGGAGTCAGCTATGTCTCCATTTAATTGTCATGCCACCATTACCTAGCTTGCTAATCGATGTATCATGGGGTAAATGCAGCACAGAAAACTGAAAAGGCCATTTATTATTAATTTTACAGCAAGCAAATGCACACATTAGTTCTCTGCCACTGAAATTATATACTTTCTGTGTTTAATAAAAAGGGAGAAAAAAGGATTCAAGAGTAGCTTCTGGTTCTTCTTGCACTGTGTTTTGCTGCAATCTAAGAACACTATATCCTCTTTGATTTGCCCTTTCTCAGACTCATTTATAATCAGGACATTGTGAGCAAATTTCAGTATGCACATAAAATATGTATCTTTGATATTTGTGTTTTCCTATCCTATGTTTCCAAAAACAAAATTACATTTATAGAAACAGAATTAAGCAGTCTTATACATAACTGTAAAGATAATTGTTACAATAGGCATCAGTTAATAAGATTTTTGGCTTGCTGCACCTTTAATATTAGAACTCTGAATAAAATGTTGTTTTTCTCATATGCATGGGTTTTACTTTACTACTGGACTTGATAGGAACTTCTCCTCTGGGCCAAAGCAAACATGACAAATGTTAGTATATCTGATTTTTCCTTCATTAATGGGAGCCACATAGGGATGAGGGACAGTAAAATTATTGCAACCATGGGACATAGGAAAGGATTTTTTCTAAGTCTTTGCCCCTGCAACTTACTCCTATGAAATTCTTCTACCGGGAAATACTCTATGCCAATTTCCCCATGAACCTTTATTTAAACTGTTGATTAACAAATGAGCTTCCATTATGAGTAATAAGCAATTCAGGGAGTCCATAGTGGGGTTTACACAGCATACTAGACAAGACAAAGTAGGTTTGATTAGTCTGTTGGTTCAGTGCTTTGTACTAAATCAACATGTTGCCTGAACCAAGACGTCACAGTAAACCATATATTTGGAGGGCAGCCAGATCTATACTTATCATTTTCAATGTGTCAATTGTTTTATTTAGAGGAACATTGTTGCATGACACCCCCCCCCCATAGAAGTATTTTTATATAGTAAAGGTAAAGGTTCCCCCCGCACATTTGTGCAGTCGTGTCCGACTCTAGGGGCCGGTGCTCATCTCCGTTTGTTAGCCAAAGAGCCAGCGTTGTCCGAAGACGCTTCCATGGTCATGTGGCCGGCGTGACACATGCGGAACGCTGTTACCTACCCACCAAAGTGGTACCTATTAATCTACTTGCATTTGCATGCTTTCGAATTGCTAGGTTGGCAAGAGCTGGGGCTAGTGCGGGAGCTCACTCCGTCACGCGGGGCTAGGGATTCGAACCTCCGAACTTGCGATCTTCCGATCAACAAGCCTGGTGTCTTACCCGCTGAGCCACCACGCCCCTTTTTTAAAAATATATGTTTATACACGATCCATTCTGCGGGTCCTAATCCATCTTGGATTTTATTTTATTTATTTTATGCTTGTGAGATATTTTGTATAGTTTTTAAATTTTATTTATTGTAACCCGCCCAGAGTCCCTTGCATGAGAGATGGGCGGGGAATAAATTTGAAAAATAAATAAATAAATAAATATACTTCTTATATAAAAAGAAGTTTCTTTTATATATTTCAGACACAGTAGTTAGATGTAAATAGACCTCAGGGCAGGTAGATACAAGATCAAACTTTTTATATTATCTTATGCTGAGAATAAGGGGGCGTGGTGGCTCAGCGGATAAGACGCCAGGCTTGTTAATCGGAAGATTGCAAGTCCAGAGGTTCAAATCCCTAGCCCCGCGTGACAGAGTGAGCTCCTGCACTCGCCCCAGCTCTTGCCAACCTAGCAATTCGAAAGCATGCAAATGCAAGTAGATTAATAGGTACCACTTCGGTGGGAAGGTAACAGCGTTCTGCGTGCGTCATGCCGGCCACATGACCGCAGAAGCGTCTTTGGACAACACTGGCTCTGTGGCTAACAAATGGAGATGAGCACCGGCCCTTAGAGTCGGACACAACTGCACAAATGTGCAGGGGGAACCTTTACCTTTTTATGCTGAGAATATAGTTGATGTTCTATTTCATATGTTCTCATTTCTCAAAATATCTAGACAGCACTAAAATGTCTGAGTTTTGTCCCGTTTTATAATTTACCAGCCTAGAAGTTTGCCTTTTTCACACAATATACTAATTAAGTTTTTAATGTGAGTAGTTCAGTTAAAGCAATATGTAATAAATACACAATAAAACAAGTCTAAAGTGTTGTCTCAATTCATATCTTTAATGGGTGTCTCCAGGAAGGAAAGTTGTTGGGGGCAAACGATAGAATGTGTGTGATGACATCATCATGCAAATTCCATCATCTACATAATTGCACCGATTGTTGGGATGCCACTATGTTATGGTGGCATTTGTTTGATGATGTCATTGTGTACATATCATCATGGTTGGATGTTGGATGTTTTTGACTCTTCTGTCTGCATAGTACACTTAGCATGATTTTTTTTTAATCTGTTCAGTCATGTCCGATTCTCAGAGACTGCCTGGACAAGTCCCTGCAGTTTTAATGGCAAGGTTTTTCAGAAGTGGTTTGCCATTGCCTCCTTCCTAGGGCTGAGAAAGAGTGACTGGCCCAAGGTCACCTAGCTGGCTTTGTGCCTAAGGCAGAACTAGAACTCACGGTCTCCTGGTTTCTAGCCTGGTGCCTTAACCCCTGCGCCAAACTGGCTCTCTATAGCATGATTTTAACACTGTGTAAAAAGCTAACCAAAAGTTACACATTTAAACTCCATTTCCAGAGCAGCTGCAATATACTGGATTCTTATTCAGATTCTGAAAAAGATATTATCTCTGAATGCAATGATATTTTAATTATGGCCCATGATTGACTATGCACTGTAGTTAGCCATCTTGATAATGTTATGATAGAAATAGCACAGAAAGTATTATTTCCAATTTAGCTCTCAATTTGAAATTGTATAAAAATACTATTTATATTGTCATAGTAGTCACAGAAATATTGTTCATGTTCTGTTGAGTGACAGTCTTCTCTTCTTACAAGCATTTCTGGAGATATATCACTAATAAGCATATACACATACATACAGTAAGATCCTAGATGAGTATTTTGCATCTTACATTCAAAAGAGCTTTGGTTTCCCATCTACATGTAACCAGGCATAGTCTGTTAATACACAATCATTGGTATTGTTAGAATCAACCTAAAGCATTAATATCCCTCCTCTTTTTCATGCTTAATTATAGAGTGGAGTAATCTTCATGTGATTAAACTTTTTTTGTTATTGATTTAATTAAAAACAAAATAAAAATTAGAAAAGAATAACAAAAATATTTAAAATGCAGTAACAACATAAATTGTATATATGTGAAGGTTTCTCATCCATATATAGATGTATAGATATGAAATTTTACAGAGCAGTTTCAATAAAAGTTTACCATATTTAATTGTAATTGTTACTACATAATTGATGTCTATAGACAACTCATTCATAACTCACAAGTAACATCGTATTAATCCCCTGAATAATTGGGGCCATAAATTTGTCTTTCCATCTCGAAGAACTAATATCTTGGCAATATTGAGTCATGGAGAATCCATTTCCGTTGTCAATTTCCAGATATGTAGTTCAAAAGAATGTGTGCATCTGAAAATATTCAACTTTGATGTTGTTGTTGTTTATTCGTTCAGTCGCTTCCGACTCTTCATGACTTCATGGACCAGCCCACACCAGAGCTTCCTGTCAGCTGTCACCATCCCCAGCTTCCCTATGGTTGAGTCTGTCACCTCCAGAATATCATCCATCCATCTTGCCCTTGGTCGGCCCCTCTTCCTTTTGCCTTCCACTTTCCCTAGCACAACTTTGATATACTGTATGTAATTATTCTCAGAACATAGCAACTTTAGAACATTGCAAAAATATGTGCTTTAATCAAGCGTTATTCTGGTTATATCTCCAACAACATGATAATTTACTGATTCCTTTTCTATACAGATGCAATGGTGTCCAATAATCCATCTGGGATTGGCAACTGGGCAAACAACTGCCCTCCAAATTATTGGGGAACTCCCCGAGTGCTCTTTGGCAGCATTCTGGATCATTAGGCACTTAGAACAGACTGTTTTAATAGGTCCACGACCCTAGTGAAGGTCCAGGTCATCCATGATCTGCAGTTTGACAAGGAAGTGACTGTGGCAAAGGACAGCTGTTAATGTCCTCCATATTCCCATCATGCCTCATCTGCTCTAAAGTAAAGAACAGATCTAGGATATGTTCTCCTTGGTGGGCTGGAGCCATGATTACTTGTGACAAGTCCATTGCCACCATGGAAGTTATCCAAAACTTAAAACCTCAAGAACCCCCAACTCTAGTCCTGAGACAAGATCCAGGACCTTGTGAAGGACCATTGCTGGGAAGTAGGTGATTGGTACTGTATACCAAATTATCCCTAGCTTATCAGAACAGCCCGATTCCATACACAGGCATTCACATGCAGTCACCTGTCAGGATGGAGGCTGAGTCCAATGAGTCCGATTTGGAGGTGGAAGGGCCGATAACAATTGAAGCGGGAAAGAACGGGGATGGCACGAAATTTGAATCAGTTTCTGAGCAGCTGATTGGAGGCAGCCCAGTAGGACACTTGCCTCCACCTATTAGCGTGTGAGAAAGGAGGTGGGAAAGGCGGATGGAGCAACACGAAGCACGATTGGCTCCTGCTCACAAACGGCGCAAAAATCAAATGGATAAAAGACGAGTGCAGCGTGCACCCATTGCCAGAGACAACCATTCACATTCTGTACTGCGTCCTGGAGTGAATCGCGATCCCATCGCCACACCAGAATCCCCACTCGGACCTCGCCCTGCTTCCACACCAGAGCCTTGCCTTGTAGCTCAGCCAAGCCTCGTGCCAGAACGTTGCCTCACTGTCCAGCCGACTTTTGCACTGGAGCCTTGCCTTGTCAGCGCACTGTGTCCTGGCCAGAATCCTGCCTCGCAGCACAGCTGCGCTTCATGCCAGAATCTAGCCTTGCCGCCGTGCCCCATTCCGCGTTGGGATCTTGCCCTGTCTCTGTGCCTAGCCTCGAGCCGGAACCTTGCCTTGCAGCCACTGTGCCAAGTCTCATGCCGGAATTGTATCTCGCAGCCGCACCAAGCCCCGTGCCGAATCTTGCCTTGCCTTCACACCAGGCCTCAAGCCGGTACCTCGCCCTGCAGCTGCCGTGCCAAGCCTTGTGCCAGAGATGCATCCTGCAGTCATGCCAAGCTTCAAGCCAAGATCATCCTTTGCCAGAGCGCCAAGCCTCGCTGCGCCAAGCCTTGTGCCGGAGTTGCATCCCACAGCCACGCCAAGCCTCGTGCCGAAATCGTCCCTTGCTGCAGCACCAAGCCTTGTGCTGGGACCTTGCATCGCAGCCACGTGGTGGCTGCCCATGTGTGCGCCAACCAGGAATGGGTCACCGCTGGCCACCCGAACTCTGTGAGCTCCCCGTGTTGCATTGTTTTCTATAGATCTACTTTGTGTGTCTTGCTTGTAAATAAAAGACTTATCCCACACTTTCCTGCTTCAGGTCTTAGTCGGGACAGGACATCACCTCTAGTGCAATGTTTCCCATGACTGCTAGAATCTTATGTACCATCATGGCAACCATGCCTCCCTGACCTTGGTGTTGCAGTTATTGTAGGACCTGAAACCTAGCTGGGTAGATTTCTGACAGGGAAACATCCCTATCACTAGGCAGTCAGGTCTCAGTAATAAACACTTAGGCCTATGTTTGTCTACCACCATGTCATGAATGGACACAGTCATAATGCACACAGACCTGGTGTTCACTAGTAGC
Source organism: Charina bottae (assembly GCA_023362775.1). Classification (NCBI taxonomy): domain Eukaryota; kingdom Metazoa; phylum Chordata; class Lepidosauria; order Squamata; family Charinaidae; genus Charina; species Charina bottae. Next base: position 163,712,065 of record JALMGJ010000001.1, on the reverse strand, counting down.
ATCTATAATTTATAATTATATAATTATATTTTTTTCAACAGTAGAACACCAACAGACCACAAGAATTGCAGGATATGACTTCATTTCTGATCCATTTGTCTTCACCTGTTTCTTTAGTGACACCAGAAATTGAAAGGCTTTTCTTTCTTTCTGTTCTCTTTTTAGGTTCTTAAGGCAAATACACACTATCAACTAAAATTTGTTAGGGACATCATCTTTAAACTCCATTGCCAAACTTCTGTGATTTCTCTGTATTTACTCAACAAATTTACTCCTTGAATAATGGCTCCTTATATTCCTTCTTATATTCTTCTATTCCTATGGGGCATGGTGGCTCAGCGGGTAAGACGCCAGGCTTGTCAATCGGGAGATCGCAAGTTCAGAGGTTCGAATCCCTAGTCCCACGTGACGGAATGAGCTCCTGCACTAGCCCCAGCTCTTGCCAACCTAGCAATTCAAAAGCATGCAAATTCAAGTAGATTAATAGGTACCACTTCAGTGGGAAGGTAACAGCGTTCCGCGCACGTCATGCTGGCCACATGACTGTGGAAGCGTCTTCGGACAACGCTGGCTCTTCGGCTAACAAACGGAGATGAGCACCAGCCCCTAGAGTCGGACACGACTGCACAAATGTGCGGGGGGAACCTGAACCTGAACCTTTACCTTTACCTTTACCTATATTCTTTCTACATTCTCCGCAACAGCCTCTGCTACTCAGCAAGAAATAATCACTCCATTACCCACACACCCCTTACAATCAGCTGCTATTCAGAAGTTTTAGGAGATTAACTATTTAGTCCACATAGCTGAAAATACAGTCCTTCAAGAAACACAGCTTCTCTGTCAACCATTCTTCTGTCATCTTTGTCTCTTCTTCCTACTGAAATCTCTTGTCAAATTCCTGCTATTAGCAATCCCTGTTCACTGGCTCAGGAAAAGTAAATTAAAAGTTCACAGTCTCAAAAGCAGCTGAACTTGTCAGTAAGATTAAAACTATATCTAAAATGCTTGGGGAAAATATCTATTTGCCCAGTACTGAAAAGAAAGTAAGACTGCAGTTATACAAATATTTATCGAAGAATAGGCTCCATTGAACAGAGTGAAAAATTATTTTAGAATAAACAGAATAGATCCTGCTATATATTTTTTTCAATTTTTATTAATTTATGAAAGGTAATCCAAACTGCATACTTTAATTTTCAAAATAACTTGGACATGTTCTAGATAGAAAAAAATATCTGGAACTTTCTGGTTGCAAGATCTATAGTGCTATCTAAACAATCCTTTCATGTAGAACTAACTAATAAACTGTTAACTTATCAGTAATTGTTTCTTCTCACTCGCTGGATCGTCACCTAGTTGTGGTGAGTGGGCTTGTGTGTTCCCAATGAACCCTGTGAGCGAAGCCGTCGGGAGTCATGTACTCCTGGCAGGGTCACCCATGGCGGTAAGGTCCAGGGGGAGGAACCAGACAAAGAACGATCCAAGAAAGTCCTCAACGGCAGAACAGGCGGAAGATAACAAGGTGTATTGTTACAACGGCTGCGAAGGCGGATGAAGGCTGCAGCAGACAAAAGGTCACCAATCGTCATGGTATCCATGCCATTGGATTAGAGCCTTTTTCTGTGAAGGTTGTGTGCTGATCGTTGTGCACCGATCTCCACACACAAAACAAATTCACGCACAGGCGTCTTCCAACCATACCAAACCCAAAACAACCAAAAGTCCCATGGCGACTGACGAATGGCAATGGGGGCAGGACTGTGAAATCCGGAAGCTCCTAGTCATGGACCAGCACATGGGCGGTGGATACGGATTCAGTCGCCCTGACTCAAGGATCGAGGCAGTTGAGTAGTTCGGCAGCTGTATCCACGACTGAGCAGCCCTATTTAGGATCCACTCTGCTCACCCCATATGGGGAGGGGGCTAGAAACGGTGCCCTAAACATAGTCTGCCTCATTTTCTCCCTGACTGGATTACCGCGACCAGTGGGGTCACCATCTAGCGGTCATAAAAAACACATGAATTTTGGAACATGGAATATACGGACACTGCAAGACAATATGGATAGTGAACGACCTGAACGTAGGACTGCCATTACTGCAAGGGAGCTGAGACGTTTTAATGTCGATATAGCAGCACTCCAAGAAACTCGAAGAGCAGGAGAAGGACAGTTGAAGGAAGAAAAAGGAGGTTATACCTTCTTTTGGAAAGGACTGCCTGAACAAGAACGACGAATACATGGGGTAGGCTTTGCTATCAAAAACGACCTTGTGAAGCTCTTGTCAGAAGTTCCCACTGGGATTAACGACTCTCAACTCTGCGAATAAAACTCGCCAAAAACCAACAGGCAACTATCCTAAGTGCTTACGCACCAACACTAGATGCAGATGAGGATATCAAGGAAAAATTTTATACCCAGCTGGACACCATCTTATCAGAGATACCAAAGGAGGATAAAATTATCCTCCTAGGCGATTTCAATACAAGAGTTGGGCGTGATTTTGATTTGTGGCCAGGGATCATTGGGAAAGAAGGAGTTGACAACAGCAACATGAATGGACTCTTACTTCTGACTAAATGTGCAGAGCATAACCTTGTCATTACTAACACACTCTTTCGCCAGAAAAATAAATTTAAAACATCATGGAAGCACCCACGGTCGAAGCACTGGCATCTTTTAGATTATGTAATTGTCCGTGCTAGAGATCGCCGTGATGTACTTCTCACCAGAGCCATGACGAGCGCCGATGACTGCTGGACAGACCATCGATTAATTCGATCCACGATGGCCATAAAGATTGTCCCTCATCGTAGGCTCCAAGGAAGAAAACCAAGGCGTAAGAGACATCAGGACTGGTTTGATGAGAACGATAGTGAGATTGAACATATAATTGACAAGAAAAGGAAAGCCTTCCAGATATGGCAAAAAGATATTAACTGTGCCGATAAGAAAAAAATCTACGCCAGTGCAAAGGCAGAAGTCCAAAGAAGAACTAGAGAACTTAAGAACATATGGTGGATAAAAAAAAGCCCAAGAAACACAACATTTTGCAGATGCTCATGATGCACGGGGCTTTTTTAATGCCATAAAGGCCATTTATGGACCAACAAACCATGGTACAAATCCCTTACGCTCAGTAGATGGTGCTAAACTTCTAAAGGACAAAGAGTCTATTGCACTGCGCTGGAAAGAGCATTACTACAATCTCCTTAATCGTCACTCTACTGTGGCTGATGAAGTCTTCTTGCAAATCCCGCAAAAACAAATAAGAAATGAGCTTGCAGTACCCCCTAGTTTGGAGGAAGTCAGTAAAGCCACTAAACAAATGAAAAATAACAAAGCTAGTGGACCTGATGGGATTCCTGCTGAAGTCTTTAAAGAAGGCGGGCCTGAACTTACACAACAACTTCATAAGCTCATCGAAAAAATCTGGATGAGGGAGGAGATTCCAGCAGTCTTTAGGGATGCCATAATTATCACTCTCTTTAAAAAGGGTGATAGAACAGACTGTGGAAACTATCGAGGCATCTCCCTTCTAGCCACAGCAGGCAAAATCCTGGCAAAGATCATTGCAACCCGTCTCCTATGTGTATCAGAAGACATCCTCCCTGAAACGCAAAATGGCTTCCGCCCTTCCAGGGGAACAGTGGATATGATCTTCACTGCACGACAGCTTCAAGAAAAATGCAAGGAGCAAAACCGCCCTCTGTACATGGCGTTTATTGATCTGACTAAAGCTTTTGATACTGTAAATCGTACTGCTCTCTGGACCATCCTTCTGAAAATCGGATGCCCTGATAAATTTGTGAACATCTTGCGGTTACTCCATGACGACATGATGGCAACAATCCTGAATAACAATGGCTCTCAAAGTGATCCATTTAAAGTGGAATCCGGCGTTAAACAGGGATGTGTTATTGCTCCAACCTTATTCGCTATCTTCATCGCTATGATTATGCACCTTGTTGAAGAGAAACTTCCTACTGGTGTAGAAATTATATATCGAACAGATGGAAAGCTTTTTAATCTTAGTAGGCTGAAAGCAAAAAATAAGGTAATTGCAACTTCTGTTATAGAACTTCAATATGCTGATGATAACGTAGTCTGTGCACACTCCGAGGAAGATCTTCAAACTATCCTAAACATCTTTGCAGAAGCATATGAAAAACTCGGCCTCTTGATTAACATTAAAAAAACCAAAGTGCTTTACCAGCAAGTTCGAACCAATCCCTCTGCAGCGCCATCAATCCAGCTTAAAGGTGTGTCACTAGAAAATGTTGATCACTTTTCTTATCTCGGCAGCCATCTATCTACAAAAGCCGACATCGACGCTGAAATTCAGCATTGCCTGAGCTCCGCGAGTGTAGCTTTCTCCCGAATGAAGCGTAGAGTGTTTGAGGATCGGGACATTCGCAGGGAGACCAAAATGCTTGTTTACAAAGCCATTGTACTACCAACCCTTCCGTACGCCTGTGAAACATGGACCCTCTACAAACGCCACCTCCAACTTCTTGAAAGATTCCATCAACGCTGCCTCCGAAAAATTCTGCAAATTACTTGGGAAGATAGGCGGACTAGTGTTAGCGTATTAGAAGAAGTGAAAACCACCAGCATTGAAACAATGATCATCCAACATCAACTTCGCTGGACCGGTCATGTTGTTCGAATGCCTGACCATCGTCTTCCAAAGCAGCTACTTTACTCCCAACTTAAGAATGGAAAACGGAATATTGGTGGACATCAAAAGAGATTCAAAGACACTCTCAAAGCTAATTTTAAAAAATGTAATATCAGCATTGAGAACTGGGAAGCCCTAACTCATGAGCGTTTCAATTGGAGGTCAGCCTTTATAAATAGCGCTATGGACTTTGAAGAAGCACGAGTACAGGGCGAAAGGGAGAAAAGAGCTAAAAGGAAGGCACGTCAGGCAAACCCTCATCATGACCGTCTCCCACCCGGAAACCTATGCCCTCATTGTGGGAGGTTGTGCGGATCCAGAATTGGCCTTTATAGCCACTTACGGATCCACCGTTAAAATTTTACCTTTGGAAGACAATCTTACTCGGCTACGAGTGATCGCCAATGAATTGTTTCTTACAGAAAATCTAAAAACTGGAACTTAGTATGAGAGCAATATTTTGAAATAATCCACATGATTCCATTACTGTCCTGTCCTTAATAGGACTGATGCAGTACATTAATCACTTTTTAGTTCCCTCAAATATTTTCACCTTCTTTGTCTTTGAACTGCGTGGTAAGCAAAACTAGGTTATAATCATATTGGCAGGACTCTGACCCTCTTTAATTATTAAACATTTTCTCTGTTCGAGAAGAGTGTTTCCCCATGATATACCTTTCATACTACAGAGATCAGCTCAGTCACCTGAGCAAAAGGCAGCTTTAGGGATACAGCGCTTATCCAGAAGCTTGATAACAGCAGCACATCTCAGTTTTGGAAGTCTGGGTCTTCCTGAAGAAAGAAATAATGCAGACCACAAAAAATTGTTGGCATAATTTTCTGCTTTACCTTCCACAGCTCCTTCTGCTTATGAAAAAGCAGCTTGAGAGGACGAAGGGACTTTTCAGAACCACCTGCAAAATGGCGCTGGAGCGGTGGATTTTTTTTTCCATCAGGTTGCAACTGACCTCAGTTTAACAATTGGAATGTTCAAGGGTTATTTTTGGTTTTTGTCTTGCATATTGATGCATGAAAATGGGTTCAAAAAGTAAACAGGGGGTGATGTAACTATAGTGTTTTTGGTAAAATATTACTAGCAGCCTTCTATCTAATTTTAGACTCAGAATGTATTTACTGAACACACATAGACTACCAGGCATACCCAACTCTTCCTTCCGTGACCTAAAGGGCAAGATTCACAGGAAAAGAAGTATAAAGATCTAAAGCTATGTTTAAAATTCATAAACCCGTTTTTCTCAAACAGAAATAAAAGTTGTTTATAAATCAGTAGTCATCTTTCTAAGAGTAGTTTGCATTCATTAAAATAACTCAAGGAATTCCATAATACTCTTTAAACATACCCAGTTAGAGTGATGCATTCTAGCACCAAAACTCCAACCTAATGGTATCAGTCAGTTAGCTGGAACCCAACCATGACAAGCCAAATCTCATTCCTAGATTTTCCTGTCTGCTTTTCCTGTAGTTCCTGTCCTTCAAAGCCTACCCTTCAACGCCTAGACAGTTAACGCAGTATGTCAGTGCTCTCATCAGCCAAAATTAGGGACTCCTTGTACAATAATATAAATGGCTTCCACACATCCATAAATATTAGAAGACAAAAACTGAATAGGAGAATAAATTAGCTTAAGTGGTGTCTGTGTTCATTAATGGAGATGAAGAGTTCTAGGTAAATGCTTAATAATATTATATTTGAAGAAAAACAAAGGTAAGTTGCTTAAAAAGCAAACAAGGTAGGGAAAGACTGTAGCTTCTGGAATTCTTTCCAACCCTTTACCACCCTCTTTAACTCTTTATCACTACCATAGGAGTGAGTTTTCTTCTCTTAAATGAAATTGTGTATGGTATGTGTATGTATAAAAAGGTAAAGGTTCCCCCCGCACATTTGTGCAGTCATGTCCGACTCTAGGGGCCGGTGTTCATCTCCGTTTGTTAGCCGAAGAGCCAGCGTTGTCTGAAGATGCTTCCACGGTCACATGGCCATCATGATGCACGTGGAACGCTGTTACCATCCCACCGAAGTGGTACCTATTTATCTACTTGCATTTGCATGCTTTCGAATTGCTAGGTTGGCAAGGGCTGGGAGCTCACTCCATCACGCGGGACTAGGGATTCGAACTTCCGAACTTGCAATCTTCTGATCAACAAGCCTGGCGTCTTACCTGCTGAGCCACCACACCCCTCATGTGTATGTATATGGGCATGTTTTTCCAGGGGATTAATCAGGGACTTAGAATGAAGCAGTCGGCCATATTCAAATTCACTGTCCAACTGTCTCTCTTATAGGGATGCACTGAGGAGATTTTTTTCTAGATTTTTTTCTTCATAGCTCCCAGCTTATGTGGCTCATTTTCAAACCTCCTCCTCCTCTTTCTTCTTCCTCTTCCTCTTCTTCACCAGCTTTTCCCCCCATGCAAAATTTGGTCTTGTTCTGATCAGTTTTTGGATAATTATCCTGCAGATAGACAGTTACACAGTCCAAACCCCATTATATAATTTCTTTCCAATGTTCTGATGGATTGGGAAGAATAAAAAGAAACCAATAGTATTATTGCAGATCTGGATGATAGGTGCTAATAAGTGATGATGCAACACATCATTTTCCAGGTACTACTGCAGTGCTTTCCAAACTGTGTGTCGGGACACGTTAGTGTGTCGGCTGCAGTGTCTGGGTGTGTCGCGCTTGCTGCTGCCTCCGAGCCCTGCCAGGATTCCACGCAGGTCCTAGTGCCTGCCTTGTGCCTTGCTGCCTCCAAACCCGTTGTGATTCTGCGCAGGTCCTAGTGCCTGCCTTGTGCCCTGCTGTAAGAGTGTGTCGCGAAATGATGCCCTGCTGTAAGAGTGTGTCGCGAAATGATGCATGTCTAAAAAGTGTGTCACCAACATGAAAAGTTTGGAAAGCTCCGTACTACTGTATATGCTTGCGGATAAGCCAAGTATTTTAGGTGCCAAAATTCACCCAAAACATTGGGTTCAGCTTATCCGCAGATGGGCTTATCCATGAGTATATACAGTAATACTTTTTTAAAGTACCCCTTATATACTTGAATATAAACCCATCTGTGTATAAGCAGACCCTCAATTTTTTAACCAAAATACCATGAAAAATGCACCACCCATGGATAAGCCAATTGTGAAAATTAAAACATATGAAAAATTTGAGGATCACATATCCACAGATGGGCTTATATGCGAGTATCTACAGTAGTTCAAAATCTGACAAAATTCTTTGAAACAAAAAGCAATCATTCTGCCTGCCACAAAGCATGAAATTGCTCAGGTGTGGTTACTTACTTTGCAAAGATAGATCCAAAAGATCACAGATTAATGGACCCTCCTCTTATCAGCTGCTGAACCAGGGCAGCTGCTGATGGTCAAATCCAGCTGTGAAATAACAGTGCAAATGGGTATCAAACTTGCATCACTGGTATTGTCCTCCCCAACCCTCACTCCAAGCAGCAATTAAGTACAATGGAAACCCATAACCACAACCCTCTCCTAAGCCAATTTACTATGCAGGATTATTTATGATTGCAAATAATCATAAATAATCCTGTATTTGGGAAGCTGGTCTTCTGCCATACGTTGGTCTCAATTAAGCCAGCATCCCAGAAGTAGGACATTGACTTCAAGCAAGATCTGTACTTTCAACATTGTTAATGGGTCACATAAAATTCAGAAGTATTTAAAAAAAAAAAATGGGAGGCAGAGAGCTGCGGAATAGGGCTTTGACGGAAGTATGTTCATCTGCCCAGAAAAATAAAAACATAAAAAGGTAAGCTGATATTGTAGACATCCTCCTGGTAAATGAGTTTCATAATTGGCCATTCCCACCATGGCAGCTATTTTTTGAGAACGCCCATAAAATGTTCTCAAAATTCCAAATGTACCCACCTGAAAAAGTTGGGGTTCCCTACAATATTTAATATATAGAGTGTTTCACAATCAATCAGCAACAGTAAGAGTTTCTAATAAATGAAAAACTGTTGAAAGCATGCAAGTAATAGCATCCTAAACCTTAATCTCCCATTAGTACTCTAAAGCTAGATTGGAAGAAGATGAGCATGTTTTTAAAATTGGAGGAAGAAACATTAATAACCTGGGCTATGATGATGACACCACCCTGAAAGCCGAAATTGCAAAGGATCTACAAGCTCTAGTAATAACAATCAAGGAGCACAGTGAAAAAATGGGACTAAAATTAAATATAAAGAAGACCAAACTAATGACAACAGGTAGAACAACCAGCCTTAGAATTGACAATGAAGATATTGAAGTGGTAGATAGCTTCTGACTTTTGGGATCAACCATCAACAGTAAAGAAACAAGCAGTCAAGAAATATACCTACAAGGATGAGAATCGTGCAAGCCATGATATTCCCTGTGACACTCCATGAAAGCAAAAGTTGGACTTTGAAGAAGCAGGATAGGAAGAGTATTGACACTTTTGAATGCTGGTGTTGGAAAAGACTCCTGAGAATACTGTGGACAGCGAAAACAAACAAACCAACAAACCAATGGATCATCAAACAAATCAACCCAGAATTCTCACTTGAGGCACAAATGACCAGGCTCAAATTATCCTACTTCAGAGACATTATGCGAAGACCGAACTTTCTGGAAAAAAAATGTAATGCTGGGAAAGGTGAAAGGAAATAGAAGAAGAGAACGACCAGCAGCAAGGTGGATGAACTCAATTACAGTGGGGATGGGTGCAATGTTGGAAGACTTGAAAGACCAGGTTAGGGACAGATTGTCATAGAGAAAATCTATCTATGTGGTTACTAGGAATCAAAAATTATTTGATGGCTCATAATCAGTCAATCAATCAAAGCTGCAAAAGAGATCCTGGCGGACTCCATGCACCCTCTGGGCCACACTTTTTGCACCCTTCTGCAAGGAATTATGAAGCTTGAACAACCCCTTCCACTAAAAAAAACAGATATGACCCAGCCCTCTTTGGAATGTATCTAGGAGACAAGACACCCAAGTTCCCATCAATGGGAAAATATTGCAGAGACCTTAAACCAGGGGTGGGGAACGTGTGGCCCGCGGGCCGTATAAGGCCTGCAAAATCAATTGGTCTAGCCCTGCCAAGGCAACTGCAGGCAGGACTCAAAATTCAATAAATCTAGGAGCTCCCGCCCACAAACCCCACCCCTGGTGCTTGTGATTGGCTCTCACCGGCAAACCCCGCCCCCGGTGCTTGTGATTGGCTCCCGCCGGCAAACCCTGCCCACCGGTCCGCAAATGATGTTATAAATATCCAAATGGCCCTTGGCATAAAAAAGGTTCCCCACCCCTGTCTTAAACTCACTGAGTTTAATCTGGCTTATTCTCAGCAAGGACATACAGCACTGCAGCCACACTCATCCCCTGAAGAAAGGTATTTTGTACCATCTCATAATATACAGTTGAGAATTAAAAAGAACTTTTGAATTTAGAGAAGAAAGAGTAAAGAAGATAGATTTTACTAGAGAAATTTGAATGTTGGAATATTTGTTGAGCTTTAATGGAGTAAAGCAACTGTAAAACATTATCACACAAAAGAATGCACTTAATGCTTGAAAGGCTGAATTAAACTGTTTCCTTTTTCTGGTGTTCTGGGTAGCTGCAGTGCGTTTGTGCTCATCTGAACACTATTGTATGTATGTATTGTATGTATTTATGTATTGTATGTAAGAACACTATTCAGACGAGCACAAACGCACTGCAGCAACCCAGAACACCAGAAAAAGGAAACAGACCACTTATATAGTATCTTCCAGCAAAATGGATATCCACAGAACTTTATCAAAAAGTGCCTGACCACTCAACCCACCACAGCAAAACCAACAGAAGCTATGAAAAGGATTACACTGCCATACATCATAAACATCTCAGAAACTACTAATAGACTGTTACAACCACACAGCATCACCGTAGCACACAAACCAACCAAAACCCTTCAGAACATCTTAAGTAACCCAAAAGACCCAGTAGCCCAAAATAAAAAAGGAGTTATCTACAACATACAGTGTAAGGACTGTAACAGCCACTATGTAGGACAGACCGGCAGAAGACTAGCAGAACGCATCCACGAACACCAACTAGCAGTCAGAAGACACAGTGAAAACTCCTTAATCTCACAACACATGGACAGACTTAACCATACTTTCACCTGGGAAACTGTGAGCATCTTAAACCAAGCCAAATCCAAAAACGCTAGAGAATTCCTGGAAGCTTGGCACTCAGACAAAGCAGCCATCAACAGACACATAGAGGTAAACAACATTTACATACCATTCATAAGAGACAATAGAAAAGCCAGAAGACCAGAACACCTCCTTGCCAGCAATCAACAACCAGATAGGCAAAGATTAACACCAAGATTAGCACCAGAGGAGCAATCAAACAACACAATAGACCCTAATCAAGGAACTATTAACTATTAACTATTAACTCAGTCAATCAACCAAGCAGCAAACAACAGCCCAATCAAGGAACTCCTAAGGAGAGAACAACACCTCCACCAACACAAGCAGGACAAGCCAGGGTATATAACAGCCCTTGATTGGGCTGTCCCCTCCGGAATGGGGGGAGATGGGCGGTGATATAAGTTAGAAATATAAATAAATAAATAAATAAATAAATAAATAAATAAATATAAACAGAGAGCAAGTCCCACTCCCTTTTCACACTGAAGATGTTGCCTAGCCCGGCAATGAAACGTCTGCAAGAAAACAACAAGGTTCAGAGAGCACCAAGGACTCCACACTACTTAAAGGAGTCGCTTGTCTAATTTCAGAAACAGCAGATTGATTTGGCACACATTTCTTTCAGTATTAAAAGGCAGACTTTATTTTCCCTTCCTGAAGATAATGTGTTCTACAACAGAGGGGAATTACTAACATATACCACTGTTTTTCCTGCGGCCTCTTCTTTGTTTGAGAAACAATTATTCTGAGCTCTTATTCTACTTTCCAAACATTTGGTTCCCTCTGCTAATAGAAGCAGCTAAACCCATCAGGAAATATCCCATACAGGTTTGGTTAGCGTTATAGCTGAACCAGGATTTTTACCTTGCTGCTTGCTAACAGCCTAGAATTTGGAACATTGTGTGTTCTTGGCCAGGTCTGCCTATAGTACATTTTCTTATGGTGGCACACTTAGGCTCAGTCCTAGTGAGATGGACTGGCTGTAAGTGATCCCAGTATTGTTTCATATAGAGCTTGTGGGGCTGGCTTGGATTTGTGGCTCCAGGTAGCAGTGACCAGGAGTGCCTCTGCACAATTCCAACTGGTGCACCTTTTCTGGGTTGGGAGGCTGTGCTCACTGTCACTCATGATCTGGTCACCTCTTGACTGGACTGCTGCAACATCAAGAGTGCATTGGTTGCCTATTGGCTTCCAGATGCAATTCAACATATCGGTTGTTGTCTTTAAGGCCCCATATGGTGCAGGCCCTGGGTATTTCAGGGACTGCCTCCTCACACAGTACGTTCTGGAAGGGAGGTCTCGCTGAGTCCAGATCCCTCAAGGGTTCTGGGGCCAAACCTTCTCTGTCACTGCTCCCCTTCTGTGGAACACCATTGCTGAAAGAGCAGAACCCTGCTGGATCTTTAGAAGACCATTATGACCAGGCTCTTCCAGAGGGCCTTTCAGGGATAATATGAGCCAGTCCCTCCTAAAGAGGAATGTTGCTGGCTTGCCTTGAGGCTATATATTTTGTTGCACGTTGTTGTATGTTTTATTCTGTATGCTGGGTCTTGGAGTCAAGTGAGCATGGCAGCAATTTTCCTCCAGTTGGGGGCTGCATTGTGTTTTTGGCCTCCAAGTGTTTCATGTGCTTGGCAAAGATGCAGTGATATCCCTAGAGAGCTTAGGGCTGAAATAGTTACTGGTTTTATTTAAAAACCTTAATGCTCTTCTTTTAGTCTTTAATTCCTTTTCTTTAAAATGCACTGCTAAATTTTGGCAGCATGATCTGAGGGGAATCGACGGAGCAAAAATGAGTCTGGGGATTGCATTTGATGTTGGGCAAAAGAAGCATAAACCAAAAACAAGCGTCCACAGATCAGAAGCAGCAAGACTTTTTGATAGCTACAGCAACGTATAATCAAGACAAATTTCTTCTGATTCTAGAGGAAAAACATGCAAGCCTGTTCCATACGGGGGAACATAAGGAATTAGACACAACAAAAGATTATTATTGGCCTCCTTATCAGGGCCTACACACATTTTGCTACACCAAGACTACATGAAGTTGGCTTCCCCCAATTTTGTCCCCTAATTTCCTCTCTTTGAAGGATCTGAAAATTTTCAGAAAATTTTGCTTCCTTACTAAGAATTTTCACCCAACTGTAAATTAAACTCAAATACCTTTCAAAAGAGTTCTGCTTGTAAAGCTATCATGAACAAATGGTCAAATTTAGAAACACTGTGAAGAAAATCAAGTCCATGTCCTAGCCATTTAATTACGATTCATGAAAATCAATAGTCTTTGTAAAATAAATCAGTTCTCAGTAAGCATCATTTATTGAAGTCCTCTTAGAAAAAATGCCTTGGGCTAAATCAGCCTCATTTTTCTTTTCTACTGTATTGCAGCATTCCATATTTGAAAGAATGGAATGTAAAAGGCAGCTTTGAACATATGCACTTGCCCATGCTTCTTTTTAAATGAATTTTAATTTTATTTTTAAAATTCATATGCCATCCTTCAAAATCAAGCTTTAATTAAGGACAGAAACCCAAGTCAAATTAGTCATGCAATAAAGAAAGTGCACCACTTTTATATGGAAAAACGTGTATTTAAAGACCAAAAGCAAGAGTTGGTAATTTTCTACAAGTCTGTACAAGTCTGACACCTGCTGGTAAGAGGCCAGAGCTAAAATCTCTTGAGGAAATCAGTAACCAAGCCTAGACTGGTGAATTGTATTTGAAGTCATAAATTCCCTCCCTCCCTCTTTTTCTTTTCTTTTCTTTTCTTTTTTGTATTTTTAATACCACTGGCTCAAGGAATGAAAGAACATAAAGAGCATTCACATCAAAACACAATACCTAAAAATGTAACATTGTCATTGGTCATAGCATTCCCATATATCTTTTATGAAGATCTATATCACTATATAAGTGTGCCTTGTTCTGTCCTCATGAGAATGTATTAACTGGCAGCTTAACTTAGTACCATTCCCAGGCTTCTCACAGTCCAAAATAAGTATTGTTTCCTATCAAGAACAAGTTGAAGGGAGTTCGGGTTAGGGTTAGGGTGGTGCTGGCAGGCACTGGTGAGAAATGGCCAGAAGATAAGGTAAAAAGACTTCCGGTGGGGACATGACCGACTGAACAGCTGTGCCCGCAAGCTCCACGGGCAGATCTGACAACGCAGCTTTTTTATGGGCTCAGGCAGGCTTTTCCTGAAGCCCTAGAGCATTTTCATGGACAGAAAATGCTCGGAATCACCCCATTTGTACTCCAGAATGGTGCCTCGCAGCCAGAGGATCACGAACAGCATTAGCGATAATCCGGTAAGAGACGCCGGGAGGCTGGGACGTCACCATTGATGGGGTGTGCGCTGGCTTATAGGGAAAAAATCGAGGCTTTGGAATAAACAGACAAGACAAGAGTGCAGCGTTTAGGGCTAAAAGTATTTACTTGTAGCATAAGGCAATAATGTATATACAGTACATTATCGCAAAAAGGAAAGTTGAATATACATGGTACAGCATTGCAAAAGGAAAAACAAAAACAAACTTATAAGCAGAGTTCCGTGTATTGATCCCAGGGCCAGAGTTCCTGCCACGGCCTATACCCAAAGCCAGGCATAGCTCACACTGCCCAGTCCTCAGAAGTAGAATACACGTGAAGAACTACATGGCTAAAGACACAAAAAATCAAGAAGCATAGAACACCATTTTGCATGGTTTGATATCCAGCTCTTCCAGCTTTCTGATTGGCTGGATGTTAGCTGTGACACACACAAGGCCTAAAGCAGTAGGCCTAAAGCAATAGCATAACCTGCTATTGGGTGGCAGTGCTGCATCTCAGCAAGCATGTGATCTCCTCCCTCCCTCTGCTCCCCCTGGAGCAGGCTTCCCACGGAAGGAATCAGGAGACATTGTTCCCATGCAATCTAGCCAAAACAATACACAAGTGGTACCTTCTAGCTTTGTGTCTAATGAAGATGATAAGCAAAGCCATTCAATGTTATGGGAAGGCTTTTTGTTATCTTGCACCTGCACTTCACGTCACCATGAGAAGCCTTTGCTTCGTAAAAGATGCAATTGGCCAAAACACTTTTTCTTTGTACAGAAAATATTTGCCAATTTCATACGGGAAATCTGACAACCATTTCCAAACCGCACTGTAGCCTTAAAGGGACACTGTCGAGCCACCCCATTTCTAAATCACCCAGTTTATATTTTTGAAATTTATGTACCCCAAGAGAGGCTTTCTACAGCAAGGAGAAGCAATCTCTCTTGGTGCTTATCGTTATTTTTTTTTTTTGGATTAATTTTTAAAAATCTTTCAAAGTTTAGGCTTGTTTCCCCATTTAAATATTAAGGAGGACTGAGAATAAATAAGTGCATCCCTGCTATTATTTTTGTACTGAATTTGAAGAATTTGATTTTTCCCTATACGTTGAATCTGCTGTTTTGAATCATCAGTTTTCTGTTGCTACTTTCTCTGGGAAGTTGCCCCTTATCGGTTTTACTTTTGTAAACATTGCCGGAAATCTTCTATTAACTCAGAGCTTTCCAAACTGTGTGTCGCGACACAAAAGTGTGTTGCCTGCAGGGCCCAGATGTGTCGCGTCAAAACCCAGAAGCGCTGATGGCGCTTCTGGGTTTTCCCGCGGTGACACACCAACGGAAGCATGCGAAAATCCGAAAGTGCCACAGCCACGGCGGCATGCAAAACCCGAAAGCGGCAGCAGCGCTTCCGGGGTTTTGCGCACTGCCGCAATGGCGGCGCTTCCAGGTTTTCCCACGGCGACACACCAACGGCGGCGTGCAAAAATCGAAAGCGGCAGCAGCACTTCCGGGGTTTTGCGCGCTGCCGCAATGGTGGCACTTCCAGGTTTTCCCACAGCAACACACCAACGGCAGTTGGGATTTTAAGCAGACATTCTCAGAGCTTCGTTGTGAGATCAAACAGATTTTCTCTGATTCCTGTCAAGCTATTTTGCAAGATATTGGGACATTGTAGAAAATATCAGCTTTAAAATGTTTCATCTGGCTGAGGATGTTGTGGAAAAAGTTGATTCTAGTGAAGATTGTGCCAGATGATGATGACCAGATTTCGGTACTGAAGGGGTTAAAGGCACAGACCAAATCGCAAATCACAAATTGGAATTGTTTTTCTGATGGAATGTTATGGGAAAGAAGAGACTTTGCTATGTGGGAGGTTTTCTGCTGAGAAGTCTGTTTCTAAGGGGGGCAGTTGGGCTGTTTGACTTTTTTATGAAAAATACCTTGTGTGTATTATGGAGATATGTAAATGCTCTGGTTTATTTTGAAGTGGGGTAAAGACTTAAGAATGTTTATTTGGACTGCTTTTAAGGCTTGTATGATTCTATTCCTTTTTAACGATTTGGATTAAGATTAATTGGATTGTTTTTAAAGTTTGCTTTTTTTTATTTCTTCTTAATGATTTGTTAAGCTTTATAAGGTATAATAATAATTGTTTGGTTTTAGGGTTAAGATTGTTATAGTATTATTAATTATAAAAGTAGACAATTTATAAGTTTTTTTAGTTTGATTTTTATTATAGTAGACAGAAATGTATAGAATAGTGGTAGGAAGGAAATAATTAAGTAAATGTTGTCTTTGGGGGAGGAAGTTTATTAGGAGGTTTATATATTTTTTTCTTTTAATATAAGGGGAGGGTATTTAGTGATTTTCATAATATGCTAATGGAATGATTTATAGCAGGGGTGGGTAACGTCAGGCCCGCGGGCCGTATGAGGCCTGTGGGGCTCCTGCCTAAGGCCCGCGGGGCTCCCACCCACAAACCCCGCCCCTTCCACGCGATTGGCTCCTGCCCGCAAACCCCACCCCCCAGTGCTTGTGATTGGCTCTCGCCCACAAACTCCGGCCCCCGGTCCCTGGAAATCCCAGAAACCCCACCCCCCGGTCCCCGGTTATAAATATCCAAATGGCCCTTGGCAGAAAAAAGGTTTCCCACCCCTGATTTATAGAAATAATGTGATTTTGGTTTGATATAGAGTAAGGGTTTGATTATGGAAATTGCTGTATATTCTTGCTGTTAAAAGTCGGAAGAACTCTTTATGTAATCTTTAAAATTCTTTTCTTCTTGTGTTTCACACTTTTTAGTTTTTTGTCTTTTTCTTTTTGTAGTTTTTTTCTTTTTTGTAGTTTTTGTCTTTGCTTTAAACTTAATAAAATTCTTATTAAAAGAAAGAAGATAAGGTAAAAAGAGTTGTGGTTTTCAGCTGCTCTCATAGGCCGTTGATGCTTTGAAGTCACATTGGTGCCTTTGCCAATGGAGCTTTCTTGGGATGGCTAGTCCATGCAGGGAACTCTGGGATCTCCTGAGATTAGATTGCTCCCAAGCTTGGCTAAGTGTCAGAGATTATGAATGGTTTTGTTGTTTATTCGTTCAGTCATTTCCGACTCTTCGTGACTTCATGGACCAGCCCACGCCAGAGCTTCCTGTCGGTCGTCACCATCCCCAGCTCCCCCATGGTTGAGTCTGTCACCTCCAGAATATCATCCATCCATCTTGCCCTTGGTCGGCCCCTCTTCCTTTTGCCTTCCACTTCCACTATGAATGGTTACAGCCATTAAAATGAGTGTGACAATCAATGATACACGTGGCATGACAAGATAGTGTGGCATATGCAGAATGACACAGGACTCTTGAAGCAAAACATGTAGGTTTACTAAATGAATCTTTCTTACTAGAAATGTGACTTGAAGAGTGAGATGGAAAGTACAGGGATGATCAGGTTGCTTTATTGTGCATTTATTGCAAATTCCTTATTGTTCATTCACCAGGGATCCTTAAAATGTTGTATTTCATATAATCTTCCCATATCTTCCCGATGTTGCTTTCATTTTTCTTTCTGATAGCAAAACACTCCACAGCTCTTTATACTATTTTGCCTGCTGCCTAGATTAGATCATAATATCTTAGCAAAGAACAAGGAAGGAATCAGGAATCTGAGTTATGTTTAGATTTTGAGTTTCTAACTTCCTCAGATTTGGAAGTAGAAAAGGGGATCTTGTCCAAAATGCTAATATACAAGTTAAAGCAAAGAAAGGAGTTCTCAAACTAAACTCCATCATCTGAGATGCATATTTTGGACATCACGATTGTACAAAGTTTGGTTCTAAAACCCGTCACCTAACAACACTGGAACTGATTTTTAATCATTCTTCACATAGCACTTGGCATCATCTTGGTTTCCTATTATCAATTTTGCATTAACTACACTGCTGCCAGGTTTTATTAGTAGATACCAATATTATCTGCAGTAATATCTATTTCTATTACAGGTGAAGGAATTATCCTTTGTACCTGGAGACGATATAGCCTTGTGACATACACAGTTCTGTCTTTTCAGAACTTTGCTGCTGTTGGTTCTCTGCTCTCCTGCCATCGGCTCGTTGCCTGCTCAGGAAAATATCACAGGAAAGCATCAAGGGTGATGGAAAAGAATGCATGCCCAGGTGTAATGCCATGGAGTAAATTATACTGGCTGATGGCCTCATGGGCCTGCCAGTTTGGGTTTCATTCAGGAGAGGAAACTGCCAGTTGAAAAGCTGCTATCACGTATCTTTATGGAAGTGGCTGATGAATGAGCATGGAGGGTACCTTCAAGAGAATGTAACCTATTTCTGATCCTGATATGTTGGCAACTATGTCATCAGTTGGTGCCTTGACCATGAGAGAATATGACTGGGAAAGATAGCTGGTTAATCCAATTGCTGGCTCAAAAGCAGGGATGGACGCTGTTTATTTATTTATTTATGTATTTATTTATTTATTATTTAAATTTATATGTCCCCCCACGGGGGACTCTTCTGATCTTCTGGCTACAAGCCGCCGTCCTGGAGGGCAAATGGGGTGATCCAGTTTTCCCCAAACTGTAAACTAAATAATGAAGCATGATTTATGATTTTTTAAAATAAACCAACAATTTTCTTAAAAGTTAGAAGTAAAATAGCTGGGTTAAGCCTTCATTAGGTTTGATGGATTGATTATTTTTTAAAAAATCCTCAAACCCTCAAAAAATGGGGGAAGTTAAAAAAAAACCTGATTGCATCACCATTATGCCTCCTGTGATGCTCAGCTAGTGCTCCCAAGTAGCTTAAGCTGCAACAATATTTTAGCTCAGGAGCTCTGGAGAAACAGCCAAAATATGGCCTTTCACAAAATTCATTACCTCTCCTCACAGACATACAGTATGCAGAACTTGATCAATGCAAATATGCAAATTTAGCTTACAGAAGATCTAGCAATGTCAACACCAATAGTATTATACCCTAAACAAGAAGTAGAGAAAGATTATGTCATCTCTCCTGAGCGTTAAACAACATCAACCCTGAATAATGTTACAGTAACAATTCAATTCAATTCAACAATTCAGATCTTTGATGTATAGAAGAGATGGATTTTAAACTTTACTTCAAGTGATCATCGGTGGTACTGAAGAATCCAATGAGCACATGGATTATGATTGATCCTTACAGATAATCTCCAATGCCCAAGTGGAGAGGGCATGAGGAAGGTAGACACTGGAAGAACTTTGTCTAAGGCTCTCTTCATTTTAATGGGAATGCTCTGTAACTGGAGGAGCAGGAAATGTCTTTAAAGGTGCTTTCAGAATTACATGACTTCCTATTTTCCCTCTTAACTATAGGCATTTCCAATGTTCTGCAAAGTGCATCTTTTTATTTGTATTTCATGAGTACATTTTAAAAGAAGATTGTCTGAACCAATTTCCTTCACATGAAAAACTTGCTCTTGAGTCTGCTTACCGCATTGGTGGTTGTCCTGGAAACACAGCTCATGTTCCCCTCTGCATGAGAATGTGGGTAATGAAAGAAATCCCTTTGCATCTCTGGGTCATGTCATGTTAATTCAATGCTCCCTCTGAGTGCGAGCCAGACTACTAGTTTAGCATATGATCTGCAATTAAATAGTCTTTTCACAAGAGGGCTGAGGAAAACAAAAAACAAAAAAAAAGAGAACCAATGGGCAAAGAGTGCCTGGCAGAGATACGTGAACAATCTGTGTGCACAAATTATTACATCCCAGAGCCAGGTGCTTCAGATCTGAAAGGTAACACAGCCCTTGGTTTGACTGGTCCATTGCATTCTACAAACAGTGTCATGCAAATTGTTTGAGGGTTGCCACTGAATTGCTCAGTAAGGGAAAGCAATCATTCATAGTTAAACAGTAAAGACACACAAAGCAGGGGTGTCCTTCACCTTTTTTACATGTGTGGGACTTCTATCAAGCCCACCATCACTTGTTTATGGAAGAAGTCAAAATGGAGTTTAAAGACTGATGAATCTCAGTCGGTTTCTAGTAATCAAATATGCAAATGTTATGGACATGGATTCATACTCTGACCAGTATATATAAAATAAAGTCTCCTTTGAATCAAGTTCAGCTCCTGGTGACTTCATGGACACACCCATGTTGTTTTCTTGGCACCACTATAGAAGTGCTTTGCCATTGACTTCCTTTAGGATTCTTTTTATTCTTTCCATCTCAACAAAACGTTGGAAAGAAGTCACATAAAGGGGCTCAGGGCTCTGCCCATCAGCAGGCTCATTCTCTGAAAACAGAACACATTAGAATATTACAGGATTATGTGCTGTACATCCATTGTAGAGATATACAAAAATGAGGTACATCTTTTCTCTTTTTCAGATAAATGCATGCAGATGTGCCACCCTGGACTGATAGTTTGTTTTGTAGGCAGTGTGAATGAAATATCCCCTCCTTTTCAGTTTTTCTCAATATTGTGACATCACTCAACACTAATGTTTTTGCCCCCAATCTCCAAGGAAAGGGCTGATATCAAATGGATTCTACAATGGGCTGGGTGAAAGTGAAGACATTGAAATCCAATCCAGATGTGATAGAAGTGCTGCCAAACCAAAAGAGGACCTGGCTTGAGGCAATCAAGAGGATTCATCCTCTTCTGAAGAATAAGGTTCATAGCTTGGGATCATACTATTCCAATGTACTGCATACCAGTTGTTTAATTAGCTCAAGTAAAATTGTTGATCTTAATCCTTGAAGCTTTAAATGACCTAACAACTGGCTAAGTGCGGATCTGTCTGCTTATTAACCTTCTGAAGGTATCTGCAATTGCATAAGCTGCTTAATGGGTACAGTACATGCTTGGATTGTGGCAAAGTGTTATATAAAGGTTTCTTTTGAAAGTGGTCTGTAAACTGCAATTAGTCCAGAAGAAGACAACTAGCCAATGCAATCAATTACACAAGTGATTTGCTGCTGGTCTATTTCAGAATCCACGTCAGGCAAACCCTCATCATGACCGTCTCCCACCCAGAAACCTATGCCATTGTGGGAGGTTGTGCGGATCCAGAATTGGCCTTTATAGCCACTTACGGATCCACCGTTAAAATTTTACCTTTGGAAGACAATCTTACTCGGCTACGAGTGATTGCCAATGATGATGATGAATGACGATTTCAGAATCCATCTCCAAATGCTGGTTTTAACCATAAAAACCTTAAATGGCTTGGAGATAGACTGAATAAATATCCTATGCTATATTGATCTATCAAGACCGGCTTAAAGTCTTCATTTGAAGCTTTTCTCCAGGGTCCCTCACAAAATGAGGGAAGGTTAATGCCAAGAGAAAGCCTTTTCAGTGGTGGTGTCCCATTTGTGGATACCATCTCCAAGATGCTCAGTGGTGCCTACATCACAATCTTTCCAGTGCCCAGGGCCTTGCCATCTTTGTTGCTTCTTTGTTGCAATCATAGTGTGACTTTCTGGACTGCATTATGATGATGCCTATGATTTCTGTGATGAGTACTGATTATTGTGTTGTTTTTAATGGCTGACTTTTATATTGTTTACTGTATGTATTTTTTACTGATTTTTGCATTGACCATTTTGGTTTGGATTTTTTTCCCCCAGTAAAAGTGTTATATTAAGCCTATCAGTAAACCACTCTAATTTGCGGGTTGCTGCTAAAATTCAGTGATACACTCCTGAAGGCTTCCTGGGGTGCAAAAAAGAAGGTGGATTACCTATTCATAGTCCCTTCACTGAAAATCAATATTTTTAATGGGAGAGTCATTTTGCCAACTTTCTAATCATACATATATATCAGATCTCTTTTTGTGCTGTGACAGTGATGGAAAGCACTTTTTTTTAGTGCAATCCATAAATCTGAAATTTAATGGATATATTTTAAACATGCTCCTTATTAGAAACTGCAAATTCAAGAAAATTGGTTCTCATTTATTTATAAGTGATTTTTCATTTATTTCCCCAAGTTGAACCAAACTGAACAGCTTTGTAGGGGCATTTCTCAGCAGAAATGGTAAATACGGGCAGTCTTCAGGTTATGAACATACATTCAGCGACTGTTCAAAGTTATGATGGCGCTGAACAAATGGTACTTACAACCAGTCCTCAGAGTTCTGGCAATGGCAGCGTCCCCATGGTCACCTGATTGTGATCTGGGCGCTCGGCACCCAGCTCGCAATTGTGACATCACAGCAAGCTGTGGTCACATAATCATGATTTCTGATGTTCCCTGCCAGCTTCCTACAAGCAAAGTCAATGGGGAAGCCGGCAGGAAGTCGGAAATCGCGATCATGTGAGGTCCTTGCTTAATGAAGGCAACCGGGACTGCCGGAATTGCCATCACTAAGCAACATGGTCACGTGACATTGTGCTTTATGACCGCATTGCTCGGTGATGGAGTTTCCAGTCATAATTGCCGTCGTAACCTAAGCACTACCTGCAGTTATTCAGAATTGTGCTGGTAGATAGATGAAGACTGAAAAGCAAATATGAAACCATCTAAACTGGGTGACAAAAAGAAGGAAATGGAGAACAGAATTACTGCTCAGAGTTACTGCCTACTGAATTACTCACACCACCACCAACAAAGATGAAGCTGGAGAAAAAATGTTTTCAAATTGGCTTGGCATGTCAAAACAGCCCATTAAAAGTTTAGATTAGCCCATCCCTTATCTGCACTGTGGAGGAGACCATGAAATAATAAGATAGGTCTGAGACCTGCTAAATAAAGAAGCAGAAATCAGAAGACCGCTACAGCAGGGCAATTACTGTACATTATTGGGCTTGTAAGCAAGGAGCATGTTACAGTAGTGGAAAAAGAGGGCTATTGTAGGTGGTATCTAACGATTTCCAGCAATTGTACAAACATTGTCTTGTTTCAGACCTAGGGATTAAATTTTTCAGTTTATGATAAATTCAAGCCTACAGCTTTTCCTGTAATTTGATGTTGATAAATATATAGAACACTGTGATATGCTGAGTCCATGGATGTGAGTCATGTTGCCACAGTATTTTGGACTCTGCTTCACTATTTTCTTCTCTGAAATATTGGACAATTTTTGGCAGAAACTTTGTGGTCCTCCCTCCCTCCACTTTTGCCATTCTAAATTCACTTTTTTAAAGGCTAATTTTCACCATTGCAGTCATGGAACAGATAGCCCCTTATAAATCTTTTTCTGTGGATTTAAAATTCCAAAATTCCATAATAGACTCCAAGAAGTGTAAGCTTTCACCTACGGCACCTTTTTAGCAGGCACATTTTTCAGAGCACACTGCTATTTATTTACCAGAGCACAAGTCCATAGGTGTAACAAGGTACTTGCAGAATGCAAGATTATTTTAACAAGGCATTAACTAAGCCTCAGGTTGTTGCTAAAATTATTAAGGCTTGTAAGTCAGGGAGCCTGATGTACAAATCAGAAACATCACAACAGTTAATATGGGGGGGAACAAAGGGCAAGTTAAATTGGAAAGAAATGCCTACTGAAAAAGAGATTTGTCAGATCAGAGTCCTCTGATTTCTTTCTTTATTTCTTTTGCCCTGCTCTCAGCATATACTTAATTTGTGTTTCAAAATATATCAGGCTGTTAATTTTGAACAGTATTCTGCATGTTGATTTATTTAGAAATATATTCACAGCATAATCAAGCGCCTTCCACAGAGAAAATGAAATGAGCTGCAAGATGTAGATTCATATTCCAAGCATTCAAACCTTAACTCCAGCTGGTCTGATGAATATAGCTACAAAACAAGGACATCTGAATACAAAAAAGTTGCTTTGCCAGAGAGAGCGCCAAAATGGCGGAGACTTTCAGATAGGCACATATTCATGGATGCTGCACTTGAAGAATATCTTTCTATTTTTCTCTATATATATTTTAAAAACAGGCACAGCATGGGGGTAATTTCCTTTATTTGCTTCTTGGAAGCCTGCCTGCCTGTCTCAAACTTGTTCTGATCCAGCATCTCCAGAAAAAAGTCTAATTTTTCCTCATGCTACTATACAGTATACCTATACCTGCATACAGCTACCTTAAGGAGTATACTGTGGTGCATCATTGAAGAGTATGGTCTTGTCTCTTGTTCTCTCTGAAATCCCACACAGACTAGGAAAATATTTACTGAGCAGATGCTGTACATTTCTCCATATTTCTGGATCTTTAGACAGAGACGGGGAAGATATAGGTTCAGGTCTACACATACAGTAGCTGTGGAACCTCACTAGATGATTATGGACACTACATTTCCTGAAGGAAAGGCAGGATATAAATCTAATAAGTGCATAATTAAATAGTATTCTGGTAGGTATTCTACTGAGATAAAACTCTAGCCTGTAGCAAGGACCATTTGAATACTGCCCAAGGGTAGAGTCTGACTGGCATTGGTATGTGTGCCCCAAGAACACCCAATTTACCAAATGATCCCCAAGTTCTAATCCACTCCTGTATAACACCTCTTGGAATGTACACAAGACTTTATTTTTTAAGTGTGGCCCCTGTTTATAAATTCATGAAAATTTCCCATCCTAGTAAAAGAAAACCCTGTAAAGTGACTTTGGAGGCTATATAAAATGGAGATGTCTGCAACTTACTACCAGCTGCTTCATCTGAAAAACCACTTCACTCATCATTAGCAGAGCATGGATGGGGAACAATTACATTACATTTATGCAACAGATAAGAGTCAACTGCCAATAAAATCTGAGCTGAGGAACAGTATTTAAATCACCCACCACCTCATGGGCAGAAATCAATCACAACATTCTTTCCAGTGGGAATTTAGGTCACACCAGGAAAAGGGCCAACACTTGTGATCATCTGCTTCCTACACTGTTGGTTCATTGAAATGTTCTCTTAAACCATGTGGAAACTGATTACAGATAACCAGTCTTGTGAGACAGCAAGGATAGTGTCCTTCTACCTGATAAAGAATAGTTAAGCTTAGCAGCAGCAGGCAAGTACTGTGTAATGTGAAGCTCCCAAAAGTAAATTAGGTCATCTTTTCAGCTTGACAACCAAACTGGCTGTCTTCAGGACTGAAGACAGCCAGTTTGGTGCAGCAGTTAAAGTATTAGGCGAGTAACTGGGAGATTGTGAATTCTAGTCCTGCCTTAGGCATGAAGCCAGCTGGGTGACCTTGGGCCAGCCACTCTCTCAGCTCTAGGAGGAAGGCAAGGGCAAACTGCTTCCAAAAATGTTGCCAAGAAAACTGCAGGGACTTGTCCAGGCAGTTGTCAGGAGTTAACACTGACTTGAAGGGACTTGAAGAAAAGTGATTCCTGAAGGTTTGGGGGAAGGACAACATATGGCAATAATGAATTAGTTTATCTATTTCAGCTCATTAGGAAAAAGGAGGCCTGGAGGCTTAGTTAATACTTTGTTTTCTCAAACCTGGAGGCCTAGGTAATACTTTGTTTTCTCAAAGTTTGTGAAAAGCTTACATTTATTTCAAAAGCTGATAGTAAACAGAGGGTTTGTTGCTTTTAAGTGCATTTTCTTTTTTTCTGCAAGTTACATATCAAAATATAGTAACTCTTCCACTTTCAATACAATCTCTATCTTGTCAGATAAGATTTGTTCTACATCTGTTGTTTCTTCAATAACATCTTTTGGACATTGTCTATCCATAGAAGCAGACATCATGACTGACATTGTTGATATTGTGGCTACTATTTTCTGACTCCATTCTTCAAAAGTCTCCTTCAGTATTTTCATTGTTAAAATGTTTTGCATCATTTTGTAGGTTTGTATTTTTTTTCCTCTACCTAAAATCTTTATTCCCCTCTAGTGTCCAGTTTTTGAAATTACTTACCTGTATTATGTCTTGCAAAAACCAAAACAGAATCTATTTCCCATGAGAAGCTCTTTGTTCTCTGTAATTAATTCCAAAATCTTATTGTAAAAGTTTCAATATTCCAAATTTACTGTATCTGGATCCTTAGTCCATTTATAGATTTCTAAGATCAAAATCTTATTTAGCTTTTTGCTGTTTATTTCAGATTCCTTAATTTCTTAAGGTTATGATTAAATTTTTCTTTTGTTCAGGATTGAAGGCAAACACACCTGCCATTTTCAAACTTGCCATTCCAAAAGTTTCTAATAGCTTAAAAGTAGTTAATGAACAATTTCCTAAAGTGATTAGCAAGTAAGGTTAGCAAACTGATTGCGAGCAAGATGGCTATTCCTGTCTCCCAGCGCTCAAACCTGCGGGAGACCACTGTTCTGCAGTCTCCTCACAAGGAGCAGCCGTCTGGAGCACATGTGGGTACTCTCCTGTCCTCTCCTTGTCCAGGGAGGTTCCGAAGAGCCCGTCTACTCATCAGCTCTTCATTCTTCGTTGCGGTCGTCGGCTCCACTTTTGTGGAGACATCTTCAGTCCACCATTTCTCCCGGAAGCCAGAAGTAAACTTTTTTGATTACACAATTGATACAATTACTGGGAGTTCAAATTTATTAAAGCACTTGCATGATCCTGGGAAAAGATGCAGCCAGATACTGTATTCATACTCCTGAGTGCTCCCAGACACCTTCTGGAGATACACCCAAAACGCTGCACAGCCTTTATAAGCTGTTGGTTGGCCTGATACATGAAGTGGGCAGTGAAAAATAAAAGTATAGCAAACTAAGCCATTCTTGGGATTCTGCTGAGCCTTCTCATGAGGGTAATTCCCTTTCTTGCTTAATAACTCAGCCCTGCCCATTTGAAAACTACCAGTATGTGTATATTAGTGTGATTGATTACTTTTTAGAATTTATTTATTTATTTATTTATTTATTTATTTATTTATTTATATTTCTAACTTATATCACCGCCCATCTCCCCCCATTCCGTAGGGGACTCGGGGAATTGATTTTTAAAATTTTGTTAGCTGCCCAGAATTGCTGCTTGTGAGATGGGTGCTATATAAATTGACTGAAATAAATAAATAAAGCAGCCCCCCCCCCCCCGAGATCAGTTGGCACTATAACTTAACAGACAGGGAACAGTCTGATTTCTCTCAATGTGTATCAGCTCCATCTGCCAAGGTCAGGTAGTCACAACATTTGTATCTCATTTTACAGAAATACAGTTTACCATATATCTCAGTCCTAACTATAATTATTCATAACTATGGTTTGTTGAAACATGCCAGCTTCATAATCCATAGTTTGAAATTATCGATTTTAAACCACACTTCAATGCACAAGTGTCATTGTAATATAGAGCCATTCTCTGTACAATAACATTTTTCCCTCACTAAGTCCAAATATATACTGGTTTTCTGGTTTATATAGTTCAAATATATTTAGGAACAGAATTGTAAACAATATACTTTAGATGAGTGTTTCTCAAAGTGTGATCCAAGGACTCCTGGGGGTTCCCCAAGACCCTCTCAGGGGTCCATGGAATTAAAATTATTTGCCAGCCTATGTTGAAAAATAATACAATATTAAAATCCCATCAAACAATCATGAGAAGCAGTAATGGCAGCAAATGCGTTAATCTTAATTTTTAATATGGTAAATATTGATAAATATAACCCATACAAACAAAAGCTCTTTTGAGGTCCTCCATAATTTTTAAAAGTAGGAAGGGGTCTTGAGAGAAAAAAGTTTAAGAAACACTGCTTTAGACTATTTTGGCATTTTTAAAGAGTGAAAACGTATCAGTGAGCAAATTCCAAGGCAGCATGGTAGAAGGATCATTTCTCAGCCCACAATCTTATTGTAACATTGAAACTGGGTTCCTGTGCAGAGGACAGGCTAGTGTACATTTGACCAAGCATAAATATGTCTAACGTCAAGAGTCGCTATAGCCACAGTTAAAATCTATGAATAAATGTGAATTTGTTCACATAAATGTGACTCATAATAAATGTGGATTTGTTTCTTCACATAAATAATACTAAATGAATTGAAGCAAGGTGGTTAATGCTTGTTGGCATGCAGCACCACAATGCAATGTTTAACAGAATGTCAAACCCATTAATCCTTTCTTGGGGCACCAGCATACATCCTTTAAATGAAGCTTGAAAATGCAAGCCCCAGTGAATTAATTGCTCAAGACATTGGTACTAAAATTAACAACATGCAAATGTTAAAGGATCATAGGGTAATTTTTTTAAAAGGAATATTTTAAATGTGAAACATTTTAAAACACAAGGAACAACTTTTGAAAGATGCACATCATGCTCTTAAGGATTACTGTTATTCTTCAGAAGAAAATGCTGAGAAGTACTTTGGGGTTTTAATCTTAATCTTCTAAACTATACTAAAAGATGGCAATTCATTCCCCAGGTATCTTGGGTAGGATGCATTCATCTCTGGGGCCATATTAACACCACAGAATGGGTAACCTGATGGCAAAGGCTGCAGGACAAAAATCTGAAAAATCTCAGTCCCTGAGATTGTCCTGAAATAGGAAATTTGTTCTTCCATTAGAACAGTTAACTGTTCATGCAAAAAACAGCTGTATACATTTGTTCATGCTGTTCTGTCTTCCCCCAAACCACAGGTAGTCCTCACATGCTGACTGCAATTGGGACGGACAATTCCATTGCTAAACAACACAGTCGTAAAGTGAAATGTCATGTGACTGCACTGACTTATGACGCCAGTTCCAGCTGCAGTTGTTATGCGAATCATCCATGGTTGTTAAGCGCAACATCACATGACCGCGACTTGCGACTTCCTGCTGGGTGCCCCATTGACTTTGCTTGTCAGAAGCTGGCCGTGAAGGTCGCAAATGGCAATCACATGACCATGGGACACTGCAACCATTGTAAATGCACACTGGTTTCCAAGCATCCGAATTGTGATCATGTGACTGCGGGAATGCTGTGACGGCCGCAACTTCAAGGACCAGTTGTCTCTTTTTTCAGCGCCGTCATAACTTTGAACAGTCGAATGAGTGGTTGGTAAGTGAGGACTACACATACTACTACCCCTCGCATGTATTGAAGCAGAAATGATGGTAGTTCTAGTCCAAAACATTTCCACCAGATTGTGGAAAGCTGTTGTAATTCACTGTGTATAAACTTTACAACAAGAGCCACACTAATTTAAAAAAAGGGTCACAACCTGAGTTCTTTAGGTCAGAATGAAGATCAACACAAACTACAGTTTAGCTGTAAACAAACAGGTGTTTCTTTCCCCTTGTGGGGTTGGGCTGTTGAATCTTTCCTTCTGCCTGTGTGATGCATGTTGGATACATCACACCCACCCAGCAAATTGTTCTCTTTATGGTACAGAATATAGGAGCAATCACCTGGTATCCCACTTTCCCTCTCTATTCTGCCGCCGTTATATACTAAAAGGATTAAGGCTGGAAGAACTGAACGTATTCTCTTTGGGACTGTCCATGCTAATTACTGACATATTGTTTCCTCTGGCTCTGGAACATTCTGTGTCTTTTGATATAGATGTATAGATAATGTAGATTGGTGTTGTTAAAAATTCTGCCTTTTTTATCTCTTACGTGTTCTCACTGTTTTTTACCTGACTTTTGTCTGTATTTTCAGTTTTGATGTTCCCCAATATTTACTGAATAAACATCAAGCTTTTTTTTTTTTGCTAGCTGAACTAAGTAGCACATGTGCTTGCTCTGATCGGGATACAGGGCTTGACGGGGAGTGTGCTGGATGCAAGCTAAACTGGAAAGTACCTATAGTAATTTTCAAACAGTGAGAACTGAATAAGATAGGTACGTCTGGGTGATAAAAAGTTCTGGCTTGCAAGTTTGTTTTCTCACTGTCTCCTCATTCTCTCATTTCCCTTCACTTTGGTTTGCTACAAATTTCACCTCAAAATAGTTCTTCATTAGCATTCTTCGACTGTACCTAAATGATTTTCATAAACAGATTAAACCAGACTATTCTGGTTGCTTAATTATATCTATTTAATAGGTAAATCAGTAGCTTTGCAATTAATGCAAGCCACATTAGCATTACATAGTTAATTATATGCTCATTAAAGATAGCAATAATTATGATAAAATATTTTGAAGTATTATTTTTATTTATAAGTTTTAATTTTTGCCTAACAAAAACAGCAGCAGAATTAAAACCCACAGAAACCGCAATCCCATATGCACTTGCATGGGAGCAAGTCCTCTTGAATTTAATAGGACTTAGTTCTGAGTAGGTAGGTATATGTTGGATTGCACTACAAGTTGCTCAAAGCGTGAAGGAACTGGAAAGGGGAATAGAACATTCTGCATGAATGCATTCAACCCTGCATGAAGACCATAGGACTAAAATTGGTTGTATGATTCAGCCCATTTTTAAAGGCTTCAGTGTAACTTTAAAGGTTGGAATAATGGACATAGTGTCTTCTGAGAGTCTCATTTCTAAAAGCCACCAAAAAAGCCCAAAAGGGCCCCCCTAATCAGCTTCTTTCTAGGTTTCAAGATGGTTTTAAAACTAAGAATGGAAACCGTTTTTCTCTAGACGACTTTCATGTCTTATCCTCATCCAAAGCCAAAAAAAAAAAGGCTAAAAAAATTCAACCATGTCCATTTTGGTGACTTCCCAGCATCAAAGAATCATAGAATCATAGGGTTGGAAGTGACCTTTGAGGTCTTCTAGTCCAATCCCCTGCCCAAGGCAGGAATCCTCGTACCATCTCGGACAAATGGTTGTCCAATCTTTTCTTGAAAACCCCCAGCGATGGAGCACCCACAACTCCAGCAGGGAAGCTGTTCCACTTGCAGTCCTCCAGTGGTTGATTTTTCAAACTCCACCCTTCAAATGCTGCGTTAGATAAATTTACCAGGTACTTATGATGGCACCCCAAAGCAAAAATATAAAATTCCAAGATTTTAATATGTATCCCTGCTGAAAGGACACCAGAAACTGAACAACTTTGTAGCATGTTGAAGGCCTGCATGATGCAGTGCAAGTGTGGGGAATGTGTTGCTCTCCAAACATTGCTGAAATATAATTCCCAGAGCACCATCCTATCAGCCAATCTTGAAGTTGCTGGGATTTGTAATATCTGGGCAACATCTGGGAATTCATGTTCCCATTCCTGTTGTACTAGTCATCATGCTAGACTAGGACTAAAGAGAATCTCTGCCCAGCTGTAACATTTGACTTCCTTAGAAGAGAGTCCTATCCTAAGAATCTTCTTTCTTGGAGGAAGAGTAGTATAAAAGTTCAGTGCAAAAACATTTAGCACACTATCTTATTTGAAAAAAAAACATATTTATTCTTACTGAATTCCTTGGGGTTTGTGTTTTTTAGGGGCTGACATTTCCTGAGCAGGAGCTCTAATTTGATTGTTCAGTTCAAATGAGATCAGAAATGCAAGGAAAAAATAAATTACGGCTATAAGCATAAACACATCACTGATTGGGCTGGTCATAATTTAAGATATGCCTGAACCTAGATGAAATACTGTCCTCCAAAATCATTCTCAAAACTTCCATGAGAAATTCTGTATCCATTGTGCCAAGACAGGCATTCACATATATAATAGAAATGCCAATTGCAATCATTAGTTTGGAAACCACAAGTCAAAAATTTGGTTGCTTAATTCATTTCCAAAATCACAAATCCCAAGAAATATTTTCCTTCAGCCAGCAGGAGATAGGAAGATGGTGAGATCAGAACTACAGTATCTCTCTGCAGTGATTTCTCTAAGCAAGCAGTTTCACTTTTAATACAGAATTCATTGTTCTCTTGATTAATCATTGTTAATTTGCTGACATTTTTCTCCTCCACAGTCAGATATTTGCAAGCATTCCATTATGACATAGCAGCTTAATATGACAGCCCCCCCTGTTGCTCTTGGGCAAGTCATCTGGTCTCAGCCCATTTCATGGGCTTTTATGAATAATGACTGAAATTCTCCCAGAAAAGCTATAGAGAATTCATCATGTGTGAGCAAATGTTGGTGCACTTATTCTTCCCTTCTGTTACAAAGTATGAAATACTGAATTCACTGCCCAAAAGTGGTGGGAAAATTCTTAATGCACATTATTTTCTTGGAAAAAAAACTTTGAAGAAGTAGCTTTCTGATTGTCATTGCTATCCTTTGCTTGTTTCTGGAATGCAAAATTTAATGCATATTTTAGGCACCCAGGAAACACCATTTAATTAATTGACAGAATCATTTATTATATTTTTAGAAGAGTGGGAAAAACTTAAAATGCACCCTCTCTCCCTAAGAAACTCTATAGTGCAACCACGTATATATAGTGAGAAACCACAAGGGATCCCATATCGTAAATTGTAAGCATACTCAAAAGCATTTGCGATGGACAATAGAAGGACCAGCTTCTTCATATTCATCTTTGCTGATCCACATTTGCTGGAAGGTTGACAGAGAAGCTAATATGGAGCCTCCAATCCAAACAGAATATTTGCGTTCTGGAGGTGCAATCATCTAGAAGAAGGAAAAAATATAAAATAAAGAAACGAGTGCATAAATCTGTTGATGATATCGCTCATAATGGTTAGAGAGACCTCTATTTAACTTCATTTATTCTTATTGTAGAAAATGGAGACAATACAGCATGGTTATGATGTCTACAATAATTACAAGGTTCTATGCAAATCAAGTCAATTGTTCAAAACAAACAATTGTTCATCTGCTTCAGGACAAGCTGAACCATGGTGGTTCTTTATTTATCTTTATTTTTTAGCTCAGTGTAGACTGAGTGATTTATAGCCTGCTCCATCCTAAAAGCTCAGGGAGGTCACATCATTGAAAAGCAGGCATACTGTATACAGACAAACCTGAGTCTCCCATACCAGTTACGCTTGTGTTATTCAATAAGACTTTGGCCCTTTCTCCTGAGTGGTATGGCTTGTTCACAGAACCTCTTGAGATTACTGTATCGTCTAGACATCTCTATAAACAAACCATTGTAATGTTCTCTGGCTAAATTGCACCTGCACTCAGAAAATGACACGGAAAGCCCTGAACAATAGATGGCCATTTCCTGCCCCTTCACTCAAGGAAGGGGCCAACAGGCTTGTAGTTTATCCTGTGATCCAAATATATCCCTATATGGCAAGAAGGTAGGAGGGAAAGGAAGGATATGGAAAGTATATTTTAAGAATCGAAAAGTGACTTTTTTTGAAATATTACTTCTTACTAGAGCAGAAAGTGGCCTTCCTGGAAAACAGTTTAAAACTAGGTAGAACATTTGCTAAATTCATGTATACCAGTGTCAAGAAAGATAAAGGTAAGAGGGCATCATTAAGATGAATAGCAAGCGAGGTGTGTAAATAAACTTTTCATTGCATCAAGAATACAATGTCTTATTGAGAATAAAATGGCCCGGGGTTAATAGCAATCCGTTGCTTATTTAAAAGATAAATTGTTTATCACTGATACAGATAGTCCTCGTTTAGCAACAATTGGGACCGGCAACTCAGTCATTATGTGAAGCAGTCACTAAGTGAAACAGCAACTATGCTTATGATCTTACTTCAGCTTTCCTTTGCTTTACAGACCTGCGAAGGTTGTAAATGCAAGTATTGGTTGTACAGTTACTTTTTCATCACCGTTGTAACTGCAAACGGTCACTAAATGAGGCAGTTGCTAAACGAGGAGCACCTGTATTTTAAAATGTGTTTTTCTGGGATAAGCACATTGCATATGTCCAGCTGAGAAAGTAGCATAGAGAGAACAAACAGGTCTTTTAATATCACACATCACATCCTTTAATGCTATGTGTCAGCAGTAATAATCAAAAATATACTGTATGTAGAAGTAAGGCTACTTTACAATCCACTATATACTCAATGGCATATGGAATTATTAGCACCCATCATTAGACCCTTTATGCGGTTGCAGGACCATGAGTTCATGGCTATACTGCTTAATGATCCATCTGCTAATACCTCTAAAATATTTATTTATTTATTTGTTTGTTTAATTGATATGACCACCCATCTCCCCCTATGGGGAACTCTGGGTGGTTCACAATACAATAAGTTAAAATAAAATCTAAAATATATAAAACCTCAATTATACAATACAGTAATAATTATAAAATTATAAAATCCAGATGGACGGTGGAATTAATTAAAAGGACATTATAAAATTAGGGGATTAACCACCCCCATGAGGAACTATCCCTTCCTTCTTCCCATGCCAGGCGGCAGAACCAGGTCTTCAGCTCTTTCCTAAAGGTCGGGAGGGAGGAAATCTGTCTCAACTCTGGGGGCAAGATGTTCCATAGAGTGGGCGCTGTCACAGAGAAGGCCCGCCTCCTATACCCCATCAGATGACACTCTCTAATTGATGGGGCTCGTAGCAGGCCCTCTCTGAATGACCGGGTGGGGCGGGTTGATAAAATGGGGACGAGGCGGTCCTTCAGGTAACCTGGCCCCATGCTGTGTAGGGCTTTAAAGGTGATAACCAACACCTTGAATTGTACCCGGAAGCAAACCGGCACCCAATGCAGCTCACGGAGCAACGGTGTTTCATGTGCAGATCTTGACGCACCCAAAACTGCCCGCGCGGCCGCATTCTGCACCAGCTGTAGCTTCCGGATAGTCTTCAAGGCTAGCCCCATGTAGAGCACATTGCAATAATCTACATGGGAGATGACGAGAGCATGAGTGACTGTACGGAGGGCGTCGCGATCCAGGAATGGGCGTAACTGGCGCACCAACTGAAGTTGTGCAAAAGCCCTCCTAGCCACGACTGCCACCTGCTCTTTGAGCAGGAGTTGTGAGTCTAGAAGGACCCCCAGATTACGCACCGGTTCCGAACAGGGCAGTGCTACCCCATCGAGAACCAAAGATGATAATTTCCCAGAAGACGCAAAATATCTCTCATTAACAATGGCTCTTGGAAGCCATTAGTTCCCACTTAATGTAAACTATTGTCTGACTTATTTGTGTGGTTTATATTCTTTGAGAGAGCCAGTTTGATGTACTGGTTAAGGCATCAGGCTAGAACCAGACAGACTGAGAGTTCTAGTCCCACCTTGGGCATAAAGCCAGCTGGGTTACCTTGGGCCAGTCACTTTCTCTCAGTCCTAGGAAGGAGGCAATGGCAAACCACTTCTGAAAAACTGAAAAATGAGGTTGATGAATCTTACTCTGAGATCATTTGCACATAAATTCACAGACTGTGTATTTATCATTTTAGTAATTCCCAACTGTTTTTATAGTTTTTTTGGATTTGAACATGATTTAAGTGCAAGATCTATGTTAAGGTTGTTATTTTTATTATTTAAATTTATATACTAGCCAACTCCCAACAACATATTAACATCTTGGTAAACACAGAAGTATATGGACAGCAGGCATCCACATACTTCTTCCTAATGACATTTAACCTCTACATATGCTTTAGGTGATGCAGAAGGCAGTAATCCATTTTCTAACAGTGATACATCACTGAGCCTTCATAATTCTAGAATTGGAGCATCTATTTTTTTTAATCTTAGGATCAATATTAATCTCTGTTACCTAGTCTAATAGATTTAAGGTACCATTACCTCTGTTATCTTCAGTTGGAATTACTTGCGTCTAATGAGAATGTTCTCCTAATTTCAAAAGGTAAAATTTGGTGGGGCAATCAGAACTGGGTGCAAGCCTCTTGATAACCACTAGATGGTAGCAAAGAGTTGGCTTTTATGGATTGTGTTGCTGCCATCTAGTTGTCATCTGATTTTTTCAGATATGACAGCCCTAACAAGAGAATCTATATCTTTGTTCTGATTTCTGTATCTTTGATATCTGTATCTTTTTTCATAAATCCTTTTATTTGAGCCGTATTTTGTTTCTTTGAACAGAAGCCAAATAATATCTGAAAATAGCACTCTTAAATTGTCTTTTTTTTCCTAGATAATGTTTCAGGAATATATTATTAAGATATAAGTTAGATCAATAATAAGTTATATCATAATATTTAAATATCATAATAAATAAGTTAAATCATAATATTTACTTTAATTTTCATAGTACTTGGAGCCAGTGCTGTAATTTCTTTCTGCATACGATCACCAATACCGGGATACATGGTGGTTCCTCCAGAAAGCACATTATTAGCATAAAGATCTTTACGGATATCAATATCACATTTCATTATGCTGTTATAAGTTGTTTCATGGACTCCAGCAGATTCCATTCCTGTAAATAAATAAAATTAACTGATCAAGGATTTCAAAACAGACCACTTTCCTTTTTTTTTTGTTGGTGGTGAGTATAGACTAAGAATGTATTAGATAACTATATATAGTTTTATAATCTACTTCAGTTGTTCAGCCAAATGCATGATTTTTTAAGTATAACACTTATTCAGTTTATAAAGACATCCAGATTTCATTTATCAACCAGAACCTTATTTAAAGTATCTGCTGACATGATTAATTGGTCACAGAATTTATAACCCAGCTGTCTACATGTACAGTATATTTGTAAATAAACTTCTCAATTTCTTTTGTCAATCTGAGTAATCTACAAATACTCATGTCAACATAAGATCAGACCCAAATGCATTTTTTATTTTTATTTTTTGAAAATCGTTACAGTCTTCTTGACTGTAAAACAAATCAGCTATGTAATAGTCACAAGATAGACACATCCACAGGTTCACTAAGACATTCATGATTTACTTCAACAAGACTTTTAGCACACTTAAAGCATACCATAATTGTATACCACAAAACTCCATCTTTGTTCAGCAGAGTCAGGCCACACAGAATAGAGGAACAAGTCCAGGCCTACCTATGAAGGATGGCTGGAAGAGAGTTTCAGGGCATCGAAACCTTTCATTGCCAATTGTGATGACTTGGCCATCTGGAAGTTCATAGCTCTTCTCCAAAGAAGATGAAGAAGCAGCAGTAGCCATTTCATTCTCAAAATCCAGAGCCACATAGCATAACTTTTCCTTAATATCTCGCACAATCTCACGCTCCGCTAAAAATAACCAAACAAACATAAAACAAGGAGGACGATTGAAAAAAGATTGAATAAGGGGATGAAGGGATTATTGTAATGTTAAGGAAGGAGGAGGGATAATGAATTTGTTAGTAACTGCTATAAAGAAGGGTAGAAGTTGCTTCTTTAACTATATTTTTTTCTTCCTTTATTTAACTGCATTCTTTTCTGAACTTTTTCTTTCTTTTCTTTCTTGCCTTTATATACTTCTGTATTTGTGTTTTCGCTATGTAAAAACTGTTAATAAAAATTAATTTTAACAAACATAAAACAAGGAGAGGTAAGATGACTTGAGAGGGCTCTTGATTTAATTGTGATCAGCCTTTCTTACTATGAGAAATGCCCTATAGGATTTATTATATGATACTTATTTTTGACTGAACACATTTTGCTGTTGTACTGCATTTCTGAACTCTACTGGGTTCAGTGAGACTTTTCCCCACATATATAGAAGATTGACGCATTAATTTATGAAGTTATGCAAAACATAACCAGACAATATTGTAATACTATCTCCATTAACATGAATAAAATGTGAATAAAACCTATTTATTGAAATTATTTAATAATCCCATGAAACTGTTATGTAAAATAATATTTTAAAACGAGTCTTTAAAGTAACATATGTAAATTAGTCTGAATTTATCGAGTTGATTTTTAATTTTCAAATTATAGTTGACATTAATAGGTTTGCTAATATTACTGTACAAACATTCTACAGTACCTGCCTTGAAACTTAATAAGGCCCTTCGAATGGTCACTCATGCCCTGGTTATCTCCCACATAGACTACTGTAACACGCTCTACATGGGGCTACCCTTGAAGAATATCCGGAAGCTACAGCTGATCCAAAACGCAGCCGCACGGACAATTCTGGATGTCCCAAGGAAGACACATGTAACACCTCTGCTGCGTGAGCTGCACTGGGTTCCAGTCTGCTTCCGGGCCCAATTCAAGGTGTTGGTTATGACCTTTAAAGCCCTACATGGCATGGGACCAGGTTACCTAAGGGACTGTATCATCCCCATCACATCATCCCGTCCCACCTGGACATGCAGAGAGGGCATGCTACGGACCCCATCAGTTAAAGAATTCCATCTAGCGGGGTCACGGAAGCATGCCTTCTCTGCTGTACCCCTGCCCTATGGAACATTCTTCCAAGGGAGATAAGACAGTCCCCCTCACTCCTGGACTTTCAGAAAAAGCTTAAAACCTGGTTGTGTCAATATGCTTGGGGCGGGACGGAGAAAGTATGCTCTTGGGGATGGCTAGTGCCTTAGGGTGACCATGGAGTGCCCTTCCCATGGACTTAAGAAGATTCTGCCATTTGGATTTTACTGTATTTATTATATTTATAAATTGTTAATTAAGAGGTATTTTAGTCTATTTATAATTGTATTTTAATGAGTTGTACTCTGTTGTAAACTGCCCAGAGATCTCCTCGGGGGAGATGGGTGGTGATAAATCTAATAAATTAAATTAAATTAAATTAAATTAAATTAAATAATTAAATTAAATTAAATTAAATTAAATTAAATTAAATTAAATTAAATTAAATTAAATAATTAAATAAATGTTGAATATAGATTGATATGATATGATATGATATATGATATGATATATGATATGATATATTATTATATTATTAAAAATAATTAACTGAGGTCCTCCAGGAATTGAAGCACCGTAATCATAACTCATCTACTAGAGGATTCCAGGTTGGGGAAGTCTGGCATAGTGAAACATCCCCATTAATCCAGAGTTCTTATGCTTCTGCGTGTGACAAGAGTAAGCAGTTCTTAAGTACACCATAAAATAGCTTAAGCACGAAATACTGAAGTGTTTTGCCCTAATTCCTCAAATATCCGCTTGATGTTCTTTCAGAAACACTAAAAATGACTTGAGAGAGCAGGCTTGTGTGAATACTTTAAAAACAGCAATGCTGAGCATTGAACTCGATAACTTTTCAGTCACAAAAGATAATACCCAGAAATCACTCTGCAAGGTGGGTAAGCATTAAAAATGAGATCCTACTTTTATTTTCTGTGGCTCATAAAGGATAGCTGACACATCTTGATCTGGGGCTGACCCATCATGCTGTGTGTCCATGACACATATTATTATTAATGGTGAAGCTCCTAAACTCCTCACATAATTTTAATTCCTTTCCTCATTTAACTTTTTTCCTTCCAGGTGGAAGATGAGTGGCTCTCCAAGCCTTACCTCCCTCTGCTTGGACTATCATGGCCTCAGACAGGTTCCACTGGGTCAGCCTTGACGTCCGATGACTGCATGGACATCTTGACCTGTCTCCCAGAATGGCCAAAGCACACTAGCTAGATGTTGTGGGGCTGAAGTTCAGGTTGCATGGATGAAGGTTAGACTAAATGGAGCTTTCAGAAAAGCTGGTGCAGGGAAAGGGTGTTTGACAGGTTATCATTAGACTTTTTTGGTTCAAGGTTTTGAGCTTGGATTTCGTTTTGCCAGACAATAGAATGCACCTTGCTTTTTTGTTCTTAACTTCTTTTAAGTATTGAAACGAAAATGGACATGAACAGCTTTGGTTAATCTAAAACATAAACAGTGCTTAAGTTTCCCAGTAATATTGTGTTGGTGCAGATTAATGAGAACCTTATGATGAGAAAAGACAGGTAACACATCATGCTGTTTTTATGCATGATACTGTGGCCAAACAAAGCAGCTTTAAGAAAAGTGCTGATTACCAGTAGTAACAAAAGAATATCCTCTCTCTGTAAGAACTTTCATGAGATAGTCAGTGAGATCTCTACCAGCCAGATCTAATCTCATGATAGCGTGTGGCAGGGCATAACCTTCATAGATAGGTACGTTATGTGTCACACCATCTCCAGAGTCCAGAACTATTCCTAGGAAAGCAGGAACAAAGTGTCAATATTTTTCATTGTAGCCTTCCCGCTTTACTTTTTAAAATCTTTCTCTCTGAAAGGAAAGACTGCAGGCCTTTCCCCACTTGTGCCTAACCATGGCACATATATACCCTCAGAAAATCTGTTTTCTGCCATATTCCCGTAACACTGCTTTCATTTCATCCCCAGCCCACAAGTAAGACATCTTTAAATTATCTTTAGGCATACTGGTGTTAAAGTAATGTTACCCCCATAACCTGGCGCTATCCAAGAGCAAACTCAAGGTGTAAACATACTGTAACATCTTTTATACTTTGTCACCCATTTCCTTGGAGATAAGTGAAGTGATTGGAAGTGAGTAGGAAGAAAGGCAACAGAGGCAGGATAGACATCAGCATATGGAGGAGCATACGCCCCAAGATCTGAATGGTCCCAACCCTGCTGGCATTTCATAAGACCTGATTCTTCCCTTGGGCGATGGGCCAGGATGCTGGCTGAGCTCATCTTCAGGGACATGATTGTGTGGTTTATCAATGAATCTTAGTGGGATGTGTTGTTTGAATTGTTCTTAAATATTTATGATTCTTTTAAATAGACTGTTAGCCACCCAGAGTTACACAATGAATGGTGGCCATGTAAGTCAAATAAATAAACAATAGGACAATATGGTTGTTGTGGGTTTTCCAGGCTGTGTGGCCGTGTTCTGGCAGTTTTGGTTCCTAACGTTTCGCCAGTCGCTGTGGCTGGCATCTTCAACCTGAAAAATCTGCAATAGCTGAACATGCTCTCAAACAAACTGGTCACCAAATCTTATTTGAAAACCAAAAATACTGGACAACACCAACAGCCACTAATTTATTTATTTATTTATTTATTTATTTATTTATTTATCTTATTTATACCCCGCCTATCCCCTCCCTAATGGAGGACTCTAGGCGGCTTACAACCTCATACATATTTAATTATACATTCATATATATACATTGCAGTGCACCGTGCGCAATTAGGGAGGGGGTAAGGGAACCGACTCTTCTTTTTCAGGCATCGGAACTACAAGCCCCAGAATGCTTTGCTTTCTGAGCCGGCTGCTGACGTCCCGGAAGTTGTAATTGTTAGACTGTACAGGGAAGCCACTGAAATACATAAACCCCAACACAGATTCAATAAAAAAGAAGAAAGCTTAAAGATCAGCAAAATCTGGCTGCCAGTCCTGAAAAACACAGCTTGCAAAAGGTCAATGAACTCTACTCAACCACAGAAATATACAAACGACTCACACAATAGATGTGCTAATCCCACACACGACAGCAACACACACCCTAATCATCACAATAAACCCTCTCCTAATCTCTTGTAAATGACCCACAGAAGACACACACCCTCTCAGCAGCTATAAACAGCAGCAGGAACACACACCCTCCACTTGGGCACAGAGAGAATCTTCTAGCTGTGCTCCTGTCCTCTGAAGATGCCAGCCACAGTGACTGGTGAAACGTTAGGAACCAAAACTGTCAGAACACGGCCACACAGCACAGAAAACCCACAACAACCATCGGATTCTGGCCGTGAAAGCCTTCGACTATACAATAGGAGAATACATTTCATTTTTTGTTGTTTATTCGTTCAGTCGCTTCCAACTCTTCATGACTTCATGGACCAGCCCACACCAGTTTCCTGTTGGCCATCGCCATCCCCAGCTCCCCCACGGTCGAGTCCGTCACCTCCAGAATACCATCCATCCATCTTGCCCTTGGTCGGCCCCTCTTCCTTTTGCCTTCCACTTTCCCTAGCATCAGCTTCTTCTCCAGGGTATCCTGTCTTCTCATTATGTGGCCAAAGTACTTCAGTTTTGCCTTTAATATCATTCCCTTAAGTGAGCAGTCTGGCTTTATTTCCTGGAGTATGGACTGGTTTGATCTTCTTGCAGTCCAAGGCACTCTCAGAATTTTCCTCCAACACCACAGTTCAAAAGCATCTATCTTCCTTCGCTCAGCCTTCCTTATGGTCCAGCTCTCGCAGCCATAGGTTACTACGGGGAATACCATTGCTTTAACTATGCGGACCTTTGTTGTCAGTGTGATGTCTCTGCTCTTAACTATTTTATCAAGAGCTCTTAACTATTTTATCAAGAAATTTATACATTTCATGCTGGTATGCTTTTCTGCTGATTCAGGAATGGGTGGATGGCTCTTCAGTTCAGCACAGGGAAAAGGACTGGCAAGTAACCATCCCCATTATCTCTATTCTAAGTGGATCTCTCCTTCTGCAGGAGAGGAAACTGCTGACCTGTAACAGCAGCAACTGCCTCTCCCAGAAATCTGAGTCAGAAATTGCATGGCATTGTTCTCTTTGAACAGAGGCTAACGATAATGATGTTATATTTCAATAGCTTTTCATAAAAATAAAAAAAAAAGGATCCCAAACAATTTGCAAAGATTCCCAAACGTTGATGTATAAACATTTAGACTGATCATCAAAATGTGTTCCTTTTTATG
This sequence comes from Charina bottae, assembly GCA_023362775.1. Taxonomy (NCBI): domain Eukaryota; kingdom Metazoa; phylum Chordata; class Lepidosauria; order Squamata; family Charinaidae; genus Charina; species Charina bottae. Next base: position 163,669,575 of record JALMGJ010000001.1, on the reverse strand, counting down.
GAATAAAACACAGCAACTATTCCTAAGACAACAAACTGTAATGTACGGAGAACCCAAGGGCATGGGGTCAGAGAACAAATGAGGTCTGCTGCTGCAGTTACAAAGGACAGGATATGCCCTTCAAATATAGGCTATGCATCCAACACTCAGGAACCACGGGCCAAAAGAAATGTATTGATTTAGTTATTTAGGCCAAGTAGCAACTACTGGCTGGTCTCTTTGCTGCTGCTGACAAATCTTGCCATTTCATAGCAGAACCCTGGACTGGCAAGGTTTGCCAAGCGCTGTCGCAGATCCAGTTGCTAGGGATGCTAGTCTGTCAGAAAATAAAACATCCTAAACAGGGTTTGCTAGTATCCCTGTTTCTATAGCTACAAAACAGGCCCTGGAGATAAACAAACTTTATTCCGAAGAATACGTGCAAATTAGTTGTCTCAGGAGAATATATTCAATATACCAGAGCATAAAAATACAAATTGTATGTAAAATTCCTCATACAACTATATATAAGGACAACATATTTATGTCTATCTTCGTATGTTAAATGATCTAAAGTAATCTCAGGTATAAATGATAGCATGCAATACTTTCCTACAGTCAAGTTACCAAGATACTCTACTATGTTCAAAAGTATACTTGGCATTTTTTCATCCATGCTTCAGAATATTTTTCATACTTCAATATCCTGATGTGGACTTCTTAGTTATATATCATATACAGTACATAACTATATATAACTTAGTTATACAATATATGCAAGAATAGAGACATTGTGCCATACTTCAACATTTGTCTAGCACAATAACATTGAGGGTGGGGTGGAATGTAATACAAAAGCCTCCCTATGTGAAATCAATAAGGAGTATTTAGCAGACAGCCCTGAGTTATTTTCTCATAAAGTTTGGTAGGGTAAAAATTAATCATTGTACTGTGTATCAATGCTCAGCGCAGAAAAAAATAGAAGGTGACGGATTTATTCACTAGATATACCAATAAAAAAAGGAAATAGAAATTACAATCCAAATTTACCAGTAGTTCGTCCAGATGCATACAAGGAGAGAACGGCTTGAATGGCCACATACATTGCTGGTACATTGAATGTTTCAAACATTATCTGTAGATGAAAAGATTGTTAGGAACTCCAAATATGGGGAGAGAATGGCGATAGTCCTATGCTAAGATATAGGACCAGAAATTAAGTCTCTATTCTCTCAGAGCACACAACTTGGAACAATGGAATTAAGTTACTGTAAGGTAAAGGTAAAGGTTCCCCCCACACATTTGTGTAGTCGTGTCCGACTCTAGGGGCCGGTGCTCATCTCCGTTTGTTAGCCGAAGAGCCAGCGTTGTCCGAAGACGCTTCCACGGTCATGTGGCCGCATGACCCACGTGGAACGCTGTTACCTACCCACCGAAGTGGTACCTATTAATCTACTTGCATTTGCATGTTTTCGAATTGCTAGGTTGGCAAGAGCTGGAGCTAGTGCGGGAGCTCACTCCGCACGCAGGGCTAGGGATTTGAACCTCCGAACTTGCGATCTTCCGATCGACAAGCCTGATGTCTTACCCGCTGAGCCACCACGCCCCTTCTTAAGTTACTGTAAAGGAATGTAAATTCCAGCTAAAAGTTAGGGGAAAGGGTTCTAGCATTATGAGCAATTTGACTGTAGAACTAATTTCAAAGAGCAATGGTGAGCAACCGTGCACCAGTTGTGTTCTAGTGGAGGCTGGAGAGCCATGATCTAGCAGGGATGCTTCCAGTTGGATTCCTGCACTGAGCAGGGGATTGAATCAAGGGCCACAAGGCCCCTTCCAGCAGGATGGTTCCATGAAATGAGGAGCAGTCTGCTTTCTGAAGCACACTTAGGCAACAGTGTTTGTCTGCACTTTCATGGATAAAATACCTGACATATCCACCAGAAGAGACCAATTTGCTATATTACACATGCAGTGGCAGGAATCATATGTAAAGCTTAGCCATAATGTGATGGGGGGGGGGCTTTATAGAGTATCCAGACCACTGTATAAATTCTTAGTTGGTATCTCTTTATGAACATTGGCTTGTTTTAACAATTCTAACAAATCATAACTTATTTTTTTATTTTTTATTTGTTCCTTGTTTCCATGTGTTCTTCTTTTTCAGAAACACGATTACTCTGCTTATCTGCAAGACTGACTTTGGCTTGTTTCTTGCTCTGTGGTTAAAACAATCTTTGCTTGGTATCAAGGGCGGGCACAGTCAGTGCTATGTAATAATGCTCACGTATCAAACTGTGACGCGAAAAGCAGTTCAACTCAGAGAAATAGGACATTAAAAACTCGCCTCATGCTAGGATTTAAAGTAAGGAGGTCAAGGCACAAACATGCCAAGATAAGGAGACTAATCAAGAAAATACAGACCCCCATTACCCCTATTGATGGCATCTGATGAAATTATGTTTCTGTGATTGTTAAATGATAGTTTTCTTGCTCAGAAGAAAAGCAGCTCCCACTTTGAGAAGAAACAATGTCCAAATAATTACCTGAGTCATTTTCTCTCGGTTAGCCTTGGGATTTAAAGGAGCTTCTGTCAGCAGCACAGGATGCTCTTCTGGGGCAACACGAAGTTCATTGTAGAAAGAATGATGCCAAATCTAAAGATGGCAAGCAATGTTGGGAGATGAGCATTGCGTATTGAGAATGACACTTAAACCAAAGCAAAAATGCAAAAAGGGCTGAAAATAGGATTTCTTATACACGTTTTTATTTGCACTGAGGTGGTCTACACTCCCCTCTTGGGCTGACTGAACTTTACAAGGACGGCACGTAACGGCATTTCATGCTATTACATTGTACCATTGGGGAGTTGCGTGCTTAACTTTGTCCCACACGTGGAACATTCAGGCATTCAATATCCAGACCCCTCATCACATGAGCACTACGGATACCCCCGCCACTCTGCAACATCTACAAAAGGAAACCCTTATGCAGGACTTTTCCTGCAGGCAGTATTAATGCACAATTTCCTACCAGGAAGATGTCATTGGAGTGACACCAGCGGTTAGGACATAACCAGAACATTCATGAGTTTTTTTTCAATACCCCCATTTTAGAGGCGAATCCCTAATTTACTGGCTTTTTAGTTACTGGGAGTTTTAATATGGGCATATTTTCATCTAAGTTCTGGCAGCAAATGCTTCAGGCAGCCAGGCTCGAAAGGACTATTGCACAGACCTGGATCAGAGATTTTTTAAATTTTTACTGCTGCAAAAATTTTCATTACAAAGCCTTTCAGAATTTTCCATAGTGAAAAAAGTTGCCCACAGGATTCAAGTGTGATATATTATATACTAAATCAAAGGCTTGTCATTCTAGTCATATACAGTATAATGACTAGGTTCCCCTATTTTGGTTCTAATTTTTATTTTATTTTATGAGTGCTAAAGGGAAATAATTCAGTTTTCCACCAGCAATGGCATTTTCAAATGCTTAAAGTTAAATGTAAGAAGGAACTAAGAATGATTTCCCTTCTACGTGCTATGGAAGAACAATGAAGTTAAATTAAAGTTTAACGAAATCATCAGAAATAATGCCACATTCTTGTCCTTTCCCTTTTGAGCATTAGAGGTGCTGGAGCTGTGGATACACTGACACTTACAGTACATGCAGTGTTTCTCATCCTTGACAACTTCAAGATGTGTGGACTTCAACTCCCCAGCTTAGTCTCTAAGGTGGACTGAGTTGCAGCTGAGGCAGTTTAAGGAAAGGGTGGAGTTGGGATTTCTTTCAAGCTCTGAAGAAGTTGGGCAGTTAATCCAGACACCCGATGAGGGGTGCATTAATTCTGGCATTATTTCTCTTATGCTCAACTACTACAGAAAACCAGTCATTAAATAGCCCAAGGACTCGAGTTACCCTTTTCCAAGGAAAGCACTTTTGCTTCTGGAACTTTCATACGATTATATTGGGATAGGGTGAGACTGATGAGATGAACTTGTTGTGGGCTGCATGTGAAAGTTTAGCTATGGTGCCAGGTTTTGTTTTGTTTTTAATATTTGTGGTTTTTATTGTATATAGATGTTGTTTTATCTTTTAGGTTGTGAGCCGCCCAGAGTTTGGTGCAAGATGGGTGGCTATATAAATGTTTTGAATAAATAAAATAAATAAATAAATAAATAAACCTTCAGAGATTACTGAACATGGATGGAGAGGACAAAACAAAACTCAACCCAATGAAGGCAGAGAGAGGATTGCTAGAGGACCCATGGGGCAAGAGATGAAGTGATGCCAGCTACTCTCCCTGCTTCTGAGCTTTTAATGATTTAGCATTATTTGGATGAACACAGCTGGGAACTTGAGGAGACAAAGCATTAAGCAACCACAGCAAAGCATGTATCACAGATGCTGCCTTTTTAACTTTAGAGCTACTTGACAACACAGGAAATAGAAATGAAGGGGGAAAGGGTGAATTACAGAGATGTAGTGGGAATAATTAGGGCTATGTTCTGAATGGGATCATTTATGGAAAAGCTATGCTACCATCTAGAGGATGAAGGATGTAATTCCACTCCCTCACCCTCCTCAAAGAAAGCAGAAGCACAGGAGGTCTCAGAACCTTTCAGCTAAAAGGGCAAAGAAAGGACGAGGCAGGTTCTGAAGGCAAGTGGGGGGGGGGACTAAGAAATTCCCATCATAACCCATCAGTGCTTAGATATGAGCCTGCATGTGAAAACCAAAGTCTCTTAAGCCACTTCTAAGCTTCTGCTAAAACAGTGATATAGAAGCAAGCAAGCAAGCAAACAAAAATCTTATGCCAGAGCAGAGCACACGTTCAGTCTGGATCTCTATAAAGGCTTCAGCATGGAAGCAACAACTGAGCTACGCTTACGACTATTCCCTATCATAGGGAATAGATACCCTCTGCCACTTCTACACAAGACCCTGCTTCTTCAGAGCAGAAATATAAGCAAACATATGTCAATGTGTTCTTCTGTACACTTAGCATCTCCAGCTTCTTCACACAGATGGGCCTGTGATGATCTTGTGGCACAGACGAGTGTGTGTGAATGTCATAAACACAAACAGCATGACCTCAAGGGGAAAAGGCAAGGAGGCTCATGGCTCCCGGTTGTTTTGGTGCAGCAAGGGAAGCTGTTCCCAAGCTTATACTGGGAGAACAGAGAACAGAGGGGAATTAGCTATCTCATTGGTGCAGGTGTTATTACTTGACATTTTCAAAAGCAGCAAATCATAGGGAGTCACAAAAAGCACCCACCTTTTCCATGTCGTCCCAGTTTGTGATAATACCATGCTCAATAGGATATTTCAGGGTCAGAATTCCTCGTTTACTTTGTGCTTCGTCCCCAACATAGCTGTCTTTCTGGCCCATCCCTACCATAACCCCCTGCAAAATTTAGTAATCAAAGAAAAACACTGCCATCAACATTGTATCACAAACATTCACATTGACTAACTAGCCTCTGCTATAGTTCATCAGCAATAATGAGAGGGGTACATTCTTCTATTCTGCTTCAGTCTGTGTCTTTGGCAGTTCCACACAATTCCTTCCACTGTTTCCTCTGCACAGACAAGTCAGCATCTCTCTTCCTAAAGCAGGCATCCATAACACCTAGACAATATTACAAAACCATTGATAATCACACATTGCATATGCTATATTCAGAGGTAAGCTTATGACAGACGATCAGTCATCGTGAATCTACAGGTAGTCCTCATTTAACGTCCACTCATTCAGCGACCATTCAAAGTCAAGACAGCACTGAATGAGGGATGTTTACGATGGGTCCTTGTAGTTGCGGCCATTGCAGCATCCCCGTGCTGATGCGATCGTGATTTGGGCGCTCGATAACCAGCTCGCAACTATGACATCGTAGTGCCCCACAGTCACGGGATCGCCGTTTGTGACCTTCACTGCCGGCTTCCAACAAGCAAAGTCAATGGGGAAGCTGGCAGGAGATTGCAAATAGTGATCGTGTGACTGCAACCACGCAGGATTCGCCTAACAATGGCACCTGGGACTGCCAGAACTGCTGTCATAAGACAGCATGGTCATGTGATGTTGCACCTTACAACTGTTTCGCTTAGGGACAGAGTTCCTGATCCCAATTACCATCAGTAAGCGAGGACTACCTGTACTACATTGCGAGGCCCCATATGAATACAAATTCCATAGGGTTTGGGTTTGAAACGTACAAGTTTTGACACTTGGTTTACTTCTGTGGGAAAGAATGACCTGCTACTTCTCACATTTATTGATACTTCTTTCCAAGCAAGGGGACTGCAGCTGCAGCAATTATATACACACTTGTCTGGAAGAAGCTCCATGGAGGATTGTGGACTGCAATGCTAAATAAGCATGTAAGATTGTTCTGTAACTCTCCCATTAAAATCAACAAGACTTAATGTTTAATTATGCCCAAATTCTATGCCATACTTCAAACACTCCACAGTAGCTCTCATCAAAAGGCGATTTACTTTCCAATTTTTCTATCTTTGCTTTTGATACACATTGTCTGGCATTTAGAATTGCTAAGTCTGTTTTGCTCTCTTTAGCTTTCATTTTAGAATTCTGATTTATTTGATGTTGTGATATTCTGTTGATTCTTTTTATGAAACTAGGTTGATTACATGGAAAATATTAAACAGGAAGACATTAAGAAATAATTCTGTAACTATACCATATTTGTAAACTACGTTATATAATATAACAGAATTTAGTAACTTTTCTTTTTAAAATGCACATTCTAAGGATTAACGTGCAGGTGTGAAACCTTGAAGACCATGAATAGAGTGAATCTCACACTTGGAAAAGTATCTTTAATCTGTAAATTTTATTCTATTTCTCACAGGCTGCCCTAATCAGTTGACTGCAAGTGACTTACATTGTCCTTATTTATCTTACATGATCATTCATCTTGTGAAGTGTAATGACTGTCCTATGATTTATATATTCTAGTCATTAATATGCAACACTGCAAACATTAAAAAATTCAACAGTATTTTATTCTAAAATATTTTATATAAAGATCTATACCTATCACTAGGCAGCACAGCCATTTGCCTCAGGTGGCAGAGGCTGAGTAGGATAGTAATAGCCAGGAGTGTACACAGGGAATGTAAAACAAAGTCAAGATGGGAGCTGCACCTGTGAGATAAAAACCCTGAGCTTTTTTATGTGCATCACACATCACAAGACATGTAAAAAAAGGGCAAGGCTTCAATCTTGCAGTTATGGCCATCATCTTGACCCTCCTGTGGATGACCCTGGTAATGGCAACTTCCTTGCTGTTCCTCTGAATCTCCTGCCATTTTCTTCTATTCATGACAAGGTTTTGCTCACACTTTGCCTGTTAACTTTGCTCACACTTTGCCTGTCCTAAACTGGTCTGCTGTCCTCAGCAGTAGTGGTGGAGCTATCCCATCATCTGGATTGAAGGGCAATTCAACTAAGAATCCACTAATTTTATACACATGGAATGGGAAGTTGAAAAAAAGTATTGGAACAATCCAATTTATACATTGCCAAAAAATGTTTAGTGGTTTTTGAGATGCACTCAAATCAAATACAATAACTTTTAAAACAGTAAGGACTAACTTACCATCAGTCTTCAAGGTTCTTATTTATATTATTAAAACTGACCTGGTGCCGAGGTCTCCCAACAATAGATGGAAAGACAGCCCGGGGAGCATCATCTCCTGCAAATCCAGCCTTACAAAGCCCAGAACCATTATCACAGACAAGAGCTGTGGTTTCATCATCATCGCCCATGACTCCTCACTGTCCTTTCAGCAAAAGCCAAGGGGAAAAAGTAGGTCTGGAGTTTTGGGAAATAATTTGAACTATCAAACAGCATTTACACCAACAGGAAGTGAATCACGTTTTGTGATATTTGTAATTCAGCAAATATATATATATATATATACAAATCAATCAATACGACAGCACTGATTATAATTGTGTTCAGGCCAAAATAACCTGAGAAGAAACTGGTCTTTAGAACCACTGGTTTGCTTCTTAAGTGTTCCTCTTTCTGGGCAATAGTTGAACTTTAACCTTTTCTTAAGATACCAATAATAAAAAAACTCCATGAACTGAAGTACTCACAGGATATTTTTGTATGGGGTGAAAGAAATAGTTTTATTTTACTTCCTGACACCCCTTGTGCCCCTGAATGTTCATGAGTTGGAGGCAGTGGTATGGAGGTTGTAGGGGAAAGTGGACATCAATGAAAATGGATTCCTCTTCTACCAGTATAAGCTTTTGTTAAATCAAGGATAGCCAGGAATAGGTATTAAGAAGAGATAATTAGAAATGATGGGTGAGAAAGAAATGTCTTGAGGCATGTATTATCCAGACAAGCAACACAGATTGGCAAGATAAAAAAGAACATACAGAATAAGAATGATTAACAGTGTGAATGACATCAAGAGCAAGCTTCAGGATGCAGGGAAAACAGAAGAAAAACTACTACTACTAGACTTCAAGCACATTCAGTTTAAGGACTGTACAGTTTCATGCATACAAATCTTTTCATAACATCCTCTGCATTATCAAAAATCTTGGAAGGTTTCCAGTCGTAGGGACATACCCATTTGAAGCACAATTGTGCATTCTTAGATGCTATACTTATATTTTGATTATCTTAGGCTCTGCCTATTCGTGCATCCTGAGCACAAGGCTACAGATTTTTTTTACATTCTACTAGGTAAACAGCTGGGAATAGGAGAGATGGCAATGGATACACTCAAATCAAAATTCAATGTTAAAAAGATTTCCATAGAACACTTTTGACAGTTGAGTTAAAAAAAAAGATTGAGCAAAAGTCAGCTCCATTTCACGTTTTATGGCTTAAGAGCATCCACTAATCCCATCGACATGTCTATACAGCTGCATAGTCAAAGACATCCCTTAGATGTGTATGTATTACTGTACTAGGTGTAATCTCTTCAAACATGATGATATGCATCTATCAAATTCTCCCTTGAGAAATGTCAAATTGAGGGTCTTAACTCTAAATGCATTCCTCAGTAACAGTAGGAATTTGGGCAAGTTAAAATACGGTGCGGGAATTCACTCCTGCTTCGAATGGAGTGATTCAGCTAACAGTTTTCTATGGGACACAGCAATATTTATTAGAACAATAGGGGAGAAATAATCTCTTTCCTAATCAAATTTACTCTCCACTACCTTTTATTCACACAGATAGAAAGTTGGGGTGGGTTGGGGTGAGGTAAGGAGAGATTTGCCAGAAAATATTGAAATCTTCCTCTCTACTTTACGGGTTAATTCTGCAGCCTTCACACAAGGCTTATGATTGAAAGTGTATCAGAGCCTTGCTACAGGAACTACTCATACCTGATACTAATATATTGAGCACAGACATAGTAGCAGGAGAATCCTATACATACATCTTGTATGATGCCTAATATCTCCATCTACAACATCCTTCAGTAACTAGATTCTGGGAGGTGGATCTAGTGAGCAGTGCTGCCTGTCCTATTTTTTTTTCCTCATATGGAGACATCCTTATGTAATTAACACTTGAAAAGGACTTGTGTCTTAGATTATGTTCGATCTGTGCATAAAGCAAGTGTGTTTCTTGAAACTAGTCTGCAGCAGCATGTTCCCCATCCACCCAAATTATCCCCATGAGATAAACAATCTCAGCAGGAAAGATCTAAAAATAGACCCTCTCTGGAAAGCTTCAGAAAGCTTTGGTTAATTCTTTGAAATAGCAGCTGTTCCCGCTAAGTGCTCACTTACAAGAACTATTCTGTATCTGTGAACTGTGAACCCTTATCAAAAGAGCTGTTCTAGGAAGTGGAGTGCGATAGGACCGGGTTTATTTACCTTAAACAACAAGTACAATGGACTTCTCTTGAGATTCTGAAGTTCGGCTGTAAGGCTAGGTGCTTCCCTTCACTTATGCAGGTATTGATAATCAAGACGGTGTAGGAAAGAAACATTCCCGTTTTCCTCTGGGAGTAGAAATCCATTTCCACATGTACCTAAATCACTGCTGAAAACATTTTTTTTTTCATTCATCTTTCAATGAAGGCATTGTTCCATGAAACTTGGAGTACATGTCAGAAGCCATTAGTCCAGCATATTCTTTGGATTCTTACTGCATCTCTCTGAGTTAGACATATCGAATTGCACAACAGCAATTACGCCACTTTGCACAACACACTGGTCTTGTTGCAGGTATTTATTCCTAACAATCTCCCTTTTTTAAGAAGGCAGCGATCCAATAAGGTTCAGGAGCCCAACAAAAGCCAGGCTTAGCCAGAACTAAAACTATGTCAGAACAGGGATCCAAGTATGTGGAAAGATCTCCCAGAGATTAAAAAATCATTAATTTTCCAAATCAATGTTCATCAGCGAAGGGCATATTAGTTCATGCAGCCACTCCCAGAGCAAAAGTATCTTTTGCAAACTATTTTTTTCTGAAACCAATGTAGGTAAATGTAGAAAATTCTACTTAAACGAAACTTTCTATCTGGAATAAATCAAAGGTGATTTAGTAAGATTGACAAAGTGTGAACCTTTTGATCATTTTTTTTAAAAGTGTGGCACAATTAGCTACAGTGGAAAGAAAATAAAACCTTGATGCACTGGAATGTTTTTCTGAAATGTATTTAGTATTCAGAGGATGCTACTCAACCAAAAACAAATGGATTTCTTCAGATGCCATATTTCAAAGCATATTTCAACATTTCTTCAATGTTGTATTTCTAAGCACACACACATATGGAATATATTTCACTGAAATCAAATATAATTGTTCCCATTAAAGAATGTGAACACATAATCTTCTGCTATGAACAATGGGGCTTTTCTGTCATGAATATATATAGAAAAACCTTCTTAAGGTGCTAGCAATTCAAATTTTAATCTAGAAAATATACAGTACATACCATTTAGTGAAGGACACCTCAAATTTAATTTAAACTTAAAATTTTAAAAAGATGTCAGAGATACCTTATTTCAGTAATACACAATCTCCTCCAAACCTCTAGAAAAAAAGGTTTGATCTTACTGAATTCTTAAGTAAACTGCTACTGAAAATCTAGATTGCATCTATTTTTATAGACAAATTGAAGAACAGTTTATTTAGAGAAAATCCCTGTAATTCAATATTACACTGATTTTCTTATTTTCTAGCCATTTAAGATTGCTCTTACACGCACACAAAATTTAAAGGTCTGTCTGATGTAGGGAGACTGTCTTTTGAGGGAGATGGGCGGTGACAAAATTTGATTGATAATAAATTTAAATGTACTTACCAAAGAATTAGAACAGCTTTAGCTTATACATTAACACATGCAAAATGTACAGATGTATGAAAACTAATAGTGTGCACAGAATTCAATTATCCACAGAGTGATGAGCAAAGCTACTTTTTGAACACGAAAATATTTGACAGAATTTTTTTTTTACAGAAAGTAGAAATGTCAGCATATTTATATAAGGGATTCTGCCCCCTTTTCCTTTTCCTACGTAGAATCACCCTTAAGATAGTATATCACACAAAAAGCAGTTTTTAATATACAATGCTCCCAAATGAGCACAAATATTAAGCATTGATTTTGGTTAATGATGTAAGAGTAAGACAGTGTGAAATTGTCCCTATTCCAACATATAAAGTACTGAAGCCAAGAGAAACCATTCTAGTACAGTTAAAACGAGTATCAGCTAGCATAGCTTGAGTGCATTCTCTAAAATTGTTCAGACAATTACCAAATTCACCCAGACTATAGAAATTTAATTAATATATATATATATATTTAATATATTTAAAATATATTAACATGTTTTGATAGATCAGAAACTTTTTAAAAAATGAAATCAATTTTTCTTTCGTCAAATGTGAAAAAGGTATCTACCCAATACTTACCAACAAGCACAAGGAGACAACAAAAATGCAAGAGCTCTCTAGGAACACATGAAATGCTCTCACCTTCTGCTCCATTTATATATCAGCTTGTGGCATGGAGTACATAGACTACATAGATCTGCCATGCCATTTTTGGAAACATTTTTTTCAGCATATGCTTATCACTTTTACAGCTTACAGGGCTGGATAAATTAGGGCACAATTTCTGGCACCCTTGGATACTTTCCCACTCTAGGTTGTTCAACTGGCTTCCTCTTTGCTTCGCCAATCCCATTTTTTTCTCCCTTATTTTCAGTTTATATTTCTATAACCAATTTGTTTCATTATATATCTAGTTAACTGTTAGGAATTCTGTTCACACTCAACTGGCAGAGGTTCTGAAAGAAAAAAGTAACCAGGTACAGTACTGTTGCATGAACCATACAGTTGTTATCGGGTTCTGGAAGAAGGCAGACAGAAAATAACCACCTTATCTTGAGATGGGATGACTCCATGCCTGAAAACTGTGGCTGACTCATACTTGCAGGTCACTTTCTATCTCATCATTTGGTTTACATGGCCTATAGCACTTTTTTTTTTATCCAGTATCTCACACAGGCTTAGTTATTCTTGGAATAGGTTTACTTAAAATTCATTGGACCTCTTCTATGTATGACTAAACCTAATCCAATCCATTATAAAGCATACTGTGTGTCAATAAACAGTGTGTTAGACTGGAAGAACTGAGTTATAGCCACTCTTTTAAAATCAGATGACTTCCTGGCCATGGTGCCTGTGTTTACCTGGTACATCTTCAGTTCCCTATGCTAACCCTCCATAAAGGTTTTTCTGACATAGAGCCCTCAAATGGTTTCAACTCCGAATTCCAGGACTGGCTCACTATTCTGGAGTGTGAGAGGCTGGAAAAAGCAGCTGTCACACACTCTGCAAAATACCTGTGAAGGACTTCTGCTTGTACCAGAACAAGTGCTTCTGCTCAGTATAAGATGAGTAGCTTAGCATTCATAGCCTGCAGCTTCTTGCATATCAATAAAAATTATAGTTTGGGATTACAGTACAGACCCCCGACTGTATAGAGATGTACTTCTGTTCCAGAGATTAATCTCTAAATTCATGGCATAATAGCTATCTTCAAGTATTTCATACTGATGAGATGGAGCAGACTTATTCACTGTCATCCAAGGGCAGGGTGTTGCAGTAGTTAAGATTCCTTCCAAATGAATCATTCATTTCAGCAATTCAGTTACCTTAAAAGCATGTAACAATTTGGCAGGTATGGTATTTAAACAGAAATTACTACACACATGCCTTTTCCTCTTCCAAGGTAATTTTTTCTAGTCAAAGACAGAAAATACTTGCAGTTGAAGATTTCAAAATAAACACTAAGCAAATATGTTTTCTTCTTCATGTTTGCATCTGACAACTTACTAATTCAATTAGTAGCAGTTTTGTTCAAAATTCGGCAACAATTCCTTTAGCTGTAAGTGACATATGTTTTAGCAATCAACTCACTAGTTGTCAGATCCTTTCAGACAACAAATACTCGTATTTCAGTAATGATGCTGTGTATTCCTTTGGCTTTCCCCATTTTCAGGTGTTAATTTGGCACGCATAGACCTACCATACAGAGAAAGAAATCTGTATGTGCATGCTTGTCTTTTTTCAGTGCCAGCTTCTGATAATGTGATTAACTATCTTTGAAAAGATTCCCTACTTTTTAGTAGTGAGTTCCCTTAAAAATTATCTTTTTACAAAAATAAAGCATTTATGTATACTTAAAATGGTACTTAGAATTGCTTCTTATTGCAAACAGTTTTTACTGTAATCTATGCATTTACAAAGAGTCGGACACGACTAAACAACAACAAAAATGCATTTCAGTATGGAAGGTAATATGAATTATTAGTCAGACCATAAACTCTCAACTGGGTACTATCAAGGACAGAACATTATTATTCTCCTGAGGCAGAGCTTTCCAAACTTTCCATGTTGGTGACACACTTTTTAGACATGCATCATTTTGCGATACAGTAATTCAGTTTTACTAGCAAACCGGAGGTTAAACTAACCCTATAAGACAGAGCTTTCCAAACTGTGTGTCGCCACACAACCCAGAAGCGCTGATCATCAGCGCTTCCGGGTTTTCCCGCAGCGACACACCAACGGCATGTGTGCCTAGGAAGATTAAGACCATTTCACAAGCTCAACAGCAGCATGGTGATCTTAACGATCCTCCTTTAGATGATAAAAGGACTTAAAATAACATCTCAATATAACCATGACCTAGCCCCAGGTGTAAGGTCACACAGCTACCTAGAAACATATTTAGGATTCCCTTACCAACTTTGCTCAGACTGAAGAAGCTCCTTGGATAAGGAGCGAAACGTTTCCACTGAGAAAATAGAAATCCAGTTGACATGATTCAAGCTACAGACACACCAACGGCAGCGCACAAAAACCCGAAAGCGGCAGCAGCGCTTCCGGGTTTTTGCGCGCTGCCGCAATGGCGGCACTTCCGGGTTTTCCCGCAGCGACATACCAATGGCGGTTGGTGTGCCGCCGCGGGAAAACTTTGGAAAGCCCTGCTATAAGAGATACGGACACATACATAAGTTGTAATAGCGAAATGTATGGGGACACAACATATCTCATGAAAACTTTTCATTTATATTTTTAAAAATATATGATTTGTAAGATAATAATATACATTTACAAGATGGTTGTCATTTATGAGTTAACAGTATGTAAATATGTGCAAGAATTAAAAAAAATTGAATAACACCAATAACTACTTACCATTTTAATGAGATGTATGAGGTTGATGGGATGAACACAGCTTTTGAATATTTGGTGGAATATTAGATAAAGACACTCGCATTTCGTCATCAAGCATTTTTAAGCTTCCACGTTTCAGTGTCTTTGTCATCGTTGAAAAGGATACTTCACAAATGTATGTAGTAGAAAACTGCAGAAGAATTTTTAATGTGTTTTTACCTATGTTTGGATGCATTTTTAAATGCGAATCCAAAAGCTGTCTAAGTCACCCTCTTCATACATCATTAACAGACTTCGATCATTTTTTATTTCAGCTAATTCTTCTTCAATAAGTGAAAAGTTCCTTGTTGCAGTTGAAAGAAATGGATTTCTGATTCAATCAAAGTCTTGGACTTCAACATTTGGGAAGTAATGATGAACTTTCTCTCCGAGCAATATTAAATGGTCAACAATTAGCGAGCTGATATCACATTTTAGCTCGCACTCAGCAGATTTGGAAAACATTTCAAAATTTCCTTGTTTCACTTTCCTTTTCCAAATTGCTATTTTGTCTCTCATAGCACAAATTTTATCTACCGCTGTTAAGATATTTTCTCCTTTTCCTCTCATACTGGTGTTTATTTTATTCAAATGTTCAAATATGTAAGCAAGATATGCCAATTTTGTGCACCAAAGTTTGTTTTGAATTAGATTGCAGAATTCATTTTGCTGATTTTCCTCAAAAAGTTTAAGCATCATTTCCCTCAATTTGTATACACAACAAAGCACTTAACCTCTTGAGAACCAACAAATCAGTGTGTGTACTAGTAGCTTTTTAAACCTTGCCATTTCTTCACAAATGTAAGCAAATAATCTTGATTTAAGAGATCTACTTTTAATGTAATTGACCATTTGAACCACTTTGTCCATAACTTTTCTTAATTCATTTCCAATGGTTTGCGCGACTAGTGCTTCGCGATGTAAAAAACAATGAGTAATTATATTTTCATTCTTTCTTTGCTAAAGCTATAAAACCTTTTGTTGAACCAACCATTGTGGGTGCGTCATCTGTGCATATTCCTACACAATTTAACCATTGCAAATTATTTTCCTTCATGAAGCAATCTAAAGTTTTAAATATATCTTCACCTCTAGTTCTCATTGGAAGTTCTAGACAACACAAGAATTGCTCAATAATTCTGTCAGTATGAATTAAACGTATAAAAACCAATAATTGTGCTAACCCACTGACATCTGTTGATTTGTCTAATTGCAATGTAAAGATCATATTATCGTCTTGAAAAATAGCCTTCATTTGCAGCTTAATGTCATCAGACATGTCTTGAATACGTCTTCCAATCATGTTATCTGCCAAAGGGATTTTATTCTCTCTCAAATTCAGGCCCAAACATTGTTCGAATAGCACAGCAAGATTCCTTTATCGTGGTTTCGGCAATAGTGTGTGGGTCCTTGTTTTTGGCAATTATTTGAGCAACCAAGTAACTTGCCTTTTAAGCTTTCTCTGATGTCTTCATTCTCTTTGTGAATGATGGAGACTGCTTCTTTATAGATTTTGAAAGCTCAATAAAGTATTCTACTGGTTTTTCACAAATGACTGTGTTTTGAGGTAAAATGACGCTTTGTTTGGTACCATACTTCTATTTGCAAGTATATCCCCACAAACTAAACACTTGGGACAAGGGTTGTTTTCATTACCAGAAAATGTGAACCCCCGTTTCATATAATCTTTATTGTATAAATGAGGCTTGGAAATTTTTCCTTTACACTTCTTACGTACTAATACAGACTGTTCAACAGTTGATTCTTGCGTAGTTTCCTCTATAGCCGCTACATTTTGTTCATCGCAAACGTCATCTTCACCAGCTTTTCTTTTCTTAATTAGAAACTTATCCATTTTAGGGGTAATTCAACTGCAATTTAATGAATAAATCTGTGCAAATTTATTATAAACTTTTAAAAGTAACTAAACATGAAAATAACAGCACCAGCACTCAACTCCCACAGTGATAAAGTGAGAGAACAATCCCGCGTTGCACATACCTACAGATAGTGCAGACTAGGCGGCTTTTCGTCGAGCGGCCGTGTGCAACTTTTCACAGTGAACAAATTTTGTCAAGCGGCGATTGAGCAGCGGTCAAGACGGTGTTCTATCAAAAAACTGGACCCATGGAATTTCTCGAACGCGTCACTTCAGGTGCAGCCACGTCACCAGAAGTGACGCGGAATCAGCTGTTTCGACCCGATTATGCATACTGTACATGCGCAGTACTTGTATGATCCCTTGACCACGGTGTGCATACATGGATACAACGGAAGGGGAATATACTAGTGCACCATACTAATCAGCACCTTTGCTGCGTAAAAATGCATGCAAGTTGGTATTATTTCACACAGACTCAAAGGTTTCTCATTACG
The DNA here is from genome assembly GCA_023362775.1 of Charina bottae. NCBI lineage: Eukaryota > Metazoa > Chordata > Lepidosauria > Squamata > Charinaidae > Charina > Charina bottae. The sequence goes on along the minus strand of JALMGJ010000001.1, from coordinate 163,652,488 downwards.
TTCGTGCGACACACCTACACACTGCAGCCAACACACTAACGTGTTGCAACAGAGTTTGGAAAGCTCTGTCCTGAGGTATCTCTATAGTTGATACTACTACTGATATTTAGATTGTAAAGCTTGAGATGTTATCAACCACACACTTAATGTGTTGTGCAATTAGATTATATCTAAAATAATAGATTACTGTACATGGAAAGACTTCATTCCATCCAACATAGAAATTGTCCCTTATGTTAGTAAAAGAAGGATGATTAATAGCAGTAGTAAACTGAACATTACTATCATCAATCAACAAAAAATAAAATTAAGCTAGCTGTTGTCTTGGATCTGATCCCGAAAACTCAGAACAAGAAATATAAACACTTTCAAAAACTCCTTCTCTATTTTTGTCATGGGGGAAAAAAGATTTAGTTAGTGCCAATCTTCTCATACGCAGACTATGGCAAGCATTCAATATATCACAGACAAGTTCAATTCTTAAGATTTTATTTAAAGTTGAGAAACTCATAATGATTCCAGCTTTCCCTCCCTATATTGCACTCTGTGAGCTCCTTGTTATAATCAAGAAGCAAAGAAACCCAATAGTTGAGAATAGTTTTCCCCAAATGTATAGTTCAACTCTGTTAAAATAAATTTATATAGAAAAGATAGCATTTACAACTCATTCAACAGTGTTCAGCTATTACATATTCCCCAAGTATATTAAAGGTCCCAACTGCAGCAGCTTCTAGTAGTGTGTTTTGATAAGATGTTTTTTCTTAGCAAATATAATATTCCATTGTTACAGAGCTACTCAAATCAACTTTGGAACAACTGTGATGTACATTTAAAACTTCTTGTTAATGAAGAAGTTGAAACCCACACCTTATGCTGAAAATATATAGAACTGTATCCAGTGCATAGCTTATCAGTAGCTTTTGAGAGGTCCATTATCTCAAATTGGCACACATTATTTAGAAGAAAATAATTCACACAGCAAATTCAGTGCACTTATAAGATGCCTGTCAGACATAAGACAACTAGAAGATGTAGCATCACCAAATAACCAAGAAAAAGATAGCGAGATTTTGCCCTTGAGGTCAGCAACTTGGAGCAGAAAAGACTTCGTCCCCGAATCCATCTCCTAAAAGAAAGGGCTCCTCCTTTTACCTGCGCAAAAACAAAGAATACAGCTTGATTAAAAGTATGCACTGAGAACTCTTTATTTGGTCATCAAAAATGAAGGTACAGATTGAGTTAACAGTTGCGATGCAAAAACTTTTATATGCAGGTAAATACTTATGATACTGCAATAGTTGATCTGATTGTCAGGATACCTTGCACAAATATTTTCATGTGGTCAATGGGCAAGCCCAATAAAACAAAACAATGCAAGAGTTCATTCAACTGTAAAGTGTCATATATAATCTGAAGTGACTGAACCCTGATTAAGATCTTAGAAGCGCTAGTTATTTTACATATTTTTTGACATACTACTTTCTCCAAGAACTAAACCTGCTTTATTTTTATAATTATTATAGCTCTAGGAGGTAGAGATAGTTACTTCCTCAAGGACACCTGTTGAACTTCATGGCTGACTGGGCCTTCCGGTCTTAGTCTACCTCCAAAGTTATTTGCATATTTACAGAGAGGATTGCACTTGAACATATACAACCGCCCAGAGTCCCTCCTTGGGGGGGAGATGGGCGGTGATAGAAATTTAACTAATAAATAAAAAGTTTTAGTAATTCAATGGCATTTCAAAGGGCAGCACTTCTGTAGTTATGTAATTTTTTTTAAAAAAAATGTGGCTCAAGTAATGCAACTTGAAAGATCACTATTTACTTCTTTTAAGAGGTCAAGTGGCATTTCAGAAGACCTTATAACCAGAATTTTGCTGAAATACTGAAATTACTTCAGTCCTGGATGCAAAGCAGAGAACTACAGAAGGAATCTAGAGGCACAAAGTCTAATGTGTAATTATTTTCATCATATGATCTCTGCCTTTTTTTGGGGTATGATGTGAGTTATTTTCACATCAAAGAGGTAGACTTCATCTTAGACTTAACTTTAAAGTATATGAGCTTACCTTTCGTACTACAATATGTTCATTTGGGTTGATGATCAGAGCCTCTTTTTCCTCATCAGACTCCATCTGAACGGCATACTCCCTAGGTGATGATCTGTAAGTAGTCATTCCAAGCCTTAAATGAAAAGTCAACAGAGTTCAAATTTCTACACAACAACCAGCTATTTATTTATGTACAAGTTTCTTTAAAACATGTTTCCGAATATCAATGTTTTTCAAATTACAATGTCAGATTTTCTTGCTCTTCAAGCAGGAGAACATTTTTTATTACAGTCCTATTTATTTTCTTTCGTTATTAAACTTGTATGCTGCCAAATCATTCCAACCTCTGGTGGCTTACAACAAAATAAAATATAATAAAAACATCATCCAAAAACAAAACAAAAAAACAAATATAATTAAGCCTCTATGATAAAAAGGGGAACATTAATATACAATAAAATATTTCTCTATAACCCTTCTAACACCAAAATCCAAAATAACTAAAAAAAACAACAACCCCAAAGCAAAAGTAGCAGGAAGCATAGAAAATAGGGGGGGGGGGAGAACAAATGATAAGAGACCATATCGTATGTGACTTCTGAAAGAGTTCAACCTTCAATGGCTTCTATAAGACTATTAACAAAGGGACTAGACTAATTTCTAGAGGGAGACGGTTCCAAAGAATAGGCACCACTGTAAGAAAAAAACGTGTTTTCTAGCTCAGCCCTCCTCACCTCAAGAAAATGGGGTGCAACAGCAGCATCTCCCAGGAGGACTTCCTCAGACAGGTTAATGGGTTGGAATAAAAGGTCCTGCAAGAACCTTGGTGCCAAGCCATACAGGGCTTCATAAGTCAAAATCAGCACAACAAATTGCACAAAAGCTAATAATATGTATTTATGTAATACGTATTATTCATAAAGTACCTCACTTAACAGATATAACTTTAATTAATAAACAGCAACTTTAATTGTAAAAAAGGACAGATTTATCTGTTAAAACAATTGAAACAAACTGAGATATGGAATAGTGTATTAATTTGCTTATGAGCCAATATTACCCCCATCAATCAGATAACCATACAGTGCATACGGAAAGTATTCAGACAGAGATTTTGCTTCTATCTGTGCTCCTGCCCTCTGAAGATGCTGGCCACAGATGCTGGCGAAACGTTAGGAACCACAACTTCCAGAACACGGCCACACAGCCCGGAAGACCCACAACAGCCATTGAACTCCGGCCGTGAAAGCCTTCGACAATACATATTCAGACCCCCTTCACTTTTTTCAATTTTGTTACGTTGCAGCCTGATACAACAATAGTTCAAATTCATGTTTTGCCTCAGTAATCTACACTCAGTACCCCATAATGACAAGGTGAAAACAGAATTTCAGAAATGTCTGTAAATTTATCAAAAAGGAGAAACTGAAATACCACATGTACGTAAGTATTCAGTCCCTTTGCAACAACACTTGAAATTTAGCTCAGGTGCCTCCCATTTCTCTTGATCGTTGCTGAGCTGTTCCTACACCTTGATTGGAGTCCACCTGTGGTAAATTAAATTGATTGGACATGATTTGGAAAGGCACACACATCTCTATAGAAGGCCTCACAGCGGACAATGCATACTGTATCAGAGCAAAAGCCATGAGGTCAAAGGAACTGCCTGCAGAGTTCAGAGACAGGATTATTGCAAAGCACAGATCTGGGGACAGCTACAAAAAAATTTCTGCTGCACTGAAGGTTCCCAAGAGCACAGTGGCCTCCATAATTCTCAAATGGAAGGAGTTTGGCACAACCAGGACCCTTCCAAGAGCTGGTCGCCCGGCCAAACTGAGCAATCTGGGGAGAAGAGCCTTAGTAAGAGAGGTGACCAAGAACCCGATGGTCACCCTGACTGAGCTCCAGAGAGCCTGTGTGGAGATGGGACAAAGTTCCAGAAGGACAGCCATCACTGTAGCCCTCCACCGATCTGGGCTTTATGGAAGAGTGGCTAGACAGAAGCCTCTCCTCAGTGCAAAACACATGAAAGCCCACTTGGAGTTTGCAAAAAAGCACCTGAAGGACTCTCAGACTGAGGAACAAGATTCTCTGGTCTGATGAAACCAAGATTGAACTGTTTGGCCTCAATTCTAAACGTTATGTCTGGAGGAAACCAGGCACCGCTCATCACCTGCCCAATACCATCCCAACAGTGAAGCATGGTGGTGGCAGCATCATGCTGTGGGGGTGTTTTTCAGCAGCAGGGACTGGGAGACTGGTCAGGGTTGAGGGAAAGCTGAATGGAGCAAAGTACAGAGATATCCTCAATGAAAACCTGTCCCACAGCGCTCAGGACCTCAGACTGGGCCGAAGGTTCACCTTCCAACATGACAACGATCCTAAGCACACAGCCAAGACAACACAGGAATGGCTTAGGGACAACTCTGTGAATGTCCTAGAGTGGCCCAGCCAGAGCCCTGACTTGAACCCTATTGAACATCTCTGGAGAGACCTGCAAATGGCTGTCCACCGACGGTCCCCATCCAACCTGAATGAGCTTGAGAGGATTTGCAAAGAAGAATGGCAGAAAATCCCCCAATCCAGGTGTGCAAAGCTTGTCGCTTCATACCGAAAAAGACTCGAGGCTGTAATTGCTGCCAATGGTGCTTCAACAAAGTACTGAGTAAAGGGTCTGAATACTTACGTACATGTGGTATTTCAGTTTCTCCTTTTTGATAAATTTACAGACATTTCTGAAATTCTGTTTTCACTTTGTCATTATGGGGTACTGAGTGTAGATTACTGTGACAAAACATGAATTTGAACGATTGTTGTATCAGGCTGCAACGTAACAAAATTGAAAAAAGTGAAGGCGTCTGAATACTTTCCGAATGCACTGTATACAGGGATTAGATAAATTAGTAATCAGAAAATATAGTACCAATCCCAGAAGTGATAACAATAAATATTAATGTAGTAACATTTCAGGATTCATCACTTCAGTAACAGTCAAATATCTGAATCAATGTTCTGAAGTTTATCTGGTGTTCTTCAACACATAGCAGAAAACCAGTTTGGTGCACAGCTAGTACTCACTTCCTGAAACATGACTCCGCAGGGCAATATTGGATTTTACAGGGTGCTCTTAGCTTGCATAGCTATAAGGCCATATTGTACTTGGAAGACTGAATTTTCTTTCCAAATGTTTGCAGTGTACAGAGATCCCATAGCCAACAAGTCCACAAGGCATTTTTTAAACTCTTGATTCTACATCAAATCTAAAGCAATAGATGGCTATGTCCATCATGAATTGCTATATATGTCAATACCAGGTCCTATAGCAACAAGTCTTGATACATATTTTTCATAAATGTTTGCCTATTGAGATCAAGGTCTAAAAGATCTCTCTATATATTTCTACCTTTTAATCTGTTCGTCAGAGAGCCCCAAAGCCTCTTCTGCAACTTGTCGTCTATTCCTTTCTTCCAAGAGCCTTTCTGTCAGTCGTGTTACAGTCTGTTGCTCTGAATTACGTTGCCCTTCCAGCTCTACAAGTCTAGTGCAAACCCAGACACAAAGTAAGTTACACATAAGAAAAATTATTCTGACAACTTTTGCTTTTTATGAAATGTTGTTTTTATTCATCTACTATGCTAAAATTACTCAATTTAAGAATTCTTATTTTAAATATTTAAAAATTAAACCAATGCTCTTTCTTTAAATTTTATACCATATCATACTGCGATTTACATCTTAGTCAACAAAATGTATTCTACTACAATAATTACTACTACTACTACATAAATAAATAACAACCTGTTCTTGAGTTGACTGAGTTCCATGTTGTCTATTTCAACGGTAACTGCAGCTCTTTCCTGGGGAGCTCCTGGAGGAACTTCAATTTGAAGATCTCTCTAAAACAGTAATATTGATATGCTATTTCAATATTGATGTTGATATTCAATACTGATATGCCATTTATGATAAAACTGTTCATAAAAGTCAAAAGTTAAACCTATGCCACATTTATTAAAATACGTAACTTTCAGCCCTTTATATTAATTCTAAAATAAAGGAAGTATGCAAAGGCTTATTTACATTTATCATAAAGTCTTCTACCAGCAAAAAAAAAAAAACCTTCAGAGATTATGCATATAAAATACATACACAATTAGGGCTAAACCTTGTTTCATTAATTTAATCTGTCTTCCCTAAATGTCGCATCTGTCTCTGACACTAATTGTGGTGGGAAGGGTAACTATGTCCTGATTTAATCAGTTAGCTAACCAGTTTAGAACTCTTGGTCAGGAAAACTGATTAAAGAGGAAAACAATAATATCCATGGTTAAGACAGTAATATACAACAACTTATATTTCTACTATTAAATTAAAAACTCAGCTTCTAAGAGCAATTTTGATATATCAGTGAAAACGTTTCTAAAATAAATCTCAACATATTTAAAAACACAGCAATACACAAGTATGAACCAACTTGTATGAATCATCTTTAAATGAATGTTACTCAGCAGACAAACCAGGCACAATTGTTTGGATTTTGTTAAAACCTATTAATTCCAATGGAAATATCTAATGCTGAATGACTCTCCAGAATTAAAAGTTGCAGTTTAACATCAAAAACATAAGCAACGTTTGTCAGGTGCACTTATACAAATATCAACAAGATGTTTTTGTCTGGAAAGTTGTTCCAAGTATCTCATATGCCTAGAAGAAATTAGCAATCTTGGCACATGCAAACAGCTTCCAGTTTAATCTTTCCTGCCAGAATACAGGTAACGACTGCCAAAGGAAAGGCAATGCACATGAGTGTGTGTCAGTATATTGTGTACCTCCTGGCAGGATGGAATGTAGGCAGTAATATGTTGGTTTGCAAGACAGTCTCAAGATTAGAGATCCTGCATTCCACAGAATAGTGTGAGCATGCTTGGGGTAAAACTGGGCTTTGGTTGCTCCTGCAGAAAGAATTTGGAGTACAAGTAGAACAACTGCAGAAAAAGAAAACGTAAGTGCCGAATGAAAAGATTATTCTCCCAAAAGAATGAATGGAAAGTGGACATAAGGAAAGAAGAAGTGTAATTTGCTTGGAACAAAGTGAAAAGAGAAATATTACAAAGAACCAGAGAAGTGTGTATATGAATATGATGTTTTGTGGAATGATAAGATAGATAAGGATGTGAAGGAAAAATGCGTGTAAGACAACTATTGCCATAAAAATGAGGATGAAAGAAAGATGTTGTATAAGGTGTATAAAGAAAAACTATTGTTTCAAAGAATGTAGTCAAGAAGAGCAAGTAATGGATAAGATTAAAAGAGGTGATTCTATTGAAAATAAAAACTGTTTTGGAAGTGGGTGAAGAAGGCTAAACAAGAAGCTTTCAACAGAGTAAATGCAATTAAAAATAGAAATGATAAAATGATTTGGGATAATATTAAAACAATGGAATGCTAGAAGGAATACTTTAGTGATTTGTATGAGTATAATAGTGATATGTCAAAGAATGGAATTGAAAAACTAGAGGAATTAGAAGAATTTGTGTACTTTGGTAAATTTTTTACTAAATATATGAAAATGGATGAAGAAACTTTAAGACATGCAAATGCTGGTAGAAAGGCAGTGAGTAGTATGCGGTCTGCTATGAGTAATGAATGTTTCTCCAAAGAACTGAAAATGGCTATGTATGAGGAAGTGCTTCTGCTCACTTTATTATATGGAAGTGAGAGTTGGGAAGGCAAGAAATGCTTAAAAGCAAATTGAATGCAGTGGGCATGAAATAATTGAGTGTGCAGCAAACAAGAAGAATGAATGGGTGCTGCATATTTTTAAAAATGCCCAACGTTAATTCCAAATAGTTCTTACCCCAAAAGAGAAAAGTATGAAGATTATGCATGCATGCAAGAAAGACAATGCATATCACTAGAGCAGGCTTGTGACAAGAGCTTGTTGATGCAGCACTGGCACAAACATTGAAGCTTTCTGACTTGAGTTGGCTGTTAGCCGTATCTATATACTATCTTCTAGGTTTTTTAAGTATGAGATAGGGATATGCTGTTTGAAGAAAGCAGGGGAAAATTATTTAATCATTTATTTGCTTATTTTTCAAATTTTGTCACCGCCCATCTCCCTTAAAAGAGGGACTCTGGGCAGTTTCCTGATTTCTTCATCACCCTGCAGCTATTTATTCTAATTGGGAAAACTGGAACCAAAGTCTTAGCCAGTAATTTGCTTCTACTCGTAGAGATAAACAGTAGCTCAGAAAACTGAGAGAACTCCTAGGTCTTCAGAAATTAATTCAAACTTAACTCTGTGGATGAGACTACTTCCTCTGCAGACTATTCCTCAGTGTCTGTCTGTCTGTCTGTCTGTCTATCTATTTATTTTCTATCCCGCCTTTATTATTTTCATAAATAACTCAAGGCGACGAACATACCTAATACTCCTTCCTCCTCCTACTTTCCCCACAACAACCCTGTGAGGTGAGTTGGGCTGAGAGAGAGTGACTGGCCCAAAGTCACCCAGCTGGCTTTCATGCCTAAGGCGGGACTAGAACTCACAGACTCCTGGTTTCCAGCCCAGCACCTTAACCACTAGACCAAACTGGCTCTCAATACAAAAGAGCCAATCTTTCTTACCTGAGTGTTATCTTGAACAGAAGCAACTTGTACTTGATAATCCCTTTCAAGCTGCAAGTAACGATTCTGGAGGTCATTATAACGGAGTTGATTATCTTGCAAAGTTTGGGACACCGTTTTCAGTTGAGCAGACAATACAGCATTTTCTTGCACTGACTGCATTACCTGCAATTTAGATTAGATAAATGACTAAACTCATGAATGTGCACAGACATGCCAAAATAATCTAAATATTAGTCATCAGCTAACTAAGTTCTATATTACATCAAAATTATGTAACTATTTGAAAGAATACATACACACATATATAATTTCACATTACTTCTACACCAAGCTTCACACTGTTTACTAAATTCTGCACAGAGATGCTTGCAAGCTTAGATTTGTGCTAAGACATAAGCAGGAAGGAAATAAAAACATTGAACACTTTTATTTATTACAGTTATATACCACTGAAATCCAACTGATTTTTTCAAACTAACTCCTAGTAGAATAAATGAAAATGTATTATTGGGACAATTTATGTGGACTTAAGTATGCAGATGCAAATTTACTGAGGAAATACCCAAATGTAACAAGTATCAAGTACCATGTTTGTTGAAAAATTTTGCTTTATCTTCTTACTTACCTTTGAGTTTATTTGCTGGAATTTCAATTCTCTCTGGTGCAGCTCCTGAAAGCAATGTTGGAGTTCATTCTGTAAATGAGTCCTCTCAGCTAGCAGATGCTTCACTTGATCAGAGACATCTGTGCTTCCAGCAAGAGCAACAGATTCTAATCCCTTGCACAATATAAAAAAAGGGGAGTATGACAATGTGGCTTAGGTTTTCTATAAATAGTCTGCAATGTGATTCTACAATGTCAATTGTAGAGGAGTCCCCTTGAGGGAGTTGGGCGGTGATAAATCGAATGAATGAATGAATGAATGAATGAATGAATGAATGAATGAATGAATAAATTCAGAATGCACACTGTATAATTTCTCCCACTATTCTTGCCATAATTTTATCACACTATTTCCAAGAAGGTGAATATGAAATTTTATCACTACTACAACTCTCTGTAGTAGACTCAGGGATAATATGTGCCCAAGGTAACTCATCAAGCTTGACTAACCTGGGCTTGAATAAGGATTTCCCACATCTTCCAAGCCCAACACACTGTATTGTATTGTATTGTAAGCATTATACCATGCTGCATTATTTATATGACTTATATGTATTAATGTGTTGATAAATGTTAGAGGTTGAACAGAAGCTCATTCGGTTTTGTTATGTTAAAATCCTTTCAACTGGAGAAGTGAATCAAATCTCTTTTGGGAACTGGCAAGTGGGAATTACTGTAATAATACTGTCAGGCTACTGAATGGAATAGGAAAACAATATACACAGAAACCATGTATACAAATCTGTCCCATTGAGACTCTTAGGACTACTAAGCATCTGTAGTGGCATCATGGAAGAATTGGAAAGGAGGTGTTAGTGGTGTGGTCTACTTTCTTTCCTCTGCATGTATAAGATAAAAAAGATAAATATGATTTATCTTATTTATCTAGATAAATAAGATAAATAAGATTTTCCATACTTACCTTAGAGTTATTAACAAGCTTTGCAGATTGCATCATTGTAAATATCATAATTGATTGTAAATTTCTCCATACTCCAAACCCCATGCTTAGAAAAGATTACTTAACAAGCTTTGCAAATTGAATATAATCACTCTTACTTTGAGCCTTTTATCTGTACTGCTACTTACAGTATAACAATTAAGATAAAGAGGACAATAATGATACGATGTGCCACCAAGCCAGTCCCAGGTGTTGAGTTGTTTATATTCTCTCTCCCTTGAAAAAGTATTAAAAGGTAGCAGAAACTCTCAGACGCTTTGAACTTTGGCATAAACCCAAATCTCCAGAAGGATCCTATACAACTACCTGCTGGCTCCAGGGAGTCCATCCATTATCATTTCTGGGGTTCCTGAGCAGCTGAAGGCATGTAAATTGGTCTGTGGCTTCTTTTCTCTTAATTCAATGTGATCCTTTTTGGCATTTCATCCTGATTTGAACCTATTGCCTTCAAACCCTGAACCTACTGGCTACCAGCCGGCTGGCCTACATCTTCTCCCCTCTCAGTGGAAGGAGTGAAGAACACGGTGTTCAGTGTGAGGCAACATGGTGTGAACAAGTCCCCTCAGAATTTGGGTGTGGCAGTGGGATTAAGTCAATGTGTTTTTTAAACACCTAATTCTAAACCTTGTCTTTGCATGGCTTTTCCCTGTTGCAAATGGCATAAACAGGAAAAAGGGGCTGAAGAGGGAAGCATTTAGCATTATGTACTAATACTCTTTCCCTTGGGGAGAAAGAACACAAAGTGATATTGAAATCTACAATACATCTGATAGAAAATACCTCCTGTGGTTGAATGGGAAAGTGTTTTGTTGTTGTTTATTCGTTCAGTCGCTTCCGACTCTTCGTGACTTCATGGACCAGCCCACCCCAGAGCTTCCTGTCGGCCGTCACCATCCCCAGCTCCCCCATGGTTGAGTCTGTCACCTCCAGAATATCATCCATCCATCTTGCCCTTGGTCGGCCCCTCTTCCTTTTGCCTTCCACTTTCCCTAGCATCAGCTTCTTCTCCAGGGTATCCTGTCTTCTCATTATGTGGCCAAAGTACTTCAGTTTTGCCTTTAATATCATTCCCTCAAGTGAGCAGTCTGGCTTTATTTCCTGGAGTATGGACTGGTTTGATCTTCTTGCAGTCCAAGGCACTCTCAGAATTTTCCTCCAACACCAGTTCAAAAGCATCTATCTTCCTTCGCTCAGCCTTCCTTATGGTCCAGCTCTCACAGCCATAGGTTACTACAGGGAATACCATTGCTTTAACTATGCGGACCTTTGTTGTCAGTGTGATGTCTCTGCTCTTAACTATTTTATCAAGATTTGCCATTGCTCTCCTCCCAAGAAGTAGACGTCTTCTGATTTCCTGGCTGCAGTCAGCATCTGTAGTAATCTTTGCGCCTAGAAATACAAAGTCTGTCACTGCCTCCACTTTTTCTCCCTCTATTTGCCAGTCATCAATCAAGCTGGTTGCCATAATCTTGGTTTTTTTGAGGTTTAACTGCAACCCAGCTATTGCACTTTCTTCTTTCACCTTCGTCATAAGGCTCCTCAACCCCTCCTCGCTTTCAGCCATCAAAGTGGTATCATCTGCATATCTGAGATTCTTAATGTTTCTTCCAGCGATTTTAACTCCAGCCTTGGATTCATCAAGCCCAGCACGTCGCATGATGTGTTCTGCGTACAGGTTGAATAGGTAGGGTGAGAGTATACAGCCCTGCCATACTCCTTTCCCAATCTTAAACCAGTCCGTTGTTCCGTGCTCTGTTATTACCGTTGCTACTTGGTCGTTATACAGATTCCTCAGGAGGCAGACAAGATGACTTGGTATCCCCATACCACCAAGAACTTGCCACAATTTGTTATGATCCACACAGTCAAAGGCTTTAGAATAGTCAATAAAACAAAAATAGATGTTTTTCTGAAACTCCCTGGCTTTCTCCATTATCCAGCGGATATTGGCAATTTGGTCTCTAGTTCCTCTGCCTTTTCTAAACCCAGCTTGTACATCTGGCAATTCTCGCTCCATGAATTGCTGGAGTCTACCTTGCAAGATCTTGAGCATTACCTTACTGGCATGTGAAATAAGTGCCACTGTTCGATAGTTTGAACATTCTTTAGTGCTTCCCTTTTTTGGTATGGGGATATAAGTTGATTTTTTCCAATCTGATGGCCATTCTTGTGTTTTCCAAATTTGCTGGCATATGGCATGCATCACCTTGACAGCATCATCTTGCAAGATTTTAAACAGTTCAGCTGGGATACCGTCGTCTCCTGCTGCCTTGTTATTAGCAATGCTTCTTAAGGCCCATTCAACCTCACTCTTCAGGATGTCTGGCTCTAACTCACTGACCACACCGTCAAAGCTATCTCCAATATTATTATCCTTCCTATACAGATCTTCCGTATATTCTTGCCACCTTTTCTTGATCTCTTCTGTTTCTGTTAGGTCCTTACCATCTTTGTTTTTGATCATACCCATTTTTGCCTGGAATTTACCTCCAATGTTTCTAATTTTCTGGAAGAGGTCTCTTGTCCTTCCTATTCTATTGTCTTCTTCCACTTACGCACATTGCTTGTTTAAAAATACTTCCCTATCTCTTCTGGCTAACCTCTGGAATTTTGCATTTAATTGGGCATATCTCCCCCTATCACTGTTGCCTTTTGCTTTCCTTCTTTCTTGGGCTACTTCCAGTGTCTCAGCAGACAGCCATCTTGCCTTCTTGGTTTTCTTTTTCTTTGGGACGTTTTTTGTTGCCGCCTCCTGAACAATGTTGCGAACTTCTGTCCATAGTTCTTCCGGGACCCTATCTACTAAATCTAATCCCTTAAATCTATTCTTCACCTCCACTGCATATTCCTTAGGAATATTAGTGAGCTCATATCTAACTGATATGTGGGTCTTCCCTATTCTCTTTAGTCTGATTCTAAATTTTGCAATAAGAAGTTCGTGATCTGAACTACAGTCAGCTCCAGGTCTTGTTTTTACCGACTGTATAGATGTCCACCACCTTTGGCTGCAAAGGATGTAGTCAATCTGATTTCGGTGTCGACCATCTGGTGAAGTCCATGTATAAAGTCATCTTTTAGGTTGTTGGAAGAGAGTGTTATGCACAGGGAAAGTGTGTAATAGTAATATTATTGGCCACTAGTGCCATCTGCTGGTATAAGAATACAGCTATTACGCAACAGAAAACAGTGCTTTGGCTGAAAAGAGGGAGCTGGAGTCTGAAGAGGCCCAGCTACAAATTGTGGCATTTATGCTACAGCAATGTGGCAGCAGAAAAAAATATGGGTTTTATGATATTGTTGGCTCCAAGCAGCACACTTTACAATGAGGCTATCAACTTCATGACTGGAAATATCATATTCTTTTATCTGCGCTTTATGCAGTCATTCCAAGTTTTACACACTAATCACAGGGAATGGAGGAAACTGACATCTTGGTCAGACAACTCCAATATGCTTTGTGATTTCCCTAGGCTATTTCTTTGGGCATACAACTGGAAACAGATCATAGAGCAGGAAAGAAAATACAATACTCCAACAGATAAGAATAGAATAATCAACCAAAATATAAAAGTAGAATAGACAGTTTTAGAAGGAGAAATCTAAGTTTTTTTTTCTCTAGAAGAGAGAGAAACTTAACCTGCTCATTTCTCAAGTAATCAGTATGTAGAACAGCTTCCTCTGACAGATAATAATAGAAAAAGACATGGTCTCACAGTCAGTCAGTCCTACTCTTTTCAATGGACTTATTCTCAAAAGTGCATTTAAGATTAATTCTTCAAGATTTTTATGACTTTGATGTGGACATAAATTCAAAGTTTAATATAAAATGCAAACTGTTATCTATTTTGGCCATTTTGTTTGATATGGTTTTTGGGTGGTAGTTGTTTTACCTTCACTGGGTAATTTCTACCAGGAGATACAGCTCCCTGAATCACCACTTCATGATGCACTTTCTTTAGTTCTGCAATCTGCTTTTCTTTTTCTACAAGAGATGCCTGGAATTGATTTTGAAGAGCTTGAGATTCCATCAGCAGACGATGGTTTTCTTTTCTAGAGCAATAATATTAAGATAATGATAAAGCATTACACTACTATATGAACTTAACCTTAACACTAACTATTCTAGTTTCAATTTCATGAGGCTAGTTTGAGGAAAAGCATATACAATGAAGTACAATTAATTAAAAACATGAATCCAATCCTAACCTCAAGGGCAGCTGTCTGATGGATGTTTAGATGGAAAAAACTCTCAACTAGAATATTTCTATATGATCCCTCCCCTTTCAAGAAACTTAGGACAGCTTATATGAACACATGTAGACAGTCAGTAATTGGCCTAATGTCACCAGTAAGGTGTCATGGGACTTTAACCCAATATGCTCTCAACTATATCACATTTTCTCCCATTACTATGAGGAGATCTTCTCTCCTGCTTAGGCTGCTCTTTCTGACCTTTTCAGCATATCTTAAGCTTTCTAGGCTATGAAGAGCTTTATACAGATACACACACCACACACCACTGATGCAGTCCAGTAGTGTCAGGGGAAGCAGAGAAGAGGGCGGGGCGCTAGATAAGAAGCGAGCACATAGCTCAGAGAGCCTAGCCTATTTCCCCAAACGTCAGAAGAAAGCTCCGCCCTAGGTTGAGCTGATATACTTGGGAATCTTCAGGCACTGTTAGTTTAGCAGGATTTCTGCTTGTAGGTATGCAATAAACACTAGAGACTAGATTCCTGGCCTCGGCGTGTTATTTCTGCATCTACACACGACATCAATCCTGCTAAACCAAAACTCCCATTGAAAGAGGGAGGAACACATAAACCAGGAGAATGGCTTCTCAGACACAGGAATTGCAGCAGGCCATAATCCAGTTAGCAGCGGCCTTGACACAACACCAGCAGCAGGTCGACGACCAGATTAATAACTTACAGGCGGCGATGCTTCAGCAGATCCAACAACCAGCCCCAGTCGTCCAGCAGCCGGCACCAGTGGCAGCACCCCCACCAGTCGTTCTGCGATCCCCAGGGTGTTTACCAGAGAAATTTGGGGGAGAGACGGCACAGCTCAGGACCTTCGTCGCTCAGTGCACCATGTTTTTCGACAGCAGACCAGCCAAGTTCCCGACGGAGAGGTCCAGAGTCACATTCATTTTAAGTTTGCTGAAAGGCTCAGCCGCAAGATGGTCCATCCCCATGGTGGAAGCTAACGACCCAATTCTGGACAACTACCAGAACTTTATGGCCCGTTTCAGAGCCCATTTTGATGATCCAATCAGAGAAGTCACTGCCAGCAGAGAGATCCAACGGCTCCGACAGGGGAACAGGAGAGTAGGAGCGTACATCGCAGATTTCAAACTGCTGGCAGGAGATTTGGGCTGGAATGAGGTGGCATTGAAGGATCAGTTTAAACAAGGACTGGACGAAGAGATTAAGACGGAGTTAGTGCGGCAGGGCACTCCAGCGACATTGGAAGACCTATACCAGTTAACAGTCGTCATAGATGCTCGATTGGAGGAGTTAAAGCAGCTTCGGCCGGGGAGAAACAGGGCAGGAACCCGACCGGGTTTTCCAGGTTTTGCTACCCCCTCTAACACGTTTGTTCCCCTGAGCGCGGAAGAACCCATGCAGATAGGGGCCACAAGAAGGGGGCTCTCTGAAGCCGAGAGGCAAAGGAGAAGGGACAATGCACTTTGTTTTTATTGCGGGGGGCCAGGGCACATTGCAAGGGTGTGCCCGACCAGACGCCAGGCAGCCCCAGTAAGATTTACAACCCAAGGCACAGAGCAGGCCCACATTCCAGCCACTTCTTCTCAGCAGTTAAACTCCAACGGCCCCCCTTGTCGGAGCCCCGTAGGGAGGCCATCCAGCAATTAAGAAGGGCTCAGACGGCAGATCACAACCAAGATTTTTATATTGTTCCAGCCACGCTGACTACAGATTCCAAGCAACTATTACCGGTAAATGTTATGATTGATTCCGGGGCGACAACCAATTTTATAGATGGGGAAGCGGTGGAAAAATTTCACATTTCAACTATGGCACTACCAAGCCCCATGCAGGTTGAAACCATCGACGGGCAACCTCTCAAGGCAGGTGCGATCGAACGTTGCACCCTGCCAATTCAGCTAACCATCGCAGAGCACACGGAGTGGATCCAACTGTATGTTACTGCTTCCTTGCAAGTCCCAGTCATTCTCGGGGCACCTTGGTTGAGACTTCACAACCCCAATTTGGACTGGATGACCGGAGCAGTTTCCTTTCCCTCTCAAGGCTGTTGGCACCACAAATTGCAGGGCATTACCCAAGCCCAACCGGCAGCTGCAAGCCGGGAAGCAGGGAAGGCTCCCCTACCAACAAAGTATGGAGATTATGCAGACATCTTCGGAGAGCAAGAGGCCACAGTGTTGCCCCCCAATAGATCTTTCGACTGTACAATAGATTTGAAGCCTGGAGCCAAGATCCCAGCGGCACGGCATTATACAATGTCCCCAAAGGAGCTAGCTATACTGAAGGAATATTTGGATACCAACCTAAAGAAGGGTTTCATTCGGCCATCGACATCACCGGCATCTGCCCCTACCTTCTTCGTGCCTAAAAAGCCCGATCCTTTCGCCCCGGCGGCACAGGCTGGCGATAAGGGACCCCCCATGCGCACGGTGCATGACTACAGCGCACTCAACGCAGTCACCGTTAGAGACCACTACCCTCTTCCAGTGATATCGGAGTTGCTGGATCGCCTGCAAAAGGCTCGTATTTTTACCAAGCTAGACCTCAGGAATGCCTACAATTTGATCAGAATAAAGCCAGGCCATGAATACTTAACGGCTTTTAACACCAGATATGGTAAGTTTGAGTATTTGGTCATGCCTTTTGGACTAAGTAATTGTGGGGCAGTATTTTCCAGGTTCATGAACCACATTTTCTCAGACTTGTTAGATAAATATGTCATTGTGTATCTGGATGACATTCTGATTTATTCTGAGGACCCCACCTCCCACATTACCCATGTGCGTAATGTTCTGCAGAGATTAAGAGAGAACAAGCTGTTTGCGAAGTTAGAAAAGTGTGCCTTTGACTTAACGCAATTAGACTATCTGGGATACAGGATTTCCACAGAAGGCGTAGCCGTGGATCCTGCAAAGGTCCAAGCAATTATGTCATGGAAGCCTCCCCGTAACGTCAAGGAGCTCCAACAATTTCTGGGGTATGCGAATTTCCTTCACAAGTTCATTGCCTCATATGCGGAGAAAGCGCGTCCCCTTACTCAGCTTTTAAAGAAAAACAGACGTTTTTGCTGGGGGGAACAGCAGCAAACGGCCTTTCAAGAATTTAAACAGCTGTTTACCTCCCCACCACTCCTGAGGCACCCGAACCCTTCAAAACAGTTCCACGTCCAGTGCGACGCCTCTAACTTTGCCGTCGCCGCCATTTTACTCCAAGCGGCGGACGAAAGGGGGGAAGATTTATTACCCTGTGCCTATTTCTCTCGCACGCTGTCACCAGCAGAGAGGAATTACGATGTCTTTAACAAGGAACTGCTTGCCATAAAATCAGCCTTTCAAGAATGGAGGCATTGGTTAGAGCAAGGGTCGGAAATGGCAGCTCGCGAGCCAGATGCGGCTCTTTGGCCCCTTGAGTGTGGCTCTTCCGCAGCTGAACTCACCCCCGCCCCTTCCACGTGATAGGCCCCCGCCCGCAAACCCCGCCCCCTGGCTCTCGCACTGAGCGAGGCCTGGCACGGCAGGGAGGCAGCTCCATCTCCAGCCGCAGCAGCCCCTGCGCGGAGAGAGGCAAGCAGGCAGGTAAGCGGGCAGGCCTCGTTTCCCACCCCCATCATCATCTTCGTTCAACGCGGGCGGACGGAAGCGGCCGAGGGGGGCGGGCCCGGCGGCGGAGGCCAGGGCTGCCCGCTTACCTGCCTGCCTGCCTCTCTCCGCGAGGCCCCTGATCCGGCTTGGACCCCGGGAAGGCAGCGTGAGGCCTCGCGGAGGGAGGCAAGCAGGCAGGTAAGCGGGCAGGCCTCGTTTCCCACCCCCATCATCATCTTCATTCAACGCGGGCGGACGGAAGCGGCCGAGGGGGGCGGGCCCGGCGGCGGAGGCCAGGGCTGCCCGCTTACCTGCCTGCCTCTCTCCGCGAGGCCCCCGATCCGGCTTGGACCCCGGGAAGGCAGCGGGGGGCCTCGCGGAGGGAGGCAAGCAGGCAGGTAAGCGGGCAGGCCTCGTCTCCCGCCCCCATCATCTTCGTTCAACACGGGTGGGCGGAAGCGGCCGAGGGGGGCGGGCCCGGCGGCGGAGGCCAGGGCTGCCTGCTTACCTGCCTGCCTGCCTCTCTCCGCGAGGCCCCCGATCCGGCTTGGACCCCGGGAAGGCAGCGGGGGGCCTCACGGAGGGAGGCAAGCAGGCAGGTAAGCGGGCAGGCCTTGTTTCCCACCCCCATCATCATCTTCGTTCAACGCGGGCGGACGGAAGCGGGCGAGGGGGGCGGGCGGCGACGACAAGCGGCGCGCTTCAGGCTTTCAGCGCTGGAAGGCGGCCCGGGCCTCCTTCCAGCGCGCCTGGGCCTCGCGGAGGGAGGCAAGCCCAGCTGCCCGGGGTCCAGGGAGATCAGCTCCGGCGGGATCTGTGGTGAAGAGCGGCCGTGGGGGGGGGCGGGCGGCGACGACAAGCGGCGCGCTTCAGGCTTTCAGCGCTGGAAGGTGGCCCGGGCCTCCTTCCAGCGCGCCTGGGCCTCACGGAGGGAGGCAAGCCCAGCTGCCCGGGGTCCAGGGAGATCAGCTCCGGCGGGATCTGTGGCGAAGAGCGGCCGTGGGGGGGGGCGGGGGGCGACGACAAGCGGCGCGCTTCAGGCTTTCAGCGCTGAAAGCCTGAAGCGCGCCGCTTGTCGTCGCCGCCCGCCCCCCCCACGGCCGCTCTTCGGCACAGATCCCGCCGGAGCTGATCTCCCTGGACCCCGGGCAGCTGGGCCGGGTGGACGCCGTCTCCCGCCCGCAAACCCCACCCCCTTCCACGTGATTGGCCCCCGCCCGCAAACCTCGCCCCCTTCCACGCGAATGGCCCCCGCCCGCAAACCCCGCCCCCTTCCACGCGATTGGCCCCCGCCCGCAAACCCCGCCCCCTGGCTCTCTAGCATTTCAAAATGTGCACGAGCATGTCAAAATGGCACCCGGCATAAAAAGTTTGCCGACCCCTGGGTTAGAGGGAGCAGCTTTGCCAATCAAGGTTTACACAGACCATAAAAACTTAGCGCTGTTGCAGAGCTCGGGGTCCCTCAACCCTCGTCAGGTCAGATGGAGTCAATTTTTTTCACGCTTCGATTTCGTCATCTCGTATTTGCCAGGCAAACAAAACAAGCTGGCTGACGCGTTGTCTAGGCAGCCGCAGGACATTGCAGAACCTGACCAAGCCACCCAAGCCACGATCTTGCACCCTCAAAATTTTGAGAAGCCTCCTGAAGGGGTCCAAGTAGAGAACTTGGCAGCAGTCAGACTAGTAGACGATCTCCTTGTAAGAATCAAGGCGCAGCAGCAACAAGACCCCTACGCACGGGCTAGGCTGGATGACCTCCAGGGGGCCCAGCATGGTACACCGTCCCCTTTCACAGCGGAGGCAGGGACCCTTTGGCATAGTGGGCGGCTTTATGTTCCCAAGACCCTGAGGGAAGAAGTATTACATCTCTGTCATGATAGCCCAACGGCAGGACACGGGGGGGGTGTTCAAAACGCTGCACAGAACACTCAGAGACTACTGGTGGCCCAAGATGGCAGCACACATCAAGACTTACGTGGCCTCTTGCCACGTGTGTAGACGCGCTAAAACGGTTCCAGGGAAACCAGCAGGCCTGTTGCAGCCCCTGCCCACACACCCCCAACCTTGGGACACTGTCTCCATGGAGTTTATCACTGACTTGCCACAGGCACAGGGTTTCACTTCCATCCTGGTGGTGGTAGACTGCTTTACAAAAATAGCGCACTTCATCCCCTGCAAGGGCCTACCAACAGCACAAGTTACAGCACAGCTCTTTTTGGACAATGTCTTCCGATATAGAGGTATGGTTAACCACTTGATCTCAGATCGCGGTTCGCAATTTACTTCCAGGTTCTGGGGGGCGCTTTTCCAGACGTTGGGGGTCAAAATACACTTGTCCTCTGCGAATCATCCTTGCAGTAATGGCGAAGCTGAGAAAACTAACCAGTTATTGCAGCAATATCTCAGATGTTACATTAACTACCGGCAGGACAATTGGCCAGAACTTCTCCCCATGGCAGAGTTCGCTTACAACAATGCAGTACATTCCTCAACCAAGATGTCCCCTTTCCAGGCTCTCTATGGCACAAACCCGAGAGTGTTGCCCCTTTCCTCACAACAAACAGCTGTGCCTGCAGCCACGGATTTCCTGGCAGAAAGACAGGCAGCCCATCACCTGTTAGCAGAGCAGCTAGAGCTGGCAAAGGCAGCCTATAAACGGAACGCAGATGAACACAGACAGGAAGGACCCCCCATATCACCAGGAGACAAGGTCTGGCTCTCTACAAAGTTTCTACCCACTAACAGACCTTGCAAGAAGCTGGACTCTAAGTTTATTGGCCCTTTTCAGGTGATACAGCAAATAAACCCTGTGGCTTATCGTTTGCAGCTTCCACACTCCATGAGGCTTCACCCGGTGTTTCACAAGTCCTTGTTAGTCAAAGATTCCCCTCCAAGTGCCTTGCGGTCGCATACCACCCCCCCACCTCCGGTACTTGTCCAAGGGGAACCAGAGTACGAAGTGCAAGAGATTTTGGACTCCAGAAGGAGGGGCAGGGGGATTCAGTATTTAATACACTGGAAGGGGTATTCTCAGACAGAGCGCTCCTGGGAAAATGCCAAAGATGTTCACGCACCCTTCCTAGTGCATAGGTTCCATCAGATTTTCCCTCACAAGCCTTGACCAGCTCGACTCCCAGAGCTACAGCCCCCAGCTGAAGACGGGGAAGCCGACCAGCCTGAGGATTTCGTAAGTTGCCAGCAACCATTCCTGCTCCCGGCGAGGGGGGAGGAGGTGGATTCGCATCCCTCCACCTCTGGTTGCCAGCTCCCAGGAGGGGGGAGGGAGAACCTTTCTAACGATTTAGCTGTTTTTCAGGAGAGGCCAGCTGCACCCGGGCTATCAGATCAAACAGAGAGACGCGAGCCTTCCCCCGACATTCCTTTCCTGGATGACCTCCCTTCACTGCCCAGCTCCCAGGAGAAGGAGCAGATGGACACATTTTCACACGGGATCCTGCCCGACGCCAAGGACGAAAGGGGGGAGGGAGTTGCTATGGAGTTTTTGGATGGAGAGGGGGGTGGTGTCAGGGGAAGCAGAGAAGAGGGCGGGGCGCTAGATAAGAAGCGAGCACATAGCTCAGAGAGCCTAGCCTATTTCCCCAAACGTCAGAAGAAAGCTCCGCCCTAGGTTGAGCTGATATACTTGGGAATCTTCAGGCACTGTTAGTTTAGCAGGATTTCTGCTTGTAGGTATGCAATAAACACTAGAGACTAGATTCCTGGCCTCAGCATGTTATTTCTGCATCTACACACGACAAGTAGCCAATATAAATATAATGCACAAGAAATGTTCCCTTTTGCACATTAAGGAAAAAAAGAAATAATCATAGGGCTTTTATAAATAACATTTCAAAGTTATTTTACCGCAGGGCAACTACTTCATTCTGGTATGAGGCTCTTTCTTTCTCAGCTTCTTCTTGGAAAGCTTTTGTCTGTTTCAAGTCTCTCTCAAGTTCATCCACTTTGGCTTTCAGTTTCAGTATGTCAGCTGTTGCAGAATTAGTTCCTTCTTTAGCCTATGGAGGAAAAATACATTCAGAAAACAAAGTTAATTAACTATGTTTTGCATATTTTGCTATTCAGCTATAATTCCATTTCTGTTTTTTTCACCCAGTAACTTTGAATATATGAAAAGAAAAAAAAATGCTACAGTATCATCTTATACATACCTACTCAGAAGAAGTAAGTCCCACTGTGTTCAATGTTACCTACTCCTGGGTGAGTATGAGATTGCAGTCTTAGCCTTTATTTTGTATTAATATTGGAAGGCATCAACTTACCAGTCTGTCCCTATCCATCTGAAGACTCTTCAAATTACGTTTAAGCGAACTAATCTCACTGCTGCAGTCAGAGGGTATGGAAACGGAGTTTGTGCCTTGTTTAGCTTCGTGAGCTACTCTCAGCTTGAAAAGTTCCTGCAGAAGTCTATCTCGATCATCCTGAAGACTGGCCATAGCCTTAGAAAAGGCATTCATCTGTTGAACATAACTGTCACACTCCGATGAGAGTCTACTAATTTCAAGATTTTGGCTATTTAACATCTTGC
Organism: Charina bottae; assembly: GCA_023362775.1. Classification (NCBI taxonomy): domain Eukaryota; kingdom Metazoa; phylum Chordata; class Lepidosauria; order Squamata; family Charinaidae; genus Charina; species Charina bottae. Next base: position 163,629,825 of record JALMGJ010000001.1, on the reverse strand, counting down.
ACAGGTTTTCAAATTCATCAATCAGCTGATGAAGAGTGAACTTGCCTTCAGTTTTTAATAATGTCTGATTTAAAAAAGCATTTTTTTTAATTACATCGAGAATATTTGATTTGAAATCTTTGAGTTCAGCTTCAAAATTAACAGTTCGTTTTTTTTCAGATGCAAGTTCAGAAGTAGATTTGCTCTGAAGAACCTTGAAGTCTTCCATTAACCTCTCTCTATCACGCTGCAGAGCTGTCATAGCTTTTCCAAAAGATTCAAGTTCAGTTCTTAGTTCTTTATTCTGCAATTGGACTTCTAACAACCTTTGTGGTAATCCAATGGCTTCACTGTCCAGTAATCTAGCACCACTACCTCTATTTATTTTCTCTTTGCTAACCAATTCCTGGAGCTCAGGTAATCTCTCTAACGTTTCTTCAGGCCGAGTATCGACATGAGGTTCGTTTTTCTGATCAAGTCTATTTCCTTCCAACTGCATTTTATTTATGGAAGCAATCAGAATCTCTAAGTCACACACTTTTGATGTTAATTTTCCATTTTCCATTCTTAGAGATTCAATTATCTCCTCCTGTACTTTGATAGTCAGTTGCAGTTCTTTCATTTTTTTCAGAAGTTCAAATTTTTCCTGTTGAAGACTCTTAATGCATTCCAATTTCTCTGTAAGTAATTCTTTCAATTGGTTATCTTTTAGTGACAACACTTGATTCAGATCTTCCCTGTACTTTAAGAGTTGTGCAGTGAGCATTGCATTTTCAGAATGAAGATCATCTATCTGATTTAAGAGCTTCCTTATTTCTTGTTTCAATGTCCTAGTCTCATTAGCACTATCAGTTATTAGTTTCTCTTTCTCAGATAAAGCAACTCTATGCTCACACTCTAGATATTTATGCTTAGAAAGAAGGGAATCTCTGTCATTCTGAAGCGACGACATTGCCTTTTTTAAAGTATCTATTTCATTGGCAATCTCAGCCCTGTCTCGAGATGCTTTGTCAGCTTTCATCTGTTTTTTTAATTCATTTTGCATCTTCTGACAAGTCTCATCTGACTGTTCTTTGGCTATCTGTAGACTCTTTATCTGCTGCTCATATTCTGAAACTTGCTGTGTATGCAGTGTTTGTATCTGAGTAAGATATCCAGAAGTGTCTGTGTCTTTTGATGAAATCAGAACAGAAATTTCTGTGTCTTTCTTATTCAGCATTATTTTCATTTGGTCAGAAACAGCCAACTGTTTTTCCAACTCAGCTTCGATTTCACTTTTTTCTAACAGAAGCTGTTGTGTTTCCTGTTCTTTTCTTATCAAATTTTTCTTCAGTGCTTCCATCTCTTTTTCAACAGTATTATTTTTTATAAGATGGTTAAGAGATCTGTTTTCTTTAATTAATGCATACAAATCATCTTCTTTTGATGCCAGAGCAGTTGTCAACATGTGTAGTTTATTCCACAGAGTGATATTCTCTGCCTTTATTTGAGAAAACTCATTGTAATTGTGTGAATCCACAGAAGCCTGCACTGCACTCTTGGCTTCTTCCAACACTTCTTCTTGTAAGGATGTTATTAATATATTACTGGTCTCTGTCTGTTGCCATTTATTTTCAACAGTTTCTTTGATCTGTAATTCCCAGATTTTCATTTCATCAATGACTCTGTCCCTATCTTTCTGAAGGGAGTTGGTAAAAGCTGCCAATCTAGCTAGGGAATCATTCAACTCATTCTGAAGGTTCTTATTCTGAGAGTCCCTAATGCCAATTTCTTTTGGCATATGATGCTGTTCACCAAGGATTTCCTCTTTCTCTTGCTGAAGAACATTGAATTTTTCTTCTAAGTTTAGCCATTCCTTTTGGCAAGCTGCTTTTAGCTGCTGAAGGCCACATTCAAGTTGACTCTCATATTGTCTCATCTGAATTAATATCTGGTTCTCTTTCTTTTTAAGTTCTTTTTTATTGTTTAGGTTCTCAATTGCTAGTTTCTCTATTTCAGCCTTAGCTTCATCCAATAAGGTTTCTTGTAAAGAGAATTTTTCAGTTAGATTCTGCAACTCTTCATTTGATTTAGTAAGTTTTTCTTCTACGTTGCTTAAATCTTTCTCTGTTTTTTCATTTCTTGTTTGTGACAATTTCACAGACTTTTCCAAGCCTAAAATTATTTCCTGGTATTTAATAGAATCCTTTTGCAATTGGTTGATTTCTTGTTGTTTTTCCTTTAGCAGTTCCTGTAATTCCTTTGTTTTGTTCTTTGACCCATTATTGTCCCTCTGAGCAGATTTTACTTTTTCTTCGAACACTCTGATAACTTGTTGCTGCCCTTCTTCTTTTTCTCGAATTGTGCTAGATTTCTCTGATTCTATGTCTTCTAGTTGCTGTGTGAGTAAATTGATTTGAAGTTCCTTGGCATTCAATCTGTCTGTCATTTGATCCAATTTTTTAATGTGATTAAGCAACTCAGTCTCCAAAAATTCTTTTTCGTTTTTTACTTTATAAGATATTTCTTGAACATTTTCTAATTCTTCTTGCAACAGAGATTTGTCATCTTCTAATATTTTAATTTTCTCATCCAGGCTTACTATTTCTTGATTAAAACTTTTAGAATAATTTTCTAAATTAAATAAATAGCCTTTATCTTCATCGCCTTTTAATCTTTCGGATATAATTTTGTTCTCTTGCTTTAAAATATTTAAAGTTTCCTTTTTTTCTGAGATCTCTTCCGTTAACAAATGAATGTACTTTGCTAACGACTCTCTTTCACTAATCTTAGATGATACAGCAAACTTGTTCAATCCCAATTGGATTTCGAGATCTTTCAGAGCAGATTTTATTAGATTAAAATCCTCCCAAAGGGATTCATTTTCTTTCTGATTTTTTTCTAGATGTTGTTTTAAGGTCTCACAATTTTCTTTTAGATGTTTGTTTTCTTCTATTAGTTGCTCGTTTTGAAGAGTAGATTCATCAATCATTTTTTTATGTTCTTCCAAACATAATTTGTGCTTAGAAGCCTGCTCTTCTGCTTCAGTATGCAGTTTGGCGATTTCCTTTCTTTCTGATTCAAGACATTGTTCTAGCTGGTCTTTCACAATGGCATTTTCATCCCTTGCTATTTGAAGCAACTTTTCAAGTTCTTGTTTATTAGATTCTTTCTCATTTATTTTATGAAGAGCTTCCTGTTTTTCTTTTCTAGTGACATCAATAACCTGCCTCATTTCTGCTATTTTACTACTAACATTTTCATAGGCCTGAAGTAATGACTCATACTCTTCCTTTAATTCATTATGTTTAGCTTTCCAACCTGCCAATTCAACTGTCTGAGAATCCTTTAAAGAATTCAATTGAAAAGAAAAGGCTTCCTTCTCCTGGGCTATAGTTTCCATTGTAGACTTCAGACTTTCACACGCAGCAGTTAGATTTTCATTTTCAATTAATAAACTAGCATTTTCTGTTGCAAGAGTCTCCTTTTTATACAGAATTTCGTTCAAATCTTGTTTTTCTCTGCTCAACTCAGACACTAGAAGTTGAAGGGCATCAGTTTTATTAACTAATTCTTTGTTTTCCAACATTAGCATCTCCATTTGATCTTTCAGAACTTTGTTTTCTTTCCGAGCTTCCTTCCGTGATATTAAGGCAGCTTGCAGCTTTCTTTGGAGACCTTCCCTGATTTTTTCTTCAGTATCACTCTTCTGCTGTTGGAGTTGATAGTTCCCTACCAATACATTTTCTCCCACATGTCCCATAGTTATTTCTAGTGGGGGATGATCTTGATTTTTTAGTCTTTCTGATGTCATTCTGGTTGTGCAAGTAAAATCTAGTGAATCTTTCTCTACATAAGAAAGATCCAGCAACGGATTAGAGATGTCTGCATCTTGAACTCTATTTTGCTGCACATTATCAAAATGTAGCCATACATTTTCAGAATTCTCTCTGCTTTTTTCATGTACTGTATTTTCATTTACATTAGAAGCTGGTAAAACCTTTTCACGCAGTATGTTTAATTCTATCAATAGCTTCTTGTTTTCTTCACGGACATGTCTTAACTCCTCTTTCATGTTGAATAATTGTTCATTTGATTTTTCTCTGTTGCTTATGAACTCCTTCATTTCTTGCCTCATATTTTCAAACACTAATTTAAAATGCTTTGCTTCTTTTTGACTTTCCAATACATTTTGTTGTACTTGAGAAATTTCTTTCAATATTTCCTTTCCATGGTCAATTCTGCCTATGAAATCTTTAAGAGAATCACTTAAATTTTTTATCTCTTCATCCTTCTCTGAAATTTGTATGTGGGCTTGTTGAACATCACACTTCAGGCTTTCAATTTGTTCCAGATCATCTTCTTCACTTTTTTTATGGAAAAAAGTATTTTCATTATTTATATTTTCAATAATAGCTCTAACCTCTGTCAATTCATCTTTATAAGTTTCCAGCTGCTGCTGAAGATAATCTCTCTGAATCACCATAGTATCGCTGTCTTGTTTATGCTGCTGTTCCAATTGTTCAACATTAAACTTCAGTTTCATTATCTCATGTTCCTTTATATCAAGTTCACGTGACTTATCTCTTAATTCTTTCTTAAATGTCTCTTTTTCTTTCATAAGGCTGAGACAGGTCTCACCCTCTTTTACTGCCATCTTGCTCAACCTTTCTGGTTCTTCTACCATAACAGGACTTTTCTCCTTTATCTCTTCTGATTCTGTTTTTTGCTTAACACTTTCACTGTGATGAAGTGTTGTAGCAGTTTCTAAATTTTCCTGCAGAGAGTGTAATGGCAACATATTAGATCCAAATTCTTCACACTTTCTTTGATGAATTACCTGGAGGACTTTATAGTCTTCCTTTATGTGCTCAAAGTTTTTTGTTAGTTCATCAAAATTTGCTAGTAACTTGGCATACTCCTCTTTTTGTTTCTGAATTGTTTTAGTGCTTTCTTTACGGGCTACAAGTAGCACCTGCACTTTCTTATGTAAAAGTTCCTTCTCTTTCTGCAGCTGATTAATTTCATTAGGGAAATTTGCACTATCATTGAAAGGTTCTTCAGTGTTTACTGCAGCTTCTGATCTATTCATTTCCTTGCATGTTTCTTCTCTTTTTGACACTTCAATTTTGAGCTTTTCTATGGTTAAGAAAAGCTGAGAATATTTCTCAGTGTATGTTTTCTCTCTTTCAGAGAGTACAGATTGCATTTGTGCAAGCAAAGAATCTTTCTCCTTTAGACATATTAAATTTTGATCAGACATGCTTTTTTGTTCAGCAATGGTTTCTTTCAATTTTATGACTTCCTTCTGCAGCAGCTCCAAAGAAGTTGTTTTAGAGGATAACATTTTGTTCATGTCATCTATCCTGGTATCTTTTTCTAATAATTGTTCTTTCAATTCATTAATTTGAGATTCAAGATTTTTACTGTAAACTTCAGTTTTTTTAAACTGCTTTGTCAATTCATCAATTTGCTCCAATAAATGTTGTGTTTTATTACATTCTTTTTCTGAATATTCCTGATCATTCATTTCAAATTTCTTAATTTTCTGAGTTAAGTCCTTCCTTATTATCAAAGCTGCCTGAAGCTTCTTTTTCAGATTTTCCTTTTCCCGACTTAATTTTTCCAAAGCAGCATTTATCTGTTCCTTCTCATTCAACAAATCTTTAATTGTAGCTTCTTTGTTGGTCAACACAATTTGATTGAGTTCAAGTTTTTTCTTATATTCTTCTATCTGCTGTGATAATACACTTGCTTCTTCTGTCATACTATTCTGAATGTGTTGTAGTTGTTGCAATTTGAGAGATAGTTCATTTTTTTCTTCTGAAAATTTAACCATTTCATTAGACATAGATTCCATTATCTGAGTAACTGAGCAATCTTTTTCTTTTAACTGCTGGCTTAGAGTAGTAATTAAATCTTTCTGCTGAGTAGTTTGTGAAATTAAGTTTTCTATCATCTGATTTTTGCATTCAAGTTCTTCTAAAAGTTTTGCTACTTTTTCACATTTGTTGTTCAGGGTTTTGCAACTGTTTTGAAGTTCTTCTTCTAATTTTTTTACCTTTTCCTGGAGAAAAATATCCTGATTCTTCATTTCTGTTAATGCAAACTCATTTTCCTCACAAACTGACAGTTGCTTACCTAAGGCTTCTTCAGCAGCACTCAATCTATTTGACAGAAATTCAATCTCAGATTGCTGAGCATCTCTTATCTTCTGAAAGTCATTCTGCATAACCATTTTTTCTTCCCTCAGAGACTGCATATTTTCCAGCTGAGTATTCAAGTGACTTATTTCTTCCTCTTTCTCTAAAAATGCCTGCTGCAATTCTATTGCTTCAGCTTCTTTACTAAGAATACTATTTATTAGAATAGAGATTTTTTCTAACACAACCTTCGTTTCAGTTAGTTGCTGACCAGCTTCATTATCACTGTCACTGATAAAGTACCTACTGCTTGATAATGCAGACAGGTATTTGGATAACTCTTTGCTAATAATCTCATGTTCTTGCTGCAAAGACTGAATTTCAGCATCTTTTGATTTCATGTTCTCTTTTAAACTGCTTATTTGCTTGAGATTAATTTTGTTTTGCTGGGTTGCCCTATCAAGTTCTATCACCCGTCCGCTTTCTAACTCAAGGAGATTCTGTTCTAGCTTTTCAATCTTAAGTTTTAATTCAGAGATCTCTTGACTCTTTACACTAACCTGCATCAGTAACTGTTCTCTCTCATTTTCCAACTGCAAAGAGATGGCGTGTAAGTGTATTTGCGACTCATTCTCACTGGTTTCTAATTTTTTGTGAAGTTCCTCTAGTTCTCTTGAATTCTGCTGTAATTGGTTCTGGCACTTAACCAGCTCTTTATTTTCTTGACTCAGCTTACCAAAGTTCTCTTGTAAAAAAGCTTTATCATTTGTTAAAGAATCTACCTGTTGTTGCAGTTTTTCTATGGAAAGTATGTGGCTGTGACATTCTTGAGAGGTTTTAGAACTTACGAAGTTAAGTTCAGAATTTAAGTGTTCAATATGCTTAATCTGCTCAGTGCATTTCTCCTGTACAACTTGTAGATCCATTTCTTTCTTTTCAAATTTTTGCTTCCACTGATCACCTTGTTCCAATGCTGTCTGATGCTCTAATTTTGCAGATTCCAATTCAACTGACAAAGAATTAATTTTCTTGTGGCTAGTGGCAATGCTTTCATCTTTTTCTTGCAAAAGCTTCTTTAGTGCCACAGCACTTTTTTCTAGTTCTTCTTTAAGGAATTCAACCTCATTAGTAAGAGTCCGAATGTTACTCTCTGCTAGTTGCACATTAACAACTTTCTCATCTATCAAATTACGTAATCCATCAATACGTTGTTCTTTTTCACTCAAAGTAGCACTGAGTTCATTTCTTTGCTCACACTGAGCAGCAAATTTGTCCTGCAAAGAAAAGAAAGCACTATCTTTTTCTTGTGCTTTTTCTTGTAATTTTTGAATTTCCTGGGTTAGTCTATTAATTTGACCATGAAGTTGTGAAATTAACTGAATTTTTTCTTCATTTATTTTTAATTCTTCTCTTACTTGTTTCACAAGACTAGCATTATCCAATGCAGAACCCTTTTTCTCTGACAGTGCCTGACTAATGTCATTTATTAATTTCTCCTGAACAAACATTTCCTTTTTGAGACTCAAGTTCAACTCTTCTACATTTGCAGCTTGTGTCCTCAGGGTCTCACATTCCTTCTCTTTGTCCTGAAGTTCAGCATTCAAGGTATTGTTAAGCGAAGAAATATTATTCACCAACAGCTCCTTTTCAAAAAGAACTGCTTTTAATTGTGCTGCTTCACTCATCAATGATTCTATAGTTTTCTGCTGCATACAGGAAGTTTCAGAGTCTTGTGCTTCTAAATTAACATATTCCTCCTCCTTTTGTTTTAAAAGTGTATCCTTTTCTGTAATTGATTTATTTAATTCTTCTGTCTTTTCTATCATATTTTTAAGCTGACAATGAAGGTCAGAAATTATTTCCATATTCTCAGACAGTTGAACTCTAAGTAACTCAGACTCTTCAGATTTATCTTTAAACAATTTTAAGTCCTGAGCTTGCTTCTGCAAATTTTCATCCTTTTCTTGTATTTCCTGCTTAAGTTTGTCAGCTTCACAACCTAAAGCCTGTACTTGGTTTTGCAAATTTGAAATTGTCTGCAAATACTGCTTTTCCTCCAAATTTTTGTTTTCTTTAATCTGCTGAATCAAAGCTTCTCTCTGGGAAAGGAGAGATTGCTTATCATGAGAACTGTTTTTTAATGTTTCTATTTCACTTAGTAAACTATCAATATAATCCACAAAGGCTAAAATATTATAATCGTTCTGATCATTTAAGGGAGCTATTCCTCCACATTTTTTAACTAATGCCGAATTAATTGTTTCAATATTTGTTTTGAATTTTTCATTTTCTAATTTCAATATATGAGTTTCATGCTTAATGGATACTATTTCACTCTGATGTTGTATTAACTGATGCTGAAGAGTTTCACATTCACCTGACTTAGCGCTGCAGCCAGCCAAAGCTTTGTCCTTTTCACATTTCAAAATATCGACTTCTTTAGCTAATAATGCTATTTTATCATTCAATGCTGCACATTCTTCAGTTTTCTTAACAATTTGCCTATGAAGCTCCTCAAGCTCTAGCCCCCGAGATAATAAAGCAGCATTTTTTTCTTCAACCTGATGTGATAATTGCAGACCAATACCTTGAAGCTTTTTTAATTCTCTCTCCAATGCTACCATACAAGCTTGCTTTTCTTCTACTTGTTTTAGCAAGGTTTCATACTGCCTATCTTTTTCTTCTAGAGATTTGGTTTTTCCTTTAAGATCCATTTCTAAGTCTTGAACTTGTTTTTGTAATGACAGTACTTTTTCTTCCTCCCAACTAAGCTGTTGGACCATTCTACTATATTCTGACTCTTCCTTTCTTAACATTTCTCCTTTTGCCAGTTCTCTGTCTTTAGCAACCTTCAACTGAGTGTTCAATGACAGTATTTCTTGATGTAATTGTTTTGTCATCTCAATTTTTTGGGAGAGCTGTTTATCCAACACTTCAGACTTCTTTTCTTTCTCTGTGATCAAATCTTCTTTTTCCTTCACAAGACTTGAGAGCTCTTTAACATTATTTCTTAAAGTTTCTCTATCCTGATTAATCTCTGAAATCAATTTTTTGTGCTCCTTGGCACTACCAGATATTTTACTTTCCATTTCTTCTATACACTGAGCACCCTTCAACAGTTCACACTCTTTTACATCCAATGATTTGGACAAATTCTCATTCTCATTGATTAGCTGTTGCTTTTTTTCCTCCATTACACGCATCTCATTTCTAAGATCTTCATTCACTTTAATCTGACTTGCTAAATCTTTTTCCTTCTGCTCAACAGCAGCTACTAATTGCTTACTAGTCAGGATGCTAGCTTGTTTTTCCGTTTCCAACTTATTTATTATTTCATGTTTCTCTTGTAGCTCATCTTTTAATTTTTTCCACTCCATTTCTTTGTTATCCAGCTCACCAAGAAATTTGAGTTTTTCTTTCTCATTTTGCTGCCCTACCACTTTAATCTTGTCTTTTAATGAAATTATGACTTCTGTTTTTTCTTGTAAAGACTTTTTGGCAATTTCTAGATGTTCAGTGTGTTCAGCAAGTTGTCTGGATACATTTGACAACTCTTCATCTTTTTTAGCACTTTCCACTATTAGTTGATTATATAATTCTTTTACTGATTTCAATTCATTTACAAAACTTTGTTCTTTGTTTTCTCTCTCTCTCAACAAGGTGTTTAGTTTCTCCTTTGCAGAGATATGTTCATCAAGCTGGAATCTAAGTTGCTCTATTTCCTCTCTACATTTCCTCTCTGTTTCTTGCAGTGTTTCAGCTGATTTACTTATTTGTTCTTTAAGCAATTTAATTTGTGACTCACACTCCAAAAGCTGGTTACTGTATGTAATATCATGCTTCTTCATTTCAGAATGAAGTTCTTTAATTGATTTGCTTGCCTCTTTGACTTGCTTAATGAGATCCTCATTTTCTTTAGTTTTAGCTTCATTTTCAACTTTTACTATTGCCAGCTCTGACTCTATTGTTCTTAACTTCTCATTAAGTCCTGAAAATTTTATGCTTGCATCTTTCATATCTGTTGTCTGTACATCTTTCAACAATTGGACTTCCTTTTCAGCCTTGGACAATGCTTTTTCCATCTCCCGTATTTCATCTTCTTTGCATCTGATCTGTTCAGAATACTCAGACATACTCGAAGAAAGATCAGAAATTTCTTTGTCCTTTTCAATCAACATTTCTTTGAGGTTGTCAATTTCTCTTTCCCGTCTCTGCAGATCTTGAATAAGTTGAGATCTTTCTTCTAAATGACTTGTGTTCAACCTGTCAAGTTCTTCATTTGTCTGTTCCAGGTCCTGTCGCATCAATTGCATGTCTGCATCTTGTTTCACAGTCTGGGGAAAAAAATGATAAATTTAAGCATTCACTCATCAATGGCCAAGACATGCCTAGTGTCACCCAAGCAGTATAGTACTAGTCTAAGGCCATTTCCCTTTACTCTCTTGTCCTCTCTCTTTGATAGTAACCGATTTCTAAAATTATTTCAGACAACTTATATCATGAGACAGGGAAATGGAGCACTGCTAAGAAAAACACTGTTAAAATTTCCTGGATTTAAGGAACTAATCATGGTTCCTTCACCAACTGCATCTTTAGATAAGAAGGTTCTTTTAGCATGTACTGTATATGTTACATACATGGCTAGATCATTATACTTGAACACACACATACAATTTTCACATAAAGAATAATACCGTATTTTCCGGCGTATAAGACGACTTTTTAACCCAGGAAAATCTTCTCAAAAGTTGGGGGTCGTCTTATACGCCGGGTGTCGTCTTATAGGGCGGGTCACTTCCCGCCGCACAGCTGATCCCCGGCGCACAGCTGATCGGCGCCGAGATTTTCCACCCGGGCCCTCCGCCCCCAATACATCTCCAAGCTTTAGCAGAACAAACCATGAAGGAGGAGGAGGAAGAGGGTGGTGGTGATGATGGGGGGAGGTTTGAAAAAGCAGATCCAAGCGCAAAAGTTACTGAGTCATTTCAGCCTCCCTCCCTCTAGCTCTCTTTCCCTGGTGATGGATCAGTGCGGGGGGGGGGGGGTCGGGAGGGAATGGAGGGAGCGGAGGGAGGGACCCCCCCACTGATCCATCACCAGGGAAAGAGAGCGAGAGGGAGGGAGGCTGAAATGACTCAGTAACTTTTGTGCTTGGATCTGATTTTTCAAACCTCCCCCCATCATCACCACCACCCTCTTCCTCCTCCTCCTTCATGGTTTGTTCTGCTAAAGCTTGGAGATGTATTGAGGGGGGGAGGGCCCGGGTGGAAAATCTCGGCGCCGATCAGCTGTGCGCCGGGGATCAGCTGTGCGGTGGGAAGTGGAGTTGCTCAGTACTCACTCAGTAACTTTTGCGCTTGGATCTGCTTTTTCAAACTTCCCCCCATCACCCTCCTCCTCCTCCTCCTCCTTCATGGTTTGTTCCGCTAAAGCTTGGAAATGTATTCTTCACCCCTCTGCCTTGCCCAGGTAATTAAAGCTTTCTTTAAATCATTAAAGCTTTCTCACCCCTCACCCCAATATTCTCATTCACACACACACCCCGCGCTGCTCCGCTTCCCTGTTTTCTCCCTGCAGTTTTTTACTTTCTACTCCGCTTCCCCACCACACAGCTGATTGGCGTGGATATTTTCCACCCCGGGCGGAGCAAGCTGCAGGTTTTGAAGAGGGGTAGTCTTATATGGCGAGTATATCCCAAACTCTATATTTTAAGTGGAAAAGTTGGGGGTCGTCTTATACGCCCAGTCGTCTTATACGCCAGAAAATAAGATACTTTGGTTTTTTACCTTTTCTTTAAACGCAGACATTTTCTCTGTTAGTTCATTGATAACAGTTTTCTGTTCTGAACATTCTACTCCGTAAGCACTGCACTTCTTCAAAGAATCTTCAAGCTAGGTTCACAAAAATATATACATTTTTAATAGAGTTATAATTAAACCAAATAAATTCCTTCATGATTAGCCATGTGCAGTTAATTACAGCTGCATGCAATTTAATGATAATTAATAGATAATAATTAATATATAATAACCTGCAGTAATATGCTCCACAGTTATAAGGTGAATTATTTGTCATTCAGTTGTTTACCACTGCATGGCTTGATATAGACATTATGCTCCTCAATTTAGAAGGATCTCCTTCTTATGTAATCCTACCCCTACATCCACCCATGTTAATTCACCCCATCTTTCCTGTTTAAGCATAACTATGGTTTACTGTAATGCATGCTAACTATACATTCTCAAATCAGAGACTAAAATCAAGATTTGAATTTTGTTTCAGTCTTCTAATTACAAGTTAACTATAACTATAGTTAAACTAGTGGGACCTAGTGCCTGATGTAGTTACTTAACGCTAACTGAAAAGATACAGCAAACTGATTGCTAAATTCTGATCAATACAGACTATCCAACTGACAAACCCTGTTTTAGCAGTATGACATTCAAATTTGTCCTTTACTTGTATGCTTTGGTTTCTAACAGACAAATCACAATTTACCACCATTTGGGCAGACTTTGTGGCAACAGGAACACACATACAGTATGCAATCAATCTATTTTATTATGGTCACAGACCAGAATTACAAATAAAATACAAATTTGTACAAATTTAAATGAAATAAAAGAAAACATGATAATATTAGTGGTGGGATCATCAGTGGGCAATCAAAGTCTGCCTAATTTTACAGAAAGTATAACAAAATTATGTTATATGCAGTATGCAAATAAGCTAGGTTTATCTGCCCTCTCAATTTTGAGGAAAAAAACTCAAGGAAGGCCTAGATTGACACAGTAGCATGTTTAACAGGAAAAGTTTTTCCAAAACAAATCTGACTCAATTGTGCAAGTACTTTTCTTTAAAAAAAAAAAAGCAATGCAACTGCAAGTAAAAGATACTTGACATAAAAAAAAATGATTAAATTTTCCCAAGCTAATATTTTTAAAGCAAGCTGCTTATTATTAGAACTAAATTGTTATACAAAGTTAAAATAAATTCTCTTCATTTGGACTGCAAGCAACTGAAAGTCTGTTTTAACAATCTACTGTTCATACTTACTACACTCTATTGTATGGTGATGAAAGTACAGGTAGTCCTCACTTACTGACAGAAATTGGGACCGGAAACTCTGTCGCTAACCAATGTGGTCGTAAAGCATGACGTCATGTGACTGCGCCGATTTACCACGGCAGTTACGGCAGTCCCAGTTGCTATTAAGTGAATCCCGCATGGCTGCAGCATCCCGCGGTCATGAGATCACCATTTGCGACCTCCTGCCAGCTTCCCCATTGACTTTGCTTGTCAGAAGCTGGCAGTGAAGGTCGCAAATGGTGATCACATGACCACGGGATGCTGCAACATTGTAATTGTGAGGTTGCCAGGCGATCATGTGTCCGTGGGGACGCTGCGACCGCCCCAACTATGGGGACTGGTTGTTAAATCCCCCTGGTTTAGTGTCGTCATAACTTGAATGATCGCTGAACAAGTAGTCATTAAACAAGGACTACCTGCACTGGCTTGCAGGGAACTGTAAGGATTCTTTGGGGGCAGTGAATACAGTGCTCTATGATTGACTGAATGTTTAATGAAGATGTTTCTCCTTGTTTGACTCAGCCCAACTTACCTTCTGTTCATTTTGCAAAAGTCTTTCACTTAATTCTTTGTTCAGAAGGTCTCTCTCCTGAAGTGACTTTCTCATATCTTCTAGCTGTTCCAATCTTTCCATTGTACTTGAAAGCTTCTGCTCCTTCTCCACAAGCAAAGTTTCGAATACGCTATTTCTTTCATTTAATCTGCCACAAAAAAAATTTAGATTTGGCTTTATCAAACATGCTACAGTAAGCATTATTTATATACACAGATATCAAATAGAGCCTGTTACATCCAATATAATGGGAGCAAAAGTCCACATGTGCAACAGGACCTTCTTTTATTCTCTTTGCCTATGTCAGTTTTCAATTCTGATCCCTAATATCCCATAACCATATGGAGCAGATCTGGGGGAAGGGCAGAAGAATGCAGGAAGAAGGGACAATAAGCCACACATTAGAAGTAATTCCATCATCAAATGTATCTGTATTCATTTTCAAGGTATTCAAAGCCTTATTCAGGAAGCCAAAAAAGAAAGCCCAACAAACTAGCATTCCCACTAAGTCCTTCCTCTATTCAAATGATATCACCTTTCTCACAAAACCATGCATCCTGTGCCTTCAGACAGAAAACCTTTTATGTATTCAGTTATCAATTAACTGGCTGCCACATGAACAAGGACCTGAACTTCAGGGTTCTTGCTCAAGTGAAAGCTAACGTTCAGACAATCACACACATTAAAGGTGTAGATGTCCTTAGGGAGATGACATTATTCAAGCGATGTGGTGGTAAGGGATGAGATTACCAGCTGTGCTCATGCTTTCTGACTATCTGTATGGGACTCAAACATTTCTAAATATCCAGAAACCAATCACTATAACAATAATCTCTGAGAGAAGAGAGTTTTTTTTTCTTATTTCCTGCAGATAGAAACGTTTAAAAAGTCTAATAGGTAGACCCAAATCAAGTTGTGTAATGTTTTATTTTACCCTTTAAGTTGTTCATTCAAATTAGAAAGAACCATTTGGTGTTTTTCTGCATCACGTGCTTGCTGGTTGCGAAGCTGTGCGAGTTGGGACCGCAAACGATCATTTTCATTCTGCAAAAAATTATCTACGTGACTACCAATTGCACTGAATGATTAACTTTAAACTACACAAGTTAAATTCTCTAATTATAGCTAATTAATTATTTCCACAGAAATACTTACAATATTACTTTTAGTATACTCAAGGTTCTTTTTGAAAGGGTTCTCCAAGTGATCTTACTATGAGATGATCAAAATGGAGAGATCCTGATGAGTTCATATAAAACACACCATGCTCGTGTATGCTGTGTAGGAGCAGCTTGCTTCTAAAATAGGAGTCATTAAAGCAAAACCTATTTTAAAAAGCCCAGGAATGTAGTATATCATACCCAAAAGGCTTTATTTTGAAACTTGTTAATTTAGAATATATTTCTTTTACTTGCACTGATTTTTATGTTTTTTTTCCAAAAATTAATCAGTGAAATAATTATGGAATTAAAACCAAGGCAACAAAGCAAGCTCCACTGACATACAGAACTGAATATGCCATCCAACTGGTTAGTCTACCCAACTTCACAGCACTACTACACAAAGTTAAACTGCAAACAAACATCAGCAATAAACAGAAAAGGCTCATATAAATCCAAAATCCATTAAAAGCTGGATAGATTAGATAACATATAAAGTATCACTTCTAAGATAAGATATAACTTAAGAATGGGCATGACACACCTGTACAGCCCTCAATAGCTGCCCTTCTTCCTCTACACCAAATGTCACCTGTATTGAAATGCTTTGTTACAATCCAAATATACATTGACATGTTTATGTTCGAGAAATCTGTCTCGTATTATACATGTGCAACTTAGTATGTTAAGAAAATTATTAGTAACACACTCAAATCAGTATCTTCTCTGTTTACATGAAGCTTAGAAACACTAGTATGCTTCACAGATGTTACATGCAAATGTAATAGACAGTTAATAAATATTTTACATTCAGTTGTTCGGATCCTATCAGCATGAAGTTTATCTTATGTTATAATAGTACTTTCTTTGCTTCTCTGCATTTTTCTCAAAAAATATTATAAGTACCATATACCCCCAAGACTTTGTACAGGCAATTCATCAGTTGTCAGTTATAAGCATTATATGACAACATTACAGCTCAACCAGTGTCTAGGAAGACTTCATTTAAATGACATGAAATCAGTGCACTTGTAAAGAATAGCCAGTGAAAAGGAGAAAGAATAAAAGACAGAAAATCTGGTATAACTGATAGAAATTTCTACTTGAAGATCCAAAAACAAATTCCAGTTTGCAATTCTTTTTTCAGGTGGAATGCAGTTATTTTTATTGCAAATAAATCCATGTCCATCATTGTACGTATATTGTGTGATTTTATTTCCTTTTCTATACTGTAATTTGTATTTGATGTCATTTAAAATATTTCACTAGTCTTTATTCAGACAATTCTGAGGCACTACACTAAAGTATAAATAAAGCTATTCAACATATATCAATATTATAAAATAAAAAGAACAGAATATGACAATTAAAATAAAACTAAAAAGAAAAAAAGAATGATTTTTTTCTCTCTCAGATGCCAAGGGAAATAGGAAAGCCCTATCTATCCTCCTGCCAAAAAGATGAAGTATGTACCAGTATGTACCAATTAAGGATTCCAGAATTGAAGCATCGTTGTAGAAAAGGGCCTCTCACTGAAGACAGAATATGCCTTTACTAAAGAGAATATTTGGAGATGCCTCCATGGAAGATCTCAAGACTTCCTAACTTTCACCCAATCCAGACCAATGCACACTAAATGATATGCATGTCTATGTTGTAGGTAGTCCTCAGGTTACGACGGCAATTAGGACCAGAATTTCCGTTGCTAAGCAATGCAGTCATAAACTGCGACGTCACATGACAGCATTGCTTAGGGATGGCACTCCCAGCAGTCCTTTTGCCATTGTAACTCCAGGGCCATGTGGGTCATTAAGTGTGACCACGGTGGGAAGAGGCAGGAGTCCCAGGCAAGCACGCTGGTGGGTAAGAGCTGTGGGTGGGCGGGTGCCGTGGACAGGCGCTACATAGCGCAGGTGGGTGTGCAGGTGCTGTGGGCGGGCAGGCGGGCGGGCAGGTGCTGTGGGCAGGTGCTATGGAGCACGTTTTTGAAGTTAAGACAAAATTGCTTCCATATTGTGCAGCTGTTCCTAAAACAACCACTGTTGAGAGTCTTTAAGACAGGGCTTTCCAAAGTTTTCCCGCGGTGACACACCAACCGCCGTTGGTGTGTCGCCACGGGAAAACCCAGAAGCGCCGCCATTGCGGCAGCGTGCAAAAACCCGGAAGTGCTGCTGCCGCTTTCAGTTTTTGCACGCCGCCGTGGCTGCGGCGCTTTCGGATTTTCACGCGCCGCTGTTGGTGTGTTGCCACGGGAAAATCCGGAAGCGCTAATGGCGCGCCATCAGCGCTTCCGGGTTTTGATGCAACACATCTGGGCCCCGCAGGCGACACACTTTTGTGTCGCGAAACAGAGTTTGGAAAGCTCTGCTTTAAGAGATGGTACATGATCAAAACAGTGAAAGGTTAACCAGCATACTGTAAAGATTGTAATGTTCCATAATATCTGTATATTTGTCTTGTAAACAAAATTAGCTTTAAAGTAGAGAACAAGTCACATCAAACAACTGAATGACTTAGACAGAGAGAGCTTTTAATTCAACAGAACATGGCCTATAAAACAAAGGTCAGCCACAAATATTTTATCTGCTTCTACCTGACATACAACTTTATGGTGGAGAGGACATGTATTCCTTACCTAAAAAGAAGCATGCAGGGAAGGGAATTAAATCATTATCCTGCCTCCATCTTACCCTTTCGCACTGTGTTGCTGGAAGCAACTTTCTTTCAGTCCAGTTCATTTTTAGCACAGGATTCAGGCTAGGACAAAACTGCTTAAAAAAACAGAATGTGACAGCATGGTGGAAACGGGGCACCTGGATTCTAACACATACCTGCAGAACTTCCATTCTGCCTTGGAGCTGCAACTTATCTTCCAAGTCTCCACATCTTTCCTCCAAAAAGAGAATCTGTTCTTGCAAATGATTTCTTTCCAATTCTAACTCTTCCACCACAGTCCGTAAACCTTTGTAATTCAAAGAATAGTTTCTTACTAGCGCTGTCACCCCTTATAAACAAACTATCCAATAAAAGTATCATGTATATTTAATGTAACAGAATGGGAGAATAATGCTTTTTTGTAAGTACTTGTATTAAAATAATTTTAAAGATCTACTATATGATTAACCTGTGGAACCTTCTTAATAAATTAGAAAAGTTTCAATCAATTAATATAACTGATGAACTACTGCACCCTCAATTTTATTGTTCAACATTTCACACAAATATTTCTAATAAACTATTCTAAGCTTTACTTACTGTTATGCCTATTAAACCATAAACATATTTAAAAAGTATTTCAGACATTTATTTGAAGAGTAAAAGACTTATACTCTCTTCAGAATTTGTAGTTTTAGCACTATAATGGGAAGATTTATTATGTGAAATGTGTTAGCAATTAACTGAACTTTAGGTGACCCAGACAAAGCAAAATAAGATGCTTCACTGCAACAACCTAAATCACAATTTATACAATAAATAAATATCTTTGGCATACAACTGCAGCCTTTTTATCTAAAATGGAATTTCTATCCCATTTTAACAGAACTGAAAACAAATTGGAAAACAATAACTGGCTGTGAAGGCACTACACAACTAGAATAAAAAAAAACCTTACCACGAATGACAATAATCTTTACTCACAAGAGAGCATCCATGTTTGAACCCCAACTGAATTCTAGTTCTGAACCAAATCTAGACAGTTCATCCAGCACGCACATGCTTCAAAATGAAACAAAAAGGCACACCAAAAGAAAATTCAACATAGATACAAACACAACATAATATGGTTTGCTGGTTGAATTTGAAAAAGAAAAATAAGACAGACAGACATTGTGCATGCTTTAATAAACTGCCTAGTGTTTGCCACACCTGTACTAGGAGAAGTGTACTCTGGCCACCAACCTCCCATGTTTTCTCCTTCAGTTGAATCAGTGCTATCCAAAGTGATGTTCAACTCTTCATAGCACTGTTTTCCATCATAACTGTAATCTTCCTAAGAGCAAGAGAAAAAAACACACTAAAATTAACATCCATAAAAACCCACCTCTTACTGTATAATATCCACTTCCACTGAAACTTTCCCTAAATTAATACTGTAAGACAATACTGTATTTCAAAAGCACTGAAACCAAATTAACTACATTTATCTTTAGTGTCTCGCTGCACACACCAAGGCAACACATATACCCCAGAGTGCAGCAGAAAAAATGTAGTACCTATTAAGATACCAATATATTGTCAACTTACCTGGAGTTTCCTGCTGGACTCAGTAGTCTTCTTTCTCTCCAGTGGCATCCTGCTAATCCCCTGGCCTGTGGCCAATTCCTCCTCCAGCTCCTGCTGCCCTGAGACTATGGCTGGATCAGAGCAGCCAGGAAAGAACCAGTCATCCTCAATCAGTTTTGTGCCACAGGAAAGCAATCACATATCAGACAAAAAAAATGTATACATTCAAAAGGGATCACTGACAGAGAGAGGTTTATGACGTTAGAGAGGCACTCTAGAACATCATTTTCCTTGTGATTTCCCCCACTACAGAGCACAAGAAATAATCAGCTTTTCATTATTTCCAAGCCAAAGAGGGTACTGATCTTGTAGGCATCATTTTTAGAATTTAAAAAATTGTATATGAATACTGGCAAAAAGGGCAGCCACTTTCATAATCAAGTTAAGTTTAAATTAAGTCTGCCATACAGATTATGTGTGTGACAAATGCATAACCACAGATTATTCATCTGTGCATATAGTCTTATAAAACTAAACAAGCTCTGGTTAGTTTTTTACTACAAAAAGAGCTCGTGTTTCAGGTAATATGAGGAAGTCACAAGACTGTATCACACACTGCAAACTGGCATCAAGCCATAACATTGGGTGTTAAAATCATTTGTCAGTAACACAATAATTTCAAAATACAGCAACTTAAACAAATGCATTCCTTGTGATTCATTCTTTAAGCACATTCCCATCTGTTTTGTGTGATTAACAAAGAACGTACATTTGAAAGAAGTTTAATATAAAGCAGACAAAAGTCAGCAAGAAGAAATTAAGACAAAGTTGGCTCCATACTTTGCTCATTCTTTAAAGCACTGACTCAGTTTTCCAAAAGATGAACAACTGCAGTCATTTTTTAACGATAAAAACGTGTAGCAGAGGTAAAAATTAAATGTGCACAGGTTTAGGCTTCATAAAGTTCATGAAGCTTTGAAACTAAAGAGCCAGTGAATCTTCTATAATGTAACAAAGGATTCTTCACACATTATTTTCTGGGTAAAATCCAAGACTGCAAAACTGGAAGTCCTATGTATGGCAGCATTTTCTTATCCTCTCCTCACCTCTGCAGTTCCAAAGGCTTTCCTAATCTGCTGAAGAGAAATCTCTTGTTCTCCAGAAAATATTTTAAAAGTGTACTGGTGGCTGGAAGAAAGCAAGGGAATTATACCTTCCCTATTTTGTTGATGGAAGCAGCACCAGCTACTAATCTGGAAGAACTCCTAAAAAATCCAAGGTGTGGAAATGAACCTGGTATATTCCATTTGTACAAACTGAGCACACAAGAGCTTGCCTATACACAGAACCTGCCCACTAAATTAAACAGCAAGGTCAGGTCTATTCCTTGTTATCTGTTTCTAAATAATTTTCTAAAAGAACCAATAGTTTCATCCATCATGTTTAATTTACAGTTGCTGAAACATCTATACGCTTTTGATCATTTATATCCATCACTGATGATGCATATTTATTTGTTCATATACTATACTTTCAAAATTCAAGATGGCATATATACGAATAGTGTAACAGACCAGACGTAATATCAAAGGAAGTATGTTGTCTCCCAGATGCGACAATCCAGGACATGAGGGAGAGGTTGACTCAACTAATCAAAGAGAGGTTGACTCAACTAATCAAAACTACTGACCACTGTTTCATGGTGGAAGAAAAGACACTAACAGAAAGAGATGGGAAGGAATATAGAAAGACTATGAGGAACTAGGGAAGAAGGCAAAATAATTCAGAGAACAGGCGGCGTTTTCATCCATACATTCAACTGAAGGTCATGGCCCAAGAACAGAACAAAAAATTCTGGAGATGACTCACCAGCTCAAGGGATGGTGTCACTGAGAAAGCTTTGGATTCCTGGACCATGGTGTATGTTACCTACAAGAAGGGTCTGTAACAAGAAATGGCCTACACCACCAAAAGACTGGTAAGAACAGATTTGGAAGATGTGTAGTTCAGATAATCTGTTAGATGTTTAGTTCTAAACATGGAGGGATAGGGAGACCAGTATCCAGAACCACACTCGAAGCATAAGCCTAAAGGCAGTAAACCAGTAAGGAAGGTAGGAAGGAAGGGATGCTCAGGAATACATCAGGACATGCAGAAGGCAAACGTAAGAAGTGAAGTACTAAAGGTCTCAGATTCTTATAAGCCAATGTACAGAATATGGGAACAAACAGGGAGAGCTTGAAGTCCTAGTATGGAAGGGAAAAATATGACATTGTTGATATTATTTAAACCTTATGGGATGGAACTCATGATATCAATATGAATATCTGTATTCAATATGCGATCCTTAATATCTATGTCTACATGGAAGGAGGTACTCAGTAACGTACTCCAGAGTTTGTCCTGGGCCCAGTGCTCTTCAACGTTTTCATAAATGACTTAGATGATGGGATAGAAAGGATGATCATCAGTTACAAATGATACAAAGCTGGGAGGTTGGGGCTTGCAAATACTTCAGAAGACAGGCTCAAGGTCCAAAGTTCAAAAGGATCTTGACAGACTTGAATAATGGGCCCTGTTCAACAACATGCAGTTCAACACTTGTCCTTCATGACATATCTAATATAATAATTAGAATTATTTGCCAATATTGATGTTTCAGCATGACTGTAAATCAAACACCTTTGGGTTGTGCGCCAGCTGCGCCCATTCCTGGACCAAGTGGCTTTGCTCACAGTCACTCATGCCCTCGTGACCTCCCGTCTGGATTACTGTAATGCGCTCTACATGGGGCTGCCCTTGAAGAGCATTCGGAAGCTTCAACTGGTACAGAATGCGGCTGCACGGGTAGTAAATGGAGTCGGATATTTGATGCACATAACACCACTGCTACGTGAGCTGCATTGGTTGCCGCTGTGCTTCCGGGTGCAATTCAAGGTGCTGGTTGTCACCTTTAAAGCCCT
This sequence comes from Charina bottae, assembly GCA_023362775.1. Taxonomy (NCBI): domain Eukaryota; kingdom Metazoa; phylum Chordata; class Lepidosauria; order Squamata; family Charinaidae; genus Charina; species Charina bottae. The sequence goes on along the minus strand of JALMGJ010000001.1, from coordinate 163,607,735 downwards.
TCATGGCTTGGGACCAGGTTACCTAAGGGACCGTCTTCTCCCAGTTGTTTCTGCCCGTCCAATTCGATCTGGTAGGTTGGGCATGCTACGGGTCCCGTCAGCCAAGGAATGTCGGTTGGCGGGGACTAGAAGGCGTGCCTTCTCTGCCGTAGCGCCTACCCTCTGGAATATTCTCCCTTCAGAGATCAGGATGTCCCTGACCCTGTTGGCCTTTTGTAAGGCTGTGAAGACCTGGTTATGTGCCCGGGCCTGGGGCCCCAAGTGTGTGAATGGTCCCGTTTCTTGGTTACATTAACATCCATGCATTGCTTACTTGGCGGCCATGTATATTTGTTTTGTATTTTAATTGTTTTAATTGTAATTGTTTTATAGTTTTTATTGTTGTAAGCTGCTCAGAGTCACTTGCTGAGATAGGTGGCTATAGAAATCGAATAAACAAATAAAATAAAATAAAAATAAATACCACATAAACTACAGAAAAATTAAGTTTGTCTGGCATTATTACCCAAACTGTAGAGCTTAGAAACAATGTGCTTTCCCAATTGATAAATATTTTCATTTCCAAATTTTCAGATGGAAAATGTATTTATTTAATAAAAGGTTCATGAGCCCTGTCAAGTATAATGTATACCAAGAACAAGTTATTGGTAGATACAGGTAAAATTACATGAGTGATAGATAAGAAGCTGAATATCATAATTTACATCTAATGGTGCCATGCTGTTACAAACTTTGGGTATGATCTAATAAAAATTGAGCACTACAGTACAAAGTCAAAATTAAGCTGGAGATTCAAAATAGTTTAAAAACCTGAACGTGGTTTAAAAGAGGTTTCAGTTCCTTCTTCCCAAAATGGCAATTGATTCAATAACTCATTTTAAAGAAAAGTAAAAATAAGAGTCTGTAAAGAAAGCCTGATGGCATTCTTTGGTATTATAACTATGATTTATTATAAATTGTGGTTTCTCAGATAAATATGGAGCCAGCTATTAGTACAAAAAATGAGGATGATTCTGTTAACATAAATGAGACATAGGTATTGCACAGGGGAAGAAAGCATGTTAAAAAAAACAGAAGTTGTAACTTATGCTAATATTTTTTTAAAAAAAATAGCCCCACAAACAGCTGGTATAGCACACTACTGAAAATTTTCCACAAAACACACTACAGTGGAAAACTATCAACAGTGTGTGATAGGCTGTTGTGGCTGCAGAATCCTGCATGCACAAAACTGATGGGAAACTCTGTTCTCAGTGGCTGACCAAATCGCAGTGGAGGTTAGGAGTGGAGGGGGAAGGGGCACCAAGCGCTCATCGGGTTTACGACATTGGGATGAAGGTGGGGAACAAAACAGAAAAGTCATGCTTAACCAATAGAAAATGCAAAATTAACTACAAGCCAAACACATAGGAAGATAAATAACTGATCGTATCAATGCATACCAATATAAATACAACATTAAAATGTCCTTCGTCTGCCTTTAAACTGTTATAGCCAAAGATCCAATATACACAGCACATCTGTGAAGTCTAGCACATTGAATATATGGCATGTAATTTGCCACCCTATAAAATATGGTATCCATTTGGGGATTTATTTTTATCTATTTCCTTCTCCTACTGCAGAGCTTTCCAAACTTTTAATGTTGGCAACACACACCAACGGCGGCGGCACGGCCTGTGGTGTCCTGGTCTGTCGCGCAAAAAACCCAGAAGCGCTGATGGGGGAACCGAAAGAAGCGGCACCCCCGCCAATCAGCGCCGCCTCCGCCGTGCCGCCAGCAGTGGCGGCGCTGATTGGCAGGGGTGCTGCTTCTTTCGGTTCCCCCATCAGCGCTTCCGGGTTTTTGCGCGACACAGCAGGACACCGCAGGCGACACAGTAGTGTGTCGCAACACACACTTTGGAAAGCTATGTCCTACTGGCAGAATGCAGAGACTTCCGTTCTATTTAAAGGGAAAGAAAGCAAATACACAACTAATGGAATTTAGGGCTGTGCAACACTTCAGATTTGATTCTAAAGAGATCTTTGCAGCAGGCAGTCATGCAAACATACTACTTGTCTGTTACTCTTTAGAGTAGCTGTGTCTTTTCCTGGTTTTGCATGGTTGCCCTTCACAGACTTTAAAGAGATGCAGACAAGTGCTATATTTGCGCCTCTGTGCAGTGTGAAGCACCTTTTTGGAATTGAAACTGAAGTATTGCACAGCTCTGTTAGTTAATAGTAAGAAAAGGTGTTCAGACACATGGATGATGACCGTTTTTGTTTATATTAGTCTTGTGGAGTCACTTTAAATATTAATTACCCTTTAAAAAACTAATCTAGATCAAAGTAACATGCCATCTTGATCAAGTCATAAAATGTATGAGTAAATTTGCTGAGTTAACGTATGCATTTAATAAGAGATTTTTAAAAAGATACAAATGTTGATGGATATCTGTATTACAATACCACTGTTTGTTCAGTACGGTCTCACCTCAAAATAATTTTAATAAATATATGTAAACAAAGCAATACTCCAACATACTGAGCACCTGCATCACTGATAAATCAGCTGCCTACAATAAATCTTTAATAATATCTTAAATAATTTTCCTAATATTTAATCAATGTATACATCAATTAGAAATCACATACAAAAAAGGAAATTCAAAGAAAATTCATCTCTGTGTTCCTAGCACAAGAGTAAATCAGAACATGGCGTTAGATTTAAAATATTATTATTTTAGTGTTTATTATCCTTTATTTGCACAACACAACAGTGAGATGCGAAGGACTTCTTACGAGCTCAGCTGTCCCAAAAAGACCCTACAAAAATTCTTTGCACTCAAATCTTTTCAATTTGCATAACATTTCGGGGTTTTTTATGTTAGTGCAGATAGACCAAATAGTTTTGTTCCACGTACTCTGCTTCACTTAGCATTTTAGCTACAATATATGCAATAATTGCAGGTAATTGTAACTCTTTAAACAGACTGCACAGTAAACTATGCAAAAGCAGACAGATGCTGCTAAAACGTCTGGCTGAATTATTTTCACTAGATTGCCACAATAAATCAAAGATATGCATAAATTTATCTATCTATCTATCTGTCTATCTATCTATCCATCTGTTTATTTTCTATCCCGCCTTTTTTATTTTTATAAATAACTCAAGGTGGCAAACATACCTAATACTGCTTCCTCCTCCTCCTTTCCCCACAACAACAACCCTGTGAGGTGAGTTGGGCTGAGAGACAGGGACTGGCCCAAGGTCACCCAGCCGGCTTTCGTGCCTCAGGCGGGACTAGAACTCACAGACTCCTGGTTTCTAGCCCGGTGCCTTAACCACTAGACCAAACTGGCACATACACATACACATATTCAGTATATCGAATAAAGCTGTCAATTAGCTTTCAATATTTGCCAATCCACCCAAGTGACATAAGGGCATCTCAAACAAAATAACTCACCTTCTCTCTCCTGCTCAATCTGGGCCATTCTTAGAGCCATAACAGACTTTTCCTCTCTGATTTCATTGTGCATATCCTCAGATTCAGATACAGCTTCTGGCCATTCCAAAAGTGGACTCTGTAATTCATCCACACTGCCCGATTCACTAGCCTGAACCAAGTTAAGTCAGGACATGAGAATAATTAATCAGTTCTATAAAACTGATAAGCTGAATAACCTAGCAAACAGTAACTTCTAGGAAGCATTGCACTGGGTCAGATCAAAACTCAAAAGTATTTTGTTCTTAAAGGTTTTCCCCTGCACAGTCATGTCTGACTCTAGGGGCCGGTGCTCATCTCCGTTTGTTAGCCGAAGAGCCAGCACTGTCCGAAGACGTTTCCGCGGTCATGTGGACGGCATGATTCACGCAGAACGCTGTTACCTACCCACCGAAGTGGTACCTATTAATCTACTTGCATTTGCATGCTTTCGAATTGCTAGGTTGGCAAGAGCTGGGGCGAGTGCAGGAGCTCACTCCGTCACGCGGCACTCGGGTCTCGGGTCGAAAAAAAGAATTTTGTTCTTACACTGAGCAATTAGAAGCCAATGGAAAGTATAAAAGCAGAACTTGAGTGCAACAAGTACCTTTCCAGCTTTGTTCCCAAGTAAGTGGCACTGGGAAACATTCTGCCTCAGGCATCAGAATATATAGCTGAAATAACTGGCAGCCATTATTATCCATATTCGATATAAATTTATCTACTGTCTTTTTAAAGATAGTGCCATGGTAGATGATTTTATTGGACAAATATTGAGTAAAGTTCTTTTTAACTACTCTGAATCTCCTACTGTTCAGTTTCATTCAATACTTCTGAGTTCTAGTTTTGTGACACAGGAAAAAGTCTACTGCCAATCCACTTTCCCCACACTATGCATAATTGTATACACCTTTCTTGTTTCATCTCTTTTCTCTAAATTATAAAATCCCCAAAATGTACGTTTTCCTTATAGGAGAGCTACTCCTGCCCCTTGATCCCTAGGAAAATGCTTTTTTGCAGTTCTACAAAACCCTTAGGAAGTTACACAATATTCCATGTACAGTAACACAATACGTGTCTTGCTATATTCAGAGTACCAGCAAAAGAAAAGTATATCTAGTTTAGGAAGAAGAGAACATTTGATCCTAAAACATTTTATCATAAATTTGTCCTCCCCATCCTTGGATAAAGAGGGTCTTTTTGTGTCCAGCAGGATTAGAAGCAGGAACACAAAAGAGTGATAGTAATGCATCTTTAATTGTTTGGTTCCCTGTTGCTCAAGCTTTGCTGTTTCATTACAAAACATATTTCTTTAAGCAACTGGCAGATCTTAGAAACTAGCCTGTTCAGCACAGAGGAAAGACCAAGAGAAAAGCAGATAAAAGTTCAAGAAATATTTTTTCTTTAAAAAAGCTTTTTGAAAACATCTGTCATACTACCACTCTCGCACCCTTTTTGAGAACAATGCTTCAAATATTTGCAGAATGGTACAGAATGTTATGTCTATGGGCAGTAGAGTGATTCACGATTCACAAGATTTTCATTATGGGAAATTTAAAATGCTTTCAATTTATTTGCTGTTATTTAACTACTTATATTAATGACAAGTCAAACAAATTCAATTAATCCCAACACAACAGACCTGTGAAGCTGCCCTCTTTGTAACTTGTTCAAGATCTGCCTGAAGTTTTCGTTGCTGTTCTTCATAAACTTCAAGCTTAGCCAGCAGTTCTTCTATAATGGAAATTGTCTACATTATTAGGTATCATCCACAAATTACTGTAATACATTTAGGCAAGAAAATGTAAGTTCAAGTTATCAGCGTATAAAACATTTACATTCAAAACTTCTTGAGCTTAAAATGTCTCCTTTTGAGTCAGAAACGGCTATTCCAACATCACCGGGAACAGCTCTATGCTGTTCCAACCATTCTGGAAATGTTATGAAATCAAAGCAGCCCCATTTCATGTTCAAATCATTTCCAGAATGGTTGGCACAGCCTCAGAACACTACCAGTAAGGACAGTGCAATTTGAAGTAGCTGAACATGAACTTGAAGTAGCTGGTTTCAAGCTCAACCCTTCTTGAATCTAAGACATTTTGCACAGCTCTTAGTTCAAACTATAAGTACAGAAACGTACATGGGAGCATGACATAATATACCATCTATCCCTCTGTGCTCCAAGAGCTCAAAGGAAGGTGGGCAGTATATAACATTTTGATAGCTTCTATATATCCCTTCCAGCAACTATTGGACCAGGATAGCCGCTAAAGCTAATGCAAGAATGAGGGGAAATCAGTTAAGCACACAATCAGTGATTAACTACCCTGGATATTAAAAAAAGTCTGCTGCCTACTATTTAATTAAGTTTAGTTTACTGCAGATTTTAAATTATTTGCTAAGGGGAAAATTAGAGTTTGTAATATGTTGTTGTTCTCCCTCAAGTAGGTTTGTCAGATGACATAGTGCGAACTGTATATGTTCATGTTATTTATTTTGCATCCCAGTCAAGCCACTTGCTAAGGCAAACAGCATGCAAAAACTCAGATGCTTTCCTGAGCTTCCAGGCAGGGCCAAATGTGGAAATGTAGGACTGAGAAAGAAAAGGCTATTTTTGCTGTTGTTATATTGTTCATGGACTGTATGGTTGAAATGAATCTATCCCTGTTGTTCAGATATTGAACTCAGTTCTGTGTCTATTTTGTTTATAGACACATTTACTTATTATATTTTGCAATTTATCAAATGGCAAAATGAACAATTAAACTGAGACTGTAAACATTCTTATCTTACCTCATTTTCAGATAGACATATTTCAAAATTATAGTAAAAGTTAATCACTATTTACCATTTTGAGTTTTAAGTTCCAAATATGTTTGCAGTGTTGGCTGTAGATCTTCTTTTTCCTTCTTTAATTCGGAAACCTGGTCTTGTAAGGCAGTTATACAGCTATTCATTGGTGTAACCTGGAAAAAAATGTCAATTTCTGCCAATAAAGATATATGTCAACAAACAAACTGAAGCCAAATCTGGTAACATCTCTGACACATTTATGTAATTCTGGAGATCCCATAATATAAATAGTTCCCTTAAGTTACAGCAGAATTATCCTATCAGTTTTATAGTTAAATTATTAATATTACTAATCAACTTTTCAACTGTAATATTTTCTGCAGAAAAAAAATTTAACTAAGAAAAACATTACTTTGTACCTTACCATTTTAAACAAGACTTTGGCATCTACATCACTAAACTGGGCACATAAAATTAAATTGTATATAAAAATTTAACATACACTTTTAAGTTCATCTTCAAGTTGTCTGATTCTGGATTTGGACCATGCTTTCATCTTAAGGAATTTAGCTTCTGATTTGCTGGCCTCTTCTGTTTTCAGTTTTACTTGCGCTTAAACAAACAGGCATCTCAATCATTATTCTGAATTACAGCAAAAGTATTATAACATATATTGCTTGGACTGTTTTCATATCAGTAACATACACTGAGGAGAGAATTTTCTAAGACTTGCCCAATGTGAGATATTAGAATTATTAAGGGCCATTTTATTTTATTTTATTTTATTTATTTGTTCAATTTATATCACCGCCCATCTCCCCCCACAAGGGGACTCTGGGCAGTTTACAAAAAAATGATTAATTAAAAGCATATAAAATACAATACATCATTCTAAATAAATTAGACATAAATATATAAATATATAAAATCTAAGAGGCTATGATGTTGTTTAAAGGAACTCTATGGTGCCAGCCACCCCCAAGAAGAGCTATTACCCTTCCCATCCCAGGCGAGGTGGCAGAGCCAGGTCTTCAATTGCTTTCGGAAGGTCAGGAGTATGGGGGCTTGCCTCACCTCCAGGGGCAGAATGTTCCAAAGGGCTTTTTGATGCTTTATCATACTGTATTACATGGAATTATGTAGAATTATATAGAAATCCATCTTTCTCGTACTGAATATATTCAGACACTCAACCTGCAACCATAGGCTATATGCACTGCCACAATGCCTCTTTGATGGCCCCAAGAGGTCTCTCCCAAAGTCACATCATTAAATTTGGCAGTAAACTGTTGAATTATGGCAAAATAATCTTTGCTTTATAAAATAAACAGTAAAATATTAATTCTCTATTAGACTTAACACAACCATTAATCATTAAAGGAATCCCAGCTTCTCCCAAATATAATAGTGATGTCACCTTCTGACAACTTCACTGCTCCACTATCATGCCCTCCATGAACCTCAGAAACTAAAAGATTTGTTTAAAAAGGTACAACCGTCTACCCGAATGACTGGGTCTACACAGGCTGGAGAGGAGATAATAACACTTTACCCTTAGTGCTACTGCATTGATAACCTGTGTAAAAACTGTCCACAATGCTGGCTCTCAGTACAATTTCTCTTTATCAAAAGGTAAATATAATGCTAATAAAAACTGAATCAACTATTCAATGTAGTAAGCAAGCAGTTTTAAGGGTTGTTGTATGTTATGATGTTACCTTCTAAATGTTCCAATTTTTGTTTAATAATGGCATCCAAATCAACAGGTTGCTCCAAATTACTTTCATGTCTGGAAATTAATTCATCAAATTCTTTCTGTAGCTGAAGTAGTATTTGATCTTTTTCCTGAAGCTCTGTTTCATGTGTTTCTTGTACTTCCTGAAGGTCAGCATTATACTTCTCTCTGGTTTTCCTCATTTCATTCTCATGTTTCTCCATCATGTCTCTCAGCTGGGCTCGCATTACGTGCTTTTCTGCATCCAGTTTGGACTGGAGATTGTCTTTCTCTGACTCAAGGCGGTTCAGTTGTTCATTCATTTCCTGAATTAAAAAAAAAGTTTAAACAACAAAACTGCAAGCTCCTTTTTTAATTATATGCAAAATGGTTCCTTTAACATGTACAAGCACACGGAGAGAGATGTATCCTGTCTCACCCTCTGTAAAAAAAAGAGTCCCCCTAACCCATGGAAGATCTTTAATTCAGTTGAGGGTTCCCATTGGTAGAAGGTGAGAAATATTTTTTTTATTACTTTCTTGTGAAGCCCTACCCCTAGGCAGCACTTCCCATATTATTTTGGAGAGCCTCCCAATAACGGATAACATATTTTTGGAAGGAGCAAGGAGCTGCATGGAGATACAGTATCTACAAAAATTCCTCTACTAATAGGGTTATTGTGGCATCAAGGCAGAGTTAATCTTACTCAACTTTCAAATTTCACTAGTATCAAAGTGTTGTGCTATGAAAGTATCTGAGACCCTCTATTTCTCTGATAGGGGTTGCATCTAGAGAGATAACCTGATTCTATGAGCCATCCCAGCAAGCATTCAGGACAAAACCTTAAGTATAGCCTGGAAGGGAATAATTGTGAAGGTCTTGGCCCTGATGCAGTAGGTCCCATGATAAATTAACTTTTTCCCCACCACGTATCCCCATTTGGATAATATGATGTTTCAAGGCCTGAGAAAATTTTTAGTCTTTCTAATATGGAAAGGAGACACCAAACAACCATTGTTGTATCACACATCTGAAAATATGTTCCAGAATCCCTGGTTCTTTGTAAATAGGGTTGTACAGATCCCTCAGTGAGTGCAGCAAAGAATCGATCTGTGGCATGAAGAAATTGCTTGAAGACTTGACATGACTACTTTTAGGGCATCCTAAGTATCTCTGTGGGATAGATAAGTTTTTTACTTTTACACCACAGACCCAGAAAAACCCTTTGCTTGTGAGTGAAGTATCTTACTTAAGGATCTGTGTAGACCCATCTGTACCCAATGTAATTATCACAAATGAAGGATGGAGCACTGCCAGTGTAAGGAAGGGATTAAAGAAGTAGCAGAAGGCAAACGACTGGTATCCTACTGCCCGGCACCATAAGGAATTATACTAGCACTCTCTCTTCCAATTCCCTTCCACAATAGTTACAGAAGTCCACAGAGGGCAGCAAGTGATGAAATGTGCATCATGCCACTGTGATGCAAATACTATGACTTATATATGCAAGTATATAAGGGCAGAATTTGTATAACATCACCACACATGTATTATTATTATAATAATTATTTTATTATTATTATTATTATTATTATTATTATTATTATTATTATTACTATTATTATGACATAACCTCAATTTGCTGCAAATGCCCATGCCAACAATAATCCCATGATGTAGGTTGGGCTGAAGGAAAATGAATGGCCCAAAGTCATTAAGCTAAGCTACAATTTGCAGTATCCCCCATCAAAAATTAGACTAGCTGAGCAAGACATATATTTCTCACTTGTATTTTAAAGGGTTGTACAGCACAGAGCTCATTTGCCCTTGAAAGATGTGTGGTTATAACAAATCTGAATAAATAAATAAAAATAAAATACTTTTCTACAATATGCCTGGGGAAAGTGAAAGACTCAATAGCATTTGCAAAACAGCATATAAGATACTCAACTGGGAGAAAAACTATTTCAAGCATCAAAATATTGTTCTGCACTGGGTGAAATATATTACATTATTTGGGGGAAGAACGTTTAGAACATGGCAATAACTAAGAACTACGTGTTTGTTGTAATTATCTGCTTGGGGAGGTAAAAAAATGTCAACCGCACAATCAAACCCACATCCCATTGTCCTTGCATGCAACATCAATGTATGTACAAAAAGGGGAGGACTTTGTGTATTTGCAGACACCATCTTGATTTTTTTTTAATCTCCCTGCAGATACCTTTGGAAAGTTTAGCTTCTATGGGGAGAGAAATCTTGGGAGAGCCCTCTTTGTTGCTAGAAGCAATGTTTCTAATACCTTCTCTGCAACGGCACCCACCCTTTGGAATATCTTGCCCCCAGAGTTGAGGCGGTTTTCCTCCCTCCCGGCCTTCCAGAAAAATCTGAAAACCTGGTTCTGACGCCTAGCGTGGGAAGGAAAAGGTAACAGCTCCTCCTGGGGATGGTTAGTGTCATAATACCCTCCCTATTGTTTGAGATTAATTCGCCAGATTGGATTTTATATTTATATTTATTATGTCATATTGTATTTATATTGTATTTTAATCTTATTTTTATTGTAAGCCACTCAGAGTCCCCCGTTGGGGGAGATGGGCGGTCATATAAATTTAAATAATAAATAAATAAAATAAATTTTCCTTGAATATTTTTAATGATATTAATTTTTAAGAAAACGTTTAAGGAAACATACAATCTCTATATGTCCAGGCATTTTAAACTGCTTTTAGTTATTCTGCTTTGTATCTTGTTGCTTCTTATTGTTGTATACATTTTGGAATTATCAGGATGGAGGGCATGCCAGTAGTTTAACAACAAATAAATAAAATATTATGGTCAGATTCCCTCCTCACCAAAGTAACCCCCATGATATTATTGAAACTGAAATCTTTTTCAAAAGCAGCGTGGTATATGGCAAGAGATAATTTCTGAAGTGTCAAAGTCTCAACATCACATGCTACCAAATGTTGCAAAATTTTGGCAGTAGAAGTATTGCACCAAGTGTCCAAATTATAGCAAAATAATTAAAACTTTAGGAAACAATTAAACAAATTTTGTCCAAAATGCTCCCAGTTTGCATATCTTTTCATCACTGTTCTGTTCGTTTTCTGATATGGCCCCATCAACTGGCAATATAAGAATGTTAACCACTGTTGTTCAAAAAAAGCAATTATAAAAAACCTATTAACTTAAGTCTGTGGCTTGAATCATGTCAACTGGATTTCTATTTTCTTAGTGGAAACGTTTCACTCCTTATCCAAGGAGCTTCTTCAGTCTGAGTAAAGTTAGTAAGGGAATCCTTAAATATGTTTCTAGGCTGGCTGTGTGACCTTGCACCTGGGGCTAGGTCATGGTTATTTTTGAGATGTTTGTTTCTAAGTCCCTTTACTTAGGGACCTTTGCAAGGTCACACAGCCAGCCTAGAAACATATTTAAGGATTCCCTTACTAACTTTACTCAGACTGAAGAAGCTCCTTGGATAAGGAGTGAAACGTTTCCACTAAGAAAATAGAAATCCAGTTGACATGATTCAAGCCACAGACTGTTCCACCTGGATGACTGAGAACCTTCATAGACCTATTAACTTAAGAGAAGGTTCTTGTAGAAGCTCTTCAGATTCTGACTACTAAATCAGTCCTTGTTATTCTTTGTCATTCTTTAACTTTTTTATCAAAATCATGTGGGTTTTTCCTTTTCTTTTAGCACTACCTCAACATTTAACCAATATGGATAAAAATATAAGCATACAAGACACATATGATCAATCAATGCAATGAAATGCAATAAAAACTGACTAGCAAACTGCAATCTAACTTAGAACTACCATATTTTATAGCAACTTATTCAAGAGCAACAACTGTTTGTCAGTGCACTCTGCTTCTTACTTTCAGCTGTTGGTCCTTGCCATCCAGTTCTTGTTGCAACATGACTATCACCTGTGTCCTTCCAAGCATGACTTCCTCCTTTTCATGTAGTTTCTGCTTTAAGGCTTTCAGTAACTGTTACAGAAATTAAAATGTTCACTGTAAGTAATGGAAGAATACAATGTCTTCTTGTATTGCCATCTATTCTATAGGAACAAAATTTCATATTTGTAGGACATCAGATATCTACTCAATATCTGCTCAATTTAATCTAGAACCATTAACTATAAAAGGAGTCAGAAATCATAAAATATAATTACTTATTTCCATTAAGCCATCTTTTAAATACTGATCTAACAAAATATGTACTTTAGTTTTCCAGTGTTTTCCATTAACAAACCTAGCAACTAATAATAAGGTAAGTTTCATATCTTGCATTAACTTACTGGCATTAGGAAATAGAAAGAATAACTCAACTGCAGGACCCATTGTAATAAACTGCTGGGTGATTTTTCCAACTCTTTAAAAAACTTTTGACTAAAAGGTCTGGCTAATTGGGCACTGCAACAAAAAATGATAAGTAAACCTTTGATTTAACAGACTTTGGTTTAGAGGACTTCACATTTAACAAATAAATCCACTAGATGCAAGGTTTCCCGAATCTCAGGCAATGATGTCTATTATTTGGTGGATCAGTCCAAACAATATTCAGTTTCCCTTCAACTGGGTATTCAATGTTATCAATGTAACCAAAAAATCCCATAAAATCAAGAATACATGCTATTTATTTACACTTCAGTCAACACAAACTAGAAAGGTTGCAATGTTAGTAGTTTAATGTTAGCAGTTGTACCATCCACTTCACCTTGGCTTATGTTGGAAGTTAAGTAGGATTGGCCCTGGCTAGTATTTGAACGAGGATCTACTTAGGAATTCCAGGGCTATAGCCTAGACTGGAAAATTGAAAAAAAATCCCAGAAGAAAGTACAAGCAAACCACTTTTTAACACTGAAAAAATACCTGCATAGATAGAGTCACAAGGCGAGCTCAATTTAAGGGCATTTTAACCTTTAAATAAATAGAATTTTTTTTCCAGATATAACCCATCTGTAAAATTAAACTGGCAACGTGACCACAAAAAACCAAAGAGTTCTAATTAGGGATGCCAGTAATCAACTTGGGATTACATTCACAATACTACTAAATAAAATAATTTTTCTCTACCTGTTCTAGATCAGCACTAGCATCAGATTTGGCAGCCACTTTAAAGAGTTCTTGTTCATGTTTCTGGGCCAGTCTCATCAAATCTTTTTCCTTTTCCTGGATAATATTTTGAAACATGCGGATCTAAAAAACAACCACACCAAATATTTTTATTAAGCCAATTCACACATAATCATATAATTTAACGTTCAGTTCTGATTCATAAAACTCCAGTGGAAATTAAGCATGGATGAAAAGGATGATTAAATAACTCTTGAATAACACCCATCTTATTTTATAACATCCACCTTACACCTGATAACCTCTAAGAAAATCTAAGAAAAGGGGATAAATTCAAATTTCTGGCAGCCAAATCCCAAATACTGTACTAATTATTACTTTTTTTACTGAAGACCTACTTACATTTTGAGTATACATGGCTTCTCTTTCCTGAAAATGCTCCTTCTCCTTATTTTGAAGGTTTTTAAGACTTTCAATTTGTTCTTGAAGGAGGCTACATCTTTCTTCACTGTCCCCAACTTTCCTGGTAAGGTTCTGAACTAGTATTTGCATACTCTGCAACGAAGCCTCTTTTGTGGAAATCTGATTCTTTGAAGTTCATGAAAAAGATAATTAAAAAACAAGCACAAGATTGGCATGCTCATCTAACTATTTCTCAGGTTTATTGGGAAAGCAACAATACAGTGAATTCAGAATGTTAATGAAACTGTCAAACTTGATGAGAGATAAAACAGCACATATAAGTTTTCAGCTTAGTTATACCTTTAATTCACTGTTATGTATTATCATTTCTTTGGCATCATTAGTTGATCCACAGGCTAGCTGCAAATCAATTATGTAGGCTTCTTTTTCAGTTAGTTTTTTTTGCTTCTCGGCAAGCATGGCATCTAGTTCAGCACCCCGCTGGTGTGCAGCATCCAATTCAGCAATCTGGAAGCAAAGCCATTATTACAGAAATATTTTATTAGCATCAACAGCCACTTTTTTTGTTGTTCCATCATTAAAAACAAAGGTCCGCATAGTTAAAGCAAAGGTATTCCCTGTAGTAACCTATGGCTGTGAGAGCTGGACCATAAGGAAGGCTGAGCGAAGGAAGATAGATGCTTTTGAACTGTGGTGCTGGAGGAAAATTCTGAGAGTGCCTTGGACTGCAAGAAGATCAAACCAGTCCATACTCCAGGAAATAAAGCCAGACTGCTCACTTGAGGGAATGATATTAAAGGCAAAACTGAAGTACTTTGGCCACATAATGAGAAGACAGGATACCCTGGAGAAGAAGCTGATGCTAGGGAAAGTGGAAGGCAAAAGGAAGAGGGGCCGACCAAGGGCAAGATGGATGGATGGTATTCTGGAGGTGATGGACTCAACCGTGGGGGAGCTGGGGATGGTGACAGCCGACAGGAAGCTCTGGCGTGGGCTGGTCCATGAGGTCACAAGGAGTCGGAGACGACTGAACGAATAAACAACAAAAATCATTAAAAACAAGCCTTTTCCATAGTGATCCACACATATGAAAGGGGCCAGCAACCTGGGATCCAACAGCCTCCATGCCTGCCAGCTTTCAAGAACGTCCAACAGATCTGCTTATTCCCATAAGTGTGCCTTGGATTTCAGCTATACCTATGCCTATACCTATGCCTGGTTTTTACACTATTGCAAGATGTTTTAACTGCTGGTATTTCAAACTTTTGCTATTATTCAAATTATTACTATTATTATTATTATTCAATTATACATATTTGAGGGTTTTATTAATGTCAATTATTATATTTTGGTGTAATGATTTGATTCCTGTAAGCCATCCTGGGAGGTTTTGTTTTGCCCTAAAAACTTGACCTAATTTAATTAATTAGATATCTATCATGCTAAAATTACATTCTTACTATTATTTTCTATCTCCAAACCTCATTCTTTTCTTTTTTACCTCCAGTAAGCTAAAATGGCAGATTTCTTTCCACCCAAAAGCTGAGTTGAGCAAGATGGGTATAAACAAAAATTGCCACTTCTGTAAGGTATCTGAATCTTACTAACAAAAAATCATTTATTTGTATTATAGGTAGACCTTGCTTACCGACTGCCTCATTCAGCAACAGCTCAAAGGTGCTATAAAACCAAATTTATGCCCGCATTTACAACCTTCGCAACACCCCTCAGTCATGTGATCACCATTACAGTCAGTAGGCATTGTCCTGTGCCTGACCTGTTGTTTTTGTCCCCCCTCCCCTTGCAGAGCGGAGAGATTGGAGAGGAAGGGATTACAAGAGAGCAAGCAAGCAGATAATGGGGGATACACATCAAAAGGAATGCGGTGGTGCTGGCAGTTCTGAGTGGCCCCCCCGCCTGCAGAGCGGAGACATTGCTTAAACAAGTGAGGGGGGGAGAAAAAAACAAGCAATCCCTGTAGGCAATCTCTCCTGTGCCTGACCCATTTTTTCTCTCCCTCCACCCAGAGTGGAGAGATTGGAGAGGAAGGGATTCCAAGACAGTAAGCAGGCACACAATGGGGAACACACAGGGCTGTTTCTGTAGTGCGCTTGCAGCCCCAGCCCCAAGCATACCACCACATTCCTTTCGATGTGCATTCCCCATTGTGTGCCTGCTTACTCTTTTGTTATCCCTTCCTCTCCAATGAATGTAAATACAAACATTAACTCCCTTATTGCTAATTATCCCAGTGCTGGGGTGAGCATTCCAAAGGGTGGGAGAGTGGGGAAAAGGAAAGCAGTGTCACAGTATGTCATTTCCCACTTAGCGACTGCTTCGCTTAACAGCTGCCAGTCCCATTGTGGTCGCTAAATGAGGACTACCTGTACTTCATTCTCAATATTAATCCCTGGGAGAGTGTATCTGTTATTCTTGAATGTCAACAACAACACATTTATTACAGCCCTAAGGCCACATAAAATAAAAATATATAATAACAATCTTACATACATACATACATACATACATGTATATCTAATTATATATATATATCAGAAAAACAATTAATGTGATACTATCTAAAATTAATTAAGAATAAAATACTAAAATAAATTGAAATAAAATACTATGTTAAGAAATTCTAAACCTAAGTAATAGTGTGGCGTATTGTGGAGATAGTAGCACAAAACTGGGCAACCTGGGAGGATATTTTCGGGTCCTTGTCTGAAAGAAGTAGCATTAAATATAAATCACACTCCCTGCCTGGAAATTTCTTCAATATCGGATATATAAGGATCTGTCTAGAGTCCTTATATAGGGAACAGTATAACAACATATGGCTTAGGGTTTCTATTGAGCCGTCTTGAGTGTCTGTTATATTAGCATGTCATTTCTATCAATTATGCAAATGGTGTAAATTGACACAAATTGCATAATTTGTATCATATGGGTAATGACATCATTATGCAAATTACACAATGGCTGTCCTAAAACTAAGAGAAATTTAACTGCCTTGTATGGATTGCTTTGAATGTAACAGACTTGTCCATTATTTCAGGAAATAATCATATGGAAAAAATTTTTGCTGAATCCACAGTCTGCAAAATGGCAGTCAGTGAAATCAAGGTTTTACTGTACTACATTATTTCAGGCAACAGAATAAAGAAGGATATTCTATATCCAGTTAAAGTATTAAAAATACAACTCTACTTCACAATAACTAAAAGCCTAACATTTTAATGTTGCAATCCTATATGTTATTTTGGTGGGAGTGGGATTTACTTGAAATATATAATGTAATTTATATATTTCTGCTTTACATTTTCTGCTTTACAGGCTGCAACAGATCAAATAACCTCAGGTCAAAATCTAGAGAAATTATGATAATATCTTATTCTTTTTTTAATAAATATAAAACATGAATGTCTCAGCTCTTCACTAATACCATTTATGACCAGCCATTTTAATAACATCTTGACAAACTTTAGAAAATACATCTTTAAGTAGTTATACCAACACTCAAGATAAAGAAATAATCAAACTCTTGTATAAATTTACCTTTTGCTGGAGCTCTTCATTTTTCTGGGCATTCAATGTTTCTAGTTCTTCAACTTTCTTTCTGAGCACCAATATTTTTCCACGACTTGCAGCAGCATTCTCTTGATCACTCTAAAAACATACATTTAAAACATTAGCTTCAAATAAAACAAAAAGTAAAATATTTGGACTAGCCACATTCCTAGCAGGTAGTACTACAGCAGAAATATTTTTTTCAGTTAAAAAAATAACAAAACATGCTTCAGAGTTCTTTTCTAAATTTTAACTTAGATTTGTAAATAGCTCATTTAAAGGTGAATACATGAACATGTTGGCACTTATTTTTAAAAGACATTTCTAGGATTGTGCTGTACTGATCCAAATTATATATACACCTAGAGTGGAGAATCAGATATAGAATCATAACTTTGCTCGCAGTTTCATTAAAGTTTCCACTGTGCAGTTCAACAAGCAATGTCTTCTCAGTAGCAGTAACTACTAAAAGCAGCAAGCAAAATATTAATAATGCACATGATATACTACCCACTCAAATAAATACAGAATGCATATGGATATCAGCTTTAAGCCACAGAACATGAGAGAACTGTTGAGTCTATGACCAACAGTTTAATAATAACATGCCCCATGATACTTAGATATTTTTGATTACCAGTTTAATCACATCTAATGACCATGCTGGGCAAGATTAATATAAATTGTAGATGTTGTTGGGGAAAGCTGCCTTATAATCTATATTACTTTTTTAAGGCTATAACTCACTCTCTTTTGTCCAGATTTTCCATCTTGTACTCCGGTTCCTGATACTTGCTTCTTAAGTTCTTCTAATTGTGAAGTTAATGATGCTACTTTGGCTTTGTTCTGGAGTTTTAATTTTGAAATCTTGGTGTCAGAAGCTTCTTTTTCTTCCTGTAAATTATTTATACATTATTTTAAAACAAAATACAATTTGCAGATATAATTTTAATTACAACCATGTATATCAAAATCTAAATAGATGAAATATAAAAGTAATTTTTCCTCTGAAAGAACTTTCAGGAATTATATACTATAGTTACCAATTTAGAGAAGATAATTTTAATCATATCAACAGCATCTGTTCATACCGAGGAAATTTCTGCATTTTGAGTGACAGCCAAATCTGGCAACTTATGCAAACCTAAAATAGACTAGAGGGAAGCTACACTTAATTATAATCACAGTTTTATTTATTTATTTTTCCAACTTCTATCACCGCCCATCTCCCCCACAAGGGGGACTCTGGGCGGTTTACAATAAAATCAGAATTAAAACTATAAACCATATAAATACAATACAACAACTATATAAGAATAAATTAAGTATAAAATCCAAGAGGCGATAAGATCATATTTAAAAACGAGGGCTCTATGGCACCAGCCAGCCCCAGGAGGAACTATTACCCTTCCCATCCCAGTTTCAATTTCTAATCTGAAACAATATTTAAGACAATACTTCAGAAAAGCAGTTTGCTTCAAAAACAACTGGGAAGCTCCCTCCATACACACGCAATACCTTTAATTGTTTATCTTTGTTGTGTAAGTCATTATCTTTTTCTTTGACAAGTTCCTTGAGTTGTGCTACCAGTTGTTTAGTCTGAGCCAGCTGTTCAGTCAAATCAGCCACAGACATGCTTGCTGCTTGAGAAGGCCCATGGACCTAGTGAAATAGAAATTATTTCTGCAGTATCAAAATTGCATGTATTACCGTAATATTTTACTTATACCATTCCTATCCTTTGTCATCATTAAAAACAAACCCAAAGCAAGATTTAAACACAGAAATGTAAGAGTTAAGTGAATCCTTAAAGATAAGAGATATAATTACTGAACAAGTAAGTATTCTAATGTAATAACTTAAATTACTTATCCATAATAGTAAACTAAAACTAAAAACAGAGTATTATCACTGTTCTATCTTTGTTATATTTCACTCATGAATAAAAAGCAGCAGCAAGGACCCTGAAATTTCCTATACGCCAAGATTGTTTCATTTCTCATTTCTCCAATACAAAAATATGTTCAATGTGCACATTTCTTCCTTCAGAGCTACCCATCTAAATATCCAAAAATGTTATTTATGATTTAATTCAACAGCACTAAGATATAGCATTCAAAAAACTGCATTAAGTGCTATTTAGTGTCTAATTCTGATGTATCAAAGCAGATACAAGAACAGGCATTCAATTCAAATTCAAGTCTGAATTAACCAAAATTCTGTGTAAACTGTCAAACAATAAACATGTAATAAACTAAAATATGAAAACAGAATAATGTAGTTAATCGCCTTTTGACATGGAACAATCTTTCAGAACTTAATCACACTCAGAATTTCCTTACAGGGGTTGTGATTGAACAGTATTTTGTTACTTTTTTTAGATTTCCAAGAATTTATCAGCTGATAGAAACAATGTATTCTCTCTCCCATGATACAGTTGGATATATTTATAAGAGGGGTAATATTAACTCAGAGCACCATGTATAGTACAATGGTCAGCTCAGCATAACGTGATATTCATGTAATTCTCCACACATGGACAGATTCAGTCCTGAAGAGAAGGTTCCATTCTAGGACCTAGATAGCAAGACATTAAGCCTGACAAGAATAAAAGCTTTTCTGTGAGGGACTGAAAGAATATTGTATAAATACTTAGGAACAGTTAAAAGCCAATGTTACTGCTGCTGTCCTTCTGCAAGTATAGATCCAGGATTGCTTAATCTCTTGTAAGGCCCTCTCAAACCCCAGAGTGTTATCAATGACTGAACTAAGAATCCAGAAATCTGAAGCTGGTTTTCCCCCCCATGAATAGTCAAACTTGTCAACAAGGATTAACCAGGACAGAACTCTCTCCCAAAAAAATTAATTTTAACCAGTATTTAATTCAACAAATCCTCATACAAGCCTCTGTTGATACACAAGCTAGCTCCAGCCTCAAGCTTGCATTTAACCGCCCAGAGTTCCCTGTTGGGGGAGATGGGCGGTGATATAAATTTAAATAATAAATAAATAAAATTTAAAATGTAGCAAGGGTCACAAAGCTCTTAAAAACATACATATGTCTCAAGAGCAAGCCACTTAACTACAAACAAGGACAATGCAATGCAATAAATAAACACAAAATAAACACAACATATTTTTCATTTGATGCAGAGAATATTATTTATATTGTGTATAGTAAGCTACTGATAACATTTGAGATATAGAAATTGCTAGAATAATTAGCAATAATATGCATTCTAATAATATAGTTTAACAGTATCACCGTCATTTGAATTAACAAAATTCAAATAGAGATTGTGAGGATTTTAAATACTTACTCCAGATTTAGGGACTGAATCATCTCCACTGCCCCATTTCCACATAATTTTAAGATGACTACAAAAAAAAAACACAGTAGCATTAGTTTATTTAAGCAATATTTTCTGTCCAAGGTGAATTCTAAATGCCATGTAATACAAAAGTGTAATTTAATAATCAAGAAAACCAAAAATCCCTAAAAACGTTATTACATAAAAATAATGCCTGAAGCCAAACAAGAAAAATTATACTGTAGAACAAGCCAAAAAACACCTTTCATAAGAACCCTGAACTAACTGCTAAAATGACATCAAAGGAAGAACATTACCAAGAAAGTATATTCCACGATTAATTATCATCAATGAGGCAGCCCTACGCAAGTTCATTTTGCTCTTCACAAAGACCATGCAATATTCATTGATGAAAAAAATTAATCCTTGCAGCCACCACAGCTTGAAAATCAAGTAATGAGGCAAGCTTTAAAAGACTGTAAAGCTGTTTTTAAGGGGAAATGAAAGGTGCAGGTACATATGTTGCGACACACAGTTTGGAAAGCTCTGTACTATACTGTATTTTTGTTGTTTATTCATTCAGTCACTTCCAACTCTTCGTGACTTCATGGACCAGCCCACGCCAGAGCTTCCTGTCGGCCGTCACCATCCCCAGCTCCCCCATGGTTGAATCCGTCACCTCCAGAATATCGTCCATCCATCTTGCCCTTGGTCAGCCCCTCTTCCTTTTGCCTTCCACTTTCCCCAGCATCAGCATCTTCTCCAGGGTATCCTGTCTTCTCATTATGTGGCCAAAGTACTTCAGTTTTGCCTTTAATATCATTCCCTCAAGTGAGCAGTCTGGCTTTATTTCCTGGAGTATGGACTGGTTTGATCTTCTTGCAGTCCAAGGCACTCTCAGAATTTTCCTCCAACACCACAGTTCAAAAGCATCTATCTTCCTTCGCTCAGCCTTCCTTATGGTCCAGCTCTCGCAGCCATAGGTTACTACAGGGAATACCATTGCTTTAACTATGCGGACCTTTGTTGTCAGTGTGGTCTCTCTGCTCTTAACTATTTTATCAAGATTTGCCATTGCTCTCCTCCCAAGAAGTAGACATCTTCTGATTTCCTGGCTGCAGTCAGCGTCTGCAGTAATCTTTGCACCTAGAAATACAAAGTCTGTCACTGCCTCCACTTTTTCTCCCTCTATTTGCCAGTTATCAATCAAGCTGGTTGCCATAATCTTGGTTTTTTTGAGGTTTAACTGCAACCCAGCTTTTGCACTTTCTTCTTTCACCTTCGTCATAAGGCTCCTCAACCCCTCCTCGCTTTCAGCCATCAAAGTGATATCATCTGCATATCTGAGATTGTTAATGTTTCTTCCAGCGATTTTAACTCCAGCCTTGTATTCATCAAGCCCAGCACGTTGCATGATGTGTTCTGCGTACAGGTTGAATAGGTAGGGTGAGAGTATACAACCCTGCCGTACTCCTTTCCCAATCTTAAACCAGTCCGTTGTTCCGTGTTCTGTTCTTACCGTTGCTACTTGGTCCTTATACAGATTCCTCAGGAGGCAGACAAGATGACTTGGTATCGCCATACCACCAAGAACTTGCCACAATTTGTTATGATCCACACAGTCAAAGGCTTTAGAATAGTCAATAAAACAAAAATAGATGTTTTTCTGAAACTCCCTGGCTTTCTCCATTATCCAGCGGATATTGGCAATTTGGTCTCTAGTTCTTCTGCCTTTTCTAAACCCAGCTTGTACATCTGGCAATTCTCGCTCCATGAATTGCTGGACTCTACCTTGCAAGCTCTTGAGCATTACCTTACTGGCATGTGAAATAAGTGCCACTGTTCGATAGTTTGAACATTCTTTAGTGCTTCCCTTTTTTGGTATGGGGATATAAGTTGATTTTTTCCAATCTGATGGCCATTCTTGTGTTTTCCAAATTTGCTGGCATATGGCATGCATCACCTTGACAGCATCATCTTGCAAGATTTTTAACAGTTCAGCTGGGATACCGTCGTCTCCTGCTGCCTTGTTATTAGCAATGCTTCTTAAGGCCCATTCAACCTCACTCTTCAGGATGTCTGGCTCTAACTCACTGACCACACCGTCAAAGCTATCTCCAATATTATTATCCTTCCTATACAGATCTTCCGTATATTCTTGCCACCTTTTCTTGATCTCTTCTGCTTCTGTTAGGTCCTTACCATCTTTGTTTTTGATCATACCCATTTTTGCCTGGAATTTACCTCTGACGTTTCTAATTATCTGGAAGAGGTCTCTTGTCCTTCCTATTCTATTGTCTTCTTCCACTTACGCACATTGCTTGTTTAAAAATAATTCCTTATCTCTTCTGGCTAACCTCTGGAATTTTGCATTTAATTGGGCATATCTCCCCCTATCACTGTTGCCTTTTGCTTTCCTTCTTTCTTGGGCTACTTCCAGTGTCTCAGCAGACAGCCATCTTGCCTTCTTGGTTTTCTTTTTCTTTGGGACGTTTTTTGTTGCCGCCTCCTGAACAATGTTGCGAACTTCTGTCCATAGTTCTTCTGGGACGCTATCTACTAAATCTAGTCCCTTAAATCTATTCTTCACCTCCACTGCATATTCCTTAGGAATATTAGTGAGCTCATATCTAACTGATCTGTGGGTCTTCCCTATTCTCTTTAGTCTGATTCTAAATTTTGCAATAAGAAGTTTGTGATCTGAACTACAGACAGCTCCAGGTCTTGTTTTTACCGACTGTATAGATGTCCGTCACCTTTGGCTACAAAGGATGTAGTCAATCTGATTTCGGTGTCGACCATCTGGTGAAGTCCATGTATAAAGTCGTCTTTTAGGTTGTTGGAAGAGAGTGTTTGTTATGCACAGTGAGTTGTCATACTATACTATACTGCAGGGCTTTCCAAAGTGCTGCCGCTGGTGACACACCAGCGGCAGCGGCGGCGCGTGCGCGCACAGCGACAGCGCAGAGGGGCGTGCGGCGGCGCACGTGCGCGGCGACGGCACGGGGGGCGTGCGGCGGTGCGCGCCAAGGCGGCGGTGCGGGGGGCGTGCGGCGGCACGCGCGTGCATGTTGGCCGCCGTGCACGCGCACGCCGCCGCTTCCGGGTGGTGTGGCGACACACCACGCTGTGTGTGGCGACACACAGTTTGGAAAGCTCTGCTATACTGTATATAAAATATTAAAAGCAATTATTTAATACCATATGGATAAGGCTAAAGGACTCTAAGTGAAACTGCAGGCTTATGAACATCCATCCCTTCCCTCCACTGCAAAATCAGAAGATGGACTGCAGAAGTTTACTCCATTTCAACAAAAGCTGGTTTATTATTGCCTGCTAACCAGAAATCATAGCTTCATAAACTGTTTCTAAACAAACAGCTTCACACTATTGGAAGCTTAGTTGGCTTATTTAAATAATCAGTTTATCTGAACTAGTCTTTTCTGGCCTATGTTCTAAATGTGTTGGGCTACAGCATCCATCAGTAGCAAACAACATATACTGCCCGCAGTGGCTGTGAATGAAATGAGCTGTAATTCAACATATCTGAAGAACACTAGGCTGGAGAAGGTTGTTTTATATCATGAAAGGTTGTGTATAACAAGACAGGTTTGGAAGAAACCTCTGCTAGAGTCCTTCACCTTGCTGAATGGAAAGAAGAGGCAGAGTGTGTGATCTCCACACTTTTTTCACACTCAGTTTTCATAGCACAAAACTATGGTGTCATGTAACAATCAACACTGAAACTTTACAAATTAAAACAGTTCTAGACCCTAAGGGATCAGATTTGAATAACAGAGAGAATGCATTACTTTTATTCCATGAATCCTGTTTTCCTTTCATGCCACAAATCTACATATAATTTTCAAAGCCAGTATCATAGAAAATAATACTTGATTAAATACACAGAATGTAGCCAAGCAACCTTACCATTAAAAATTATCTCTTTTTTGCTTAGCTAAGCAAAAGAATTCATGTTTAAAATTTCAGATATAGTCCTTGCCATCTCATGAAAAGAATAACCAAGGGCTTATTTTGTCACTCAGCTTGAACAGATCTTGGAAACATGTCAATCAGGCTAGAACTAAGCATTAAAGAGAAAAGCGAGCTTGGAAAAACAATGTCTATACTCAACAGCTTTAACACAGAATAATCCCATCCTCTACCCACTGCTTTTCCATCATGATTTTATTCCCCACCATCAATTGACTAAATTGCAAGGAAAATCATTGGGACAGCAAGTAGAGAGAGATGGTCAGGGGATGAGTTACGTATCTTCTACTTGTTTCCTACCTCAATATTGACAATAGCAAGTAAAATTATTATTAGTTTCATCTGGCAGAAATCAGCTCCATCGATCATGTTATCAAAACTTTCTCAGTAGAGTTGGGAATACATGGTAAGTAGACAGATTAAGGTAAGTCAAGGAATACCCATCTGGCTCAAAACACAATCTCCCCAGCAGGATTGCACTCAAAATAATACTTTCCAGGAGATGCTATCTGTGGGATTATTCCCAGAAAATCAAGGAGAGAGAGACTGACTTTTCTCAACTCTCTCTCTCTCTCGCAACCCAAACAGTCCTTGGAAGCATCAAACTTCACCTTGGGTATATTTTTCTGGATCCAATACCATAAAGGTAAAGGTAAAGGTACCCCCTGCACATTTGTGCAGTCGTGTCCGACTCTAGGGGCCGGTGCTCATCTCCGTTTGTTAGCCAAAGAGCCAGCGTTGTCCGAAGACGCTTCCACGGTCATGTGGCCGCATGACACGCGCGGAACGCTGTTACCTACCCACCGAAGTGGTACCTATTAATCTACTTGCATTTGCATGCTTTCGAATTGCTAGGTTGGCAAGAGCTGGGGCGAGTGCGGGAGCTCACTCCGCACGCAGGGCTAGGGATTCGAACCTCCGAACTTGCAATCTTCCGATCAACAAGCCTGGCGTCTTACCCGCTGAGCCACCACGCCCCATATACCATATACGTGATCAATTGGCTGTCAGAAAAGTTTCTCAAGTTTTAACCATGATGAAAATGGATTAAATAGAACATCAAACAAAGAGCATACTAAGTGCTTCAAAACTATTTTTTTTAAGATGAAAACTGCAGTGAAATAGCACAGGGGCCAAGAATGAAGACAATTTTCACTTCGACAATTGGATGTAGGCCTGTTTTTTTTTTATGAGAAATGAATACAGTGAATACAGTATCTTAAAACAAAAGGAAAAAGCACACACTGACTTCTGTTTCTGTATATATAAACAAACCTAAATGTAACCACCTGGAATTAAATCTAATATTTAAGTGGAGCCTTTTTTCCCCACAATGGCCCTCTATTTACTGAGTGAAGTTCATTAATCTGTATATAGTTTTACACAAATACAATAAGATATTCCTTTTATTTTGTGAACTTCCATATTTCATGGAATGCTGCTTCCAAAGTTTACAAAAGTATTTTATTCTACAGTTTAGGAAGCTATGATTTAAAGTTAAAAGCCCCATTACAGGCACAGTGCTCACTAACCTTTCCCTACTAAAAAGTTCAAATACTTATAAATATCAAGAATCATAAGATCATAACCCTAAGAATATCATAGTGATAAGTGTCAAGAGTTACTAAACCAGCTAAACATCTCAAAAGAACCTGACCCGCCCTGCATTACTGACATTTTTGAGATAAGCTGTTTTACTTGTAACCATGAAAATACTTATTTACTTAAGTAGCCAAAAATTTCTAGGTAAGCAATTCCTCTTTTCAAAGGAATCAGTTACAGTCAATCATTCATGGGTGTCCACAGAGAGGGGCAAACTGGATGGGTAGAATGAATGTGATATCATTGTGACTAGCTAAGGACTTATATGCAATTATTACTTCTTTCATATTATATTCAAATTATAATACTTTACTGAAAAAAAGAACAGTACAGTAGCCCAAGCTTCTTATAGTGTTGTCTGAAACACCGATGCACATATTCTTGAACCACTCATGGTGCTGAAGTATAAGAACATCCTGCTTCCAGTTTAACAACATTTTAAACTGCAAGGCCCAGTGTGTTCTCTAGGGGCTCACATAATAAAAACCAATTAGATAAAACACTACAATGCATGGTCAGGTTTCAAATATTGGTGCAAAAAGAGTTCTGACAAGAAACAAAATTTTCCAATCCAGCTAATTCACAGGCTATAACAACGCACATTTAAGCAATTTAAGCATCTGCAGGACAAAATCGCTCAGATTCATTCCAAATTTAACTCTAAGCGTGAAGCACAATCTGGAGAGATGCCAGAGGTTCGTACTTACCCTGTTATCTGGGAACGGTTTGATCCTGTTGGGCCTGATGAAGTAGACAGGATCCTCCGGATTGTAAACGCCACCACGTGCCATCTTGACCCATGTCCCTCCTGGCTGGTGAAATCAGCTCAGGAGGTTACATGTGGTTGGGTCCAGGGGATGATTAATGCATCCTTAGCGGAGGGGGTGTTTCCAGCAGTCTTTAAGGAGGCGCTGGTGCACCCCCTCAAGAAACCTTCCCTGGACCCCACTGTTTTGAACAATTTTCGTCCTGTCTCCCACCTTCCCTTTTTGGGAAAGGTGGTTGAGAAGGTGGTGGCGCTGCAACTCCAGAGGATTCTGGATGAAACGGATTATCTAGACCCCTTTCAGTCAGGTTTTAGGTCGGGATATGGGACAGAGACTGCATTGGTCGCACTTATGGATGATCTCTGGCAGGAGCGGGATGGAGGGAGTGCATCCATTCTCGCTCTCTTGGACCTCTCAGCGGCTTTCGATACCGTCGACCACGGTATCCTTTTGGAGCGACTCAGGGAGTTGGGGGTGGGCGGTGTAGTTTTGCGCTGGTTTACCTCCTTCCTCCAGGGTCGCTCGCAATCGGTGGTACTAGGAGAGGAGAGATCCAACCCACAGCCCTTCTTTGTGGGGTGCCGCAGGGTTCGGTTCTCTCTCCTCTCCTATTTCACATCTACATGAAGCCGCTGGGTGACATCATCTGTCATCACGGGATGAGGTATCACCAATATGCTGATGATACTCAATTGTATATCTCCATCCCGGGTGAAGTAAGTGTTGCAGTGGACACCCTATCTCAGTGCCTAGGGGCTGTAGGGGCCTGGATGGGGAACAACAGGATTCAACTGAACCCTGGTAAGACGGAGTGGCTATGGATTGATGGCTCCTCGGCCTCCAGGAAGTTATCCTCTTTATTTATTTATTTTATTTATTTATGTTTCGATTTCTATCACCGCACCATCTCCCACGAGGGGACTCTGGGCGGTTAATTTAATTTAATTCTGGATGGGGTGGCACTACCCCGTTCAGACTCAGTCCGGAGCTTGGGGGTCCTCCTGGACTCACGACTCCTGCTCGAAGAGCAGGTGGCAGTCGTGGCCAGGAGGGCCTTTGCACAGCTTCGGCTTGTGCGCCAGTTGCGCCCCTTCCTGGATCGAGAGGCCCTCCGAATAGTCACTCATGCCCTTGTCATCTCTCATATAGATTATTGCAATGCGCTCTACATGGGGCTACCCTTGAAGAGTATCCGGAAGCTTCAGCTGGTCCAAAATGCAGCCGCTCGAGTGGTTATGGGTGCGAGAAGATCAGCACATGTAACACCACTGCTCCGCGAGCTGCATTGGGTACCAGTTTGCTTCCGGGTCCAATTCAAGGTGTTGGTTATCACCTTTAAAGCCCTACATGGCATGGGGCCAGGCTATCTGAGGGACCGTCTCATCCCAATTGCATCTACCCGCCCCACCCGGTCATGCAGGGAGGGCATGCTGCGGACCCCGTCAACAAAGGAATTCCATCTAGCGGGGTCCAGGAGGCGTGCCTTCTCTGCGATAGCGCCCGCCCTGTGGAACATCTTGCCCCCAGGGGTGAGGCAGGCGTCCTCCCTCTTGGCCTTTAGGAAGTCCCTAAAAACCTGGTTCTGCCGCCTGGCGTGGGACAAAGGTAGAGATAGTTCCTCCTGGGGGTGGTTAGTTTAATAATGACCTCCTTTTAAGATCCTACCATCCTCTGGATTTTTATATTCTTATTTATTGTACTGTTTATTGTATTTTAATGATTATTGATTTTTAACTTTAATTTTAACATTTGTTGTAAACCGCCCAGAGTCTACCGTGGTAGAGATGGGCGGTGATAAATTTGATTAATAAATAAATAAATAATAAAATTTTCAGGGGATGTGCTGTTTGCTCAGAAAACAAAATGTCCAAAAAAATGTAAAAATGTACTTAAACTTTACTCCCTTATATATGGGTTTACCTGCAACGTTAATAAATAATGAAGAGATTGGGAGGCAGTAGCAACAGCAATCTTCCAGGATGTACGTTTTGCCCATTCAGCTACCCCAGTCTATTAGATAACATAATTCTAATAAAATGTACAAGTTCACCACTTTCTGGTTGGTTTCTAGCTCTCTTCCAATAAAAATAACAAAGAATCTTGTACGATCTTAAAAGCTAATCAGTTTATTATTAAACAAGCTTTTCTGGATCACAGCCTACTTCTGCGATTCAGAAGTAGACTACTTTCCCCATAAACGCTTAAGTGTAATGGGGAAGGAGAGAAAATGTCTTTGTTGCTTTTG
Source organism: Charina bottae (assembly GCA_023362775.1). NCBI lineage: Eukaryota > Metazoa > Chordata > Lepidosauria > Squamata > Charinaidae > Charina > Charina bottae. Next base: position 163,578,757 of record JALMGJ010000001.1, on the reverse strand, counting down.
CTGCAGAAGACTATCATGGCTACCTCTCTGGAAACTTTCCCAATAAAAGATGCCATCTGTGCACAAGCCAAGCCAAATCACACCATCCTTCTCCATTCTTCCTGAAAGAATGCCTAACAGCTGGCAACCCTAAATATGACAGATGATCAGATTTGTCTTGGAGACACTCTTGAAGACCCTTGCTAAGCAGTAAATTCCACCTAGCTCAATGGCTTGAGTAAACATGTCTACGATCAAATTGCAAGTGGCCTTCATTTGTTTAATTCATTTAGCCTACGGACATAGCAGGTAGAGTACGACACTGCTTTCCACGGAGATTTGAGTAACTACGGGCTTACAAACGAGTTTCACCCAATTCAACAGAACCTCTCCATGGGACCTAGCTTTCGGAAGTCAGCCTCTCTCCCGCTGGAGAGGCATGGGTTGGAGAAAGAAACCTATTCCGATGTCTCGAGGAAGGTCTGTTACGGCACCTTCGAAAGTTCCACAACGGAGTCCTTTCAGCCCAGGTGCTAATTAGGGGAAGGGAGAGAGCAGAGAAGCGACGCGTCCTTTAAGGGGTGGGGCTTGATGCTGGAAAAACACTTCCGGTTGGAACGTTACGGACCCCTTTTCTCTAGGGGGGAGGAACGGTAACGGATGGAGGTTTGATCGACTTACCTGACAGGAGGGAACGAACACGGGGCACCGCCCCCCGCCCCCTCAAGAAAAGGAAAACAGAGCGGCCCTAGTGCAGAGGCCGCTCCTCAGAAGCCGCGGCGACAGCCCCTCAGCCCGGTCCAGGCAGACCTTAAGCCGGCTAGCACCATCGTGCGGACACCCGCGCGCGACACGAGCGCCGGAGCACAAGTTTCGCCGCGGCGACGGCAGCAGCGCACGGACGTGAGAATTTCGCTCGCGTCAGTACGTAAACCAAGATCTCAGCCAATCGGCAAACAGGCAGCGAACTGGGGCCCACCCCTCTCCCCCGTCTGTTGCGCGCAACCAAACATGTCCGCCATCTACCTGACGAGCGACTGCCCTCTGGCGGCGGTCGAGGTGCGCAGAAATAGGTGATTTTGATGGGGGCGGGTAAATACGGTGTTGATTTAATCGCTTTAAATGTTTATGGCATAAAAACGGAGGCGTAAAACAGATGTGCCAAGGCACAAAAGCGCATTAATCCAGTTTAAGGATTTGAGGTGCGATTAGTGTACATAATAGTGTTTCATGTCTTTTCCAAAATTAGTTCGTCGTCAACTAGGGCCCGCTCTTAGAAGAGTGAACTACAGTAATAATAATAACAGCTAAAAATAAATGCAAAACCCTAATGATGCAATAATTTATTAAGACATTTTTAAGCACTACTAAAACTACAGTGAAAAAGCGTCTCTGACTTAGAGATCAAAGCCCACTCATTAGCTTTAGATGTTTTAATGTTAATTCTCTAATTATTATCGGATCTTGGGGAGAAGGGAATATATTAATGTGGTTAGGGTAATTTGGCAGTTTTGAACATGGTTGGCTAGTTTGAACTTTTTCAGGAAAGGAGGAAACAGTATTTTTTAAATAGGTAATTATGGTGCAAAGGAGCTTCTACATCCATGATGCAGTGTTGTAGACCAGGGGTCCCCAACCTGTGGGCCGTGGCCGCAGGGCTCCTGCCTGCAAACCCCACCCCCTGGTGTGTGCGATTGGCTCCCGCCTGCAAACACCCCCCCCCCCCCGTGTGCGCAATTGTCTCCCACCTGCAAACACACACCCCCCCCCCCCCCGTGCGTGCGATTAGCTCCCACCTGCAAACCCCACCCCCCTGGTCAGTGGAAAAATTGTCTTCCATGACCGGTCCCTGGTGCCAAAAAGGTTGGGGACCGCTGTTGTAGACTGCAAAACCCTTCAAGCATGATGAGCTTTTATTGACTCCTACTGGGGGGTTTTTTCTCATTTTTTTCCTTGTTTTCTGAGATCCTCACTCCAGCCAGTACTTTCTGAGGTGGCACAATCCTATTTTTACTCAAAAGTAAATCTTACTAAGTATGTGTAGGATTGCAATCTAAATCGTACAGTTCAACTGATAGAAACTTTGATTATACTGAAATTAGGCAAAAAAATCCAGTATTCGGTCAATCAGCACAGGTGCCCCTCAGGGATGTGTGCTCTCCCCGCTGCTTTTCTCCCTCTATACCAGGGCTTTCCAAAGTGCCGCTGCTGGCTGCCGCTGCCACCGTGCACGCGCGCGCCGCCACTTCCGGGTGGTGTGGCGACACACCACGCTGTGTGTGGCGACACACAGTTTGGAAAGCTCTGCTCTATACCAATGACTGTACTTCAAAAGTTTCTTCTGTTAAAGTTTTTAAATATGCAGATGATACAACCGTCATTGGTCTCATTCGGAATGGTGATGAGTCAGCATATAGACGGGAGGTACAACAACTGGTCCTATGGTGCAGTTACAACAATTTGAAATTGAATACACTTAAAACTGTAGAGATGGTTGTGGATTTTAGAAAGAACTCCTTCAATTCCCCTTTCCTTACTATACTCGATGGACCTGTATCAGTAGTAGAGTCCTTTAAGTTTCTGGGCTCCATAATTTCTCAAGACCTGAAATGGACGCTTAACATCAGAACTATTATCAAAAAGGCACAACAAAGGATGTTTTTCCTGCGTCAACTTAGGAAGTTTAAACTATCTCAGGAGCTTCTGGTACAGTTTTACAGAGGAACTATTGAGTCTGTTATCTGTTCTTCTATAACTGTCTGGTTTGGCTCTGCAACCAGGCAGGACAGACATAGACTCCAACGGATAGTTAAGTCTGCAGAAAGAATTAGTGTAATCCGCCTGCCCTCTACAGAAGACCTGTATGTTGCAAGGGTCAAAAGTAGGGCGGAGAAGATATCTGCAGACCCTTCTCACCCTGGATATAAACTGTTTCAACTTCTTCCATCAGGACGGCGTTATAGAGCACCGTATGTCAAAACATCAAGACATCAAAACAGTTTTTTCCCTTGAGCTATTGATTTGCTGAACTCCTAATTAATGCAGCATGATATAATGATTGATAATGTATGCCATTGCTCTGTTGAATTTTTAATTAATGTAGCATGAGAAAACGATTGATGATGTATGATAACACATGACTGCTAAGATGTGACCGGTAATGCTCTGTTATATGTGAACTTATGCTAGATAACAGATGCAGTATTATTGTCCCTTAATTCTCCCTTAAATATGAGTATGTTTTAGTTAAATAGCTGTAGTATTATTTTTTCTTTATTTTTCTTTTCTTGGTTGTATAATTTATTATTGAGAGCTCTTGCACCGAAGTCAAATTCCTTGTATGTTTAGTCATACTTGGCCAATAAAGTATTCTATTCTATTCTATTCTATTCTATTCTATTCTATTCTATTCTATTCTATTCTATGGATTATCTAGACCCCTTTCAGTTAGGTTTCAGGCCTGGACATGGGACAGAAACAGCATTGGTCACACTTATGGATGATCTCTGGCGGGAGCGGGATGGAGGCAGTGCATCCATCCTAGCTCTTCTTGACCTCTCAGTGGCTTTCGATACCATCGACCATGGTATCCTTTTAGGTTGGCTCAGGGAGTTGGGGGTGGGCGTGGTTTTGCGCTGGTTTGCCTCCTTCCTCCAGGGCCAGTCCCAATCGGTGGTGATAGGGAGTGAGAGATCCGACCCTCGACCCCTCCTTTGTGGGGTGCCGCAGGGTTCGGTTCTCTCTCCACTCCTGTTTAACATTTACATGAAACCATTGGGTGAGATCATCTGCCACCATGGGATAAGATATCATCAATATGCTGATGATACTCAGCTATATATCTCTGTCCCGGGTGAGGTAAGTGATGCTGTGACTGCTCTTTCTCGGTGCCTGGGGGCTGTAGGGGCCTGGATGGGGTCCAACAGGCTTCAGCTGAACCCTGGTAAGACAGAGTGGCTGTGGATTAATGGCTCTTCCCCATCTGGGATATTATCATCTTTGGTTCTGGATGGGGTTGCACTGCCCCAGACAGATCCGGTGCGGAATCTGGGTGTCCTCCTGGACTCACGACTCCTGCTCAAAGAGCAGGTGGCAGTCGTGGCCAGAAGGGCTTTTGCACAACTTCGTGTTGTGCGCCGGTTACGCCCGTTCCTGGATCGGGAGGCCCTTCGAACAGTCACTCATGCCCTTGTTATCTCCCATATAGACTACTGTAATGCGCTCTACATGGGGCTACCCTTGAAGAGTATCCGGAAGCTTCAGCTGGTCCAGAATGCAGCTGCACGGGCTATTACTGGTGCCCCTAGATCAGCACATATAACACCGTTGTTACGTGAGCTGCATTGGGTACCAGTTTGCTTCCGGGTCCAATTCAAGGTGTTGGTTATCACCTTTAAAGCCCTACATGGCATGGGGCCAGGTTACCTGAGGGACCGCCTCGTCCCCAATATATCCACCCGTCCCACTCGATCATGCAGAGAGGGCATGCTACGGACCCCATCTATAAGAGGTCCATCTGGTGGGGTCCAGGAGGCATGCCTTCTCTGCAGTAGCTCCCGCCCTGTGGAACAACTTGCCCCCGGAGGTGAGATTAGCCCCTTTGCTCCTGGCCTTCCGGAAGAACCTGAAAACCTGGCTCTGCCGCCTTGCCTGGGACCAAGGAAGGAATAGTCACTCTTGGGGATGGCTAATACCTTAGAGAGCTCCTCTCCTACATTGGATTAAGTTAGATCGTTTTATCACTCTTGCCTCTTGGATTTTAATCTTGTTTTATAATTTGTATTTTTATATTTTATGTATATTTTATGTTTTTTGTTTTTATTATTTTGTTGTAAACCGCCAAGAGTCCCTCCGGGGGAGGGAGATGGGTGGTGATATAAATTTTATAAATAAATAAATAAATTCCATTCCATTCCATTCCTTGTTGCTATACATTTACAATCAGTTTTTCAAAAACAAATCAAGATACAGACAGGTAATAGCCACCCATTAATCTAGGGCATAGCTTTCCAAACTGTGTGTCGCGCCACTTTAGTGTGTCGCAACACACAGTTTAGCGTGTCACGAAGCGGCGGTGGTGGTGCGCGCAGCGGTGGTGTGGATGGCGGCAGCGACAACGGCAGCAGCGCACCATCAGCGCTTCTGCGTTTTAACGAGGCCGCCACCGTGCACGCCGCCACCGCCGCGCACACTGCCTCTGTGCACGCCCCCACACCCGCCACCGCTGCCGCTGTTGGTGTGTCACCAACGGCAGCACTTTGGAAAGCACTGATCTAGGGTTACTGTACCAGATATCTGAACAGCCAAAGGAGGACAGGACAATTGAAACGGAAGACAAATGGGGGGAAAGGAGGACACACAAATTGTTTAATTTTCTTGGCATCTGCAACAAAAAATTACAGTGAAAAACTGCAAAAAAATGTAATTAGGCCTACATGTGACTGCAGAGTTACAGGATCCTTTGTAGGCCTTTTCTGTTCTACTCACCTAGAGATAAACATCTGGTTATAGATTTTGCAGTATTAAGTAAAGCAAATAAAATGTATTCTGCAGCTGGATTCACAGAACGTATTAAGCCCATAATGTGGTTGATTGATTTGTGGCTTAGTGTTTTGTAAAACCAGTTACTTTGGTTTATAATTCATGGCTTATATGTTGTGTGACCCAAATCAACTATAGCTTACTCAGTCAACCATGATTAAGTAAGCTGGGCTAACCATATTGTTTAAACATAGCCTGAATCTTGTGTTAGGTTGGATCCATGAGTATCCCAGCTAAGGTTTCAGTCATATATGGTAGAAATGGGCAATACATTTCCTTCCAGGTGTTGGATTCCAATTCCTAGTAATCCAAGCCTTCATGGTTAATAGGAAATGTGGGACTTGCATACCAGCAACAAACTAGCATTTGTTAACTTAGCTAGTATTTATTAAAATAACCTGGGATGCATGGCACTGAAGCATAAACTAACCACAAGGTTTATGCTAGGTTTGCAGAATGCTATAAACTAAAATGAAGTTAGCTGCTTTGTAGTTGTGTCATTGAAATAGAGCAAATGCTATCCTTTCTGGATTGTATGTTAGCTTCTTGTTTCTTATTCCATCCATTAATGCTGTCAGGTACCCACCTTCCATTCCCATCACCACATCTGAATTAGATAAAAGAAGAGAGAGCTATGTGTCATTCCAATGGTTCATGTTGACATCTTGAGATTTCGGAATGAGAATTTTAAATTATTTTTCTCATACTTCTATATGCTAGGTTTTTATTTTTATATACAGCAGCTACCACTAGAGGTCCTCTCAATTTTTTTTAAGAAGCAGATCAGTCAAACTTCTGAGTTTCTGTTTTCAAAAAACTGTTAAAGAGCATAGTCCAAGAAGGCTAATACAAACATTGCTTCATCTTTTCCCTCTTGCCCCACATAATTTTCCTTTTTTTAAAAAGAATGTTATTAAGTTTCAAGACAAAGATAAAAGCTAAGAAAAAACAAAAAAAGAAAAAAAAGAAAAAAGAAGGTGCGAAAACACAAGAGAAATTTTTTTTCTACAATTACAAAAAGATGTGACTTCCGACTTTTAACAGCAAGGATATACAAAAATTTCCATAATCAATCTCTTACTCTATATTAAACCAAAACCACATTATTTCTAAAAATCATTCCACTTTAGCACATTATAAAAATCACTAAGTACAGTTACTCCCCCCTTTTATTAAAATAAAGAAAAAAATTCATATAGATCTCCTAAACAACTTTCCTCCCCAATAGATAACATTTATTCCCTTCCTACTACTATTCTATACATTTCTGTCTACTATAATAAAAATCAAACTAAAAAGCACGTGTAGGAAAATGCTAGTATCTTCAAATTTAGTACAAAAATAATAACAGGAAGACAATTGTTTACTTTCAATCCTCCTTTATATTTGGAAGGAAAACGAAACCCAAAACTTAAAAAATAATTTTTTAAAAAGTTAAAAAATAACGATAAGCACCGAGAGAGCCAGCTTCTCCTTGCTGTAGAAAGCCTCTCTTAGGGTATGCATACTTAAAAAACAAACAAACATAAATTTGGAGATTTAGAAATGGGATGACCGGTTTTAGGGTCCCTTTAAGGCTACAGCACAGCTTGGAAAATGATGACGGCCCCGCCTCCCAGTTATAGCTCTTAGCAGTTGAACGCGAAACGCTGTTTGCGATCTTCTGGCTGCAAGCAGCTGTCCGGAGGACAGATGGGATAATTCCAGGTGTTCTCTTTTATCTGGAGAACGTTTCTGGGCTTCAGGAAATCCTTCCTGAGCCCGAAAAAAATTGCTGCGTTGTCATCTCCACCCGCTAACCTTAGAAACAAATGCTGGTTTACATTTATTATTGTTTATTTTCTAAACTAAAAATTCCACTTACCTATTTGTGCACCCATCCATACCCTCCAAGTTCAAATTCTAGCTGGCCAGGCTAGGGATAAAGTTCCACAAGAATCAAGGAGGGACATCCACTCTGCACAATACCTCATTCTATGTGTGATGGCTCAGAAGCGTTACAATTCCCATTTTATAACTTCCAGTTAGGCTTGGCTGGTCCCAGCCAGATAATGTTCTCATGCCTCCTGGTACTTTTCCACTTGAGTGTCATTGTCTGGTATATCTCATAAGGAATTCTCTTTTTCTCTCTTCCTTTGAGGAACTTTATATTTTGAGAACCACCTCTTGTTTTGTCTTCTTAGAGATCTTCACTGTAGTGTTTTTCCACATGCTGCATAAGCTGAAAACTTCCAGAGGAAACCCTTTGTCTTGTATAGTTTGCTTTTTTGGGGTCTCATGTACTCAATCTTTCATACATGTCCATTCCTACTTCCATATAAATATATGAGATAAGGTGGATATAGTAACCAAATAGATAAAAATCAATAATATGATTTATTTATTTTTATTTGTCAAATTTATATGGCTTCCCCTCTCACAAATGAGTGACTCTGGGTGGTGTACAACAAAGCTAAAAAACAATTAAGATATACAGAACAATTATTATTGTTAAAAGCTTAAAATTATAAAAAGCATAAAACTAAAAGAAAAAAAAATTAAAAATCTTGGGCGAAGAGCAGGTGTTATTAACAGTGGAGACACTTCAATATTTCACTGGTCTCCTGGGGTACCCAGGCCTGATGGCACAACTAGGTCTTGAGGGACTTCTGGAAAGACAAAAGGGATGAAGCCAGCTTCACTTCTGGGTAGAGACTATTCCATAAAGCAGGCACCGCAGCAGAAAAAGTCTGCTGCCTAGGACCTGCCAAGTGTAGCTCCCTAATTGATGGGACCCTTAGCATGCCCTCCCTGCTGGATCTGGTGGGATGGGCAGATGTAATCGGGGAGAGGCGGTCCCTCAAATAACTCTCCCATGCCATATAGGGCTTTAAAGGTCAAAAACAGCATCTGGAAACAGACTGGTAACCAATGCAGCTCGCAGAGCAGAGCTGTAATGTGTGTTCTTCTTTGTTTGCTTTGAAGCAAACTGCCTGTGCCACTGCATTCTATACCAGCTGAAGCTTCTGGATACTCTCCAAGAGCAGCCCCATGTAGAGTGTATTACAGTAGTCTAACCAGGAGGTGACTAGGGCATGAGTGACTATGAGTAGAGCCCCTCGATTTAGGAATGGGTGCAACTGGCGCACAATACGAAGTTGAGCAAAGGCCCTACTAGCCACAATGCTACCTGCTCTTTGAGCAGGAGCTGTGAGTCTAGGACAGGGGTCGGCAAACTTTTTTTGTCGGGAGCCATTTTGACATGCTCGTGCACATTTTGAAGTGCTCGAGAGCCAGGGGGCGGGGTTTGCAGGCGGGGGCCAATCGCGTGGAAGGGGGCGGGGTTTGCGGGCGGGAGCCAATCACGTGGAAGGGGGCAGGTTTTGCGGGCGGGAGCCAATCGCGTGGAAGAGGGCGGGGGAGGTTTGGAAGAAGAAGGGAAAGAGAGGCTCGACTGCTTCGGCAGCGGTGCTTCCAGGTTGTCGCTGCGGCGGCAACGGCTGCCCCTTCGAAAGGGCAGGCTCCGGGGACCCCGAAAATGCCCTCAGTTTAGGCAGGGAGGCTGCGCGCAAGCTGCCTCAGCTGTTCTGCGGGGAGAATTTCCACCCCAGGGCAGCGTGTGCATGTGGAGAGGGGAGGTTTCTGCCTCCCTGCCGGAACCGAGGGCATTTTCGGGGTCCCCGGAGCCTGCCTTTCGAAGGGGCAGCGGCAGCAGCAGCTGCAGTGCTGCCCCTTCGAAAGGGCAGGCTCCGGGGACCCCGAAAATGCCCTCAGTTTAGGCAGGGAGGCTGCAGGCAAGCTGCCTCAGCTGTTCTGCGGGGAGAATTTCCACCCCAGGGCAGCGTGTGCGCGTGGAGAGGGGAGGTTTCTGCCTCCCTGCCGGAACCGAGGGCATTTTCGGGGTCCCCGGAGCCTGCCTTTCGAAGGGGCAGCGGCAGCAGCAGCTGCAGTGCTGCCCCTTCGAAAGGGCAGGCTCCGGGGACCCCGAAAATGCCCTCAGTTTAGGCAGGGAGGCTGCGCGCAAGCTGCCTCAGCTGTTCTGCGGGGAGAATTTCCACCCCAGGGCAGCGTGTGCGTGTGGAGAGGGGAGGTTTCTGCCTCCCTGCCGGAACCGAGGGCATTTTCGGGGTCCCCGGAGCCTGCCTTTCGAAGGGGCAGCGGCAGCAGCAGCTGCAGTGCTGCCCCTTCGAAAGGGCAGGCTCCGGGACCCCGAAAATGCCCTCGGTTCCGGCAGGGAGGCTGCGCGCAAGCTGCCTCAGCTGTTCTGCGGGGAGAATTTCCACCCCAGAGCAGCGTGTGCGTGTGGAGAGGGGAGGTTTCTGCCTCCCTGCCTAAACTGAGGGCATTTTCGGGGTCCCCGGAGCCTGCCCTTTCGAAGGGGCAGAACTGCAGCTGCTGCTGCCGCTGCCCCTTCGAAAGGCAGGCTCCAGGGACCCCGAAAATGCCCTCGGTTCCGGCAGGGAGGCAGAAACCTCCCCTCTCCACGCGCACACGCTGCCCTGGGGTGGAAATTCTCCCCGCAGAACAGCTGAGGCAGCTTGCCTGCAGCCTCCCTGCCTAAACTGAGGGCATTTTCGGGGTCCCCGGAGCCTGCCCTTTCGAAGGGGCAGCACTGCAGCTGCTGCTGCCGCTGCCCCTTCGAAAGGCAGGCTCCGGGGACCCCGAAAATGCCCTCGGTTCCGGCAGGGAGGCAGAAACCTCCCCTCTCCACACGCACACGCTGCCCTGGGGTGGAAATTCTCCCCGCAGAACAGCTGAGGCAGCTTGCGGGCAGCCTCCCTGCCGGAACCGAGGGCATTTTCGGGGTCCCCGGAGCCTGCCCTTTCGAAGGGGCAGCACTGCAGCTGCTGCTGCCGCTGCCCCTTCGAAAGGCAGGCTCCGGGGACCCCGAAAATGCCCTCGGTTCCGGCAGGGAGGCAGAAACCTCCCCTCTCCACGCGCACACGCTGCCCTGGGGTGGAAATTCTCCCCGCAGAACAGCTGAGGCAGCTTGCGTGCAGCCTCCCTGCCTAAACTGAGGGCATTTTCGGGGTCCCTGGAGCCTGCCCTTTCGAAGGGGCAGCACTGCAGCTGCTGCTGCCGCTGCCCCTTCGAAATGCAGGCTCCGGGGACCCCGAAAATGCCCTCGGTTCCGGCAGGGAGGCAGAAACCTCCCCTCTCCACACGCACACGCTGCCCTGGGGTGGAAATTCTCCCCGCAGAACAGCTGAGGCAGCTTGCGCGCAGCCTCCCTGCCGGAACTGAGGGCATTTTCGGGGTCCCCGGAGCCTGCATTTCGAAGGGGCAGCGGCAGCAGCAGCTGCAGTGCTGCCCCTTCGAAAGGGCAGGCTCCGGGGACCCCGAAAATGCCCTCGGTTCCAGCAGGGAGGCAGAAACCTCCCCTCTCCACACGCACACGCTGCCCTGGGGTGGAAATTCTCCCCGCAGAACAGCTGAGGCAGCTTGCGCGCAGCCTCCCTGCCGGAACCGAGGGCATTTTCGGGGTCCCCGGAGCCTGCCCTTTCGAAGGGGCAGAACTGCAGCTGCTGCTGCCGCTGCCCCTTCGAAAGGGCAGGCTCCGGGGACCCCGAAAATGCCCTCGGTTCCGGCAGGGAGGCAGAAACCTCCCCTCTCCACACGCACACGCTGCCCTGGGGTGGAAATTCTCCCCGCAGAACAGCTGAGGCAGCTTGCGCGCAGCCTCCTTGCCGGAACCGAGGGCATTTTCGGGGTCCCCGGAGCCTGCCCTTTCGAAGGGGCAGCACTGCAGCTGCTGCTGCCGCTGCCCCTTCGAAAGGCAGGCTCCGGGGACCCCGAAAATGCCCTCGGTTCCGGCAGGGAGGCAGAAACCTCCCCTCTCCACACGCACACGCTGCCCTGGGGTGGAAATTCTCCCCGCAGAACAGCTGAGGCAGCTTGCGCGCAGCCTCCCTGCCGGAACCGAGGGCATTTTCGGGGTCCCCGGAGCCTGCCCTTTCGAAGGGGCAGCACTGCAGCTGCTGCTGCCGCTGCCCCTTCGAAAGGCAGGCTCCGGGGACCCCGAAAATGCCCTCGGTTCCGGCAGGGAGGCAGAAACCTCCCCTCTCCACACGCACACGCTGCCCTGGGGTGGAAATTCTCCCCGCAGAACAGCTGAGGCAGCTTGCGCGCAGCCTCCCTGCCGGAACCGAGGGCATTTTCGGGGTCCCCGGAGCCTGCATTTCGAAGGGGCAGCGGCAGCAGCAGCTGCAGTGCTGCCCCTTCGAAAGGGCAGGCTCCGGGGACCCCGAAAATGCCCTCGGTTCCAGCAGGGAGGCAGAAACCTCCCCTCTCCACACGCACACGCTGCCCTGGGGTGGAAATTCTCCCCGCAGAACAGCTGAGGCAGCTTGCGCGCAGCCTCCCTGCCGGAACCGAGGGCATTTTCGGGGTCCCCGGAGCCTGCCCTTTCGAAGGGGCAGAACTGCAGCTGCTGCTGCCGCTGCCCCTTCGAAAGGGCAGGCTCCGGGGACCCCGAAAATGCCCTCGGTTCCGGCAGGGAGGCAGAAACCTCCCCTCTCCACACGCACACGCTGCCCTGGGGTGGAAATTCTCCCCGCAGAACAGCTGAGGCAGCTTGCGCGCAGCCTCCTTGCCGGAACCGAGGGCATTTTCGGGGTCCCCGGAGCCTGCCCTTTCGAAGGGGCAGCACTGCAGCTGCTGCTGCCGCTGCCCCTTCGAAAGGCAGGCTCCGGGGACCCCGAAAATGCCCTCGGTTCCGGCAGGGAGGCAGAAACCTCCCCTCTCCACACGCACACGCTGCCCTGGGGTGGAAATTCTCCCCGCAGAACAGCTGAGGCAGCTTGCGCGCAGCCTCCCTGCCCGAACCGAGGGCATTTTCGGGGTCCCCGGAGCCTGCCCTTTCGAAGGGGCAGCACTGCAGCTGCTGCTGCCGCTGCCCCTTCGAAAGGCAGGCTCCGGGGACCCCGAAAATGCCCTCGGTTCCGGCAGGGAGGCAGAAACCTCCCCTCTCCACACGCACACGCTGCCCTGGGGTGGAAATTCTCCCCGCAGAACAGCTGAGGCAGCTTGCGGGCAGCCTCCCTGCCGGAACCGAGGGCATTTTCGGGGTCCCCGGAGCCTGCCCTTTCGAAGGGGCAGCACTGCAGCTGCTGCTGCCGCTGCCCCTTCGAAAGGGCAGGCTCCGGGGACCCCGAAAAAGCCCTCGGTTCCGGCAGGGAGGCAAAAATCGCGCGTGCAGGCTGCCGGGCTTCCCGAGGCACAGCTGATTGGCGCGGAGAATTTCCACTCCCTTCAGCGCTTCCGGCTTGTCACGTGACACACAGTTTGGAAAGCCCTGCTCGTTGTCAAGATGGCTGCCGGAGACGGCTGCCAGGTTGCCAGGGGTATGCCCACAGCAACGCGCACCATGCCCGCTGCCGCGCCTGCCCCGCCACACTCGCTGCTGCGCCACGCCCGCCACGCCTGCCTGCGGAAGAGCCACACTCAAGGGGCCAAAGAGCCGCATTTGGCTCGCGAGCCGCCATTTCCGACCCTTGGTCTAGGAGGACCCCCAGATTGAGCACAGGGTCTGTTTGGGGCAGTGCAACCTCATCCAGCACCAAAGATGGCATAGTCCTAGAACTGGTAGGCCCCAGAACCCAAAGCCACTCAGTCTTGCCAGGGTTCTGTTGTTTCCCATCCAGACCCTCACAGCCTCCAGACACCGGGTTATCTGAGGGACTGCCTCCCCCAATCATATCAGCCCGCCGCATTAGATCCAGCAGAGAGGGCATGCTGCAGATATCATCAGCCAGGGACCTACATTTGATGGATCCCAGGTGGTGGGTCTCCTCTGCCATGGCGCCCGCCTTATGGAATAATCTCCCTCACCCCCAACATAAGGTTAGCTCCATCCTTTTTGATGTTCCGGAAGTCCCTCAAGATCTGGCTATGTCACCTGGGTGTCCCAAGGAACTGGAGGCATGTCTAGATGGCTCCACTATTGAGGTGGATGTACTCTCTCTCTCTACATGGGGTTTGTATATATTTTAGTTTTAATAAATTTCTGCTTTTAATGTTGATTTTTCATATTTTTAAATGTTTGTTTTTATATATGTATTGTTTTTATTTGATTATTGTATGCTGCCCAGAGTAACTTTTCATGAGATGGGCAGCTATATAAATTTAGTAAATAAATAAATAAGATGTCCACAGCATTGCTTAATTTGCCAGGGGGAGAGATGTATAATTGGGTATCATCAGTGTACTGATGATACCTCACCCCATGGCGACAGATGAGCTCCCCAGCGGCCTTGTGTAGATGTTGAATAGAAGCAGAGAGAGCACTGACCCCTGTGGCACCCCACACAGTAGGGGCCAAGGGTGGGATCTCTCGTCCCCGATCACCACCAGCTGGAATTGACCCAAGAGAAAGGAGGCAAACCAGCCCAACACCATGCCACCCCCCCCAATCCTTTGAATTAATCCAGGAGGATACCATGGTTGATGGTTTTGAAAGCCACCAAGAGATCAAGTAGAAAAAGGATGGATGCACAACCCCCATCCCACCCATGCCAGAGATCATCCAAAAGCATGACCAATGCTGTTTCCATCCCATACCCTGGTCTGAATCCTGACTGAAAAGGATCCAGATAATAGCGTAGGCATCAAGTAAAAACCATGATGATGTCAAAATAACATTATGTGCATCATGATGCTATAACACAAAACCCATAAATTATGTACTTCCTTTTTTTAATAAATTTTATTGAGTTTTAAAATACAGTGGGGCAAAAAAGTATTTAGTCAGCCACCAATTGTGCAAGTTCTCCCACTTAAAAAGATGAGAGAGGCCTGTAATTGACATCATAGGCAGACCTCAACTATGAGAGACAAAATGAGAAAACAAATCCAGACAATCACATTGTCTGATTCGGAAAGAATTTATTTGCAAATTATGGTGGAAAATAAGTATTTGGTCAATATCAAAAGTTCATCTCAATACTTTGTTATATATCCTTTGTTGGCAATGACAGAGGTCAAACGTTTTCTGTAAGTCTTCACAAGGTTGGCACACACTGTTGCTGGTATGTTGGCCCATTCCTCCATGCAGATCTCCTCTAGAGCAGTGATGTTTTGGGGCTGTCGCTGGGCAACACGGACTTTCAACTCCCTCCAAAGGTTATCTATGGGGTTGAGATCTGGAGACTGGCTAGGCCACTCCAGGACCTTGAAATGCTTCTTACGAAGCCACTCCTTCGTTGCCCGGGCGGTGTGTTTGGGATCATTGTCATGCTGAAAGACCCAGCCACGTTTCATCTTCAATGCCCTTGCTGATGGAAGGAGGTTTGCACTCAAAATCTCACAATACATGGCCCCATTCATTCTTTCCTGTACACGGAACAGTCGTCCTGGTCCCTTTGCAGAGAAACAGCCCCAAAGCATGATGTTGCCACCCCCATGCTTCACAGTAGGTATGGTGTTCTTTGGATGCAACTCAGCATTCTCTCTCCTCCAAACACGACGAGTTGTGTTTCTACCAAACAGTTATACTTTGGTTTCATCTGACCATATGACATTCTCCCAATCCTCTTCTGGATCATCCAAATGCTTCTAGCAAACTTCAGACGGGCCCGGACATGTACTGGCTTAAGCAGGGGGACACGTCTGGCACTGCAGGATCTGAGTCCCTGGCGGCGTAGTGTGTTACTGATGGTAGCCTTTGTTACGTTGGTCCCAGCTCTCTGCAGGTCATTCACTAGGTCCCCCCGTGTGGTTCTGGGATTTTTGCTCACCGTTCTTGTGATCATTTTGACCCCACAGGGTGAGATCTTGCGTGGAGCCCCAGATCGAGGGAGATTATCAGTGGTCTTGTATGTCTTCCATTTTCTAATTATTGCTCCCACAGTTGATTTCTTCACACCAAGCTGCTTGCCTATTGCAGATTCAGTCTTCCCAGCCTGGTGCAGGTCTACAATTTTGTTTCTGGTGTCCTTCGACAGCTCTTTGGTCTTCACCATAGTGGAGTTTGGAGTGTGACTGTTTGAGGTTGTGGACAGGTGTCTTTTATACTGATAACAAGTTCAAACAGGTGCCATTACTACAGGTAATGAGTGGAGGACAGAGGAGCCTCTTAAAGAAGAAGTTACAGGTCTGTGAGAGCCAGAAATCTTGTTTGTTTGTAGGTGACCAAATACTTATTTTCCACCATAATTTGCAAATAAATTCTTTCCGAATCAGACAATGTGATTGTCTGGATTTGTTTTCTCATTTTGTCTCTCATAGTTGAGGTCTACCTATGATGTCAATTACAGGCCTCTCTCATCTTTTTAAGTGGGAGAACTTGCACAATTGGTGGCTGACTAAATACTTTTTTGCCCCACTGTACATATTAAAAATTAAAGCAGAAAATAAAAATAGAAATTCAAAGTCAGAAAAAAGTAAAGAAAAAGTGAAGTCAAGAAAATAATAAAGAAAAGAAATATAGAAAATAGATAGCCTCCAATCTATCTTTGGTCTTTAAATACAATAATTTGCTTTAAATGTTAGTCTTTCATACAATATACAGGAACTTTTCTTTGTCATATATACTTCAATGTCTATAATCCAATCTTCTGGTCTTCATGTAAGTTTCACCTTTCTTACAATTCTCCAATTATCCATCTGTGGTTTCCACTCCTTGGGATAATATCCATTTAAGTGTTCTTAGCTGTATCAGTTTAATGTTTTTTATTCACTCTTTCCATTTTTACATCTATATTTATATCCTTAATAAAGTCCAATTAGTCTTAAATCATATGTATAACAAATAAAGGCCTTATAATTAACAAATTTTGTAACTACATATTCCACTAATACATAACCTAACAACAATTCTCATAATATTCATACATATAATTATAAAAATATGTCATCCTGTAATAACATTAGTTCTAATTCCAACTCATCATCCCGTCCCAATGGTATATCTTCTCATACCTGCAGCTCCATAAAAAAAAGTAATCTATAACATCAACTTATTTATATCACTAATTTCTAAATCCCATATCCTACAATTAAAATATCACATTTTTATATATCCATACATTTTCTCATATCAACTTTACTCTATGTCCAATCCAAATCCATGATTTCCTTAACCTTGTGTCCCACATTATATTAAATCTATTCAGGTTATGCCAAAATCACAATATGCAATCTGTTTTGTTCTATATCTCATGTTCTTAATCTTTCCCAGTATTTCACAATAGCTATCTATTTGCATATTAAAATCTTCCTGTCTCAACTGCCACGATGTGTTTGTACCCAAGTTGTAATGTGTAACCTGTTTTGTTAACCATTTCATGTAGGATATCAAAATCTTCTTTTGAACCAATGTATTTAAATCCCCCTTTTCTTGTTTCTTCACTATCTCAAAAAAATTCTCTTCCATTTCTAAATCTATCTTTTGTTCCTTTTGTTCCAAGTCTATCAATAAAAGTTCCAGTGATTTCTTAATTTCTGAACGTTTCACAAAATTCTTTTTTAAAATCTTGAAGTGCTATTAAAAAAGCCATTCTCTCTCACCCTCTCCTTCTTCTTTCAAGCTGCCGTAGCCAGCCGTTCTAGTCAAAACAACACTTTTCCCAGGGAGTGAGAAGTCAGCTGATCTATTTGGATGGAAAGTTACCAGCAGAAAGGTAAAAAGAAAAAAAATGCAGACGTTTCACTATGCTTCCAATATAAATCCATCATATTTCCACCATGATTACTATAGCAAAGAAAGCACAAAATTTGCCAACATTTATGTGCAAAGTCCAGAGATAGACCTTAGATCATAAAACAATCTATTCTAAGAAAAATTTTAAAAAAGTAATCTAAAAGCCGGCTTTAGCTCTAACTTACTTATTCCCTGTAAGAGCTTGAAGTATACTCCAGTTGTCCTGCTTCCAGCCTCTCGCTCTCTCCGCGGTGGAAAAACAACAGAAAAAGCGGGGGGAGGCAATTCCAACGACCCTGTGATCAATCTTCCAATTCTCCCCTCTCCAGGGAGACATTCCAGTGATCTGATCTTATCTATAGATCACTGCAAACAGGGAAAAGCTAGCCAGGTCTTCAGCACTCTGAAAAATTCTGACTCATCGAGCTGCTAGTCCGGCTTGGAGTGAAATTATGTACTTCCATTGTTTTGCCTGATTGTCCAAATAACACAAACACATAATTCACATCATTTGTATCATGACAAATGCAATGTCAGTTCCCCCCACCCAAATGCCCATTTATGATAATTATATAGACTCCGAGTCAGCTGCCAGCTCGACAAGTCGGGTTTCTTTAAGCCTGGCTAACTTTTCCCTGCTTTGCGGTGGTCTATGGAAATTACAGGACCACTGAAGTTCTCCCTGGAGAGGGGAGAAGCAGAAGATTACTCACGGGGTCGTTGAAACTGCCCCCTCCTGCTTTTTTTCTGTGGTTTTTTGCTACGGAGAAAGCAGGGGTTGGAGACAGTGAAGCGACCAGAGAGAAGCACCAAGCTCTTACAGGGAATCGTAAGTTAGAGCTAAAGCTGACTTTTAGATCACTTTATTTTATTTTTTCATTTAAATTGGACTGTTTTACCATCTAGGGTCTTTCTTTGGACATTGCACAAAATGTTGGCAATTTTGTACTTTCTTTGCTATAACAATTAAGATGGAAATATAATGGATTTTATGTCTGAAGTATAATAATGCTTACATTTTTTATTTTTTACTTTTTATCTTTCTAATTTACCAGAAGACTCAATCCCAGTTGGAAGTATAAGAGTTGATATTAAATAGTTTGTGAATATACTTTGTTGGATTAACATCTGAACTGGATTTTTCTTTTTCTTTTTTTTTTCTTTTTATAATGGTAGAAATTTAGTTTCTCTTTCTCTTTTTATGAACTGTTTGAGGTATTACCTTCTTGCCTATTTTTGATTATTGAAACTTTTCATCTTCCTTTATTTATTTTTTAAAAAAACTTTTTGCTTAATGGACTATGCCGGTAATTTTCCATGAATAGATCAGCTGACCATTTATTTGTTTTGGCTAGAACTGTTGAAGCCTGAAAACAAGAGGGGGTGGAGAAGAATGGGTTTCTCAACAGTAACCGCAGCAGTAACTCAAGCAATTCAAGAATTTAAGGTGGAGATTTGTGAAGCCCTCTCGGATATTGAAAAATCACTGGAAATTTTAATTTTATTTTTGCAAGATCAGGAACAAAAAGAACAAAAAATAGAAACAGAAGCAGAAGAAAAAAACTTTGAGTTAGAAGAAGGGCAAGAAGGGGGAATTTCAAACACATTGATTCCAAAAATCATTCTTACACCCGATATGAGACAGACAATAAAACAATATAACTTTGGCACAAACATATTGGGACAGTTGTGGTTAGGACAAAGGCTGAATATGCAATTTGATAGATATTGTGAAACGTGGGTTCTGACATGCTACAAGAGATACAGAACAAAAACGGTTACACATTATGACTTTGGTATAACTTGAATAAGAGATTTAACATTAGGTGGGATAATAAAGGTATTGAAACCATGGATTTTAACTGGATATTGAGTTTGTAAAAGTATTAATTATTAGTAATATAACTGTTGGGAATATTAAATGTTAAAAATTAATATTTGAAACTGTATGGATGTATAAAAATATGATATTTTAATCATAGATAAAAGGTTATAAAATCAGTGATACAAATATAAATTGTTGTTATAGAGTACTTGGAAAATAGAAAAAAATTTAGGGAGATATATGAAGGATGGGATGTTAAGTTTGAATTAGAATTAATATTATTATAGGATGACTTATTTTTATAATTATTAGTATGAATACTATTGAGATTAGGGGAATAAATAGATATAAAAATTTGTTAAATAGGTAAATATGTAGGAGGATGTAGATTATGGTATAATTATAATTTAAATATAGATTAAGTTTAAATTAAGGTTGTTTTTATGGATATGTATGAATAGAATATATTTTATTTTACTAGAGTTAGAATAAAATACAAATTACCGTAGAGATAAAATAAGGCTTTTATTTGCTATATATATATGTTTTAAGACTAATTGGATTTTATTAAGGATATGAACATGGATGTAAAAATGGAATTTGATGCAGTAAAGAATATTTTAATTGATATTACCTCAAGGAATGGAAATTACAGATGGACTAATGGAGAATTGATAGAAAGATGAAATCTACATGAAGATTAGAAGATTGGACTACATAAATTGAAATGTATATGACAAAGAAAAGTTCCTGTGTATTGTATGAAAGACCAACATTTAAAGCAAATATTGTACTTAAAGACCAAAGACAGATTGGAGGCCATCTTTTTTCTATACTTCTTTTGTATATTATTTTTCTTAACTTCACTTTTCTTTTACTTTTTTCTTACTTTGTATTTCTTTCTTTATTTCTTGTTCTACATTTTAATATGTATTTTAAAATTTAATAAAAATTTATTAAAAAAAAAAATTATATAATAGCACCGGTAATGATATGGCGATATTAGATTTTTTTATCCCACCTTTATTATTTTTATAATGCCCAACATTTAAAGAAATAAACAAGCTTTTATACAATGAGATGTCCTGATTACAATATAGCCATTTTCTAGTGCATCAAACAGTACATGAGGGATGCTGTCTTTTTCTGCAAGGCTGGGAAGTTAGTGGGTTTGTTCATATATCAAGTTTTTCTCAATAGTAGAGCCAAAATTTTAAAATTAGGAGATAGAGAATATATTCCATAAGGACTCCTTTACTAGTTAGTATAACAGAGGTTTTGTGCCTTGTTGAACCCAGTTTCAGGAATGTTCAAAGGCCCAGCCCCACCTTATGACAAACTTTCTCTGCTCACAATAGTCAACATTGTTGCCATTGAATAGGACTCAGCAAAATCTAATATTTGACTTTTGGGTTTTTCAATGTTGTGTGAAATGTCACAATGGTGCCTATTGACTGAAAAAATTCATAACCTCTGCTATAGAATGTCAGTTTCCCACTCTATCAACATAACATATGAAAGCCCTCCAATAAAGTATTGAGTATATGAATTATGCAATAGTATTATAATTTCACAACAGCTAACTATTTGGGGTTCAGGAAAGACGTTAAGTTTCAGTGCAGTTGCTCCCAAAAATGCTGGGGGGTGGGAATATGCCAGCATAAGGACTGGTTCTGTGTAGAGGCTCTGTATTGCTCCCATTACTGCTCTCATGGCATTCACTCCAATTCAACAGCATAAAAACAATCTGGAATTTCTTCCTCTGCAGTTGATGGCTTTCTAGGGCTACCAGATCTGAGATAAAAAACTCTGGACAATCAGAGATGGGAGCAAAAGAGTTCCAAATGTTCTGTGCCTCTTTACTACCATCTAGTGGTCATCCTGATTTTTGCAGCTCAGATCTAGTAATCTTACAGCTAACCAATACAGCAGGGCTTTCCAAACTTTTCATGTTGGTGACACGCCTTTTAGCCATGCATAATTTCGTGACACACTAATGAGGAGTCCCCGCCCCCGGCCCACGTGATTGGCTGCCGGCTCCACACCCCGCCCCCGGGCCATGTGATTGGCTGCCGGCTCCAAACCCCGCCCTCGGCCCACGTGATTGGCTGCCGGCTCCAAACCCCGCCCCCGGCTCACGTGATTGGCTGCCGGCACCAAACCCCGCCCCCGGCCCACGTGATTGGCTGCCGGCTCCAAACCCCAATTAAATAAATTAAAAAAGAGTTTACAATTTTATTGTAACTCACAGTTCCTTAGTAGAAACGGTCCATGCGTGCGAGCAAGAAGGTTCCGACCAAACCCACATGATTCTAATGTGGTCCAGCTGTATGGAAGTATGAGACACGTGGGAGCCATAGCTGGCCCATGCTCCTTGGTAGGAGATCCGAGCAGAAAGAGGAAGAGAAGGGAACAGGAAACAGGATACCGGGATTCAGCCCCTCCCACACAAAGCAAGTAAGATCAGGTTACAGCAGAGGCTGTCTCCTCCTTCAAGTCTGTGTGTGAGACGTGCTTGGTTGAAACCCGATCTCTAACAACAGAATCCTGAACCCAAAGATGGGAAGAGTAGACACATGCAGAGTGGTGTACTTCGATGAGAGGTAGAGAGGCTGCCACACTCAAGCAGATGATGACTGCAGAGAAACCAGCAGCAGCAATTACCAGCCTGAGATGTTCAGCCTGATGCCAGAAGACATCACCACACCGACCCAGAGGGAGATGGAAGACCAAATGGAGACTCCACCAGAGTCAGATGATGAGGCCGAGGGTGCAGAAGGGGATGAACCACCAAATGCCACTCCTGAACCTGCTCTGAGATGCTCATCACAACCCAACAGGGGGGTTCCAGCCCAAAGACTGTCCTACCTCGCAAGGTCGTTGCAACCACAAGAACCTGCATCATGGAACAAGGTGCTGCACATGCCTGCAGATGAAGCAAGTAAGTGGAAGAAAGCAGCACAAGAGGAGCTAGATGCTCTACACACAAACAAAACATGGACTTTGACAGAGCTACCTAAAGGCAAGAAAGCCATAGGTTGTAAGTGGATGTTCAAAGCAAAACAGGATGAGAATGGTGAAGTACAAAGGTACAAGGCCAGATTAGTAGCAAAAGGCTACTCACAGAAATATGGAGAGGACTATGATGAGTATTTTGCTCCCATTGTGAAACACACCACAATTAGAATGCTTCTAAGTCTAGCAGCATCCAGGAATATAGATGTTGAACACTTAGATGTTAAAACTGCATTTCTGCATGGGGAAATTGACGAAGAGTTGTACATGACCCAGCCTCCAGGTTTTACCAATCCCAATACCAAGCATCTTGTTTGCAAACTGCAGAAGGGGATTTATGGCCTGAAGCAGGCAGCCAGAGCATGGAACAAGAAGTTAAACCAAATTCTTCTTGACCAGGGTTTTGCTCAAGGAAAGGCTGACCCCTGTCTATACACAAGGCACAGAAATGGCAGAGGTGTGTACATACTTTGTTATGTGGATGATTTAATGATCTGCCACAATAACAAAAGGGACTTTGATGAAATTGTTTCCCAACTAAACAGAGAGGTAGAAGTAAAGCATCTAGGCGATGCCAGCTACAACCTGGGAATACAAATTGAGAGAGAAGAAGATGGGAGCTTTCTTCTAAGCCAGAAACAAAAGATATTAGAACTGTTGGAGAGCCTAGGACTGCAAAATGCTAATCCTATGCCTACACCAATGGAAACAGCTTTCAACAAGCAACAAGAACCCAGCGATCTCCTACCAGAGAGCAATGACTACAGAAGTGCCATAGGCAAGCTGTTGTATCTAGCCACCACCACTAGGCCGGACATAGTGGCTGCAGTGGGCGTTCTATGTAGGAAAACCAGCACACCCACACAAAGAGACTGGACTGGTGTCAAGAGGGTGGGAAGGTACCTGAAAGGGACCATGCACCTAAAACTAAAATTGCCAGCCACTGAGAATCCTAGACTAGTGGGATTCACAGATGTGGACTGGGCAGAAGACATTGCTGATCGCAAATCCACCAGTGGTTACGTATTTTTCTATGGGGGTGGAGCAGCAAGCTGGGGAAGCCACAAGCAAGGCACTGTTGCACAGTCCTCCACAGAAGCTGAATATATAGCAGTTACTGAAACATGCAATGAAGCAAAATGGCTCAAGCTACTGCTTGCAGACATGAAAATAGAGGAACCAATTCCTATTCAGGTTTTTGAAGACAATCAGAGTTGTGTTAGGCTCTCACTATCAGAGAAGATTGGCGGGAGGACTAAGCACATTGATGTCAAGCATCATCTAGTGAGGGAGATGCAACATCAAGGGTTAGTCAAGATAGACTACTGTCCCACAGGGAACATGACAGCGGACATCTTCACAAAGCCATTGTCTAAAACCAGTTACCAAGAACTGAGAGGGAAATTAAATCTTGTGGGACATTGAGACATGCAAGGTTGAAAAGAAGGAGTGTTAGAAATATCGGGTTTCAACCAAGCACATCTCACACAACTTGAAGGAGGGGCAGCTCTGCTGCAACCTAATTTCACTGCTTTGTGAGGGAGGGGCTTGAATCTCGGTTTCCTGTTCCTCTCCTTCCTTTCCTTCTTCCCTTTTTCTGTTTGAATCTCAACCGGGAAGGATGGTCATGCATGACTGTCCTTGTGGCTCATACCTCCATTCAGCAAGGCCACATTGAGAAGACTGTGGGTTTGGTCAGAACCTATCGCTCACATGCATGGACCGTTTCTACCATGAAACTGTGATCTACAATAAACTGTAAGCTCTTTTTATGTTACTTTACATTAACATGTGAAGTGTGTTTATTTTGTGTTTTTGAACTGATTAAGCCTTGTGCAAGTTACTGGCGTGCTTCTGTTAAAGTTATTTGGTTAAAGTATTCTATGCAGAATTAAACGCATGGCATTTTCTCCACTGAATCTGGCCGGAAAGTGGAAAATTACAAGTGACCCTGCATTGAAAGTCTGGTTCCCAAAACATTCTACGAACATTCGACTCGTAAACAACAGGTGTCCCTCTATCTAGTCATAATAAACCCTTATCAGGATTGTTCCCAGGAGAATTGTAGCTCGAGGGAAGGCCAATACACAACACTGCCATCGTGTGACGCTTTATAGTAAGTACAACTGTGAAGCTAAACTGGTTGCCTGGCCCATTTTTAACCAATCAGATGTGAGCTATGAACCATGGGTATTCATTCATACTTATGTTCTCACTTATGTTCTTCCTATGTTTTTTTCTTTATGTAGACTGCTATCTACATGTACTTGTATCTGAACTGTAACTATGCCTGGTCTTTGCACAGACCATGATGTTTTTCTTTCCTCACTTCTGGTGATGGAACTCTGCTTATGCTTTGGTTTTTCCTTTTTGCAATAATGCACTATACATCCATTATTGCCTTATGCTATCAATAAAGATATTGTTAGCCTTACAACACGTTGTTTGGATTACTTCAAGCCTGAAACCCCAAAAGTTCACCATCACCTAATAGGTTATGGGCCCAGGCTGGATGGATCGCTGTTTGCTGCGCTGGATCTAGCTGTAACAACGGGGTTTGTTTTTGAGGCTGAATTTTGAAGTAAACGTGTTTTTCCTTGAGTGGTCAGCATGGCTGCTGCTGCAGGGCTAACCAGTCTGCCCTTTGAGCGTTTGAATGGCACAAACTATCGGACCTGGTGTGTGAAGATCAAGTCTTTCTTCCTAAAAGAAGGTTTGTGGAAGTATGTGAGAGACGCACCCCCAGCTGGTGTTATTACTGAAGAAGTGCAGTTGTGTTTGGATCGTGCGTATGGCAACTTGATTCTGGGATTGGAATCATCACAGCTACTGCATATCAGTAATCTGGAAACTGCACATGCCTGTTGGGAAGCTCCTAAACCCCTTTATTCCAAGCAAACCTCTGCTGCCATTGTTGGTCTATCACGTCAGCTTTACAACTTGAAGCTGCAGCCCGGTGGAAACGTGATGACCCACCTCCATAAAATCAAGACTTTGTTTCTTGAACTTGAGGACTGGGATGTTGTGATCCCTGATACCCAGAGAGCTTGTATCATCCTGTCAAGCTTGGACAAGAGCTTTGACATGCTCATCGAGGCAACTCAGACGTTGAGGCCCCAAGACCTTACTGTGGATTATCTTACAAATCGGCTGCAAGAAATCCAGCAAGCTCGTGACTTGGAGAAGATGCAGAGTAAGCCATCTGTTGCTGTTCCTGAGGCATCTGCACAGCGTTTTCCAGTTGGAACAGAGGCTGCGTGTGCTGTGAGGAGATGCTTCCGGTGCAACTCAACCCAACACTTCATAAGAGACTGTCCCCAGCCACCTCGCCCAGCCGGTGGAGCCAGTGGAAAGAGGTTCGTGCGAAAGAAGGGGAAGCAAGCGCCTAGACAACGTACTCAGGTGTCTGCTTTGCTCACGGCTGTGAGTAGACGTTCTCCAGAGACTTGGCTTTTGGACTCAGCCTGTAGCCAAATCATTGTCAACAATGAACAGTTGTTGTTATCAAAAAGCAAGCCTAAAATCCAACAGGTTGCTCTGGCTGATGGATCTATGGCTGATGTGTCCTTTCAGGGTGAAGTATACATTCCTTGTTTGGGGATAAATGTGCAAAATGTGTTGTGTGTTCCTACACTTGACTTTTCCCTCCTTAGCGTTCCAGCCCTGGTAAAGTCTGGTTATACTGTTGTGTTCAAGGGTACTGGATGTTCTATTGAAAAAGATGGGATTGAATGTGCTAGGGGGAGGTTAGTGAATCAGTTGTATGAAATGCTTCCTAAGCAGGGGATTGTGTCAGGAAATTGTATTTCCAATGTTCCCCCACACAACAAATGCATTCACTATTATCACAGAGTTCTGGGACATCCCGGGTGGGGAAGTTTGTCCCAATTGGCCAAGGTGTATCCTGAGTTAGGATCTAAAAAGTGTGATGACTTTCTTGATTGTACTGTGTGCAAACAATCTAAAATTAAGGCTGCTCCTGTTGCTAGGAAAAGTGACCGGGTGTCAACTAGGCCTTTTCAGTTGGTTCATGGAGACTTAGCCGGCCCCAATGCTCCTAGTGAAGGGGGGGCGCGTTTCATGTTTCTTTTGCTGGATGACCATACTCGCTATACGTTTTGTTATTTGCTCAAATCTAAAGCGGAGGCTTTTGCTCGCTTTAAGGAGTTTGTTGCAATGGTGGAGAGAAACTATGGCTATCAAGTAGGTCAATTTCAATCAGATTGTGGAGGAGAATTTCTAGGCCATGAGTTTCAGAATTGGCTTCGTAGGAAAGGAATCTCCCATAGACTTGCCAATGTTGGTGTTCCTGCTGAGAATGGAATAGCTGAAAGGAAGATCGGTGTTGTTCATACCATTAGAAATAGCCTGATGTTAGATGCCCAGGTGCCAGCCCGTTTTTGGGGTGAGGCTACCATGACTGCAGTGTATCTGACTAACAGGGTGTGGAATTCAGCTGTGAATGAAGTTCCTTACTTCCTTTTGTTTGGCAAGCGCCCTTCGCTGAAGCATCTGCGTGTTTTTGGAACATTTGCATATGTGCATATTCCTAAGTCTCAGCGAAGGAAGAACCAGCCAAAAGCACAACGCTTAAGGTTTGTTGGTTATTCATCTAGATCTAAGGGTTACCGTTTTTCTGCAGGCTATGGTCGTGTGGTAGTCTCCAGAAGTGCTAATTTTGAGCACCCTACTGGTTGGGATAGGTTGAATGCTAGTTCAGAGGTATTGTTGCAATCTAGTGTACAGCCAACTGTCCATGCTCCTGTGGCTGGACAACAACCAGTTCAGCTGCCTTCTGGTTCCCAGTCTCCTAGTGTGGTGAGAGGGTCCCCTCAGGTGAAGGAAGAGGAAATTTCACCTGAGCAGGTTCAGGATCTGAAGGGGGAATCAGGTAGTGAAAAGGCAGAGGACAGTGATGAGGAAGAGGCAGTGGTAATTCCTCGTAGGTCTGCACGCTCCACAAAGGGTGTGAAGCCTGACACATTAAACTGATACAGCTAAGAGCACTTAAATGGATATTATCCCAAGGAGTGGAAACCACAGATGGATAATTGGAGAATTGTAAGAAAGGTGAAACTTACATGAAGACCAGAAGATTGGATTATAGACATTGAAGTATATATGACAAAGAAAAGTTCCTGTATATTTTGGCATCTTTTTCCATATCTCTCTTATACTCTTGAGGAATTTAACAATTATATAACAATTATATAGGAGCAGAACTCCAAGAGACTGTTTCTGACTCCTAAATTTGTAGGCATCCATTATCTGAAGTTTAAAACAAACCAGCAATTAAAAGATTCCCTGGAGGCACTGTTGTGATGGCCTCCGCAAGAAGACAATCCATGTAGATAATTACACAAATAGCTCCTCCTTCCACTATCATTTTCACAACTAGTGCAAAAATTTCAGAGACTGGGGAAGCCATATGGTAAGTGCACCAGTCAAAAGGTATGTGGCTTGAATCATGTCAACTGGATTTCTATTTTCTTAGTGGAAACGTTTCACTCCTTATCCAAGGAGCTTCTTCAGTCTGAGTAAAGTTAGTAAGGGAATCCTTAAATATGTTTCTAGGCTGGCTGTGTGACCTTGCACCTGGGGCTAGGTCATGGTTATTTTTGAGATGTTTGTTTCTAAGTCCCTTTATCATCTAAAGGAGGATCGTTAAGATTACCCTGCTGCTGTTGAGCTTGTGAAATGGTCTTAATCTTCCTAGGCACAGAAGACAAAGCAGGAAGGAAGATAGGGGAAAGGTTATGCCTGAGGCCCCCACCTCTATTCAAGGAAGGATTTTCCAAGTTGGCATGAATGGATTCCTTGACCCCTCTCTCAAACCACCTATCTTCTCTGTCTAAAATGTGAACATTAATGTCCTCAAATGAGTGTCCTTTTTCCTTTAGATGAAGATAAACTGCTGACTCTGGTCCTGTGGTGTTACTTCTCCTGTGTTGGGCCATCCTCCTGTACAAAGGTTGCTTTCCTTGTGTTTTGGAGTTTGATCTTTGGGGTGTACAAGCCTGTCTCAGTGTGTTGGTGGGTTTGAAATATACAGGTATGTGGTGTTTGCCAAATATCCGTTTGATCTTTTCAGACACGCCAGCCATGTAAGGAATGACCAGGTTCTTCCGTTTACTCTGAGTCTCAGCCCTATCTGTCGCTGTTTTAGGTCTGGTAGACTTAGATTTGGTGAAGGCCCAATTTGGATATCCACAGGCCTGCAGAGCTGTTCTCAGATGCTGCTTTTCATTCTTTTTGGAATCCATGGAGGTGGGGATGATTTCTGCTCTGTGTGACAATGTCCTGATGACTCCTAGTTTGTGCTGCAGTGGATGGTGGGAGTCAAACATCAGGTATTGATCTGTGTGTGTGGGTTTCCTGTAGATCCCTATTTCTAGCTTGCCACCGGTCCCAATGAGGACTTCACAGTCTAGGAATGCCAGTCTGTCGTCCTTGGTGTCTTCTCTGGTGAAGCTAATGTTGGCATCTATAGTGTTTATATGGTCCGTGAAGGCCTGTACTTCCTGGGCCTTGATTTTGACCCAGGTGTCATCCACATACCTAAACCAGTGGGTGGGCACCGTTCCCTGGAATGTGTTGAGTGCTTTCTTCTCCACTTCTTCCATGTATCTTAACGATCCTCCTTTAGATGATAAAGGGACTTAGAAACAAACATCTCAAAAATAACCATGACCTAGCCCCAGGTGCAAGGTCACACAGCCAGCCTAGAAACATATTTAAGGATTCCCTTACTAACTTTACTCAGACTGAAGAAGCTCCTTGGATAAGGAGTGAAACGTTTCCACTAAGAAAATAGAAATCCAGTTGACATGATTCAAGCCACAGACTGTTCCACCTGGATGACTGAGAACCTTCATAGTCAAAAGGTATGTTTTCAGCTTAGTTATATTCGCTAGTATAGGTGCGGTATCATCAGTACGCTGATTATACCCAGTTGTACATCTCCACCCCTGGCCAGGTAGGTGATGCTGTCGTGTGCTAAATGAGTGCCTGGAGGCTATGAGGGTCTGGATGGGGAAGAACCAACTTTGACTCAACCCTGGCAAGACAGGAGGGGCTTTGGGTTTTTGGCTCCCCAGGGTCGGAAGCGTGCCTTTTCCGTTGCAGCCTGTCCTATGGAACACCCTTCCCCTTGAGATCTGACAGGCTCCCACCCTTTTAACCTTCTGGAGACCACTCAAGACCTGGCTCTTCCCCCAGATGCTGAGATAGGGTGAGGTCAGAGTAGGATGACAATGTGGCGGGTTGCATCAGTGAAGTGTGGTTGCGGTGCCAGGTTTTTCTGTTTCTGGTTTTACTGCTTTTTGTTTTATAGTTGTATATATTGTTTTATTGCTTCGTTTTAAGCCCCCCAGACTTTGGTTTTAAGAGAGGTGGCTATACAATTTTTAAAAATAAATTTAAACAACAAAATCAGAAGCTTAAACTTTTCCTGGACTTTAGAAACGGGCTGTAGAGGGACATATTTTAACGTTTCTCTTTGAAGAGCCAAGCATTTCAGACTAGCACATGAAGTTCCTACAATGGGTAAAGCAGGTGTCTTATGCCTTTAAAGTAACAAATCAATAAACCAAGCCAGCTTTCAATTTTGTATTTTTTAATTATCAAATTTATTTTGATAGAATGAGCAACAGCAGTCTCATATTAGGCACAATCCATTATTTTATTTATCAAATTTTATCACCGCCCATCTCCCTCTGAGGAGGGACTCTGGGCGGTTTACAACAAAAAACAGTGTTAAAATACAATACAATTATAAATACAATAAATGTAAATATAAGTAAACAATAAAATATAAAATATGATAAAATCCAAATGGCTGAAGGTTCTCTATCAGTCCGTGAGTATTTTAGGGCCATTCTAGGGGGCTAGCCATCCCCAGGAATTACTATTCTCCTTCCCGCTCCAAGCATGTTGGCAAAACCAGGTTTTTAATATTTTGCAGAAGTCCAGGAGCGAAGGCCTGTCTTACCTCTGGGGGAAGAATGTTCCAGAGGGCAGGAGCTACTGCAGAGAAGGCCTGCTTCCGAGACCCCGCCAGATGGAATTCTTTTACAAATGGGGTCTGTAACATGCCCTCTCTGCAT
This sequence comes from Charina bottae, assembly GCA_023362775.1. Classification (NCBI taxonomy): domain Eukaryota; kingdom Metazoa; phylum Chordata; class Lepidosauria; order Squamata; family Charinaidae; genus Charina; species Charina bottae. The sequence goes on along the minus strand of JALMGJ010000001.1, from coordinate 163,548,675 downwards.
GACTGGGTGGGATGGGTCGATGTGATGGGGATGAGATGGTCCCTCAGGTAACCTGGACCCATGCCATGTAGGGCTTTAAAGGTCATAACCAACACCTTGAATTGGACCCGGAAGCAGACTGGGACCCAGTGCAGCTCGCGTAGCAAAGGTGTTATATGTGCCATCCTTGGGGCACCCAAGATTGCACACGCGTCTGTATTCTGGACCAGCTGTAGCTTCTGGATATTCTTCAAGGGTAGCCCCATGTAGAGCGTGTTACAGTAGTCTATATGGGAGATAACCAGGGTATGAGTGACCGTTCAAAGGGCCTCTCGGGCCAGGAAAGGGCATAACTGTCACACAACACAAAGTTGAGCAAAGGCCCTCCTGGCCATGACTGCCACCTGCTCTTTGAGCAGGCGTCATGAGTCCAAGAGGACCCCCAAGTTACGTACTGGGTCTGTCTGGGGCAGTGCTACCCCATCCAGAATTAAAGATGACAATTTCCTAGATATCGAGGAGCCATTAATCCACAGCCACTCCGTCTTACCAGGGTTCAGCCGAAGCCTGTTGTTCCCAATCCAGGCCCCTACAGCCCCCAGGCACCTGGAAAGGGTGGTCACGGCATCACTTACTTCACCCAGGATGGAGATGTATAATTGGGTATCATCAGCATATTGATGATGCCTCATCCCATGGTGACGGATGATCTCGCCCAGCGGTTTCATGTAGATGTTAAAAAGGAGCGGAGAGAGTACCGAGCCCTGCGGCACCCCACAAAGAGGCGGCTGCGGTCTGGATCTCTCGCTCCTTATCAACACCGATTGGGACCGGCCCTGGAGGAAGGAGGTGAACCAGCGCAGAACCACGCCACCCACCCCCAACTCCCTGAGCTATCCCAAAAGGATACCATGGTTTATGGTATCAAAAGCCGCTGAGAGGTCAAGAAGAGCAAGGGTGGATGCACTGCCCCCATCTCGCTCCCGCCAGAGAACATCTATAAGTGCGACCAATGCCGTTTCCATCCCATGACCGGGCCTGAAACCTGACTGAAAGGGGTCCAGATAATCCGTTTCATCCAGAATCCTCTGGAGCTGCAGTGCCACCACTTTCTCAACCACCTTCCCCAAAAAGGGGAGGTGGGAGACTGGACAAAAATGGTCCAATACAGTAGGATCCAGCGATGGTTTCTTGTGGAAGGGGCGCACCAGCGCCTCCTTAAAGGCTGCTGGGAACACCCCCTCTCTCAAGGATGTATTTACCATCATCTGGACCCAGCCACATGTCACCTCCTGAGCTGCCTTCACCAGCCAGGAGGGACATGGATCTAATTGGCAAGTGGTGGCATTTACAGTCCGGAGGATCCTGTCCACTTCCTCAGGCCCAACAGGATCAAACTGTTCCCAGATAACTAGGTAAGTACATTCCCTGGGTATCTCCTCAGACCCTGTCTCACGCTCGGAGTCCAACTTTGAACGGATCCGAGCAATTTTATCCTGCATATGCCCAGAAAACCCCTCAGCACGGCCCTGAAGATGGATTTCTGAATCCCCTTTCCCCAAAAGGGATTGGGTGATCTTAAACAGGGCCACCGGGTGGCATTCCACGGATGCAATAAGAGTGGAGAAATACTGACGTTTTGCCACTCTTACCACCACAAGGTAGCCCTTAATAGCGGCTCTAACTTGTGTTCAGTCGGATTCAGTCTTTGTTTTCCTCCAGTGGCGCTCTAGACGTCTCTTAATCCTCTTCAGAACCCTCAACTACTCTGTAAACCACGGAGTGTCAGGTTCGACAAGATGAGGCCACACAGGTGTGATCCTGTCCAAGGTCCCAGCCGCCTCCCTATTCCAGGCAGCAGCCAGAGCCTCCGCTGGACTGCAGCAGATCCTCAGGTATAACTCCCAGCTCCCTCTGGAGCCCTACCGGGTCCATCAGTCGCCAGGGGCAGACCAATCGAATGGGTCCAGCCTCCCTGCAGAGGGGGGCTGCATAAGAGAATCTCGAGGTCACCAGGGCGTGATCCAACCATGACAAAGGGGAAAGATGTAATTTCCCCCTTAGATCACATTGCCACTGCTCCGACAAGACAACTAAATCCGGTGTGAGGCCACTGTCTTGAGTTGGGTCCCGAATAATCTGGAACAGGCCCATGGCCACCATGGTGGCCATGAACTCCCGGGCCGCTTCCAAGGCCCGGCCCAGGGAGGGCAGATCGAAGTCCCCCAGAACCATAAGCCTGGGGAACTCCACCGCCAACCCCGACACGGCTTCCAGCAGCTCAGGCAGGGAGGTTGCTATGCCGCAGGTAGGCTGGTACAGTAGCAACACCCCCAACTGTTTCGGGAACCCAACTTGAAAAACAAGGTTTCACACCCAGACACTTGTGGAGCAGAGCCCCTGACAGCCACTAGGGCATAGCTTTCCAAACTGTGTGTCCCGACACACTACTGTGTCGCCAGCAGTGTCTGGGTGTGTCGCCAGACAACCCGGAAACGCTGAGTGGGGGAGAGCCAGAAGAAGAGGTAAGCGCCATTGCCTTGCCTGGAGAGAACTCTGCTGGGTGTGGCTACAAGCTCCAGGGTGGGGGCTTTGCCCTCAGCGTTGCTCAGCTGTTCAGCGTGGGACTGAAAAGGGCTTGTCCCTCTCCTCCGAAGGCTCTGACTAGATCGGGGAGCCAAATTTGAGGGTCTGGAGGCTCCGTGGAAGCTCTCCTGATGCTGGAGAAGGTGGGGCTGGGCATGAAAATGGCCAAAAAGCCCCAGAAAATGCAGCAAAAACAGCTGATCGGCGGCTGGGAGGTCAGCGGGGCTCAGCTGAGCTCCTGAAAGGCAAACCGCGCCGAAAAATAAACAGGTGCAGCTGCCGAAAAAAGTCTTCTGGTGCTCCGGGGAGGGTGGGGTGGTGGTAGAAACAGGTGCCCCTCATCCTCATGGGGGTCCCCCAACCACGGGAGAGGTGGCGGGTGCCCCCAAAAAATGCCGAAAACCAGTGAAATTTGTCATGTTTTGGGCGGGTGGAAAGGGGTGGTTTTGGACCCCTGGGTCTACTGCTGCACTCAAGCTGTTCCCAGGCTGTCCTGAAAGTTGCAAGAGGAGGGAACTTGCCAAGTGGTTTACAGGCAGGAGCCAATCGCGTGGGCCGGGACCGGGATTTGCAGGCAGGAGCCAATTGCGTGGGCCGGGGGGCGGGGTTTGCAGGTGGGAGCCAATCATGTGGGCCGGGGGGCACTGAGCCCTGTTATTACTGTGTCGCAAAAAGATGCATGTCTAAAAGGTGTGTCACCAACATGAAAAGTTTGGAAAGCTCTGCACTAGGGATTACCGGATGACAACAGCCACCCCTCCTCCCCTGCCCTGAGGTCTCGGCTGGTGCCATACTCGAAGCCCGGCCTGGCATATCTCTGAAAGGGGCACGCCTCCTTCTTGGCCTAGCCAGGTTTCGGTAATACATGCCAGGTCTGCCTGGCGCAAAAACCTTGTCTGAATATTCATGCAATCATCTGTTAAAATATCTGAATGTATACATATTCAACCAATTTCTTCTTTTAAAAATGAATCAATTTTTGTCCTTCAGCTTATTTAAATTGGGTTAAGTTTTGTCCTTTAGCTTATTTAAGTTGGGTTAAATTGCTTTTAAAGAACATGATAGGGTAATACATCATTCATGTAGTACATTTATATTCCTCTTTTAAAGAAAAATCTAACACACCAAACATACAAAAAACATGCAAACGAAGCCAAGAAGCCAGATACAGCCCATGGAACCGATGAAGAATAGACATACAATGGGGGAAGGTGGAGGTCAGCCAAAACAGATGTTTGATATCGTCTTCACCTCTTGTTGTATATTTGTACCAATATCAAGTCCAATTATATTGATAAAAACTGCTCCCATGGTCATGCGGCAAGCACTCTATTTCGCCAATCCTCCTTCCAAACTAGGTTATATAGAAGCATTGGCTTGGATCTTGTGACAGACTAACTCAAATGTTATGTGTCTCCGCCTAGGGCTACACAATCTGGATGACAAGTAAATGGCAGCAGAGAGATACAGGAAATGCTAAGATTACTGGTGTTAATTAGTAGGGCTGCTCAATAATGCCTTCTTGCTCATTCCATATGGGGGGGTCTTCAAAAAAAAACCCACATTGCTATGTAGCCAAGTTAGGAAGGAGTAAGACTGCATTAGACAATAATCATCAGGAGAGACTGGCTAATTAACACTTTTTTTCACACTGCCTCCTTACTGCTGTCACACCCAACTTTTTAATCTCAAGTTGTGGCTTTTCTAAGGTTAAGTATGTCGTCCAAATAAAGAATATCATTTCCTGCTAGCAGTACTCGCAATAAATAGGCTTCAAAGTGCTACTTTGGAATGGTGGCCACTCTGTATTCGGACAGTTCATTTAATCACAGAGAAGCCACTAAATGTTGATAAGGAACCACACACAATAGTGGCAAGGAGATGGTGTGCTCATTCACTGTTACCACTAGAATGGTTTAGCATACTGGACAAGCTTCAGCTGTAGCTTCAAAAAGAGCCTAAAGATCAAAAGATCGATCCAGACCTAAGTATACAATAGCACTTTTATTGCAGCAATTGGTTACAAGTTAAAATGTGGTTGGCAATTTTAGGAGATTCAAAAGTTGCTTCCCAACACAAGCAAGTCTTTATGTAAGTCCAATATTTGGCTATGTGAATGTTCATCTTACAGATTAGATGTAAATTTCCAAATAAAATTGAGTAATGTTAAGGGAAAGTATGAAAAGTGCAGCATAGCAAACAAATTTTACACTGGAATACCGATATTAGATGCTGAATACTGGATCTTAATGACATAATCTTCTCCAACAGCAATGCTTTCTCATAAAACACCAGTGTTAAGTGTCCTTTTAAACTGAAAAACAATGCCCCATTTCAGATCCAGATTAAAAATGTAACATCTGGGCAACAGTCAGCAAGAAAGCCACGCTGAGGACTATCTTGCTACCTACTGTAATTGGACTATCATTACACAAATTCCATGTGCAGCATCTGTATCTGAACTTGCCCTCTGAGAAGCGAGTGTTAATATAGTCTACATTACAATTAGAATACGTCCAGCAGTCAGAGACATTTCTTGCACCTTAAAAAGAAAAACCAAAATTATAAAGTTAGGTCCTATCCTGTTTCATTAAAAACAGAGTTTTTGGTGCGTATAGGTAGAAAAGGTAGTCTGTTCAACAATTTCATAGTCTTTTTATAAGTTGTTAAGTTAAAAACAAGAACCCCTTAAAAGATCTTGTAGAACTATTTATACCTTACCTTTCTATATAAAATCACAAAATAAGAGTTAAAAAAAAGCTGGTTTAAAGATTTTGCATTGACCCAAATCTTAATCTGTACATCAGAGACATCCTATTTCATTGGAAGGTTTTACCCTCTCTTATTCTATCACTCAAGGGGCGTGGTGGCTCAGCGAGTAAGACGCCAGGCTTGTCGATCAGAAGATCGCAAGTTCAGAGGTTCGAATCCCTAGCCCCGTGTGACAGAGTGAGCTCCCGCACTAGCCCCAGCTCTTGCCAATTCGAAACTCTGGCCTTCAACCCCCAGAATTTCCCAGCCAGCTCTGGGAGTTGAAGTCCACACATCTTCAAGTTGCCAAGGTTGAAAAACACTGCTATAGATTGATCTTTACCTATATGAGATAAAGCAGGGGGGGCTGTATGAGGAAGGATTTGATTGTGGGAAGTACATTGGTGTGTTCACTCCAACCTCAACTGACCAGGCTAGACACCTTTGGCAGAATCAGCTGGGGGAGAACCTGTGTAATAGAAGAGAGGATTGGTGTGTGGAAGAACAGTTCCTGGGGCCTAAGGGGCTAGAGGTTGGATGGTGGTGAAAGGAACTAATTGAGGGCGCAATGCATGTTTATTTGGCAACCATATATACAGTTGCAATCGAAATTATTCAACCCCCATTGCAAATCAGGTTTATTGTCAAAATTTACAGACACTCAGCTGTTTGCAATGAACAAATCAAACAAAAGCAATTGAAATAGCTCAACACAACAAATGCTTCACGTGGTTTCCCGAAAGTCAACTGAAAATGCAACTTATGACTTCTCCAGTCTCAAAATTATTCAACCCCCTGAATAGAATCCGTCACAACAGCACACATACTGTACAGTATGCAAAACAGGTGTTGTCTCAAGCACACCTGATGCAACTAATCAAGGGCTTCATTAGTTGCACCAGGTGTGCTTGAGCTGGAACACATGAAATGCCTGAACTGGCTAGGGGTTTGTTGAGTGTCACGTTTGACTGCATGTTAGAAATATGGCTAAGTCAAAAGAATGGTCCAAATAGGTGAGAGAAGATATTATTGCCCTTCACAAACAAGGAACAGGATACAAAAAGATAGCGAAGGCACTGAATGTTCCTAGAGACACCGTTGGAAGCATAGTTCTCAAGTTCAAAGTTAAAGGAACAGTGGTTACACTACCTGGACGGGGCAGAAAAAGGAAGCTGTCAATGGTTGCAACCAGATTTCTGAGAAGGCAGGTTGAGAGAAACCCTCGAGTGACTGCAAAAGACCTGCAGCAAGACTTGGTGGCAACAGGCACTGAGGTTTCAGTGAGCACAGTAAGGCGCGTACTAAACACAGAAGGTGTCCATGCCAGACCTCCAAGACGTACACCACTGACCCAAAAGCACAAGAAAAGTCGGCTCCAATATGCTCACAATCATATAAATAAGTCACAGAAGTTTTGGGATTCTGTTCTGTGGAGCGATGAAACAAAACTGGAACTTTTCGGCCTGATGGATCAGCTTTATGTCTGGAGGAAGAAGAATGAATCATACGCTGAAAAGAACACTCTGCCTAGAGTTAAGCATGGTGGTGGCTCGGTGATGCTCTGGGGGTGCTTTGCATCCTCTGGCACTGAAAACCTGCAGTGTGTGGAAGGCAAGATGGATTCATTGAAGTATCAGGAAATCCTAGGAGAAAACGTCATGCTGTCTGTAAGGAAGCTGAAGCTTGGGCGTCATTGGACCTTCCAACAGGACAATAATCCCAAGCATACCTCAAATTCCACTAAGGCTTGGATGCAGTAGTAGTCCTGGAAGATACTACAGTGGCCATCACAGTCACCTGACTTGAACCACATAGAAAATCTCTGGTGGGATTTGAAGAAGGCGGTTGCAGCACACAAACCCAAGAATATTACTGAACTGGAGGCCATTGCTCGTGAAGAATGGGCTAGGATTCCTCAGGAATGCTGCCAGAAGCTGGTGTCTGGCTATGCATCTCATTTGCAGCAGGTCATAACAGCAAAAGGGTGCTCTACTAAGTACTGAAGATGCTTGCCATGAAGGGGTTGAATAATTTTGAGACTGGAGAAATCATTATAAGTTGCATTTCCAGTTGAATTTGGGGAAACCACTTGAAGCATTTGTTGTGTTGAGCTATTTCAATTGCTTTTGTTTGATTTGTTCATTGCAAACAGCTGAGTGTCTGTAAATTTTGACAATAAACCTGATTTGCAATGGGGGTTGAATAATTTTGATTGCAACTGTATTTATTTTGTACTTTTCATTGTTTTTAATTATTTTAATTGTTTTATGGTTTTTATGATTGTAAGCTGCCCAGAGTCACTTGTTCAGATGGGCGGCTATAGAAATCAAATAAACAAACAAACAAATAAATAAATAAATGCTGGAAGTCACACACGTAATCTGGGTTTTGTCTCGGGACAGGATACCACCTGTCCTTCATCATGGTCAAATTACTCCGATTGGTTTTTGGTTTGCTGATGCCATCAAGTCTATGAATGGGCAGCATCGGTACTGTTAGCATATCCACCTGGCCATTGATCCCCGGTACCTCCTGCTTGGTTAAGGCCACCTTGGAGGTGACATGCACATGCTTTGTAAACTGCGCTGGTACCAGTTGGCTTCCAGGTGCAATTCAAGGTGCTGATTGCCACATTTAAAGCCCCACATGGCATATAGCCTAGTTGTTTGAGGGACTCCTCCTCTCCTATGGTTTCTGCCCATCCTGCAAGATCTGTCAGAGTCGGCTTGTTCCAGATCCCTTTTTGTCTGTTGTTATCTCTGCTAGTGGGGGACAGCCAGTTTGGTGTAGTGGTTAAGACTCCAGGCTAGAAACAGGGAGACCGTGAGTTCTAGTCCCCACCTTAGGCACAAAGCCAGCTGGGTGATCTTGGGCCAGTCCCACCCTCTCAGCCCTAGGAAGCAGGCAATGGCAAACCACTTCTGAAATCTTGCCAAGAAAACTGCAAGGACTTGTCCCGGCAGTCGCCAGAAGTCAAAAACTGACTTGAAGGCACATATACACAAAGAGTGGGGGTGAGAGTTTAGTTGTTGTTCCCTCCAGGTGATGCTACATATTGGAGATTTATTTATTTCATTGTCTGTGTACATATTAAGCTGCCCGGGATCATTGGAATCAGGCAGTCTAAAAATCTCAATAAATTTGTGTATTTCTTCACAAACTAAATATAAATTGAGATAAATATACTTACCAAAATATACTATTATGCAAGCATCCTTGTTGCCTGTGCAGGTCACATTTCTGTGACAGTTAATACCATCACACTTGTAACACACTAAAGCGCTTCCTAAATAAACAGGAGAAAAAAAAGAAGTTGCCTAAGCACAATTTTCCTTCCTGAAACAGAATCCCTATTAGAAAACAGGCTACAAGGGGTAGCTCACTCGCTTACTGAGTGCCTCATTCAAAGTTTCAACAATGTAAAAAAAACAAAACCCCAGCTTTGCGACCAATCCTCATATTTACAACTGCTACAGCGTCCCACAACTCCCGGATCACCATTCACATGCTTCACAACCAGCTCCCAACAGGCAGAGTTAATGGATAACGCAGAAATGAAATTGCAAGTCACAGTCACGTGATGTCTCACTTAACAACTGCAGTGATTTGCTTAATGACCAAAGCAGAAGTGAGGTTGTAAGCCCATTGTGGCCATGTGGTTTCATTTAGTGACCGCGGCACTTAGCAACCACAGTTGGGACCTGCAGCTCTGTCGTTAAGCAAGGACTACCTGTACACTGTTAGTCTAGCAATAATAAAAAGAATACATTTAATTATTCCATCAATTGTATTATTACCACCAGGTGTCACTAGTTTCATATAAACACACAATAATTATGCAGTCATCTGAAAGAAGCACCATGCCATTCAGTTGAACAGAATCAAATGAGTAGGATTAGGACTGGTGCCATCTCTCTTAACCCAGTGACGAGTTCTAACTTATTCTGAAAACTTAAGCCCAACTACCAGTGTTAGGAAAGAGAAAATAGTGAACCTAGCCATTTGCTACACCTCCAAAAGAGAAATATGATGTTATGGCAATTCCTTGAGGTACTGTATCTGTAGTTGTGACTATGAATGAGGGATCTGTTGCATTCTTCTGCATTGCTGTCAAGTTAGTGAGTGTCAGTGTTTATCACAACATTCTCAATATTAGAGCAAAAGTTAAAAACTGAGAATATACTGCATAAGTTAACATAACAAGGATCCTGTGCTCTTACATTCTACTATAGAAATGTTTCAAGGCCCAGCACCACATTACAATGAATTTGCACTGCTGACAATACTCAGCGTTGTTGCTATAGAACAGGAGACAGCCGTTCTAATTTTTACTTTCTGGCTTCAACACTGTGTGAAATCACCGTGGTGGCTGCCCACTGAAAAAGCTGTGAATCTGCTGTAGAATGACATATCCCATAACACTGATAAAACATATGAACCCCCTCCCCCATATTTAAATGAGCAGATGAACTAAGCAACAGTAGTTTTACAGCTACCTATTTGGCTTTGTACAGACAACGGTTCCCCAACTGAAAACTACATTTAGAGTGGACCAAAGAACAAATTCCAGCCAATACTGAATTAGATGATCTGGATGGATTCCTGAAATCACTTGAGAAGCTTCAACCTAGCATTCCAACATGCTATCTTTCTCTGGCAAGAGCTCCTTCAGCTCCTTAATTCACCAGCAAATTTAAAGCAATGAAGCAGGATAAACAACTGGAAGAATGCAGGTGGATTACCAACAAAATGTAAACCAAGTTAATCAGTTTTGTCAGCAAAGAGTTTTCCCAGAAGCTACAATCTGATGAGAGCCAGCTTAGTGTAGTGGTTAAAGGCACTGGGCTACAAATGGGGAGACTGCTTTAGGCATGAAAACCAGCTGGGTGACCTTGGGCCAATCACTCTCTCTCAGCCCTAAGAAGGCAGCAAAGGCAAACCACTTCCAAAAATCTTGCCAAGGAAACTGCATGGACTTATTCATGTAGTTGCCAGGAGTCAAGACTGACTGAAAGACACACAGAAAATAAAATAAAAAATTGTGTGAAGATGTAAATGCTGTGGACTTCAACCCTTGATAAGTACCTTATAGATACAGTAAGAATCTCATTCAGAGTACATTGTATAAAGAATGTCAACACACAGTCCTGAAAGGGAGTCATATTTGCCTTTTTCTATCATAAAAATGAATCACAAAGAATTAACTGGTTAAATAAAGGAAGTAATAAATATTTCCTTGCAAGAACATTTTGCTCATGTCACCTTAAAGCTGGATCTCTAGGATTGCTCCAGCAATTTGTCTGGTTATAAAAGACTTTCATACAATTCCAACCAAGAATCTGTCATTCATAGGGTATATTTTTTTTCTATCATTTTATTCGGAACACCACCAATATAATTCTAAGCCATCAAACTCCAGCTAAAATTGAGCTGTTCAGTCACCCCTTTGAATTATGAGCCATCTTCACCTCCCTACTCTTCTGGCCACTGCATTGCTCTCATTCCGTTGCCATTTACTGTTGTGTTTACTTACTTACCAGAATGGAGGAACAAAGCCAGAACAAAGGTAGTAATGACCGCAGTGACCAAAAGGGATTTCATCTTGTTTGTGTCTCCAACCTATGGAACAAGAGGATAATTTGAGTCATATCAGATGTTCAGAAGTAAACACAGAGCTATTTGTATCACAAGCCTCAACTTGATTAAAAGACTAAATTCTATGGTCCACGTCATTATGCCAGCCTTATATAAAGCTTTTATGACTGCTAAATAGGAATATAATCTTTTCTGGGTGTGTGACACAGAATATTCATAGAAAGCAATGATACTGAGACTGAGGGAAAGACCTATTAATTTATTAGCCTCTAAACTGAAACTATTACAATGAAATATTATTTCTGCTGAACTTTAATGTACTTTTAAACTGTATGCCAAAAATTTGGAATTTATCACAATATGAAGAAAGGTGTTATCTTTACTTACTTCATTCACCACTCCATCCCACTGTTTCCCAAAGACACCCTTGCTGGAGATCTCTCTCACCATTAGCTATAAAGCTGTATCATTTAAACTGATTTTACAGTATAATCATATGGGACTTTTGTCGGTCTGTAACACATCAGAATCCCAGATTACAGGTGCTTTGTGATAAACCAACTGCACAAACAGCAATTAAACTGCACACATAGTCACATCATTCCTTTTAGGGGTAAACAACTAATGCAGAGTGCAGAAAAGAAGAAAAAAACAAAGAAATGAGAGAGAATAAAAAACAGCTAAAACTAGTTACCACCAACACTAACTACTGTATCTCTCCATACATTTCCATCCTTTTTGCTCTCACATCCATATACTGCTTCACACATCACTTTCTTGAAACTTCTCACCTCTCTTTTGGGGGGGGATGTATTAACTCCTTCCAGACACAACATTATCAATCCTCTCTATACACATCCTTAACGTGTTAACAGTAAATGCTGCATGTAGCATGGGTATGACTGAAGCTGGTAACCTAGCTGTCAGCTGTTATACTTTATTAAAAAGTGTTACATGAAAGCAGTTAAAAGTACAGCATGTTTGTGCTACAGTACCAGATTTAGGCATAAGCTAAACAAGCTACAGCTTAGGGCCTCACAATCCACAGGGCCTCATAAAATTTCAGATATTTTTTTTTTGCTTTCAGAATTTTATGTGGCTTTTTATGTGTACTGTAGTTTTTAAAATCTTGTGTAGCAAATTTTTATGTGTAGTTTTAAAATAGCAATAAGCTGCATAGCATTTCATTTGAGCACATAATCCATGATTTTGTTTTTGGGAAATCAAGAAAGAAAATGTTTTAAGTTGTATCCAATATCAGTTTTCTGATTTTGCAAACTAGTTCATTCAATTTGTATCTTTCACTTTAAATACCTTGCTAATAATTAAAAAGCATATATATATATATTCAATTTTTCTGTGGCAACCTATCCTGTTTTGGTACACACCTTTGCGGGACTTCTGGTGTAATTTAGGGGCCTCACCAAGTCTAAATCCAGCACAGCTGTGCTAAAGGTAAAGGTTCCCCCCTCACATTTGTGCAGTTGTGTCCAACTCTAGGGGCCGGTGTTCATCTCCATTTGTTAGCCAGCATTGTCCGAAGACGCTTCCACGGTCATGTGGCCGGCATGACGCACACAGAACGCTGTTACCTACCCACCGAAGTGGTACCTATTTATCTACTAGACGGCTGTGCTATCTTTGTTCTATTTCTTTTTTGTTTTGTTTTGTTTGTGCCTTTGAGTTTTTGACTCCTGGCAACTACCTGGACATGTCCCTGCAGTTTTCTTGGCAAGATTTTCATAAGTGGTTTGCCCTTTCTCCCTCTTCCTAGGGCTGAGAGAGTGTGGCTGGCCCAAGGTCCCCCAGCTGGATTCGTGCCCAGAGCGGGACTAGAACTCACAGTCTCCGTTTCTAGCCTGATGCCCTAGCCCAGTCTTTCTAAACCTTTTGACCCTGGAATAACCCTTGAAATACATTCAGGCTCAAATATAGGCCAGAAGTTACCAAATTATATTCGTTTCATATGTAGACTAAACTAAAAATAAAAAATGAAACTTACCTCTTTAATGTAAAGTTGCCCAAATTTGAAATAATTTTTTTTAATAAATCGTGATCTTCCCAGGGAACCCCTAGTGACCTTTCCCAGAACGCTGGCTGAGAAACCCTGCCTTAACCACTACACCAAACTGGCGCTTCTATTTTGTCTAGTGTTCATATATTCTGTTGTACACCATCCTAATTTTTTTTAACAGTCGCTGCTGCTATTGCAGTCTGAATTAACGAAGACGTGCAAATAGCTCCGTCAACGGAGTGTTCAAAATACCTACGCTATCTTAACTGAGAACCATCAGTAGCGGCATACCGGCCCCACCCGCATCAAAAGTTAACTTGGACGGGGTTTAACCAGAGTTCCAGGACAAAGAAAACCGCACTTCCGAAGGCTTATCTAGTCGCCAGAGCCTCCTACACTTACGTATCTCCAGCAATTAAAGCCCCGACTACATGATCACAGCCACCATGGAATCGCGGACCGCACGGGGCGATAGGGCGCTACCTCGAAAAAGACGGAGCTGCTTTAAAGAGCTGAATACAGCTGTTAGGTTCGCGCGTCCCTGAATACCTTTTTTGGAACCGGGTCCAAAATGACGCACGCTTCTACCCTTCAGCGTTGGCTTGGAGGCGGCCACCCACTTTCCCTAACTTTCTGCAGTAATTGACGGAAGCGGGAACTGGAAGGAAAAGACGTTTACCCCGAGGAGAAAGAAATATTAAATTTGGATTTCTAACGAAAATAAAGCGAACTAGACAACGCCAATCCAACGCAAACCTAAGTAAGTGTGTGTGTGTATTTGCCTCCTCCCTCGTCCGCCATTCCCTTTGTAGCTCCTTTTATCCAATCCCGCCCTAAATCGCAAGCTAAGGCCAGAGAAGGGCTGGGTTCACGCTCCAAGCTATACCACCGACATATATTCCCTCCACATCGCTCAGCGTGACGCGTCAAGCTAGCAGATTTAAAAAGAAAACGCTTAAAGAAACCAAATAAAAAGAACACGCCTCATTTTCAAACGAAAGAAAACAGCGAATGCTTCCAAGGGAAGGCTTATACAACACGGAGACTAAAAACCAAAAAAAGAAGACTCACCACTGTGTCCACACCCAGCACTCCCGACTCGGAAAATCAGACACAACTGTGCGTGGGAACCTTTACCTTTATACGGCATCAGGAGAGGCGGGGCCAAGCATATGTTAATTTTCATTGGCCAATTACAGGCTTTTTCGTAGTTGTTCAGTGGTTTAGTCGTGTCCCGACTCTTCGTGGCCTCATGGCCGGTAGCACGCCAGGCCTTCCTGTTCTCCACTGTCTCCCGGAGTTTACTCAAATTCATGATCATAGTTACAGGCTTACCGATCCCTGATTGGCTGCAGGTCATCGAGGCCGATGGCTAGACAGACCGATAAACCGTTTCTTCGCTCTCAGTAAAGGTGTTGAGTACGCGATCGTAGGACTATCGGCTTGAGGGGGGGTATATTTCAATACATTTTAACTGCTTTATTGCAGGCTGTGCATGTACGAGAGTTACAGTATACCACTAGGAATTGGAGCCTAAGATTCTTGCTCGTTTGTGCGGCCCTCTCGAAAGGTACTTGGCAATCGCCAATTCGTGACCACGGAAGCCATCCCGTGAAATGCTCTAGCACCGCACTGGCGGTGCCCAAGTGCTTAAGTAAACTAGATATTTAAAAGGCGTTCAGAATACATAGCAGACTCGGGCCACATCCTGAAGGCTGCTTATCGATAGTGTTTCAGAGTCTGATCAGGTGCAGTACTAAAGACCTAAACAGAGATGAGCCATACACCACCAATTTTTTTCAAGATACTTTATTCCGCATACAATGAATGTGAATTAGACAATGGAAAATGTGAATTTCCAATACTGCTTTAAGTAGGAACATTTTTACCTCAAATGTCACAGCATATGCTGCATAAAACTTAAAAGGTATAGAAACACTGTGTATTGTCGAAGGCTTTCACGGCCGGAGTTTGATGGCTGTTGTGGGTCTTCCGGGCTGTGTGGCCGTGTTCTGGAAGTTGTGGTTCCTAACGTTTCGCCAGCATCTGTGGCCAGCATCTTCAGAGGGCAGGAGCACAGACAGAAGCGAAATGCTGGCAAAACATTAGGAACCACAACATCCAGAACACGGCCACACAGCCCGGAAGACCCACAACAGCTACAGAAACACTGTTAAAGAAAAGTTTTCAAGTAGCAAAAAGTATGTTTAGCATACTGTATTTCCATTTTCTATCTTGGATCCACCTAATGCCAAAAATCACAAACATCATTTAAAGGGGGAAAGAAGCAGTGTAAACTGTTAATTGAACTTAATAGCACCATTATGCAAAACTGCAAGCAAAAAAGAACTATATTCTTTTTTATTTGGTAATTGGATACTGTTTAGCTTTGTATCTCCAATAAATGAACTGCATTTTAATTCTCTTGAAGAGGTGAATGCCTGTGTTTACGTACATGGCACCATAATCCATGATTTAACCAGGATTTACTGAATTAATCCAGTTGGCAGTGTTCACCCAATGCACACAACCATAAAGTAGCCAAGCACATTGTAGCCTGTCAAGCTGTGCAAACTCAGCCACATATATACCCTTTGGTATTTCACAATTAAAGGTATCATTTTCTAGATTCACACCTTACACTAACTTAAAGGTATCATTTTCTAGATTCACACCTTACACTAACTCAGGTCTATTTTAAACTTTTGTCTTTTTATAATTAATTTGTAACCTTAATCTTGTATTTTCTTGTTGCTTGATTATAAATACACTCTGCTTGAATGAAAACTTCCACCTGTTAAGTTCTACCTTAAGGACTAAAGAAACAATGGCTAGCTTGCACACTACAGCAGGGTAAAAATATGATTGCTTACTTTGTGGCTCAGGTCATGGTGTGAACTCAGCCAGGATAGTTGTATGCAGAGCTTTCCAAACTGTGTGTCGGGACACGTTAGTGTGTCGGCTGCAGTGTCTGGGTGTGTCGGGGCTGCTGCTGCCTCCGAGCCCTGCCAGGATTCCGTGCAGGTCCTAGTGCCTGCCTTGTGCCCTTCTGCCTCCAAACCTGCCCTGCCAGGATTCCGTGCAGGTCCTAGTGCCTGCCTTGTGCCCTGCTGTAAGAGTGTGTCGCAAAATGATGCCCTGCTGTAAGAGTGTGTCACGAAATGATGCATGTCTAAAAAGTGTGTCACCAACATGAAAAGTTTGGAAAGCTCTGGTCTCATGTAAATCTAAGCAACTGGGTTAAATCAGTACAGACACAAGGACAATTCTTTTCTTTTTGATTTTTCAGCAAGTTTCCCTATTCTTTCCCCTGATTCAGAGTCATTGCATTCACATATGGTGCTAGTCTGTTTAACAAGCCCCAATCGCTGGGTTTATTCAATAGTGTAAGCCATAGAATTTGTTGCAGAAAATTAGATTTCTGTCTTCTTTTGGGTTTCTCTGTCAGCTCTAACTGAGTGTGTATACAGATTCTACTAATCGCTTCATTTAATTAGTGGGAAAAAGTGAATAATCTTTGCCCATCAGCTTTGCCTTCTTGGGCAATGTTCCCACTGAAATAAATTACAATAATGTTATAGGCTATTAATCTTAAGATACAAAGTCATAAGATTTATACATACCAAAGCAAAGCCAGGGCTCTCTCAGGAGCCTTTATACATATAGTGTAAGTAGAATGCATTGCATATAGTTGTTCCAATACTTTTAAGATACCAACAGTTTTAAACCTGTGGGAAAATCTGCAAAGAAAAAATGTTAACAATTGGCCATATACAGTATACTTTTAAAATGGCATGCTGCGGCCTATCATAGGAAGGACACTGTTAAGTAATGCTTTTTAGAGTTTCTCTATTGGATAAAGTCTTCACAGAAAACAATGTAATGAAAAAAAGGAAGGCCAACATTAGATTACACTTTTAAATTAAGCTCCATTGATATAAAGATCTGTGAGTAAATGTGCAAAGGAGTCGGAAATAAGGCTTGGAAGAGCAAGACTGTGCAGTTACTCAGTATACTGCATATATATATATATATATATATATATATATATATATATATATATGTGTGTGTGTGTGTGTGTGTGTGTGTGTGCCACATATATATGAGTTCTCTGCAGATCAGTTAGCTTAACACCTGGATAATTGGTAGAGAATGCTATAACATTATAAAACAGATAGAAGGACAAATCTGGCAATGGAGGACTGAAGACAGTGGGATCCTGCAACCATTTGTCTTGGTAACCTCTTAAACTTATTTATAATGAGCTTGAGTTAAAAGTGAGTTGTGAAATACAATAGCCATGTTTGCTAATAACATGCTGCTGTTGATGGTGATAAAGAAACAAAAATGAGAATCAGCTTTGGTACAATACAATTTAAACAATTTCCCTCCCATGGATACAGATTAATCAGAGATTAAATATTAAGGAGTAGGCTCAATTGTCAAAGAGCATCAACATGCACTGAGTGAGAATACTTTCTCTTAAGGATATATTTTCCCATTCTTTTCTGGCTTAGCTTTAACTCTCTTCTGGTCAAAAACAAACTGTTTCTTCAAATAGCTTTAGTTGTTGCAGTAAAAGTGCTTGTATGTCTGGGGAGAATTGGGATATGCAGAGAACATATTGCTTTGAATCTCCATGTTACGAGGACATCATCCAAACCACAATCACTGCAGAAATACCAACGAGAGCTGTACTGACGAGGAGGCTTGAACTCTTATTGCAGAAATCTCTTTGGCAGCAAAGGTGTCTAAAACTGTCGACGCTAAACTCCTGGGCTACAACATCTTTGCTGCATTTTGACATTTTCCAGCACTTGTAAGTTCTCAAATGTACTGTAAACAAAATCAAAATATAAATCAAAATTCTTATAATGGAGATCTATAGTACTTCTGATGAAACTCAAGCAAGAGATGCATTTTAAATGACCACGCTAAGCAAAATCAGCTATTTTGCCACTTAAAAATATAACATGGGACATTGTTTAAAATGACAGTTTAAAAAACAAATCATTTTTCCTTGTTTTGCATTATCTTCCCTTTGCAATATTTGCCTTACCATGTGTAGATCCAGAGAATATCACACTTCTCCTCAGAGAAGTCCATAAATGTTTCTCAAAAGGGCTGCAATCCAGTAGAGGGTGCTGTAGGAAGAAGAGGTCAGAGGCAATTTTCATTGCCACTTATACCACTTTCCTTACTGTTCTGGGAGATTTCAAAGTGCTCTGGGCAGATCTTTAGGAAAAAAGAGGAATCAGTAATAGTAACTTTTTTTCTTTCCCCCCGTCTTTCTCCAGTGGAGGCATCTCATAAAAATGTGTCTTGCTCCAGATCTAATGATCTATGCATTATGATACAAAATCCATAGTTGGATAATGCCTCTGCTGTACTGGAACCACTCAAAATGACTTACTGGTTATATAATATCTTTTGCTTTTAAAGCACAAGTGTAAAAGTTACTATCTCTGCTGCTCAAGATCAGGAACTCTGCACAGAGTAGATGCCTCTAACTTTAGTGTTTGGCTGTAAACCTTGCAAGAAGGGCATTTTAACTTCACTATCCATAGACAGAGAAAATGCTGTATGGAGCACTGGCGTATACAGTACATGCATTATAGGGCTGGTCGTGCTTCAAAAAGAATTCAGAAGGACTTCAGACCTCAAATGGGCATAATGCTTCTCTGATATTCATTAAAGCAGCCTGTCTTCTGTATAAACTTGAAAAAAGTTGCAGCTCCTTTAAGAATTGCAGGTTCTTCCTCTCTTCATAGCTGCTTCAATGGAATTTGACCTCTTGGAAAGCTTGGCTGAAGATTTCTACCCCACTGTGAAATACTGCAATTCGCTTACACAATTAGACCTAATATATCTGGCCAAATGTAAGAGAATAATACAACTAAGAAGAGGGAGGGAGGGATCCCAGAGAAAGGAATGAGGATCCTTGAATGTCATGATTGAGGGTTTCTTTGAAACTGGCTAGGCTGGCAAATCTTAAAGGAGAAATAAAAGTGACCAAGGCTAGGAAAGAGCCTGGTCGAGCAAATCCAAGCTCTATAGTTGGTGCTTTTCCCAATTCCCAATAAAGAAGACCAGAAATAATTTTGAGTAAACTTCCAGAAAGTTTTTCTAGCCAAGAAACTCTAGGAAGCAGTTCTCAATAAAACTGCTATAGCTAATCCTAGAGAAAAACCAGCTGACTGATTCTAAAAAACTACAGTAATGTAGAAAGAGCTACCTTTGATTGAGTGTGTGGCAAACTCCAAAGCTGCCAGTCAGGGCAGAAGGTACATGAGGAGAATGGCCTCTAGAGATTGAGTTAAGCTCTGATTATGACCCAGCTGAAAGAAAAGCTGTGTTACCAGTCTGTCTATGAGTGACTGTTTTCAGGTGCCTCTCCCCATGGAAAAGAGAGACTATGACACCTATGTCTTACACAATGATTTTACATCATTTGTTCTTTTTGATTTCCCATGGAAGCTTGCAGGTGCTCTTTCTATAGATCTTCGCTCTTTTACTTTGTTCATATGTACTTTTCTATTGTTGGCATAACATTTCTGGATAGACTCAAGCTGCCATTCAGCTCTTAGAGATCAGTTTCCCAGAGACAGAAGCAGAATTGAGGCCTAAGGAGTGATACTGATGAAGTGGTCAGTTGTAGTACTTAGAATCCAAAGCTCTGTACAACCCTCTTCAGTCCCTGGGCCCACCCTAGTTGAAAAGGCCAAGGAGTGAGGTTCAGCTTTGGGAGATGGGATGAGTTGGGGAATGGAAAATTCATACAAAGACAAAAGAAGACTGTGTAATTTTCAGGAAACCAAGATGGAGGTCCAAGAATCTGAGCTTTGTTGTTGAATCAGGTTAGGTTTCCTAATGCTTCTTTACCACCTTCCTGTAAGGGTATGACTGATCTAGCTAACAATTATGTTAACATTGTAGGAGGACAAACATATTAATCTATGGTAGCAAAAAATCAGGAGTCTACTGACATCTTTTCCAACTAACACATTTTACTAAAAGGCATAAGCTTTCATGAGCTGCAGCTTATGAAAGATTACTGTATGCCTTTTAGTAAAAATGTGTTGGAAAAAGTGCTGCCAGACTCCTCCTAGTAATTTTGTGAAAAATCTTAATGAGACACAGAGCCTGATGGGGCACCAAGGGAAGTGTTTGGGTGCATACAAGTGTTGATTAAACAATTTAAACAATTAAGCCATTTACAAGAATGCTTTTGTCTATTGTTTAGGATAGTTTCCAGCTTCTGCAAATTACTCATTCCACTGACAATGATCAACAATCATGAGTGTTACAATTTATGATCATTCTTGAAAAAGCATTGTATTATAATCCTTTAGTTTTAGAATGTTCCCATTGGCAACTGCTCCAAACAAGCCTCCAAGTAGCATTTTGCAATTTCTCAATGTGTCAGGACAGCCTGACTTACCAGGATTTGACCATGAACATGTGCTCTTTCCTTAATTGGTCAAAATATCATTTCACAACCTAACTTTTTTTTAGGTTTTAAGGCTTAAAAACAATGTGTTGGAATCTGACAGAAAAACATTTACAGCAACAACCTCAAACCCACTAATGTGGGAACAAATCACAACTAAGTGGAGCTTAACTTCTCAGAATGCACTGCAGAACATACTTGTATCAACTGAGTCCAAATGTCAGTTTATTCTTGCAGAGCATACATACCCATCCTAATTTGCAAGCAAGCATCTTCTTCATCAGAACAGGTGAGGTTGGTTCTACAGAGAATAGGACTTTGTTCACAGATATAACATCGAAGTGCATAGCCTGAAACATAAAGCAGTATTGTATTATCTGCCAGATAAAATTATGTAGCACAACCATTCAATTATTTCACATGTATTATTTCAGTAACTTAACAGCCTTGTTTGGTAGACTAAGACTATTATTTGATCAATATTCTTTGTTTATGTGTGTGTATGTGAGGACTGGCAGAATATTTGCTTCTTAAAGCTGCTTAATATTTGTATCTAAACTAAGCGAGCAATTTTGGGTGCACCAAGATCTGCACATGTAACACCACTGCTCCGCGAGCTACATTGGGTGCCGGTTTGCTTCCGGGTACAATTCAAGGTGTTGGTTATCACCTTTAAAGCCCTACATGGCATGGGGCCAGAATACCTGAGGGACTGTCTTATCCCCATATTATCGACCCGCCACACCCGATCATTCAGGGAGGGCCTGCTACGAGCCCCATCAATTAAAGAGTGTCACCTGATGGGGTCTAGGAGACGGGTCTTCTCTGTAGTTGCTCCTACACTGTGGAACACCTTGCCCCCGGAGTTGAGACAGATCTCCTCCCTCCCGACCTTTAGGAAAGATCTGAAGACCTGGTTCTGCTGCCTGGCATGGGAAGGAGGAAGGGATAGTTCCTCATGGGGGTGGCTTGTCCCTTAATCCTAAAAAGTCCTCCCTTTATTACTCTTTCGTCCATCTGGATTTTATTTTTATAATTATTTATATTAATTGTATGAATTGATGTTTTATATTGTATGTTCTATTTTAATTCTTTTTTGTTGTAAACCGCCCAGAGTTCCCCGTCGGGGGGAGATGGGCGGTCATATATATTAAATAAATAAATAAATAAATAATAATAATAATAATAATAATAATAATAATAAACTGAGATTTGTCCTGAAGAAATTTGCAGCTCATTTTCATAGTCCCAATTATCCCAACATTCAATACAAAGTTTTAGCAAGAGGTAAATTCTGAAAATGACCCAAATTAAGATAAATAAATAAGTTGAATCTGCTGAAATCTTTTTCTGTTCCTCCAGAAATCTTACTTTATTTCTACTAAATTTTTTGTTTAATTGGCCATTCAAACAAAACAACTTTTTTTACCCCTTCTGTTTTTTAAAGAAACAATTAGCACCTGAATTTAGGAGATGAGAAGAAAAAGAGCTACGCAGGGGTGGGCAACCAGTGGCTGTGGTGCGGTGGCAGCAGGCATGGCGGCAGCGGGTGCAGCAGCAGAGACGTGGCAGGCGGCGGCGGGAGGTGTGGCGGCAGTGGGCGCAGCAGATGGGCGTGGTGGGGGCGGCGGGAGGCGTGGCAGCGGGTGCAGCAGCGGAGGTGTGGCGGGCGGCAGCGGCAGGCGTGGCGGCAGTGGGCGCAGCAGATGGGCGTGGTGGGGGCGGCGGCAGGTGTGGCGGCAGTGGGCACAGCAGAGGGCGCGGCGGTGGTGGGCACGGCACGTGTGGCAGCGGCGGGCGTGGCGGCAGCGGGCATGGCACCCCCAGTGCACGCAATTGGCTCCCGCCCCCAAACCTCGCCCCTTCCATGCGATTGGCTCCTGCCCACAAACCCCGCCCCCCGGCCATCGAATGATGTTATAAATGTCAAAATGGCCCTTGGCAGCAAAAAGGTTCCCCACCCTTGAGCTACAGCAACCTAGCAAACAACTGTGTGGTGAGCAGCCTTTGTTTCTATTGATAATCTAGAATTTAAAAAAAAATCAGAGCTTGGGCACATCTAACTCTCTGACCTTTGCACATTGTAAAGTAGACATTTGACTAAAATGTTTGTATACAAAAAGCCAAATATGAGAAGGAACTCCAACTGCTTTCTTTGCCACCCAGTATAATCCCTACTTCCACCTACCATACTGAGGCATGCCTATCACACCCTGCTTGTGGCAAAATGAATGTTCAATTTTTGCTATCTGCCTAGCACTACAGATACGTGTGCAGACCATTATTCATGGTAGAATCAATATTGGTTGCTTAGTATTTCTCTAGCCTTTCCTGTTTAAAGTTTCAATCCTGTTCAGCTAAATGCATCTTATATACATTATTTATAAGACATGGCTGTGTCATATTTTTGAATAGCACTTTAAAAACAAATAAAATATCTACAGACTTTTATCCAAAAAGCATATTAATGGACTGCAATACAATAGTGGTGTAAGGGTTAGCTTAGCATAACCTACGCCATCTTGCTTTTGGAAACTGCTTGCTGTTAGAAACTAGGTGAAAGGAGACGCAGGGCTTTTGCTGTTGTCTCTAGGGAGATAACACTCTCCAAGGATTGTTTGGAATACCAGGAGACATGAAGACTGCCCCTGGAGGTCTCTAAGTATGCGTACTGCTAGCAATGCAGATTTAGGAACCTTGCCCTCTGACTAGGAGGAGAGTTCATTATGCTTTCTTACTGAGCTTTGCAAACCCTATATAAGTACTGTACTTGTGTGTGTGGGTGGGTGGGTGGGTCTTCCCGGGCATTCTACTGTCATGATGCCTGTGGAGACCTCCACCCAGCTCTGTCTTGGCCAAAATAAATGCTGTTATTTTATATCTCCAAGCCTCGACTCAAGACTGTTATTGGTAACTTCGGGAACTTGGGTAAAACAGTGTAAGCAGGGCCTTACAGTGGTAAGTACTCTTGGATATGTCCTATACTGTTTCCAGTGGGTATTGTTGTCTACTGCTTTACTACATCCCAATGTGGCTTGGCCCATTCTCTTTACTATAAGTGCAGAAACATCACAGTACTTACCAGAATTGCAGGATATGGTTAGAATAATGAACGCTGTTAGGAGAATGCAGTTCATTTTGTCCATGTCTAGAAGTAGAAACATACATGAGACCGTGAATAGAGAAGGTGGCTCAGATTAAAAGGGTAGAAGAAAATCTGATCTGTCAGTCCAAGTAAATGAAGCCCATGAAAATCAAAGCCTGAAAAGCCAGTAAGGAGAAGGGAGATTCCCCCCAGATGGGTTTTTTAAAAGGGGGCAGGCAGCTCCTTTTTGGCTTTGTTCCTACCAGAGTTCTTTCTCCAGAGCTGGTGGAAAACCAAGTAAGATAGAAGCCTAGCTCATAAAATCTGGGTTGGAGATCAGAGAAATAATATAGCAATCTAGGGACTAACAGAGCTAGATGGAGGATAGATTTGGTTTTATTGAATAAATAGTGACCTATGGTGATGGTGAAGGGGCGTGGTGGCTCAGCGGGTAAGATGCCAGGCTTGTCAATCGGAAGATCGCAAGTTCGGAGGTTCGAATCCCTAGCCCTGCGTGCAGAGTGAGCTCCCGCACTAGCCCCAGCTCTTGCCGACCTAGCAATTCGAAAGCATGCAAATGCAAGTAGATAAATAGGTACCACTTTGGTGGGTAGGTAACAGCGTTCCGCGTGCGTCATGCGGCCACATGACCGTGGAAGCGTCTTCGGACAACGCTGGCTCTTCGGCTAACAAACGGAGATGAGCACCAGCCCCTAGAGTCGGACACGACTGCACAAATGTGCGGGGGAATCCTTTACCTTTAAGCTGATGGTATTTTTCTTTTGTCTGTGTGCATTTGCGTTGTTGGAAAGGCTGACTGAATTCAGCCCCTTCAAAATAAACTTTCTCCTTTTGTTTCTTTCAGCTCCCTTCTAGTTCTTTAACCATGATTTGCATAATAAAACCTGGAATTCTTAATGAATTAGTAATGCCCATTCTGAAAAAGAGGCTAGAGTTTTGCACATGTTTTTCCTGCCCAGTTAACTACTGATGGAAGAAAGATTGCCACTTGCCTGGAGAGGAATTTGTCTGGAATAAAGTGGGTGGTGGCAGCATTCACGATTAGGCATTCCCCAAGAATGCAGTAGGATTACGCCTGGAAGGTTTAGAGAGCCTTCATGGGAGCCAGAGGACCCAAACCATTGCATCCCATGCATTATATAGCAAGGCAATGTGCTTTGTGGAAGGAATTGTTCCATGCACTGTTTTTGCCCATTAAGCTCTATCACCAGAAACCAGACAACTAAAGTTGCCTTTCCCAATCTGGTGTTTTCCCATAGTTCTCAGTCAGCATAGCCAATAGGTATTCTTTTGTTTGCATGAAGTTACCTATTAATAACTGGTTTCATCTGTTAGCATAAACATTAAGGCTGCAATACTACTTATCTGGCTATAAGACCCATTCCGTTCAATGGGATCTACTTTGGCTTAGGAATGCATTGGATTGTGCTCTAAGTTGTTTTGGCTTCAATGTAGGGTTAGGGAGCACCAGTATGCGCAACAGAATTCTGAATTTGCAGAAAGACAGGAATGAATGAATGAACACACACACACCCCACAATTAAAAATGAATGGAAAAACAGCCCAACAAGTACTCTGCATGGTTGGAAGTTAAATGTAGTTTGGGGAAAAACTAGGAAAAAGGGAGGATAAAGAAGTTGCCATAGCTCCCGCTTCTGTGTTTCAGCGGGATATAAATGTGATAAATAAATAAAATAACCTAGCATCCTGATTTTGTGGAAGGTGGGATGTAAACAACAATATATTGGTAATTATCATAAAAAATGAAACTACAAAAATTTAAGAAAGTATGTGAACAAATCAAATCAAAAGAAATAGAGCTACAAAATAATCCAGGAGATAAAGATATTAAATACCAAATTGCCATTTTACAGAAACAATTAGAAATATTAACAACTGAAGAAATGGAAAAAAACCTGAGGTATATTAAACAAAGATACTTCCAACATGCAAACAAAGCCGGTAAATGGTTAGCGTTTAAGCTAAGAAAAGAAGGGGGGGGGGAATTATAAGTAAAATAAATGATAAAGGGATAGAACTAAGTGATAATCAAAGTATCAAAAAAGTGTTTCATGAGTTCTACACATTATATCAAAAGAAACAATTAGGTTTAGAAAAGGCCGACAGATACTTAACAGAAAGTAATTTGCAAAAAATATCTAAATTACACCAGGAAAGGTTAAATGAACCTATTTCCATCCAAGAAATCTCGAATGCCATTCAAAGACAAAAAGCAGGTAAAACGCCAGGTCCAGATGGATTTACTGCCATTTATTATAAATTATTTCAAGATCAATTATTAATACCATTTAATATATTATTAAATTCAATAATGACTGGTAATGTAATACCAGAATCATGGACCGACGCTAATATAATTTTAATTCCTAAGCCAGATCAAGATCAAACCCTTTGTAAAAATTTTAGGCCAATCTCGCTCTTAAACACAGATTACAAAATCTACCACTATTTTGGCAAATAGGTTAAAAATAGTTCTACAAGATACGATAAACCTGGATCAATCTGGCTTTTTGGCAAAAAGACATATTAAAGATAATATTAGAACCATTATAAATTTAATTGAGTATGCCAAAGACCACAAAGAAAAACAAATTCTATTGTTATTTTTAGATGCTGAAAAAGCCTTTGACAATTTAAATTGGAATTTCATGATTAAAATACTGGAAAGTTTAGATTATGGTGAAAAATTTATAAAAGCTATTAAGGCTATATATACTTGGCAAACTGCCAAGATAGTGATAAATGGTGATACAACCCAAAACTGTTGTATAGTATAGGTCGGGGCACTAGACAAGGTTGCCCAATTTCGCCTCTTCTATTTATCTTGGTATTAGAAGTCTTATTAGAAAATATAAGGAAAGACAATTTAATTGAAGGGATTAAAATAAAACAGGAAAATTATAAATTAAGGGCATTCGCTGACGATGTGGTTATAACTTTACAAAATCCAGAAAATTCGATTAAACAATTACTAAAGAAGATACAAGATTTTGGTGAATTGGCGGGGTTCAAAATAAACAATCACAAAACAAAGATGATAAATTTAAACATGAATCAAAGTAGTATACGCAATATGGAACTGATTTCGGGATTTGCAAATGTTAAAAAACTAAGATATTTGGGAGTGGATATAACATCAAATAATTCGGAGTTATTCAAAAATAATTATACAAAATTATGGAACAAAATAAAAGATGATTTACAAATTTGGAAGAATTTACAGTTATCTTTTTTGGGTAGAATATCTACAAAAAAAAAGAATGTTCTTCCAAAAATGATATTTCTATTTCAAACAATACCAATTGTTATAACGGAAAAAACTTTTCATAATTGGCAGCGAGATTTGGCCAAATTTATTTGGCAAGGGAAAAAGCCAAGAATAAAATATAAACTTTTACAAGAGACTAAAGAGAATGGTGGTTTTGATCTTCCAAATCTAAAATTATATTATGATGCGTGTGTTCTTTGTTGGCTTCGAAATTAGATAAAATTGGACAATAAAAAACTACTTAATTTGGAAGGACATGATCTTAAATTTGGTTGGCATGGATACCTCTGGTACAACAAGATCAAAGCAAATTTGGCATTTAATTATCATCCTATTAGGAAATCAGTTATAAAAATTTGGTTTAAATATAAAAATACACTTTTACCAAATTTACCTCTCTGGATTTCACCACAAGAAGCTTTTACATGGCATGGAAATTTAAATACAGGAAATTGGTTAACATACAAAGATTTATTAATATTCGAGGGATTAAATTACAAGTTAAAATTAAGAGAAGATTTATTAAAAGATGGGCTTAACTGTAATTGGTTTTCGTATGTTCAAATTAAAGAACAGTTTAAAGTGGACAATAAAAACTTTAAGTTTAAAGAAAATGTGACAAAGTGGGACAGTGTGTTATGGAAAGATAAAGACCACCTAATTACAAAAATTTACAAAATATTAATTCAAAATAATTCGATAAGTCAGTCTAAAAAGAAATGTATAAGTAATTGGGAAGAGAATTTAGGTCACAAAATTCAAATTGATACTTGGGAAAACATGTGGTTAAAAGATTTAAAATTTACATTGAATTATAATATGAAAGAAATTTTTTATAAAATGATGTATAGATGGTATCTAACCCCTAACACACTGTCTAAAATGAATAATAGGTTATCTAATAGATGCTGGAAATGTAAAAAAGAAGTGGGCACCTTTTTCCACCTATGGTGGTCTTGTCAGAAAACTAAAAAATATTGGAACACAATACATAAAAAAATATGTGAAATATTGAAAGAAGATTTAATTAAAGAACCAGAAATGTACTTATTGGGATTTATAAAACCAGAGATACACAAGAAATATGGAAAATTATTATTTTATTTAATAATTGCGGCCAGAGTTACCTTTGCAAGACATTGGAAAGAGGAATGTGCACCTACAATCGACGAATGGTTGTTAAAAACGATGGATCTAGTACAGAGGGCTAAGTTAACGGACTTATTAAATGACAAGAATACAAATGAATTTAATTCATGTTGGGATCCATTTTATAGATTTATAGAAAAAACTCAAAAAATACAAATAGAAAATTAATGTAAATAAGATTTTTGAATGTAAAAAATTAATTATTATAACTATATAGAAATTATTCTAGAGAATAATGGTGAGAAAGTAGGAAGTTCACTTTGTTGTTCCTTTTTTTTATGTAAAGAGAGGGAATGGGAATTTAGAAAGTAGAGAAGGCTAGAGTAGGTAGAGGAGGGGAAGAAAGAAGTGGTTAGTGAGTTATAAAAAAAAGGTGTAAGAAAGAAGAGAGAAGAAGGATAAACTATTTAGGGGTAGAGGGTAAAAGTGTATTTTAATGGAAATCTAGAAAGTAGAGAAGTTTAGAGTAGGTAGAGGAGTGAAAGAAGGAAGTGTTTAAAGAATTTTAAGAAGGGGTTTGTAAAATGAAAGAAGAAGGATAAGTGAGTTAGGGATAGAGGATAAAAGTGTAAATTCTGAAGGTTATGTATTATATTGTGTTTGTTTTATGTCATTGGAATTTTTTTGTTTGCTATGTATGTGTTTTCTTTGTTATGTATGTGTATGTTATGGATATTAAAGAAATAAAGCTTATTTTAAAAAAAACAATATATTGGCTTGCAAGGTAAGAGATCCAACCTTGCATAGAATAGCACAAGCATGCCAAAACTGATTGGTAGTGTCCTTACCATTAGCAGGAAATGCTACATGTGGCATGGGTATGACTTAAGGCAAGGGTCGGAAATGGCGGCTCGCGAGCCAGATGCGGCTCTTTGGCCCCTTGACTGTGGCTCTTCCGCAGCTGAACTCACCCCGCCCCTTCCACGCGATTGGATCCCGCCCCCAAACTCTTACGCTCTTACGTGCTCTCGCTCTCCAAGGCCGGGGCCACCCGCAGCCGCCCGCCCACACCTCGCGCACAGCCCGTGGGGCTCTCTGCTGCTCCCTTCGACAGAGGAGGGACCAGCGTGCCTTGGGAGCTGCTGCTGCTGCTGGCGGCATGTCTGGGCGAGGCGCGCAGGCGGAGCTGCCTGTCTGGCACTCGGGCGCTCCAGCTCCCGAGCCTCTTCCCTTCTCCCTCGCCACGTTCGGGCGTTGAGGCCAGGCAAAGCCGGGCGGTCGCGCAGGGGCGAGGCGGGGAGTCCCCCTCCTGCGCCTACTGCCACATCTGTCCGTTCCTGGCCTCTCTCCCCACCTCCGGCGGGTGCCCATGCCGGAATCCCTGCGACCCGGAGGCAGCGACTGCTCAGAGGGCCCCAGCGAGAAGAGGCGCGTGATCCGCGGTGGATCCCTTTGAGGGGCCGTGGGGCTTCCCCGCTTTCCTCCCAAGGAGGCCTCGATGGCGCACCCTCCCGCCCCATCAATCCCCCCACCCCGCCGTTCGGCATCCTCTCCCCCCGCTAACCTGAGCCCTGCAGCGGCCGGGGGAGCCGAGCCAGGCTCCGTTCCGGCGGGGCGACTGTCCGGAGGCGGCCAAGGGGAGAGCAGCCGGCTCTTCGCTCTCGGCGCGCCGCGGGGCCAGACGAGCCTCCGGGTGCAGTGGGACGGGAGCTCCGCCCGCGCGCCTTCCTGTCCTTGCGGGCCGCCGGCGACGCTTCCATCCCACTGCACCCAGAGGCTCGCCTGCTCTCTCCTTGGCCGCCTCCGGTCGCTACAGTCGCCCCACCGGAACGGAGCCTGGCTCAGCTCCCCCGGCCGCCGCAGGGCTCGGATTGGAAGAGAAGAACTGGGGGGGGGACTCGGAGGCCCCCTTGTAGCCCGCTGCGGAGCCGCTCGCCGCGCCCACCTCCAGCCTTAGTGACGGCGGCGGCGGCCACCCATCACGGCGGCCAGTCCGCTGTGCCCTCTCCACTGGGCGGGACCCGCACCTCCTTCCCCGCCGGCGCCCGAGCGCAGACACCAGCCAGGACCCCGCACGGAAGATGCCGCGTGCCGCCAGCACCTGACGTCAAGGCGGCTGCGCTTCCGCGCCCAGCGGGCGGGCGAGGCAGGGAGAGAAGGGGAGACAGGGCTCCCTCTCCGGCCTCTGCGCCCCTTCAGGCCCGTCTCTCCGAGGGGGGCGGCGGGAGGGAAGTCCCCGTCCAAGGGGAAGCGCTGGGAACGAGCGGCGGAGGTTGGCCGGAGCTGGACGCGTCGCTCCGGTTGGAAGGTGCTCCAGCCGGCATCTCAGCAGCCGCCGGTGGCTGCGCAGAGGCCGCCTACTTAGAGCCGGGTGCGGTCCAGCTGGGGAGCCTCCGCCTCAGGGCAGGGGCTCGAGAAGCACCCCCTCGCGGAAGCTGGCGAGGGCGCCTAGAATCAGCCCGAAGCCACCGAGGGCAGCGGCCGCTTCCTTCCTCGGGCACTGATAATACAAATGGGAAAGAAGAGGATCCATTTGAGAGGGAGGGAAGGAGGGTGGGGAGGGGGCTACTGAGGGGGCGTCATATTCCATCCAGCTGCTCCCAAGCCACCTTCCCTCATAGCTCTGGCTCGCGCGCATTAGAGACAGACACACACACAGAGCGCAGGCTCTCTCTCCCGGCCCGTGGCTAAGCAGCAAATGGGAACAAATGGGAAAGAAGAGGATCCATTTGAGAGGGAGGGAAGGAGGGTGGGGAGGGGGCTACTGAGGGGGCGTCATATTCCAGCCAGCTGCTCCCAAGCCACCTTCCCTCGTAGCTCTGGCTCGCGCGCATTAGAGACAGACACACACACAGAGCGCAGGCTCTCTCTCCCGGCCCGTGGCTAAGCAGCAAATGGGAACAAATGGGAAAGAAGAGGATCCATTTGAGAGGGAGGGAAGGAGGGTGGGGAGGGGGCTACTGAGGGGGCGTCATATTCCAGCCAGCTGCTCCCAAGCCACCTTCCCTCGTAGCTCTGGCTCGCGCGCATTAGAGACAGACACACACACAGAGCGCAGGCTCTCTCTCCCGGCCCGTGGCTAAGCAGCAAATGGGAACAAATGGGAAAGAAGAGGATCCATTTGAGAGGGAGGGAAGGAGGGTGGGGAGGGGGCTACTGAGGGGGCGTCGTATTCCAGCCAGCTGCTCCCAAGCCACCTTCCCTCGTAGCTCTGGCTCGCGCGCATTAGAGACAGACACACACACAGAGCGCAGGCTCTCTCTCCCGGCCCGTGGCTAAGCAGCAAATGGGAACAAATGGGAAAGAAGAGGATCCATTTGAGAGGGAGGGAAGGAAGGTGGGGAGGGGGCTACTGAGGGGGCGTCGTATTCCATCCAGCTGCTCCCAAGCCACCTTCCCTCGTAGCTCTTTGCCTGGATTGGGGGCTTGAGCGGCTCCGGAAGACAAGCATCGAGCCTCTCTTTCCCTTCTCCTTCTTCCAAACCTCCCCCGCCAGAACGCCCCGTGCTGCACGAGCAGGTCGAACAAGCCCCCGCCGTCACCTGGGACTTTCGCGATGGCGAGGGTAGGGCGCCGAAGCTGCGGGCCGGGCTGGGCTGGGGACGGATCCTGTGCTCCTGATGACCCCTCCGGGCAGGTTTCCCTTTGCCCCACAATATTCTGGGGAGCGGAGGGTGGCAGCTGTTTCCCCGCCACTCCCGGTGGGGCGGCCGGGCCGGGTTCGCGGAGCCACTGGCTGCGCGGAGCCACTGGCTGCACCCCCTCCCTCCGTGAGCCCCCCGCCCCCTTCCACGCGATTGGCTCCCGCCCGCAAACCCCGCCCCCTTCCACGTGATTGGCTCCCGCCCGCAAAACCCGCCCCCTTCCACGTGATTGGCTCCCGCCCGCAAAACCCGCCCCCTTCCACGCGATTGGCCCCCACCCGCAAACCCCGCCCCCTGGCTCTCGAGCACTTAAAAATGTGCACGAGCATACCAAAATGGCTCTCGGCTCAAAAAGTTTGCCGACCCTTGGCCTAGACCAAGGGTCGGAAATGGCGGCTCGCGAGCCAGATGCGGCTCTTTGGCCCCTTGAGTGTGGCTCTTCTGCAGCTGAACTCACCCCCGCCCCTTCCACGTGATTGGCCCTTGCGATTCCACGCGATTGGCCCCCGCCCGCAAACCCCGCCCCCTGGCTCTCACACTGAGCGAGGCCCGGCACGGCAGGGAGGCGCTGCTGGCCCAGGACGCGGCGCTGTTGGAGGCGGCGCAGGAGCGGCCGCAGGGGCTGCTGCGGCTGGAGATGGCGCTGCTCCGTGGCATCCAGGTGCTGGGCGAGGGCGCGGGCCCGGGACGCGAGCGGCAGGGCGGCGCAGGGCGAAGAGCCGCCTGCTCTCCCCTTGGCTGCCTCCGGTCCGAGCCTGGCTCGGCTGCCCGGCTGCCGCAGGGCTCGGGTTAGCGGGGGGGAGAGGACGCCGAACGGCGGGGTGGGGGGATTGATGGGGTGGGAGGATGCACCCAGAGGGCCTCCCGCGGCTGCTTCTCCAAGGCGGGTTGCAGAGCACGCGCTGCGCCCACAGGAACTCCTGGTCCCTCCGCTCCCTCCAGCTCCGCCACCAGCCCGAGCAGCGCCGCCCGCCCCGTCCTGCCGCCCGGCAAA
The DNA here is from genome assembly GCA_023362775.1 of Charina bottae. Lineage (NCBI taxonomy): Eukaryota > Metazoa > Chordata > Lepidosauria > Squamata > Charinaidae > Charina > Charina bottae. Next base: position 163,516,178 of record JALMGJ010000001.1, on the reverse strand, counting down.
CCTCCGCCGGCTCCGTCCCCCCGCCGCCACCGCCACCGCCCCGGCCAGGCCCCCTGCGCCGCCCTGCCGCTCGCGTCCCGGGCCTGCGCCCTCGCCCAGCACCTGGATGCCGCGGAGCAGCGCCATCTCCAGCCGCAGCAGCCCCTGAAGCCGCTCCTGCGCTGCCTCCGACAGCGCCGCGTCCCGGGCCAGCAGCGCCTCCCTGCCGCGCCGGGCCTCGCAGAGATGGGCCTGAAGGGGCGCAGAGGCCGGAGAGGGTACCCCGCCGTCTCCCCTTCTCTCCCTGCCTCGCTCGCCCGCAGGGAAGGAGGCGCGGGTCCCGCCCTGTGAAGAGGGTGCAGCCTTCCGCTCTCCCGTGCCCCAGGTTTTGTTGCCCGCGGCAGCCGCTCTAGAAGCCGGCCAACCTCCGCCGCTGGTTCCCAGCGCTTCCCCTTGGATGGGGAGTTCCCTCCCGCCACCCCGCTCGGAGAGACGGGCCTGAAGGGGCGCAGAGGCCGGAGAGGGAGCCCCTCCATCTCCCCTTCTCTCCCTGCCTTGCCCGCCCGCAGGGAAGGAGGCGCGGGTCCCGCCTGGTGGAGAGGGCGCAGCCTTCCGCTCAGCCCAGGAACGCCGTGGCGCCCAGCAGAGCCCTCTGCACATGCTCCGCGACGCTCCCTCCTTCCCGCCGCCTCTCCTGAGCTGAGCTCCGCAACCGAGCCTGGGCGTGCGTGCGTGAGGGAAGCCGCCATCAAGGGCTTCCTCGCCGAGTTAGTCCGCAGGGAGGGAGGCGGGGGGGACAGGGCTGGGCGCTGGGGCGGGGGCAGGGCCGCGGATGGCAGGCCAAAGGGAGATGCCAGGGCAACTGTAGTGACCGGAGGCGGCCAAGGGGAGAGCAGGCGGATCTTCGCCCTCAGCACACCGTGGGGCCAGACGAGCCTCCGGCTGCTGCTTCCTGCGCCCGTGGCCTCTTTGCTGCCGCCGCCGCCCGCCTCGCCTCTGCCACTCTCCGCTTCTCCGCAAAGCTCCTGGTTGATCTTAATGTTTCCTTTTCCTCCCCTTCAATATGTTCCAGCAAGCGAGGGGGAAGCGGAGAGCGGCTGCAGCAGAGGCCACGGGCACAGGAAGCAGCAGCCAGAGGCTGCCTCGCCTCTGCCGCTCTCCGCTTCCACCTCGCTTGCTGGAACGTATTGAAGGGGAGGAAAAGGAAACATCAAGATCAACCAGGAGCTTTGCGGAGAGCGGCAGAGGCGAGACTCCACGGCCCCCCCAGCTGCCAGAGGAGGAGAGGCGGTGGAAGAGCTGCAGCCGGGGGGCCGCGGAGTCTCCGGGGGCGGCCGCCCCGTGCTGCACGAGCAGGTCGAACATGTCCCCGCCGTCGCCTGGGACTTTCGCGATGGCGAGGGGAGGGCGCCGAAGCTGCGGGCCGGGCTGGGCTGGGGCCGGATCCTGTGCTCCTGATGACCCCCCCCAGGCAGGTTTCCCTTTGTCGTGGGGCAAATGAACCAGGCTTGCGGTCGATGGAGCAACAGCAGAAGTTGTTATTGCTCCTCCGCTTACCAGCGCCTGAATTTTGCTCCATCGGCCGCAAGCCTGGTTCATTCTGAGAGAAACAGAGAGATTTCTGCCTGCCGTTCTTTCTTCCCAGCTGAGCGAGGCCCCGCGCCGGTATTTTTGGAGCGCTTCCGCGCGCAGCTGAGCGAGGCCCCGCATCAGGCTTTTTGGAGCGCTTCCACACGCAGCTGAGCGCTGGGCTGTGGAAATGCGCTCCAAAAACACTGGCGCGGGGCCTTGCTCATCTGCGCTGGGCTGTTGCCCCGCTCCAGTTCTCGGCCCTGACCACCCGCCTGGGGCTGCTGGGAGATGTGGTTCAGCCTCTTCTGGAGAAGACCTCCCCCCGCGCGCCTGCAGCAACGCGTGCAAAAGGGGAGCGGGCGTGTGTGCGCGTGCAAAAGGGCTGAGAAGGAGGCCCGGCTGCACGCTCACCACCGGAGAGGAAGAGGAAACGCGGCCCCTCCCCAGCTTTAGGGGAGCCGCCGCCGCCGCCGCTGCCGGGTGGGTCCCCTCAGGGCGGCAGCAAAGAGGCCACGGGCGCAGGAAGCAGCAGCCGGAGGCCGCTTCGCCTCTGCCTCGCCTCTGCCGCTCTCCGCAAAGCTCCTGGTTGATCTTGATGTTTCCTTTTCCTCCCCTTCAATACGTTCCAGCAAGCGAGGTGGAAGCGGAGAGCGGCAGAGGCGAGGCGGCCTCCGGCTGCTGCTTCCTGCGCCCGTGGCCTCTTTGCTGCCGCCCTGAGGGGACCCACCTGGCGGCGGCGGCGGCGGCGGCGGCTCCCCTGAAGCTGGGGAGGGGCCGCGTTTCCTCTTCCTCTCCGGTGGTGAGCGTGCAGCCGGGCCTCCTTCTCAGCCCTTTTGCACGCGCACACACGCCCGCTCCCCTTTTGCACGCGTTGCTGCAGGCGCGCGGGGGGAGGTCTTCTCCAGAAGCGGATGAACCACATCTCCCAGCAGCCCCAGGCGGGTGGTCAGGGCCGAGAACTGGAGCGGGGCAACAGCCCAGCGCAGATGAGCGAGGCCCTGCGCCAGTGTTTTTGGAGCGCATTTCCACAGCCCAGCGCTCAGCTGCGTGTGGAAGCGCTCCAAAAAGCCTGATGCGGGGCCTCGCTCAGCTGCGCGCGGAAGCGCTCCAAAAATACCGGCGCGGGGCCTCGCTCAGCTGGGAAGAAAGAACGGCAGGCAGAAATCTCTCTGTTTCTCTCAGAATGAACCAGGCTTGCGGCCGATGGAGCAAAATTCAGGCGCTGGTAAGCGGAGGAGCAATAACAACTTCTGCTGTTGCTCCATCGACCGCAAGCCTGGTTCATTTGCCCCACGACAAAGGGAAACCTGCCTGGGGGGGGGTCATCAGGAGCACAGGATCCGGCCCCAGCCCAGCCCGGCCCGCAGCTTCGGCGCCCTCCCCTCGCCATCGCAAAAGTCCCAGGCGACGGCGGGGACATGTTCGACCTGCTCGTGCAGCACGGGGCGGCCGCCCCCGGAGACTCCGCGGCCCCCCGGCTGCAGCTCTTCCACTGCCTCTCCTCCTCTCTGGCAGCCGGGGGGGCGTGGAGTCTCCGGGGGCGGCCGCCCCGTGCTGCACGAGCAAGTCGAACATGTCCCCGCCGTCGCCTGGGACTTTCGCGATGGCGAGGGGAGGGTGCCGAAGCTGCGGGCCGGGCTGGCCTGGGGCCGGATCCTGTGCTCCTGATGACCCCTCCGGGCAGGTTTCCCTTTGCCCCACGATATTCTGGGTAGCGGAGGGTGGCAGCTGTTTCCCCGCCACTCCCGGTGGGGCAGCCGGGCCGGGTTTGCGGAGCTGCTGGCTGCGAGGAGCTGCTGGCTGCACCCCCTCCCTCTGTGAGCCCCCGCCCCCTTCTACGCGATTGGCTCCCGCCCGCAAACCCCGCCCCCTTCCATGCGATTGGCTCCCGCCCGCAAAACCCGCCCCCTTCCACGCGATTGGCTCCCGCCCGCAAAACCCGCCCCCTTCCACGCGATTGGCTCCCGCCCACAAACCCCGCCCCCTGGCTCTCGAGCACTTCAAAATGTGCACGAGCATGTCAAAATGGCTCCCGGCAAAAAAAGTTTGCCGACCCCTGACTTAAGGTAACAAGACCTAATCAACATCTTCTCTATTTTATTGATCTGCTTGCACAATGATTACATTCAGTGAAAATTTCTTGTACCTTGCAACAGAATGTGCTTGTACGTGAGATCCACATATTTCTTTGCTGAAAACTTCAGTAATATACCTCATTGCCTCCTCATTCTGTTAACAGGGTAGAGGAATTAACAAAGGTACTATATTTAAGGTACAATTTAAACTAGCTAGAACCAGGTAAAGGGCCCGTGAATGCAGGATGAGTGCCCCTCTGCTACTGGAAAGAAGGATCTACTGCTGGGACACTGTTTACATTGTCCCAGGTGACCCAGTTCATCTGTGGAAACTCTACAAATGGAGTCTGTAGCTTGAATCGTGTCAACTGGATTTCTATTTTCTCAGTGGAAACGTTTCGTTCCTTATCCAAGGAGCTTCTTCAGTCTGAGCAAAGTTGGTAAGGGAATCCTAAATATGTTTCTAGGTAGCTGTGTGACCTTACACCTGGGGCTAGGTCATGGTTATTTTGAGATGTTATTTTAAGTCCTTTTATCATCTAAAGGAGGATCGTTAAGATCACCATGCTGCTGTTGAGCTTGTGAAATGGTTTTGCTCAGACTGAAGAAGCTCCTTGGATAAGGAGCGAAATGTTTCCACTGAGAAAATAGAAATCCAGTTGACATGATTCAAGCTACAGACAATTCCACCTGGATGACTGAGAACCTTCATAGACATATCTACAAATGGAGATTTCGCACTAGCAATGTTCTGTGAGCTGTGAGTGGGGGGAAGGGATGTGTTGGGGGCTGCTGAGGATTTGCACGGTCTTAAGCCTACCTGTATCCTCTCATTAATTGTAAGGGGAGGGGTGGATAGAAAGGAAGTTGTCTTGCACTTGCTATATTCAGTGCATCAAGTCAGAATGGTATAAAAGTTACAGATCCACTACAGAATTTTCATGATCCATGCAAAGAGGCAAGACCTCCTTCAGGAGAGGACATTCTGTAGGCCTATTGTCCTTCAGTAGTACACACAGGGCAAAAATTCAGTGTTTCTCTTGGTGAAAACAACAGGAGAGCCCCCAGTTACCTTATATAGGCAGAAAGAAAAAAAAGACATTAGATGTTAAAGAGTGGATTCAAGAGATCTCTGCCAGTCTTTGAAATGTCCTTATGCTGTAGAAATGGAAAGGTGGAACACTGGTCTAGATTTAATAACGTACTAAAGGACTGAGCTTGCTCTATATTAATATTCCTCACTTGGTGTTGTAATATGGATCTTATTTTTTTCTTTTTCTTCTTATGATGATGATGATGATGATTTAATTGTATGATCATTGCATTTTTTGTCTCTTAATTTAACTTATAAAATCATGAACATTTTATATATGTGTGTGTCTAAAAATAAAGGAAGTGTCGCCAAATGCAGCAAGGCTGCACATTACATTTAAAGCCTGCTCCCCAAAACCAATCCCAACTAAAGAGCCTCCGATCAGGAAGAAGGCTAAACGCTTCTGAAGGGCGTCCTTCTCATCAGAAAACCTAAAATGTAACCGTATCCTCTCAGATTCTCCTTCCGCGAAGAGACCAACATTTAAGACAAAAAAAGAGGCATTCCTACCCAAACGCGGCAGATGCCATTTCTAATCCCGCAGCTAAAGGCACAAAAGCCCCGTTTTTACCGATGTAAAAGGCCCCTCCGGACCGGGCCTTGCCCCGTTAGCTTTGAGCCAGGCAAATGCAGCCCCGAAGCACCATAACAAGCCCGGCGCCTGTAAAATTGGCCGGCTTCTCCCCCTGAGCGCTTTCCTTCCACCTCCACCCGCAGCAGCAAGGGCGCCCCTCAAACTGCTCTGCGGATGCCCCTTCCCACTTGCAGCCGGGCTTAGAAAGAGGTTGGCGGCAAGCTCCTTTCGCGACCGAACGAATCGGCCACGCGAGCCTGGACCCCACGCGCCGTCGCTCACCCGGACTGCCGCTTCGAAGCCGCGCCGAGCCGCGCCGCGCTGCTTAGCCGCAATCCTGTTAACCCTGAGCGGCTCCCTTCCCTTCTGGGGCACCAGCAGGCTCCGCCTTCGGCTCCCTTCTGCCGGTCTGCGGCAAAGCAACTGTCAGCCTCTTTTGAGCGGCCAAAAAGCGAAGGAAGGAAGGAAAGGAAGGAAGGGAGGGAGGGAGGGAGGAGAAGGGGAGAATGAGAGAGCGAGAGAGAGAGAGCAAGCAAGCAAGCAAGCCGGAGGGAGCGAGAGCTGGTGTTGGTCTTCCCTGGGTAGAGAATTAGCGAAATCCCGTCAGCCTCAGCACTATCTTGGGGCAATCCTCTCAGTAAGAAAAGGGAAATGAAAGGAGAGACTCCACCTACATTTATCAGTCGTTGGACTATTTTTGCAACCAGCAAAACGATATTCCACATACTTCTAATGTACTCCAGACATTGGAACACTGTCACAGTTGGTAATTGGGGAACAACATCAACCCCCACCCCAGGGAAATTATGCTGATAGATGTATGCACTTCTGAATTCCGTGAGATCTCGGGGTCTGCACCTGGCTCCTTTGGGAGATTTTTCTTATTTCACTTACTTAGTCTACTTAGAAGCTATCCCACCCAACTAGGACAAGGCAGCAAATGACACCACCAGTATACACACGTAAAACCATAATATAAAATCCAAACAAAAAGAAACATGAAATATACAAGAGGCACCAGGGCAAACTAGGGTCTGAACGCAAGGATAGAGGGGCCATCCTCACTTCCCAGGGCAGGGTCTCGAGGGACCAGGGACTTGTCTTCCTTTTGTAACCCTCCTGTCTTTTGCTATCACTTCTTTCATTGTGTTGCTTTCCAGGGATGAAAAGACACAATTGCTACATGCCTTTTAATCGATACCATGAGCAATCTCCAGTCTTCCAGCTTCTTAGTTGTGTGTTTAGGATTACAGCCTTAAAAACCTCTAGTGGCCTGGCAGCTCTGTTTGCAGGTCAGCCAGCTACCTCTGGGAGGATCTTAAAAGACAGAGACTCTCTCAAGTCAAACTCAGTTCCTGGTGATCGTCCACTTCCATGTAACTTAGTTGGCAACGATATGCAAGTGATTTGCCATTGCAGCCTTCTGGGATATGTTTTCAACTTTCCTGTCTAGGCTACAGCCCTCCAGGGATTTTGTAGTGACTTTCTGTCCAAATATTATCCAGTCTGAACCTACTTTACCATTTTGGAATCAGCCAAGTCTAGCTAGGTGGGGCCAACTGCAGGGGCTGAGAAGGTCTAGCCATGAATAACGTCACTATAGCACCATCCCATAGGTATTTAATCAGAAATAAACTCCACTTTTGTTCCAGAGGTCCAAGGAAATGTATTTACAATCCTGCATAGCAAATTCATTACCGTATGGCAGGACATGCCAAGGCTTTTCTGCAGTCTGAGATGAAGGACAATAGGGCACTCTTACTCCCATTTCCATGCCTGCCAGTTAACTGTATTATAATGCATTAATGGGAGCAGGCTAATTTGGAGAGCTTGGGACAGGCTATAGGATGCACAGCAACACTTTGTTGCCACACTATGTCCTCTAGTCGTATGTTCTGCTTGTAGCAGCTGCTTTAGTCTGGTGAGGCAAGCTTGACATGCATACCTGAATGAGGTATCACAGTGTGTGTGTGCATGCCTTTGTGCCAGTGTTGACTCCTGGCGACTGCCTGGACATGTCCCTGCAGTTTTCTGGGCAAGATTTCAGAAGTGGTTTGCCATTGCCTCTGTCCTAGGGCTGAGAGTGACTGGCACAAGGTCACCCAGCTGGCTTTGTACCTAAGGCGGGACTAGAGCTCATGGTCTCCCAGTTTCTAGCCTGGTGCCTTAACCACTACACCAATACACCTTAGTTATTCCCCAAATTACAAGTACATAAAAATCTTGTGAAAGTAAAGATGATTTTCAAGGGGAAAACAATGAAAACTGCCCTGTGAGAACTGACCAATCTCAATGAGCAAAAATCCAAATTGATCGTTGGGAAGAAATAGGTTAGGGATAGATCATCAACTATGATCTTTCCATCCCTGGTGAGATAAGTGATGCAGTGGCTACCCTTTCTCAGTGCCTGGAGGCTGTGGGGGTCTGGATGGGGAACAACAGGCTTCGACTGAACCCTGGTAAGACGGAGTGGCTGTGGATTGATGGCTCCCGTGGATCCAGGAAGTTGTCATCTCTAGTTCTGGATGGGGTTGCACTACCCCATTCAGACCAAGTGCGTAATTTGGGGGTTCTTCTGGACTCACGGCTCCTGCTCGAAGAGCAGGTGGTAGCCGTGGCCAGGAGGCCTTTTGCACAACTTCGTGTTGTGCGTCAGTTACGCCCTTTCCTGGATCGGGAAGCCCTCCGTACAGTCACTCATGCCCTGGTCATCTCCCATATAGACTATTGCAACGCGCTCTACATGGGGCTACCCTTGAGGAGTATCCGGAAGCTTCAATTGGTCCAGAATGCGGCTGCTCGCGCAGTTATTGGTGCGCCTAGATCAGCGCATGTGACACCTCTGCTGCGACAGCTGCACTGGGTGCCTGTGTGCTTCCGGGTCCAATTCAAGGTGTTGGTTATCACCTTTAAAGCCCTACATGGCATGGGGCCAGGTTACCTGAGGGACCGTCTCATCCCCATAACGTCGAACCGTCCCACTCGGTCATTCAGAGAGGGCATGCTGCGGATCCTGACGGGGTCTAGGAGGCGTGCCTTCTCGGTAACGGCGCCCACCCTTTGGAATATGCTACCCCCGGAGGTGAGGCAGGCCTCATCGCTCCCGGCCTTCAGAAAGAACTTAAAGACCTGGTTCTGCCGCCTTGCGTGGGGGGAGGGGGGGAACAGTTCCTCTTGGGGATGGCTGGTGCCATAGGGCCCTTTTAAACATCTAAACATCAAACCATCGCATCTTGGATTTTTATACTTAATTTTATTATATTAGAGTATTTTATTAGGTTGTTTTAATTGTCGGATTTTAATTGTTGTGTTTTGTAAACCGCCCAGAGTTCCCTTGTGGGGAGATGGAGCGGTATATAAATTGAAACATAAATAAATAAATAAATAAATAAACTATGTGGTCACCAGGAGTCGAAAACGACTTGATGGCACATAATCAATCAATCAATCAATCAATCAATCAAAGAGATAGAGTGGTGCACAAGGCTGGCTGTGGTATGGAATATTCTGCTGAGGATTCCAATTTTTTTTGCAATTTAAGCCTCAGATAACCAGAGGGTGAAACTGCTCAGACAGTTCTAGAACCATGTAAAGAAAGGCAGCAGAGAAATCCTATAGCACTAAGGAAGATTACTTCATACCACACCACAAACTTTTGTCATCTCAGATCACATCCTGAAACACTAAAAAAAAAGATGGAATCCACAAGTTAACATTGTACGTGGATAGCCTTTTTTTGGGTGTTTGGATTCTTTTGCACTTGTAGGGCCCTCTTTGGCATCCAATCTGTAACCTACAGGCTGGACCAAAGCAGTGGTACATCCCTTTTAAAGAGGCAGTTTCTCAAACCAGTCATTTAGAGCAGTGTTCCTCAACCTTGGCAGCTTGAAGTTGTGTGGACTTCAACTCCCAGAATTCCCCAGCCAGCCATGCTGGCTGGGGAATTCTGGGAGTTGAAGTCCACACATCTTCAAGCTGCCAAGGTTGAGGAACACTGATTTAGAGCATGAAGTCCTGAAGGTAAAGTGGAATATAAATCTAACCAACAAATAAGCAAACTAATAGCCATCTCCAAATTCTTGGGTAAGAAAAGGTGGCAGGGCTTCAGTTGCAAAGGAACAGAAGGAAATGGATCATTTTCTGGCAGGTTTCAGGCCTGCTCAAGGGAAGGAAACAGCATTAATTACTGTGGTGGATCATCTTTCCCAGATTCTGGGTGAAATGTATCCTTCAGTTGTATTAGACCTTTAGTGGCATTCAATACCATTAATCATGGTACCCTTCTGGAGTACCAATGAGAATTGGGGGGACACAGTTCTGCAGCAGTTCCACGTCTTCCTTAGCAGGTGGCTTCAGCTGAGGGAAGTATATGAGGGAAGAATGGTTGAGTTAGTGAATGATCCAATGGGGGGGGGGCACTGCAGGTCCTCTCCCTTATGCTATTCAACATCTACATGAAGCTACCAGGAAATATCATTTGTTTGGATTGAGGTATCATCCATATGCTGATGATACTCAACTATGCATTGTCAGCCCAGGCTGAGCCAGGGATATAATCAAATCCTGACATGGTGCCTGGAGGCTGCAGGGTCTGGATGTATCCAAGTAAGCTCAGATTAAATTCTTGCAAGACAGAGTGGTTGTTGATCAGTGATAGATCTGGCTCTATCCTAATTCCAGCTTTAACTATTGGTGAGGTCACACTCCCCCTTAAGGAAGTCCAGCGTTTGGGAGTCCTAGACTTGCAGCTCCAGTTGGAATAGCAGGTGGAAGCTGTAGCTGTGGGCTTTGCCTAGCTTTGACTGTTGTGTGATAAGATCAGGAAGCCCCAACTATAGAGATTCACACCTGTCACCTCAATTAAGCTACTGCAGTGTACTCTACATGGGGGTGCCTTAGATGATGACTGGAAGTGCAGCAGTCCATCTGCTAAAAGGAGGTAGAAGTTACAGTATAGCCACTGACCAGCTATATTATAGTCATGGCAATGGTTGCCAATTTATTTCTGGGTCCAATTCACAGTTCTGGTTATCACCCTTAAAACCCCATATAGCTTGGCTTCCAGGTATCTTGTAACTGTCTCTCCCATCAAGATCTGGCCCACCTTGTGCCTTCCTGCAGAAGAGATTGAGAGTCTCCATCCCATGGGAGGTTAAGGAAAACATGCCTTTTCTGTAGTTGTCTCCATGCTGTAGAACACCTTGCTCCCTGAATTATGGAATGCCCCAAATCCCATTTTTCACAAATCACTTAAGACCTAGCTGTTCTGTTGAGGATTTGGGGTCTAATTGTATGTAAGGCTGCCTTTTAGATAGTTTGTTCCTGCTTTTATTATATATTTTCCTCAACACCTTGAGTTGCATAGAAATGGACAGTGAAAAAAACCATGTAATAAATTAATCAAGCAATGTCAAGCACATAGCTCCAATGTAAGAACCATATCATCAAATAAAAGCAAGGTAATATACTGTATTTAATAATGCTATTTTGCACCAGAACAGAATATTGAGCTGGATGTGATATAATGGCAACTTGTAAGGCAACATACTTGGAGGAGAGTGTATGACTTCAAGTATTAATAATCCATATTCTTAATCATTTTTTAATCTATATTAGCAATAATAGTACAAGCCCAGTAAGTCTAAGTGTCTTGTACACAAATGAAGCATTAGGCTAGAAGTTATGCGAGAGCATCATAGAAAATACCCTGCTGTAATAATCAACCCTAAGCCCTGGGGGCGCTTGTACATACAAACCAATTTTTTGGTACTCTCCCAGATTTCCTTTTTGAGTGCAAAAAGGAACTGTAGTATAAGTCTTACATTAGGCTTAACAGAGTCTTTAAAGACCTTAAAGTATAAAATTACATGCCAAATGTAATTTTAAGGAAAAAACCCACCCAAATCTTGGCTCTATCACTATGCATGACATAGCCCCATTCATTTTACATGATCACCACTGCCTTCACCTGTACAAAAACATTAAGTGTATCTTTGGCCATTAAAAGTTTGCTCCAACCCTCCTGAAAGAAATGGGCCAGAAGCCTAGGGTACAAACAGTTTCCTCCCCCAATTTCCCCAATACATTTTACTTTAAACTTTTAGGTTTGTTGTCTTAAGGTTTAATTTTGGCTTCAGTAAATAGAAGAATGACTAACAACTAATTCAGCTGATACAAAAAAAAGTTATGAAGAAATTTCTAATTATGAATTTTTATCCCACACATTCTTATCTCATTACTCTTTTAAGTGAATGATAACCCTGGTCCCTTTATACTATATTGCTTTTCCCATTTCTTAGGGAAGCTAACTTTTTCCTATCCTCAAACAAAAATAGGCAGTGTTCATAGTTCTTGTAATTCCATGGCATGGCAATTTACTACTTCCATCTACATCAAATCTGAAAATGGGGTCTGTACAGATTTCCCAGTATTAAGGGTTTAACATTCAATCCTATTATGTGTCTATGCAAAAGCTTTACTGAAGTCAATGGGATTAACTTCCAGGTAATTATAAATAATTGCAGCTTAAAAGTATGTTTCTACTATTTCATTTTTCCAGTATCTTTTCAGTATTTTATAATGGCATGAGGTTGTATTAATGTTGCATTCCAACTACCCAATAACTACACACACAACTCTTCTCAGCTATGACTATTTCTCAAATGGTTTGTTTTTAGAAATTATAAAAATCCATGTATCATTCAGGAAAGACAAAAGGTTTATCTTTAAATCAAAATTCTAATCACTTATTACAATAGATAAATGGCATCTGAAGGGTGGAAAACAAGCTATTTACATATTTATATTATATAATAAATGAGAAAATGCAATAGGCAAGATGGTGCATCCCACATTTCAGGAGGCAAACATTTCATAATCTGGGGCAGCTCAACCAAAGTGAAGAAAAGCTGCAGAAGACTTATATATTATCAGAGAATGAATGCAGGATTAAAAACATGACCAGCTGTTTTCTAATCATTTTAGTTTCCTGCTATATATCCCAATTTTAACACATACAATAATACCCAATTTAACCTAAAGGTTCTAGATATAAACTTCAAATATTTCATTCACTTATGACAGAGGTAACAATACAAAACTGTTGCAAAAATGGCATGCCTATTATTACTATTTTATTTGCCATTACAGTTTATTATAAAAAAGAAAACCAAGCACCATTCTACATTTAAATAACTTTTATATGTACAGTACTAAAGCACTCCCAAATGTAAAGTTTTTTGAAATAATAAAGCTTCCCATGCTACTGCATTTCCATCTTTACCTCACAAATTCATCTTCAAAAACAAATAAAAGATAAAAGGAAATTTTTTTTTATATACCTGATCAGGTACAAGCCAGAACCAGTACCAGCATTCATATTAGTTGCTCCACTGCCAAATATTATATATATATATATTATACATACACACACGTGTGTATATTTATATATATGTATGTGTGTGCATACATACACATACACACATATACAATCATCTATCCGCAGAACCCCAAACATTGTTTTGAAGATCATGTCTGACGTGGACAACGCCCAGAAGGAATGGGAATGCCTAGAATTCTATGTCTATCTTCATATTCGTCAGTATCTGTTGAGTCTTCATCCTCATCCATAGCACAATCATTATGGTTGGTTTCCTAAACACAAGAAAAGAAGCAACATAATTCAGATTTTCAGTTTCTTTGCAAAACCACCCTAAGATTGATAATGCTTTTTTTTTTGGGTGCCTTTGAGTCAGTGTTGACTCCTGGTGACTGCCTGGACTAGTCCTTGCAGTTCTAGCAAGGTTTTTCAGAAGTGGTTTGCCATTGCCTCCTTCCTAGGGCTGAGAAAGATTGACTGGCTCAAGATCACCCAGCTGGCTTTGTACCTAAGACGAGACTAGAACTCATAGTCTCCCAAACTGGCTCTCTAATGCTTATGTTACCATCTCAATAAAAATGCAAAAACAGAACCATAAAGAAGTTAATATTAAGATCTCATTTTTGTTTTTTGTGATACCTTATTTCATCTTGTTTTCACAACTGGCTGGCTAAATTCTCACTACTGTCATATTCTACTTATCAAAGAATAAATCTAAACAGAACATTTGTTAGTTTATTAAACAAAACCCTACCCTGAATAATTTGTGGAGAATGATGTTAACCAATTTTTAAACACAGTACATCAAGACAAGATCTGCTTCTTTTTCATTTATACCATTATAGAGTACCTAATTTAATACAATATAAACAGTAATTGTCACTAGAAATGTAGTTTAAAAGAAAATATTATTCTGTCAAAAAATATTTCATTCTCAGTTACTAATCATATAAATAGCATTGTAATTATATATTAATCCTTTATCTAAAGTTCATCTTAAGGAATTCTAAATATTTTAAAAATAAATTACATAGTCCTTAAAGATCTTCCACCCTGCATGTTTAACACACATTTAATATCAGAAAGCAAGCTAGAATGTTGAACGAAGTATACAAAGATTATGACTCATTGCTTCTAAAAGCTATGAATTGTATCGAACTATGACCATCCTCTGATGGAACAGGAAGGCTGGAGGTGAGTTTGATGAGAGCAATGAGAAGTCTGTTCATATAGGACGTAGCCTTGTTTGATCATTTTTATGCAAAAAGAATACTATTTTAAAAATACAAGTCTACTAGTTTAGGAACCAGATATAAAAATTATTGCCTAAATCCAGTTGCTTCAACTTACCATACGTGCTATGGATACTTTGAATGTTGGGCAAACCATGTGAAATCTAGGAATGGTAACATTAAAAAATCTATCTTTGTAGTATAGACAATGGAATGTATAGTATCCTTCCATGTATCCTGATGTAGTAGCAAATGTAGTACAACTAGTATACTCATAGACTCGACCAGGACTAATTATTGGAAATTCTCCTGCAGAAATAAAATGATCAGAGAACTTTAGAATCAAGTACATTTAAATTAAGGCCAAATTATGTGTTAGGAGTAAATATGAATTATTTAAAAATGTGATTCAATAGCTTATATTTATTTTGAAAAAAATAAGATGTCATGGACCTTTTATGGATCTCCTGGTAGCTATACAACAATCAGAATACTGAAATTTAAATTTAATATGAATATGGATGTACAGGGTGTGAAATAAATTCTGGACTGAAGTACCACAGCTGCTTATGTTTTTTCCTTTAAATTAAATGGCCAATTTAATCAAACATCTTCATTATTTTGAGCAAATCAACCAACCATTTCTTCATGTCGTCAACATTTTGAAACAATATCCCTTACCTACTACTCCAGGACCCTGAACCTCCTCCACATCACCTTTGGCATTTGTTATTCTCCAATACCGGCTATCTAATTGACAAGCCTTCTCTGGAAGTGCATCTTTGGACATCTCAATTCTAATAAATTACACAAAACACTCCTTTTAGAAATACGTCACTTACACAGCATAGCAGCACATATTGCCCAGAAATATTAATTTGTGGGTTCTGGTGGAAATATTTTAGTAAAGGAAGCAGAACTTACGCTGTCTACATTACGTATCAGCTTATGAATGCAATGCAATGCAATGCGAGAAAAGGAATGCATTTTAAAAAAGAAATAACTGTTTCTTAAAAAGGAGAAAATAAACAGCAGGTATTCCACTTTTCATATAAAAAAGCACGGAGCATCTTTTTTTTTTTTTAAAAAAAAAAAGCCTAAAAAGTTTTATCTAAGAAAAATATATTAATGAAATAGCGAGAAGACAGCCATGTTTCCTATCATGAACATTCTGTGATAACTGGCTGTGATATTTGTAGAACCGTATTACATAATCATTTATTACAAGGGGCATTAATGCAACATTTTCCTATGGAGAAAGATACAGCAGTTTGACTGTACCGGAAAAGCAAGTAAAAAGTGTAAGAAATAGTACACTGAGGAAACAAATCTGACACTTATGATTATTATAGGGAAAAAATAATGAATTGGAATAGTTCTCAGACAAAGGTCTATGTTCTACATTGCAAAACAATCCAAAAAATTGCTTTGGGTTCTCAAGGGGGGTCCTGTAGAAATTAATATTTGCACATTTTTTTCTATTATGTTTAAAAACACTTGTACTTTAAATATTTTAAAATGATGTTAGTGATTAAGTAAACATGTAGCAACATACTGATACATTCAGTAACATGGTTTTACTATTCTTACCTGATTCTGTAAGTGAAGAAGTAATGAGGCGGATGTACAGAACTGAGTTCAGGCAGGAAAGATGTGGAAACTGAGACAGTAATATCTCCTGTTTTTGCTACACAGTCTTTTTCATGAACATATCTAGCAAATGAAAAAGTAAAAATTTCTTATCTGATATTTCAAGGAATAAATAAATATTGAAAGATTAAATTAAAGCCAACATTTCACATTTTAAATTATACATTTTATACTTTAACCAAACCTGTATAAACGCATCTACTACTTTACTGTAAAAGGTAAACGTAAAGGTTCCCCCGCACAGTCGTGTCTGACTCTAGGGGCCGGTGCTCATCTCCGTTTGTTAGCCGAAGAGGCAGCATTGTCCGAAGACGCTTCCACGGTCATGTGGCCAGCATGACGTGCGCAGAACGCTGTTACCTTCCCACCTAAGTGGCACCTATTTATCTACTTGTATTTGCGTGCTTTCGAATTGCTAGGTTGGCAAGAGCTGGGGCGAGTGCAGGAGCTCACTCCGTCACGCGGCGCTCGGGTCTTGAACCTCTGAACTTGCGACCTTCTGATCGACAAGCCTGGCGTCTTAACTCCTGAGCCATTGCGCCCCCATTCTAAATGTTTCTAATCTACCCTACAGCATGATACCCTCCTTGTACAATTTTGAAAACCCTGCATAATCAGTGGGGCTCCCAACTCATGTTTAATGAGTAATAGCATCACAACAATGACTTATGCTGCGTACAGTAATAACACAAATGATAATTTGGTAATCAATACCACAAACACATTCTCCCATTTCTGATGCTGGTAATTTGATCTCCAAAGGCCTTCTAGAAAGCCATGTTTTAATAAATATCTAGACGGTAATGATATCAGGAGCCATTCTTGCTGGAGGGAGGGGGCAGGCAGAGGCAAGCTATTCCAGAGAAGGGGAGCTTCCACCAAGAATGACTGCCTCTGTGCTCTTCTTAATGTATCTCTTCAGTAGGCATTCACTGTTTGTCCAGATTAGTTAGACAAAATCTAACTGGGAAAACTTTGTTTAGCATCACCTTTGTTTAGCATAAAACAATACATTAGAAAAATGTTTTTCCTAACAGCCTGCCATTTTTTGCATTAGGGAGAAGTGATAACAAATGGCTTTTTCATTAAAAAAAGATTCTAATATTCTTTAAAGAATGTTAGAACCATTTTTTAAAATAAAGACAGTAAGACATATTCCTCTCAATAGTTTTGCACCTGTTATTAATACCTTTTAGAAGACTATGAAGCTTTATTTCTGTAATCTGTAGTACAAAAACCTTCGTTTTGTCTTTTTTATATGCATTATCTGTAATACTATCAATATTCACATTTATACAGGTTTCAGTTGGTTTTCCTTAATTGCAATAAAGTATAATACTGCATACTGTATTGTAACAGTACTGTACTGTAAACCAAAACTATAATACCTGAAAATCTGGTCTCGGATGATTGGATAGCCACCTGTTATTACATTGTTTACATAGGAGGTGAACCATTCCAAATAGGAATCACCTAAATGTTGAAGAGGGAGAAACAGTTTATAAGAAAAAAATAGAAAATCAATTGATTAGGAATGCTATAAAACTCAGGTCTACCTCTGGAATAGATAAATATGTTGTCTCATTTGATGTACAACAAGGGCAACTATAAACAAATTAGGTATCTGATTAAGCTGATACAATATTAATTTATAATTTATGAACATAAACATCAGAATGACACAGTACAGACTGAATAGCTCACTCTTTATGTGGAGGTACAGAATCATGAGGCTGTTGAATGTCACAGTAAAAGACATCACTGGGGCAGAAAGATGGATTGGAAATTAGTTTCCAAAGGCTCATAATAACCTGCACAAAGTTTTAGGGTAGGGAACACATGCTGAGAGTAGTAGCTCCATATAATTTATTTCCTCCCATTGTGTTTAAATAGCTGCAAACCAACTTTCTCCAATCAGATGAGTTCCAGTTATGTTAGACTATAATCTCTCTCATCTGCAGTTGATCCAGTAGTTGGCTCACTTTACTTACTAGGAGGGAAGCTGCTATAAACTGAAAGGCACATAGTAATAAATCAGATATGTTGAGAATCTGTTGAGAATAAGCATGTACATGTAGCTCATCATCCTAATTAGCTTCTTCCCTTTACTCCTCCTGAAAATGTTTCCCCATCAGAGTTTCAAAACATATTTACCTGTGATAAACATATCAATTGCAGATGGGTTACGGGCCATTTGATCCTTCAAATAAAAAAGAAACAGGTTATTTGTATCCTAAAAATGTATTTTTAAAAGGCAAGACAAGTACTACATAGATAACAATAAGATTTCTGTCAAGATTCTATAGAGCTTTAGTCCTGTCCTCTCTAAAAAAAAATTACATGTCTTTTGTGTAAATAGATTGTTTCCTACTCACATTTGTACTAATTTAGCAAACTAAACTGGAAAACTTAATTTTGTTGAAATTATATTATCAAGAACATAGTTTGAAAAATAACTAGAAATATTACATGAATTAAAGCCTTTAAATTCGTAATTTTTAAAATATTGTTATTCTAGTTTAAAGCAAATCAAGATATTCTGTTAGGATACAGCTTTTTACACTGAGGTTTCAGTCCTAAAACAAGCAAAGAACACTGTCATATTTTAATTTAGAATATGCTACTGAGTTGTACTATTATATGTAACTTTACACTCAGTTTCAGGATTTGTAGTTTAAAATACTAATGCAAAATTCAATCGAAGAGAAGAAAATTAATGCCTTGGTATTATACAGATGGAGAAGTTATATTACAATATGTTTGGGAAATAAATGTCCAAATACGTTCCAGGAATGACTGCAAGGTGGAAAAAAGGTTTCTTTTAGGGGAACTAAAAACAGGATGTAATGGCAAGCAGACCAGATGTGATTTTCAATTTCAATTTAAAAAGAAGTTACTGGAAATTTACCTTGAATGAATTCAAAATATAAGAACATGATAAATGAACATTTTTTCTACCATTAAGCAAAACCCTACTGTGTTTTCAGGACTGTAAGAACAATCTGATATGTAAATGACAGAACTGATTTTCATGTCTTACCACAATAAAAAGATGCTATAGTCTGCTTTTTTATTGTATTGCCAAACAATGTATTACTACAGATAAACCTTTCTGTCGATATTTTTAAAATCAGCAGAGCAGTTTCAATAGTCTACAAATTAATTTTTCAAATTATTTATATATCCAAACATTTCCAAAAGTATGAACTTTCTTAATAATATACTGAGAAAAAACTACAGCTATCATTACATTTCAGTGACTTGCGGTCAAATTTGTCAGTCTATTCCTAATGAAATATTTTATTTCTGCTCATTTCCCACTCACAGGTTCTCATCTAGCAGCTTCTCTTACTGTTGATTCTTGATGCAAAGGTTTTCTTTCAACAGCCTAATTTTCACTTTTCTGACAGCCCTTAGAGCCCTTGCTATCAACTCAAACTTCTAACTCTCCACCAGTTAGAACTTTTAAACATTCCTGTGACCTTTTGCCAATGATGGAAAGGGGGAATCACAGATGAAAAAAACAGCTTTAAATATTCTACACAAACAGTCAGATTATGCCTACCATATACTGCATCAATTTCATGAACTGCAGCATTATTGCTGTCTAAAGATCTATTTACAAGTCTTTCTTACTGGACATTGGTAGAAGATTTCATAATTATTGCGACCCTCCACGCTCTCCAGAGCCATATACTGACTCAATCCAGTGTGAATGCAAAAGGTTAAGGGAAGGCATTGCTTCAGTCCTAGTCGCTGCTGAAAACCCCCAGCTGCCGTGTCAATGTCCAACAAATCTTCAGAGCGATAGTGATTGGAGAGTGCCATGCTTCCCATCAACCTTTGTATAAAAAAAATGTTTAAAAATATGCTTATAAGAACATTAACATACATAATTTTAGAAAAAATATTTTAAATATGCATATTCTTGTCTATGTAATTAATTATCAAAGAGCAATTAGAATTAATTTTAATATCTCACCCTGGGACAACTAGCTTCTGTCCATTATGGATTCGAAATGAACATCGATAATCATCAGGTAATTTGCAACCAATCTGTGCTTCCACAGCATCCAGATCGTCTTCCTGAACACTCTCTGTGATATTGAGAAGTTACAAGTTTTCATATACGACTTCACACAATATTTATTTATTAGATTTATCACCGCCCAACTCCCAGAAGCAGTGCTTTCCAAACTGCTGCTGTTGACGACACACCAACGGTGGCAGTGCGGGGTGATGTGCACGGCGGCGGCAGTGGCCTCGTTTTTTCCGCTAAAATGCGGACGCGCTGATGGCGCGCTGCTGCCGTTGTCGCTGCTGCCGCCGTACACACCGCTGCCACCGCGTGCGCCCCCGCCCCCGGGTTGTTTCGCGACACACTAAACTGTGTTGCGACACACTAAAGTGTCGCGACACACAGTTTGGAAAGCTATGCCCACAAGCATGTACATGTAGCTAAACAAGCAACAATCTAAGACCCAATGCTAAACTGCTCAGTAAGTCCCATGGAAGTCAGCAACTCTGACAATTGTGTTAGGTTCATCTTCAGAATTTACTTTTTCTAAAATGGATATTCTTACATATTTCTTATATAATAAAATAGTGTAAAAAACAATGGGGCTGAGCAAAGCGCTTTGTAACCTGTGGGAGCGTAAACAGAGCATCTCTATTAATGAAATGTTTAGAGCAGATGCTTCTTGGGTTAGACTCACATGGAAGCTTCTAAGGCTATCTCTGTGTTTATGTGCACTACAGCTTCCCTTCACACTGAAACAGTTGCAGCTGCATTAATGATTTGAAGAGAATTGCTTCATTTGTGCTCCTGAACATTGCAGAACACCTCTTTGGAATGATCTGCACATTGCTACAAAATAATAACTAGAAGTGAATAAATTATTTTACTTCCAAAACAACTACAGGTAGTCCTTGGGTTACAGTGGCAATTGGGACAGGGATTGCTATTGCTAAGTGATGCGGTAATAAAGCGCTACGTCATGTGACTGCATTGCTTAGTGACAGCAATCTCCCCGAGGACCATGCGGGTCGTTAAATGGGAAGTGGTGGGAGTCCCAGGTAAGGAGTGGGCGGGTGCTGTGGAGCGCAAGCAGGTCAGCATGGGTAGCAGACAGGCGGTGGGGAGCGTCGGTGGGCTGGCCAGGGCTGCAGGCAGGTGCTGGGGAGTTCAGGCAGGCCGGTGAAGGCAACAGGCAAGCCAGTAGTGGGGCTCCTTGGGAGAAAAAGCAGCGAGAGCGACTTACGGGAGCGACTTGCAACTTTGCCTGCCGGCTGTCCCATTGACTTTGCTTGTGGGAAGCCAGCAGGGAAGGGCACAAATGGTGATCATGTGACCGCAGGGATGTTACGATGGCTGCAACTTCACGGACCAGTCGTAAGTCCCCCTCATACAGCGCCATTGTAATTTTGAACAGTTGCTGAACGAGTGGTTGTAAGCTGAGGACTACGTGTAAACAGGATCAAATTATTTTAAAGCCCAAAGGCAAACTGAAAGCCTTTGAGGTAGATTCAGTCCTTGGAGTAATTCTGCCTACTCCACTCCAGTCCTAATACATACTAAAATGGGTCTCAAAATTTTTCCAAGAAAACATTTCAAACATCAAGGTTGCTGCCTCAGTGTTTAAAAACTCACTAGTGGTTTGCCGAGATCAGATCTATAGATAAAACGTTCCGAGGAAATTAAATACTACGCTCCAAACCAGCTGCCAATTTCATTTAACACTCAGCCAGCTATCTTCCAAATTTTCTCATGCAATTCAACAGTTTTTTCTTCTTAGTTCCTCTACTCAAATTAGACTATTATAAACAGTGCAACTCCAAAAACTTTGACTATGTTGCTAGAAAATCATATTTGCTTCTTTACTAAAAAAAACAACCACCACCAAGCAATTTTGGTTTTGTGCAAAACTGGAAATTAGGATATTAGAGAGAGGCAAATTTCTGTAAATACACCCACACAGAAACAATAAACTCCATTAGGGAAGTACAGAGCTGTAGATTTGAAGAGCAAAATGTGATTTTATTTGCAGCATCTATAGGAAACACCTTAAAGCAACTACATCTTTTCCTGAGTTAATGTGGCTGCCCTCTGCAGCTGGCACACAATCCTTGGAAAAAAGGCATTTAGTTTAAGGTGTTGCAGACAGATGCTATTTCTTTCAACAGCCTAATTAATTTTCACTTTTCTGACAGTCCTTAGGGCCCTTGCTATCAACTCAAACTTGTTTCCTCTCCACCAGTTAGAACTGGGCACTCTGAATTGCATTTTGCTCTTCAAATCTGGACCACTAAAGAGCCCAAAACCCCATCTCTAATCAAAGTCAAAATTAGTAGCACAGGTCAGGTCTAGGAAAAAAATAGGCACAATTTACAATGTTGTACAGACCTTCCACAATAAATGAATCAATAATGTTAATTTTGGATAGAAGGGTTACCACAGGAGCTATCCCAATCACTATATTAAATAGCATGTAAAAGTTGATAAGAATTCTGTGACATCTAAGGCACAGCTTTCCAAACTGTGTGTCGCGACACTTTAGTGTGTTGCAACACAGTCTGGTGTGTCGCCACACAACCTGGAAGTGGCAGTGGGGGCGTGTATGGTGGCGGCGGCAGCGGCGCGCCATCAGTGCTTCCGCGTTTTAGCGGAGGCCGCCGCTGTGCACGCCCCCGCCCCCCCGCTGTGCACGCCCCCACGCGCACCACCGCCGCCGTTGGTGTGTCGCCAACGGTGGCACTTTAGAAAGCACTAAGGCATACACTCTGTCCATACTCTTGTGTTTATAAATATAATATTTAACAACTTTTTAAAAGATATAACCAGAACCCATTCTTTTTCTTAGCTCTTCCCATTCTAAACCCTTATGTCAAATCATCAGATTAGCATTTCTTCTATACAAGAGACTGAAACAACACTTCAGCTTTGTTTACTTGTCAGCTTAACAAATAAACCAAGCATGCAGCATTAATTATTGATGTTGTTTTGCAGTATTTATATAGAGTGGTCACTTGCTAATATTTGTTATTGAGTTTCTTATATATAAAATGGCAAAGGTAAGTTCAAAATTTGGAAAGAAAAATCAAGTACAAGCTTTCCAAAATGTCAAATATATTAACAATACCTTTCAAAGAACTAATCATCCGAGGACAGTGCTGCAACAAATATTTTTCCAAATCATCCCAGGCTTTTTTAAGTGTAGCATAATACTGAATATATCTTCCTAAATCAGCATACATATCTATGAAAATTGCTTTCCAGCTTTTATTTCTTTGAGACTTCTCAGCTCTAAAAAATCAAATATATGCATACATTTTAAAAGCAGAAACTGGTAATACAAATGCCACATTATACATTATGTACACTGACACTGTAGATAAGATTAGAACAGCTGTTTCAAAATTGACAATCATTAATCTGAGCCTGAAATGGGTTATTTCTTGCTCAAAATGTATTGAATTCAAAACTTTCTACATTCCATTGATTAATGCAACATAGTTTACAAAGATAGGTGAGATCAGCCCAGATCTATTGACCACTGAACCACCTCTTCTACTTTGGCAAATTTGAGCTATTCTAGTACACCTGCAGAAGAACCAATTAATATTTTAGAAGCTATTCTTGAAGAATAAATATTATGTCAAACTGATTATTTAGAAGCATTTCCAGCTATCTGAAAATGAACAAAAACCCAACTCTTAATTCAATATTTTAAAATCTCACTCTCTCTCCACATACATACTCATTCTCTTATAACCCATACTGAGCTTAAGGAATTAACGTATCAACAAAGAGGACAAAAACTCTGTGCAATTCTAAACATGAACTACTACAGTAAGTATAGATATAAATAATCTATAAAGTTATTGCAATGCGCTCTACATGGGGCTACCCTTGAAGAGTATCCGGAAGCTACAGCTGGTCCAGAACACGGCTGCACAGGCAATTCTTAGTGCCCCAAGATCGGCACATGTAACACCTTTGCTGTGCGAGCTGCATTGGGTACCAGTTTGCTTCCAGGTCCAATTCAAGGTGTTGGTTATCACCTTTAAAGCCCTACATGGCATGGGTCCAGGCTACCTGAGGGACCGTCTCATCCCCATTACATCGACCCGTCCCACCCGATCATGCAGAGAGGCCCTGCTGCAGACCCCACCTATAAGAGAATTCCGTTTGGCAGGGTCCAGGAAGCGGGCCTTCTCTGCAGTGGCTCCTGCCCTTTGGAACATTCTTCCCCCAGAGGTGAGGCAAGCCCCATCTCTCCTGACCTTCCGGAAGACCCTGAAGACCTGGCTCTGCCACCTCGCTTGGGGCGGGAAGGGGAGTAGTTATTCCTGGGGATGGCTGGCGCCTTAGAATGTTCCTCACATACAGTGGGGCGAAAAAGTATTTAGTCAGCCACCAATTGTGCAAGTTCTCCCACTTAAAAAGATGAGAGAGGCCTGTAATTGACATCATAGGTAGACCTCAACTATGAGAGACAAAATGAGAAAACAAATCCAGACAATCACATTGTCTGATTTGGACAGAATTTATTTGCAAATTATGGTGGAAAATAAGTATTTGGTCACCTACAAACAAGCAAGATTTCTGGCTCTCACAGACCTGTAACTTTTTATTTTTATTTATTTATCTTATTTATACCCCGCCTATCCCCTCCCTAAATGGAGGGCTCTAGGCGGCTTACAATCAGTACATATATATTTCAATTATACATCATCTTATAGTACCCGCGCAATTAGGGAGGGGGGTGAGGGAACCGGCTCTTCAATCGCAGGTCGGACTACATGTCCCAGGAACCTTTGCTTCCGAGCCGGCTGCTGACGTCCAGGAAGTTGATGTTTTTTTTTTTTTTTTTTTTTTTTTTCCGGGATCCGTCGTCCTCTGCCGTCCTCCATCGCATCCACGGGAACCAGCTTTTCTTCTCGGTTCGAGGGCGACCCTCCGAAAAGGACGCCAGCAAATTGGCCCACGTGAGTGGTCCCCATTCATCTACTTGCTAGGCTTTCGATCAGCTGGGTGGGCTGGAGCTGGGGCTAGTGACGGGCGCTCACCCCGCCACGCGGATTCGAACTGCCGACGTTATGGTCGGCAGACTACCGGCTCAGCGGTTTAACCCGCTGAGCCACCGCGCCCCTTAACTTCTTCTTTAAGAGGCTCCTCTGTCCTCCACTCATTACCTGTATTAATGGCACCTGTTTGAACTTGTTATCAATATAAAAGACACCTGTCCACAACCTCAAACAGTCACACTCCAAACTCCACTATGGTGAAGACCAAAGAGCTGTCGAAGGACACCAGAAACAAAATTGTAGACCTGCACCAGGCTGGGAAGACTGAATCTGCAATAGGCAAGCAACTTGGTGTGAAGAAATCAACTGTGGGAGCAATAATTAGAAAATGGAAGACATACAAGACCACTGATAATCTCCCTCGATCTGGGGCTCCACGCAAGATCTCACCCCGTGGGGTCAAAATGATCACAAGAACGGTGAGCAAAAATCCCAGAACCACACGGGGGGACCTGGTGAATGACCTGCAGAGAGCTGGGACCAACGTAACAAAGGCTACCATCAGTAACACACTACGCCGCCAGGGACTCAGATCCTGCAGTGCCAGACGTGTCCCCCTGCTTAAGCCAGTACATGTCCGGGCCGGTCTGAAGTTTGCTAGAGAGCATTTGAATGATCCAGGAGAGGATTGGGAGAATGTCATATGGTCAGATGAAACCAAAGTAGAACTGTTTGGTAGAAACACAACTCGTCGTGTTTGGAGGAGAGAGAATGCTGAGTTGCATCCAAAGAACACCATACCTACTGTGAAGCATGGGGGTGGCAACATCATGCTTTGGGGCTGTTTCTCTGCAAAGGGACCAGGACGACTGATCCGTGTACAGGAAAGAATGAATGGGGCCATGTATCGTGAGATTTTGAGTGCAAACCTCCTTCCATCAGCAAGGGCATTGAAGATGAAACGTGGCTGGGTCTTTCAGCATGACAATGATCCCAAACACACCGCCCGGGCAACGAAGGAGTGGCTTCGTAAGAAGCATTTCAAGGTCCTGGAGTGGCCTAGCCAGTCTCCAGATCTCAACCCCATAGAAAACCTTTGGAGGGAGTTGAAAGTCTGTGTTGCCCAGCAACAGCCCCAAAACATCACTGCTCTAGAGGAGATCTGCATGGAGGAATGGGCCAACATACCAGCAACAGTGTGTGCCAACCTTGTGAAGACTTACAGAAAACGTTTGACCTCTGTCATTGCCAACAAAGGATATATAACAAAGTATTGAGATGAACTTTTGATATTGACCAAATACTTATTTTCCACCATAATTTGCAAATAAATTCTTTCCAAATCAGACAATGTGATTGTCTGGATTTGTTTTCTCATTTTGTCTCTCATAGTTGAGGTCTACCTATGATGTCAATTACAGGCCTCTCTCATCTTTTTAAGTGGGAGAACTTGCACAATTGGTGGATGACTAAATACTTTTTTGCCCCACTGTATATATGAACTGAACTTGACCTTTTATTGACATCTGGATTTTATTTTTTATTTTATATTTATATGTTGTATTTGTATTTATATTTTATATACTATTTATGGTTATTGTTTTTAACTTCTTAGCTTTATTGTAAACCACCCAGAGTCCCTCTTTTGGGGGGAGATGGGCGGTGGCAAAATTTGAAAAATAAATATTTATAAATAATTACTAATAATTCAAATAGTAATACCAAATAACTCAGATGGTTACACCTAGAGGCAATTTCAAAGCCTCGTTCTTCCTTCTTATAGTTATTAACTTAGATAGGATAAAAATTATAAGCCATTTTTATTTTATGAAAAATCAAATACTATCCATACTTACTCAGACAAAAGCCAGTATTTCTTACAGTGCCTCTTCCACAATGGATCATGGACTGAAAGTTGATTTAATCTACGACTTACAAAACAGCAACTGCAATAGAGATGTATCAGATTAAATTTGTCTACAGTCATAATAATGCCAGGATAGTTTTTATTACACAATAGAGAATGGAGCTGAAAACCTCCCACATTAGAAATTAAAACTAACATGTTTTATGCAGATCTTTAATACTTATTTTTTAAAGGATCACACATTCAATTATTTAGAAGTAGAAGTTGTAGATATATATTTGAATTCACTTATTTTCCTTTTTTTAAGCTTTCAGGATACCATGTTTTAAAGAACTTGCCAGAGTTGTTCTGGACAGATGGAATGAATGACAAGGAAACATGAGAATCATTGGAAAAGAAAGAAAATGTTAAAAACCTCACCTTCCAACCACTGGAAATTGTATTCATTACTTTCTTACTTTTCAATAAATAATGCAAATATATTACCCTTAGTGAATTTCTATTTATAAATTGGAATCTAAAGATGACAAACTCAACATTTTATATAAAATTCTGTCACTGCATGGAATACATGCTATACACTCAAGGAACAGTCTTTATAGTGTTCTTGTTAACAATTAGAAATAATGAACCACCATTGCAGGTACTATCAGGCTGTGACCCTGCTGGCCTTTTGGAAGGCCTTTAAAAGCTGGTTATTTCCTGGCCAGGAGAGTTCGTGATGTTCTGATTGACTGGTTTCCTCAGTTGCCACTTTTAGGTTCTTTTATTATTCTTTTACCTTGTTGTGATTTTGTATTGATTTTTAAACTTTGTCGTCACTCAGAGTGACATTTCAGTTCTTCCTTTCACAAGTGTTTTAACTTTCAAAACATGTTTCTTTCTCTCTCTGTTTTAGAAAGGGATTATCTATTACAGCTAAGTGTGGAGAGACACAGGACTGAAAAAAGTAGTCCTTTTAATACAATGTATAGTTAAATTATGAAATTTATTGCTGTCAGATTAGCTCATAGCAACTAATTGAAAGCTTAAAGAGAGACTGACAAATCAAAATCTGCTGAAATGAAATAAATGTCAAAACATTTATCCTATAATTTTGATCAGATGTTCATTATGCAATTCACTATTAAGTCATTTAGTGGCCCAACTAACCACTGAGGGACCCACCTTTCAATTTCTCTTGACATTGCTTTCCCTAAATAAACACTAGACATTAACTGGAAGATATGTATTTTTATTTTAACTTTTTTTTCACTATTTAAGCTGTCTCTATATTCTCTGAATGTGATAGGGATATGGCAGAGGATGCCTACTTAAATTGTTCTTTTCTGGCCATTTCAATGGAAGTTGTTCCCCTGCTATTGTGGAGGGGGGAGCAATTCTCACAGTAGGAAAAAAAAAGCATAAGCAGTTCTTCCTCTCTCCAATATACTGTAGAAGCTGATATCATGTTTTTCCTTAAAAAAAAGGTGGTTCATTTTAAACTTTTCAATAGAAAGTTACATCAGGACCTAGCACTAAACCTGTTCTTCTGAATCCAGTCCAGGAATTTCAGCTGCATCTTACAGTGGAAAGATCAGTCCCACACTAATAATTCTACTAATTGATTTTTCTTTTGCAGTAAAGCCTTTAATGCCCCACCAGAGAGTATCACTAGGATAGGCCGGTTTTAACACAGTGAATAATGCAAGCACCTGTTGATACATGCAAGCCTGATGAAAGAAACCTGTCCATCAGCAAAGGGAGGTGCTTGGAGGGTTTTTGATGCCCTGAGACCTGGCAGGAAAGTCTTAAGCTCTGCAAGGCAGAACAGCCCAGAACATCAGAAATAAATGCTTCCCCACACATCGAGGCCTCTGCCCAGCTTCCTGCCCCACGGAAAAGCCATTTACTCCAGTTCGCTTGACCTCAAGGAAACACCACCCTTTTGTCACCAATCCCCATTTCCAGCCTGCCCGGAGTCCCTAGAGACACCCCTCCCTCCATAAGCCAAGCCTTCCGACCCCCATCCGTGGGGGGAGACGAAGCCACTTCGCTCGCTTCTTCTCCCCCCGCCTCTCCTGAGAAAACACCACCGCCCTTCTTTCCCCTCCTTTTCCAATGGCTGGAGCTGCAGGAGAAAGGAAGGGGCGGGCCAGCCATGCCCCGGGCTCGGCCGTAGCTCCCTGTTCCCGGGGGCGCCCCACCTCATGAGGTCCTTGTAATCCAAGAAGCTTAGGATGAGCAGGAGCGGGTCAGTGGGCAGTTGCTCCAGGCTGAGGGGCGGCAACTCCTGCTCGGCGATGGCCGCCATCTTGCCGCCTGCCCCGCTGGCTCTCCGCTCCCGGCCGGAGGCTCCGCCCTTACTTCGCTCAGATTGAGCCAGGCTGAGGGAAGCCCGCCCACAGCCTATTACCTGCGTGGAGGAGGCGCGTGCTTCTTCCCTCCTCACGCGGGTTTGTTATCAAAACAAGGCGGAAAGGAGGGAGCCGTGCGCCGAAAGGCTTGGCCTGGGAGGTTGGGGCCTCGGTTTCAGGCTTTCGTGCGGTGCGGGAGCCCCTGACCTTCCTGAGAGTGCCACTGTTCCCTTCGGCGCTTGGTAGTATTTTATTGATGATTCGAGACCCAGTTTTCCGCCTGCTGCTGATAGCTTATCAGGGATGAACAGTTTGCGTGCATTTTTATCTTACTCAGCCTTGTGTCCCTTTTTAAAGGCGGTGCCCAGGACTGAAATTGAGGCTGAGTTAGTCCTTCGCGCTAAACTCTGCTTTCTATAACCTCTACAAAAGCTTTCTAATTTCTATAATTAGACACTAAGCTGCAACTGGCTAGGTCCTGATGTCGTCCTAAAGCATAAACTGTACTTTAGACAGACACGTTTAAATAAACGATGTGTATGAACCCAACAAATCTCCAGCAAAGGAGATCGTTACCTTGTCGTGGTGCTGGAGCTTGAGCACCTCAATGAAACCATGAGCTAAACCGTGAAGGGACACCCAAGACGGGAAGGTTGTGGCAGAGAGGTCAGACTAAATACAATCCCTGGGGAAGGTAACGGCAACCCACCCCAGTATTCTTGCCATGAAAACTAAATGGATCAGTACAACCAAAGATATGTCGGTATACCATCGGAAGATGGGACTCCCAGGTCGGAAGATGGTCAAAATGCTACTGGGGAGGAACAGAGGATACGTTCAACTAGCCCCAGATGTGATGACGCAGCTAGCTCAAAGCGGAAAGGACGGCTAGCGGCCGACAGTGCTGGTGGTGAACGACGAATCCGATGTTCTAAAGATCAACACACCATAGGAACCTGGAATGTAAGATCTATGAGCCAGGGCAAATTGGATGTGGTTATTGGTGAGATGTCAAGATTAAATATAGACATTTTAGGTGTCAGTGAACTGAAATGGACTGGGATGGGCCACTTCACATCAGATGACCACCAGATCTACTACTGTGGACAAGAGGACCACAGAAATAATGGAGTAGCCTTCATAATTAATAATAAAGTGGCTAAAGCAGTGCTTGGATACAATCCAAAAAACGATAGAATGATCTCAATTCGAATTCAGGGTAAGCCATTTAACATCACAGTGATCCAAATATATGCCCCAACCACAGATGCTGAAGAAGCAGAAGTAGATCAGTTCTATGAGGATCTGCAGCACCTACTAGATAATACACCAAAAAGAGATGTTATTTTCATTACAGGAGACTGGAATGGTAAGGTGGGTAGTCAGATGACACCTGGAATTACAGGCAAGCATGGTCTGGGAGAACAAAATGAAGCAGGACATAGGCTGATAGAATTTTGCCAAGAAAACTCACTGTGCATAACAAACACTCTCTTCCAACAACCTAAAAGACGACTTTATACATGGACTTCACCAGATGGTCGACACCGAAATCAGATTGACTACATCCTTTGCAGCCAAAGGTGGCGGACATCTATACAGTCGGTAAAAACAAGACCTGGAGCTGACTGTAGTTCAGATCACGAACTTCTTATTGCAAAATTTAGAATCAGACTAAAGAGAATAGGGAAGACCCACAGATCAGTTAGATATGAGCTCACTAATATTCCTAAGGGATATGCAGTGGAGGTGAAGAATAGATTTAAGGGACTAGATTTAGTAGATAGGGTCCCAGAAGAACTATGGACAGAAGTTCGCAACATTGTTCAGGAGGCGGCAACAAAAAACGTCCCAAAGAAAAAGAAAACCAAGAAGGCAAGATGGCTGTCTGCTGAAACACTGGAAGTAGCCCAAGAAAGAAGGAAAGCAAAAGGCAACAGTGATAGGGGGAGATATGCCCAATTAAATGCAAAATTCCAGAGGTTAGCCAGAAGAGATAAGGAGTTATTTTTAAACAAGCAATGTGCGGAAGTGGAAGAAGACAATAGAATAGGAAGGACAAGAGACCTCTTCCAGAAAATTAGAAACATCGGAGGTAAATTCCAGGCAAAAATGGGTATGATCAAAAACAAAGATGGTAAGGACCTAACAGAAGCAGAAGAGATCAAGAAAAGGTGGCAAGAATATACGGAAGATCTGTATAGGAAGGATAATAATATTGGAGATAGCTTTGACGGTGTGGTCAGTGACTTAGAGCCAGGCATCCTGAAGAGTGAGGTTGAATGGGCCTTAAGAAGCATTGCTAATAACAAGGCAGCAGGAGACGATGGTATCCCAGCTGAACTGTTTAAAATCTTGCAAGATGATGCTGTCAAGGTGATGCATGCCATATGCCAGCAAATTTGGAAAACACAAGAATGGCCATCAGATTGGAAAAAATCAACTTATATCCCCATACCAAAAAACGGAAGCACTAAAGAATGTTCAAACTATCGAACAGTGGCACTTATTTCACATGCCAGTAAGGTAATGCTCAAGATCTTGCAAGGTAGACTCCAGCAATTCATGGAGCGAGAATTGCCAGATGTACAAGCTGGGTTTAGAAAAGGCAGAGGAACTAGAGACCAAATTGCCAATATCCGCTGGATAATGGAGAAAGCCAGGGAATTTCAGAAAAACATCTATTTCTGTTTTATTGACTATTCTAAAGCCTTTGACTGTGTGGATCATAACAAATTGTGGCAAGTTCTTGGTGGTATGGGGATACCAAGTCATCTTGTCTGCCTCCTGAGGAATCTGTATAAGGACCAAGTAGCAACGGTAAGAACAGAGCACGGAACAACGGACTGGTTTAAGATTGGGAAAGGAGTACGGCAGGGTTGTATACTCTCACCCTACCTATTCAACCTGTACGCAGAACACATCATGCGACATGCTGGGCTTGAGGAATCCAAGGCTGGAGTTAAAATCGCTGGAAGAAACATTAACAATCTCAGATATGCAGATGATACCACTTTGATGGCTGAAAGCGAGGAGGAGTTGAGGAGCCTTATGACGAAGGTGAAAGAAGAAAGTGCAAAAGCTGGGTTGCAGTTAAACCTCAAAAAAACCAAGATTATGGCAACGAGCTTGATTGATGACTGGCAAATAGAGGGAGAAAAAGTGGAGGCAGTGACAGACTTTGTATTTCTAGGCGCAAAGATTACTGCAGACGCTGACTGCAGCTAGGAAATCAGAAGACGTCTACTTCTTGGGAGGAGAGCAATGGCAAATCTTGATAAAATAGTTAAGAGCAGAGACATCACACTGACAACAAAGGTCCGCATAGTTAAAGCAATGGTATTCCCTGTAGTAACCTATGGCTGCGAGAGCTGGACCATAAGGAAGGCTGAGCGAAGGAAGATAGATGCTTTTGAACTGTGGTGTTGGAGGAAAATTCTGAGAGTGCCTTGGACTGCAAGAAGATCAAACCAGTCCATACTCCAGGAAATCAAGCCAGACTGCTCACTTGAGGGAATGATATTAAAGGCAAAACTGAAGTACTTTGGCCACATAATGAGAAGACAGGATACCCTGGAGAAGAAGCTGATGCTAGGGAAAGTGGAAGGCAAAAGGAAGAGGGGCCGACCAAGGGCAAGATGGATGGATGGTATTCTGGAGGTGACGGACTCAACCATTGGGGAGCTGGGGATGGTGACGGCCGACAGGAAGCTCTGGCGTGGGCTGGTCCATGAAGTCACGAAGAGTCGGAAACGACTGAACGAATAAACAACAACAAATGAACCCAACCCTGTAACCATTTTTTAGCTGGGAACATTTGAGATGCAGCTTTTGATCTCTTAACCACGTTTGCCCAAGACAGCAATCTCTCTCTTTTAATACAAATTCAAGTATTTTAGCAAGGAGTGTGTAATTATATAGTGAGGTGACCAGGGACACCCATTCCTTTTATTGCATAGCTGTGAAATTTGGATATCATAACTTAAAATATCTGTAGCTTGAATCATGTCAACTGGATTTCTATTTTCTCAGTGGAAACGTTTCGCTCCTTATCCAAGGAGCTTCTTCAGTCTGAGCAAAGTTGGTAAGGGAATCCTAAATATGTTTCTAGGTAGCTGTGTGACCTTACACCTGGGGCTAGGTCATGGTTATATTGAGATGTTATTTTAAGTCCTTTTATCATCTAAAGGAGGATCGTTAAGATCACCATGCTGCTGTGGAGCTTGTGAAATGGTCTTAATCTTCCTAGGCACAGAAGACAAAGCAGGGAGGAAGATGGGGGAAAGATTGTGCCTGAGGCCCCCACCTCTATTCAAGGAAGGATTTTCCAAGTTGGCATGAATGGATTCCTTGACCCCTCTCTCAAGCCACCTATCTTCTCTGTCTAAAATGTGAACATTAATGTCCTCAAATGAGTGTCCTTTTTCCTTTAAATGAAGATAAACTGCTGACTCTGGTCCTGTGGTGTTACTTCTCCTGTGTTGGGCCATCCTCCTGTACAAAAGTTGTTTGGTTTCTCCAATGTAGAGTTCAGAGCACTCCTCACTGCACTGGATTGCATAAACTACATTGCTTTTCTTGTGTTTTGGAGTTTGATCTTTGGGGTGTACAAGCCTCTGTCTCAGTGTGTTGGTGGGTTTGAAATATACAGGTATGTGGTGTTTGCCAAATATCCAAATATCCAAATATCCATCTTCCTCCCTGCTTTGTTTCTGTGCCTAGGAAGATTAAGACCATTTCACAAGCTCAACAGCAGCATGGTGATCTTAACGATCCTCCTTTAGATGATAAAAGGACTTAAAATAACATCTCAATATAACCATGACCTAGCCCCAGGTGTAAGGTCACACAGCTACCTAGAAACATATTTAGGATTCCCTTACCAACTTTGCTCAGACTGAAGAAGCTCCTTGGATAAGGAGCGAAACGTTTCCACTGAGAAAATAGAAATCCAGTTGACATGATTCAAGCTACAGACAATTCCACCTGGATGACTTGAGAACCTTCATAGACATAACTTAAAATACTATAGAGATAAATAGAACTCTTATGTTAATTAAATAACCTGGCAGGTTATTTGTACCTTGCCTCCGATAAACGTATCAGTGAATTTTGTTTCGGTAATACCATGGGCAAGAGGTTCTCTTGGATGTATCAGTAGTTCAGCCTTAGTTGCTGGACTAAATGGGCTTCCCTAAGATAAAGACGAGGGGCAAGATGGCTCAGTGGTTAAGGCACCAGGATTGTCAATCGGAAGGTCGGTGGTTCAAGACCTGAGTGCCGTGCGACCGAGTGAGCTCCTGCACTCGCCCCAGCTCTTGCCAACCTAGCAATTCGAAAGCATGCAAATGCACGTAGATAAATAGGTGGTACTTCCGTGGGATGGTAACAGCGTTCCGTGCACGTCATGCCGGCCACAGCGCTGGCTCTTTGGCTAAGAAACTGACATGAGCACTGCCCCCTAAAGTCGGACACAACTGTGCAGGGGAATACCTTTACCTTTTTAAGATAAAACAAGCTTTGGCTTGTGTGCCAGTTACGCCCATTCCTGGACCAAGATGCCCTCCGAACGGTCACTCATGCCCTTGTCATTTCCCATATAGACTACTGCAATGCACTCTACATGGGGGTACCCTTGAGGAATATCCGGAAGCTACAGCTGGTGCAGAATGCACCGCGCGGGCAATTTTAGGTGCACCAAGATCAGCACACGTAACACATTTGCTCTGCGAGCTGCATTGGGTGCTGGTTTGCTTCCGGGTCCAATTCAAGGTGTTGGTTATTACCTTTAAAGCCCTACATCGCATGGGGCCAGGATACCTGATGGACTGTCTTATCCCCATAACATCGACCCGCCCCACCCGGTCATGCTGAGAGGGCATGCTCCGGACCCCATCAATAAAAGAATTTCATCTGGTGGGGTCCAGGAGATGGGCCTTCTCTGCAGTAGCGCCCGCCCTTTGGAATATCTTGCCCCCAGAGTTGAGACGGGTTTCCTCGCTTCCGGCCTTCTGGAAAAATCTGAAAACCTGGTTCTGCCGCCTAGCTTGGGACAGCTCCTCCTGCGGATGGCTAGTACCATAATGGCCTCCCTATTTTTAAGATCGATTCGCCTAGATTGGATTTTATACTTATTTATTATATTATATTGTTTGTTGTAATTTTATATTGTATTTTAATTGTAGTTTCTATTGTAAGCCGCCCAGAGTTCCCCGATTGGGGGAGATGGGCGGTCATATAAATTTAAATAATAAATAAATAAATAAAGACAGCTATCAAAGGATCAGGACCATTTTTATTTTTACCAACTGAAACTGGACTTAAAGTGAACTGAACAATTAAGATTTAGTTTTAGTATTTGCTATTTTATCTGGGCTCAGATGTAGCATTGATAAAATAATAATGGGGAGAGTACATTTCATATGTACCAATGTACACATTCTTATTACAGACTATTATTTCAATTCTAGTATTTTGTTAGAAGTCCTTATCATTCAACACCCTGTCTTTATCATTTCCTTCCTCTAATATCTTCTCCATTATGCTATCCATCTTTATCTATTTCTGAGCCTAAAACGAAACAAAACAAAACCCTTCTTTGTGATCAAGTATAAATTTACTAAGCATGCAGATTGACACTGTATACTTAATATTTACATTAACAAGGACTTTTGAATAAAGCGAGGTTGTCTGAATATTTCAAATTGTTAGTAGTTTGACCTCCAATTTTGATTCCAGCTATCATTTTTTCCTGCTATTCTTATAATACAGGGAGTTTTGGAATTGCAAATTAAAAAAAAACTACCTTAACCATGGTAATTGAGCTGTGTTTTGAATATTATTAATCTTATGAATTGATTTTCTGTCTGCTTTATTTTCTTTGCAGAGGCAGAAGGGTTATATGAATTGCCAACAACACTGTATTTTTGAAATTATTATTTGTTGTTGAATACAATTTTGAAATGAACTTCTTTATATTTCTGTATCTAGTTTACAAAATCTTTACAATTATCCATCAAAATTCAGTATTATGTGAAAAACTCAATAGTTTTGTTATTTGCTGTATTAATGTGCACATCATAGATCAGGTATTTTAACACAATTGAACTGGACAAAAATCTCATTGCTGTGCAGAGTATAACAAGTCACCTATATATCATAACAAACTATTAACAGGTTTTATTGGAGATCCATTGATGTTGGTCACCAGTACTTGGGTTTATTTTCTCTGGGAAATATACGTGTGTCTCTAGCACTTCCACCAGCATGGCATGTTATAGTTTATGCATAGTTTTGGGAGTGTATGTAAAAATGTTAGTGAAGTTAGTGTACTCATTTGATTCATACACTAATCGTACAATTGTGGCAGTTAACAAATATAGTAAGAAAGTAAATAAATAAATACATTTGATAATAAACTGATAGCTAATACACTCAGTACTACCAAGGAAGAGCAAGTCACTGAAGTTCCTTCTGCCATTTCTTTGAAAACAAAATTCCCAATGCCTCTTCTTGAATTTTGGACTGGTGGGCATAATGATTGCAAAGAATTAAACAAGAAATCTAGTGATCCTGTTGCAACATTCTGTTTGTGTGAATCATAGTTTATTGTTGCTATATTGCTGCTATAAAGACCAAATGTTGATCAAAAATAAACACAGAATGAGAACTTAGAGCAACTGTCTTGGAAATGAAACTCAGATTTCAACAATTACGTAAAAGCAAGCAAGCTGATGCTTCATACAAAAACTGTTTTTTTATATTTTAATTTTTTAAAATTTATTTCCAATGAAGTTGTAAGTTTCTACCAATGTTTTACTAGATATATAGATTTTTTAAAATCCGTTCAATCGTGTCCGATTCTCGGAGACTGCCTGGACAAGTCCTTGCAGTTTTCTTGGCAAGGTTTTTTGGAAGTGGTTTGCCATTGCCTCCTTCCTAGGGCTGAGAGAAAGTGATGGGTCCAAGGTCACCCACCTGGCTTTGTGCCTAAGGCAGGACTAGAACTCACAGTCTCCCAGTTTCTAG
This sequence comes from Charina bottae, assembly GCA_023362775.1. NCBI lineage: Eukaryota > Metazoa > Chordata > Lepidosauria > Squamata > Charinaidae > Charina > Charina bottae. Next base: position 163,479,367 of record JALMGJ010000001.1, on the reverse strand, counting down.
CCCAGTGCCTTAACTACTACACCAAACTGGCTCTCATTTCATAGTATATTAATTTAATTATACTTAAATAATTTGTCGGTGGTGGTGGTGAGATTAAGGTAAAAGGTAAAGGTTCCCCCCGCACATTTGTGCAGTCGTGTCCGACTCTAGGGGCCGGTGCTCATCTCCATTTGTTAGCCGAAGAGCCAGCGCTGTCCGAAGACACTTCCACGGTCATGTGGCCGCATGACGCGCGCGGAACGCTGTTACCTACCCACCGAAGTGGTACCTATTCATCTACTTGCATTTGCATGCTTTTGAATTGCTAGGTTGGCAAGAGCTAACCTAGTTAACTTAGTAACTTAGTAACTTGGTGGTGAGATTACAGTATCACAAAGTTTAAGAGCCTTTGTTATACTATATTCACTGTATAATTTTAAAGATATGTATCCTTTCCTTAATTCTTTCTCAATTCCAAACCACTGTTTCTCCAAATTCAGTTCTTACAGCACCTCCTTTTTCATAATAAGATTCCTCAGAAGTATAATCAGGTGTTCTAGCATAGTCATGTATCCAGCATTCTTTGTGAGGTTTCCCCTCCTCTGAAACAGCTTACCCTGCAAGGCAAGAATAGCCCCTATTCTCGTGGCCTCCTGAAAGCTTGTAAAAACTTATCTGTTCCAGAATGCCCTTGGTACCTGAATGCTGTAGAGTTCCCAGTGTCAAGAATATTATATTAACTGTATTTACCCATAATTATATATTGTATTTATGTTGTTATATATTGTTATTATTGTTGCTTTTGTACACTGCTTAGAGTCAATTTGAATGAAGTGATTTAAAAATTCATAAATAAAAAAAATCTAGTTCTCACAGCATCTAATTATATATCTATGGAAAACCCTCAAGCAGAACAATAGGTAGTAACATCTCAATCCTTCTTGTGTTTCTCAACAGCTAATACTGAGAAGCATATTGCTTTTGATATCTTTGTTCTTCTTTTAGTGTTTGTCCCGCATAACTGCAGGATCCCCTTGATTTTGCACTGTGCTGTTCTAGTTCTTACAGTGAAGCTGTCAATGCATGATGTGATGAGGAGTTCTGTTTACCATTTAGCTTGTCACACAGCCTGATGCCAATTATGGGTGAGAGGGAGTAACCCAGCTGGCTTCTGGGGGGACTAAGGGGGGGACTAAAACCTTGGTCTCCCTGCTCCTAGTCCAGCACTTTAACCATTGCACCATGCTGTGTCTCAAATTGCTTTTGATATTTGTGGTAATATATACTGTAGCCATCATAACTATTACTCATTAATACTTTTTCCCAGTGATTTTTGCTAACCCTCTTTAAAATGTCTTAATTGGCATTATTACATCTTGTGGATATGAATTCCATAATTGTGCAATGTTTGAAAAGATGCTTTGTTTTATTGAGAGATCTACCTCTATGAGCCCCTGAAAGTCTTAGATACAGCCTCCAGAACCCCTCTGAAACTTGCTGCCATTTTATGATTTTAATTTGCTGGAAGGGAAAACTATTACATTCAAGGAGAGTTCCATATTAATATTAATCATATTAATAATGAAGATTCCATAGATTAAGCAAATTTAATAAAAACGTTTCAGTACTTGCTGGGAAAAAAGAGCTCTAGAGGGAAATTCTGGAGAACGATAGCTATAGAGTTACAAGTGGAGCTCTATTGTTAAATCCTATCCATTATATCATTTCTTCTCAGATATTTCTGAACTTTTGCGATTTGTATCAGGCACTGCTGAAGCACTTCTAGCTTATCTCTAGAATCATAACTACGAGCTTGTCTTGGACGCTGGGGAGAATTGGAGACTTTCACAATGTTTAATTTTGAACTGTAACCACAAGTTGGAGGGTATCCAGTGTGGATGTGCAAGTACAGCTTTAGCTATGGGACCTCGTTCTCTCTTGGCCCAATCTACCTCACCAGATTGCTTTTGTGAGGGTAAAAGGAAGGGTGTTCCTAATGTAAACAGTCTTCAGCTATCAGAGGAAGGTGGGATAAATAAAAAAGAAAATTATGCAGGGAATCACAACCCTGCCATATAAGGGAGGATTCCCATAAGCCAATCACTTAATCCTACTTGCTCTCTTAATAGTGAAGAAATTGGGTTCAAATATAATTGTGGCCCTTCCCCCAAAGCCAGTAACAGGGACCAAATTATATTTCCTTTACTGATTCAATATTCAGTAACCACTTAGGGCAGCCCTCCCCAGCCTGATGCCCTCCAGATGCTATGGATCACAACTACCATAAACCCTAGCAAACACATCCAAGATCCTGGCTGTGGACGATAGCAGCTGTAGTCAAACCTTGAAATTTCAGGTTATGGAAATTTGAACTAAGAGGGCTTCTGGTGGGGAACATGACCGACTGACCAGCTGTGTCCACGAGCTCCGCGGGCAGATCTGACAACGCGGCTTTTTATTGGGGCGCAGGCAGGTTTTTCCTGCAGCCCTAGAGCGCTTTCATGGTCAGAAAACACTTGGAATCATCCCATTTGTGCTCCAAAATGCCGTCTTGCAGCCAGAGAATCGCAAACAGCATTTGCAACAATCCGGTAAGACGACAGGAGACGGGGACACCATCACTTCCATGCTGTGCTATAGCTTTAAAGGGACATTAGGTCGAGCCCTCCCATTTCTAAATCACTCAATTTGTATATATATTTAAGTTTTGTACCCTAAGAGAGGCTTTCTACAGTAAGAAGAAGCGGACTCTCTTGGTGCTTATTGTTATTTCTGGATTAAATTTTTTAAATCTTTTTAAAGTTTTGGCTTGTTTTTCCATTTAAAGACTAAGGAGAATTGAGAAGAAATAATTGCCTACCTGCAATTATTTTTGTACCAAATTTTCCTACACGCTGAAATTGCTGTTTTGAATTTCTGGCTCTCTGTTTATTTTCTCTGAGAGCTGTTTGTTAACGTACTTTCTCTTGGCTTAATTTCACACAGAAGTTTCTTATTAACTCATTATCTCCTATCTGTGCAAGTCAAGTATCTAGGGGGCACCATAATCTGCTTGAAGCATGGAAGATTTTGGTGAGCTTCGCTCTGACTTTAAACAGATCTTTAGACAGTTTTTTGATGATGCCTGTCAAGCTATTCTGCAGCATATTTGGGACATTGGGGAAGATATTATTTCTAAAGTGTGTCGTCTGGTTGAAGATTTCACAGAAGAAGATGAAGATTTTGACAAGGATGGAGATCTTTCTACTGACAGCAAGTCTGAAGTAATGCCAGAAGACGATTACATTTTGGTGCTGAAGGGATTAAAGTGACAGTCTGAGCTGCAGATAACAAGGAGAGTTGTTTTTATGGAGAAATGTTATGGCTTTCTCGGGGAATGTTTTGGGAGAGAAGAAAATCTGCTTTGTGGGAGTTTTTTTGCTGAGAAGTGAGTTTTTAAGGGGGGCAGTTGGGCTGTTTGATTTTTGTAAGAAAAATACCTTGTGGGTAATAGGGAGATACGTAAATTTTTTGGTTTATTTCGAAGTGGGGTTAAAAAATTAAGAATGTTTAATTGGATTGATAATGAGGCTTTTATGATTTCATTTCTCTTTAATGATTTGGATTAAGGATTATTTGATTCTTTTAAAGGTTTGTTTGATTTTTAAGATTTATAAGGTATCTATAAGGTATAATAATAATTGCTTGGTTTTTAGATTTATTAGGGTTAAGACTGTTGTAGTATTATTAATTATAAAAGTAGATAATTTATATGTTTTTATAATTGGATTTTTATGATAGTGGATAAAATTTATGAATGTTTAATTGATTTGACAATGGGGATATTATATTTCATTTTTCTTTAATGATTTGGATTAACTGTTGTAGTATTACTAATTATAAAAGTAGACAATTTATATGTTTTTATAATTTGATTTTTATTATAGTGGACAGAAATATATAGAAGTAGGAAGGAAATAACTAAGTAAATGTTATGGAGGAGAGAAGTTGATTTAGAAATATATATATATATATATATATATATATATATATATATATTTCTAAATCAACTTCTCTCCTCCATAACATTTACTTAGTTATTTCCTTCCTACTTCTATATATTTCTGTCCACTATAATAAATATATATATATAATATATATATTATATATATAATATAAATATATATATTTATATAAGGGGAAGGTGCAATTGCATTAGTGATTTGTATATGTGCTAATGGAAGGATTTATAGAAATAATGTGATCTTGGTCGGATATAGAGTAAGGGATTGATTATGGAAATTGCTGTATATTCTTGCTGTTCAAAGTCAGAAGTCACTTCTGTATGTAATTTTCAAAATTCTTTTTTCTTGTGTTTCACATTTTTTTAGTTTTTCTTTTTTTCTTTTTGTAGTTTTTTTCTTTTTTGTAGTTTTTATCTTTGTTTCAAACCTAATAAAATTCTTACAAAAAAAAAAAGGAAATTTGAACTAAGAGATTGAATAACGCAACCTGAAAAGCAAGCAGTATATATCAGCAGTTGGTCTGGATTGAATGTCTGGAACTCCTTTGAGCAAGAAAAACTGAAGGCACAGGTAAAGATCTCAGATTATTTTTTTCTCATCAATAGGCAATAACATTCAGCAAGCAGTTATAGTAGCTTTATCTATTTAAAATCAATTGAAATTTTATATGTATTAAAACATCTGACATTATAAAGCACTGAGCCTTAAGGTTCCTTTCAAAATGACCAGAAGAACAATATATCTTAAGAGAAAGAAAATTTATTTATAGGTCTTTTAGACACATGAAATAGTGGTTTGTAGGACAAAACAAATCTGGCTTAGCACGATGTGCAAGCCTAGTTTATGTAAAGCTAACGTTAATTTAGTTTATTCCATAATAAAAATATACAGTCAGTATAATAAACCTCTGCCTAAAATATTTTTCACTAATTATTGCATAAACTATATTTGTTACAGAGCAGGTATGAAATATTTCATTTTGTTACAGAGTAAACAAAATAAATGAATTGTCCATTTGATTTCCTTTGCCTGCACTGCAGCCAGCATTCACTAAAAAGGTAAGGTATTAAACTAACATATATGGAGATGCCAAGTATACATTGTTATACTATGCTAGCCCTTTTGTAGATTACCTTTTAAATGCATATGTCTTGAAGTGACTCATTATTATGGATTATAATTCATTGTAACCAATTATCAGGCTTAATGAACTGTTTTCTTTTTAGACTTAGATCATGGACAATCTCTATGTATCCTTGCATATATTTGTAAGCCTAAGATTTAGAGATGAAAACTTAACTTGTATATTAATGGAAAGTGATTCAGGAACAGGAAGATAACATGCATAGCATCCAAAGTGTTTTTAATTTGTGAATCTGTATTACTAGAGTGGCAGTTATATAAATTAATGATTATTCTTTTCCAAGTACTGTATGCTATGGATTTGGCAGATTGTGTTAAGTTTTGTGCTGTTGTATGCAGAATTTAAATAATTTGATCTTAGGCTACAATAATGTTCAGAACTCAGTGTTACCTTGAGAAAAGGAACAGGGACGCAGAGACAAGTATTTTAGCCAGCATTGTATTAATAACTGCTCTACATTTATGCTCTCCACTTAAAAATGTCATTATGTTTCAGTATGGTACATTTTCTCCAACCAAGGACACAGAAGAAAAAGTAATGCTCTCATCTTCAAAGCATGACATTGAATAATGGGGACAATAAAAAAAATGATAGGCTTTTAAAACTTGTATTGAATTCAGCCAAAATACAATGTAATTCAATATCCATGTCCATTTCACTGTTAACTGATTTCATTTAGTATGGTTTAATTAGCTGTTTAATGAAATTTTAAAAAATGAAATTTCTCCAAAATACCTTTGTTGTGATACAGTAGTGCTTCTTTTATAAATGATGTTTTCATATTATCTCTGGAAATAAATTAATGATTCATCATGGCTTTGCAATAAAAAGTATATAGAGGAGTGCAATTCATGTTAATTTTAATATGCTCAGTAATTTCCTCAGAGATATGTGAGGATGGCTAGCCCTTGAGAAAATCTTATTTTTTTCCCTAGAAAATTTGCTTACCATATTCACACAAATGAAGATGACCCCGCGCCAAGGAAGAGTGCGTGTGCACGTGCGTGCGCACGCGCACACACACACACACACACACAGAAACAAAAAACCCTGCAATGTCCCAGCTTCCCTAACTGTGGCTGAAACCAATCCTAGATTTTGCCCACCACAATTCATAAGCTGTGCAGGTGACACCCTTATCTGTTATCAATCCATACTTCAAAAATGGACAGGCCCAGGATTAAAAAAAATGGAATAATAGCATTAAAATTTGTTGCCTATTTATAAAATTCCCATCAGCATATCTCAAACATTCTTCCTCTGATGCACAAACCACACTTCTCTCTTTCTAGTAAAAACAGTAAGAAAAAAAAGAATAGATATGAGGAGAAGGGACAAATAGAAAGGACAGAAAGTGAAACTAACAAAACTGGATGAAGACAAAGAGTGGGGATGTGGTAACTGAACAAGAAGAGAGAGAGAGAGAAGCCCTATTATGGAATTACAAAAGGATTAAAATTCACAAGGGAAGCATCCCCTCTCAACCAATATATAATTTTCAAGAGTCCACCCTTTTCAGCAGCCATATCTGCAACCATCTCTACGTTCCAACTATTCATTTGTTTTCAGAAGCTTACATTCTTCTCAGCTAATCTAAGAGCGCAATTTACAAGTAATTTTTAGAGGAGGGGAACCCCTCCTATCTGGTAAATAAGGTATTTCTGCAGAATATAGAATGCAGAATGCAGAACTTTCTTTGTCACGGTTTCTTTCCTCCAAGGATATATGGGGTATTGGGACTTCCTTTAGATCTGCGGGCAAGATTACTTGGCAGACACCCTCTTAGATGTTAAAAGGACAAATAATTAATGCGCTATTGTGGAGGTTTATGAGAGCAGTACGAAAGTAGGCCATGCTGGCTAAAATACATGAAAAGATAGCAAAAACATACAGTACATGGGAGAATTAAAACAAGTTAAAGGAAACTTTAACAAAACAACAGGAAAAACTGATGACAAGCACACCAGCTGAACCATACGGAATATGATTATAAAATATTGGGAAGTAATCAGAAAATAAAGCAGTGATACCTGCCTGCCTACATCAGGGTTCGCCAAAGTGGTCAATATCAACCTCCAAGGGTCAGTGGGACTATCCAAGGGGTTGATAAATGGCTGGGGGTCAAAAGGTGGTCAGTAAATGTCTGGGGGTCAATAGGTAGTCGATAAACAATAGGAGGTCAATTGGGGTCAGTTAATCTTTTGGGTCTCTATAGAGCTCCATGCCAGTCCCTACTCCTAAAGGTGAGGTGGTTTGTGGCAAGACAGTGTTACCCAGGGTTGGATGGTCTGCTGCCAGCAAGGGCAGCCTTGACTTGTTCCTATTATTATTATTCATAGTACTATTAGTTAAAGTAGTATGTATTATTTTCCTATAATAAATGTTTGGGGGTCAATGAAGAATCTGAAACTTCATGAAGGGGTCCATGAGCTGAACAGTTTGGGGACACCTGGCCTACAACATAGAATTATTAGTTTAGTGGTATTGTACTCAACTACAACTGAGAAAGGTTTTTAGTACAGAAGTAAATGGTGACAGATTGGCAGGCAACAACTAGATCAGATATATTGTTTGTGGTCTCAGGTGGCAGATTTTACAAATTTAAGTAAAATGCCCAAGACATTTCAGATTGAAATCTGAATCTATATTTCAGTTCTACTTTTCTGTTCAGTTTTGTTGTCTCACTGTGAAAACTCCACCCCATCAACCCAGATAGAACAAGACATTGTTCCTCTGAGCTATGGATAGAGCTTCCTCTCTGCAGTAAATGTACCAGATTTGTTGGAAATTCACATTTTTATCATGACTTATTAATCAGTATGAATTCTGCTAGAACTGAAGGTTTCTGCCTATACAAAATTAATGGCAAGATTACACCAGAGTTTCTTTAGAGCTCATTCAGGGGATTATACTAAATGAGTGACTGAACTGCATGCAGCCTTTGTGCAAAAATCACTTGAGTTCCAGTTTCAAGGAAATAGCAAGTTATCCACTCTGCATGTGATGAATTAAGAGATGGTTAGCAAAGTGGCATTAGCTCTTCATAATTTTGAAGGTAACTTTTAAAGAATCAATAAAGAAAAACATAGATTACAATCCTAAGTATACTTTGTAGGAAATATAGTCTCACTGAATACCGAAATACTTAATTCCGCATCAACATGCATAATAAGGCTGCTCTGAAAAGATGTGTAAAAGCTGATATGCATAGCTGCATGTCAGGGATAACTTTGCAGATGTTTCTGTTCTCAAATGGCAAGAATAATATCAGAGTTATAGCTAAAAGCATTTTAATAATCTCCTAAAACAGTGCTTTCCAAAGTGCTGCCGCTGGTGACACACCAGTGGCGGCAGCAGCGGCGTGCGCGTGCATGGCGACGGCGCGGGGGGGCGTGTGGCGGTGCGCGTGCACGGCGACAGCACGGGGGGGCGTGCGGCAGCGCGCACGCACACGGTGGCAGTGCGGGGTGCGTGTGGCGGCGCGTGTGTGCATGGCGGCCGCCGTGCACGCGCACGCCGCCGCTTCCGGGTGGTGTGGCGACACACCACGCTGTGTGTGGCGACACACTTTTGTGTCGCGACACACAGTTTGGAAAGCTCTGTCCTAAAACAATCTAAACCAGGGGGCGTGGTGGCTCAGCGGGTAAGACGCCAGGCTTGTCGATCGGAAGATCGCAAGTTCGGAGGTTCGAATCCCTAGCCCTGCGTGCGGAGTGAGCTCCCACACTAGCCCCAGCTCTTGCCAACCTAGCAATTCGAAAGCATGCAAATGCAAGTAGATTAATAGGTACCACTTCGGTGGGTAGGTAACAGCGTTCCGTGCGTGTCATGCGGCCACATGACCATGGAAGTGTCTTCGGACAACGCTGGCTCTTCGGCTAACAAACGGAGATGAGCACCGGCCCCTAGAATCGTACACGACTGCACAAATGTGCGGGGGGAACCTTTAACCTTTACTAAAACAATCTTAGATGGCATATGTATGGAGCATAGAGGAATCAAATAATTCATGACTAGTCACATCATGAATTAATGTGAGAGGCACCTACGACACTTATTGCAATGCATATAGCAATCACAGGACAAATAATGGCTGCATTGCCTCGGGAAATGAACATTTTCTATTATTAGGAAGTCTTAAATTCTCTCTTTTGAATGTATTCTCTCTTTTGAATGTATTTGACAAAGTGAGATTAACATATAATGTAGTTAACTATGTCCAAAACAAAAGCATAGCTCAAAGGAAGATATTCTGTGCACAATAAATGAGCCATATAACAGCTACATATTTATTGCACTAAAAAAACAATCAAAAAAGCTGCCAGTGTATTGAATGAAAAATATCACAACTTTTAGATCAAGTCTATTTAATTAAGTCTGCAGTATCTTACTACATACAACAGTGTATTCACATTTCCTAATAAAATAGTTGAAGAACTTTAAAAAAAATTATTGTATAGAAAGGAGTGGTGGAATTCCTCACCTTCAAACAATGTTAACAGAAGGTAGCTATCCATCTTAATTATTTGAAATAATGGCTTACTATTTAAGGCTACAGTGCTCCCTCCCTCCCCAGTTACATGCCATTAACTCTCATGGATTTCACAAGGATTTAAGTATATCTGATAAGGTGTCATCTTTTGCACTGTAACAAAAGTTGTACTTTCATTCTCAAAAGGAACTGGCTATCATTAAAAGGGGGGGGGGCTGCACTTATTTGGAAGCCCCTTCCTCTCCAGACTCCTGATGCTCTTGCATTTCATGTTAATGCTGGGATTATAGTCTAGGTAGAATAAATAGATACGACGTAAGTAAAATTTAATTGAACAATTTTGTCTGCAAGTGCCACCTTTGAAGCTGGTGTGTGCCAGAAGTCTTAGGACAACAATTGCTAGTTTTCTGGGGACTTGTAGTCTCAATTCATCTGACAAGTACCAGGTTAGAGAAGGTCAATCAACAATCAATAAATCAACTATCATACTTCAATGTAAAAGAATCCATTGTTACTTTGTATTGGTTCCCTAGTTTCCATTATTATCGCTAATAGTGTCAGTTTATCATCAAAGCATATTTGCTAAAGAAATAAATTTGTCTGCTATTATGCCAGTCTCCAATCATCACTTGTACATGATGCGATGCCTGTGCATTCTGTTCCATTGCCCCCTTCCTTAGAGAAAGCAGATAGATGTGAGCAATAACCTCACCATAGCTAAATATATATATATACGCCACTCATGAAATGTATTTTGGAGACTATGAGGCACAAGTGAGCTATATCATCCCATTGATCTTAGTCCACTCGTAGATGTCCTGCTCACATACTATATCTGAGTTTATGAGAAGGTATCTGTCACCAACACAAAAATGTTTCTGGCAAGCAGCACACTTGAAGCATTCCAGATGGTACACTTTATCCTTTACTCTCATGGTCATCTCATAGGCTCGGATTCTCTTCTCACAGGAGGAACAGAGACCATCTTGGCCAAAAAGCCTTTTGGGGAAAAAAAGTCCAAGGTTAATGTTCTGAAATCCATTTTAAATGAAGTTTTAACACAAAGCTAAGCATATTTATTTGACTTTATTTTATTAGAGCTTTAAGCAGACATGGGTAGTCCAAAGTTCTGAGAGGGGGGAAAGAAAGGACAAAAAGGGAACAAACTATACAGGTAGTCCTTGTTTAGCGACTGTCTCATTTAGTGACCATTTGCCATTACAACAGTGATGAAAAAGTAACTTTACAACCAATTCTCACATTTACAACCTTCCCAGGTCTATAAAGCAAAGGAAAGTTGAAGTAAGATCATAAGCACAGTCACGGTTTCAATTAGTGACTGCTTCACTTAACAACCAAGTTGCCAGTCCCAATTGTGGTCACTAAATGAGGACTACCTGTACTGCCATGATAACTCTAAGGACATGTCATACTCTCACTGTTTTTATTCCCCAACCCCTCAAAAGCAATTTGAAAGCTGTCCATAATTACCTTCACTTCCACTGTTGTGAATTGCTGAGAACAAGGAGCAAAAATCACTACCTTGTTCCAAGTTGCTGCAGATCCTGCAGCAACCAAAAGGGGAAAAAATAAAAAAGGAGAGAAATAGCTTCCCCCAGCTAAAGAGAAGATCACTAGTAACTAAATACATACCAGTTTTACCCCCTGCCCTGCGGCTTTTATGTACCTTACCAAATAGGAGCTGCCAAGCTATATTTCCTTTTCAGGACCTGAAACTCAGAAGCTGAGAGGACAGGAAATAGGACTATAGCATCCAGTGGAGAAATATAGCCATAACATCTTTAAAAAGCAAGCAAACAAAAAGCTTTGCAGCATTTTCAACTGCACTACAGCTAACTGTGCCAGAAATAAATCAGCTCAGCTCTCCAGTATTGAAGTAGGACCTCAGAGGTGTTTGGAATTTGGAAATGTGTTTTATTCTTGTTTTGCCTTCTTCCTTCCTAAATTGACCCATAGAAATCCTCTGTAGGTCAGCGGATTGTTGAATAATACAAATTAAAATAGTCTAAATTGTTAAAGGAGTGCATATTTGAGTTTGGTTTTGAAACAAACATTCATGGGAACATTCTTATTAAGTGGAATGATAATGGGTTAGGTGTACAGATTTCTTAGGCTTGATCTTCACATCAGTACCACATTAACTATGGTCATTATGGTGGGTCTTAAAGTATTATTTTTACAAATAGTGCTTAGCATTTTTTTCTGTTTGCTTTTTAAAGATGTTATGGCTATATTTCTCCACTGGATGCTATGGTCCTATTTCCTGTCTATTTCCTGTCCTATGTCCTTACTGCCCGATATGCCACACAGCATGGACCCGGGAAAGAGAGAGAGTGCTTAGCATAATGTGCCATGTTCCTGTGCATGTCAGAGAAAGAGGGACTGTGAGGTTCTTAATGCTTCTTATAATTACTGGTTATATGTTAATGTAAGCAGAGTACATAATATCCTTGTATTATATTCCAATAGGCATGTTTTATTATATCAGTAAGATATGCTCTGTGTTAACATGATTAATTTTGGAAAGTTTATTAATTTCAAGTGTTGCTGTAAACTTAGGACAATAACCCTCAGGACGAAAACGAGACATGTTTCTCCCTTGTCTTCCAAGAGATGTCACTGTTCACTTGCCCAAAGCAATAGTACTATACCTGCTCCATATGGGTGTTTTTCTAAGTGGCATCTTTTAGTTTGCAATATAACACATGAAGAAATTGCTAATATTGGCTTAAAAAGTGAGAGACAGAGCAATTTAATATATATATTTTAGCCAATGTAGGCTTTTATATTTGAATTACAAATAAGGGTAATTAAAAAAAACATGGTTGAGCAGCCTACATCTATGAAATACTTCATTAGCAGATACAGTTAATTAACATACATTATAGTGTGAAAAGCCAGAACATACCCAATTACAAGTTATGGAAAATGCATTAACTTAACAGTCCAGATTTTCTGCCATCTCAAAAAATATTTAGCTAGTGAAAATAGGATAGAATCCTCTGAGGGTGTTGGATTATTCTGGAAATTTGCTGCAAATTATGTTATGTAAAACTAGTCCTTCTATTCAAACAAGACAGTTACTGGGGGAAAAAATCTCTAAAATGGGGTATACTGCTTTGAGACTTCTAATAATGAGAAGTGGTACACAAATATACAAATAAGTAGGTAGGTTAGCATTTTTATTCCTATCCCTCCACCCTGAATTAGTTATTAAAGGGAATAAAATCTCTTGATGCTGTGATGCTGTTTTAGCATGTAATTAAGTATCAGTTAACTCTCTGAAATGTGTTAATGCTATGAATACTGTTCTGTTCATTTAGCCTAGTTTTCAACCATTCAGTTCAGGAAAAGTGCAGGCAGGGCCTTCTAAAGACTGAGAGTCCCAGTGGCATAATGTTCATTGGAAGCTCCCCCTCCACATAGACCCAGAATTTATTTACCCTATTATACTCTGTACCAGGGCATATTTTTCCTGCTGAAGTCAATGGCCCAGTAATGTGGGGAGCACCAAATTAGTGGAAATAATTGAGATTGTATAAGGACAACTGATTAGTTGTTCTGCCTTGAATTAATATTATTGAGCCATTTTATCAATCTGAAATCCTGAACCATACTTTTTGTAAAGCCCAAAACAATTGCCTGCACTATTCTCCCCCAACCCTCGTGCCCTGAACATACGTTTGCTATTTAGTAAATCTTTGACTCATATGTCCCTCGGCAGGATTCTGCCTCCTTTCCTCTTTGTGTCTGTCACATTGTGGTTCTAGCATCACTGCTCAAGGTGGATCTTTTTTCAGCCTCACACCCTAGGACATCTCCAGACTTTGCTGAAAGAGTCCCTCTGCTCAGGCTAACCTTACCCAAGTTGGGTTTTGAGACTAGTTCTTTTCAAACAACCATGCATGTTCTTTCTGCCCAGGCTGAACCCAACCCGTAGCTGATCTGCTGTAATTCTGTGAGTGAATCCTAGCTTTGTTCTAAAGCAATGTTTCTCAACCTCAGCAACTTTAAGGTGCATGACTTCAACTCTGGCCTGAGGAATTCTGGGAGTTGAAGTCCATGCATCTTAAAGTTACTGAGGTTGAGAAACACTGTTCTAAAGAGTGGTGAGAGAAAACTATCAGCGAGAGGTGAGGGGAGAGTAGCCTACCTGAGATAGTCTCTTCGACAGAGCTTTCTGCCCAGTTTATAATACAGCCTCCTTCCCACTTCTCCAAGTCGGCACCCACATAAGTCACAGCTGAGACAATCTTCATGCCAGTACTGATCAATGGCTTTAAGGAAATAACGATCCCCAATGTTTTGCTGACAACCTCCACATGTTAACAGGGAAGGGGGGATTTGGAGCACCTCATCCACTGGCTCCCTGGTGGAAAGAAACAAACCAAAGCAATCATTCCAACCTGCAGAGAGTCTAATTAGGACAGAAATTCTATCCTGATCACTGACAAGAGAGAACCGGGTATAGAAGACTCAGATATTTTCTACAATAACAGATGAAGATATAGCTTTGGGTATAGAATTCAGAATCGTGACAATCTCAGCTTCCATTTTTGTAAAAGTGGGGTTGTATTCCTTCAGGCCTCACATTCAGAAATGTAGAGTGATGGTGGTGGTGGGCATACTTGGAAAAGGACTAGAGAGGAAAAACTAAATAAACTCTCCAATGGTGGTGGAACTAAAATGACTTGCATGATCTTTAGCCATTCCTCATGACTGCAGAAGCAGGATAAATTAAGTAAGCAAATACATTTAAAAAAAAGAAAGAAAAGCTAAATTTATATAGTTTTGTACAAGTATTAAAACCCAGTCTCCTAACTACAAATATTTTAGTACTTCAGTGCAGGATATACATTGGCTATAACATGCTTCATAATTAAAAGCATAATATTTAAAAGGTGAACAAGAATGGAAAAAGCATTTGTTGATAAACTTGTTATTTGTATTGTATCAATTCAATATCAGGAACACATGTTGTTAATTTTTTGTGGCTAATAAAAATGCAGATATTTTAGTCAACTACTTATAAACTACTTATACTTATAGTTTCTATTAAATAAGATTTTGTTTTGTTATAAGTCTTAGTTCTGAGCTGAGTGTGAAAATAGGTATGAAAATAGGTGTTTCCCTATGTAGTCTTGTTCTGTGATAATTTGTAGATTGTATAAAGAAAACTCTTAGAACTAAAGACAATCTTATTTTTAAATCTTATTATAAAGACAATCTTATTTTATACTGAATATTTTAATTAGTTATTTAGTGAGAAATGGTGGTAAGCAAAGCATGGCATTTTGGTCACTGCACTTTATTATTTTAATGTGGAAAATTATTTACACTCAGTCTTATCTGTCCTTAAAATAATCATGTAAAGTTGTTAACCTTTATATCTACTTTACTGACTAGCAAGCATAACACAGAAAGATTTCACAAAATATATTTAGTGCATTTAGGATGACTTTTATTTACTAAGAGTGTAGTTTAAGCCCTCTGTAGATTTATTTGTAAAAAGCCCTTAAACATATTAATAAACATGTAAAAGAAAGAAAATGTGAACAGGGTTGCATTTTGTCATTCTTAGAAGGCCCATTCTGTAAGGGTGGAGTCCTGCAAATCCTTTTTCTTTGGAACTTTAATGTTACAGACAATATTCTGCCTAAATAGAATAAAAAGAAAATTAAACAACTTCATAATTCTTCTTCATATTATGGAATTACATTAGTCACTGCTCCTCATAGCAAATTCAAGAAATAAAAACCAACTGAACAGAATCCAGAACTGGGCCACTAAGAAAGGAGAGGAAGAGTTTATGTTTAATGAAATTTTAAAACTTGAATCATTAAAATAATATTTAAAGGCAAATCTAAAGAGCTATCTCTTTGGAAAAGTTCAGTGAAGCAGCTGTGGAATACTGAATATTTGGCAATAAAATATAGAAAAACTGCTTGTGAAAAAGGATGGAATATCCCACTCTGGTCTCATAAAAACATACTGTATCCTGAGTAACAATATGGTATATAGTATTGTGCATTGTTAGCCAGAATCAAGGTTATCAACAACATGTTAGTTATTTATACAATTATTTAAACACTGTCCACTTCAACAAGGATTCAAGGTGGTTTACAGTCAAATGAAATAATTGAAAGAAAACTAAATCAAATTTAACTAACAGTTCTTACTCCATCAACACCCATATGCCTTGTGAAATCATACATTTTCTAAGCCTTCATAAAGCCTGGGAGCTTGGGGGCTTCTAATCTCACACACTTGCTCTGAGTGACAGCACAAGGCAGGGTAGGCTGAGCCTTGGTGAGAAATATAGTCTTGTAGGTTGGTATCTAGGCCCCAGGCTGCAAGGCCTATTAATAACCACCACCTTGAATCCAGAAGCAAACTGGAAGCCAGCATACTGCCTCCAGCATAGTTTTACAATGCTAAATCTACAACTTCCAGTTGACAGAGGGGCTGCTGCATTTTAGGCTAAGCTTCTGAATTATCTTCAAAGGCAGACCCATGTACAATATGTTAGCGTAGTTTATGGATGATGATGTAATACAACATTTTGTAAGAAATCCCACTTGTTTTCCTTCAAATCATTTTACATACAATTAGGAGTCTTCAAAAAATTTGGACTGTTGGGCATGGAATTTTGAGAGGTCATCACATGTATTTTTATAAAACAGCTATGATAGTGGGCATGGCCACTTCCAAAGCATCTGCTTACCAGAAAGCAAAATGATATTGAGCCTACTGCTCTATCTAGTCTCTTAAAATCCCAAGGCAGGATTTTATGGTATATGTCTAATCTGTTTAAGTGATGGATGTAAAAAAAAATCACTAAGTATAAATCCTACATCCATATTTGCAAATCTATGCAGTATTCAGAGCCAAGAATTGTAATTGGTGACTTACCCCTAATATTAGAAGAAACCTTATATAATGTGGAAAACCTCCTTACAAAACATTTGAAGCTGTACTTTTATGAACATATTTTAAAGAATACATTCTCTTGGATTCAAATAGAGCTGCATGCTCATGAAAGTGTATAGGATTGAAAGCCAATATAATTAAAGTCACAACTTAAATGGAAAAGGTTCAGTCCACTGATTTCTGAGTAAATATATTCAGGATTCTGTCTGGAAAGCTAATCCAAGCATGTTGAAAAATAGGCTCTTCCAGTCAGCATGGCTTTATACCTTCTTAATCCCTACTAGTTGTGATTATTTACAATAAGGAACCTTATATTTTGCCTTCGTTTATATTACCAAGAGTATTTTTAAAGTATTGCAGCTGCACCCTAATCCAATTTCATATTAAGGCTTCATGCAGTCAGCATTGTCCCCAAGGTTTCAAATCAATCCTTTTCCTCATGCCTTCCCTGATTTTAATAAACACATCAAAATTAGGCCAGCTATACATTTATAAGGTATTTTAAAGTACTGTAAACAGAAGGTTTGATCCCATATATTTATGACTGCAGTTCTTTCCTATGTATTAACATGTACTAATTTCCTCATATAAAAGTGAAATACCACTATAAACAGACTCACTTTGGACCCTGAATAGTATCTTCATCATAAGAAAGAAGAATAAGCAAATCTTGTAATGTGTAAAAGTCCTTTCCCCAAAAACTTTCTTAGTGATCCTGAAGCCATTGAAACATTTCACTAAAGGGTGTTACATTTCATTGAAGGGTACCACTGGTTGGTTGGTTGGTTCTTTCTTTTTCTGTCTGTCTGTCTTTCCTTTCGCCTTCAAGTCACTGTAGAAGACTCCTGGCGACTGCCTGGACAAGTCCCTGCTGTTTTCTTGGCAAGATTTTCAGAGGTGGCTTGCCGTTGCCTCCTTCCTAGGGCTGAGAGAGAGTGACTGGCCCAAAGTCACCCAGCTGGCTTTGTGCCCAGGGTGGGACTAGAACTCACGGTCTCCTGGTTTCTAGCCTGGTGCCTTAACCACTACATCAAATTGGCTCTCATTATTATTATTATTATTATTATTATTATTATTATTATTATTATTATTATTATTATTCTGCTGCTGCTGCTGCTGCTGCTGCTGCTGCTGCTGCTGCTGCTGCTGCTGCTGCTGCTGCTGCTGCTGCTGCTGCTGCTCCCAAATGAGCTGAAAGCAGTGTACAAAGGAGCAATAGAATCGTATTCAGTAAAAACTATTTGGTAGAACAATTATAATATAGGAGAAGCCTACTTGTAAGCAGCAGTTCCTTCCTTTCCCCAGCAAGCTGAAACAAGAGCTAAAATCGTGATTAAATAAGAGAGAGGAGAAAGTCGTGTTAATGTTACTCTATTATCTTGCTGATACCTGCTTTGCTCCCTTGATATTCTGTTGTACAACTGCTGTTGGGAATTAACTCCCAAGTGAAACACTGACAGCCTGCACAGTCAGCAGCTCAAAGTAAGGTATTTCAACACACACTTAACCTTTAGCTCATAAACTTGAAGGAGAAAGAGGCTCAGATTTTTAAAATTAAGGGCATGAAGTAATGATTTACGTTCTAGTCAGACGATTAACAACATTCTCTTCATGCATTGGCTAGATTACTAAATATAGTTTTCATACTAAATAAGCTTATTCCTAGACACTTACACACCATTTTTACCACATGTAAATGATTGTGAAAATTAATTGGGAGGTTTGCTAGATGTCTTCAGGAGAGGCTGGATAGATAATTGTCAGGGTTGCTTTAATTTAAATCAAAATTAATTTCTGCACTGAGTAGGGAATTGGTTTCAATGTACTGAACAGAAAAGTGGCTAAATAGGCCCTTCCAACTATAATTTTATAGCTCTATGAAAAAAAATACACTTTTCCAAAACCTTTTAAAAAAGAACTTCTACTTTAATCAGAAAGTAAATGATGAAGAAAGTATTGAGAGATGCTCAAGTTTTCCAGATACTTCATATTAAAATAATCCTTGGTAATATAAAGACAAATATGCTATTTAATTCCAAACTTATAAGCAACCCGTTTCTATCTTATGTGGTTTATTATTATTAAATCCTGCTAGCCTCTTACAGAGAAGAGTGTCCATGAAATGCTCAGTAGTAATTTTCTGAAAGGTTAAAACTAAAATTCTCAATATTTGGGCCTTATTCGCTTATCTAATACTGTACACAATTTTTTTTAAAAAAATTGCCCCATTAGGATAGTGTCCATGGACTTAAAAATAAATATGGGAGCAAACAAATCACTCAGTTCAATGAAATCAGTAACACAGAAGATATCAGTATTTCTTGGAGGCCCATATAAATAGCAGAAGAGCGAAGAAGTGAAGGGCTTTTAACATTTCTTAGTTTACCTCCCACTATCTTAAGTTGATACCTTTTTGTTTGCTAAGCTCTTTAAAACCACTTTCATGCACTTTTATCCCATAATTTTGAAAAATGAAATGCTCATATTTTTCAATGTTTTGGACTGTAGGTGCTACAGTAATAAGTTTCTCATTTTGGTTATTTATAACACTTATAAAATTAACACTTCAGTTCTAGACACTTCTCCTTAACAATAAAGTCTCATTCAGTTTCATGGGCTTAATCCTGATTATAGGATTGCAGCCTAAAGTAAAACTCAGAACACTGAAGTACATGGGAAGATGGGAAACAGGAATAATCATAGCATATACAAAAAGGTTTTGTTAATTTTCTACAGTGCATACATTTATATATATTTTTTATCCAAATGATGTAAACTACTGATCTCATCAAACTGCCTCCAGGGTAAATCCAGCTGAAATCAGCAAAACCTATTTCTCCAAACAGATGGCTAGGATTTGGTTTCTAAGGTTTCCGTACCCCCCCTGTCCAAGGTTCTCCCCCCACCCCCTTACTTTGAATAACCAAAGGCAAAAACATATTATTTCTCTATCTCACTGAAACAGCTGATCATGTCTTTAAAAAGTATATTCAAGTAAAGCAGGATTTTGAACGTTAGAACAAATTTTCCAACCCAGAGATTAATAAAATGGCAATTATCTAGTAAGAAGAGCCATACAACTTGAATCCTATCCATGTATATATACTTAGAAGTTATTCTCAAGTAAGTGTGAAAAGCATTGCAGCTTTAAAATCCAAGTTCAGGGCCAGTGATTTGGTAGCTAACAATCCTGGTAACTGCAGGTATCAGCATTCCTTTGGAAATACAGCAGGATCTTTTTAAGAAATTCACCAGAAAACCTTACTTCATTTTGTAATGCTATGAGCATTTTATGACTTCTATGCTAATCTGAGGGAGAGGGGACTTTCTTGCCCGTGCTCGGCTCTTTCAGAGACACTTTTTCTTGACATGTTGTAGTTTCAAACTGGTGCTTTGCATTTTGACAATGTAGCGCTGACAGCCTCGACCCCTCTAGTCTAATCAGACCATTAAGCTGGGCAGGCAGCGAGGAGAGAGAGAGAAAGAAAGGAACGACGCAGCCTCTCACCAAGTATTCGGTTCCTCATCCCTCTCTCTGAAATCGCTTTCAGCCGCCGCCAGCCTCCCTTAAACCTCCAGGTCAGAGGAACTGCATCCATCATCCTACCGGCCGCCGGTCCCCTTCCAACTCTCACTCTCAAAGGGAGCTTGATAGCGAATCTGAGGACTCGGGCAATTTATCTCCCGAGTCAAAATGGGGAACTTCGGCGCGTCCCTGGGCTTTGGCTGCCCTGCCGAGGCGGCGCAAGCCCCAGGCAGGCACTGCTAGCCCGAGCCGATGAGGTCTAGCAAGGGGAGGGCCACATCGCCCACTCCGTCGCAAGAGGGCGAGGGCGGCGGCGGCGGCGGGGCAGGCGCTCCTTTGAAAGCGGAGGAAGCGAGCAAGCGGCAGCCCCTTTGTGTTGCCCTCCGACGCCCTCGCTCTTCAGCCCCAGCAGCGCCTAACGCCGCCCGTTCCAGGGCTCTCCTCCTCCCTCCCGCCCTAGTCCCGCACAACGCGATTGCGTCTCCCTCCGGGAAAGTTGGCGCTGAGTAGGGGAGCCCCGAAGAGCGGCGGCGGGGCCGGAGGGCGGGCATCACTTACTCGGAGGGCTCGAGGCTCTTCCTTTCGATGGCTGATGACATTGGCGGGGCTCGCTCCTTTGTAGCGGCGACGGACGTCGTGACTCTCGGCTTGCCTGCGACGAGGTCTGCCCCCACAAAGGCTGCCAGCTCCCGAATGCCTTTTCAGCGGCGGCGGGGGCGGCGGCGAGCAGAGTGGCACCTCCACCCTCAATGACATTCACAGGGTGGCCGCCTGTAACGCCGAAGGAGGGCGGGCGGGCACGTGGGCAAAGGCGAGATGGACCGGACCGCGGCCGCTTTGCCGCACGCGCTCCTGAGCTGTCTGGGCAGGCGAGGCGAGGCGAGGCGAGGCGAGGCGAGCTCTTCGGACCTAGGCGCCCATCCTCGGAACGCTCCTCCCGCTCGCGCTGCGCGACAGGCTGCTGGGCAGAGCCCGCTGCTGGTGGCGCTCAGGGCCGGCGCTCAGCTGTCACCGCTGTGCGTATCCCGGAGACTCCTGGCTGCCTGGATTAGGTTGTCTGCCTGGAGAGGGCTTCCTGTACTGCGGAGGCAGCGTCGAGCATCCCCGGCTCCTCCACCGTCATTATGGCCGGGGCCGCCGCCGCTGTTATTGCTAATATACGATTATTGAAGCCAGCCCGATGGTCTCTCCTCCGAGCCTCTCTGGTTTCACATCCTCTTTCCTGATCACGATTCAAATACAATAGGAGGAAATGACATTTAAAGAGATAGCTGTCTATTTCTTAACTGGACACTTGGGAATTTAAGCAAGCCGCAGGAGCAGCATCTCTCACGATTGAGTTGGTATCTTAAAGGGCCAGTCTTCGCCTGGCACGCACCCATAGCTTGGGGAAGCTGTCTCATGAGTACCTGTTAGTGCTTTTTAATTTAACTCCATAGTCATCTGTGGATAACACGTGGTTTAGTGGCAAGGTATCCAGATAGAAGGTTGCCTTATACAGTTTTACATGTCTAGGATTTCTTAATGGCAGAATATAAAAACCAAGACTTCTTAATTCAGCTCTGAATGTATTCTTTTTTGCTGGCATCTGCCCACTTCCCTGCCTGTATTTTGAACATGGATAATCACTGAACAAATTCAGCTTTTGCATATGAATAAAACAATGCAATGGGAAATATTCTTAACTCAGGGTTGAACTGTGGAGTCCTTGGTGCTCTCTGAGCCTTGTTGTTGCAAGAAAACAACAAGGCTCAGAGAGCACCAAGGACTCCACAAATATTCTTAAAGAGAAATAAGTAATGAAAACCAGCAGCTTGTCCCACCATTTCTCCCACTGCCTTGCCCTGCCCCCTCTAACCACCACCAAGACGGGATACTGCATATAGTGCGGTTGCTTAGCTTCGTTGCTAAAAGTATGATGCTTCTGTTTAGAAGTGCAGTGTGAGAATTGGATTAGAAAGGGTTCCTCTTAATTGGAGGGGCCATGCTCTTTAATTTCCATAGACGTTCAGCTAAATAAATATCCAAGCCACAGAGCATTTGAGATGTACTGGATAGTCTCACTGCCTGTATTTATTCCTTTAATGAAAACATTTAATGTGTGGCCCTCCCAGAAGTGGCCCAGTGGTGCTAGGCATGTGAAGTTCTGCTGTGGGCTTCAGTGGGCCTTCAGCCTGGCTGCTAGTACCATTCTTCAAAACAGATCATCAGGAAACAGCTACATTTTCTGAACTGGAGGGTCTTATCTGTTACTCCCAGACATTTGATGTCCAGGGTGCAAACTCAGCAGTGAGGGAAAGAGCGCTGACATGCTTTAACTTGCTCTCATCCACTTCATGTAACTAAGAAGTCCATCCAAAAGTCATTTATAATGTCAACTTTTTTGCACTGTGGTTGAAAAACAATTACAAAACTGCTGGGGAATGAGAGAGGGGAGAGGTATGTTTATGAGTTCATAACCAATCACCAGGGTGCTTTGCTAGTTTTTCCATAATGTGCTGAAAATATTTTAAACTTTTTTTTTGTATTCTATTAAGATAGGAAAAAAATAGACTTTTTTGGAGTCAGCCACAAAGCAATGGAGTACTCTTAAAATGTTATGTTTAGTTTCACATCAGCGCTTGCAGATACAGTCATATCTGCATTTAAAGGATAGATGTATGCTACTCCCCAAAATCATTACAGGAAATAGAGCATTAGAAGTCATCCTGAGTGAAGGAGAAATTGGTTTAATCTATTCTGAAGAGGAAGGGTCACCAAGGAACTACTTCTTTATATATTACACCACTTTATTGTACCTATAACCTCTAATATAAATAGAGAACTATACCTAGGAAATTGGCTTTTTCAGGTGACAAGACCCATATAGGTAAAAATAGGCTACTCCGCCGAGCACATCCTTATTTAATATGTAAACAAGAATCCTAAGACAGGAACAAGCGGGGAGTTCAGCCTGTAGTACAGGTTTTATCTAGACAAATCCAGAACATGTTGTTAGAGAAGTTAAAGAGCTTATCCCAGTAGTTAAAGAGATCAGAGACTGGTGTGATTCCACTACAAATAACACAGTAAAAGAAGCTCAACCCTACAAGGAATTAGTAAAATACATACACTCAGTATATATAATTATCTTATTAAATCAAAGGTGTTAATTTTTAGTAGTTACAGGTAATCCTTGTTTAGCGACCACAATTGGGACCAGCAACTCAAGTGAAGTCATCGCTAAATGAACCTGCGACTGTGCTTATGATCTTACTTCAGCTTTCTTTTGCTTTACAGAACTGAGAAGGTCATAAATGCAAAGATTGGTCATAAAATTACTTTTTCATCACTGTCGTAACTGCAAACAGTTGCTATACAAGGCAGTTGCTAAATGATGACTACCTGCATTCCTTCCAGGTAATGCTAGGAGTAGGACTAAAGAATTCTTGAATCTCCCAACTGTAGAACCTGAATAGACATTAACTGTGAATGTTTGAAATTATCTGTTATAAGTGTCTTCTTCCTAGGTAAGTGTGTGTGTGTATGTACATGTGTATACTCTATGTCTATATGCTCTCTCTCTCTCTCTCTCATTCTCTCATTCTCTCTCTCTCTCTCTCTGTGTGTACATATATATATACAGTATATGATTACAGTCTTAACACTGCTACCAAGTGGTCTTCCAGATTTTTGCAACTCAGATATGGTAGCCCTATCTTATGAAAATTTCTTAATAGAATACCAGTTTAATTTAAA
Organism: Charina bottae; assembly: GCA_023362775.1. Classification (NCBI taxonomy): domain Eukaryota; kingdom Metazoa; phylum Chordata; class Lepidosauria; order Squamata; family Charinaidae; genus Charina; species Charina bottae. The sequence continues at coordinate 163,455,533 of JALMGJ010000001.1, read as the reverse complement.
AAGATCATCCAAGACATATATTAGGATTTCTCTTTCTTTTGGAAAACAAATTACAATACCTTACAATTACTTGTGATTGTTGTCACAAAAAGCCTTTATTAATGGCGCTATGGACTTTGAAGAAGCACGAGTACAGGGCGAAAGGGAGAAACGAGCCAAGAGGAAGGCACGTCAAGCAAACCCTCATCATGACCGTCTCCCACCCGGAAACCTATGCCCTCACTGTGGGAGGTTGTGCGGATCCAGAATTGGCCTTTACAGCCACTTACGGATCCACTGTTAAAATTTTACCCTTGGAAGACAATCTTACTCGGCTACGAGTGATCGCCAATGAATGAATGATTGTTGTCAGTGGACCTTTTCCCTTCTCTCTGGTACCTGTAATATTTTCTTGAATGTAGTTCAAGCGGAGACATAGTTAACCAGAGGAACACCCTAGTTTTCAACATATTGGTCTTGATCCATGTGTTCAATAGTACTTAGTTCCTAAAGCCAATATGGAGTCCCCCCAGCCCTACCAGTCACATGAAAAGCTCAGCTTCATTCTTCTTTTCCTCCTCCTACTGCATGTGCACTTAATTATAAATAAAAGTGTTTTTTGCTGCTTCCCCCATTGTTTCAAACAAAGCTTTGGATGCAAATTAAAAATAATCAGGTGATCAACATCCTGTTAAACACATTTTCAATGCCTTAAGAGTCTATTAAAACAAAACAAAACCAGTCTGAAAGGTTGCTAAAAACAGCAGCGATGAGTTCTGGAATCGAGATAAGGGTGAGCAACTTGGGACTCTGCTATAAACCAAAAATGATTTATTTATTTATTTAACAGTGTTTGCAGCCTGTCCAAATCATCAGGGAGTCCGGATAGCAAACAACAAAGCACAAAAGGTTTTAAAAATTCAAAAGCAAATACTACAGTAATAAAAAAGCCAATACAATCACAATTTCCTATTATGGGTACCCACAATCAACTAGGGCTAAAGGTATCTTAGAACAGTACAGATTGTACTTGCTTGTGAAATTCAAGAAGGGTTGGACTTGTATATACCTCTGGGGGAAGAGTGTTCCAGAGAGTGGTAGCTGCTACAGAGAAGGCCTGTTGTTAATCCATGACCTGTGTACCTTTCTGGGGTGCGGGGAGGTAGAACTCTGCGTCCCCTGATATATTCCAGTCCTAGTGCTGTGCTATATAGGATTTTAATGGTAATGACCAGCACTTTGAATTGGACTTTTGGCCCAGACTCAAAAGCTACTGGTAATCAGTGCAGCAACTTTAAAATCGTGGTGTTCTAATGGGCAGGGTTGTCCCACCAGCAATCTAGTTGTCACTTTTTATACCAGCTGCAGTTTCCAAGTTGTTTCCAAAGGCAACCCCACACAGAGAGCTTTACAGTAGTCCAACCATGTAGTGATCAGGGAGTGAGTTACCATCATCAGAGAATTCCAATCCAGGGTTGTGATTGGTACACCAATTGAAGCCGGGCAAAGGCACTTCCGGCCTACCTTCCACCTGTTGCTTGAGTGGGATCTGAGAGTTCAGGAGGATCCCAAGAAAAGAAGCACCTCCTTCAGAATAACTAAGGGCTGATGCCATCCTATGGCCTACTTGTTTATTAACCAATAACAACTTGGTCTTGTTAGGGTTTAATATGAGCTTGTTTCACTCCAACCAGATCCACATAGCCTCCAGACCTTGGATTAGGATTTATATGGCCCTCCCAGCTTGGCCTGCGGTGGCAATTTATAATGGGATATCATCAGTATACTGATGGCGCCTCTCAACAACCTAAAAAGGAAAGGTTGGAGATCAGGCAAAAGTTATCAAATATGATTGGGTCATATTTCCTGACAAATATGATTGTGAGGGGAAAAAAACTTTCTGGCTCCATTAGGCATCTGAGATGGACCATTGCCCTTGTGGAAGTCCAGAGGATCTATCATCTGCAGTTTGACAAGGAAGTAGTCTGACCATGGCAAAGGAGAGAGATCAATGTGCTCCATATTCAAATCATGTCTCAACTTCTAAGTAAAGATCAGAACTACCGTGTGCCCTCCCACTGTTTTGGGCCTGCAATTACTTGTGACAAGCCTATAGTCACCATGGAGAATATGAACTCATGAGCTACACCAGACCTCTCTCCCAGCACATGGAGATCGAATTCACCCAAGAATAAAAGTCTCAAGAACTTCAACACCTGCCCCAAGACAAGATCCAGGAGCTTGGGGAGGTCGCTGTCAGGCAGCTAGCAAGAGCCATACCTTGTTGTTGGGCCCAATTCCAAGCAAAGGAATTGTCTCTTCCAGAATAGGGCTCCCTGTCTTCACCATCACAGCTACTTCTTCTTTCTCGTCTTGGCAGGTCAGGTGGTCTAGGACCTAAAACCTGGTCAGACAGAGTTATGACAGGGCTATATCCCTGTCGCTACCCAGCCAGGTGTCAGCAATACATGCCAGATCTGGAAATTGCCAACAGCAATAAGCAGATGAAGTTGCTTGATTATTCAGTCACTCAGGCCCAGTACATGGGCAACTGGCTTAGAGACAGGGACCTACATCAATATGCTAGTCCCTATTGTCCTGCAATGGCCTATCTGGTGCTCCCCACCTACATCCCTCTACACATTATGGTCCTAATTTGAGCCCCCAGAGGCCCACATGCTCCTACTCACTCACCTTAACCAGCATTGACCTAGCTTAGTACATGCATACCATCACACACTTACAACTCTTACCTCAATCCTCCAACATTGCAACCACCTAATAAATTTCCAGTCACACCACTTACATCTACATACTGTGTTTGAGCTACTTTAACCTTTCTTGGGAACCTTACAAAATTCCAGCATAAACACCTTATCTGTTAAAAAAAACTTGAACCCTTCCTCTTGCCTGTTTTCTCACTCCAGGATGGGAAGCATCCTCAGTCCAATCTGGCTTTCACCGAGGAAGTACATTCTTACAATCCAAATCACTCAACTTCAGTCTAGTAGGTTTTTCAGCTTGGTTTCATGACAGTTTCTATGGCTATTTCCAGGTCTTGGTGAAAGACATTCATGCCAGCGACATTTCACTCTCCATTTCTGTCACCTATAAATGTTGAATCTTTTCTCCAAAGGAAGCAGATCTCTCTCTTCTGACACTGGTGAAGACCCGCTCACTAATCTCAGCTGTGCCAGCTTACCTAGAATTCCAGAGTTCAAATCTTGTCCCCCATTTGCTACACAGCTAAGAACGATTGCAGCATGATTTTTCTGACCTCTGTTGTCCCATCCTGCCAAAGGCACCAACAAGACAGCTTACCTCCAGTCAAAAATCCAGTCACCCCCAAGGATAGAAAGATATGCAAGACAGCTCTGCTGTGAGCTCAGCAGCAAAACCAATACTGGCCCAAATGATCTCCATCCAAAATCTTCTGCGATTCTCTTCCTTTCACATTCCTTCTCCTCACTTTCAGTAACAATTTATTATTTATTTATCATCATATTTATATCCCGCCCATCTCCCCCGCAAGGAGGGACCCTGGGCGGTTATTTCCCTTTCCTATTTATGGCTAACAATTTACTATCCCGCAAAGTAAAACCTGTGCTACCCTTCCTAATTAATTCATATTGGAGGTAAATAACCAAACAACTAAACTAAGGTTCATCAGGATTCTCAAGCATGCAATGGATGTTACTTCACAGAGCTGCAACTTCGTATGTATGTATGTATGTATGTTTATTTATTAAATTATAAATAAACAATAAATAATTGTAATTATAAATAAACAATAAATCATTTATAATAATTATAAATTATTTATTTAATTTATAATAATAAGTAGTTGTATATTGTATTTTTATATTTTATAATAGAATTTTAATCTTTATGTTTGTAAACTGCCCAGAGTCCCCTTTGGGGGAGATGGTGCGGTGATAGAAGTTTAAAAATAAATAAATAAATAAATAAATAAATAAATAAATAAATAAATTTATTTATTGTATATATGGCTGGGTCCAGGAGCTGCCCCTCTTTAGAGAATGCAATGACTTCTGTCTGCTTCTGCTTTCATGTAGTTCCATTTGATAAATTTTAATCTAATTTTCCCACTTTTTTTGCATTCAAACATTTGTAATGATGAATTAGATTAGGGCTCTGTTTGCACAAATGCTTACTCATGGTTAACTTAATATGATTTACTCAATTAACCTAATTTGGTGGGTTCACATGACCCACATAACGAAAAATTATTTGCAGAGGCTGAGTTTGCATAATATGCTAAGCTAAAATGTGACTGAGAGTGCCCTGTGAACAGAGCCAAGATGTCTTGACACTTTGGCTGGTCAAGAATGTTGCGCCAATTACAATTAGGACTTGTAAAGTTGTATTCAACTTGGGACTAAGCCAGGAACATCTGAGGGGGAGGAGGAGTCCCAGTCAAGATGGCAGCTAAGCCTGTGCAATCAAAGCCTGCCTCTTTTTTACATGTGACCCCCTCCATGGACACTCCTGGACTAAGCTATCTGAAAGACAGGAGAGGTCTTTATAGAGTCAAAAACCCATAGAATTGGAAAGGCCCACTGAGTTCAGTCCCCTTTTTATCTCTGCCACATTAAAAGTAAGTTTGGAAGGAAGATGAGACAAGGTGTGGTGGTAGTTCCCAGGCTTTAGAACTTTCTGTCAAGGGAGATCTACGAGGCTAAATCTGTTTCTTATTTTCCACTGACAGACAGGAACATTAGCAAGTCTCTTTGGTGTTTTAGCTTCTGGGTTGCAGTGGCTCTGAGTTTTTTTAATAATTGAGTTTTCAGTGATGGTTTAATTATAGCTTTAATGCCTTTTTAATTAAATGGGTGCTTTTAATTTTTCAATCATTTTGAGTATTGTTTGTTGATGGTGAGATAAATAAACAAGTAAACAATGCCAAAGTTCACAATTTGATTCTAAGATAAGTAGCAAACACTTGGAACAAGCTACTGTATATTACTGAAGTGTTTTTTTTTTTGAGTTTCCTGCATAGCAGCTGCCCATAATAAATCTAAGCGGTTTCAAAATGAGTTTGAACAACAGCATTTTCGGGACGGGGTGAAGAATTGCTAAGAGAAAGTGGGAACAAGATAGAAACAGTGAATTGTACTGATGCAATAAACAGTCTTATTTTTCTCCTGCCTGCTCAAATTGGGCATCTAATATTTATTAGTCCCTCTTGTAAGTATTGTTTTTCCCATTCAAGCTGCTCCTTAGAGCCGGGAACAGCCTGGGATAAGGTGTAGAAGACTGCAATAGGTGGAAGACAGTTAGTGAAAAGTTGGCACTCTAATTACGCAGGCTTTCTACTAAAGTAAAGCCACCATGAGATACAATAGCCCACACATATTAGAAGCAATTTTTTTCTGTAGACATTTCTAACATATCTTAATTTTTTAAAACCCAGAATAGTTTTAAAGATAATTTGGGAATTAAGCTGAGGAATTTGTTAAATGGGTAACTCACAAAATAACCCAAGAGTACACTCTTCAAGCTACTTACAACATAGTACCAAGCAAACACGCTGATTTTGCAGTTTAAGAGAAAGTACTTATACATAAACATTTTTGATGGGTTCTAGAAAAGAGATTCTCCAGCAAAGGAGATCGTTACCTTGTCGTGGTGCTGGAGCTTGAGCACTTCAATGAAACCATGAGCTAAACCCTGAAGGGACACCCAAGACGGGAAGGTCATGGCAGAGAGGTCAGACTAAATACGATCCCTGGGGAAGGTAATGGCAACCCACCCCAGTATTCTTGCCGTGAAAACTAAATGGATCAGTACAACCAGAGATATGTCAGTATACCATCGGAAGATGGGACTCCCAGGTCGGAAGGTGGTCAAAATGCTACTGGGGAGGAACAGAGGATACGTTCAACTAGCCCCAGATGTGATGACGCAGCTATCTCAAAGCCGAAAGGACGGCTAGCGGCTGACGGTGCTGGTGGTGAACGACGAATCCGATGTTCTAAAGATCAACACACCATAGGAACCTGGAATGTAAGATCTATGAGCCAGGGCAAATTGGATGTGGTTATTGGTGAGATGTCAAGATTAAATATAGACATTTTAGGTGTCAGTGAACTGAAATGGACTGGGATGGGCCACTTCACATCAGATGACCACCAGATCTACTACTGTGGACAAGAGGACCACAGAAATAATGGAGTAGCCTTCATAATTAATAATAAAGTGGCTAAAGCAGTGCTTGGATACAATCCAAAAAACGATAGAATGATCTCAATTCGAATTCAGGGTAAGCCATTTAACATCACAGTGATCCAAATATATGCCCCAACCACAGATGCTGAAGAAGCAGAAGTAGATCAGTTATATGAGGATCTGCAGCACCTACTAGATAATACACCAAAAAGAGATGTTATTTTCATTACAGGAGACTGGAATGCTAAGGTGGGTAGTCAGACGACACCTGGAATTACAGGCAAGCATGGTCTGGGAGAACAAAATGAAGCAGGACATAGGCTGATAGAATTTTGCCAAGACAACTCACTGTGCATAACAAACACTCTCTTCCAACAACCTAAAAGACGACTTTATACATGGACTTCACCAGATGGTCGACACCGAAATCAGATTGACTACATCCTTTGCAGCCAAAGGTGGCGGACATCTATACAGTCGGTAAAAACAAGACCTGGAGCTGACTGTAGTTCAGATCACGAACTTCTTATTGCAAAATTTAGAATCAGACTAAAGAGAATAGGGAAGACCCACAGATCAGTTAGATATGAGCTCACTAATATTCCTAAGGAATATGCAGTGGAGGTGAAGAATAGATTTAAGGGACTAGATTTAGTAGATAGGGTCCCGGAAGAACTATGGACAGAAGTTCGCAACATTGTTCAGGAGGCGGCAACAAAAAACGTCCCAAAGAAAAAGAAAACCAAGAAGGCAAGATGGCTGTCTGCTGAGACACTGGAAGTAGCCCAAGAAAGAAGGAAAGCAAAAGGCAACAGTGATAGGGGGAGATATGCCCAATTAAATGCAAAATTCCAGAGGTTAGCCAGAAGAGATAAGGAATTATTTTTAAACAAGCAATGTGCGTAAGTGGAAGAAGACAATAGAATAGGAAGGACAAGAGACCTCTTCCAGATAATTAGAAACATCGGAGGTAAATTCCACGCAAAAATGGGTATGATCAAAAACAGAGATGGTAAGGACCTAACAGAAGCAGAAGAGATCAAGAAAAGGTGGCAAGAATATACGGAAGATCTGTATAGGAAGGATAATAATATTGGAGATAGCTTTGACGGTGTGGTCAGTGAGTTAGAGCCAGGCATCCTGAAGAGTGAGGTTGAATGGGCCTTAAGAAGCATTGCTAATAACAAGGCAGCAGGAGACGACGGTATCCCAGCTGAACTGTTTAAAATCTTGCAAGATGATGCTGTCAAGGTGATGCATGCCATATGCCAGCAAATTTGGAAAACACAAGAATGGCCATCAGATTGGAAAAAATCAACTTATATCCCCATACCAAAAAAGGGAAGCACTAAAGAATGTTCAAACTATTGAACAGTGGCACTTATTTCACATGCCAGTAAGGTAATGCTCAAGATCTTGCAAGGTAGACTCCAGCAATTCATGGAGCGAGAATTGCCAGATGTACAAGCTGGGTTTAGAAAAGGCAGAGGAACTAGAGACCAAATTGCCAATATCCGCTGGATAATGGAGAAAGCCAGGGAGTTTCAGAAAAACATCTATTTTTGTTTTATTGACTATTCTAAAGCCTTTGACTGTGTGGATCATAACAAATTGTGGCAAGTTCTTGGTGGTATGGGGATACCAAGTCATCTTGTCTGCCTCCTGAGGAATCTGTATAACGACCAAGTAGCAACGGTAAGAACAGAGCACGGAACAACGGACTGGTTTAAGATTGGGAAAGGAGTACGGCAGGGCTGTATACTCTCACCCTACCTATTCAACCTGTACGCAGAACACATCATGCGACGTGCTGGGCTTGAGGAATCCAAGGCTGGAGTTAAAATCGCTGGAAGAAACATTAACAATCTTAGATATGCAGATGATACCACTTTGATGGCTGAAAGCGAGGAGGAGTTGAGGAGCCTTATGATGAAGGTGAAAGAAGAAAGTGCAAAAGCTGGGTTGCAGTTAAACCTCAAAAAAACCAAGATTATGGCAACCAGCTTGATTGATAACTGGCAAATAGAGGGAGAAAAAGTGGAGGCAGTGACAGACTTTGTATTTCTAGGCGCAAAGATTACTGCAGATGCTGACTGCAGCCAGGAAATCAGAAGACGTCTACTTCTTGGGAGGAGAGCAATGGCAAATCTTGATAAAATAGTTAAGAGCAGAGACATCACACTGACAACAAAGGTCCGCATAGTTAAAGCAATGGTATTCCCTGTAGTGACCTATGGCTGTGAGAGCTGGACCATAAGGAAGGCTGAGCGAAGGAAGATAGATGCTTTTGAACTGTGGTGTTGGAGGAAAATTCTGAGTGCCTTGGACTGCAAGAAGATCAAACCAGTCCATACTCCAGGAAATAAAGCCAGACTGCTCACTTGAGGGAATGATATTAAAGGCAAAACTGAAGTACCTTGGCCACATAATGAGAAGACAGGATACCCTGGAGAAGAAGCTGATGCTAGGGAAAGTGGAAGGCAAAAGGAAGAGGGGCCGACCAAGGGCAAGATGGATGGATGATATTCTGGAGGTGACAGACTCAACCATGGAGGAGCTGGGGATGTTGACGGCCGACAGGAAGGTCTGGCGTGGGCTGGTCCATGAAGTCACAAAGAGTCGGAAGCGACTGAACGAATAAACAACAACAACAGAAAAGAGATTAAAAGGATGACAACACCACACATGAACTATTGTTCAGAATATGGATTAACAATTATTTTAAAAACAAAAAGGCAAATGATTTCTGTATTTACTGATGATGAAAGTTACAGGAGTATAAAGACATGGGGCTCTTTTGCACAGCAGCCTCAAACTGTTTGTCTCCCATACCGAAATAGGTGGAAATGAAGCTTGCTTAAGGAATTGCTGTATGAATTTCAATCTCTTGATCTTCTTTGGACTTAAAACATGCAAATCTGCTAGCTCATCTTCCTACCCCTGTACCTGAATTCTGGGGTATCTGGGTATAACTGTTTTTTACATGTGACCCTCTCCATGGACACTCCTGGACTAAGCCAGTTTGGTCTAGCACAGTGTTTCTCAACCTCAGCAACTTTAAGATGTGTGGACTTCAACTCCCAGAATTCCCCCAGCCAGCAAGAACTTTCTTGTCCCTATGGGAGAATTTTCCACCCCCCTCATTCATAGAACTTATAAAACATTTTCTCCATTACTCTTTGGGCACACCTGAAAGCAGGAGGGCTGTACCATGCAGCTCTCGTCCATTCCATCTCACTTGCACGCAGATCTACTATGAATCTACTTGTATCCAGATCTACTGAATAAATGTAAGCTATCTCTATTTTACTTCATCTAACTAATGTGTGCTCCAGCAAGAGGAATCCAAGGCTGGAGTTAAAATCGCTGGAAGAAACATTAACAATCTCAGATATGCAGATGATACCACTTTGATGGCTGAAAGCGAGGAGGAGTTGAGGAGCCTTATGACGAAGGTGAAAGAAGAAAGTGCAAAATCTGGGTTGCAGTTAAACCTCAAAAAAACCAAGATTATGGCAACGAGCTTGATTGATGACTGGCAAATAGAGGGAGAAAAAGTGGAGGCAGTGACAGACTTTGTATTTCTAGGCGCAAAGATTACTGCAGACACTGACTGCAGCCAGGAAATCAGAAGACGTCTACTTCTTGGGAGGAGAGCAATGGCAAATCTTGATAAAATAGTTAAGAGCAGAGACATCACACTGACAACAAAGGTCCGCATAGTTAAAGCAATGGTATTCCCTGTAGTAACCTATGGCTGCGAGAGCTGGACCATAAGGAAGGCTGAGCGAAGGAAGATAGATGCTTTTGAACTGTGGTGTTGGAGGAAAATTCTGAGAGTGCCTTGGACTGCAAGAAGATCAAACCAGTCCATACTCCAGGAAATAAAGCCAGACTGCTCACTTGAGGGAATGATATTAAAGGCAAAACTGAAGTACTTTGGCCACATAATGAGAAGACAGGATACCCTGGAGAAGAAGCTGATGCTAGGGAAAGTGGAAGGCAAAAGGAAGAGGGGCTGACCAAGGGCAAGATGGATGGATGATATTCTGGAGGTGACAGACTCAACCATGGGGGAGCTGGGGGTGGCGACAGCCAACAGAAAGCTCTGGCATGGGCTGGTCCATGAAGTCACGAGGAGTCGGAAGCGACTGAACGAATAAACAACAAAAAACTAATGTGTGAAGACTGAATTTATTTCTGAACATAATTAAGCTTAAAGTGCAAGTTCCCTGCTGGTTCACGCTTCTACTCTGCAAGTTTGTTGTTAGCTGCTTGGAGTTCTTTTATTAACCTTCAAAACTCCATCATTTAGAAAGATGGTTGGGAAATTTTTGTCTGTACTATTCATTTTGCAGCTTGTTATAAACTGGGGAGAGAAAAAAAGAGAGATGGAAGAAATTTGTAATTGGATGGCCGGCCTAAGAATCAGTATGTCATTTGGCTGAGTTTAGTATCTGAATTAAATCTAGTTAAGCAAATAGTCATGCAGGAAATATTGCCTCAAGATAAATCTTGTCATGAAATCTTAAATAATCGGTGTCACCAAAAGACAAAGCAGTTTCATGTGGCAGGTGGGTTTCAAACCACATACCAGAGGAAGGGCCTTTTTGAAGAAGCATGCTAAGTTATTGAGAAGACAGAAAGTCTGTCTTGGACATATTTCAAGCTGTAATTAACATGCATGGCATTTTTCTAAGTGGAATTTCCATTCATATCTAAAACAAGGCGTTTCTCTATTCCCAAAGATTAAAATAACAGGAAGCAAAAGAAGGATTTTTCCCAGGATTCTGATATTAAGATGGAGTAAATGACTATTCTTTTGGAATAGTGAAAATGTTTAATAGGAATAAAATAAAATTTATCTTATAATTGTTTGCAAATGCTAATTTTATAGATGTATCTCACTTTAGCTAAAACTAACCTTTGTTTATTGAATGGTATAGTATGACAATGAATTCTTTCCTGTCATGCGAAATAAATTTCAAGTTTACTCTGTTCTGTATAATATAGACAGTTCCTTTGGTCCGGCCAGTAAAGACACCATTTCTGCTGCCATAACTGATTCTGTGGTATGTTTTTGTAAAAATACAAGTTTATACTGTAAATGCATTTATAAAGAGATCTCGAAACAAGATAATAAATTCAATTTCCTGCCTCAAACATCCCATTTATTATGTTGGGTGGGGAAATTAAACTGTAGTTCTTTGCTTTACTGGGAATTAAGCAATACAGTATGCATTTCAATTAATATTCATTAAGATGGATGATACTCTCTATTCTCTTTCAAAGCAATAGGTCCATCCTTGTATTATTGAATACCTTGTGTGTCTATGTGCACATGGACCCATAACAGCTATTTGGAAGCAGAAAAAAAAGACTGGCTCAATTATCAGAGACCAAGGCACAAATAGTGTGTTCTGCAGAGACCCATTCCTTCATATCATAGATAATAACTGAAGGAATTCAGTTAGTGCTGATCACATTATTATAGAGGAGGAAGAAGTGGATGCTGAATCTAGTAGCAGTTCCCTGCTCTCCAATAGCTGAATGGCTAATCAGAAATGACTAAGAGATGTCATAGGAACAAGAGAAACTGGGGGATCTGTCCTGACTTCGAGTGAAGGAAAACACGCTGAGACTTGAAGTTGAAGCTCTAATGTTTCATTGTCCTACTCTACTAGACAGAATCCAGCTAAACTAAAATGAACTGGTAATGCTCAGAGAAAGGGCCCAAGAAATCAGGGCGGGGCCTTCTTTAGCCTCTTGGGAGGAAAGGAAAGCGATTCAGTACAACGCATGCGTTTCTCCCCCTGGAGGGAGCCCCCTCCTTCTTCGCCAGTTATCTCCCTGACAGGATCTTTACTTGTAATTAACAAATAACTGCCACAGAAATCGTATTTCAGTTGTATGTTTGGAAAAATCTGGGTGTAATACCATATGGGAAGTTCTGGTTATAAGAGGGAGTAGAATCCAAGATTCCCTGATTTCAACAGAGAAGTATTGATGTACAGGAAAATAATATGATGGGGAAAAAGCATCTTTTCTTTGAGCCTGAGTCAGTGGATACCCCTAGGAAACTATGCGTAGGGTGGTAACCCTACATCAATCCTACATCAGCACAGAGAAGTGAACTAGATGATCCTTTATATTCCTTGGGATACTGTACTATATTATTGCTTATATACTGGATGTGGCAAACCATTACACCACCAATATGTATTACATTACTCAGAACAATGCTGCTTTGGGATCTCTCAAGTGTGAAAGACAACATATAAAAACCATTCCTCCTTTTAACTCTATTATTTTTTCAAGGTTCCTCAAAGCTCTTTTATCTGGTTATTTGATGCACTACATCATTCCAAGTACTCCTTCTTTCAGGTTTGAGAAGCAATACATTTTTGCCTGAAGCTTTACAATGAAAAAACTGCTATACATAATTCTTTATAAGCATAGTAAAAAAGACAACCAGTTATGGAATGTTGGTGAATGAAGACAGTAGGATTTAACACTTAATTGCTTTGGAAAATTTGTGAGGAGTCATAATCGAGAGGATTTGAGAATTTCAGTTATTAAAATTATAACCAGCTAATTATTTTAAGCATGATGCCTATGATATTGGAGATTGGCACTTACGTATATTCAAGTTCCTGCTTCTGTACTGATGCTTCCTAGATTCCTGATGGAATTCATAAGATGATACTGAAACAGGCATGTATCCCTCACACAAGGCAAGAATAGGACTGGAATTAAATCTAAATAAACCTATCAATCCTGAGGGTGATAAAACTATTGTATAAATGGGAGATGAGCTGTGAGAGAGAAGATGGTTCCAAGATAAGGTAACACCTGAAAGCAGAGCTATGATCAGATTGATTAAACAAGACCCATACTGGCTCTGATTAACATGCTGACCAGGAAAAACATTTCTAAAAGGTTAATGGTATTTTCAGTAATTGAAATATGCCATGACAACAAAGCTTCATTGGTAAGTTATTCTTAATGTTGGACGGCACAGCTCTTCTCTTAGCATGATTATGATGTAAAATAAGGTAGCATAGCTTAAGATCTACTAAGTTGCATATACTGTAGCTCCTCAGAGTCCTGACAGATTGGGACAGTCTATAAATTGCATAAATAAATAAGCAGATTATATGATGGTTTAGTATGTTGGTTCATTCTATAATTTTCTAATTTTTAATTGATTAAAACAAATAATAGCCCCACTGACATTAGGTTAGAACTTTTCTGCCAAAGTCCCTATGGTTCTTTGTCAAGGGCAAGTTCATTTAAAAGTCCAGATGTAAAAATCATTATTTGCATATTTGTGGTTTAAATGCTTTGGACTCATACAGCTTTTGCCTAATTTGGGGCAATAGTACTTTAAATGGCTAGAAGAGAGATGCAGCAACTTGCAGTAATTAGTAGAGCCTTCATGCACAAAATGCAGAATGTATTGTTTTTGCTTTTGTAATTCTACGAAAGAAAATCAGAATTGTGTCTGTCTAGAACAGATTTTTTGCCTAATTTCTTTTTAAATAGCCAATAAAGATGTAGACCCATTTCTGCCATTACTAAATATAAGGGCAAGTTAAAAGAGACAAGAAACTGTAGTGGTGTTTTACTGGTGCCAACTAGACTCAGTGCCCCTGTCCTCATCCTGCCTTTATCTTGTTTCATTGATTTCCCTTGCCCCGATCAAGACCTTTTTGCTTTGCACACAAGTGAGATCCAATTATTGCAGACTACCTTCTTCCAGAAGGCTATTGCTCATCAGTGTCAGTTTTCTAAGTGATTTGCACTTTTTTTGTGCCAATACTCTTTACTCTTTCTCCATTGCCTTCTCTATCAGTACATACAGGTCAAGCTGCTGGTTATAGTTATCATACCAAGGTGTGAATAGGATGTCAAAGCAGAAGAAACTATCTGCTTTAGAAGGGCCTCTAACTGTAAATACAGGCAGAGGACTTTACTCTAGGGGACATACAAATGGGAATTATCAGGCAATTAGAGACTCAGCAGAACTTTCTTGTCCCTATGGGAGAATTCTCCACCCCCCTCATTCATAGAACTTATAAAACATTTTTCTGTTTTCCAACTGGTTAATATCAGTGCAATATTTGCACTGATATTAACTAGTTGGAAAATACAAAGCACAAAGGAATGAAATGGAAATGAGCAATATGGGGTGTATGTGTTTCTTATATGGCTCTTACTGCTTATTGTGAGCCTGTCTGGTCAGGTGTTAAATGAATATGGACCTTGGAGTTTCAATATTCAGCAGATATACTACCATGTCCTTTCAAAATTGCTGTGTGGGTACACTTTCCATGGAGTTACTGCTGTACCGAAGACACCTTTATTAATAGATACAATTCTGCTTTTTAAACTCTGATTTCAAATGGGAAGGTAGGAAAAGGGAGTCAAAGAAAGTCAACTGTCTTCAATCCTACCTATTGACAGTATTGGGCCCCCAACAGATTAGTCCCAAGGGGATATAGCTCTTGAGAAAGGTTTTCTTGTTCTGGGGCACAGGATTGCAGATTTAATGTCTTCACTCATCATCTGATAGTATGAAAATAAATGTAATCTTGTTGTGTTAGACTCATAGACTGAAGGTTCATCTGGTCCATAAATCTGTCCTCAGCTTTTGGGAACTCCACTAGTGAAATATCCCAATCCAAGGTATAGTTGTAGCCTCCATTAATTTGGCTAATTATTGCCTTTTTGAGACAACTAAGCTAATGGCAATCCACCGTTACTTGGCCATATGAAGGTCTAGGTTTCATGAATATTGGAAACAGGAAGGGTGAGGGATCTCAGTGCTTACCAGTGTTCAAGTATCCGCTTTCATATTTATGAACTTATTTCCTAACAAAAGGCAGATTTTTGAAGTTCTTTTATCCAAATAAACTTTGATAACTTATTTTATCTATATATATTTAATCCCCATTATTTTGTTGTTTATTCATTCAGTCGCTTCCGATTCTTCGTGACTTCATGGACCAGCCCACGCCAGAGCTTCCTGTCGGCCGTCATCATCCCCAGCTCCCCCAAGGTTGAGTCCGTCACCTCCAGAATATCATCCATCCATCTTGTCCTTGGTCGGCCCCTCTTCCTTTTGCCCTCCACTTTCCCTAGCATCAGCCTCTTCTCCAGGGAATCCTGTCTTCTCATTATGTGGCCAAAGTACTTCAGGTTTGTCTTTAATATCATTCCCTCAAGTGAGCGGTCTGGCTTTATTTCCTGGAGTATGGACTGGTTTGATCTTCTTGCAGTCCAAGGCACTCTCAGAATTTTCCTCCAACACCACAGTTCAAAAGCATCTATCTTCCTTCGCTCCGCCTTCCTTATGGTCCAGCTCTCGCAGCCATAGGTTATTACAGAGAATACCATTGCTTTAACTATGCGGACCTTTGTTGTCAGTGTGATGTCTCTGCTCTTAACTATTTTATCAAGATTTGTCATTGCTCTCCTCCCAAGAAGTAAACGTCTTCTGATTTCCTGGCTGCAGTCAGCGTCTGCAGTAATCTTTGCGCCTAGAAATACAAAGTCTGTCACTGCCTCCACTTTTTCTCCCTCTATTTGCCAGTTATCAATCAAGCTGGTTGCCATAATCTTGGTTTTTTTGAGGTTTAACTGCAACCCAGCTTTTGCACTTTCTTCTTTCACCTTCATCATAAGGCTCCTCAGCTCCTCCTCGCTTTCAGCCATCAAAGTGGTATCATCTGCATATCTGAGATTGTTAATGTTTCTTCCAGTGATTTTAACTCCAGCCTTGGATTCCTCAAGCCCAGCATGTCGCATGATGTGTTCTGCATACAGGTTGAATAGGTAGGGTGAGAGTATACAACCCTGCCGTACTCCTTTCCCAATCTTAAAGCAGTCCGTTGTTCCGTGGTCTGTTCTTACCGTTGCTACTTGGTTGTTATACTTTTTTTAAATCCCCAAATACACACTTTAAAATGGACTTTTAGTAAAGTAAAGGTTCCCCCCGCACATTTGTGCAGTCGTGTCCGACTCTAGGGGCCGGTGCTCATCTCCGTTTGTTAGCCGAAGAGCCAGCGTTGTCCGAAGTTTTTGGTAAAAAAAAATATACTACAAAATTAAGAGAAATGTGTACCGTGAATAATATGTCAATCTAGACATGAATATGAAAAGTAAAGATCAGATCCATTCATGTTGGATCTCAAAAAGATCAAATTCCCATAATCGGAAATAAAAGTGATTGAGAAGCTGTCTAGGTAACTCTGAGTCATTCAGTCATTCTCTCTCAGCCCAAGCTCTTCCAGGATTATTGCTGTAGAAAAAAATTGGAGGCAGGAATACTATATTCATTGTCTTAAGTTCCTGAAGGAAAGGCAGGATATATATGCATCCCTAAAATAAAATAAATCCTGCAATTCCTTACCCTGTCATGTGCAAACCCCCTCCTGAGTCCTATTTCTTGGGCATACGGCAGTGTAACAGACAGACAGAAATCAATGACTGGCAAGCAAATCAGCTATTTTATTTCTACTGTTATCACTGGACAAGGTTGTTGGTTCCTGGATGCCGTTCTCTGCAAATTATCCCCAATGTTCCCCTCCCCCAACTCCGAGTGACCTTTGAGCCCTTCCTAATAGGGCAGAGATCTCCTCCCTGGGTAATCGTGGGCGCGTTATTGCACTTATTTTTTATACATAACAAGGTTGTGTTGCAGGCATTCCAATCCCTTAATTATTAGCCTTGACCTTGGGAAAAATAACTGAAAATAACAGCCCCGGTGAGATGAAGCAGCTTTGCAATTACATTGCATAATGTTGTCACACGAAGGGGGTTGTCAGGGAGATAATGGTAAACAGCAGCCTGGATTCTGTCTGAAAAATAATTGGCGTCAGCTCCCTTTGTGGCTGGTGGAGAGGGGCAAAATGGAGGAGTAAATTAGCAGTTACTGGAGACATTAGCGGCAACACGATACTTACCAGTGGCCATAACACTGGCTGCCTTTAACTACTGTGGCATGAAATTGCCTGCCTGCCTGCCTTTTTTAATGGCAGCCAAATTTTAAAGTGGGCAGCCGTTTAATTTTAGCAAGCTGAACAGCTGGCTGCTGGGTGATCTTTGTCTCTCTCGCGCTGCTCTTGATTGTTTGGCAATGACTCCATTGCTAGCCAGAGTAGAAAGAGATATTAAGATGAGATGAGAGATATCAGCAGCTCTCGCAGTTCCAAGAGGCATCAAGAATGCTGTTTTACGGTTTAGGGACCGGTCTGGTTTCTGTGAGTGCCTGTGAGACCCTGGTTCTATCTCCTTAATTTCTGTTTGAAATTGGTTTTTTTTTATCCTGTGGGTCTGGCTCCACTGGTTCTCGGAGACCACTTTAAATCAACCTGGCTAACAAAAAAAAGTTCTTAGGACTTTCTTGGGAAAGTTTTTGTCCACTAGGGCTTGAAAATGCCAGCAGCCATCTTAAACAATGTATCTGGGATATTGATGTTCAAACCAGCCTAAGCCTAGTATCTAACTGTGTGGTTCATGGATTCTTCTGAAATGGGCATGTGCCCATCTTATCTCTCTTCAGTTCTAATTCTGAAATTTCATTGGGCTTTCACCTTGGCCAGGTTGAATGCACTACCCTCTGCAGTTCTGTGGGAGCGGCATAAAAACATCCCTTTTCAGCAGTGCTTATGTCCATGTGGAGATGGCTCTGTGGAATCCCTAAGCCATATGTTCCTTTGTTGCTCTCTCTATAGGGAATCAAGGAAGATATATATTTATCCCATTTTAAAGAACTACCCTGGTATGGAGCACAATGTCTATCTGTCACTGCTCCTATCTGACCAGGCCCTGACATATCTTTCCAGGTTGCCCAATTTTGTGCTATCTTTTGTGGTATCCATCCTACCTATGGTTGAAGTTTAGCAGAAATCTTGGTGACTGCCACTGCTGTTTGTACTACAGTTACTATAATAATGTATTTTATGTAATTTTATTGCATTAAAAAAAAGTTTTAATAATTACAAGTCTATGTACTATATTTTATTGTAGTGCTTTCTGGTCCAAAGGCTGGAATAAAGGTTTGATTTGTTTTGATGATGGAGATAGCTAGAGCGCAGAATTAACTTTTCCTCTCAGCCCAATTGGATGTCTCATGGTCTTCCTTGAGGTCAGATCAGCTTCCCGAGGGAAGAATTTTGCTCCTGGCAATTCCGTTATTTTCCCTCCTTGCGCTCTCCTTAATTGCGGCTGTGCAGCACCTGTTTCATCTCAAGAGACCCTCTCCGGCTATTGTCAGTGCCATCACTCTGCTCCACCAGCAAAAAAGGAATGCCGCGTGCATACCAAAGATCACTCCTAAAGCTTGCAGGTCTTGGTGAGGCAACGTCAGGTATTTTATAAAGCCACAATAAATACTAACAGACATACAGATTCCCCATTCCCCCATACTTTTTTTCTTTCCAATCTAACAGAATGTTGGAAATATGTTTTGTAAAAGAGCTCGGGATTTTGTCTGCCTGCCGCTGTCCTTCTGTCTGTCTATCGGTAGGATAACTCTCCAGAAACAAAACAAAATGGGACCAAATGAAGTGTGATAGGAGAAGCTGTCCAAAGAAAATTGAGTGAAGAAATGGTTGGATCTGGCCGAGGGAGGGGTGCATTCCAGAAAGAAATCCCACAATGCATCTTGATGGGCGAGGCAGCTGGGCAGCGGGTTGGAATGTTATTGACTGTTCTATTCTAAGCCCCCCTCCCTCATCCCATCTGGTCATATGACCCAGAATGGTGCAGATGCAGCACACACACACACCCATGCTTTCCAGTGCACACATGCAAACATACATAGAGGCAACATGAGCAGAGAGTGTAAAACAGGGTTTCTCAACCAGCGTTCCACGGAAGCCTAGGGTTCCGCGAGAGGTCACTAAGGGTTCCCTGGGAGATTTATTTAAAAAATTATTTCAATTTCGGGCAACTTCATAAAGAGGTAAGTTTTATTATTTTTAGTTTAAGAACATATATATGAACATATATATATAAATATGCCTATATTTGAGCATGAATGTGCAGGGGTTCCCTGAGGCCTGAAAAATATTTCAACGGTTCCTCCAGGGTCAAAAGGTTGAGAAAGGCAAACACACAGAAACATACTGCACACATTACTTCATTACACACAAATAATGGAGAGTAGTGCTATCATTGGATTGGGCCCATTTAATTGTGTGAGATATATATATATATATATATATATATATATATATATATATATATTGTAAATAAGTATATATTTTAAAGCATCATACTATAAATTGAAATACAAAGTACAAATAACTGAGTGTACAAGCAATTAAAATATAAAATATAAATAATAGATTAAAGCAACATACAACAGCACATTCAATTTTAAAAGCAAAATAAACAAGAACAGTAAAAACAGCAAAGCCATGGGGCATTCATACAGCCATAGAGCATTCAGTGCCTGAAAGTTGTTGCTGAGTCCTGAACTTCAGGAAGGAGAGCATTCCAAAGGCATCACCACTGTCTTACAAAGATGGCACTTTGTACTTCATCACACATAGAGGAGAAACTCTCCAGAGAATCTTAATAATCCAGTCTGTAATAGTGAGAACAATCTGTCAGGTACCCCTGTCCCAAATTGTTTAGGGCCATATATATCAACTTGACTTGGCAATTGCTAAACTTCCCCCAGACCTATACATGAAATAGGTGGCTTGCAAGCAAAGATTCAGTGACACGGCTCTTGATAAGATTTGCCAATTATAAAACTTAAGCTATATATATAGCAGGCCTAAGGGTCAAATCTTACATTTTTCTCCTGCCTGTGTGACATAATGCAGGGGTCCCCAACCTGTGGAGCCACAGGGCTCCCTCCTGCAAACCCTGCCCCCCAGTGCACGCGATTACCCTGCCCCCGGTGCGCGTGATTGGCTCCCGCCTGCAAACCCCCCCCCGGTGCGCACGATTGGCTCCCGCCTGCAAACCCTGCCCCCCCCAGTCCGTGGAAAAATTTTCTTCCGCGACCGGTCCCTGGTGCCAGAAAGGTTGGGGACCGCTGACATAATGGACTGAGAACTGCTTGTTTCTCACCAGGAGGAAATATTAATACCTGTACACTATTATTGTAACTGACCAATTTGGTCTCTGCCCCTTTGCTTCAGACCTTGCCTGATCTAGCCTCATACAGGGTAATTGGCAGCCAGTGCAGTTGTTTTAGCAATGGTATAACATGTGCCTGATCAGATGAGCAAATGATATCCTTTCCAGATCATAGCAACTTCCCCAAACCTGGATTGGTACTGCACTGAAAAAAACACAATGCAGACCTGAATCAAATTTAAATCATGCAGCTCATCCACCCAGGTCTCAGTGATACATGAGGTTAGGTTAGCTCCCTCATCCATAGTCAAGTAATGAACAAACAAGGTCTTATTATAAACTGTAGAGAGTAAAGAGGATGACCTTGATAGAGAGAGGGAAGATCCATTACCAAGACAACAAATAGATACTGCTTAAGCCCAAACAAGGAGGGAGGGTTACAAAAACACCCCAAACAGGCCTAATTCACATGAATATAAAAGAGGGAGGAGGCAAAGCACATTCAGTCTTGCAAGATTTTGTTACTTTAGCCATTCTTAATAAAAGTAGTTTTAGCCCTAAGTAGAGTCTGTTTCTTGGCCTGTTCTACCCTGTAGGGCTGACACAAACCAAAATGTCATTTAGTAGTAGTAGCATCACCAAGAATGGGTTAAGTAAAGTAGTAGCATCACCAAGAAAGGGTTATCAGAAGCCATCCCACCAGTTACCTACTGAGGAGAAGGGAATTGGAAATATGCTGGCTTGCAGCTATCTAAGACTTCTGTCCTGTGGATGACTTCTTCTCCCAGTTCCTCACCTTCCCTGACTAGTGGTCACCTGTGTTGGGAGTCTCTACATTCTCCTCCTCCTACCTCTCCATTCCAGTGACACCATCACTCTCTAAATATACCATAGGAAAAATGCTATGGAGAACCTACAGCCCATTCATCAAACTTCTGGTATGTGAATTCAAGGACTGAGGTTCAGTTTCCACCTAGGCCACTGTTCCCTGACACAGTTTTCAACAAAGCAGGGCTGGGACATTACCACCATTGCCCTTGGGAAGTCCCAAGACTTTTTTGAGGGCATTTTCATACATCCCACATTTGTCATTCCAGAAACCAAAAATCTGACCCCCAGTTCCCCCAAATATAGCACCTTTACAATCTACTACTTCCTATATCAGAGGCAGCATACCTCTAGGGAACAGAAGCAGAAGAGTCCTAGTGCATTCTATCTTGTTTGTGGGATTCCCATGGACATCTGGTTGACGTGTGGAAAACTAAGATGGTGGATTAGATCAGCCATTGATCTTAACCAACAAGATTGTTCTTATGTTCTTGATAATGTTCTTTGACTTCGTAAGTGGCTGAGTATGTTGTTCTCCTGGTTGGCCAGGATCTATTTTTATATGTTTTGTTTTTTCTTTTTATCTGTAAGCCACCCAGAATCATCAAGAAGTTGGGTGGCCTCGAAATTGTATAAACAATATAAACAGCTCACAGGTACTTGATCCGTATATCCCAGGACTATCTACTCAGCTTTGCAAAAGCCCAAGAACAAACATTTCTTAGCCTTGCTATTTGAGGAAAATTCTGGAAATTGAATTAAACCTATACCATTGAAGAGGAAGAATGTATCCTCTGCTGTGAAACCACAGTTATTGCTTTGAGTATGATATTAGTTTTACGTAAATTAGCACCAACACACAAACCCTTTGGTTTTCTGCACCATCATTCTGCTATATGTATGTTATATACTCACATACTATCTTCATCTGTCGGTAAGAAAAGATGGCTGGACTAATAGCAAGCCTTTTAGCCTTAGGAGGATTTGTCTTTCAGAATATTTATTTTCAATTAGAAAGCATAGTTTTTTCATTTTATTTGGGTGAGGAGTCTTTATATCATTATGTTCGCAGGATGATAAGCAAAATCTAAGATAAACTGTGATAAAATCTTGATGGGAGGACAAGCAAGCATGGGAAAACACCAGGAGCCCTCTTAATTGGGGAAAAATGAAAGTTCAGTTACAGAAGGGCAGAAAAAGAATACAAAATATTTGAAATCTTAATTTCTGAGCATAAATATCACATCCAAATTTGTACTATGCCTGTTTGGATGCTGGACTGGTTACTCTTTTACAAGACAATAACTACTAGTGCTCCGCTTATCAGTTTTGCTAAATGAATCAATGCCTATTTCTAAATATCTGATCTCTGTGTTTTTTGTAAGTCTCTGTGAATAAATATACTGATCAAGTTGATTAAAGTTCTGTTTCAGATAATAGTAAAATAATACATTTCCTAACATACTGTAGAGGGTATTTCCTGTTAAACACATCATATAAAATTGTATACATTTATATAACTTTGGGAATACAATACTGTATAACTTTTGTTAACCATGAAGAGAGATGCAACAGAGGACCAATAAACTTTTCTTCCAACTTTTCTTCCCACTCCAAGTAAAAAGACCCTATTCCACCCCAAAGCAGTTTTCCCCCTATGGATTTTAAAAGCAGCAAGCATTCTTTAACACTTGTAATGAAAATTTATGGTGTTTAGGGCAGAATTTAGAGCAAAGTAATGACAGATGGGGGAAAAGGTTAAGACTCCCCACCTCTTCTTCCTTCTCAATTCTCTCTCCCAAGGCAATTTTTCACTTGTGCATGTCATCTGTATAACGTTTCAATTTCTTTATGGCTCACTCTTTTCAAATAATAGTGACAGTTAGAGGAGTAAGCGCTTTTGTCAGATTCAGTAAAAATCACACTCAAAAATACAGCTAAAGAGGAACGTAACTCTACCAACACATGGCAAGATGCTTTAACAGTAATACTTGACTAGGCTGACCATACGTCCCGTTTTTGTCTCAAGGAAATATGGTCAGCCTATACTTGACAGACTGAGAGTGAGGAGGGAAGACTGAGGAGGCTTAAGATTGAGGAAGGAAAAGGCAGTTACATGACCATTCCAAAACTTTGTCTCCTACTCCTGCATACAATATTATTGATATTAAACCACAATTATTGTATATTTTCAGTAACATTCTCTTATCCAGTTAGCACGTGTTTATGACAAGAAAGGTTATATACAATACTGCCATGTGTGAGTGTTTTGTTTAAACTATTATTAGCTGCTTGATATATTGGAGTAGTCACAAAGGTAAAGTGCACACAGCAATGGAGGTTATTTTCAAAGCTCTGTCTTTTAGTAAAACTTCCCAGAATGGCACAGAAGTTCTTTTGCTCTTCAATTATGTAACATTTTGTTGTTTATTCATTCAGTCGCTTCCGACTCTTCGTGACTTCATGGACCAGCCCACGCCATCCTGTCGGCCGTCGCCATCCCCAGCTCCCCCACAATCGAGTCCCATTCAATAAGTTATATTATATTATATTATATTATATTATATTATATTATATTATATTATATTATATTATATTATATTATATTATATTATTATATTATATTATATTATATTATATTATATTTTAATTTATATAAATTTATTTATATTTATTTATTTATAAATATATATATCAGGACTTTCCAAAGTGCCGCCACTGGCGACACACCCAGCGGCGGCGGCGACACGCGCGCGCATGGCGACGGCGCGGGGGGCGTGCGGCGGCGCGGGGGGGCGTGCGGCGGCGCGGGAGGGGTGTGCGGCGGCACGTGTGCGCACGGTGGCAGCGCGGGAGGGGCGTGCGGCGGCGCGTGTGCGCACGGTGGCGGCGCGGGAGGGGCGTGCGGCGGCGTGGGGGCGTGCGGCGGCGCGCGCGTGCATGGCGGCCGCCGTGCACGCGCGCGCCGCCGCTTCCGGGTGGTGTGGCGACACACCATGCTGTGTGTGGCGACACACTTTTGTGTCGCGACACACAGTTTGGAAAGCTCTGATATATATATTTATTGTGAACTGCCCAGAGTCCTCCGTTGGAGGAGATGGGCGGTAATATAAATCTAAATAATAAATATTATAATATAATATAATATAATATAATAATATAATATAATATAATAATATAATAATATAATATTATTTGTATATTTATTTTATTTTATAAAAGAGACCCATTCAATAAGTGATTTTAAACACATTATGAATGTAAATCTTGATCTTTGGAGAACAGGGATATAACTTTTACCCAGTGACCATCTCTTGTCAGTTGAGTGCTGAGAAAATATGATAGTGACAAATAACAGAGTTCTATTACTGTGCTGAACTAGCTTTCCTCAACCTGGCGTCCTCCGGATGTATTGAATTAAGGTAAAGGTTCCCCCCACACATTTGTGCAGTCGTGTCTGACTCTAGGGCCAGTGCTCATCTCCGTTTGTTAGCTGAAGAGCCAGCGTTGTCCAAAGACGCTTCCACGGTCATGTGGCCGGCATGACACACGTGGAACGCTGTTACCTACCCACCGAAGTATTGCATTACAACTCCATTAAATGCCTTCAGTATTGGGAGTCTTTTTCACTAGCTGCTTTGCTTGAAAGCATTCTGTTTTTCCCCCTAGATGATTAGTTCACAACATAATTGTGAAAGAGCCAATCATTTCTGTTTTTCTAACACACTCTTTGCAAACTCTCTTTCCTGGTGTTGGCAGAAATACATCTTCAATAGCTGCACTCTGTTCTTTACAACTCTCCAATTAGGAGTCTGTCAGCAAAAATACCATCACTCATCCAGTAGTTCCTGACAGGACTAGACACAACTGTTCTGCTTCAAAAGATTAAGAGATTCTTTCTGCTGGTATCATCCACCAGTTAGCACTAGCTAAAAATCTAACTTCTGTTACCAATGATAGATTGTACGTCACAATAAATATAAGAGGATATGCAGTATATGTATGTACTTGGACACCCAGCAAATCCTCTTCTTTACTAAATGGAATGTAACGCTCGTCTACTTTTCATACCTACGTATGCTAGTTCTTATCAGTCATCAAGTTGTGTGGGAAATTAGATCTTATACAATATTACAAGAACAACTTCTGTGTGCAGGGAAGGGGAATTAGTTCGTTAAGATGATTAAAATGCATGAAAATATAAATAAATGTCTATGTTGCTCACATTTCAATATGTAATTTTTCAGATACTGTATATCAGATTAAAAACATAGCAGATGCAAATTCATATTTGATTCCTAAAGCATATTGGCCACTAGAGTACACTGAAAGCATTATTAGAGGATGAGCCAAAGTGGCGGCCCCTCTTCTCCAACACCACGTCACCGATCCTGCTTCTTCAAAGAACTTATCCTGCTTCTTTAATGGCCAACATTTGTAATTCCAAATGGAAGACTCCCATCTATGTCATAGGACACAGTGCCACCTTAGGTCACATTTAGAGATGGAGGGAATGGAGTCAACATTTTTTATCCTCTTTTGCTTTGTGATTTTGGGAGAGGAACTTTGGGGAGGGGGGAACTTCTCTATGTTAAGCCCGAGTGTTACGACACTAGTTGTTCTGTTTTTTTTACATTGAAAATGAATGGGAAATTGGGTTGCCTTTGTCAAATGGTTTGCCACCAAATTCTGATGGCACAAACTCGGGGAGCTCTAGGGGCATATAAAAGGGAGCTTGGGGACATGGTTTTCCAATGCCTGTTGTATGGTTTTTGTTAAAATTGTGTTGATTTGATAAAGGAGAAGTGTTGATCCATGTACGCTCATAATTATCAGCATATTTCTACAAACATCTGCTGGATTAGATTATTGTACTTAATACTCTTCCTTGAAATGTCTGGAAGAAGGCATTATCTCTTCACTTGACTATCCCACAAATTTGGTTAACTTTTGTTATACAGTAAATGTACTGTATTTTTAAAAAAGAAAGGAAATTCAACTACCAGCTGTGACACCTTTAGTTGATTGGATGCCTAATAATCAATTGGAATCTTAATAAAAAAAACAAATAATGCTGTCTGTTGATTTCGTAGCACTGACATTGTAAATCACATGCTGAGAGTGATAAAGATTCTGCTGGTTGTATGAGGCTAACAGTGTAAATACAGCTGTAGATTAACTCCAGTGTATTTTCAAAAAGAACATCTGTTATAAATTTATTGAATCTGTTAAAATTGAGTAAGATCCACCAGAAGCTGGAATGTATAAAGAAAATAAATTTACCTTGTTTTTGCAGAAGTGTGGCTGAGAATAGAATTTGGCTCAAGGAGATTTAAAAATAAATTCCATTTGACATTACTGAAGTCTTTATGGGGGAAAATACGTAAAATAACTTGGTATCATTTAGAACAAATTGATTATGTGCCATAAAGTTGGTATTGACTTTTAGCAACCACATAGATAGACCCTCTCCAGGATGATCTGTCCCCAACCTGGTCCTTCAGGTCTCCACACAGTGCACCTGTTGCCCCTGTAATTGAGTCCATTCACCTTGCTGTTGTTTGTCATCTTCTCTTTCCTTTCCTCCTTTCCCAGCATTACTGTATGGACTTCTTCAGGAGATTGTGAGTTCTAGTCCCACCTTAGGCCTGAAAGCCGGCTGGGTGACTTTGGGCCAGTCACTGTCTCTCAGCCCAACTCACCTCACAGGGTTGTTGTTGTGGGGAAAATAGGAGGAGGAAGGAGTATTAGGTATGTTCCCCACTTTGAGTTATTTAATAATAAAGGCGAAATTTAAAAAATCTAAAAAAAATGTGTCCAAAATATGTATAATTTGAGTCTTCCGGTGAAGAGTATGGCAGACATACGATCCTAGTGCAGCTCCGCGGCTAGGATTTACAGCACGGCATTCACTGTCTCTTTGAAAAATTATTTGGAGACAAGAAGCAAACTCCGGGGAAGGAGACGCTGGCGATTTGCTCATGTGACTTCTGGACAGCTGGGAGAAGCCGAGAGATTGCGTAGAATTGAACGGTGAGACCCAGCTGGGAAGCGCGAGAACCATCTTGCAGGAGCCACATTTGAAGTCCTCCTTAAAAGGACAATACGTCTGACCACCTCAGTTCATGGACTAATTTGTGAGATTTCAACTTAAAAATTTGAAGAGGCTATTCTTTATTATAGAAAAACTTCCTCTCTTGGTGAGTTTGCCATTATTTTGAGACTGTCTTGCCTGACTTTTGCATAATTTAAAAGACTATTGGTTTGAGCAGACAATTTGATTTATCCAGCATTTCAAAGAAGCTCCATTTCTTTTTGGCTCCAGTTGTATTTTTTGTCATTTTACCTACTTATGAAGAGATATAAGTTGGTTTGATTCACTTTCTTAAAAAAAATAGTGCACTTCATTGCAACTCCTGATTTAAGGCTGTGACAGGGAGCTACTACTTTCAAACACAGAGTATAAGTAAATAAATAAACTAAAGTAAACCATGAACACTAGAAAACAGATAAGACGTGGGTCCAGAGAGGGGGACTGGATGAAAGCTATGTTTGAGGAATATACTTATAAAACTTCACAAAATAGTATTCAAAACGTTAACCAAACACTGGAAATAAAATTTGCTGAATTTGAAAAGAGACTTTACCAAAAATTGGAGAAGATAGAAAGGAAAATGGAAGGAGAACTTTAAAAAGTTAATGATAGGGTTGATGAATTGGATATAGAAAAAGAAAATGAACTGTACCATTAGTGGATAGAGTATCTGAGAAGCAAATTAAATTAAACAAGGAAAACTACCAAAATCTTTTTTCGATTTAATGGAAAATTTGACATTAGTAGATTCGTGGAGATATAAGAATGGAATGGCAAAAGACTATACCTTTTATTCGGAAAGATATAAATCATTTTCAAGAATCGGTATGATATGGGTAGCCATAGATTTAGTGAATAAAATTTCTAAAGTGGATATTTTGCCAAGAACATTCTTGGATAATAATCCCATCAGTATGGTAATAAAGAAAATATCTAGAACTTTTAGATGGAGATTGAATGAAGCTATTTTGAAAAAAGAAGAGGTTGTGGAGGATTGTAAACGCAAATTAAAAGAATTTTTTGAGATTAACTTAGATAATGAAATAGATATAAAAACTGTCTGGGATATCAGCAAAGCAGTTAGGAGAGGACATTTTATCTATCACAACAGAAAAATAAATAAAAAATTTCAACAAAAATTACAAATAGTTTTAGATCAGATTAGAGTAAAAGAAAAGGAATTGCAGAAAAACCCATCTGATAACGATATTGTTTACCAGCTTAAATTATTACATCAACAAGTCTCAATGTTTACGGTAAAAGAAATTGAAATGAAACTAAAATATACCAAGCAAAGATATTTTGAATTTGCTAACAAACCAGGAAGGTGGTTAGCATATAAATTAAGGAACGAAAGAGAGAAGAAAATGATTACCAAAATTCAAGAGGGTAATGTAGAAATAGTGGATAATAAAAAAATTAAAAAAGCATTTTATATTTTTTTCTCTAATTTATATAAAAAGCAGATTTCATTGGAGAAGATTGATGAATATTTAATAAAACAAAAGTTACCAAAGCTTTCACAAGCACAGAAATTAATACTAAATAGTCCTACATATAACTGCCTCTGAAATAACAGAAATCATAAAGAAAGTTAAGTTAGGTAAAACACCAGGACCTGATGGAATATTGGCAAGGTATTACAAATGTTTTATTGATTAGATTCTTTCACCCTCTAAAGAATTAATGAATTTGATTTTGCTGGGCTCAGAAATGCCAGATACATGGAGGGAAGCAAATATAGCACTTATACCAAAAGAAGGACAGGATCACTTAATGATTAAGAATTATAGACCAATATCTTTATTAAATAATGATTATAAAATATTTGCATCGGTGTTAGCAAAAAGAATGAAAATAATCTTACAGGAAATTATCCATGAGGATCAATGTGGATTTTTACCTAAAAGGCAACTAAAAGATAATGTAAGAATTGTGTTAGATATTATAGAATATTTACAATACCATAATGAATGTCAGATGGCACTTATTTTTTTGGATGCAGAGAAAGCTTTTGATAATTTAAATTGGATTTTTATGTTTAAGGTCCTGGAAAGCATGGAATTTGGAGAATCATTTATAGAAGTAATTAAATTGATTTATATGACCCAAAGAGCTAATAATATCATTGTAAATGAAGAACTGACTGAAGCTTGTAGGATAGAAAAAGGAACAAGGCAAGGATGTCCTTTATCCCCTTTGTTGTTTATTTTAGTTTTAGAGTATGTCTATGAAGGTTCTCAGTCATCCAGGTGGAATTGTCTGTAGCTTGAATCATGTCAACTGGATTTCTATTTTCTCAGTGGAAACAGGAGGATGGCCCAACACAGGAGAAGTAACACCACAGGACCAGAGGCAGCAGTTTATCTTCATCTAAAGGAAAAAGGACACTCATTTGAGGACATTAATGTTCACATTTTAGACAAAGAAGATAGGTGGTTTGAGAGAGGGGTCAAGGAATCCATTTATGCCAACTTGGAAAATCCTTCCTTGAATAGAGGTGGGGGCCTCAGGCACAATCTTTCCCCTATTTTCCTTCCTGCTTTGTCTTCTGTGCCTAGGAAGATTAAGACCATTTCGCAAGCTCAACAGCAGCATGGTAATCTTAACGATCCTCCTTTAGATGATAAAGGGACTTAGAAATAACATCTCAAAATAACCATGACCTAGCCCCAGGTGCAAGGTCACACAGCCACCTAGAAACATATTTAAGGATTCCCTTACTAACTTTGCTCAGACTGAAGAAGCTCCTTGGATAAGGAGCGAAACGTTTCCACTGAGAAAATAGAAATCCAGTTGACATGATTTTAGTTTTAGAGGTTTTCAATAGAGACCTTAGAGGTGATGATCAAATAAAAGGTTTGATCTTTTATTAAAGTTATTTTATTAACGATAAAGATATTTATTAAATATAAAGATCTTTATTAAAGATAAAGATAAATAAATATCTTTATTAAAGATAAAGTTATTTTATTAAAGATCTTTTATTAAAGTTAAACAGGAGGTTTTTAAATTTTTAAATACATTTTTAAATAAAGGGCATTTGCCAATGACCTAGTTTTAATACTACAAGACCCACTGGATTCGGCTGAATATCTGATGAAAAAATTGAAAGATTATGGATCTTTAGCGGGCTTTAAAGTAAATAAACAGACAACGAAAATGTTAATTAAAAATATGACAGTGAATAAGTAAGAATTGTTGGAGAGAGAGACAGGTTTTAAAAATGAAAAAAAGATTAAATATTTGGGAGTGATCCTGTCAACTAAAAATAGTGCATTGTTTAAAAATAATTATAATAAAATTTGAAATGAGGTTCAAAAAGACTTGATAAGATGGGAAAAATTACATTTATCACTTTTGGGAAGGATTTCTATAATAAATATGAATGTATTGCTTAGGATGCTATTTCTTTTTCAAATGATTCCGATTTTGTCAAATGACGTAGTATTCAAACAATGGCAAAAAGATATGTCAAAGTTTATCTGGCAAGGTAAAAAACCAAGAATTAGATATAAATTGTTACAGGATGCTAAGGAATGAGGAGGTTTGGGGCTGCCAGATTTAAAACTGTATTTTGAGGCATGTTGTTTCATGTGGATGAAAGATTGGATTACTTTAGAAAATAAAAAATTGTAAGGACTTGAAGGGTGTGAGCTAAGATTTGGATGGCATGCCTATTTATGGTACAATAAAGTTAAGATGAATAAGGAATGGCTGTTGTGGGTCTTCCGGGCTGTGTGGCCGTGTTCTGGAAGTTGTGGTTCCTAACGTTTCGCCAGCATCTGTGGCCAGCATCTTCAGAGGGCAGGAGCACAGATAGAAGCAAAATCTCTGTCTCCACAGATGCTGGCGAAACGTTAGGAACCACAACTTCCAGAACACGGCCACACAGCCCGGAAGACCCACAACAGCCATTGAACTCCGGCCGTGAAAGCCTTCGACAATACATGAATAAGGAATTTAATAATCACTATATTAGGAAGGCTATATTAAGGATTTGGGAGAAATATAAAACTAGATTGGCATATAATGTACCTTTATGGATATCACCACATGAGGCATTTGCAAGATGAGAAAGTGTTGGAGAAATAAAATGGTTAAGGTCTAAAATTTATTAATTTTTGAAGAAGGTAAGCCTATGTTTAAGACTAGAGAAAAATTAGAGACAGAAGGTTATTTATGTCACTGGTTTAATTATATGCAATTATTTTAGCGCTTTAAGCTGGATAAAAAGAACTATAGATTTGTAAATGAAATAACTTATTTTGAGAAACAACTGTGTATGAATAACAAACATATCATTACTAAAATGTACAAGATGCTATTACAAATGAATCTGGAGGATGAACAAGTTAAAGACTGTATGGCAGAGCTTTCCAAACTGTGTGTCGCCACACAACCCGGAAGCGCTGATCATCATCAGCACTTCCGGGTTTTCCCGTGGCGACACACCAACGGCGGTGTGCAAAAATCCAAAAGCGGCAGCAGCGCTTCCGGGTTTTTGCGCGCTGCCGCAATGGCAGGACTTCCGGGTTTTCCCGCACGGTGGTTGGTGTGTCGCCGCGGGAAAACTTTGGAAAGCCCTGCTGTATGGTAAAGTGGGCTAGTAATTTTGGATATAACATTCTGATGGATCAATGGGAAAAAATGTGGACAAAAGGTTTAAAATTTACATTGAGTTACAATTTAAAGGAAAATTTTTACAAAATGATGTATAGATGGTATTTAACACCTGATAAATTATCAAAAATGTTTAAAAACGTAACAAACATGTGCTGGAAATGTTCACAGGGTGTAGGAACCTTCTATCACTTATGGTGGACGTGCGAGAAAGCAAAAAAAATTTGGGAACAGATATGTAATGTTATACAAAAAATCCTCAAAGTAAATGTTACAAAAAAACCAGAACTGTTTTTATTAGGTTTAATGGAGGAAGAATTAGAGAAGTAGTATGGAAATTTGCTTCTTCACATGACCATGGCTGCAAGAATACTCTATGCGCAACGATGGAAGGAACCACAAATACCAACAGTACAAGAATGGATAATAAAACTAAGGGATTTGGCACAAATGGCAAAATTAACGGAATTGATAAGAGATAAAACTGTTTCTAAATTTACAGATCTATGGCAACCATTTCTAAATTATCTGCTAATGAAAGAAAAAGATGAAGCTATGATTATGGGTTTTACACGAGAGTGAGTTTGTTAGATAGAAATAATGTGAATATAAATAATATAGATAAATGTAGATAGATAAATATAGAATATAGATAAATTAATGGTAAGAGATTATATTATCTTAAGTACAAGTATATCTATAATTGGGATAGCCGGAAGTCACTTTTTATTTCTAAATTTAATTTAATTTTGTTTTGTCTGTATATTTATATATTGTTTTTTCTTATTTCATATAAATGTGGTTTTTACTTTTCTGTGTTTTTTTATTCTGTTGTATTTTGATGTATTTATTGTATTGTTTGTAATATGTAGTTTATTAAGTAAATTTTTATATGTAATTATACTTTGTAATAAATAAAGTTTGGTTTTAAAAAAAACAAAAACAAAACAACATATCTATAATTTGAGCCTGGTAATTTGGGCCTTGAGAACTCTGGATTGATTTGTTTGATGATGATGATTAGATTTTTATCCTGCCTTCCTTTTTTATATATAACTCCAGGCGGCGAACATACCTAATTAGAATGAATAGAAATCTTTTATAAAATCATTCTTTTTCTGTTGTATTTAATTAAGCCTTACACTCTATCAGTTGTGATTTTAAGCCTTATCGGCAAGAAAGTAAATACATTTTAAAAATAAAATCATTTGGCATGTTGTTCCTCATTTCTATATTATTTCACAATTTTTGCAACTCCCATTTTTTACTGAATTATATTGGCGAATGTCTTCTGCCTGCCATGTTCAGGTCCTTGGTAGAGGGTGTTTTTGCTTGTTTTTGTTGTTAACTCACTTTTGGATGACCAAATGTTGGCATGTTTTCCCTTAAATTACATGTTTGTTACACATTTCTCCACATACAAACTATGTCGCAGCTGGTGAAGCAGGAATCGTGGATTGTTATGTCAGATAAAGCCATTTTGTAAGCAGGGGACAGATGGCAGAAATGT
This sequence comes from Charina bottae, assembly GCA_023362775.1. Classification (NCBI taxonomy): domain Eukaryota; kingdom Metazoa; phylum Chordata; class Lepidosauria; order Squamata; family Charinaidae; genus Charina; species Charina bottae. Next base: position 163,422,210 of record JALMGJ010000001.1, on the reverse strand, counting down.
TCAAGGCCAGGAAATGAGTAGCTTTACAGCTGTTGATTTGAAAAAGCAGGAGGAAGAGGCCCAGAATTCAAACCTTGGGACTAACATATATAAAGGGCAGGATTCTCGGGCTTACATACTTCTTTTAAGCATAGCTTCCAAATTCTCAGCAGTACATCTTTTATCAAACCTTCCTGAGCCTGCTTGGGGAATGCAGAATGAGAAGAGGGTATAATATCTGTACCTGGTATGTCTTGAGACAAACCTTGATGTACTTCGGGATACAATTTTTTTCCCCTCGAAAACCCACAGCCAGAACTATAGTTCTGAGCTACAGTATAGCCAGAATCTATAGTTATTTTTTTTTTTACATTCTGAAGACTAACAGAATAGTTTCTTTTCTCTTCCACATTTCATGAATCATTTGTAGTTCGACAAAAGGAGTTTCCTGCTTTAGCCTATATGCAGAAGTAAATAATTTTTCTGTTTCTTTACTTTTTCGATCTCTAGGGGCCTAAGGCAGCTTGGTGGTCACCTGGTGACATGAAGGCGCCCTCCTAGCCCTTTGGGGCAGGGGCCTTTAAAGGGTGGGATGACTGGTTAAGCACCAGGCGGACGATGCTTCCAGTTTGCCCTTATTTTGCTCCCCCAAACTCTCACACAATTCTGCTGACAACTAGTGGCTTTGCCAATTAATTTTGATGGCACAATCTGGGGGTGCTCTGGGAGGTGAGCAAATGGACTCTGAGAAAGCAACACCCGTGGTGAGTTACTATAGCATTAAACTTAGGCTGACCATATTTCCTTCAGACAAAAACGGGACTTTTGGGATGGCAAAACGGGACAGAGTCTTATGCCACCATGCCGGCCTCCAAACCCCGCCCCCCAGTCCACGCAATTGGCTCCCGCCTGCAAACCCTGCCCCCATCAGCGTGATTGGCTCGGATTTTAATTTTTTTCCCGATTTTTAAAGGTTTCTTTTTCTTCTAGCAGTAAATGGTGCGGCAGAGCTGGTGTGTTTGGGGGAGGCCGGAGTACACACACTGTGCACACAGCACCGTCATCGGCCGGGGAACAAGGGGCGGGGATGGAGGGGAAGGAGGCCCACCACTGCCCCATCCCCCTCGGGCTTGGCCGAGGGAGGGAGGAGAGTCGCTGCTGCTGCCACCGCCGCAGAGCAGGAGAAGCAGGAGGAGCCGGCTGCGCTCGGCTGCTTCAGCCACACCACTCTGCCCCTTGCTGCCCGCTGAAGCTCCCCAGGGTGGCCGGCTCCTGCTTCTCCTGCTCGGCGGCCCGACAACTCTCCTCCCTTGGCCAAGCCCGATCAGATGCACATACGCACACTTACACACTCACAGGACAGACTGCCCTCGGCAGGAGCCGGCCGCACTGGGAGGCTTCAGCCACACCACTCCGCCCCTCGCTGCCCGCTGAAGCCCTCCAGCGCGGCCGGGTCCTGCTGAGGGCAGTCTGTCCTGTGAGTGTGTGCTTGTGTGCATCTGATTGGGCTTGGCTGAGGGAGGAGAGTTGTCACCGCCGCCACTGCTGAGCAGGAGAAGCAGGAGCTGGCCGCGCTGGGGGGCTTCAGCCACACCACTCTGCCCCTTGCTGCCCGCTGAAGCCCCCCAGCATGGCCAGCTCCTGCTTCTCCTGCTCGGCGGCCCGACAACTCTCCTCCCTCGGCCAAGCCCGATCAGTTGCACATACACACACTCACAGGACAGACTGCCCTCGGCAGGAGCCGGCCGTGCTGGGAGGCTTCAGCCACACCACTCCACCCCTCGCCACCCGCTGAAGCCCCCCAGCATGGCCAGCTCCTGCCAGGGCAGTCTGTCCTGTGTGAGTGTGTGTGTGTACATCTGATCGGGCTTGGCCGAGGGAGGAGAGTCGTCGACCACTCTGCCCCTTGCTGCCCACAGAAGCTCCCCAGGGTGGCCAGCTCCTGCTTCTCCTGCTCGGCGGCCTGACAACTCTCCTCCCTCGGCCAAGCCCGATCAGATGCACATACACACACTCACACACTCACAGGACAGACTGCCCTTGGCAGGAGCCGGCCGTGCTGGGAGGCTTCAGCCACACCACTCCGCCCCTCGCCACCCGCTGAAGCCCCCCAGCATGGCCAGCTCCTGCCAGGGCAGTCTGTCCTGTGAGTGTGTGTGTGTGTGTGCATCTGATCGGGCTTGGCCGGGGGAGGAGAGTTGTCGACCACTCTGCTCCTTGCTGCCCGCAGAAGCTCCCCAGGGTGGCCGGCTCCTGCTTCTCCTGCTCGGCGGCCCGACAACTCTCCTCCCTTGGCCAAGCCCGATCAGATGCACACACACACACACACACACACACCACACCCTCTTTCTCCAGCCTCCCCATGACCAAATGCACCCGCACCTGTTGCAGGGAGGCTGGAGAAAGAGGGTGTGGGGTGCGTGTGTGTGTGTGTGTGTGCGTGATTACGCTGAGCAAGTAATCTGTGCGTGCACACACACAAACACACACACACACACCCTCTTTCCACAACCTTCCCGTGCCTGCTTTCCCTGGCCTCACCACTGCTGGGCAGACAATCTCAGGATCAGGTAAGGAGGCAGGAACCTGGACTGTAGTGCTGTGTCTGCTGCCGGGCTCGCACGTGGCAACTGGGCTTCCAGTTGCCGCGCTGACAGGGCCTCTTCCGGGCTGCCTCCAATGGCAAGTCCGGCTCCAGTCCTCCTTCCTGTCTTCCTGTCCTCCTTCCAAAAGGGACAAAATTGAGATTTTGATCAAAACAACGGGACGGTTGAAAAATGCTAAAATAACGGGACTGTCCCATTCAAAACGGGACGTATGGTCACCCTAATTAAACTAGCTTTTTATTTTTAACCTTGAAACCGTGTCCAAAGAACACATTGTTACCCTCTGCCTTATTTCTTTTTCTTTGTCCAGCACAGTCCTGAATATATTATCCAGTCAATTCACTGACTTCCATAAAACTTTCTGATTCCGGCCACGGTCTCCCATCTTAATGCTTCTGGGCTGAGAGCCTATTGTTTGTGGTGTTGCCTGAAGGAGCCCCACCATATCTCGCTTCAACTGAATATGGGTGGTTCACTCTCTCTTATTTGGATTTTCAATCAACAACCTCAAAACAGAACAGAAAGAAACAATGTACAAATTGGTAGACAGAAAAGAAAACTAGCACCTGTTTTAAGACAGTTAAAGGAAGATTCTGTTTACCTCGTTTGAACATATTCATTCCCTCCCTTTCCATATGAATAAGTGATTTTTTCAGTTTAGAAGTCTGATAACTGTAAGCATAGATTTATTATGCTCTTGCTAAGAATATATATTTAGGAAATTGCTATGCATATTGTAACACGTCCTTTTTTCTGAGTGCGAAATTCTCTTTGATTTATGATCAATATAAGATGGGGAAAGTTTACCTTGTTTGTAATGCAATAAAAAAGTACATTAAATACTTTATATCTTTAACTAGAAAAAGATAAATATATGCTATCCCTATAGTATGCTTGATCTATATACTATGTAGCAATTGTCCCTTTTTTGGTATAACAGCCTCCTTCTTTGGACAATTTATTCCCAGCACAGAAGCTAATTATTGGAAGAAACACGGGAAAGCTCGTAAAGAACATAAATGGGTACAGACTAAAATGCAAAATGAAAGAAGCATAGCTTATCTTCTCACTTTTGCTACCATAAAAGGTCTGTAATATAAAAAAACCCCAGCAGAATCTATTTGGTTAGAGGATGATAACAATGGCACAAGTATATGCCTGGGTATGCTAACCCTCCCTTTTAAAACTTCTATGAACTGCTATCTGCCAGTCCATCTTTTTATTCAGAAGCGTTATGGACCAGATGTTTAGGTTTTAGAATTTTGGCCTGCTGATGGCAATGTATTCCAATGTCTAAATGGAGGATCCATGGTCCAAAGCAAAGGTCTTTTTCTGTGTATTAATCACTGAAATTAGTATACAAAGGTTAGGAGTGAAGGTTGCAGTTGCAGTTGCAGTGTTCCTTGACCTTGCATGCCGTTAATCCACAGAAAACCCTGTATGAAGCTGAATATTAGTCATGAAAGTATTAGGTGGAGTTCTGGTTTGCTCTGGTGGCCTGATCAAATTGATTCACTTGTTGCCTCAATTTTTGCAGACCTGCAATTTTCCTTCTTTTCCTGAACATTCATCTCCCTCTGCTCAGAGTTTACCTGCTTATATTTGACATAATTTATTCCCGAAGGCCTTCTAAGAGCTGAAATTTGTCATCTCAGATAAAGCGCACCACAGCATTTTAAAGAAAATATTTGCCTTCCAAATCCATATCCTGTAACCACACCCTAAGGGAAATAAACCAAAATCTGTCATTCATCAGTCTGTCTGCTCACATACTTTGCATTCCACAAAAAATAATAAAGGTTGACTTCTAACAGACAGCTTATTTCTTTTTCCCTTAAATGGACTGACAGACAAGGGTAAGGGCATAACAGGAATACAAAGTTGTTTGAAAATGCAACTGGGCAGGCATCAATCACCTCCACTTGACTTCCTGTGTGCCTGACTTCCTGTATGCCCCCCCCCCCCGTCATCCGTAGGGAGTATATTGATAGGCGGGCCTTTTACAGATGGCTTCCTGTGATACTCTTCCTGGTCACCACAGCCAGCAAAAGAGATGAATGTGTTTTGTTTTCTTTTGTTTTTCTGTTCTTTTTTTACTAATAGCCACCTGCACATTTATCCTCTGAAAACCACGGCAAGTCTGTTGCAATGGCTGCTCCCAGAAACCTTAGATGAAAATGTACCCAGTAACACTTAGGACAAAAGCATTGAAGTTTTTACTCTAAGTGTATAGTATTAAGTTGTGGGGTTTGGGTTTGCTTCAGTGTAGCATCTTTTCTGGGGTTCTTTTGTTCTGTTTAATCTGTTAAGCTTTTCATTACAGGAGGTCAAAATTGAAAATATATTTGACAGACTAATGCGAGACTTACTTTACAAAATATGTCACTCCATGGAATGAGTTCCCTGGGTGTTAGGTGAAAGTATCTCAGACAGACACTCCTAAGATGGAATCGATAGCTCAAGCTGCATTTACTGTTCCTTCAGATCAACAGATCATCATTCTTGTCCTAGTTAGCACTCTGTGGTCTGAGTTGGCAAAATGTTCTTTCAATGCACAGGTGTACTGTTGCAAAGGGATTTCTGTTCATGTGGACAGAATAGAGATGTCCTTCAAATTTACCATCCAGTTTGTATCAACTGTTACAAATTATTACCTGCAGGAAGGGATGACTAATCTTTTTTCTAGCCAATGGTCCTCACTTTGCATTTGAGTGGCACCCTAAGGGCACACTGAAAATATAAGTATACAGTAGTCAAACTAGTAAGTTTGGTGGGACCAGGAAAAATCCAAAAACACATACAAAAACAGAAAAAATCTTCCTAAAACTTCCATATGCACAATATAATAGTTGGCCGCTCTATTTTCATCAAAATAGAGTGATAAAGAAAAGTTGGCTCTTGCTACACAAAGACCTTTTTTGGCCACATATGATTCATAAGTTACTTTTTATCCATCACTGTTATAAGAATAAAAGAGGAATTACTGCTACAGATATTACATTTTTCATGCAGAAGTATTTTATAGTTGTCTGTAAACTGTAGTTCTGAACAATGAATGAAAACTCTTTCTTTAATTCACTGACTAGATTATGACACTTCTGCTCTGTTCCTTTGCTGGCGATGTAGAAGTCTCTGGCGATTGGCTGAATTCTTGCTTTTTGGATGTTGGTAAATTTAAGCTGCCTACAGCAGGTAGCAGCACCTAGCAGGCTTTGGCTGATCCAGAAAAGCTATCCAGAGTTGGAACTGTTAGTACTTGGTCCAAGTACCAAAGTCCCAGGTCTGTGGGGAAATTCAAAAAATGTCCCAGAAGAAGACAGTGTCTAATCATTTCATAATTTGTTGCCAAGAGCATCATGAATGTGTCCATATCATCTCCAGGAATCAAACTTGTTTTAAGGTAGTCTTTACCTTTACTATTCCTCTACTAGTTTCCTGTCACTGTCCTTCACCATCTGTATCCTGTGACTTATTTTCAGGTTATGTTAATCGTGAAAAATATGCAGTATTGCTATTGCTTACGCTACACTGGTGATAAAAAAAATCCAGCTAATGTATGATGAATCCATGCTAGAATCAGTTACAATATTATTTTTATTCCAGTATCCAGGAGTGGGTTGTTTTGCCAAGGAAAGAAAGTGCAGCAAAGTTCTCATGATTGTGGCCTAGAAACTTCTTTCCCCACCCAAGTGATGTGGAGCTGCACCGCTATTCCTTTGCTATAAACACAACACATAAAATGATCAACCATGTCTGTAAGGGGACTTTTTAGTACACTTGATCTTTCATGAGCCTATAAGGTTTAAGCTGAGATTGAGTCTGTGCGTCAGCAGGACCAGCAGGCAAGACTGTTCAAGTGCCTCAGGATACATTGTTGGAGTAGGAGTTGTGTCATGCTGAATACCTTATTGTTCTTCAGCATCACTTATATTTTTAATTTGGTGCTATAACATTAGATTGTGAACAGGACACTGTCCCCTTTCATTAAATATTTGGAAAGATGTGGGAGATTCCTTCCTATAGAGTTTAACATCCTTATTAGTGTAAAACAAAATATGAGTTCAAATTGGACTACAGTGGGCAATGCATAACATACCTCTGATTGATGGAACAAATGTTTTCCATGCAAAAGGCCCAGAAAAGTTCTAGATTTAATTCCCAGCATCTCTCCAAGTAGGATTCTATTCTGAAGCCCTGGAGTTGTGCTTCCAGGAAGAATAGAGAATATTGAGCTAGATCAAGCAGTGGCATATAGCAGTTTCCAGGGTTTTAAAATAAAAAGGATTGCTAGAAACCAGGAGATTGAGAGTTCTAGTCCCGCCTTAGGCATGAAAGCCGGCTGGGTGACCTTGGGCCGGTCCCTCTCTCTCAGCTCAACTCGCCTCACAGGGTTGTTGTTGTGGGGAAAATAGGAGGAGGAAGGAGTATTAGATATGTTCGCCACCTTGAGTTATTTATAAAAAATAATAAAGGTGGGATAGAAAATAAATAAATAAATAAAATGTGGTGATAGGATATGACTTTTATACAAGAGATTACAGAAAAGATTACAGATTGATGCCATCATGAAGTAACTCTGCATAATGAACTTGTTTCCTCCCAAGAAATATTCTTTTATTATTATAAAACGTAGCAACAGTAGACAGTTTGCCCACACATGATTGCTGGATAATGAGGGAGATTTGTTCATAGACATCACATCAGTACCAATATTTACTTACTCTACTCAAGTTTTAATAAGCTTTGGGAATTCTGAAGTGTCATACCAATAGACTTAAAATTTGCTTCACTTTATTGAAATTAATTGACATGTTCAGATTAGGTCACTTAATGTGTGGTGATATTCTTTAGGCAATCCTAACAGCTGAGCAGTGGTGTAGAATTTAGGTAAAACAAACAATTCAGTGCCTTCTATCAACAGCCTGTTGTAAAAGACACCTACTAGCTATCAACCAACTTCACACTTTGATTAAAAACTACTTCAGTTTTGTAACTTCAAATAAATTTGTCTTTTAATAATCTAAAATACAGAATGAATCACATAATGTATATTTGTGCTTTTTAAGAGGCAGAATATTGTTTGCCTCATAAGGGTACAGGAAGGAAGTATGGAAGTGATCTAGTATTTGGCCCATTTTATTTAGTGGATCAAAGAGAGGAGGATAAGGAAACAGAACTAGAACCAGCCATCCTTGATGAAGAAGTCAAGTGGGCAATGAACCAACTGCAAAACAACAAGGCCCCAGGAGTTGACAACATCCCTGCTGAATTGTTAAGGCCAGTACCAACTGCAATTATCAGAGCTTTGTGCCAGAAAATTTGGGAAACTAACACATGGCCACATAACTGGAAACAATCAGTGTTTATTCGATTGCCAAAAAAGGGGGATTCAAAGGAGTGTTCTAACTACCGCACTTTTGCTCTCATATCTCATGCTAGCAAGATGCTACTGAAAATCATACAACAACACCTGGCTCCAGTCATCGAAAGGGAACTGCCAGATGTCCAAGCTGGTTTCCGACGGGGCTGTGGCACCCGTGATCACATTGCAAACGTTCGATGGATAATGGAAAAATGTCGTGAATATCAAAAGAATAGTTATATGTGCTTCATCAACTACAGGAAAGCTTTTGATTGTGTTGACCGTGACAATCTATGGAGAGCCCTAGCAGACCTTAGGGTGCCACTACATTTAGTGAAGTTGATGAAGTCACTGTATATAAATCAGGAAGCCACTATACAAACTCAATATGGTGACACTGATTGGTTCAAGATCGAGAAAGGTGTACAACAAGGTTGCATTCTGTCACCTTTCTTATTCAACTTGTACGCTGAAGTGATCATCAGGAAACTGGAGCTAGACGTATCAGAAATTGGGGTAAAAATTGGCGGAAGAAACATCAAAAACCTTAGATACGCGGATGATACAACCCTCATCTCAGAAACCCAGGAAGGCCTAAAGCACCTAATCATGAGACTCAAAGAAGAAAGTGAGAAGTTTGGCCTCTTTCTAAATATCAAAAAGACCAAACTCATGACAACTGCAAAGAATGGAAACATCAAGATAGTAATTGATGGAGATGAGGTGGAATGCGTGGAAGAATTCACCTTTTTAGGATCAGTGGTCAATCAAAATGGTGAATGTAGCCAAGAAATTAAATGCCAAATCATGCTGGGTCATACAGCAATGATGAGTATGAATCAAATTTGGAAAAGCAAGGATGTCAGTTTGACAACTAAGTGTAGAGTAGTCCGCACTATTGTGTTCCCCATAACTACTTATGGCTGTGAAAGTTGGACGATGAAAAAGTTGGATAGAAGGAAAATTGATTCTTTTGAACTATGGTGTTGGAGGAGGCTCTTGCAAATCCCTTGGACTGCAAAGATAACGAAGTGTTGAAGCGCATAAAACCGGACATGTCACTAGAAGGAAAAATAACAAAACTTAGACTTAGTTACTTCGATCATGTCATGAGATCAACATCATTAGAGAAAGACATTATGCTTGGAACGGTCAGTGGCAAAAGACGACGAGGACGCCAAAGAACACGCTAGTTGGATGTAATCAAAGCAGACACAGGCCAAAATTTAAAGCAACTGAAAGAAGCTGTACAAGATTGGAAATCATGGAGAGAGCTGGCTTATGGAATCGCCAAGGGTCGGATATGACTGAATGGATAATTCAAATCAAAATTTACTGGATATATATCTTGCCTTTTTCACAAATGACATTCAAAATAGCTTACTAGGAGAAATTTTTAAACACAATTTAAAAACCCAAACCATAATTTAAGAACTAAATTAATGACTAAAACAACCAGCATCCCCACCATTCATGTCTCAGCTAGCTTTGTAGTTGGAATGGTAACACTTGATTACCTAGTGGAACAACCACTGGAAACAAGCTTTGAATCTGTATCCTAGCTGGTTTCACAGACAATAAGAACATAAGCAGTGCCCTGCTGGATTGGACCCCTGATACAATCTAATCCAGCAGTCTGTTCTCATATCTATAAGGATAAGGAGCGAAACGTTTCCACTGAGAAAATAGAAATCCAGTTGACATGATTCAAGCTACAGACAATTCCACCTGGATGACTGAGAACCTTCATAGACATACCATCTCTACAAACTTTTTCACAGCTGTAGCCAGTAGCTTTGTATCAAAAATGGCAGTATCCAAAAATCATGGAGAGAGTACAGTATCCAGACATGGTGTCTGGAGAGTCACTGATCCCAAAGAAACCATGCTTGAATAAAGGAATATAAAAGATCAATGTTATTGTGCATTTATTAGGATTTATTGGAAGATTTATCACAATTTTTCATGGAGTAAACAGAGACCAGGGTTTTGTAGCAAACCCAAATTCTGGGTTTTTAGTAACTGCATGTCTTATTCCTACTCAGTCATTTCCCATTCTTCAGTAAATGAAACCAGTTTGGAGATTAAATTTCATTTCATTATTTCGATTATTGCTTTCTAATTAAAATCTTCTCAAATTTAGTACAAAAGCCAGTCATTACACATAATTTATTTATCTCTACTGTTGCTGTTTTTCTTTCTCTTTTTTTAAAAAATATTGGCCCATTTTAATGCATGTTCCACTCTGCACCCTTCATGTGCAAATACTATATAGCCTATGAAAAAAGAACTGACTGATCTCTAGCCCTTCAGTAAGACTAAAGAAGCCTCTAATTAGTTATATATAGTATACATTCTTTTAAGATGGCAGCTTCAACTGGATGTTGTATGATGTTAATTTAGGACTATATATGACAAGTATGGGGAAGAGCACATACTATACAGCTGGTTCATACTAATCACAAATCATAATTTGGTGCCATATAAAGAAGTCATTAGGTGGCACCCCACTTTTGCCTCTTGCGTGCTCCAATTTATATACTTACTGTCTCGTTTATAGAAGCCTGGGTTTTCTAGCTGAGATAAATATAGTTTATCTTGTCACCTAGGCTATTATTTTCCCATTGCATGAATAATGACATATTTTGTTTGGCCAAAAAAGAGGGTTGATTTGGATTACAGATTTGGATTACAGATTGGGAGAGATGAGGCAAGGGGATATTATTAATTCTTCCACCCTCAGAAAAAAAAAACCTACTGGGATGTAGTGGCTTTTTATGGATGCATCTTTCAGGGAAAAACAGTAATTGTTCTAATAAAACTGCTGAAACATCTCATGGCATTTTTAAAAACTTCACAGCACAAGCTTTGCGAATGAGAACTTGCTTCCTCTTTATGCTACAATAATGTATTATTCTTTAAAGTTTCATAAGTCACTTCTTAATTCTGGGATAGGACTGGAAAAACATGGAGGGCTTGAATTTGATGAAATCCTTAATCAAGGGTTCACAAGCTTTTTGTGTGGGTGGACACATTGGCTGCTATGGTGGGCAGGGCTGGTCACAAAACACCTATTTATCAGAAAGTAATCTGGTGACATTGCTTCTTAACCACACACCTGCTCCTCTAATTTTTCAGGATGGATTCTTGCTATTACCTCAGCGTATGTCTGACTTCTTTTCCTGATCAAGGTTAAACTGATATACTTATTTGTATTAAATTGTTAGCTATTAATTGTATAAAATAATGAATAAGTAGACAAACCTTGTAAATATAAATATAAATATAAATATAAATATAAATATAAATATAAATAAGTATAAATAATATAAATAATATAAATAAGTATAAGTATAAGTATAAGTATAAATATAAATATAAATATAAATCTTGCTTTTATAACCTCTGTTTTCCCAGATTTTTCAAACAATAAATATTCTTCAAACATAGATTGGAAGTATGAGAAAACCATAGCCAGAGGGCATGGTCGGGAAACTTGTGTGGGGCTATTAATGTCTGACTTTATCCTCTCAGAAAGTGCCCTGTTTATTTTTTTTAGCTTTCAGTCACTCACTTTTTCACTCATATACAGGAATGGGCACTTACCAGTGCTCCATAATTAATATTTTCCTTCATGTCTAGAGATTTTGGGAAGCAATTTCTTACAGAAAAGGCAAATATTTATCAGTTTCATAGAGCATAAATAAACCAGAAGATTCAGAATTATAGGCACTTTAAAAAGCTAATAATGCACGCATTCTTCCTAGAAAATCAGATCATTTGAAGTTCAGTGCAAACCTACGAGTATTTTGCTCTACAGTAATAGAATATGAGGCCATTGTGAATAGAACTGAAAGCACCTCACCTAAATGCTCATGTAAGGGCTTAGAGACCTGTAAATATATTATACAATGGTCAAGCTACCACCAAGAAGGCCCTTTTCCTTATGTATATCTAAGTTCTTAGCACAAGGTCAGGATTATATGAGTGAAGATAGGTTTTCTAATGCTCTGGGCCTAAACTGTTTAGGTTTCTGAATAATGGTGATGGGAAAAAAGGTGTCAATCAAAGAGAATATTTGTAGCTCAGGGTTGAACTGTGGAGTCCTTGGTGCCCTCTGGGCCTTGTTGTTTACTTGCAGACGTTTAAACCAAGCCAAATCCAAAACTGCTAGAGAATTCCTGGAAGCTTGACAAAGCAGCCATCAACAGAAACATAGAGGTAAACAACATTTACATACCATTCATAAGAGACAATAGAAAAGCCAGAAGACCAGAACACCTCTTGGCCAGCAATCAACAACAAGATAGGCAAAGATTAACAGCAAGATTCGCAGCAGAGGAGCAATCAAACAACACAATAGGCCTTAATCAAGGAACTATTAACTCAGTCAATAACGCAAACAGCACACAACAGCCCAATCAAGGAACTACCAAGGAGAGTACAACACCCCCACCAACACAGGCAGGACAAGCCATGGTATATAAACAGAGAGCAAGTCCCACTCCCTTTTTGCACTGAAAATGTTGCCTAGCCTGGCAATGAAATGTCTGCAAGTAAACAACAAGGCTCAGAGAGCACCAAGGACTCCACAGAAAAAAGGTGTCTCCAGTGTTTTTTTCTGTGATTTGTTTCCCAATTTTCCTCAGTTGTCATTCATGTTCTAATAATGCATAAATATTTTGAAATCAGTTCCTTAGACAAAATGAAGTACCTGACTACAGGTAGTCCTCATTTAGCAACTGCCTCTTTAGTGACCATTCGCAGTTACGACAGTGATGAAAAAGTAACTTTGCAACTGATCCTTGCATTTATGACCTTTGCAGGTCTGTAGAGCAAAGGAGCTGAAGTAAGATCATAAGCAAAGTCGCAGTTTCACTTAGTGACTGCTTTGCTTAACAACCAAGTTGCCAGTCCCAATTGTGGTCGCTAAACAAGGACTACCTGTATATTTAGGGATACCTTCATCAAATAGCAAGGATGCATCATTAAACATCTGATTGACTATGCCTGGGTTCAGAGACTAGGCAGGGTTGGTACTCTTAGTACTTGTTTGTTGTTGTTCAGTCGTTTAGTCGTGTCCGACTCTTCGTGACCTCATGGACCATAGCACGCCAGGCCTTCCTGTCCTCCACTGTCACCCGGAGTTTACTCAAATTCATGTTCGTTACATCGGTGATGCTATCTAACCATCTCATCCTCTGCCGTCCCCTTCTCCTTTTGCCTTCAGTCTTTCCCAGCATCAGGGTCTTTTCCAGTGAGTCCTCTGTTTGCATTAGGTGGCCAAAGTATTTGAGCTTCAGCTTCAGCACCTGTCCTTCCAATGAGCAGTCAGGGTTGATTTCCTTTAGGATTGACTGGTTTGACCTCCTTGCTAAGTTTGACCTCCTTGCTGTCTTACTAAGTACTCTTAGTACTTGGCAGGAGACTATCCAGAACCACAAGGGCTGTAGACGAGATTGGGAAAAACACAATGGCAAACCTTCTCCCTGTGGTTGCTGGGAAAGCTTATGAACATGCCCATGAAGCTTACAGTTCAGCTTGACTCAGAGACTTGACCTTTGATATTCTTACCATCCCCACCCTGACAACACTATTTTCAAGATTTTAACATAATTACAAATGTTTAAATCAGCTACCTGGAATAAATGTTTATGGCAAGGTTTGGACAAATGAGAAATACCAGAAGAAAATCTCAATCCCTGCATTGTAAAACATCTTAGAAAATACATTGGGGGTGCAGGTCATATTCCAGACATTTTAGACATTTATCTCTGTGGCTATAAGGTAAGGCTTTCGTATTTTATTCATTATTTATTTATTTGTCACATTTATATCCTGCCCATCTCCCTCACAATTATGATTTCTAAGTTAGAATTTTAACATAAGGCAAATTAGGGGTCCTTTAAGGACCATTAATTTAAGAAGCATTATACCTAAGAAGTAGCATAAATTAATGTTATGTTATGTTATATTATAACATTATTATAAATTAAGAGTCAGTGGTTATGATATTGGACTAGGAATGGGGAGACCCAGGTCCAAGTACACCCTGAATCACAGATGCTGGCTGGGTAACTTTGGGCCAATCCTTCTCTCTCAAATCACTTCATATGATTATTGTGCAGAAAAATGGGAAGAGGGCAATATACATCACCTTGAGTTTTTGAAGGAAGGGCAGGATAGATATCTAACAAGTAAATAAATACAACCCCAAGATGGAATGTATTATACAAATCTGGAAGAAACGTAGTTCATACAAATCAAGATAAATACTATATTTAGAAAAAGAGGGGAGTCTTATTAGTCCAAAGACTGCATGTAAGTCATTAGGTGTGACAGGCCTATTATTTTTCAAATAATGTACTCAAATTTAATTTCAGCATGATGGTCCTGATCTCACAATGAGCTTAACTAGGTAGATGGAGAGGAGGCCGTTTATTTAACAATTACATAAACATATGCACCATCCAATTCCCAAGACTCTGGGAGGTTTAAAATATAGGCTTAAAAACATAAATCACATAAATCCAATGTAAGTATAACCAAAATAGCACAATGAAAAAGTGTAGCTTCATCATAATAACATCTCAGAAAAACAGCAATAAAAATCAAGAACCAACTATCTGTACAAACAAAAGTGTCTTCACAGCTTTGCAGAAAGAGGTCCCCATAAAAGGTGGACCAGAAGTGATGACATGCACCAAACTACTGTTTGATGCCCTCGGGCTCATGTATTGTGGGAACACCAAATGGGGTCAAGGATAAGCCAAAAGACACATTGAAGCAGTATACAATACCCTAATCAAGGAGCCACCAACTCAAACAATCAAGCAGTAAACAACAGTCTAATCAAAGAACTACCAAGGAGAGAACAACACCCCCACCAACACTGTCAGGCAAGCTACTGTAAACAGAGAGCAAACCCCACTCCCTTCTAGCACTGAAGATGTTGCCTAGTCAAGTATCAAAATGTCTGCAAGAAAACAACGAAGCTCAGAGAGCACCAAGGTCTCCTCAGAATGAAATTTAACAGAAACGAATAGAAAATTCCTCACCTAGAAAACAGAAATCATACTCAGATATAGGATGGAGATATTGGCTTGACATAATAATGAAAAATGTTTCAGAATAGTAGTTCCAGTGAGTTAGCTGTGTGATGTGGCTGCAAAAAAAAAAAAGTCATCATAGTTTTGGGCTCCATCAACCAAAGGATAGTTTCCAAATTATAGGAAGATTTAGTTCTACTTTACTCTTTAGTGTAAACACGGCCACACAGTCTGGAAAACCCACAACATCTATCTGCAGAAACCTGTACTGTACCTTGGTATTAATCCCCCCCCAAACCCAGAGAAGCAAGGTAAGTCCATCTGTCTACAGTCACCCATCCCCATCCTATCATAGATTAATGAGAATGCTCGATGGAAAAGGAAACAAAGCCAGGGGAATCCACCAATTACTTGCCTTAATTTAGACCACACCGCTTGCCAGCCTTCCTAGTGTAGCAAAATAAGGATCAGCAATGAGGACAGCACAATTGATTCTGGCATCCTTTTCTGCCAGCCCAAGGACTGGTGGGTAGCACTTTAACACAACTGGCTGGAAGAGTTACCTTATGAAAAGATTTTGAAATGGACAAAAAGTCTTTGGGCTGTTAGAACAAAATCTTACCAAGTTCGTTCCTGAGCCGGGAGTAAAGAAACTGACCAATTGCATGAAGTTAGGAGTTTTATTCACCCAAGAGCAAAGACAAAGCAGCAGGCTGTTAGGTGGGCGATCGCGCAGGACCCCCTTCCTACAGCACATTATATACCCTAGATTACTCACAGACCCACGTTGGGATGGCACATTCCCTCTACCCAATCAGGTCAGTTACCTTGCCAGTTACCTTGCCCAATCAGGTCAGTTACCTTGCCAGTTACCTTGCCCAATCAGGTCAGTTACCCCGACCAGCATGCCCCCTCCCATCTTCATATCCAAGCAGGAAGAGGAGTATTGAGTCAGGTCATCTTCATGTCAACTATCTTTTTATCCCCTTTACAATCCTGAATGGCTGTTCTGAATTACATTCCTTATGCAAGGACAAGACAACTTATCACCTTCTACAAGGACCATTGAGGCAGGAAGGGCAGTGTTTAGTATGCAAGGACAATTCACACATTCACACATTCTTGGTGAGTCCCAGCCTCCTCAAGAATGTTGGCTTTGAGATATTTAAACTATACAAAGGAGATCTGATGTGAGGACCTTGATTTCCTGGCATGACTAGATATTCATTTCAAGATATAAAATATGTTTACAATGATATAAAATATGTTTACAATCCAACAATCCCCCCTCTGTGCATGGGAAAGCATATTCCCATAGCACATTTATGAGTGATTTTCTGTAAATGAGCTGACTTTTGGTGTTCCAAGGTTTCCAGATTGAATCGGAAGGGAATCCTTTGTCTAAGCAGCTGGGCTTCCTTTACATGTTCTGGGGGAAGACAACATGGAGGGCAGAGAGTGTTCTTAATTTCTTCCAACAATACAAAATGTAAAAAGGGTTGAAAAGGTAGTGAAGCATTGGCAACAGCAACAGAAACATAACAAAATCATAGCTATCCCAATTACAGTATATACTAACTGTTTTACCCATGTAACATCAGGCAACCATGACCATAAATTACTCAAGTATCAGCCCAAGATTCTTGCTTATTGTATGTGATGAGCTAAGCAAAGGCAATTCTAATCATAGGGCAAGGCAGCAGACAGACAGGTCCCTTCCCCTCTCCCAGGCAGACATCTGTGGTGTTGAAAACTTCCTGGCGAAATTAGAAAGTCCAATTTGTTGATTTTGAAGTGCCAGATAGTTCAGAGTCATAGAAAGCCTTTTCAAGCTCCACTGGTCAGCCTCTTGATAGTCAGAGGCACAGCAATTTGGCATTGTGGTCCACCACTGGAGGCTTCACCTGGTTCAAAGTCTGGGTCAGGGTGTTCTGTCTCTACAGTCGTTGGAAGTACCTGTGTAGGGAAGAGAGAAAGGAAACCAAAACAAGTGTTCTCTCCCCCCCCCCTTTAAGTTGGTGCAAGGTCAGGTTGCACTAGAAGCACAAGTTCAAATAATGAAGTAATCTGGCATGATGAGCAATTTGTTGAAGCAGGTCTGGAGTTGAGAGATCTCTCCCCATTGGGGGGAGGCTTAGAAGAGGTGGTTTTCCAGTCCACATTTTTGGCTAAAAAGAATGATTGAAAGATTAAATCCATGCCTCAAAGTCCCACTGAAGTGATGCTTTGGATGATTCCAGCAACCAGCACGATCTCCCATAGATATCAAAGGGTTCAGTCCATGGCTTCTTGCAGTTTTTTAAGTCTTGTAGGCGCAGGGTGGATCTCTTTTGGCTCTCAGGTGCAAAGGTATAGCATTCTGTCCTGGTTACTGTACAAACATCACCTTTGGCTGCAAGAATCTGGTCTAGAACTAACCTGTTCTGGAAACTATTTGCTAGCAATTTTTTGTGTAAGGGCCAATTGCTTTGGTGTTGTATTACACGCTATATGTTCTAAAATACTGGGCACATAGTTATGATGGCAATACTGTAGGCCAAGCTCCTCATACAAATTCCGTGCCATTCTATGGGAGGCCATCTGACTTAGAGCCCTGGCCCAGCGGTCAGATGCATTTATTGTCTGCAGGAGGGTGTTACCACATGCCTGCGTTAAGGCACCAGGTGGGGCAAAAGGGGAACCCACACACTTCCTTTCCTCCCAGCTTCCAGTGTATGTTCCTTCTTGGGCTCGTGTGTTAACCCAGTGAATGGGCAGCAAGCACTTGCCCAGTCTAACAACCTGGCTGGGGAAACAGGAATATTAACATGGAGACTCCTTGGTTTGTGTTGCAATTGTTTAACTGAGGCAGCTTGAAAACCTGGGACACTGATTTCAGAGGAAAATGGGAGCTCTTGCCTTCTATGGGAGAGGAAGGAAACCAAATGTAGCAAAGAGAGAGAGAGAGACAAACAGCCAATCCTAATCTTACTTATAATTCAGCCTGTAATGCTTCCTTCTTTGATTCTTACCAGCCTTTGGGTGGGAGTGCGCAGCAAAGAGACATCAGCTTTTCCCTAAGCACCTGAAGCCTTTTGGTAGAGTTTTGCAGAGCTCTTTCTCACTTTGACTCTTAGACTGGAGGTAGCTGCAAGGCTGGTCTGGTGTCAAGTCAGTTCATGGAGTGCTTCTTTTGGTCTGCCCATCAGGATCTTGGGGTATCTGGCCATTTAGATTGCTTGTCCTGGAAAATATAAATTTCCTTCCCCCCCCCCCTCGTTTGCTCCTTATAGCCACGTTTGTGGGTAAAGGGGCAAACTGTAGATCAGAGGGAGGTCAAAAGAGGGAAAGTAGTAAAATTTCTGTCTAGGAGGCTTCTGCTAGAGGCTTTCTTAGCAGATGACCCTGAAGAGATGCAAAAAGTCAGAGCCCATAAACGTGCAAGAGAAGAGAAAATTAAGGGGCCTAAAAAAAATGAGTGACTCAGAAATGAGAAGATAAAGAAACCTTTGAATAGCTTAATGTGCTAGCGGACATTGGCATGTAGGAAAAAAAGGAGAGTTCACTTAACAAAAGGTTTAGAGGCAGAAAAGTGATACAAGAACTGAGATGCTGTTATTTCCAGCAACATTGGGTTTAAGTACATCCTCATTTGTAATTTTAAATGTAATAACTATGGTCCAGCAGCTGCAGTAGAGGATAGTTGTTTTAGGAAACATTGGTTAAAGTTTATTCAGATTTATTGCCTGTTGCTATACTTGGTGGTGCCCTTTCCTTTTCTCTAGCTTAGTTCAATTTATTGTTCAAGCATGCATTCCTACTGCTTGGCTGGCATCTTTTATAAGTTTTACAGGGAAGTTTAAAAGAAAAAAACAAAGTCTAACACATTAACAGCTCAACTGTATATCACATATAAGCATTAACAGGTAGGATCAAACCAAGAGCAAAGATGGGGTGGCTGAAGGCATATACATGGGGACGGGACAGAAATTAGCAAGAGGCACACTCAAGGCAGGAGGCAGAAATAAATACAAAGGAAATGCAAAGTACTCTTGAGGCAGGACAGAGTGGGGAAAGAAAAGTATTGCTTTAGGGCTTTTGTTTTCGGGGAACTAAAGCCTCAAAACAATAATAGCAGGAAACCTTTCATGACATTTTCCTGAGGGGAGGGGGAAAACATTAGGCTGGGGTTTCTCCCCTGACCTTTCTTGTACTTTTTTTTTTTTTTAAACCCAATTTTGAGTCCTGGCAGTCTTTTGGCAATGATTTCAGAAGTGGCTTGCCAGTGCCTCCTTCCTAGGGCTGAGAGAAAAATGACTGGCCCAAAATCACCCAGCTGGCTTCCTTGCAACAAAGGTAGGACTAGAACTCAGTGTTCCCAGTTTCTACCCTGGTGCCTTTACCACTAGACCAAGCTGGCTCTCTTTAAAAAAAAATTGGTTTTCCTTCCTTTCTTTGGCTTCAAGGAAAGAGAATTAAAATTGGTACATACAGTTAGCAATGACTTGTCACCTCCTTCACAGTGGCAAGGAGTTCCCAAGGCAATGCTTCATTAGATTTTGAACTTAAACAAAAGCGTGTTAAACTTCATTCCTGTTTTTTTTCTTTCTTTTTCCCTCTAAAATGCCTTCACATGCATTACCAAAGACAAATTCAGATCCAAGTGCAACAATCAATCAGATCCAGACACGCAACTCTGTCTTACAAACAAGGCTGTTATAGAAATCAAGCAGAGTTGCAAGCATGGCAGCTGTCCTTACATGTGCTCCCCTCATCTCCTGCAATAGTTCTTTCTTTCCCATAAATAAAGGGGTTCTAGCAGTAACCTTAATATTTCTTAATGCTTACAGCAGAAGTAACATGCAAAGAGGCAAACAATAGATCTGCAAACAACAAATTCTTTCCCAACACCCTCCCAAAGTCTCGGTCTTTAAATTGAAAAAACAAAAATAAGTTGAAACAGCATTTTGGTGTTTTGGCAGAACTGCATCAGGTTTTATCTGGGAGCAGGCAGCAGACACAGCACAGGAGCTGATCTCTTCTTCGCCTCTTCTGTCCTTTGGTAGCAAACAGTCAGTGAAACAGTCAGTGGGAGGGGGAACCTCAAGGAGAGTAGGCACACAGAAAAAAAAAAATGACAGGAGAAAGGCTGAAGCCAGATGTCAGGAACCCTGCTGTCCTTGCAGGGTCTCCTCTCTTTCTAAACACTTTTCTGGAGAGACAGCAGCCAGCCAACCACTCACAAGGGACATACCTCAAGTTAGCAGAAAGGATTTCCAAGCTGAGTGAAAGAGAGCTTACAACTGATTAATTTACACACTTTTTCAAACATCAAACACCATACCACACAATCAGGGCACACACAAGCCTTTCCTGTGACATTCATCAGTTTAATTCATGCTTTACTCATTGTAAAAGGAAAGGAGAAAAGTTAGGATTCCATGTCAGTCAGAACACACATTCCTTCTCCCAAGTCCCATCAAGCACAGCCTACCAGGGCACATACAGGCTTGCAACTTGGAAATCAGACAAACAGCCCTGATCAGCAAGCAGGAGATTTATACAAACTTACACACACATAAGTGTAGCCCAGTTGGAGTAAAAAAAAATAATGAAAACCAAACCAGGGGAGATAGAAACACACACAGATAGAAAGAGCTTCTCATGTATACACACACAACCTTTCACAGGAAATCAATTTTCCTCCCCCTTTCCCTTTCCAAAGGTGGCAAACATTCAAGATGGCATGTACATATCATACAATAAAGATTATATGGTAAACAACAAACAACCTCACCTTTCTTCTTGTATGTACTCAACTTAGAAAACAAATACAAAACTTACACAACTACAGAAGTGCAAATAACTGGACACATGGCACGATCAAATCCAATGTCCAACTATTTACAGTAAATAACAGAAAGGGTTGCATAGCCAAAAAAGTTGGAAGAGCCACAGCCTGGCCAGAGCTATGGATCTCCAAAAATTCGAAGCATTCCCTTACTGTGGGTAAAGGGACAGACTCATATTTAACTCCTAAAGGGACAAACTGACATACATACATACATACATACATACATACATACATACATACATCAGACCTTCCCTCTTCAGCCCAAGACACATGTTCATGTTATACACACATACATAGACATACACAAACACACAACCTGCACCATTTCCCTCAACAAATATACATAGAAATGTACAGACTAATACTTAACAAACAAAAACATTTTGGTTACAGATACTTACACAAATATTTGAGCTTAACTGGCATGATCATGTTGTGTTTTAAAAGTTTTAAGTTTCTTATAGTGGAAAGTACCCAAGCTTGACCAGGGTTCACCTGACCACCTGGAGACTTCCTAAGGAAGGGTGGGGATCAAGAGCACTGGCAATTGAGGGTGGGTCTGCAAGTTCATTCCAGCAATGCCAATAGGATAATTGATCAGGGTTATTTCTTTTCAGCTGAAGTGTAAGAAGCTTCAATTTCTCACAGTGAAATGTACCCATAAGAGGCCAGATTGCATTACCGCTTGTGTCTAAATATTGAGTCCATTCTATACATAGCTCACGTGCACGTCTTTTCTTCATTCCTGGCTGGGTGGGCAAAATCCCCTTATCCCAAGCCTTCAACAACATCCCTAAGGGGGAAGATGGGGGTACCGTCGACTTAGTATGCCCCATAACCACTTGTGTCCCTAAGCGTGGCACCGGTGCCCGTCGGATTTGGGGTGTGTCTAAACACCCAGAGACTCCCTATTAGAGTACCGACCCTCTGCGCGCTTCCAAACCTCAATTACTTATTCACCTTTTTTTCCCCTACTTTTAGCTCACTACTTTTAGCTCACAAGCGGTAATTGCCCAGTTATAGTTCATTCATTCATTCAATCGCAACCTGTCCGGGCACTCGTATCGCCCTGGTCCCACTGGCTATCCGAGTTACTCTGGTCAACGCCCAAAAGAGCTAGCAGAGGCCCGGGGGCATCTTGAACCAGTTTGACACACAGCCCTGGTCGACAGTCGGGTTTTATAAAAGGAATCAAGCACACACATTCACTGGGCTTATAAAAGGAGTAAAAATTTTAGGTACTCACCCACTGTGGAGTTGTCCTAGGTTCATGCAATCGGCTGGCATAAAAAAAAACCCAAAGTTCCCTTTACTACCCTCTGGGCGGTCCCACAGGAAAACCACAACCCTCTGGGCAAATGGCCCGGTGCCGGCAGGGTGTGTTATCCCCCCTGGGACCCACTCCATTGGGTTAGCTCAGTAAAACATCTGGGGTGCCAAAATGTTAGAAGAAAATCTTACCAAGTTCGTTCCTGAGCCGGGAGTAAAGAAACTGACCAATTGCATGAAGTTAGGAGTTTTATTCACCCAAGAGCAAAGACAAAGCAGCAGGCTGTTAGGTGGGCGATCGCGCAGGACCCCCTTCCTACAGCACATTATATACCCTAGATTACTCACAGACCCACGTTGGGATGGCACATTCCCTCTACCCAATCAGGTCAGTTACCTTGCCAGTTACCTTGCCCAATCAGGTCAGTTACCTTGCCAGTTACCTTGCCCAATCAGGTCAGTTACCCCGACCAGCATGCCCCCTCCCATCTTCATATCCAAGCAGGAAGAGGAGTATTGAGTCAGGTCATCTTCATGTCAACTATCTTTTTATCCCCTTTACAATCCTGAATGGCTGTTCTGAATTACATTCCTTATGCAAGGACAAGACAACTTATCACCTTCTACAAGGACCATTGAGGCAGGAAGGGCAGTGTTTAGTATGCAAGGACAATTCACACATTCACACATTCTTGGTGAGTCCCAGCCTCCTCAAGAATGTTGGCTTTGAGATATTTAAACTATACAAAGGAGATCTGATGTGAGGACCTTGATTTCCTGGCATGACTAGATATTCATTTCAAGATATAAAATATGTTTACAATGATATAAAATATGTTTACAATCCAACAGGGCATTTGGAAATATCTAACTCTCCTCTCTTGTTTCTTTCCACATTGCTGTGTAAAACTATGCCCTGTGTTGTTGTGCAGTGAGTAGGTGGGGCAGCAAGAGATAGAAAAACTGGGTTAGGAGGAATGATAATATTTATATGCAACTAAATATACTAACAGCTTAAAAAGAGGGAAAGAATTTAGGACCTAATCCTAACTGACAGGAAATAGGTCAAAAGAGAAGAGATAGTGACCGATGCTGACCAGTAGCTGGAAAGAAGGAGGTGTGACCCCTTCTCTGGATACACACCATGGCAACATCCAGGGGTAGGTCATCTGACCTAGTTGCCTCAAAAAGAGGCTGCAAACTGGCCTAGATTTTCTATACTCTGTACTATGGCAGGATCCTATCAGTCTAAACAGGAAAAATAAAATATTTTTTTTAATTTGGAAAACTAAGTGAGAACAGAAGACCGGTTAAAATCTGGGCTGGGAATTAAGCCTGTGCCATGTAATTAAATTAAATTAAATTAAATTAAATTAAATTAAATTAAATTAAATTAAATTAAATTAAATTAAATTAAATTAAATTAAATTAAATTAAATTAAATTAAATTAAATTAAATTAAATTAAATTAAATTAAATAGTGAGGGGCGTGGTGGCTCAGCGGGTAAGACGCCAGGCTTGTCGATCGGAAGATCGCAAGTTCGGAGGTTCGAATCCCTAGCCCCCCATAACGGAGTGAGCTCCCGCACTTGCCCCAGCTCTTGCCAACCTAGCAATTTGAAAGCATGCAAATGCAAGTAGATGAATAGGTACCACTTCGGTGGGTAGGTAACAGCGTTCTGCGTGCGTCATGCGGCCACATGACCGTGGAAGCGTCTTCGGACAACACTGGCTCTTCGGCTAACAAACGGAGATGAGCACTGGCCCCTAGAGTCGGACACGACTGCACAAATGTGCGGGGGGAACCTTTACCTTTTTTTACATGTGATTAAGGGGGAACACTGGATTTCCAAGACATGCTGTTGATGTCTTGGCAACAACATCATACCTGTCCTTGCAGCTGAGGAAAGGCCTAAGACATGAACATCTATGTTGAAGCTCAGGTACCATGTATCTATAAACCAGTTGTGGTTCTTGTGGTTCTTCCTAGGGTTCTTCCTATTGTTCTGCTGGCTGGCTGGCTGGGTCCCTGCAGTTCTTAAAGTGAAGCTATTGGTCCAAGATGTGACAAGCTGCTTTATTTTTCAGCTGGCTTGTCACAGAGCATGACACAGATTTGGGCTGAGAGAGAATGGCGCCTAAAGGAAGGCTAAAACCTGGGTTTCCCGCTCCGGTCCTTAACCACCACACACACTGGCTCTTATGTATAATCAACCAGCGCAGGTTTTAAAAATATAATTTAGAGGTAGAGCCAAAAAAAGAAAATGGAAACACTTGTGCCAGATCCTACATTGAAATGCTAGAATTATAATGCAATATTCTCCCCTGCAAAGTTCAGATCAGCTGCTCAAAGTCACTAAGAGTTCTGCTGTGCTATTTTCTCATTCTTTCAGCCATCTACTCTTTGCTACAAGAGAGGAGAAGATCCATCTAAATTCCTCAGGCCTCTGTCCATTTCCAGGAGGTCACAGCTGTTTTCTTTCTTGCTTCCTTCCTGTTCTAAGCTCTCACTTCAAAAGCAAAGACTTCCCTTGAGAACAATTGTCCGATTATATCTGTGTAAGATAGTTGATAATCTACTTCTTTGCTGCTTGATAAAGTGGAGCAGGTTTAGTGGGGGGGGGGGTTGTTTTCAGAAAAACGGATGCTTACAGTGACCATTTGTTGAGAAGAATAGGAAGAGGTTATCCCTGAAGGAAACTGACTTGCAATCCCAGTGGGCAATTTTACATGTTGTCTTGCCTAGAGGGTGAAATGAGTCCTGTGCTTATTTATTAAAAAGCAGGTAGGCAGCAGGAACAGAACGGAGAGATAATGACTTCTGTGGCATGGATGCATGCCTGGTGTGCAGCAAAGCTCTTTAGAGTGTTTCTAGAACTGCAAGCACTGCAGTCTACTAATGGGCAGCGTAAACTGTGGCACGGCTCTTGCAAACTGGGGGCAACTTGTTTTAAAAATGTGTTTAGCTCTTAACTGAGCTTGAAAGTAGGAAATTACACAATGGATGTTGAAATGCAGGCTGGGTGAGAAGTTGTCATTTGAGTAATGGATGCTTTATTTCCTGTTTTTGCTAAAAGCTGGAGCTCAGCATAATTAGCAACTGAGAAAGCAGCCTTGGCAGCCAAACAAAAAAAGCACATTTTGGGCTCCTGAGCCAATTAAAATTGTTTATGCAGTCACTGAGCAATATTTTTCACTAAACAATTAGGCTCCCAGTATTCATCATAATGAAGGAGGAGCTGTGATTATAAAGAACCTGATTCTGGGAAATGCAGAAGCTGAAGAATATATGGCAAGGTGTAACTATTTCCCTCAATATGTTCACTATGTATTGTGAACTGGGATTACCTATTTCCTAGCAACATTTCAAGCAATAGACCCAAGTGTTCAGTAATCAAGTGAGGATGAGTTACGTGAGGATGAGTTAGGTGATGCTTATGCATGTAAGAACTCGGCTGGAATCTTGATCTATCAAGAATTCAGGAGAACACACAGTAGCTTCTTCAAGCTTCAGATGGTGTCCACATGTTCTTTCCATTGTCAACACAGACTATAGCCTATACAACAAATGCAGTGTTGCACTAAAGAAAGTGTGTGTGGACAACATCTAAATCATCCATTGGAGCTGGATCAGGTATTTACAATTTTCTCTCCATGATGCATCCCCGCTGTCTCTCAAAATGTACTCAGAGAACATACTGTGCGACCTGGGCTAGTGTAGTGATGAATTCTGCCATCATCCTCATGGTGGCAAATTTTCAGTTGCTTCAGTAATGGATATGTCTTAAGATGCTATTGGCCAATTGGAACGTAACACAACTATGCTTTAGAATCAGAGATAGAAGGATCCATTTAGGCCTTTGAATCCAACCCCCTGCTCAGTATACAGATGAAAGCATCCTCAACTAGATGGTTGTCCAACCTCTGCTTGAACACATCCAGTGAAGGAGTGTGCGCTACTTCCTTTAGTAAATGGTTCCACTATTAAACTGCTCTTACTTTAGGAACTATTTCTTACATTCATCTGGAATCTGATTTTCTGAACCTTAAGACCATTTTCCATGTCCTGCATCTTTCTTCAGACACTCCTTCAGGTAGTTGAAACATGCTATAATACCTCCTTGCCAGCAATCATTGCCCAGATATACAAAGAGTAACACCAGGATTAGCACCAGAGGAACAATCAAACAGCACAATATACCCTAATCAAGGAACTATTAACTCAGTCAATCAACCAAGTAGCAAACAACAGTCCAATCAAGGAACTACTAAAGAGAGAACAACACCCCCACCAACACAAGCAGGACAAGCCATGGTATATAAACAGAGAGCAAGTCCCACTCCCTTTTCACACTGAAGGTGTTGCCTAGCCTGGCAATGAAACGTCTGCAAGAAAACAACAAGGCTCAAAGAGCACCAAGGATGCTAGGGATGGGAGAGTATGATAGCATGTGGAGACATGCTATCATACTCTCCCATCCCTAATCATATGTGTGACATCATTTCAGTTATGTGAAGAGTTGCTAATATATCCCTGCTCTTTTCAAGGCTAAGCATACACTATTCCTTCAATGTTTCTTCAGATTGCAGGACTTAGTTCCAAATCCCTGAATCAACTTCACTGTACTTCTCCACACCTGTTTTGGTTTCTTTGTATCTTTCTTGAAAATTTGAGACTCAGAACTGTACACAAGATTCAACATGTGGTCTGGCAAATGCAGATCTTCTGTGATTACTTTCTGTAATTTAAGTATAAATTATATTTCTGTCGATGCAGCCTAAAATTGCATGACTCATATCCATCTACAACTTTTCACATGTGCTATTACCAGGTCAGATATTCCCCACACTATACCTGTACAAATAATTTCTTTTTTGTAAGTGAAGGCAGTTGCATTTGTCTTATTAATTTTCAATCTATTTTTTTCAGCCCATTTTTCTAACCTCTTAAGATAATTTTTAATTTGTTTCTGTATTCTAGAATAGAAGCCATTTCACCTAAATGTGTGTCATCAGGTTTTTTATAACCATTCCCCATTTCTTCAGACCATTAATGAAGGATAAAGGATCCAGGATGAAGCCTGGGGCACATCCTTAAGACCTCTAGCTTGATGAGGAACCAGTGATGATCACACTTTAGAAATTGTTTTCAAGCCAGGTGTGGATCCACTGAATACTGATTATATTCATGGCTTTTCCATGATCTACTAAGGAAGTTATCCAACTAAAAAATGAAAAATTAGTTGGCAGGTTTTGTTCTTGAAAAATCCATGCTGGCTCCTAGAAATCATAACTTTTTTTTCATGGTGTTTAGAGATAAATTGCTTTATGATATGTCTAAAATTGTGGAGTCCTTGGTGCTCTCTGAGCCTTGTTTTCTTGCAGATATTTCATTGCCAGACTAGGCAACATCTTCAATGTGAAACACAGTGTGTAACAGCACAATATACCCTAATCAAGGAACTATTAACTCAGTCACTCAACCAAGCAGCAAACAACAGCCCAATCAAGGAACTCCTAAGGAGAGAACAACACCCCCACCAACACAAGCAGGACAAGCCATGGTATATAAACAGAGAGCAAGTCCCACTCCCTTTTCGCACTGAAGGTGTTGCCTAGTCTGGCAATGAAACGTCTGCAAGAAAACAACAAGGCTCAGAGAGCACCAAGGACTCCACAGTTCAACCCTGAGCTACAAATATTCTCTTTGATGTCTAAAATTTTTCCAGGATATGAATCTGATGGAATCTAAAATACTCTGGATTTTTCTTTTCCTTCTTTTTGAAGATAATGGACATTGGCCTTTCTCCAGTTAACTTATTTTACCTATTATCTAGGATTTCCCAGAGATAATGGATAGAGGGTCAGTCAGACCATTATGAAGTTCCTTCAGTATTCTAGGAGGCAAATTTATCTGGGCCCTTGCTATTTCTTTTGTATGTAGTTTTAATATTTCTTTTCCCACTAGATTCTCCTGCCATGGAATTCTATTTATCACTGCTTTAATAAAATCTCCTTTCTTGAAGTCCAGGATACGCATTTCACTATACTCAGTTTTCATTTCCCTTAACTCCAGCATTACCTACTGTATAAGATATGGTCAAGTCCAGTACAACTATTTCCATTTCGCCTTCCTTCACTCTTGGAAGAAAAATGGTGTCTGGAAGGCAGGTCAGGAATTTCCTGAAAGGAAAATGCTTGGCAGAACAGATGTGAGGGTAAATAAAAGCTCAAGGTGGTCAACCTGGTACTGTCCAGATGTTTTAGACAAGTCTGACAATTCCTCACTATTAGTTATGCTGGCTAGGGCTGATAGATTAAGCCCAAGAGTCACACTCTAGTTGCAGTCAGCAAGGAGAATATTGTTTACATAAAAATATTTCAAACTTTTTGCATAGTACCATACCTCATTGAAGAAGGAATTTCTCTTTATCAACAGGACCATGGCAACCCATGATCATCCCCCTCTCTAAGGTTAGCCCCCACTCTCCTGGACTTTAGAAAAAACCTAAAGACCTGGTTTTGCCACCATGCTTGGGGTGTGGAGGGGAATAGCCAGTCTTGGAGTTGGCTGGTGTCTTAGATCTGCCTCGACCAGCAATACCAGCTCATGGGATAAGTAAGACTTACTGTTGTTTGGATCTGACTGTAATTATGTATTTTTGCTGATTATTGATGTTATTTATGGATTTTTATTGATTTTAAATTATTTTATTGTGAACCGCCCAGGGTCCCTCCCTGTGAGGGAGATGGGCGGGATATAAATATGATTGATAAATAAATAAATAAATAAACCCACCATAAAAGCAATAGCAATCCAGTTCTGGGTTGTAACCCACCGGTTAAGAGCCACTGTTTTAGCTGTTGAACAAGAAACATGATGGCCTAAAAATGGGAATGGGAGAGAGATTCACTTAATTTTCATTATAATACAAAGCAATTTAATCTGACCATTTGTCACCCTATACTTGAACTAATGTACAATTATTTTTCTATATTATCACATTTCTCTAAATTTTTTGACATCTGTGTTAGACAAAATTGTGTGCACAATTAGTATATTAGCAGAATGGTGCATGAATATATAAAACAATTGTGCCCAAAAAATCACAATCTGGTAAGTCAAAACCACAGAATCTAAGTGAACTCAAAATTGGCAGGTTTGTCTACTATTCACATAAACGGAGCTTCAGATGGAATCAGAACCCTGGGCCTTCCTTCCATTAATATAATGAAATACAGGAAGTCCCAAAATCAATGCTTCTGTCAACTCTTGTCCTCAACAAAAAATATGGTGCGGAAACTTTATATTCTCTGTTATTCTTTATAGGCTTCATCTAACATTACAGGAGCTTTGGAGTGGGGGTGGGGTAAAAAAAGTGAAGATGGCACCCATGACCACATGGTCATAGCTACAGCCACCATTTTGACTGTTTTGATCCACCCATTATTATGTTTGTTTGTATGTAACATGTTTCTTTTTCTTTTCCAAGACTTTTTAGCTGATTGTAGGACACTGTAAATAAATTTGTCACTGATAAGATAGATTTGATTGATTGATTTATTTAATTTTTATCCCGCCTTTATTATTTTTATAAATAACTCAAGGCGGCGGACATACCTAATACTCCTTCCTCCTCCTCTTTTCCCACAACAACAACCCTGTGAGGTGAGTTGGGATGAGAGAGAGGGACTGGCCCAAGGTCACCCAGCCAGCTTTCATGCCTATGGAGGGACTAGAACTCTCAGTCTCCTGGTTTGCCATTGGCTCCTTCCTAGGGCTGAGAGACAGGAACTGGCCCAAGGTCACCCAGCCGGCTTTCATGCCTAAGGCGGGACTAGAACTCACAGACTCCTGGTTTCTAGTCCAGCACCTTAACCACTAGAACTAAAAGCTATTTCTGTGACACATAGTATTGTCAATTATCTAGGAGATTCTTAATTTAAATGAGCAATGTTTTAGTGTTGATAATTTGTTCTTTAATTTTATATGATAGTTTCTTCAGATTTTTTCCATTCGCAGTGTTTGTGATTTGTGTTGTCATGGCCAGTGACTGTAAACAATATGTCTCCAATTACTAATAATTATATGCAATAGCAGTTTGGTAATATTAGATCTGTGTATGTGTGTGTGTGTGTGAGAGAGAGAGTATGTGTGTGTGTGTGTGTGTATGTGTGTGTGTGTGTATGTGTGTATATATATATATATATATATATATATGTATATGTATATGTATATATATACATACACACACACACACACACACAAACACACACACACACATATATAAAAGGTATATATACATACATACATACATACATACATACACATATATATACATACATACATACATACACATATATATACATACAAATATATATGTATTTATATTTTATTTTTAAATGATTTATATAGCTGCCTATCTCACACGTGACTCTGGGCAGCTTACAAGATTGAAACAAACAAGCCCACCAAACAAAGAGCCTGAATGGGGGAAGTGAAGCCAAAATCAAGCCATAGTCAGGACTAAGTCACGTAGGCAATCCTCAGCACTGCATGAACCCCAAGATCCTATACTGTAGCCCTGGATGGAGCCTTCTAAAATTATGCATTGTGAAATTGTGAATTTGGTAGGAAACCATTAAATAAGAGTGGTGCAATTTTCTCCTTAAAAAGAGTAAATTAAATAGCGTTAAGTATCTGACAGACCAAGCACTCCTGTTTTACTTAAAAATAACTCTCTTGAAATATTGAAAAAATTTAGGGAGGAAAAAAATCTAGTTCTAACCCCTGTGGTATCTGGCTGCTTAAAAAAAGAAATGTAAAAGAAAATATAGCCCCCACTTTTAGAAGCTTGTCCTGCTGTGCTCTTAACATGATATGAGTGTAAGAATGGCTTTTATTTGTTTGTTTATTGAATTTATAAGGCTGCCCTTCTCACACTAATGACTCTAGGTGGCTAACAATACACAAAAACATAAAATAGAGCAAAATAAAATAAAAACGATATAATACCATATACTGTGACCAGGCAATTCCCATCCAGAACTTCATGCTTCTCCTTGTTGAAGAAAGCCAGTGGGTGCTGTCATCACAGAATCTAAATGGGGTAAGCAGTAACTTGATTTAGAATTCAGTATTTCTCTGCCTTTGTAATAAAGGCGTAAAAAATGATATTAAGGTAAAGGTAAAGGTTCCCCCCGCACATTTGTGCAGTCGTGTCCGACTCTAGGGGCCGGTGCTCATCTCCGTTTGTTAGCCGAAGAGCCAGCGTTGTCTGAAGACACTTCCACGGTCATGTGGCCGGCATGACGCACGCGGAACGCTGTTACCTTCCCATGGAAGTGGTACCTATTTATCTACTTGCATTTGCATGCTTTCGAATTGCTAGGTTGGCAAGAGCTGAGCTAGTGCGGGAGCTCACTCCATCACGCGGGGCTAGGGATTCGAACCTCCGAACTTGCGATCTTCCGATCGACAAGCCTGGCGTCTTACCCACTGAGCCACCATGCCCCATGTAAAAAAAAATGATATTAGGGAACCTTAATAAGCTTCAACAATATGCACTGTAGTTTTATGAAATGCATTGAGTTTTCCCTCTAATCAGCCACAAATATTCTTTTTTATTTTTTCTCTTTTCTAGTTATTGAGCGCGGTGGCTCAGCGGGTTAAACCGCTGAGCCGTTAGACTGCCGACCATAAGGTTGGCAGTTTGAAACAGCGTGGCGAGGTGAGCTCTCGTCACTAGCCCTAGCTCTCTGCCAACCGAGCGATTCGAAAGCTAATATAGCAAGTAGATGAATGGGTACCACTCACGTGGGGCAATTTGCGGCGTCCAGCGGAGGGTCGTCCTCAATCCAAAAGAAGACCTGGAGAATCCCGGCGGAGACCTGGAGATGACGACGGAGATCGACGGATCCGAAAGAACAGCTTCCTGGACGTCAGCAGCCGGCGCGGAAGCGAGGCATGCTGGGGCATGTAGTCCGATGCCTGCAGCTGAAGAGCCGGTTCCCTGTCCTCCTCCCTATCGCGTGGTTAAAATTCTAGATATGATATATGATGTATAAATTAATATATATATATACTGATGTTGTAAGCCGCCTAGAGCCCTCCAGTAGGGAGGGGATAGGCGGGGTATAAATAAGATAAAATAAATAATAAAAATAAATTGTTTCTCCCTCACTAAATAGTTGGGCAAATGTATCTGCTTGCAACACCATATAGTGACATGGGGCACTCTCGTTTAGTTTTCCAGCTAACCATCCATTCCCTTCTCCAGAATATTGTATTTTTAATTTGGTTTTCATTTCTTCCTCCCCTAATAGTCTAATTTCTATGCCTCAGGCATGAGCATAATCAGTTGTTTTTGACATTTTTTCACCATTAAAGTTTCCTCAGATGCCTATAGATTTCTCTGTAGATCAGTAAGCCTGACGTTTACCACACCTGCAAGAATCGTGACATTTTCATTATGTAAGGATCAGATCTGAAGTGGGAGATCGTCTCTGGTTTTCCCTTTCGTCTCAGCAGGTTGGTTGCCTGGGATCACGGGAAAAGGATGTGGGACCCGCAGTGGGCTCCACCAGCAGTTCCCTAGAGAGGAATTGGCTAGTTCCCTAGCCTGCTAGCTTTGAGTTGCTGGCCTCTGACCCTTACACTAAGATCTGCTGTGCCCAGAGGCAACTCAGCATCTCAAGATGCCTCCATGAATTTAACCCTCACCTCTGTTTCTCTTACATTTCTTTGGACTGTAGTTTATGTTCCTTTATACACACAGGCTTCAGCCTCTTCCCTAGATAAGCCACCATCCCTAGGCTCTGATGGGTTTCAGATTCAAAATACTCTCAAATATGAGTTTCCATAAAAGAGGCATTTCCCAAAGAGGCACTGACTAGTAATTTTTTTGAGAAAATACCAAATCCGTCCAATATTTGTAATAATTTTTGTTTAATTCCACTCTTCACTTGCCTTCACTTGCTTCAATTTTGGAGAAAGCTACACTTTCGGAGATAATGTTATGTTGTGTCATGGAATTTAATAGAGCATTTTGTGTGTACAGTTGTATCAGTCAACAAACTTAAAATAGTTCTAATTAACTGGTATGGTATGACTTATTGTAACCTGAGTAATCTAGTTAAATAATAAATGAGTAACATACATGCATGTAACTTTCCAAAGCTTTGTGATGGAGAATCTGCATGATATACTAACTGGTTCTGTGCTGGCCTTTTCATTCATTTGGTAGTTTGTCTGGAGTATCCTTTGTCTTTTGTTTCTTAGTCTGAGACTGCATTTTTGTGACTGCATTGCATATTTCATTTTCCAGCTGGAGTGTGATCTAGATTGCAGACAAAACTGTGAAACACAAAAGCACCAGGTGGGTATTTGTTTGCTTTGACTTGTTACTTGCCTTGGAGCTTTTCTGGGGGGGGGGGGGGGAGGAAAAGCATGATTTTGCAATGTCTTTATTATGCCTGTTTTCTAAGGTAGGGATTTTCAGTTGGTTGCCCCTTAAATTCCATTCGGAAAAGTACATTTACTGTATAATATTGCTGAAAGCCAAATTCAGAAGATAATATAACTGTAAACAGTCCTGCTCTAACTTGAGAGGAATTTAAGTAGGAATTTCCCATATTACCAAGTTCATAGTTTATTTATGAAAAGTCGTATTTACATTTACACATCATCTCACTTGAGAATATAAAATAAATCCCATAATAGAAATACCCGTCAGCCTTGGAGAGTAGTCAGACTGAAAAGGTGCACTGGTACTGTTTTCAAACTTTAAATTGCCTTAAAATTACAAAGATAATGTATCACCCTGACTTAGAATGGGCTAGAGCCAGATTTAGTAATGTTAAAAGTAAGTAGACCCATTCAAAATCAATAATACTTAAGTTATGACTAATATGTCCCACTAATATCAATGTGTACACACTAATTAAATCAGGATTCAATCAATAATATAAGTTTGTGCTATGTTGCAGTGCAAAGAGGAAAGAAAATGCTTAAATTCCTTTTTCATCAACATTTTTGCAAGAGGGAAAAGTCAGTATCTTTGTAGAAATTCTGGAGAATCAGAGGCTTTGCTTAATATCAACCATATTATTTCTTGAAGAATAATTCTATTAAAAATTTAGCTGATTAATTGTACTGTTCAAATAGCTTTAATTCATTCTTGCTTTAAATTATGTTAGGTGGTACTATTACTGGCATCAAACCATTTTCATAAGGAATAAAATAATCAGTTTTCTCAATCTGTCTACTTAGTTTCTTTCAGAACGAATCAATTTTCAATTTACATCCCTTTGACCTCCATAATGATGTGTCTGTACGTGTCAGAAGCACCGAAGTGCTTCTGTAGTGAAAGGATTTGTCGGTGACATCACCGTTGCCCGGGGGACGCCCAAGGAGGTTCCTTTCATGTCCCTGTGGTTTTCCCCACTTGAGTGGTACCTAATTTATCTAATCGCATTTGCATGCTTTTTGAACTGCTGGGTTGGCAGGAGCTGGGACTGATGTTTACTAATTGCCGGTAGCTCACTCCAGCACGCGGCTCACGCTCTTGGGTTTCGAACTGCCGGGTTTTCAGCCTTAATGGCTTCTGACTCAGCGTCTTAACCACTGAGCCACCGTGGTCCCTTCCATGATTAATGATAGACATTTTTATTTTTATTTTTATTTATTTATTGCATTTCTTCACCGCCCATCTCGACAAACGACTCAAGACAGATGTAACACTGAGGCCAATATTTCACCCTTCAGTTTAGAATGTATGTTTTGGAGTGTCTATTCTAAACAGGTAGATATATTTAAGTAATACCATGCTACTAACCATTCTCAATAGTTGCCAGCCAGCTAGACTAAATTAGTCTCTCTTTTGAACTAAAAGACAGATCCAATGAAACATCACTTTCACTTGTCCCCTTATGTGTTTGTAAAAATCCTAATGACTTCACTATAGATCACTCCAGTTTTTCAGTACTGTTTTTCATGAATTTCACTCACATACCTTCATTATATTCTGACTGATCTCCACATATGATATATATCAACAGGAGATACACTATCCTGCTGTTTCTATTGAAATCCTTGAACCCTTAACATATTTGCTTCTGGGTCAGCTAGAAACTGTAATCCTTCCTAGATAGTTTTAGAAGAAAATATGGACTCTTGAAGAGTTCTGCACAGTTGAGGCTTCCAGGTGAGGACCTATGGCGGGTTAAACATCCCTGTGAACATCTCTGTGCGCAGGGACAGCATCGTGATGAAGGTTGGCAGCCAGGCGGCAAGTTCTGGCTGACAAAATTCTCTCTGGAGAAGGAGAGATCAAGAGATCACCCACTTGTGCTCTGGATAGCTGCTCCTTGCAAGGAGATCACAGGAATTGAGTTTCTTGTGGTCAATTGTGGGTTGAGCGGTTTGGGAGCTGAGGGAGCTCAAAACCGCTAGCAGTCTTTATGGACACTTGACCTGCAAAAGCCTCACTTTCTTAAACACTTTAGGATACATTTAATTTACAATTTAAGAGAGATCTTCCAACTGGCAGGAAAGAATAAAGACACTCGGTAAGTCACCTTCTTTTTGGAATTAAGAAGAGGAAAAAAACTATCTTAAAGGATTTTGACTTAAAAGCAAAAAGCTTAACAAGATTATGATTTAAGAAAGTTTTAAAGGGATAAAGGGGACAGTAATTTTTAGAAAACAGAATATTTCTTTTTCTTTGACGAAAGTACCTTTGAAAATAGTAAAATTAACTAGACAAACAGACCGGACCTTCGTGGGAATGCTGGTTGTCTATTATTAAGGAAAGTAGATAATTCGTTGATTTGACAAAATAAGATCAGGGTAATATGAGCCAGACTGTGTGACTGTCGCTACGGAGAGCTAATTGGGCTAAAGTGTTAAATCAGAGAAAAGCAAAAGTGGGGGGGGGAGGAGGAGGAGAAGCCTGCCTTTTACTTTCACCCTGGTAATTGACATACTTTCACTTTTGGGCCATAAATATTACAATGGCAACCACAAGAAAAGCAGCAAAAATAGGAGAAGGAAGGAGTGGTTCACTAGAACTTACAGATAAGGAAACGCCAGATTTATTGCAGAAAATGTTTGAAGAATTTGGCTAGAGGATGACTGAAACAGTTGCCAATATTTTGGATGCTTTTAAAAAGGAAATGGAAGAAGGATTTGCAGGGATAAAAAAGGATATGAAAGAAGAAGTTAAGAATATTGAAGAATCTGTAGGACAATTGGCTGGAGATGTAAAACAAATTAATGACAAAGTGGAAGTTTTGGAAAGTATGACAGAAGTTATAAACAGAGAGATGGAGAAAGATTTGGATAACTTGGCCTTATTGGAACTGAGAAAAAATAATTTTGTTTAAGATTTAGAGCATTCCAGAAAACAATGGGGAAAATATCAGAGAAAAGATTGTTAAGTCCCTGTATAACTTTTTGGATTGGGATGAAGATGACACAGAGGCAGAGATTGATAAAATTTATAGGATCAATACACAATTTACAAAATTAAGAAATATTCCAAGGGATGTCCTTGTGCATTTTGTCAGGAAGAAAACTAGAGATCAAGTTCTGCAGCTGCATTTTAATACTAGATTGAGGATTGATACTTAAGGAAATTCCAATTACAATACTGTGAAAGAGAAAAGAGTATTTTTTTTCTGACAAACTCAAACAGAAAAAGATTCCATTTAGATGGGATAAGTTGGAAGGGATGATTTTTACTTTTACAAAGCAGAGATTCAGACTGAACTCTGTGCAGAAAGCAAGAAATTTTCTGGGGAAATGCAAAGAAGAATTGGAGTAAATGGAAGTGACAATGAAGATGTGACTAAACAAATGCCACAACAGATACATCAGGACACTGAAGATGCTACCATGTTGGGCACAGGTACTGATTTTTCTAAAAACTTGGCGTAACTATGGATTATAAATGCTTAACGTGGAATATATATGGAGCAACTGTTCCTCAAAAGAGAAAAAAAATCATTATTTGAAAAAGTTAAAACAAGATGTGATTTGCTTACAAGAAATGCATATTAGGAAAAAGGATATAAAATATTTGAAGTCACAACAATTTGGGTGAAGAATTTATTTCAGCAGGAATTGAAAAAAAGAAATTATCTGAAGTCACTGGAAGAAATTGTCTAAGAACATTCTAACAATACTGAGATCTATTACTCTTTTACACCTGCCCTGATACATTGCATTTTGAAAGCAACTGAGAATCACCAGTTAAATATTATGCCTTAATATTTCTGTTACATTTTTCAAATGTTCATATTCAGAAATGTGGTAAGAAATTATTTGGATGCAATTCATAATGTTTGTATGATCTTAGTACCTCCCCCTCATATTCTATGGCAGGGTTTCCCAACCCTATGGTTCCACAAGAGGTCAATAGGGGTTATTATTATTATTTTATTATTATTTATTAAATTTCTATGACCGCCCATCTCCCCCTCAAGGAGGGACTCTGGGCGGTTCACAACCAAACAACATCATTAAAATACAAGAAATACGACAATAAAAATATAAATACAATATAAATACAATAAAATCCAAGTGGCAGATGGTTCTTACAGTGACGCTAAAAATATTTAAAATATTTAAGGCGGCTCTAAGAAATCAGCCATCCCCAAGCGTGACCACTTTCCTTCTTGCCCCAGGCGAGATCACAGAGCCAAGTTTTTAATTTTTTCCTGAAGTCCAGGAGTGAAGGGGCCTGTCTTATCTCCGGGGGGAGATTGTTCCATAGGACAGGTGCCGCTGCAGAGAAGGCTCGCCTCCGAGACCCCGCTAGATGAAATTCTTTCATAGAGGGTGTCCGCAGCATGCCCTCTCTGCAAGATCGGGTGGGACGGGACGATGTAATGGGGATGAGTTGGTCCCTCAGATAACCTGGGCCCATGCCATGTAGGGCTTTAAAGGTAATAACCAACAACTTGAATTGGACCCAGAAGCAAACTGGCACCCAATGCAGCTCGCGGAGCAGAGGTGTTATGTGTGCCGATCTTGGTGCACCTAAGACTGCCCGCGCGGCCGCGGTTCCCTGGGAGATCACAATTAATTAAAAAAATTATTTCAAATTCAGGCAACTTCACATTAAAGAAGTAAGTTTCATTCTTTATTTTTAGTTTAAGAACACTGTCAGTGTATACAGGCCTACACATGAAACAAATATAATAATTTTGTAACTTCCGGTGTATCTTTGAGCCTGAATGTGCAGGGGTTCCCCAAGGCCTGAAAAATATTTCAAGGGTTCCTCCAGGGTCAAAAAGTTGAGAAAGTCTGTTCTATGGTGATGGTAGTCAGATGTTTTTTCCCTAAACATTAAACCATCCACATGAAGAGTCCCATAACCAATTGGATTAAAGCACAGTTGATTACTCACGATAGCCTTCCTGTGAAGACAAGCCCTGATGTGTTGTCTTTTGATAACACTGGCTCCTTTAGAGCAATAATGCTGATACAGCTTCCTGTCTAATCATAAAGCAATTACTGCACCTCAAGAGGGAAAGCACTTTAAAACATCTGGGCTTAGTTTAGACAGGATAGCCTTTCCTTGCTGGCCTTAAATGTCATTTTAAAAGTGCCCATTTAGAAAATGTGTGAAAACTATGAAGCAATGGATAATGGGCATAGTATCTACAACATTTCGATAAAATAAGCCCTTCTGGAAAGGGTGTTGCCACATAAGGTTGGTAGAATTTACTGTAATTTTCATTTGGTTCACATAAAGCAAGCTGGAATCTATTTTACAACCTGCTAGGGAAGCATGATAGGCTTCTAAGGATGTTCATGCTATGGAGTAGACTCAGGATGATCAATATGTGTTGCAGAATCTCTTTTTTAGAGTATGATCTATTTTCAAATGCTTGAGAAGACAAGTGAAGTTAAACTTGACTTTTACTCAGGTACCTCTTATTTGTAGTGAAAGCTAGAAACTACAGGGAAGACTGTCAATTTCAGTATTTTTAAAGATAAAGAGGTAATCTTTCCCTTTTATTTACTCTAACACTGTGCAATGCTCTTTTGGTTTGTTTTTTGTTTGAGCACTGTGATTTTTTTCTTCCAATAAAACTAACAAGGAAAAAAAAGTAATCTAATAAATGTTTTCCCTTGGTCAGTTTTATATCAGGGCACTTCACATGCTGACTCTTTCTTCACTGTATTTCCCTAAACAGTAAGTTCTAATAATACAATCAAAAGCACTACTGTATGCAACATAATCAAGTCTGCAAAAGGCAAAATGCCCAGATATATCTTCCTGCTAGACCCAAGTTCTTCTAAAAATGTATTAAAATAAGTTAGCTGGACATCTCTAAAGCAGATAGAGAAGACAATGAACACCTAGAAAAATGGGAAGGGAAGGGAAGGGAAGGGAAGGGAAGGGAAGGGAAGGGAAGGGAAGGGAAGGGAAGGGAAGGGAAGGGAAGGGAAGATAAACTCCCCTTCATCATCTTTTACCCTGGCTGGCATGACTCCAAGAAGGGCTTGGAACTGGATGTGGTGGTTCTTCTATCAGGTTCTCATCACTCTTTAGAACTGCTCTGGGTTTTTGACTTAGACTGTTTTTATGAGGTTCTTTTGAAACTTATTTATTCTAATCTTATGAGTATAGCTTTCATAGATATATATTACCGTCTTAGTTACATGTTATCTATTAAATAGAAAAGTGTCACAATTCACTAGAGCAGGAGCTCCGAAGTAAGAAAAATAAAATGTATTTCCAGCTCTGCAATGTAGATCCCAACAGATTGTTTCCCCACCTTCACCTGAAGATCAAAAAGTTATTTCTGATTTCCAGAATCAGGTCCATGAGCAGAAGTGCCAGAGTTAGCTTCCTACATTTTAATATGAAGGACAAAGAGTAACCCTTCTATGTGATAGCAGCAATGATAATTGTACAAGATACTTTTGCCAATCAATTACTTGTTTAAAAAAGCCTGAATCCTTCAGATGGTAAACAAATCTGCATTTAGAAAGAGTGGGGAACATCTAGTCTTGTGAGGTGTGTCCCTTGATGTTTGCTCCAGAGTCATAAGCCCAACCATTGCAGCCAAGGCATGAAGTTCTGAACTGCTTACTAGAGGAGGAGAGTGTATCATGATACAGAGGGTAGCACTGTATCAGTGAAACAGAACAGAGAAAGGAAATGACTCCATCATCAAAAGGTCCTCCTTCCTCAGGGAACTGTCTCTAATCAGTATTAGCCCCTTACAATAATACTATTTCAGAGGCACTGCAAACCAGAGCACTGCGTAGCCATGTAAACTGCTTCCTGGATTTGCCAAACAAAACAACATTCAGCAATTAATAGAATTTCACTATTAGCTGTGCTATGATAAAGCAAAATAAACTTTGCATGCTAATCATAGAGCCAAGCTGCTTGAGAGAAAGACATGTCTTTTGTATGTGTGTCTTTGTCTCTTTTCTTGTCATGCAAGACTAAAAAACAGAGTTGCTTACATTTTGCTTGGCAAAACATGGCTATGGAAATTGTCCTTGTTACCCTTGCAAGAGCCATTACAGTTTCCTCATGAGAGTTCCCCGATTAGTCACTGCTTTAGTAT
The DNA here is from genome assembly GCA_023362775.1 of Charina bottae. Classification (NCBI taxonomy): domain Eukaryota; kingdom Metazoa; phylum Chordata; class Lepidosauria; order Squamata; family Charinaidae; genus Charina; species Charina bottae. The sequence goes on along the minus strand of JALMGJ010000001.1, from coordinate 163,381,518 downwards.
TAAACTAGGATAGTTCGCAGGGCATGCGAAAGATCTAGAAAAAGCTCTACGTTTTTATATTTAATCATGAAACTAGGCAATGCCAAAAGTTGGCAAAAAGACTCTGCAGAATAAGGCAACAAGCATGCCATAGCTCTGGGATGCGGAATATTGCTGAGAGGTGGTCCTCTATAATTAATGGTGATTAGGCACAGAAACAGATGTGCGGCACCTTCGAAACAAATGAGCTGTTTGTTCCTTAACGCAGAAGGAAATTGCAACATTGTAAAAGGAAAGGATGCAGGCTTAGAGTTTTTCCCCCATATTTTTATTTTTTCCCCTTTCTCTTAATTGGTAATTGTACCTACTGAGAAAGATGAACCACGTGTGCCCTGGAAGTTTTTTGTTTTTTTGCTGTGAATACAAAGCTCTGTTCAAATAATTACTGTTCTGCTTGGAGGTTTATCTATATTAGCAATTACTTTTAATAACACTGTTATGCACACTAGTTTACCTAGCAGAGAGAAGTTCCAAAGGCAATTTGATTGGTCCACCCCCGGCGACTGATGGACCCAGTGAGGTTTCAGAAGGAGCTGGGGGTTATTCCCGAGGACTTGCTTCACGGTCCAGTGGAGGTCCTGGCCGCAGCCTGGAATAGGGAAGCGGCCGGAGCTCTGGACAAGATCGCGCCTGTGCGACCTCTCCGGCCCTGTTCGGCCCGTCACTCTCCGTGGTTTACGGATGAGTTGAGGGCTTTCAAGAGGGTTAAGAGACGTCTAGAGCGCTGCTGGAGAAAGACGAAGACTGAATCTGACCGAACACAATCTAGAGCCGCAGTTAAGGCCTACCTTGTGGTGGTAAGAGCGGCGAAACGTGAATATTTCTCCGCTCTTATTGCGTCCGCAGAATGCCGACCGACGGCCCTGTTTAAGATTACAAGATCACTTTTGGGTCGGGAGCAAGGGGAGACCCATTTACAGGGCCGATCGGAAGAGTTTTCTGAGCATCTGCAGGACAAAATCGCTCAGATTCATTCCAAGTTAGACTCCAAGCGTGAGACAAGATCTGGGGAGATGCCAGAGGCTCGTACTTACCATGTTATCTGGGAGCAGTTTGATCCTGTTGGGCCTGATGAAGTAGACAGGATCCTCCGGACTGTAAACGCCACCACATGCCAACTTGACCCATGTCCCTCCTGGCTGGTAAAATCAGCTAGTGAGGTGACATGCGGCTGGGTCCAGGCGATTATAAATTCGTCCTTGAGTGAGGGGGTGTTCCCGGATGCCTTTAAGGAGGGGCTGGTGCACCCCCTCCTCAAGAAACCATCCCTGGACCCTACCATCCTGGGCAATTTTCGCCCAGTCTCCCACCTCCCCTTTCTGGGAAAGGTGGTTGAGAAGGTGGTGGCGTTGCAACTCCAGAGGATTCTGGAGGAAACGGATTATCTGGACCCCTTCTAGTCAGGTTTCAGGCCGGGATATGGGACAGAGACCGCATTGGTCGCGCTTATGGATGATCTCTGGCGAGAGCGGGATGGAGGGAGTGCGTCCATCCTTGCTCTCTTAGATCTCTCAGCGGCCTTCGATACCGTCGACCATGGTATACTTTTGGGGCGGCTCGAGGAGTTGGGGGTGGGCAGCGTGGTTTTGCGCTGGTTCGCCTCTTTCCTCCAGGGCCGTTCCCAGTCGGTGTTGATAGGGGAGGAGAGAGCTGACCCGAGACCCCTGACTTGTAGGGTGCCTCAGGGGTCAGTTCTCTCTCCTCTCCTATTCAACATCTACATGAAGCCGCTGGGCGAGATCATCCGTCACCACGGGATGAGGTATCACCAATATGCTGATGATACCTGGTTATACATCTCCGTCCCGGGTGAAGTAAGTGATGCGGTCAATGCCTTATCTCAGTGCCTGGAGGCTGTGGGGGTCTGGATGGGGAACAACAGGCTTCAACTGAACCCTGGTAAGATGGAGTGGCTGTGGATTGATGGCCCCCCTGGATCCGGGAAGTTGTCATCTTTGGTTCTGGGTGGGGTTGCACTACCCCACTCGGATCCAGTGCGGAATCTGGGGGTCCTCCTGGACTCGTGACTCCTGCTCAAAGAACAGGTGGCAGTCGTGGCCAGGAGGGCCTTTGCACAGCTTCAAGTTGTGCGCCAGTTACGCCCTTTCCTGGATCAGGAGGCCCTCCGAACAGTCACTCATGCCCTTGTCATCTCCCGAATAGACTATTGTAATGCGCTCTACATGGGGCTACCCTTGAAGAGTATCCGGAAGCTTCAGCTGGTGCAGAATGCCGCGGCGCGAGCAGTTATGGGTGCCAGGAGATCGGCACATGTGACACCTCTGCTACGCGAGCTGCATTGGGTGTCAGTTTGCTTCTGGGTCCAATTCAAGGTGTTGGTGATTACCTTTAAAGCCCTACATGGCATAGGACCAGGGTACCTGAGGGATCATCTCGTCCCAATAACGTCGGCCCGCCCCACCCGTGCATGCAGAGAGGGCATGCTTCGGACCCCCTCAACAAAAGAGTTCCATCTAGCGGGGTCCAGGAGGCGTGCCTTCTCTGCGATAGCGCCCGCCTTATGGAATATCTTGCCCCCGGAGGTGAGACTGGCCCCCTCCCTCCTGGCCTTTCGGAAGGCCCTTAAGACCTGGCTCTGCCGCCTGGCCTGGGACGACGGAGGTGGTAGTGCCTCCTGGGGTTGGCTGGCCCCGTAGCTCCATGATCTATCTGCGGGTCCTAATCCATCTTGGATTTTATTTTATTTATTCTCTGCTTGTGTTTTTAGATATTTTTGTATAGTTTTTTAAATTGTATTTGTTGTAACCCGCCCAGAGTCCCTTGCATGGGAGATGGGCGGGGAATAAATTTGAAGAATAATAAATAATAAATAAAAATAATGCTGCTGTAATTTACCTTTCCTTTGGAGGAGTGTCACTGAAGTCATCTGGAGCTTCTGTAACATGTACTGTATTTAACAAACATACAAGTCAAATGAAGAAGAGGCAAACAACCCATAGCTAGGAAATAATAGATTCACTGCCCAATTTCAAATTTCCTAAGATGCTTGCATCAAGCATAGATGCCTGTCCCTAAACAAATGTAGAAGCACAGTTTGGAGAGAGACACACCTTCCTTCATTTGAGGAATCACTACAGCAATGTAACTTTCTGACTCAGTATTTATCACAACTGGTTGCTTGATTAAGGCATTTAGTCTAAAATTATTCTACTTTATGACTGGTGCAGGAATCAGGAAACTGGAGAACTTTTTAGACAAACGTTTAACATAAGGGCCATAATTTATGGCCCAATTGATTTTAGATTCTTTTTGAGAAAGAGAGATGTTTTTTCTTAAATGGTCACTGACCTTTAGATGCCAGTGAGACACCAATGTTATTCTACTACTGTTTAATTAAACTAGGGTTGGGTCCCTCTTTTCCTCCTCACAGAGTCATTACAACCTCTGGCTGTGTGAACAAGAAGGAAGAAAGTTGCACAATCTGCCATTTCCACCGTACACTATCATTCTTATTGACCTTATGAAGCTGCTCTGAGACTTTTATCAGCGGACGAGTGGGATAAACAAACATCAGCAGGAGAGAGGAATGAAGAAATACTTTCATACATACTGTGGTTCAGGTGATCTACAAGAAAGAATAGCACTACGGTTTATCATACATGACTTCCAGTACAATGTTTGTGCAAGAGAGATGTATTCCTCAGGACTGGGAGGGAAACACAGAAATTGTGAATAAAGTATTTCTAATACAAATTGGACAATGTCCTATTTTTCCAACAACACTAAAGTGTCAACTTGCATGTACTTCAGCATAGCTGAGAGAAATTGTAGTTAAGGGTAGTTAATTCTCCTTCCTACTGTGATTAACAGAAGGAAATAAGAAAACACCCTCCCACATAAAAAGCAAAGAATGAAATGGGTCACTTTCTTATAATCTGTTTAGCCAGGACCACACGAACAGGACATAGGTCAGTATCATAGGTCTGCATCAGTACTGTAATGCAGGATTGCCCTCCATTGCCTCTAAAAGTTTGTTATGACTGGTCTAGCACTGCAAACAGAAAGAAGAGTCATGCCCTAGGCCACAGTCTCTAAATGCTTAGCTCTGCAATGTTGGAAAGTATCGTTATCGGTGTGTGGAAGACTCTTTCAAAACTGTAAATGTATCTGAGTTCACCAGAAGGAAGATGAAATACAAATGTATAGACAGAATAAATAAGGGAGAGAGCACAAATTGTATAGAAACTTAGAAACTATAGAAAATTGCCCTTGCAGGAACATAAAGGGGATATTTGAAAGCATTGGATTAATACCTTCAGAAGTCTTTTCAGCTTTTACATTTTTATGCACTTATTTGAAAGGTGAGAGTTTAGGATGCTGCACCATTTCTCAGATTCTATTCCACAATTACAGAAAAACAGGAGACAAACAACACTATTTTCAGGGATATACTGTATCTGCCTCAAGAACCACAACCCCTCCCTAAAAGAAAAATTCACATGGATTGTACCCATATTGTAAGTTGAGGTTTTGGTGTGGTGGTTATCTGCAGTGCAACAATCATGAGGCGACAGCTATCCATCCTCCCATACCTCCAAAATGGTGGATAAGAAAACGGCAAAATGAGGAGGAAAGGTAGTTTATTCTGGGAGTGGTAATTCTATGAATTATCCACTCACTATCAACCTTAACGCACAAAGAAACATTGCAGTGAAAAGAAGAATTTTCTCAAATGATAGCAACTGCAGCAGATATAAAGCGACAGTGTTGTGTTGTTATTATTTAGCAGAACATAGAGGAGTATCTTGCAGCTACAAAACGGATGATCCACAAACTAATTCGGCAAAGATTTTGGACACTTAGCTCTCTTCCCATGGCCTCTGTTTGTGCCATTGTGTTGAAGTTGCAAACTGTTTTAGATTTTTAGCTAAGCACTGCAACATTCGATAATCAAAAGTCTGCTCATTGAAAATCTGAGTTAAGGCTCATATTACCTCAAGGGCCAGACAGCCATGATACTCAATCTTAAAACAATCTTCATAAATTGGAGAAATGGGCTGAAACTAACAGAATGAAATTTAACAGATACATTCTTCTTTTAGGAAAGAAAAATCAAATTCCCATCTACAGGATGAGGAATATCTGACTTGATAACAATGTTTGCAAAAAAGAGCTTGGTACAGTACAACCACAGAATTGGAAGGGGCCAAGTAATTGACTGCAAACTAAATATGAGCAGCTGCAGCTTTTCTGGGCTCACATAGTAGTCACGTGCTGTCCCCAGAAAATGCATGTTTGAGTTAAGGAGACACCTACAGGATGCAACAAGGTTACAATATTTTCCTAGGACTGTGCATGAATACTGTACAAGCTCTGGACATCTTTTAGTGGCATCTTTAAAGAAACACCAACAGGTGGAGCTAGCACACCCACATCCCCTCTGAAGTCTTCTCCTCTTCAAGTCCAAAAATGCTTCATGAGTCCTAATAATAATAATCCCTCCCAAATGGGTTATCTTTGTCGTCTCAGGAATTCCATCCTCCCTATATTGATCTGGACCTGAACAATAAAATGTATAAGTTGTAGGCAAACTTTCTGCACATCATTATTGATATGGGATACATTAAGGCATTAGTCTTACCTTCCAGTTTCCTGGTTTCAAACTGATCTGGTTTTTTTTAAAAAAAATCACTATTTTTCTTAGCTTCTGAAAAGAAATTTATTACTACTGTGATGCCAATACTATTTTCTCTTTAATGAATTTGAATCTGCTTTCTTGATAGTGACTGTATTTTACAAATGGAATTAACAGTGGTAATCAGGTTTTATTTAAAACTGCACCCTTTTTAAAGATTTGCAACTCAAGCAAATCAGGTGGCAGCTGTGGCTAGCAGAGGTTTTGCACAGTTGCACAGTTTCATCTTATGTGCCAATTGCGACTGTTCCTGGTCCAGGAAGCCTTGCTCACAGTCACTCTTGCCCTAGTCATCTCCTGCTTGGACTACTGTAATGTGTTCTACATATGGCTGTCCTTGAAGAACATCTAGAAGCTACAGATGTACCGAATGTGGCAGCCCAGGTAGTGATGGGTGTGTCCTGATATACTTAGATGACTCTGCTTTGGGAACTGCATCAGGTGTAACTCAAGGTGCTGGATGTCACCCTTAAGATGCTATATGGCTCAAGATCTGGTTTCTGAGAGATTGCTCCCCCTGTACTCATCTGCCCATCCAACCAGACCAAATAGAATCCAGGCCCCATCCCTATGGGATTATCACCTGATGGAGCCTCAGAATCAGGGGCTTTCAGATGCTACCTCAACTATCTGGAACTCCTTCCCAGCAGAGTTTTGGTAAGCTTCATTCTCTTAGCTTTAGAAAAATCATGAAGATCTGTTTGTACTATCTTACATAGGAAGAGGGAGTTGTAACTGAAGGTTTGTGGATGAATGGTATTTGTATTTTTTGGTTATATTTTTGCTGTCTTTATTTTTATATTATTTGCAGTTTGGGAGTCATTTTATATCTTGACACGTTAGCCACCCAGGGCCTTCAGAAATGTGCAGCATATAAGGAAAGTAAATAAATAAAAGTGCACACAACATCATAGGAAGGTCAAGGACCTATGCCAGATGACAACTATATATTTTTAGAAACCAACTAGCCTCTGAGCCAAACACAGATAGGATTCTCTCTGCCTGGCTACCCTCCAAGTGAGCTTCGTAGTTTCCATCTTGATGCAACAGCTATTTTAAAAAAATGCAAATACCCCAAAGAGTCAGGAAACAGCATCCACCCTCAAAGCTTTCCTGTTCAACAAAGATGCTTTTAATATACAAGTTCTACTTTGAGGCTATATATAGTTACAATATACAAAAATCCAAAACAAAGATGTCACCTTTTTAAGGTCATGAATTGATTTTATCATTTAAACATTAGTGCCACCCAGAGGACACACAAAAATTATTTTGATTAAGAAGAGGAAATCAAGTTCCTTTCTCTTTTAATTAATAAGATACAGCAGTATCCATTTATCCTATCAAATTGCTCATAGAACTTTATTTTACAGTGAAAGGATGATATCGTGGCACAAAACAATACTTCGACTTCAACAGAGTCATGCTTGTGGATTAATACTGGTCAAGGCTGCTTTCACTAAAATGGTACAAGATGGGGGCTATATAAATGTTTAAAACAAACAAACAAATAAAAACAAATACAAAGTCAGGAGATAACGGTGAAACAATTTAATCCAAGGTAGCATTGTCCAATAAGCAGTCAACAATCTAGCACAGGGGTTGGCAAACTTTTTATGCCGGGAGCCATTTTGACATGCTCGTGCACATTTTGAAATGCTCAAGAGCCAGGGGGCGGGCTTTGCAGGCGGGGGCCAATCGCGTGGAAGGGGGCAGGGTTTGCGGGCGGGGGGCAATCGCGTGGAAGGGGGTGGGGTTTGCGGGTGGGAGCCAATCGCGCGGAAGGGAGTGGGGTTTGGGGGCGGGATCCAATCGCGTGGAAGGGTAAGATACAGGGCTGCGCTGCGCTTGGCCGGCCGCCCCGGCCCTCGCTCACCTTCCATGGCCGGTCCTCGTGGGCCGCCGGCGACACTCCCGTCCCGCTGCACCCCAGCTCTCCAAGGCGCGCAGGCTGGCCAAGGCGGAGGCGCTGCTGGCGGCGCGCGTCTCCGAGCCGGTCCGGGCGCGCTGGCACTGGGCTGTGAAGCTGGACGAGCCGCCGGACCTGGAGCGCTTCCGCGCGCAGCTGAGCGAGGCCCCGCGCCGGTCTTTTTGGAGCGCTTCCACGCGCAGCTGAGCGAGGCCCCGCGCCGGTCTTTTTGGAGCGCTTCCGCGCGCAGCTGAGCGAGGTCCCGCGCCGGTCTTTTTGGAGCGCTTCCGCGCACAGCTGAGCGAGGCCCCGCGCCGGTCTTTTTTTCACACCTCTGGGAAGCAGGGCCAATCGGGCTTCGCCTTGTTCAGCCCACCTCTCTGCTCCTTTTTGGCACGCGCTGATTGGTGGAGGTGTCCTTCCTTCTGAGCCTCCACCAATCAGTGTCTCTGTTTCTTCCCCAGGGTTCGCGCTGCTTCCGGAGACCGGCTTTCCGGATGTCGGGCGGCAGACAGAGAGAGAGAGCCAGAGCCGAGGGGCCAAAGAGCCAGATCTGGCTCAAGAGCCGCCATTTCCGACCCTTGATCTAGCACAATTGTTTGCTCAGATTTTTTGCAGGACACTGGAGAAGGTGGACCTTGATTAGACAAAACAAAACAAATGGAAACTGAATAATTTCAGAGCAATTGAAAGACATTCATTAACTGGGAAATGTGTTACAATGTTCATAAAAAGTGGTATGATTCTGAGAAAGCAAACATAGCCAACATAGTTGGATTTGGATTTGGCCTTAAATTCGGTTAAGCTGGTCTTTGGAACTCTCTTCTCCAGCAGTTCTTTTTCTTAAAAAAAATATTGGAAATAGTCACATGAGAAAATAGTGAAATAGAGCTAAACTTTATACTGTATATCAATCTGCATAACAATTAGATTCAACAAATTACTGACTAGACTGTCAAGCTTTGGATTAATGATGAAAGTGGTCAGCATGAAAAGTGTCAGAAGACACAGTTCAGTGGAAGACAGATGCATAACACAGAAGAGGCTTTTCAATATATATTGGAAAGGAAAAGCTCAATATGACACTTCATTTTTTCCCCTGGAGGATAATTTAATATTAAACTGGCAATTAACACTAATCAGGCTACATTTTATTCTTATTAAGGTTGCAAATATGTTCTTATCCTTTCTGTTAAATCTTGCTTATTGTAATACCACGATATAACTGTATCTTTTTGTTTATTTGTTTATTCGATTTCTATAGCTGCCCATCTCAACAAGTGACTCTGGGTGGCTTACAACAATACACATTATTCTATTTATTTTTAAAAAATGTTCCAGAAATGTTGATAAAATATTAGATTAAAATATAATCATGATATGTATTTTTATTTCTACAAGATTATGGGTGGTTGCTAAATTCTGTTGTATATAGATAATTTTAATACTCTTTTTAATATTTATTATTAAGCTTTGGAACTAGATATAAGATAATGGCAAACACCTGAAAGCAAAAGAATTCCAAATGTGACTAGGAGGAAGGATTCCCCCACCCCCAATATTTCTTACTTGCAAATAATCCAGCATATAAACTACTGTACAGTAATAAAAAAACTGTGCAACTGTAACTGTGCAACTGTGTCCTTGCTGAAGCTAATCACCCTCTAGTGGCAGAAAGGCATAATGTATTTTAGTACCTTCCTATTTAAATTCAACAAGATACAGGCAATTAAGTTGTGTATGTAAAATTTGCTTTTAATTCCTTCTAGTTTCTAGGCATCTAAACAACACTTAATAGTGTATAAAGGTATATGCTGTGTGTGAACCTGAATTGTTTCAGAAGAAAGTGTGAACTTAGAGTGCAAGAGATCATTACTTACTTAGGCCATCTAATGACCTTCTGATTTTGGTTTATATTCATATTTGATCCAATCACTAATTATACAGACCACTGTTATAAATCTATTAACTTGTTTATGACTTTTTTTTCTCATATGCATTATTTTTTTTTCTTTTTTGAGGAATGAGTTATTTTCAAAAAAAACCTGACTGATCTCCATTATTGTAGTAGAAAATTGTTAATTTAATTTCTCAGCAGAGAAACAGTCCGGAGAGAAATAGATAGCCCACTTCTGAAAATCTGACAGCTTCAAACCAAAAAGACAGATTAAAGCCAAGAACAAGCAGTAGATAGTAATAACAAATGTCCTTATTGTTTTAGGGATGATTAATAGCAGGCACATCTATTTTCCTGAAAATCCACATTTTCTAAGTTAAGCAAAACAATTATCCATTTAAATGCTACATATTCTACACATTATTATTTCTCCCTTAAGGCAGAAACATTTTTTCTGAAAGACAAATTCATTCTGGCATATTTCTATTAGGCTCACAGAACTAATTATATATCTAAAGCACTGATAACGTCAGTGGAACCCCAGTTTTACATGTTAGTTATGAGTTTATTCATAAATTAGGATAAAAAATGGTTTCCAGTCACAATACAGATTCACAAAATATTCCACATAAGATTAATGTTCATATTCAGCAACTTCTGAGGAAAATTATCTTTTCTGAAGAAGTAACTGAAGTCAGCTAAAATAATGTTGCATCAGAATTGAAATCTTGAGACAAAATAAGTAATTGGTGGACTGCAGGAAAATTAATCTAGTTTGGGAGAGTCTTGAGTAGAAATATGAATCATTATCCAGAGGATATGGTTATGTAGAAGGGGGCACGATGGCTCAGTGGTTAAGACGCCAGGCTTGTCGATCGGAAGGTCGGCGGTTCAAGACCCGAGCGCCGCATGATGAAGTGAGCTCCAGCACTTGCCCCAGCTCTTGCCAACCTAGCAATTCGAAAGCATGCAAATGCAAGTAGATAAATAGGTACCACTTTGGTGGGACGGTAACAGCGTTCTGCGTGCGTCATGCCGGCCACATGACCGTGGAAGCGTCTTCGGACAGTGCTGGCTCTTCAGCTAAGAAACGGAGATGAGCACCGGCCCCTAGAGTCGGACACGACTGCGCAGGGGAAAACCTTTACCTTTACCTATGGTTATGTAATCCAATTGCAGTGGTGTGATATAGTGGAAGGTTTAAAAAAAATAACACAAATGTGGATTTTTAAAAAAATGAATTGCTAGTAAACTATGTAAATTGGTTTCTTGAAATAGCTCAATACCTTTTCTTACCTGTCATCTTGTAACTCTCCATATTTCTTCAAAAACTATAGTCAAAATGTATATTCATTCTTCTCCAAAAATATTTCTTCTATGACTGTTTGGCAAATATGTATTTTTTTATATTTTTTAATTATCTGTCCTAGACATAGCTACATAGTGTCATGGGAAGAGGCAGCAAACAAATAATTGTAAATAAATAAACTGTCCGAGTCTTTCCCCATTGCTGAACTGAAGTGCTCACCACCAATCCTTGAGTCAGCCAAAAACTATACCAGTGTGTTGCCAATCCCTATTCTATCTGTATTGCTCCTGTTCCCAGTCATCTGACTTCCCTCCAAGCTAATGGGTGTCAAAGCCTAACAGATTTTGTATACCCGGTGGCTGCCCTTGGGCAGATTTGTTGAAACAAGAGAAAAACTATTACTTTAACACCAGCTAAGAACAACCTAAGCATGATCTCATTCATGGACTGGGGACCCCTCATTAAGGGTTTGGGGAGATTTGGTTAGGGTCTGTCTTCTAGCTTCATGTACAATGCCATAATCAATTGCAGTGGTATTCTAATCTATCCAAGAAATATTGGTATTCATGCAAGGCTAAGTTGTACTGGCCTCTATCACATGATAGTTGAGAAAAAGATAGAGCAAGATAGCTGTTCTTTTTCCTGGAAGTCTGTGAGTGTGAGATTAAACTTTAACTATGCCATTTAACTGGGGTTTTGGTTGAATATTATATCTGCTTCAGCTATTTATCAAAAGGGACTTTTATGTTTCTGTTGAAGCTCTGTCATATGGAAAAGTTTACAGTTGGTTGACAAATGTAAATTGTGAATTTATTTTATGTGTACCATTTATTATCACACCTCTGCATATGTGTCAAGTCCTAAAATGTAACACTCAGGGAAAGCCCTAATCCAGTTCTTGTAATATAAAGTTGTGCCTCTGAAATAAAGCAGAACAAGTAATTTGCATTATCTTTTAAGAATGGGGCCGGTTCAAATGAAGCATGTAATAATACACCTCAGTCATTTACGAACACCTGAAATGTTTGGCTACCTACAATATAAATATTCTTCTAGCCGAGAAGAATTAAACAGACTTTTTTTTTGGTGCAAATGAAGAAGCAGGCAAGAAAGCAACAGAAGCAGGAGAGATTTCCATTATCTATTGTAATCACAGATAAGGAATTATTTTCAAATAGACTTTGTCTTCAGTACTTTGTCATTAGAATACTGATGTTATTAGATCAGTAAACTTAAGCACAATTCTGATAAATAGTGTGTTGCTAGTCACTGATTCACTGATCCAGAAAAAGGTCTACAGACTGTACAAAAGATGGGAGCTTCAGATGAAAGATTTTACACTGTCCCAGGAACAATGGCTGAATGAGCTTCTTGGTGGTCTGTCTGGTTTGCAGACTGCAATCTTTTTTACAGGAATTGACCTGGACTCTATTACTCATGGGGGCTATCTTTGAAGACTGTTTGAAAATTGCAATTAGTCTAGAATACAGCTTTTAACAGTCAGACCATCTTTCTCTAATCCTAAAGAATTTATCCCGGTTTATTTCAGTGCACTACTGCTAACTTCTAAGAACTCGTTGATCTAAGAAGAAAATAACATAAATATCAGCTTTTCTCTTCCCTAGCTTTAAGAATTTGCCCATGACCTCTTGCCATTAGCAATATTGTAAGAGGCAGGACTTTTTCGGTAGTAGTAGTGCCAAACTTTGAAATAGCCTCCCTTGGCGATCTGTTGTACTCCTCTCTTTTTTCATCTGATGGATGCTAAAACTTCATATATTAAATAGATTTTAAGGTCTAGTATTTTGCTGCTTTTTGAAACATTACAGTTTTCGCTATGCTATTCCCTACAGCTGAATAATGTTTAATTTTAATTGGTCATATTTGTTTTGGCTTAGCAGCTTTAATTATTTCAATGAATTTACTTGTTTCATAAACATGTAAGCCATTTTGGATATTAACAGAAAATCAGAAAATTTGATTTAACTAAATTATCCCTAATATTTCCTGCACATTTACCAAAGGTAAAAAAGAAATCTCAAGCTTAAGGAATATGCAAATCAAAAACATAATACTCAGTGAAATTAAGGTTAAAATACAAAATACTTCCCATGGTAAAAAATGCTGCAGTCTTGAAACACAAAATCCAACACATTCAAACACTGCTTTGTAAACAAATACAGTAAAGGCTACATTAGGAGTTGCTCTGGATCAGACCAAAGGCTAATCTAATTCAGGATTTTGTTCCCACAATGGCCTACCAGATGCCAGTGGAAAGTTCATGAGAAGACATGAATAAAGAGCATCCTTTCACTCAAGGTCATCAATTGATTTTTTTTTAATAATAATTTTATTAAGTTTAAGAAAAAGATAAAAACTACAAAAAATAAAAAAACTACAAAAGGAAAAAAAGAAAACTAAAAAAAGTGTGAAAAACAAGAAAAAAGAACTTTAAAGATTATATAGAGGTGACTTCCGACTTTGAACAGCAAGAATATACAGCAATTTCTCTAATCAATCTCTTACTCTATATCAAACCAAGACCACATCATTTCTATAAATCTTTCCATTAGCGCATATACAAGTCACTAATGCAATTGCTCCTTCCCCTTATATAAAGAAAATGTGTGTGCGTGTGCGTGTGCGTGTGCGTGTGTATGTATGTATGTATGTATGTGTGTGTGTGTGTGTGTGTGTGTGTATATATATATATATATATATATATATATATATGAAAATAAAATAAGGTAAGGTTTCCCCTTCCACTTGTATCTGGCTCTAGGGGGCGGTGCTCATCTCCGATTCTCGGCCGAAGGAGCCAGTGTTGTCCATAGACGCTTCTATGGAATCCAAGTTGGTAGCCTTCACAGGATCTTTTGGCAATTAACAAATACCTTTTATGTTTAAATGTTTAAACATTTAGTTTCACTGAAGACCTGAAGTTCTAGAATTTTGAAAGAAAAACCTATCCCTCATTAGAAAGCTTCTTTACAACATGTACCATTTTAGTGCATTTTGTTTACATATATTTTAATTTACATTATTTACATTTTTGGGGATTTCATCAACTCTATCTAACCATGATTTCTAGATCTTCTTTCTCCCATCACATTTCCTTCATATGTTTGTTTTGCAGTTTTATTATCATTCCTTCTCTTAGTATGACCAAATGACCTCAATGAACCTCATTCATACTAGTCACTTTTGCATTCAGCCCACATTCATTCATCACCCACTCATTCTTGACCCCATCTCTTCTTCTTGTCCACATACACTTCTTAAGTAAACCATTCCCTGCTGCACTGAATTTATTTTTATATATTTTTAATAAATTTTATTGAGTTTTAAAATACATATTAAAAGTTAAAGCAGAAAATAAAGATAGAAATTCAAAGTAAGAAAAAAGTAAAGAAAAAGTGAAGTCAAGAAAATAATAAGCAAAAGAAATATAGAAAATAGATAGCCTCCAATCTATCTTTGGTCTTTAAATACAATAATTTGCTTTAAATGTTAGTCTTTCATACAATATACAGGAACTTTTCTTTGTCATATACACTTCAATGTCTATAATCCAATCTTCTGGTCTTCATGTAAGTTTCACCTTTCTTGCAATTCTCCAATTAGCCATCTGTGGTTTCCACTCCTTGGGATAATATTCATTTAAGTGTTCTTAGCTGTATCAGTTTAATGTTTTTTATTCACTCTTTCCATTTTTACATCTATATTTATATCCTTAATAAAGTCCAATTAGTCTTAAATCATATGTATAACAAATAAAGGCCTTATTTTAATTCTAATAAAATACAATATATTCTATTCATATATATCCATAAAAATAACATTAATTTAATCATAATCTTATTTAAACTACAATTATACCATATTCTACTTCTTCTTACATATTTACCTAATTAACAAATTTTGTAACTACATATTCCACTAATACATAACCTAACAACAATTCTCATAATATTCATACATATAATTATAAAAATATGTCATCCTATAATAACATTAGTTCTAATTCCAACTCATCATCCCGTCCCAATGGTATATCTTCTCATACCTGCATCTGTTAAAGTTATTTGGTAAAGTATTCTATGCAGAATTAAACGCATGGCATTTTCTCCACTGAATCTGGCCTGAAAGTGGAAATTTACAAGTGACCCTGCATTGAAAGTCTGGTTCCCAAAACATTCTACGAACAGTCGATTCGTAAACAGCAGGTGTCCCTCTATCTAGTCATAACAAACTCTTATCAGTATTGTTCCCAGGGGAATTGTAGCTCGAGGGAAGGCCAATACACAACACTGCCATCGTGTGACGCTTTATAGTAAGTACAACTGTGAAGCTGAACTGGTTGCCTGGCCCATTTTTGAACCAATCAGATGTGAGCTATGAACCATGGGTATTCATTCATACTTATGTTCTCACTTATGTTCTTCCTATGTCTTTCTTTATGTAGACTGCTATCTACATGTACTTGTATCTGAACTGTAACTATGCCTGGTCTTTGCACAGACCATGATGTTTTTCTTTCCTCACTTCTAGTGATGGAACTCTGCTTATGCTTTGGTTTTTCCTTTTTGCAATAATGCACTATACATCCATTATTGCCTTATGCTATCAATAAAGATATTGTTAGCCTTACAACACGTTTGGATTACTTCAAGCCTGAAAAACCCCAAAAGTTCACCATCACCTAATAGGTTATGGGCCCAGGCTGGATGGGTCGCTGTTTGTTGCGCTGGATCTGGCTGTAACAACGGGGTTTGTTTTTAAGGCTGCATTTTGGAGTAAACGTGTTTTTTCTTTGAGTGGTCAGCATGGCTGCTGCTGCAGGGCTAACCAGTCTGCCCTTTGAGTGTTTGAATGGCACAAACTATCGGACCTGGTGTGTGAAGATCAAGTCTTTCTTCCTAAAAGAAGGTTTGTGGAAGTATGTGAGAGATGCACCTCCAACTGGTGCTATTACTGAAGAAGTGCAGTTGTGTTTGGATCGTGCATATGGCAATTTGATTCTGGGACTGGAATCATCACAGCTACTGCATATCAGTAATCTGGAAACTACACATGCCTGTTGGGAAGCTCTTAAAGCCCTTTATTCCAAGCAAACCTCTGCTGCCATTGTTGGTCTATCACGTCAGCTTTACAACTTGAAGCTGCAGCCCGGTGGAAACGTGATGACCCACCTCCATAAAATCAAGACTTTGTTTCTTGAACTTGAGGACCGGGATGTTGTGATCCCCGATACCCAGAGAGCTTGTATCATCCTGTCAAGCTTGGACAAGAGCTTTGACATGCTCATCGAGGCAACTCAGACGTTGAGGCCCCAAGACCTAACTGTGGATTATCTTACAAATCGGCTGCAAGAAATCCAGCAAGCTCGTGATTTGGAGAAGATGCAGAGTAAGTCATCTGTTGCTGTTCCTGAGGCTTCAGCACAGCGTTTTCCAGTTGGAACAGAGGCTGCGTGTGCTGTGAGATGTTTCCGGTGCAACTCAACCCAACACTTCATGAGAGACTGTCCCCAGCCACCTCGCCCAGCCGGTGGAGCCAGTGGAAAGAGGTTCGTGCGAAAGAAGGGGAAGCAAGCGCCTAGACAACGTACCCAGGTGTCTGCTTTGCTCACGGCTGTGAGTAGACGTTCCCCAGAGACTTGGCTTTTGGACTCAGCCTGTAGCCAAATCATTGTCAACAATGAACAGTTGTTGTTATCAAAAAGCAAGCCTAAAATCCAACAGGTTGCTCTGGCTGATGGATCTATGGCTGATGTGTCCTTTCAGGGTGAAGTATACATTCCTTGTTTGGGGATAAATGTACAAAATGTGTTGTGTGTTCCTACACTTGACTTTTCCCTCCTTAGCGTTCCAGCCCTGGTAAAGTCTGGTTATACTGTTGTGTTCAAGGGTACTGGATGTTCTATTGAAAAAGATGGGATATAATGTGCTAGGGGGAGGTTAGTGAATCAGTTGTATGAAATGCTTCCTAAGCAGGGGATTGTGTCAGGGAATTGTATTTCCAATGTTCCCCCACATAACAAATGCATTCACTATTATCACAGAGTTCTGGGACATCCCGGGTGGGGAAGTTTGTCCCAACTGGCCAAGGTGTATCCTGAGTTAGGATCCAAAAAGTGTGATGACTTTCTTGATTGTACTGTGTGCAAACAATCCAAAATCAAGGCTGCTCCTGTTGCTAGGAAAAGTAACAGAGTGTCAACTAGGCCTTTTCAGTTGGTTCATGGAGACTTAGCCGGCCCCAATGCTCCTAGTGAAGGGGGGGCACATTTCATGTTTCTTTTGGTGGATGACCATACTCGCTATACGTTTTGTTATTTGCTCAAATCTAAAGCGGAGGCTTTTGCTCGCTTTAAGGAGTTTGTTGCAATGGTGGAGAGAAACTATGGCTATCAAGTAGGTCAATTTCAATCGGATTGTGGAGGAGAATTTCTAGGCCATGAGTTTCAGAATTGGCTTCGTAGAAAAGGAATCTCCCATAGACTTGCCAATGTTGGTGTTCCTGCTGAGAATGGAATAGCTGAAAGGAAGATTGGTGTTGTTAATACCATTAGAAATAGCCTGATGTTAGATGCCCAGGTGCCAGCCCGTTTTTGGGGTGAGGCTACCATGACTGCAGTGTATCTGACTAACAGGGTGTGGAATTCAGCTGTGAATGAAGTTCCTTACTTCCTTTTGTTTGGCAAGCGCCCTTCGCTGAAGCACCTGCGTGTTTTTGGAACATTTGCATATGTGCATATTCCTAAGTCTCAGCGAAGGAAGAACCAGCCAAAAGCACAACGCTTAAGGTTTGTTGGATATTCATCTAGATCTAAGGGTTACCGTTTTTCTGCAGGCTATGGTCGTGTGGTAGTCTCCAGAAGTGCTAATTTTGAGCACCCTACTGGTTGGGATAGGTTGAATGCTAGTTCAGAGGTATTGTTGCAATCTAGTGTACAGCCAACTGTCCATGCTCCTGTGGCTGGACAGCAACCAGTTCAGCTGCCTTCTGGTTCCCAGTCTCCTAGTGTGGTGAGAGGATCCCCTCAGGTGAAGGAAGAGGAAATTTCACCTGAGCAGGTTCAGGATCTGAAGGGGGAATCAGGTAGTGAAAAGGCAGAGGACAGTGATGAGGAAGAGGCAGTGGTAATTCCTCATAGGTCTGCACGTTCCACAAAGGGTGTGAAGCCTGACAGATTTGTGATTCAGCAGGTGAGAGTGTGTCACATTACCTGTGAACCTCAGTCTTTCCAAGAAATGTTGCTTCTGCCTGTTGAGGAGCAGGAGAAGTGGAACACAGCGATGGATAAGGAGTTTGAGGCATTAGTGAGTCAAAAGGTGTTTGAGGTCACTGATTTGCCCCCATCCCAGAAAGCTGTTGGTTCCAGATGGGTTTTCAGAAAGAAGCTTCTTCCTGATAATACAGTGCAGTACAAAGCCAGGCTTGTTGCTCAGGGATTTGCACAGGAGAGGTTTTTGAACTATGATCTCACATATGCACCCACAGCTAGACCAGAGTCTTTACGTATGGTACTTTCTCTGGCTGCACAGCGTGGACTTGTTGTCCATCACTTTGATGTTGACACAGCATATTTGAATGCAGAGCTCCCTGAAACAGTGTACATGAAGCAGGCTCCTGGCTATGCTTGTGACAATTCTCAGAAGGTGTACAGACTGCGCAAGGCACTGTACGGATTGAAACAAGCCGGACGTTGTTGGCATCAATGTTTAGATAAGGCTTTGTTAGAGCTAAAGTTTAAGAAGTCTGTTGCTGATCCTTGTGTGTATGTAAGAGGTTCTGGAAGTGATTACACGGTGTTGCTAACGTATGTTGACGATTTTTGCCTAGCAACTGGTTCTTTGCACCTTGTACAAGAGTTTGCAACACAATTGAGACAGTACTTTCAATTGAAAGACCTAGGCGAGCTGAAATACTATCTAGGTGTTGAAGTCACTAGAGCTCAGAGTGGTGAGTTCTATCTGAGTCAGAAGAGAAAAATTGGCCAATTGTTGAGTCAACTTGAAATGTCAAATGCAAAACCAACCAAAACACCAATGACTCTTGATTTCCTAAAGGGTGACACATGTGAGGAAATTTGTCCTCAGTTTAAATTATATCACTCAGCTGTAGGAAGTTTGCTACACTTAACACAATGGACACGCCCTGACTTAGCTTACTCAGTTGGAGTGCTTAGTCGTAAGGTTGCCAAACCATCCATGCGAGATTGGCAAGGGTTAAAAAGAGTCCTACGTTACCTTAAAGGCACAGCTGATTTTTGCCTTAAAATATCACCTACTAAAGCTGAAATGCCTGTGATTTATGCTGACAGCTCTTTTGCAGAAGAGGGAGACAGAAAGTCTATGAGTGGCTTTGTTTGTTTGTTTGCAAATACACCCATTGCCTGGAGAGCAAGAAAACAAAATTCAATCGCTGTTTCAACATGTGAAGCCGAATTTGCGGCCCTCAGTGAGGCAATCAATGAAATGTATTGGTTAAAACAGTTATTTGTAGATTTATCTGTAGATATAACCTCACCAGTGACAGTGTATGAAGACTCCCAGGCCTGTCTTTCTCTTGCTGTTTCTGAAAATGTCAAAGGTCGTACCAAATACATCGATGTGAAATACAAAAATGTAAGACATGCAATTCAAGAAAAATTTATCCAATTAGAGTATTGTCCGTCTGAGCTGAATGTTGCAGACATCTTCACGAAAGCACTTTCTCGTGATAAGCATGCAACCATGGTAACCAGCTTGGGACTAGAACAAATGTGTCTGAAATAAAATCATTTGTGTCTCTGTGTGCCTGTGAAATGAGTTTTCCCCCACAGCGTTTCAAAAATCCATGCAAAAGGGGTGTTAAAGTTATTTGGTAAAGTATTCTATGCAGAATTAAACGCATGGCATTTTCTCCACTGAATCTGGCCTGAAAGTGGAAATTTACAAGTGACCCTGCATTGAAAGTCTGGTTCCCAAAACATTCTACGAACAGTCGATTCGTAAACAGCAGGTGTCCCTCTATCTAGTCATAACAAACTCTTATCAGTATTGTTCCCAGGGGAATTGTAGCTCGAGGGAAGGCCAATATACAACACTGCCATCGTGTGACGCTTTATAGTAAGTACAACAACTGTGAAGCTGAACTGGTTGCCTGGCCCATTTTTGAACCAATCAGATGTGAGCTATGAACCATGGGTATTCATTCATACTTATGTTCTCACTTACGTTCTTCCTATGCCTTTCTTTATGTAGACTGCTATCTACATGTACTTGTATCTGAACTGTAACTATGCCTGGTCTTTGCACAGACCATGATGTTTTTCTTTCCTCGCTTCTAGTGATGGAACTCTGCTTATGCTTTGGTTTTTCCTTTTTGCAATAATGCACTATACATCCATTATTGCCTTATGCTATCAATAAAGATATTGTTAGCCTTACAACACGTTGTTTGGATTACTTCAAGCCTGAAAAACCCCAAAAGGTCACCATCACCTAATAGCATCTCCATAAAAAAAAAGTAATCTATAACATCAACTTATTTATATCACTAATTTCTGAATCCCATATCCTACAATTAAAATATCACATTTTTATATATCCATACAGTTTCTCATATCAACTTTACTCTATGTCCAATCCAAATCCATGATTTCCTTAACCTTGTGTCCCACATTATATTAAATCTCCTATTCAGGTTATGCCAAAATCACAATATGCAATCTGTTTTGTTCTATATCTCATGTTCTTAATCTTTCCCAGTATTTCACAATAGCTATCTATTTGCATATTAAAACCTTCCTGTCTCAACTGCCACGATGTGTTTGTACCCAAGTTTATGTATTTATGTATTTATTATTTATTATTTCAATTTATTCCCCGCCCATCTCCCGTGCAAGGGACTCTGGGTGGGTTACAACAATTGAAAGTTTAAAAACTATACAAATACAATATCTAAAAATACATCCAATAATAAAATACATGAAAGCCAAGATGGATTGGGGACCGTAGGATAGATCGTATTACTACGGGGCCAGCCAACCCCAGGAGGCACTACCGCCTCTGTCGTCCCAGGCCCGGCGGCAGACCCAGGTCTTAAGGGCCTTCCGAAAGGCCAGGAGTGAAGGGGCCAGTCTCACCTCCGGGGGCAAGATATTCCATAAGGCGGGCGCTATCGCAGAGAAGGCACGTCTCCTGGACCCCGCTAGATGGAATTCTCTTGTTGAGGGGGTCCGAAGCATGCCCTCTCTGCATGCACGGGTGGGGCGGGCTGACATTATCGGGACGAGACGGTCCCTCAGGTACCCTGGCCCTATGACATATAGGGCTTTAAAGGTAATCACCAACACCTTGAATTGGACCCGGAAGCAAACTGGTAGCCAATGCAGCTTGCGTAGCAGAGGTGTTACATGTGCCGATCTCCTGGCACCCATAACTGCTCGCGCCGCCGCATTCTGCACCAGCTGAAGCTTCCGGGTACTCTTCAGGGGTAGCCCCATGTAGAGTGCATTACAGTAATCTATACGGGAGATGACAAGGGCGTGACTGTTCGGAGGGCCTCCCGATCCAGGAAAGGGCATAACTGGCGCACAGCACGAAGCTGTGCAAAGGCCCTCCTGGCCGCGACTGCCACCTGCTCTTCGAGCAGGAGTTGCGAGTCCAGGAGGACCCCCAGATTCCGCACTGGATCCGAGCGTGGTAGTGCCACCCCACCCAGAACCAAAGATTACAACTTCCCGGATCTATGGGGGCCATCAATCCACAGCCACTCTGTCGTACCAGGGTTCAGTTGAAGCCTGTTGTTCCCCATCCAGACCCCCACAGCCTCCAGACACTGAGATAAGGCATCGACCGCATCACCCACTTCACCTGGGATGGAGATGTATAACTGGGTATCATCAGCATATTGGTGATACCTCATCCCGTGGTGACGGATGATCTCACCCAGCGGCTTCATGTAGATATTGAACAGGAGAGGAGAGAGAACCGACCCCTGTGGCACCCCACAAGTCAGGGGCCGCGGGTCAGCCCTCTCTTCCCCTATCAACACCGACTGGGAACGGCCCCAAAGGAGGCGAACCAGCGCAAAACTACGCCGCCCACCCCCAACTCCCTGAGCCGTCCCAAAAGTATACCGTGGTTGACGGTATCGAAAGCCGCTGAGAGATCTAAGAGAGCTAGGATGGACGCACTCCCTCCATCCCGCTCTCGCCAGAGATCATCCATAAGCGCGACCAATGCGGTCTCTGTCCCATATCCTGACCTGAAACCTGACTGGAAGGGGTCTAGATAATCCGTTTCCTCCAGAATCCTCTGGAGTTGCCACGCCACCACCTTCTCAACCACCTTTCCCAAAAAGGGAAGGTGGGAGACTGGGCGAAAATTGCCCAGGATGGTAGGGTCCAGGGACGGCTTCTTGAGGAGGGGGTGCACCAGCGCCTCCTTAAAGGCCGCCGGGAACACCCCCTCACTCAAGGACAAATTAATCATCGCCTGGACCCATCCACATGTCACCTCAATGGCCGATTTCACCAGCCAGGAGGGACAAGGGTCAAGCTGGCATGTGGTGGCGTTTACAGTCCAGAAGATCCTGTCTACTTCCTCAGGTGCAACAGGATCAAACTGTTCCCAGATAACATGGTAAGTATGAGCCCCTGGCATCTCCACAGATCCTGTCTCACGCTTGGAGTCCAACTTGGAATGAATCTGAGCGATTTTATCCTGCAGATGCTCAGAAAACTCTTCCGATCGACCCTGTAAGTGGGTCTCCCCCTGCTCCCGACCCAACAGTGATCTTGTAATTTTAAAAAGGGCCGTCGGGTGGCATTCTGCGGACGCAATAAGAGCGGAGAAATATTCACGTTTCGCCGCTCTTACCGCCACAAGGTAGGCCTTAACTGTGGCTCTAGATTGTGTTCGGTCAGATTCAAGTTGTAATGTGTAACCTGTTTTGTTAACCACTTCATGTAGGACATCAAAATCTTCTTTTGAACCAATGTATTTAAATCCTCCTTTTCTTGTTTCTTCACTATCTCAAAAAAATTCTCTTCCATTTCTAAATCTATCTTTTGTTCCTTTTGTTCCAAGTCTATCAATAAAAGTTCCAGTGATTTCTTAATTTCTGAAAGAGTTTCACAAAATTCTTTTTTAAAATCTTGAAGTACTGTTAAAAATGCCATTCTCTCTCACCCCCTCCTTCTTCTTTCAAGCTGCCATAGCCAGCCGTTCTAGTCTTCTCACTTTTCTCAGGGAGTGAGAAGTCAGCTGATCTATTCGGATGGAAAGTTACCAGCAGGGTTTGTCTATCAAATATTTTTTTTTAAATAAAAGATAAAAAGATCCAACAATCCCAAATAAATAGAGAAAATAGTATTTCAAACAGTTTATAAAAAAGGGAAAGGATAAATATCAACCAGTATAAAAAGAGAAAAAAAAGAAAATAAACAGATTCATCAATAGTTAGTCAAACAAAATGTATTCAAAAGATATTTTTTAAAAAAACTTATACTTCCAAGTGAGACAAAATCCACTCTAGAAAAAATAGAAAGGTAAAAAGAAAAAAAATGCAGACGTTTCACTATGCTTCCAATATAAATCCATCATATTTCCACCATGATTACTATAGCAAAGAAAGCACAAAATTTGCCAACATTTATGTGCAAAGTCCAGAGATAGACCTTAGATCATAAAACAATCTATTCTAAAGAAAAATTAAAAAAAGTAATCTAAAAGCCGGCTTTAGCTCTAACTTACTTATTCCCTGTAAGAGCTTGAAGTATACTCCAGTCGTCCTCACTGCTTCCAGCCTCTCGCTCTCTCCGCGGTGGAAAAACAACAGAAAAAGCGGGGGGAGGCAATTCCAACAACCCTGTGATCAATCTTCCGATTCTCCCCTCTCCAGGGAGACATTCCAGTGATCTTATCTTATCTATAGACCACTGCAAACAGGGAAAATCTAGCCAGGTCTTCAGCGCTCTGAAAAATTCTAACTCATCGAGCTGCTAGTCCAGCTTGGAGTCAATTTATTTTTATATTTTTCATGTGACGTTTTATTTTTTAAAATTTGTATTCTTTAGTATAAAAAACAAAATGTTGCAAAAAGAACAAAAACAAATAAAAACAAATAAAAAGGAAAAGGGGGGCAACCAAACATGATTATAAAATATATGAGCTCAATTTTTAAATCCAACATTAAACCTTGACCACAATCAGTCTTTCAACTTCCAGCTCATAAGCAGACAGCAAACGCTTATCATTAATCCAAAATTGTTAAACCTGGGATGACATTATCTTTCTATCAATGTCCCCTCCATTATTTTACATTTCTATCATACTAATAGGCAACCCTTTTAAAACAATCCCTGGGGTGTCCAATAAATATGAAAATATTTTTTCTATTGAATTAATCTCTACTTAAGGTTGTAAAAGTCATGCTTAATCTTCTTTAAGATCCTTAACCCTTGATTTTTTAGTACGGGTACTCCTGCTCTTTTCTCCAAAGTTCTTGCAGATAATTAACATCCACTTTAGCAATATTATTTAAGTATCTATAAAAAATAATGTACCCTTAGAATAGTCCAAAACACATTTTAATGCTGATAGTAATTCAGAATGTTTACTAACAGCATTGCACAATTTATTGATTTACCATCTTTAACAGACATTCTACCAAGGTACACAAATGTATCTAATTACTCTTAATTTAACACCATTTATGCATAGCTTGCATAAATGCTGTTTTCCCTGTTAAACATAGCTACCTTGGTCTTCAATGCATAAACTTTCAATTCCATACTCTTTGTTGCATCATACAATCTATCTAACATTTGCTGCAAGTTGGTTCTCAGCCAACAACATGGCATCATCTGCATACAAAGGTACATGCACTTTCTTACCCACATTGACACATGTATAATGTCACCACAAGTATTCTTTATACAGTACATTTATCTATAAACAACCAAAAGGAAAACACACATCCTTGTTTTATTACCTGATCAATGTTGAATCATTTGAGAAGTATTCCATTTATTCTCCCAATGCTTTATTTCTATACTATATGACTCTTACTGTATTCAGCAACCAAATCTGAATTCTATATTAACACAAATAATTCAAGTTTAATCACTTTATGATACATTTTCTAAAACAACAAACATATAATAAACTTTTTTCACATCCATACATTCCTTAATGACCTGGTTGGCACAAGGGTTTCATGAGATCATGGGAATTGACCCAACAGACAAGTACACAGTACTTTGTGAATTCCCCCCCTTTTTAAAAAAATGAGCAAGTTACTAGCTTTATTTTCAAGCAGGTAAAGCAATTATGGTAGTATTTAATTATAGCAGCTAAATGAGCTGGATTCTTTTTCCCCCACCTCCCCTCTGCCCTTCTGATAAGCAGTTGTGAAATAGCAATAAAACAGTAAACCAATTTATTTATTTGCATCTGTCCAAACATTTAAAGTTAACTCACTTTCTCTTCTGGATATACAGTATGTACAGCTTACAGCCTCAATGTGTGCATAGCTATATCCAGATTCCACCCCCCACCCCCTTTGCAGTTAAATAATTACGCTGGCTGGTAGTCTCTCTCAGGCTCACAGGACATGGTTTTCTTCTCCCGACAGAAGCCATCTGTGTCAGGAAGAAATGATTTATTTTGTATCCGGTTGCATTTTTCCTTTCTTTTCTGTGTATTATAGCAATAAAAATAAATTAAAAATAAGAAAAATCCACACCTGTAGCACTTTGTAACATAATTCTTCTCATACTGTTCCAAGCAGCTTCCATACCATAGGCCTCAAACTACTTTTATTAGAATGGCTATAACAGGGGTCGGCAAACTTTTTATGCCGGGAGCCATTTTGACATGCTCGTGCACATTTTGAAATGCTTGAGAGCCAGGGGCGGGGTTTGTGGGCGGGAGCCAATCGCGTGGAAAGGGGCGGGGTTTGCAGGCGGGGGCCAATCACGTGGAAGGGGGCGGGGTTTGCGGGCGGGGGCCAATCACGTGGCTTATTGGGGCGGGTGGGAAGCCGAATCTTGATTTTGGGAGGGTCGGGGGAGAACGGGCTTTCCAGCTGCTGCTGCTGCTGCTGCTGCTGGCGAGTCGGGTACGGAAAGCGACGCTCCAGCAGCGCCTTCTTCCCCAAATCGGGCCCTTCCCGTGAAAACTTCTCGAGCACGTTTTTGCCAAGGGTGCGCGGGGGCCTGGGCCGTCTGGCACTGCAGCAACCTGTCCGGGTTGATCATCCGGGGGGCACCCAAGGAAGCCACGGAGCAAGCACCGAGGCGGAAGCGCAAAGCCCACCAGCCGCCCCCATGCCCAGCTTGGGTTCCAGGGGAAGCTGCTCTGCTGCTGCTGCCCCGGCTCTGGTCTAACCGGCGGGAGGGGGAGGAGGAAGAAGGGCGGGCGACCCCCTCCCCTCTTCCCGGAGAAGCCGTGGCTTCCCCGAACCAAGACCGCTGCTGCGCTGTTACGCTCGCTTACCTGCCTGCTTGCCTCCCTCCGCGAGGCCCCCCGCTGCCTTCCTGGGATCCAAGCCAGATCGGGGGCCTCGCGGAGGGAGGCAAGCGGGCCTCCGCCGCCGGGCCCGCCCCCTCGGCCGCTTCCGCCCGCCCGCGTCGAGCCAAGAAAATGATGGGGGGCGGGAAACGAGGCCGGCCCGCTCGCTTACCTGCCTGCTTGCCTCCCTCCGCTGGCTTCCCGGGATCCAAGCCGGATCGGGGGCCTTGCGGAGGGAGGCAAGCGGGCCTCCGCCGCCGGGCCCGCCCCCCTCGGCCGCTTCCGCCCGTCCGCGTCGAGGCAAGAAAATGATGGGGGCAGGAAATGAGGCCGGCCCGCTCGCTTACCTGCCTGCTTGCCTCCCTCCGCTGGCTTCCCGGGATCCAAGCCGGATCGGGGGCCTCGCGGAGGGAGGCAAGCGGGCCTCCACCGCCGGGCCCGTCCCCCTCGGCCGCTTCCGCCCGCCCGTGTTGAGGCAAGAAAATGATGGGGGGCGGGAAACGAGGCCGGCCCGCTCGCTTACCTGCCTGCTTGCCTCCCCCCGCTGCCTTCCCGGGATCCAAGCCGGAGAGAAAGGGCGACGGCGGGCCCGCGCTACCGGAGCGCCCGAGTGCCAGATAGGCAGCTCCGCCCGCGCGCCTTCCATGCGATCGGCCTGTGAGGACCGGCCAGGGAAGGCGCGCGGGCGGAGCTCCCGTCCCGCTGCATCCCAGCCGGAGCGCCCGAGTGCCAGGCAGGCAGCTCCGCCCGCGCGCCTTCCACGTGATCGGCCCGCGAGGACCGGCCAGGAAAGGCACGCGGGCGGAGCTCCCGTCCCGCTGCACCCCAGCCGGAGCACCCGAGTGCCAGGCTTCCTGCCCTTCGCGCACGGAACCTCCTCGCTGGGCGTCGTCTACCTGCGACCCGGAGGCGGCGCGCGGAATAAGCGCGCGGCCCCTTTAAGGCGGCGGCGTTCCTGGGAAGCGGACGTGGCAGGAGATACTCCGCGTTCGGAGCCGAACGTTGGGGCGCAGGCGGCGCGCTGTCATTAGTCGAGCGCGGCAGGGCGGGGGGGCTTTCGGCGGCGTTCCATCGCCGGTCGCGGCCCTGTGTCTATGCACCGCCGGGCAGGTGAGGGTCGGCAAGCGGCGGCCCTGGAGGTGGTTTCCGGGAGGAGTTTGGGGGCAGGATCCAATTGCGTGGAAGGGGTGGGGGTGAGTTCGGCTGCGGAGCCAGACTCAAGGGGCCAAAGAGCCAGATCTGGCTCGCGAGCCGCCATTTCCGACCCTTGGGCTATAATAACAGAATCTTTCAAGTCTGAACATGCTTCCCCTCCTCCCTTTTTTATCTTCATGTGAATTAGGGGTAGGGTGACCATACGTCCCGTTTTGAACGGGACAGTCCCATTATTTTAGCATTTTTCAACCGTCCCGTCGTTTTGATCAAAATCTCAATTTTGTCCCTTTTTTAAACCCGGCGGGAAGGAGGACAGGAAGACAGGAAGGAGGACTGGAGCCGGACTTGCCATTGGAGGCAGCCCGGAAGAGGCCCTATCAGTGCGGCAACTGGAAGCCCAGTTGCCACGTGCGAGCCCAGCAGCAGACACAGCACCACAGTCCAGGTTCCTGCCTCCTTACCTGATCCTGAGATTGTCTGCCCAGCAGTGGTGAGGCCAGGGAAAGCAGGCACGGGAAGATTGTGGAAAGAGGGTGTGTGTGTGTGCGCGCGCAGATTACTTGCTCAGAGTAATCGCGCACACACACACACAAACACGCACCCCACACCCTCTTTCTCCAGCCTCCCCATGACCAAATGCACCCGCACCTGTTGCAGGGAGGCTGGAGAAAGAGGGTGTGGGGTGCGTGCGTGTGTGTGCGTGCGCGTGGATTACTTGCTCAGCGTAATCGCGCGCGCACACACACACACACACCACACCCTCTTTCTCCAGCCTCCCCATGACCAAATGCACCCGCACCTGTTGCAGGGAGGCTGGAGAAAGAGGGTGTGGGGTGCGTGCGTGCGCATGCGGATTACTTGCTCAGCGTAATTGCGAGCGCACACACACACATGCACCCCACACCCTCTTTCTCCAGCCTTCCTGCAACAGGTGTGGGTGCATTTGGTCATGGGGAGGCTGGAGAAAGAGGGTGTGGGGTGCGTGTGTGTGCGTGTGCGCGCGCGCATCTGATTGGGCTTGGCCAAGGGAGGAGAGTTGTCAGGCCGCCGAGCAGGAGAAGCAGGAGCCAGCCACCCTGGGGAGCTTCTGCGGGCAGCAAGGGTCGGAGTGGTCGACAACTCCCCTCCCTCGGCCAAGCCTGATCAGATGCACACACACACACGCAAGGGAGGAGAGTTGTCGGGCCGCTGAGCAGGAGAAGGAGGAGCCGGCCAACCTGGGGAGCTCCCCAGGGTGGCCGCTCCTGCTTCTCCTGCTCGGCGGCCCGACAACTCTCCTCCCTCGGCCAAGCCCGATCAGATGCACACACACACACTCACAGGACAGACTGCTCTGGCAGGAGCTGGCCATGCTGGGGGGCTTCAGCGGGTGGCGAGGGGCGGAGTGGTGTGGCTGAAGCCTCCCAGCATGGCCGGCTCCTGCCAAGGGCAGTCTGTCCTGTGAGTGTGTGTATGTGCATCTGATCGGGCTTGGCCGAGGGAGGAGAGTTGTCGGGCCACTGAGTAGGAGAAGCAGGAGCCGGCCACCCTGGGGAGCTTCAGCGGGCAGCAAGGGGTGGAGTGGTGTGGCTGAAGCAGCCGAGCGCAGCCGGCTCCTCCTGCTTCTCCTGCTCTGCGGCGGTGGCAGCAGCAGCGACTCTCCTCCCTCCCTCGGCCAAGCCCGAGCGGGATGGGGCAGTGGTGGGCCTCCATCCCCTCCATCCCCGCCCCTTGTTCCCCGGACGATGACGGTGCTGTGTGCACAGTGTGTGTACTCCGGCCTCCTCCAAACACACCAGCTCTGCCACACCATTTACTGCTAGAAGAAAAAAAAACCTTTAAAAATCGAAAAAAATAAATAAAATCTGAGCCAATCACGCTGATGGGGGTGGGGTTTGCAGGCGGGAGCCAATCATGTGGGGCAGGGGCGGGGTTTGCAGGTGGGAGCCAATTGCGTGGACTGGGGGGCGGGGTTTGGAGGCCGGCATGGTGGCATAAGACCCTGTCCCGTTTTGCCATCCCTTCCTTGTCTGAAGGAAATATGGTCAGCCTAATTAGGGGATGCTTATACTATTTATATATATTATATATATATATATTTATATATATATATTCTTATACTATTTCGTAAATATCTATCTTCATATGGGCTTAAGCTACATTTATCTGTTCATTGGCTTTGTAAGGGATCTTCCCTCTCTCTGTCAGGACCATCCTCTATACTCTCTACAGCGCTCCAGGAGGATACCACGGCTGATTATATCAAAAGCAGTTAGAAATCTACCAGTACAAGGAGAACTGAATGCCCACCATCCAAGTCCCAGGAGAGTTCACCGACAAGCGAGGTCACTGCTGTCTCTGTCCCAGAACCTTTGCTGCTGAAGTCCTACCATCTTCTCCAAGATCTTCCTTAAAACTGCAGGGTTGGGAATTGATGGCAAGGTGTGGGTTTGAGAGATCACCTTTTCAAGGGAGAATGCATTATTTACTTCTAGGCAGCAGGTACTATTTGCTCCCTCAAGGAGGCACTTAACCATCTCAAAATCTATTCCTTCATCCCTGCCTTAACCACTCAAAGCCAGGAAAGATAGGGATCCAGTCCACAGGTGGCAGAACTCAAAATATCAAGAACTCTATCCATATCCTTAGAGACAAGAAGATAGGAAGAATCCCAGTTAACTTCACAAGACATCCCTATTATCTCCTCTGGTCCTGTCAGTGTGGCATTCAATTCCTCTTCAGGAGCTCCTTGGTAAACCAAATGGCCCCCTGGGATCTGTGATTAGGAAGAGGCTTCAAAGTTATACTCCAATCTAATGCCTTAATAGCTCTGTATTCCATATTGTCCTCCCCATATTGCTGGGAAACCCTCCAAATGTCTGTTGGAATCTGAGCAGACCCATGAGGGATCTTAATTGGTTCACCAACCTTACAGAGGCCATTTATGGCAACCAGGCCCAGGCTGACCAGAGTGATTGTAACCAAGTCCTCCACTTTCAGGTCATGTTCTGATTGCTATAAGGTGAAAATTAGATACAGCATGTGTCCACTTACATGGAGTACACCTGATATCGCACCATTAGGAGTAGGGCAGCATAGAAATATTAGGAATAAATAAATAAATATAGCCAGAAACTCCTGAACCACTCCTAACCTTATCCTCAGGGCATATATATTGAAGCAGAGTCTCTGGAAATAAGCAAAATGTCTCAGAGAATCACTGCAACTTCACCTTCCCACCTTTTGATGATGTAGCTCCTCCATTACCTAAACATCTCAAGAGCAGATCTCTTATAGGGAAACACTATCTTTGCACAATCAAGTTATAGTAATAACACTTTAGATTTGCTTGTTCCTCCAGAACAAATCTAGAGGAGTGCCGCCTGAGGCCAAAGTGTCTAGTGATACAGTGTCCATGTCCAGGGAAGAGGCTACTGGACCAGAAGAGGGAATGGGGCCCAAATTGTCCATCCCTTTCTCCTTTAGTGGCCAGCACAATGCTTACCTCCCTCTGCCAGACACTATCAGAATCTATTCCCCTCTCTCATACCCTCCTTAAATAATCTGATCCTGTCCCTATGTGTCCAGATTTCTACCTACCCTTTCTGATGCAGATACCTTCAATTAAGTTAGTACAGGTTGTTCAGATAATGCTGCTCTACCAGCCAACAAAATAAAACACCCATAGTTCCCAACAAGAATCTACCCAGAGCGCGCACACACACAGACTTCTCACAAAGGCCAGCTTGGACTCTCACTCCAGATGAAGATCAGCCTCCCTTATCCTTCCACTCCTGCTCATTTTACAGACAACCAGAGTATTTATTTATTTATAAGAGTCTTAAGAGTCTTCCGGAAGGTCAGGAGTGAGGGGGCCAGCCTCACCTCCGGGGGCAAGTTGTTCCACAATGCGGGCGCTATCGCAGAGAAGGCTCGCCTCCTGGACCCCGCTAGATGGAATTCTCTTGTTGAAGGGGTCCGAAGCATGCCCTCTCTGCATGAGCGGGTGGGGCGGGTCGATGTTATCAGGATGAGACGGTCCCTCAGATACCCTGGCCCCATGCCATGTAGGGCTTTAAAGGTGATAACCAACACCTTGAACTGGACCCGGAAGCAAACTGGTACCCAATGCAGCTCGCACAGCAGAGGTGTCACATGTGCTGATCTTATAGCACCCATAACTGCCCGCGCTGCCGCATTCTGGACCAGCTGAAGCTTCCGGATACTCTTCAAGGGTACCCCATGTAGAGCGCATTGCAATAATCTATATGGGAGATGACAAGGGCATGAGTGACTGTTCGGAGGGCATCCCGATCCAGGAAAGGGCGTAGCTGGCGCACAACTCGAAGCTGCGCAAAGGCCCCCCTGGCCACGACTGCCAGCTGCTCTTCGAGTAGGAGTTGAGAGTCCCGGAGGACCCACAGGTTCCGCACTGGATCTGAATGGGGCAGTGCTACCCCATCCAGAACCAAAGATGATAACTTCCTGGATACAGGGGGGCCATCAATCCACAGCCACTCCGTCTTACCAGGGTTCAGCTGAAGCCTGTTCCCCATCCAGACCCCCACAGCCCGCAGGCACTGAGACAAGGCATCGACCGCATCACTTACTTCACCCGGGATGGAGATGTATAACTAAGTATCATCAGCATATTGGTGATACCTCATTCCATGGTGATGGATGATCTCGCCCAGTGGCTTCATGTAGATGTTAAACAGGAGAGGAGAGAGAATTGAACCCTGCCGCACCCCACAAAGCATCCTTATTCTCCCATTATTCATCATGTTACCAGGCCACACAGCTCAATTTTACATCTCCCTACTATTCTCTGACCCCCAGACACTTGCTACCTTGGATTCAGCACTGAAGGCATTTTAAAGCTGATACAGGCCTGGAAAATAAAGCACTTATTCAGAGTTTTTCCACCAATGTAACAAAATTGCTTATTGCCTCCAAAGCTATCATTTTTTAAAGAGGTGGATAGATTCAGTTACAGTGGTGATGAATGCACCATTGGGAGACCTGAAAGAAC
This sequence comes from Charina bottae, assembly GCA_023362775.1. Lineage (NCBI taxonomy): Eukaryota > Metazoa > Chordata > Lepidosauria > Squamata > Charinaidae > Charina > Charina bottae. Next base: position 163,349,033 of record JALMGJ010000001.1, on the reverse strand, counting down.
AGGTTAGGGATAGATCACCATGGAGAAAATATATGTGGTTGCTGAGTCAAAAATTATTATGATGGCACATCATCATTAATATAGGAATAAATAAAAATGATTACCCCAAACTCATCATTTTGAACCATACCTTCCTACAAAAATTTAAATTCCAGATTTCATCACTCATTCTTTTCTGAAATAAGCATGCCTATGCCCAAATTATCTGTTACTTTGAATTGCTGGTTGTGACTTTATTATAAAGTGCTCTGAATGTTCAAATGCTGTGTATTAAATTTTTATGCTACCAACAATCAGTGCCAAAGCAATAGCCTTGGCCCGACTAAATCATATACATTTATCTGCTTCACGTCCTTCTCCTATAAGAGCCACATAAAGTTTTGCAAGTTTTCAAAACCTTGGAATTATTACGAGGAAAAAACTTGCCCTAAACTCGAACTCAGCCTCGTTCCTGCTCCACCTCCACCGATAGTTTCCCAGTAACTATCAGGAAGGCAGGATCATTCTGCTCAAAGGACTTTAGAGACTTGATATTAAGATTTCTCAATTCCAGGGAATAACGGGGCTTCTAAGCTACTCTGTCTAACTGTCCTCAAACCAGCCACCCAGCCACCCTCCCACCACGATCGAGTCTCAGGTCTCCCTCCAAAATAGCACTTTCGGCTCGTCTCATAAGTGTCCCACCTCCCGGAGTCTTGGACATCGCCTAAGCCGCCCCTCTTAACCACGGTGCTCCAGGTGTAGGTGTCCTGGGCGCCTGCAAAATCGGCGCCATAAGACTCAGGCTCTTGCGAAGGCACGCTCGGAAGCTTGCACGAGGTTAGTCTGTTGATTGGCTTCTTGCCAATCCGGCATTCGCTACCGCCAGCTCCAAGCGATGAGGACCCTATCGCTCGCACCCTGCTCGTCTCGCGCGCGCTCGCGGCCTTCTCTCGGTCTTTTCCTTTCCCCCCCATATCTCGGTGCAGAGGTAGCGGTGCAGCTGACCGGACTCGAGCGGACAGAGGCCGCCGTTCCCCTGCGTAAAGAGTTCACCGAGTCCTTCCCTGGTGTCCTCCCATCTTCCATTCCCTCACACAGACACGCGGGCGCGCGCATCTCCCACGGTGAGGGGGAAGAATGAAAGGAAAGAAGGGTGGTTCTGGGAGGACCGTTGGTCGCGGCGAGGGGGGGCGAAGCGTGGGGTGTCCGCGCGCTGCCAATCACGTGGATGCCGAGCACGCGCCCGCAGTGTTGCGGACGGACTTTACGGATCAATCCGGTTGCTTAGGATCGTTGGGCGCGCGCTGACAGGTGCGGTCTGGGTCGGAACGGGGCGCGCGCGGGAAGAGGATGCGGGGGGGCACGTGAGAGAAAGGGGGTATTGGAAGACTAAAAGGCGTTCCGGTGGGACGCGTTTTCCGTCTTCCCACCTTCTGTCCCCTCTGCCGTCCCGTCGGCGCGGCTTCCTTTCTCTCGCTTCCTCTCTCCCTCCCTCCCTTCGAATCCCGTAACGCGTTGTTCTCTTCTCAGTAAGCGATGCCCTCGGCCACCAGCAGCGCGATGGCGAGTAGCGGCAGTAAAGCGGGCAACGAAACAACGGTGGTGGCGGCGGCGGCGGCGGCTTCTCAGACAGCGGTTTCGGGTGGCAGTACGAGTTCGGTGCAGACCGAGGCGATGAAGCAGATTTTGGGTGTCATCGATAAGAAGCTGCGCAATTTGGAGAAGAAAAAGGTGCGGAGGCAGGGTCTCTCTCTCTCTCTCCCTTTCCCGGGAGTTGTGAGGGTGGGAATGTTGATGGGAGCGAGTGGCAGTAAGTGGGGTGGTTCTTTAAGACTCTTTCCCTTTCCTTGCGCTTCCCCGCCTGCTCTTTTGTTTCGAGACGGAGGGAAGGAGAGGCGGCTTTTCTTCGGGCCCGAATGCCTGTTTTCCGTGTCCTTCGGCCTTCAGGCTGCCTTTCTTCCCGTCACCCTCCCTCCCCTTCATCCCTCCCGACTCCGACCGGCTTCGAGAGACTTGAGCTCTCACCCTTTTTCTTCCTCCTCTTCACCCCTCCCCCCTTGCACATGGAGCCGGCCCGGACCCAACATGGCGGCGGCGAGAGGCAGCGACGCTTCCCGGGGAGGGAGTCTCATTGTGTGAAAGGCTGCTGCACAAAGGCCCGGCTGTTTGTTTGCCCGCCCGCCCGAGTCGCGCAGCCCTCGCTGTCCGTGTGGGTGCACGCGCGCGCCTTTTCCTTCTCCCCCATTTTAGTTACTACTTCCTTCGTGTGGGGAAGCGGACGTGGGGTGAAAACGTGATCTCCCTGCCCCAGGAAGGTGGGGGATGCTCCGGTGAAAGGAAGTGTTGAAACTGTCGGCAGGATTTATTAAGCGCTCCCTTTAGTTTAGTTGTCGCCGAATAGTGGGTGACCACATGTAGACTTAGTGTAAAGAAGAACGGAGGTGATACCTTAAAGAGCAGCATGTATATGGCATCTTCGAAATGCTTATATTTGGCGCTACAACCTGCCCTGTGTTGTCAACGTTAAGGCGGTAGGTTTCTAAGTATGAACCACTAGATGATGAGACTTGCTCTCAAATCAGTATTTATTGGCACAAACTTTATAACTCATGCTCACTTAGTGAATCTTTGGTTAAAATTTGACCTTGACTACTCTCACAAGAACTAGTAATAGTAAAATGGTATCCCTCTCTCACTGTATGTCCCAACCTGGAGCTGTCCTGATGTGATGTACTACACTGATCATCCCCCTGTCACTATGTACATTACTCTGAAGGGGGTAGGGGGTAATGGCAACATACCTAAAGAAAGGGAAATTCTTTCTTGATTCTTTTTTCTTTATTCCAAAGAATGAAGTTCCTGTGGAGCAATGAATGAGCTGGCATTGACAGTTGTGGGAGGAGGGGGAGGAACAAAATTCACCTTCCTCAGTTTCAGCTGATTGAAATACTCTGAATAGAACTCTATTCAGGAAATGCTCCTACCAATAGAAAAACAAAGTCTATGCAAATGTGCATTAAACTGACAGTAAGTGATCACAATCAAAAGAACAGTATAGACTAGCCACAAGTTAAGTAAGTTACAAGCTGCTTCTAAAATGCTAGGAAATATGAAAAGATAGCTGTGATGGAAGAGAAGCAGCAGGACTTTTTCATTCTTCAAGTTTGCTGTATTATGGGGAGTGTAATGAATCGACTTCTTTAAACTGCTTCAAATGATAGAAAAAACATACAGCTTTTATGTTTATGTATTGGTACTTGTTTGAGCAAGGCTTGCTTTCATCTAAATGTGTGTGGGAGCACATCATTATTAAATGACCATTAGATTATTCTCATTAAATGGTTGCGTATAAGTCTAGTAAATAAGTTAAAATATTTAATTCAGCACTTATGTATGATATCTTTTTCTGAATTATTTTCTAGCTAAATATCTATCCACATGTTAGGAAGATATTTAGACTCATTTTATACAAGTCCTCAATTTTCTAAAACTCACTTTTCTAATCTTTGTACCACTTCTGCCCTTTTCCAAAGATCAGCTTTTGGCTGTTTTATCCTGCTTTTGCAATAAGATTAGAGTGTAGTACACTATGGAGAACTGCTGCTGTACCCTAATCTTAATAAACTTATCAGGGATGTGCATGGCTTTGAATTCATTTCAGTGAAATTGCTTGGAGCACAAATGTGCCATGTTGGTGATTCATTAAAGCAGCTGGGTCTTCCCTGGATCATACAGCTGCTTTAATTAGTTGCATCCAATGCTGCCTTTATGTTGTGGTGTTCTTGTCAGAATCAAGCCCAAAGCATTACAAAACCCTAATACTTCTCTCCGTGATTTAAGAAATTTGGTTTGTGATTTAGCATTTGTGAAACAATTTTGTTGGAATATAATATGGATTTATATATTATGATAACTGCTAGAGCAGAGCTTTCCAAACTGTGTGTTGCGACACAAAAGTGTTTCGCCACACACAGTCTGGTGTGTCGCCACACAACCCGGAAGCGCTGATCATCAGCGCTTCCGGGTTTTCCCGCGGCGACACACCAACTGCAGCGCAAAACCCGAAGGCAGCAGCGCTTCAGTTTTTGCACGCTGCCGCAAGGACGGCACTTCCAGATTTTCCCGCAGCGACACACCAACACCGGTTGGTGTGTCGCCGCGGAAAAACTTTGGAAAGCCCTGTGCTAGAGTATTAAAATTTTAGGTTTCAATATTTTGGTTGTTGCCATATTTACTGAAGCTATTTTTAAAAGTACTGCTGATTTTGAAATTAAGGTATCTGCTCTTTCTATGCCTAAATTCTGAATGAAAGATTTGTAAGTATTCCAGCAAAGATCCCAATTACAGAAGTACAGGTTTGAATGTAATGCTAAATCGTGGTTAAGCATACTAGGATAAGCATGATATCTAATCTGTGCAATGATCCAGATTTTGCTTAATCACAATTTACTGGGTCATTTGAACCAAGGCAAACTTTAAAATCACAATTATGGTAATAAAAATGAGCCAAATTCAAACTGTATTTTATATCTCATGTAGATTCTCATAACAATTAATGGTAGTGAAGCAGGAACTTGCAGTCTGCAAATGATTTTGTTTGAGGAAGGGAGTCTACCAAGAGCATGGCAACCCAGTTATACAAAGTTTGTTCTTATAATGCTAAGGTATAATTGTAGGCCAGGGGTCAGCAAACTTTTTATGCCGGGAGCCATTTTGACATGCTCGTGCACATTTTGAAATACTTGAAAGCCAGGGGGCGGGGTTTGCGGGCGGGGGCCAATCGCTTGGAAAGGGGTGGGATTTGCGGGCGGGAGCCAATCGCGCGGAAGGGAGTGGGGTTTGCGGGCAGGAGCCAATCGCGTGGAAGGGTAAGATACAGGGCTGCGCTGCGCTTGGCCGGCCGCCCCGGCCCTCGCTCACCTTCCATGGCCGGTCCTCGCGGGCCGCCGGCGACACTCCCGTCCCGCTGCACCCCAGCTCTCCAAGGCGCACAGGCTGGCCAAGGCGGAGGCACTGCTGGCGGCGCGCGTCTCCGAGCCGGTCCGGGCGCGCTGGCGCTGGGCTGTGAAGCTAGACGAGCCGCCGGACCTGGAGCGCTTCCGCGCGCAGCTGAGCGAGGCCCCGCGCCGGTCTTTTTGGAGCGCTTCCACGCGCAGCTGAGCGAGGCCCTGCGCCGGTCTTTTTGGAGCGCTTCCGCGCGCAGCTGAGCAAGGCCCCGCGCCGGTCTTTTTGGAGCGCTTCCGCGCGCAGCTGAGCGAGGCCCCGCGCCGGTCTTTTTGGAGCGCTTCCGCGCACAGCTGAGCGAGGCCCCGCGCCGGTCTTTTTTTCACACCTCTGGGAAGCAGGGCCAATCGGGCTTCGCCTTGTTCAGCCCGCCTCTCTGCTCCCCTTTGGGGCGCGCTGATTGGTGGAGGCGTCCTTCCTTCTGAGCCTCCACCAATCAGCGTCTCTGTTTCTTCCCCAGGGTTCGCGCTGCTTCCGGAAACCAGCTTTCCGGATGTCGGGCGGCAGACAGAGAGAGAGAGCCAGAGCCGAGGGGCCAAAGAGCCAGATCTGGCTCAAGAGCCGCCATTTCCGACCCTTGGTGTAGGCTATCTAGTGCCCTTCGGATTCTGTCTTTGATATTTGACCATAATGTGTGGGCCTAATGTTAGTAATCCAGAATGTCTGGAATAGCCTTCCCTAGTGTCCTTCAAATTTCATCCAGGTGGGGAATTTGCGGAATTATATTACCAGGATAGTGAAGGCTTAACTAGAGTGTGTCAGGTCGCCCGTACTCAGATTAAACCATGGCTCAGCTATGAGCAGAACCAACAGGGTCTGACATTGCTATATGTAGTCACAATATTTATTAGATTTTTTAATCTCCACAAGAATCCATTTTCAAGAATGTACTTGCCTCAGGATACAGTATGTTGTAGTGATAGAATCTTGTGTAGTTCTGAAGTGATACCTAAAATAACTTTTTAAAAGTTTTAAATGGCAAGATAGCATGACTGTACTCATAATGTATTTATATTTAAATAGATTGTGCATTAGCTTTGATCTGGTATTGCCTGTGTGATGAAACTGAGCAAAAGATAAATTTGTTCTGTCAGTTTTGTTCAACAACTTCCTCAAATTAATCTTGCTAGTAATGCAGCAGGATTTATGTGTAGAAGTGTATTAAAAAATCTGGGAATACATTGGTTCTACTAGTTTCACTTCTGCATGTATGTGTGAAGATCTCTGGATGGTATATATCCAGTGTGTGAGTGTTTACAGGTAACCTTGCATCAGATGAAAAATCCTAGTCATCTGACCAAAAAGTAGAGTGTCCTTACAAAAACTAGTTGTTGAGATTTTAATTTTGAGCTTCTGGCTCCTAAAGAGCAACACATTCAATACTCAGTTGTACACGAAGTTTCCCTGTCTGGGTAGCATCATGCTTATGAAGCATTACATTAACATAAGCAGTAATGAACTCCCATCCCTGTTTGAGATATATGTAAACCTTCCTTCCACTGGGTAAGAAGTACTATTTTAAAGAAACAGAAAATAGTACAGTGATGGTCTTCAGTATTTTCTTGAAAATGAGATAATAAATGCAAAGCCTGGATAAAATAATTTTGCACATAATTTTCTTGTGTAATCAAATCAATACATATATAATTAATATTGCATCATTCAGGTATATTTGCCTTAAAGCCAAGGTTAATGTTGGTTTCTTATTGGATACGGTTATGCAAGTATATGCATTGCAGCCATGTTTACTCAGAAAACTCTTCAATATTCCTGGAGTGTTGCTAGGTACGTGCATATTATCTTGCAGAAATTAGTTAAATTCTTGATATGTGCTTTATATTTTACTTTTTAAAAGGTTATCTGCACATTAGTCTGTTTGAGAGCTGGTGTTTAATTGATTTGGGACTCAGTTGCCATGAACTTTGAACCAAAATATATTAGTGTTAACATTGCAGATAGCTGTTGTTTATCTTTCCCATTTTGTGAACATAAAATGGCATGCACAAAATAGGATAGCCACTTACGGATCCACCGTTAAAATTTTACCTTTGGAAGACAATCTTACTCGGCTACGAGTGATCGCCAATGATTATAAAATAATATTTTAACATTGCCATGGAGTTACAACTTTGTTTCTAAATTTTGGGGGGAAATATGGCCTGCATTCATTCCACATTAAAACAATATAGGGGCATAATTGAGTATATTTTGCAAGTTTTTCTTGGTAGACAGAAATTGACAATTTTGTAGTGATGCCTCAATTATACTGTGCCTAATTGTTTGCTAGAAATATGAAAGCATTGTATTGTGGTATAACATTGACAATAGAAATATTACAGGGAGCAAATGATGCACACTGACACAGTCTAAAGGCTTTTCTAAACATTAATATTTTTACTGTGGCAAAGAGTTGAATTTCTCAAGAGACAAAATTTTGTGATCTGGGAGCAGCATAGACCTTGTCCCCCCACCTCCTTCTTGCAACTCAGAAATTGGCAAGACAAGAAAACTCTTTAAAATCAGTTTTAAAAAAAATATCCACTGGTCCATTGCATTTCCTGATATTTAGCAGGTTAGGGCTTTAAAGATCATAATATAAACCTTGAATTATGCCCCTAAACTAGCTAAGAAATGTAGCTTTTTTTTTTCTGAAGGAGTTTCAAACTTTGCAATACTGCAATTCTCTACAATTATAAATACATATATGCACCCAACCCCCCAATAAAATGAAATACTATATTTGGATTAGTGCTGCTGTGATTGTTGGGTGGTTTTGACAGATAGCTAGACCCATAGGTTTAGCCATTGTGACTCTTAAGTTTCTTACCTGCCGCTGGGGTATTATGACCCACAGTTTGAGAACCCCTGTTCTGAAGAGTTGTAGAACTTGAAACACTTACTGTGGTGAGAGAAAGCATGTGAATCCTCTGTAACTATTTGTAATCCTGCAGTGCTGTGACCTACAGTGTAGGGTCAGAGCTTCATTTAAGTCCTATTAAAAGAAATTGTTCTAAACAAACAATATACTGTGTCATGTCATTATTGAACATGCTAAGCCAGCACTCAATATCTTTTGTGGGAAAAGTATGGTATGCAAAGCCCTGGGATAATCAGCTCTCCTAGGAAGGTAAGTTATGTCAGGAGTTCCATCAGGTGTGTGTTTGAGGGCCTTTCCCTATTTAAAAAAAGTGTTCTTCGTGGCATAGTTTTGTGAAGTGAATCATGTCCCAATCAAAAGATTTTCTGCATATCTTAAAAAAGATTGTTGATGCACGTGACACTGGGCAGGGCTATAAAGCCATTTGGTTTCCATTTATCCATTGTCTGATGGTGTGCAAATGAAGAAAATGCTACACCATTGTTATTCTTCCTGGGAGTAGTCCAAATAATCCCAGCAGTAAGGCATATAGTTCTCCAGTAGGTCACAGAGAATACCAGGGAGACCATAAACAATCTGCAGGCCACTCTTGTCTCATGTCAGCATAAATGAATCTATCATAAGGAAAATTCTGAACAAGAATAGCATGCATGAGAAGATACCAAAAATAAAACCTTTGTGTTCAGGAAAGCTCTTTGCTACCCATCTCAGGTTCACCAAGGACCACCTGGATGATCCAGTAGGCTATTGGACAAAAGTAGATCTTTCTGGCATTAAAGAGAAACAATGTATTCCACCAAAAGAATCTCATCACATAAAACATGGCAGCATGGAATATGACTGGACAGCTTGCAGTCATTAAGGCAACAATGGATTCTGGATTACACCAAATTCTACAGGAAAAGGTCATAGCGTCTATGAGGTGAAGCTAAAACAAACATGGGTCATGCAACGTGACAAAAGTTCTAAACACACAAGTAAATCTACAACATAATTGCTGGAGTAAAAGAAGCATTTTGGGATCGTTAGGTCAAAGCCCTGGCCCAGGTGAAATGATGTGGCATGATCTGAAGTGAGCAGTTTATATGAAATACAGTCCTAACATATCAAGGGGTTGAAGCCATTTTGTAAAGGGGAAATGAGCCAAAATAACTCTAAGCCAAAGTGTAGAATTGATCAATAGCTGCAGGAAACACTTGAAGTCATTACTGCTAAAGGAGGGTCATTAGTGACTAAATCTAAAGTTCCACATAATTCACATCCAGTTAATATTTGCTCAGTAGGTTCAGTGAAGACAGGTTTCAGTGCATTGTTTGGGTGTTTGTTTGTTCAACCAGAACCTGTTTTTTAATAGAACTTAGATGAAGTTCAGATCACATTGTAGGTCACAGTTCTGCAACATTATAGAGTAGAAAAGAATAAATGTTTGTTTTTCAGTAGCAGTACCCATTCTTTGAAACAGTGATCTAGATGGCACCCTCACTCCTGAACTTCAGAAACGCTATGAAAATGGAGTTGTTCAGAAGGGCATTTGGAGATTGAGATCTAGTCTTTGGATGCTTAAAATTATTAGTTTTAATAGCAATGTTAGCTTTGTGGTTTTATTGATTTGTTTGCACTGTGGATTTATGTTTTGTTGCTTTCTGATTTTAATTGTATACCACCATGAGTCTTTATGGTATGATAGTATAAAATACAGTAAATTAATAAATGTGGAGTCCTTGGTGTTCTCTGAGCCTTGGTGTTAATAAATGCCTGTTTTCAATAGCAGTAATCATCTGCAATCCATTAAACAAGGCTGGATAATTGTATTTATTCTAATAAGTCTTAAGGAACAATCATTTCTAAAAAAGGTAAAGGTTCCCCCCGCACATTTGTGCAGTCGTGTCCGACTCTAGGGGCCAGTGCTCATCTCCGTTTGTTAGCCAAAGAGCCAGCGGTGTCCAAAGACGCTTCCACGGTCATGTGGCCGCATGACGCGCACGGAACGCTGTTACCTACCCACCGAAGTACCTATTAATCTACTTATATTCTTATATTCTTATAATATATTTTATCCAATAACTAAAAGGTCTGTTGTAGCTTTAAAATGATCTACCAAAATAAAATGATCTAAGCAGGAATTAACAATAAAATACAGAATAATATATGGGAACTGTGGTGAATCCTGGAATGCATGTAGGCTAGTTAAGCAGATGTGAAGCTTTCAGAACTGCTTGAAGACTATTGTCACTTATGTGCTGCTATCCGTAACTTCAATTTTGTGCCGATTGGGCAACAGTTTAATTTAAAGAATTGAAGGAGAAAATATATTAGTGTTGTATAGTGAAACGTAAGTCACAATCAGTGCTATAATGTATCTGGTTACAGTACTGCATAAGACAACAAATAAGGAAAACAGATGCTGCAGCGTGGTAGTTCTAATCAGCCCATGAAAAATTCTTGAGAATACACTTGTGCAGAAAGGATGAGATTCCCCTAAGGTGGAGTCTCACAATTTTCTATAAAGACAGAAAAAGCCTCTAATCTACTGTTTTCCAGATTTAAAAATAAGTTCCAATTTATGGTATTGTGTTTTGGCTTTTCCAGAAAATAGTAATCAAACTGAAAACATGAAAGAAGATAGATCTGATTTGCAAGTTATTACCCAAAAATGTATAAAAACTGATATGGATACTTTAAAACAGTGAACTAGGTGGTAGTCTGATAAAACATTAATATTTAATATAGTCAGTCAATATAAACATTTCAACTCCTGTATGGAAGTTACAGAAATATATTAGTATGTGGTTGAATTCCATATGACATGTACAGTGTTTGAAAGTCCCTCACAAAAGCAGTTAAACTTATGTAGCATCTGCGTGCTAGCATTATATTTTACATGCAGGTCACCATTTAGATTTACTTATTGTGAAGCAGACATATTAAAAGACAAAACTCTTAATATGTTACAGCCTGAAAAATCATACCCTGTAGGATGCCAAGACATCTGAAATCTAGCTAATGTCCATATAGTAAGGGGCTGGTAAAATCAGATTAGCTGTTTCCTCTAGACCATGGAAAATTCTACACAAAGAATACTTCTTGTGGGCAGAAAAACTTTTTGAACAAATATGAATGAGATAGCAGCCTACTTAAATTTATTTATTTATTTAAAGAACTTATATGGCTGCCTATCTTACATAGTGATCCTAGGTGGCTCACAACAACCAAAAAGAATAAAAACAGAACATCCCTTCCCACAAGGCACCAGACCAACCAGCTATCAGCCTCCTGGCTCATCCGCCATTGTCACCCCTCCAAGGTAGACCAAACTTATACTACTTTTAATACTACTTTTATTATAAGGTTATAGTAACAGAATATTGCAAGTCTGCACTTCTTCCCTCCCTCTCTTTATTTTCATGAGAACTAGGGAGGGTCAAATCTGAGACACCTTCTCAAATTACATTTCTGCCCGGACTCAGATTTCTTTTATCTGACCATTGTCTTGATTGCCGCTCTCCCTCCTGTTCCTCAAGATTATTCCTTCTACCCTTTACACTCATCCTAGTCCAATGCTTGGGGGAAGAGTCAGGTCTTCACAGTCTTCCAGAAGGGTAAAAGGGAAGGGGTCCCTTGAATCGCAAGTGGGGGGCTATTCCGAAGGGCTGGGGTGGCTACAGAGAAGGTGCACCTCCAAAGTCCCATTGCAAATGCCCGTCTAAAAATAAATAAGCATAAAGCATTTTTACTGTTTTTCTTGTTTTTTCTTTTTAAAGATTAAACAGTCCATATGTAATAGAAATGTAAATGCGTAGCAATGTTCAGTTAAGAAAGGTAGTGTAATACTTAACTAATTTTGCCTTTCTCCTAAGTTTTTGTGTAATTTCATGTGCTTTCTCCTTTTAAATAGAAGGATATAGAAAACTACCTTTGTTTTCTGATGTAAGAAATTTTCAGCTGCAGGTAGTCCTCGACTTATTACCATTTGTTCAGTGACTGTTCGAAGTTACAGCAGTGCTGAAAGAAGAGACTTACAACTGGTACTTGAAGTTACGGCCGTTGCAGTGCCCCCACTGTCACGTGACCAAAATTTGGGCCCGCCTGCACTTATGACCCAGGGGCACTTCAATTCTCCCCACCCACCTATCTCCCCCCCCATCTATGCCCTTTTGGTCTCCTGCACTCTGCGGCCCCTGCCGCCCTAGCTGACCTTTGCCATTTTCTTGCTCCTGCTGCTGACCAAGCATGTACGGCCTGGCCCTTTGTGAGGCAGCTGCGAACCGCACAAGGCTTTCTTCCCAAGGTGCATAGCGGTTTCCTCACGAGACCTGGGGAAGATGGCCTCACATGGCCAGCAGCTGCCTCGCGAAGGACGAGGGTGGGCACGCCTTGTCAGCAGTGGGAGCAAGAACATGGTGAAGGTCGGCTGGGGTGGCAGAGCACAGTACGGCTGGGGCCTCAGAGTGCAGGGTGGGAAGGGTGACTGACACTGGGCTGGGGCAGCATGCCAAGAAGCCCCTGAGCTGCAGCGTATTCTTTCCCCGGCCATCCTGAGCTCTTGCCACGCTGCAGCACCCCTCCCCCAACTTGTGTGCAGCCTGCGCTGGCCCTCCCAGGTCTCCCCCTCCCCCGCACGGCGCCCCAGTGCTCCTTACCTGGGACTTCCGCCTCTTCCTGCTTAATGGCCCACGCATCTTGGGTTACAACGGTAACCAGGATTGCCGTTGCTAAGTAATGCGGTCACATGTCACGCTTTACGACCGCATCATTTAGCAATGGAAATCCCAGTCCCAGTTGTAGTCATAAGTCAAGGACTACCTTTTGTTCTGTTAAACTTGCTTACAATGTTTAATTGTAAATTTTCTCTTTTTTGCAGAGCAAACTTGATGATTATCAAGATCGAATGAACAGAGGAGAGCGCCTTAACCAAGATCAGCTGGTAAATGTTTTTATTTATTTATCAAATTTCACCCCCGCCCATCTCCCCCCAAAAGAGGGACTCTGGGTGGTTTACAATATAGCTAAAAAATTAAAGTACAATATAACCACAATTAATACATAAAATATAAATATAAAATATAAGTATAAAATAGAATCCAGATGGCAGCAAGAGTTCTAATTCAGTTCATGTGTATATGAGGACCACTTTAAGGCGGCAGCCATCCCCAAGAATGGCTACACCCCTTCCCGCCTCAAGCAAGATGGCAGAGCCAGGTCTTCAACTTTTTCTGGAAGGTCAGGAGAGGGGGCTTGTCTCACCTCTGGGGGGAGAATGTTCCAAAGGGCGGGGGCCACTGCAGAGAAGGCTTGCTTCCTGGGCCCCACCAGACGGCATTCTCTTGTAGACGGCGTCTGTAACATTCTCTCTCTGCATGACTGCATGGGGCGGGTTGATGTAATGTGGATGAGACACTCCCTCAGGTAACCTGGAACCATGCCATGTAGGGCTTTAAAGATCATAACCAACACCTTGAGTTGGACCCAGAAGCAAACTGGCACCCACTGCAGCTCACGTAGCAATGCTGTCACATGTGCCGATCTTGGGGCACCAAGAATTGCCCGTGCAGCCGCATTGTGGTCCAGCTGCAGCTTCTGGATACTCTTCAAGGGTAGCCCCATGTAGAGCGCATTGCAGTAGTCTATATGGGAGATGACTAGGGCATGAGTGACTGTTCAGAGGGCTTCCCGATCCAGGAAAGGGCGTAATTGCCGCACAGCATGAAGTTGAGCAAAGGCCCTCCTGGCGACGACTGCCACCTGCTCTTTGAGCAGGGGTCGTGAGTCCAGGAGGACCCCCAGATTCCACACCGGGTCTGTTTGGGGCAGTGCAACCCCATCCAGAGTTAAAGATGGTAAATTCCCGGATACAGAGGAGCCATTAACCCAGAGCCACTCTGTCTTACCAGGGTTCAGCTGAAGCCTGTTGTTCCCCATCCAGACCCCCACAGCCCTCAGGCACCGAGAGAGGGCAGTCACCGCATCACTTACTTCACCTGGGATGGAGATGTATAATTGGGTATCATCAGCATACTGATGATACCTCATCCCGTGGTGATGGATGATCTCACCCAGTGGTTTCACGTAGATGTTGAAAAGGAGCAGAGAGAGTACTGAACCCTGCAGCACCCCACAAAGGAGGGGCCGTGCGTCGGATCTCTCGCTTCCTATCACCACCGATTGGGACTGACCCTGGAGTAAGGAGGTGAACCAGCGCAAAACTACGCTGCCCACCCCCAACTCCGAGTCGCCCCAAAAGGATACCATGGTCGATGGTATCGAAAGCCTCTGAGACAGAGCTTTCCAAACTGTGTGTGGCGACACAAAAGTGTGTTGCCACACACAGTCTGGTGTGTCGCCACACAACCCGGAAGTGCTGATCATCATCAGCGCTTCCAGGTTTTCCCGCGGCAACACACCAACGGCGCAAAACCCGAAAGCAGCAGCAGCGCTTCCGGGTTTTTGCGCGCTGCTGCAACGGCGGCACTTCCGGGTTTTCCCGCGGCGACACACCAACTGCGCAAAAACCGAAAGCAGCAGCAGCGCTTCCGGGTTTTTGCGCGCTGCCGCAACGGCGGCACTTCCGGGTTTTCCCGCGGCGCCGTTGGTATGTCGCCGGGGGAAAACGTTGGAAAGCCCTGCTCTGAGAGGTCAAGAAGAGCAAGGATGGATGCACTGCCCCCATCCCACTCCTGCCAGAGATCATCCATAAGTGCGACCAATGCTGTTTCTGTCCCATATCCTGGCCTGAAACCTAGATAATTCGTTTCATCCAGAATCCTCTGGAACTGCAACGCCACCACTTTCTCAAGCACCTTCACCAAGAAGGGGAGGTGGGAGACTGGACGAAAATTGTCCAGTACAGTAGGGTCCAGGGATGGTTTCTTGAGGGGTGCACCAGAGCCTCCTTAATGGTAGCTGGGAACACCCCCTCTCTCAAGGATGTATTTACCATCGCCTGGACTCAACCACACGTCACCTCCCGAGCTGCCTTCACCAGCCAGGAGGGGCATGGATCTAATTGACAAGTTTACAGTCCAGAGGACCCTGTCCACTTCCTCGGGCCTAGCAGGATCAAAATGTTCCCAGATAACTGGGTAAGTTCGTTCCCTGGGTATCTCCTCAGACCCTGTCTCACGCTCGGAGTCCAACTTGGAACGGATCCAATCAATTTTATCCTGCAGATGCCCAGAAAATTCCTCTGCATGGCCCTGAAGGTGGGTCACTGGGCCCACCTTTCCCAAAAGGGATTGAATGACCTTAAACAGGGCCACTGGGCGGCATTCTGCAGATGCAATAAGAGCGGAGGAATATTGACGTTTTGCCGCTCTTACCGCCACAAGATAGGCCTTAATAGCGGCTCTAGCTTGTGTTTGGTCGGGTTCAGTCCTTGTGTTCCTCCAGCGGTGCTCTAGACGTCTCTTAATCCTCTTCAGAACCCTCAGCTCCTCCGTAAACCACGGCGAGTGTCGGGTTTGATGGGACAAGAGAGGTTGCACAGGCGCGATCCTGTCCAAGGCCCCGGCTGCCTCCCTATTCCAGGCAGCAACCAGGGCCTCCACTGGACTGTGCAGCAGATCCACGGGTATAGCCCCCAGCTCCCTTTGGAACCCCATTAGGTCCATCAGTTGCCAAGGGCGGACCAATCGAATGAGACCTGCCTCCCTGCGGAGTGGGGCGGCAGAAGAGAATCTCAAGGTCACCAGGGCGTGATCTGACCATGACACACCCGGGAGGGGGCACCCCATTCATCACACTGGAGGGACCCTAATACACCTCCGTTCTCTCTAGGCAAGTTGAGGGGGATGAACAGGTCCTCAAATGCAGCCTCTCTACCTACACAGTCCACACTGTTCCACTGCTGTGCCAGGCTCTAGCTGTTTTAGGGGGGTCCGTAGCTGGTAACTTCCGAAGCCACTCCCGAAGCTCGACGCACTGCTCAGCCATCTCCCCAGTTCTCGACGCTTCTGCTCCAGAGGGCTTCGTCCGGCTACCACCAGGTCTACTCCATCAGACTCTCCCCAAACCAGGCCGCTCTCCACCAGCATGGTGCTCAGCATCCCACGTTGGGGGCTCCCCAGTCCACATAAATCCCTGCTACAGGGAATGGGGGTCGTCGGGTCGCTCGGGTCATTCAGTCGCCAGGATTCACTGCTCCACACTACTGGGGATCGTTGCGCTGTGCCGCTCGGCATTTTGGGCCCCGCCGTTCCCTTCCACCGCGGCACTTGGCTCCTCACCTTGGGGGGCTCACCAACTTGCTCAGTTCCCCGCCGAAGAAGTTGGGGCTTGGCAGAGCATCCAGCCCACTCAGGCGACGGGTCTCGCCACTCCACGCTGCCAGGGCTCGCCGCGCCGCACGCTGTCCCAGCTGCTCCAGGGACTCCATCTGGCCTCACCAGCCCCAGCCTAAACACACCAGGCATACAGGCCAGGAGACCCCAGGAAATCCCCCGAAACTTACCGTCTGGCAAGGCGAGGGTCTGGAAAAAAGTCCATAAGATGCCATAAGATTGATAACTTCTTGAAAATCTGTGATGATTTTTAAAACTTTAGACCAGAGCTTTCCAAACTGTGTGTCGCGACACAAAAGTGTGTCGCCACACAGAGTCTGGTGTGTTGCCACACAACCCAGAAGCGCTGATCATCATCAGTACTTCCGGGTTTTCCCGCGGCGACACACCAACGGCGGTTGGTGTGTCGCCGCGGGAAAACTTTGGAAAGCCCTGCTTTAGACCATATTCTCTCATTTTGTTTGAGTTGCTGCAGTCTTGTGAATAACTGGCTCTTATAATTGTGCTTCTCCATTATTTTCAGCCGAAGTGCATTGTATGCATGCTTTTCATTGTATTCCTGCTTTCTGAAAGGCAAGAAAAAAGTTAGCTGCAAATTAGGGGGAAGAAACTGCATGATTAAACGTATTCAAGCGGCAGGAACCTTAAAGTCTCTTCCTTGTGCCAGCGCCAGTGTGTGTTTAAAAAAAACAAGCAAAAGACTGGTACTGCATTAAGTAAAAACTGATGTTTGGTTATATAGGGATGGTCTAGTGCATCAGCTGAGGATTTGCATCATTGACCTTTGGTGGTTGAACATTTATTTTTGGACATACTTCACCTATTTGAAGGTTTAAAGAACCTGATAACTTTTGGGGGTTGGTGAAAGAGGAAGAAGTTTTGAATTCTTGACTGCAAGGAACTATTGCAGTTTAGAAATTGTTTTCCTTTCAAAACTGCTTCTGTTTTGACAGATTTTTTGTAAAAAATGTTACCTATTTTGCTAAGTTTATAGAAAAGTAAAATACTTGTCAGATCTAACCAAACCTTAAGAGAAACATGTGAAATACAGATTCAAGTTTTTATACTTTTAAAGAGGCAAAATCAATTTTCTCTTCTGCCCTAGGATGCTGTGTCAAAGTACCAGGAAGTCAGTAATAATCTGGAATTTGCTAAGGAGCTGCAGAGGAGTTTCATGGCTCTAAGTCAAGATGTAAGTAAAGAATAGATGATTCAGTATAGATTAGGTATGGAAAAATTAAGGCTCATGTTAATAAGTGTATGTGTCAGTGTGTGTGTATAATTTTATTATGTGAACTTCCTTGGGTTTATGCAAACTGAATACATCTTGTCCCTGATTCTTGTGTATTATTATTAAAAGTGCAAAAGAGCTTTTGAGGGATGTGCAGATTTCCATGCATGGAACAGTTTGGAGTGTCTGTTCCTAACTGAAACTAGCATATTTTGTGTGTTCTTTTTCATGCATGGAAAAAGGCACTATATTGATCTGTGCATGGAGGGAAGTAGGGCTGTTTTGATCTGGTCAACGGGGAAAAGTCAAGGACATTGGTGGCATAGAGGAGGAAAAGAAGAGAATGTTGGGAGTGTGGGTAGGGTATTATGTGCTGTGGCATTGAAATGGTGACTGAAGGGAAGGTACTGGGAGGTTTGGGAATGGGGTTAGGGTGGGGTATTCCATGCTGGAACATTGGTAGGGGGGAGTGAAGGCACTGGGAAGATGAAGGGGTAGTCAGGCTGTTGAAATATGCTATGCTGGAAATTGTATAAGGAAGAGGGGTGCAATCTTCAACTTTGCTCATCTGGATTTTGTTTCATTTCAAAGTTGGAACAACCAAACCATTCTGGATTTTAGTTTGACTGAACTGTGTGGCTCCTAGGATCTCAGGAAATAATTGTTTGGCCTGGGTTCAAAACAAAGCATTTTCCAGTTTAATGTGCACCCTTAAAGATTTTCAAAAATAATTCTTGAATACTTCAAACATGGTCTGCATACCTTTATCAGCTTTTTGACCCTGGAGGAACCCTTGAAATATTTTTCAGGCCTCGGGGAACCCTTGCACATTCAGGGTCAAATATAGGCCAGAAGGTACAAAATTACATTCATTTCATGTGTAGGCCTGTATTAACACTGCATTAACAGTGTTCTCAAACTAAAAATAAAGAATGAAACTCACCTCTTTAATGTGAAGCTGCCTGAATTTGAAATAATTTTTTAAATAAATCATGATCTCCCAGGGAACCCCTAGTGCAGAGCTTTCCAAACTCTGTGTCGCGACACAAAAGTGTGTCGCCTGCGGGGCCCAGATGTGTCGCATCAAAACCCGGAAGCGCTGATGGCGCGCCATCAGCACTTCCGGGTTTTCCCGCAGTGACACACCAACGGCGGCGCGCAAAAATCCGAAAGTGCCGCAGCCATGGCGGCGCGCAAAAATCGAAAGCGGCAGCAGCGCTTCCGGGTTTTCTCGCGGCGACACACCAACGGCGGTTGGTGTGTCGTCGCGGGAAAACTTTGGAAAGCCCTGCCCTAGTGACCTCTCGCAGAACCCTAGCTGAGAAACCCTGGCATAGAGAATAACTATCTGCAGAAACAAGAGCTTGATTTGAGCATCATAAAAACGTAATGCTACAGTAAACCAGGAAATTGAGTGGATGGAAGAATCGCTTCAGCCCTCAAGTTCTCAAAGCATAGTTTGGCTTGGGACTCTTGTTTCAATAGATATCTTTCTCTGTTCATCTACTGTTTATAGTGGTAATCAACATCGACATATGATGATGAGAGAGAGGATGGCATTCAAAAAGCATGATTGATTTGTACAAAGATTGACTCTTCACAATTTTTCACATGTCCAGTAGCACAAAATCAGACAGCATTTAAACACCTATTGTTTCAGGTCGTCTTGATTTTAGATTTTGGGGAGAGTGTAGAATTTTTCAATTTACTAGAATGAGTAATATTCCCTGCCCCAGACTCCAACCAGGTCAGAAATGACTGTAATACTCTGTGACATTATCTAATTTAATGATTTATATATTTGAAGGAATTATGAAGAAAAGTCTTCTAAAGAGTTACTACACCATGAATAAATTGCACAGTTGAACTAATTACCTAGAGAAATGGTGGACCCTCCTTTGCTTGGATATGTTCAAGTAGAGGCAAAAGACTTATCTATTGGGGACGCTTTAGTTTAGGAGATGGGACATGAAGAATTGTTGCTGACCTCTTTCAGTGTTTGACATTATTGAAGTTAAAAGGCTGGATAATAAATTAACTTTGTGGAAAGATTGTTTCCATACCTTTTCCTCCACCTAGCAATTCCGTGTTATGCATTGTTCAGAAATCTGACCATTGAGAGAAACTTCTCAGAAACTGAAGATAGCTGCAGGAGGACAAAGTACACCGTGTGTAATTTCACACATGCAGTAGAAAATATAAAACAAACATTTATAATTTCATTTCTAATGTGTAATACTGAAATGTCTCATAAAACTACAGTGAATTAAGGAAAAAAGAGAGGTGAGAGGAGTGGCTGCTGCTGCTGCTGGTGGTGGAGTAGTGGAGAAGACTGCTGGTATTGCCAACTATAGTTAGTTACACCTTAAAGAGGGGAGTCTTGGTTGTCACCTTTAAAGCCTTACATGGCATTGGGCCAGTTCACTTGCGGGACTTCCTATCCCTAATGGTTTCTGCCTGTCCCACTAGATCTGGCAGAGTGGGCATGCTCTGGGTTCCAGTGGTGAAGCAGTGCCACCTGGTGGGTTTCAGGAAATGTGCCTTCTCTGGCATGGCACCCATCTTGTGGAACAGCCTCCCCACCCCCCACCCCCCGAGATACAGACGGCCCTGACCCTTTTAGCCTTTCAGAAGACTGTGAAGACCTGGCTTTCCCCCCCAGCATTGCGGCCAGGATGTTGATGGAGCTCTGATGTGAGTGTGGTTTTGTTTGATATGTTAATATTACAGTTTTTAGGGGCCTCAGCTGAGTATCTTTTGAAATGAATTTGTGTAGTTTGGTTATATTTTATTTTTGTCTGTCTCCCAGAATTCAATGTATAGATGGGCGGCTATATACATTTAATAAATAAATAAATCTAGTTAAAAGGTGTGGGGAGCAGGAAAACCTTATGAAGCCTTTAGCTATTTATTTATTTATTTATTTATTGTTCAAATTTCTATTACTGCCCATCTCCCCTGACAGGGGACTCTGGGCGGTTTACAATAAAATAAATAAAATCAACAATTAAAAACATACAATATAAATCAGTTATAATAATACAGTTAAATAAATATAAATATAAAATCCATGTGGCGATATGATGTCATATAGTAGGGAGGATACTATGGCGCTAGCCACCCCCAGGAAGAGCTGTTACCTTTCCCATCCCAAGCAAGGCGGCAGAACCAGGTCTTCAGATTTTGCCGGGAGCAAGGGAGTCCGCCTCACCTCTGGGGGCAGAATATTCCAAAGGGCGGGTGCCACTGCAGAGAAGGCCCGCCTCCTGGACCCTGCTAGATGAAATTGCCTTGCCGATGGGGTCCGTAGCATGCCCTCTCTGCACGACCGGGTGGGGCGAGTCAATGTTATGGGGATGAGACGGTCCCTCAGGTAACCTGGCCCCATGCCATGTAGGGCTTTAAAGGTGATAGCCAACACCTTGAATTGGACCCGGAAGCAAACCGGTACCCAGTGCAGCTTGCGCAGCAGTGATGTCACATGTGCCGATCTTGAGGCACCAATAACTGCCCGTGCGGCCGCATTTTAGACCAGCTGAAGCTTCCAGATACTCTTCAAGGGTAGCCCCATGTAGAGCGCATTGCAGTAGTCTATATGGGAGATGACAAGGGTATGAGTGTTCGGAGGGCCTCTCTATCCAGGAATGGGCGTAGCTGGCGCACAACTCGAAGTTGCGCGAAGGGCCTCCTGGCTCCGAATGGGGCAGTGCCACCCCATCCAGAACCAAATATGACAACTTCCTGGGTATAGAGGGGCCATCAATCCACAGTCACTCGGTCTTGCCAGGGTTCAGCTGAAGCCTGTTGTTCCCCATCCAGACCCCCACAGCCCCCAGGCACTGAGATAGAGCAGCGACCGCATCACTCACTTCACCTGGGATGGAGATATATAATTGAGTATCATCCGCATATTGATGATACCTCATCCCGTGGTGACGGATGATCTCACCCAGTGGTTTCATGTAGATGTTAAATAGAAGAGGAGAGAGAACCAAACCCTGAGGCACCCCACACAGGAGGGGTCGCGGGTCGGATCTCTCCTCCCCTATCACCACCGATTGGGAACGGCCCTGGAGGAAGGAGGTGAACCAGCGCAAAACCACACTGCCCACCCCCAACTCCCTGAGCCGTCCCAAAAGGATACCATGGTTGATGGTATTGAAAGCCGCTGAGAGGTCCAAGAGAGCCAGGATGGATGCACTCCATCCCGCTCTCGCCAGAGATCATCCGTAAGCGCGACCAATGCAGTCTCTGTCCCATATCCTGGCCTGAAACCTGACTGGAAGGGGTCTAGATAATCCGTTTCATCCAGAATCCTCTGGAGTTGTACCACCACCACTTTCTCAACCACCCTTCCCAAAAAGGGAAGGTGGAATACAGGACGAAAATTGCCCAGGATGGTAGGGTCCAGGGATGGTTTCTTGAGGAGGGGGTGTACCAGCGCCTCCTTAAAGGTAGCCGGAAACACCCCCCCCCACTTCAAGGATGTATTAACCATCTCCTGGACCCAACCACAAGTCACTTCCCGGGCTGACTTTACCAGCCAGGAAGGGCATGGGTCAAGATGACATGTGGTGGCATTTACAGTCCAGAGGATCCTGTTCACTTTATCTCCTCTCTCAGAAAACTTTTCAGGAAACACTGAAAATATTTGAAATAAGTGTAAAGTATTGGATTTCTGGTGTTAAGATGCCTCAGGTTTTTTAATATGTAGAAACCATTAAATTTGTTTACTATTTAAAACACTTGTTAAGCAAACATATTTTTCACAGATTCAAAAAACAATAAAGAAGACAGCTCGACGGGAACAGCTAATGAGAGAGGAAGCTGAACAAAAGCGTTTAAAGACAGTACTTGAATTGCAGTATATTTTGGACAAGTTGGGTGATGATGAAGTGCGCAATGACCTAAAACAAGGAACAAATGGGGTATCTATATTAACAGAAGCAGAACTATCCACACTTGATGATTTTTACAAGCTGGTTGAACCTGAACGTGACATGAACATAAGGTACAAGATTGATTAGAATGCCAGAATAATTCTGAATTTTAATTGTGATCTAATTACTTTTTTGCAACATTAAAGTTTTGAGGTAACATTACATTTGTATTAATTTCTTTTTTGAAGGTTGAATGAGCAATATGAACAGGCATCAATTCATTTGTGGGATCTATTGGAAGGGAAGGAAAAACCTGTATGTGGAACAACGTGTAAGTATTTTTACTCTTCTGATTTTCAAATGCCAAATTTAGAATATTTAAGTTGATTCTTTATAATTTGCAGTAGCTGTGGTTATATGGTAATACCAAAAAAAGGAGACTTAACAGAGTAGGCAAACTCTTGTACAAACCTTAATTTCACATGCTAGCAAAATAATACTTAGGATCATCCAAAGGAAAAAGATGTCAGATGTTCAAGCTGGCTTTAGAAAAGGCCAAGGAACATGAGAAATTATTGCTGATGCACGCTGGATAATTGAGAAAGCCAAAGAATACCAAAAAGAAGTTACTATTTGCTTTATTGATTATAGAAAGGCCCTTATTTGGGTCAGTCATATCAAGCTGTGGAATGTCTATGAAGGTTCTCAGTCATCCAGGTGGAATTGTCTGTAGCTTGAATCATGTCAACTGGATTTCTATTTTCTCAGTGGAAACGTTTCGCTCCTTATCCTTATTACCTGGGTCAACATCAAGGCCCAGGAAGTACAGGCCTTCACGGACCATATAAACACTATAGATGCCAACATTAGGTTCACCAGAGAAGACACCAAGGACAACAGACTGGCATTCCTAGACTGTGAAGTCCTCATTGGGACCGGGGGCAAGCTAGAAATAGGGATCTACACAAAACCCCCACACACAGATCAATATCTGATGTTTGACTCCCACCATCCACTGCAGCACAAACTAGGAGTCATCAGGACATTGTCACACAGAGCAGAAACCATCCCCACCTCCATGGATTCCAAAAAGAATGAAAATCAGCACCTGAGAACAGCTCTGAAGGCCTGTGGATATCCAAATTGGGCCTTCACTAAATCTAAATCTACCAGACCTAAAACAGCGACAGATAGGGCTGAGACTCAGAGTAAACTGAAGAACCTGGTCATTCCTTACATGGCTGGCGTGTCTGAAAAGATAAAAAGGATATTTGGCAAACACCACATACCTGTATATTTCAAACCCACCAACACACTGAGACAGAGGCTTGTACACCCAAAAGATCAAACTCCAAAACACAAGAAAAGCAATGTAGTTTATGCAATCCAGTGCAGTGAGGAGTGCTCTGAACTCTACATTGGAGAAACCAAACAACCTTTGTACAGGAGGATGGCCCAACACAGGAGGAGCAACACCACAGGACCAGAGTCAGCAGTTTACCTTCATCTAAAGGAAAAAGGACACTCATTTGAGGACATTAATGTTCACATTTTAGACAGAGAAGATAGGTGGTTTGAGAGAGGGGTCAAGGAATCCATTTATGCCAACTTGGAAAATCCTTCCTTGAATAGAGGTGGGGGCCTCAGGCACAATCTTTCCCCTATTTTCCTCCCTGCTTTGTCTTCTGTGCCTAGGAAGATTAAGACCATTTTGCAAGCTCAACAGCAGCATGGTGATCTTAACGATCCTCCTTTAGATGATAAAGGGACTTAGAAATAACATCTCAAAATAACCATGACCTAGCCCCAGGTGTAAGGTCACACAGCCACCTAGAAACATATTTAAGGATTCCCTTACTAACTTTGCTCAGACTGAAGAAGCTCCTTGGATAAGGAGCGAAACGTTTCCACTGAGAAAATAGAAATCCAGTTGACATGATTCAAGCTACAGACAAGCTGTGGAATGTGCTCCGAAGAATGGGAGTCCCCGAACATCTTATTGTCGTCATGAGAAACTTATATACAGGCCAGGAAGCCACAATACGGACAGAACATGGTGAAACAGACTGACTCCAGGTTGGCAAAGGAGTGCGACAAGGCTCTATGCTCTCCCTTATTTATTCAATCTATATGTGGAATATATATTAAGGGAAGCTGGACTGGAAGAAGATGAGCATGGTTTTGAAATTGGAAGAAGAAACATCAATAACCTGTGCTATGCTGATGACACCACCCAGATAGCCAAAATTGCGAAGGATCTACAAGCTCTAGTAATAAAAGTCGAGCACAGTGAAAAAATGGGACTAAAATTAAATATAAAGAAGACTGAACTATTGACAACAGGTTGAACAACAGCCTTAGAATTGACAGTGAAGATATTGAAGTGGTGGATAGCTTCTGCCTTTTACCATCAACAGTACAGGAACAAGCAGTCAAGAAATACGCCACTGACTAATACTTGGTAGAGCAGCCACAAAGGCCTTGGAAAAAATATTTAAATGACGTGATGTCTCTATATCTACAAAGAATTGTGCAAGCCATGGTATTCCCTGTGGTATGCTTCCCTAGGGAAGCAAAAGTTGGACTTTGAAGAAGCAGGATAGGAAGAGTATTGATGCTTTTGAGCTTTGGTGCTGGAGAAGACTCCTGAGAATACCATGGACAGCCAAAAAATCCATGGATCATTGAACAAATCCATAGTTCTCACTTGAGGCACAAAAGACTAGGCTCAAATTATCCTACTTTGGCCACATTATGTGAAGACTTAGCTCTCTGGAAAAGTCTCTAATGCTGGGAAAGGTGGAAGGAAGGAGAAGAAGGGGACGACTAGCAGCAAGGTGGATGGATGTTGTTATAAAAGCGATGAGTGCACTGTTAGATGACCTGAAAGACCAGGTTAGGGACAGATCTTCATGGAGAAAATCTACTTATGTGGCTACTAAGAGTCAGAAACAACTTGATGGCACATAATCAATGTATTAAATTGTGTATTTTATATTCATGCCACTTTACTAGGTCTTTATTGGAACATATTTTTTCGTTTGTGTTAATAGACTAATTGGGAAGGGGGTTGGTCATTTAGGAATGTCCGTTGAATCAGAGAGTAGGATATCATGGGGATTTATGTCATTTACCTTAATTTATATCATTTCTGTAATGACAACATACATTGATATAGTGACATAAACCACAGCACACATCTGGTATGCTGTATGCAAAGTCAATTGCATTTTGATTTGGAAAAGAAGATTTTCCTGTATTGCATTGCTGGTAAAAAGGTAAAAGGTAAAGGTTTCCCCTGCACAGTCGTATCCGACTCTAGGGGCCGGTGCTCATCTCCGTTTGTTAGCCGAAGAGCCAGCGCTGTCCGAAGACGCTTCCACAGTCATGTGGCCGGCATGACACGCGCGGAACGCTGTTACCTACCCACCGAAGTGGTACCTATTCATCTATGTGCATTTGCATGCTTTCGAATTGCATTGCTGGTAGTGATTAGCAAATCCTTCTTTGTAGAAACTGGGTTTGCAAAAGAGCTTTTCAAACAAAGTTGCATTTTATGCAGAAAAAACATTAGAAATTTCAATTTCATTTCTCCTACTGAAGAAGAATGAATTGATAGCTAGGTTAATTTTACAGTAAATATATTCCATAAGCCTAGAATATATACATAGTAGTTAGGAAAGTTCTGCCAGCAATATTACTTATGTGTTCATACAAACTCATATACATCTGAAGAATTTGTCATAACACATTAAGATGAAGGTGATGCTTTTGAATTTGCTAGTAACTAGAGCAGAGCTTTCTAAACTGTGTGTCGCGACACGTTAGTGTGTCGGCTGCAGTGTCTGGGTGTGTTGCGGCTGCTGCTGCCTCCGAGCCCTGCCAGGATTCTGCGCAGGTCCTAGTGCCTGCCTTGTGCCTTGCTGCCTCCAAACCTGCCCTGCCAGGATTCCACGCAGGTCCTAGTGCCTGCCTTGTGCCTGGCTGCCTCCAAACCTGCCCTTCCAGGATTCCTCGAAGGTCCTAGTGCCTGCCTTGTGCCTTGCTGCCTCCAAACCTGCTGTGATTCCATGCAGGTCCTAGTGCCTGCCTTGTGCCCTGCTGTAAGAGTGTGTCGCGAAATGATGCATGTCTAAAAAGAGTGTCACCAACATGAAAAGTTTGGAAAGCTCTGAACTAGAGAATGTAATTGAAGCAAGAGAGTAATTGGAAGCATCATGATGAAGAACCAAACTGAAAGTGATACACTTGTAGCAAATGGGGGGAAATTTCATTCCAAGAGATTCAGACACTGGAAGAGTTAATGAAAAATGAGCTCACATAGCAATCCAAGAAGCATTGAGATAACCAAATGCTAAGGAACTAGTCAGGAGTTTTCTCTTATCAGGTGGGTTTTTTAAAAAAGGGACTGGTTCTATTTTGCTTTTTGCCTTTTCCCTTTATTCCCATCTGATCCCTTCTGGGGTGGGGGGGGGGGGGCTGGCTGGAAGCTGATAAAAAAAAGAATTCTGTGTTGGAGTTATATAGCAAGTTAGGGAGCAGCGGAGCTAGAAGCAGTTTGGCGTTTATTTTATTTTGTGTGTGGGGATCTGAGCTGTAGAACATCATTCTTTTTGTATTTTGTGTTTTGAGGGATCCTGGGATGAGAGCAGCTGGCTGAAATTAGCATCTTCAGAAGTAAATAATTTCTTCACCCTTTTCCCAGTTTCTTCTTTTATGCCTTTAAACTTTGACCTTGTATTTTTTGAACTTAAAAGAATTTAAAGTCTTGATTTACCCCTTAAAGACTGGAATTATTAATGAATGAGTGGTGCTTCTTCTTGGGAAATGGACCAGCCATTTCACATCCTAAGGAAGGAGGATTGCCGCTTGATTTCTTCTGAGTAAATCGGTGACAGAGGAGACTGTTGACAGCAGTATCATTTTGGCTGTACCCAAGAGTTATCAGTGCAATAGGTTTGTGCATACAAATTTAGAGACACCCTGATAGAAGCAAGTGGGGCCCAGTCTACCGTTTCCCATTCATGTATGCTTGCATTCCATTATAGTACTTAAATGTGAAGTGTGTGTGTGTGTGTGTGGATATGACAGAACTTTTTAATGTGTATCTATGGCTTTTAGTGATCAACTGATGTTGGCTTAAGAGGTTTTTAAAATTTTAGGTTTTGACTTAGTATTATATATGAGATAATGGAGTATCTCTCATAATATTCTTTAATGTACACGTTCAAACTCTTCCCAATACAAACATAATCAGATTAGTCCTTGTATAATATGACTTTTACTAGTTTTCTTGAGATAGATAGATGATAGATAGATGATAGATAGATAGATAGATAGATAGATAGATAGATAGATAGATAGATAGATAGATAATATGGATGGCAGAATTGCTACAATGATGGGCAGATAAGTGGTTCATATAGTTCCAAATAGTACATAAGGATACTATTCATATGTTAAAAGCCAAGGTTGTAGTGGTTATTGGAAATAGATATTCTGGCTGTTGTAGCTTCCTGTTATTTAAAGAAGTACCTTCCATATGATGATCTAATCAACATGACTCCATGTTTTGATGAAATAGATTGTGATCCATGAAAGTTATGCATGATAATAAATAGTTTAGATGGCACAAGACTCATTCATTGGCGATCACTCGTAGCCGAGTAAGATTGTCTTCCAAAGGTAAAATTTTAATGGTGAATCCGTAAGTGGCTGTAAAGGCCAATTCTGGATCCGCACAACCTCCCACAATGAGGGCATAGGTTTCCGGGTGGGAGACGGTCATGATGAGGGTTTGCCTGATGTGCCTTCCTTTTAGCTCTTTTCTCCCTTTCGCCCTGTACTCGTGCTTCGTCAAAGTCCATAGCGCCATTAATAAAGGCTGACCTCCAATTGAAACGCTCATGAGTTAGGGCTTCCCAGTTCTCAATGCTGATATTACATTTTTTTAAATTAGCTTTGAGAGTATCTTTGAATCTCTCTTGCTGTCCACCAATATTCCGTTTTCCATTCTTAAATTGGGAGTAAAGTAGATGCTTTGGAAGACGATGGTCAGGCATTCGAACAACATGACCGGTCCAGCGAAGTTGATGTTGGATGATCATTGTTTCAATGCTGGTGGTTTTCGCTTCTTCTAATACGCTAACATTAGTCCGCCTATCTTCTCAAGTAATTTTCAGAATTTTTCGGAGGCAGCGTTGATGGAATCTTTCAAGAAGTTGGGGGTGGCGTTTGTAGAGGTTCCATGTTTCACAGGTGTACAGAAGGGTTGGTAGTACAATGGCTTTGTAAACAAGCATTTTGGTCTCCCTGCGAATGTCCCGATCCTCAAACACTCTACGCTTCATTCGGGAGAAAGCTACACTCGCAGAGCTCAGGCGATGCTGAATTTCAGCGTCGATGTCGGCTTTTGTAGATAGATGGCTGCCAAGATAAGAAAAGTGGTTGACATTTTCTAGTGACACACCTTTAAGCTGGATTGATGGCGCTGCAGAGGGATTGGTTCGAACTTGCTGGTAAAGCACTTTGGTTTTTTTAATGTTAATCGAGAGGCCGAGTTTTTCATATGCTTCTGCAAAGATGTTTAGGATAGTTTGAAGATCTTCCTCGGAGTGTGCACAGACTACATTATCATCGGCATATTGAAGTTCTATAACAGAAGTTGCAATTACCTTATTTTTTGCTTTCAGCCTACTAAGATTAAAAAGCTTTCCATCTGTTCGATATATAATTTCTACACCAGTAGGAAGTTTCTCTTCAACAAGGTGTATAATCATAGCGATGAAGATAGCGAATAAGGTTGGAGCAATAACACATCCCTGTTTAACGCCGGATTCCACTTTAAATGGATCGCTTTGAGAGCCATTGTTATTCAGGATTGTTGCCATCATGTCGTCATGGAGTAACCGCAAGATGTTCACAAATTTATCAGGGCATCCGATTTTCAGAAGGATGGTCCAGAGAGCAGTACGATTTTCAGTATCAAAAGCTTTAGTCAGATCAATAAACGCCATGTACAGAGGGCGGTTTTGCTTCTTGCATTTTTCTTGAAGCTGTCGTGCAGTGAAGATCATATCCACTGTTCCCCTGGAAGGGCGGAAGCCATTTTGCGTTTCAGGGAGGATGTCTTCTGATACAGATAGGAGACGGTTTGCGATGATCTTTGCCAGGATTTTGCCTGCTGTGGCTAGAAGGGAGATGCCTCGATAGTTTCCACAGTCTGTTCTATCACCCTTTTTAAAGAGAGTGATAATTATGGCATCCCTAAAGTCTGCTGGAATCTCCTCCCTCATCCAGATTTTTTCGATGAGCTTATGAAGTTGTTGTGTAAGTTCAGGCCCGCCTTCTTTAAAGACTTCAGCAGGAATCCCATCAGGTCCACTAGCTTTGTTATTTTTCATTTGTTTAGTGGCTTTACTGACTTCCTCCAAACTAGGGGGTACTGCAAGCTCATTTCTTATTTGTTTTTGCGGGATTTGCAAGAAGACTTCATCAGCCACAGTAGAGTGACGATTAAGGAGATTGTAGTAATGCTCTTTCCAGCGCAGTGCAATAGACTCTTTGTCCTTTAGAAGTTTAGCACCATCTACTGAGCGTAAGGGATTTGTACCATGGTTTGTTGGTCCATAGATGGCCTTTATGGCATTAAAAAAGCCCCGTGCATCATGAGCATCTGCAAAATGTTGGGTTTCTTGGGCTTTTTTTATCCACCATATGTTCTTAAGTTCTCTAGTTCTTCTTTGGACTTCTGCCTTTGCACTGGCGTAGATTTTTTTCTTAACAGCACAGTTAATATCTTTTTGCCATATCTGGAAGGCTTTCCTTTTCTTGTCAATAATATGTTCAATCTCACTATCGTTCTCATCAAACCAGTCCTGATGTCTCTTAGTCTGGTATCCGATAGTTTGTTCACAGGCTGAAATAATAGAAGTCTTCAATTTAGTCCAGTGTTCCTCAACATTTTCAGGAAGTTCCATAGGCAGATGTTCCTTGAGAGTTGATTGAAAGCAAGCTCGTTTAATAGAATCTTGAAGGGCCAGTGTATTCATTTTACGCCTTGGTTTTCTTCCTTGGAGCCTACGATGAGGGACAATCTTTATGGCCATTGTGGATCGAATTAATCGATGGTCTGTCCAGCAGTCATCGGCGCTCGTCATGGCTCTGGTGAGAAGTACATCACGGCGATCTCTAGCACGGACAATTACATAATCTAAAAGATGCCAGTGCTTCGACCGTGGGTGCTTCCATGATGTTTTAAATTTATTTTTCTGGCGAAAGAGTGTGTTAGTAATGACAAGGTTATGCTCTGCACATTTAGTCAGAAGTAAGATTCCATTCGTGTTGCTGTTGTCAACTCCTTCTTTCCCAATGATCCCTGGCCACAAATCAAAGTCATGCCCAACACTTGCATTGAAATCGCCCAGGAGGATAATTTTATCCTCCTTTGGTATCTCTGATAAGATGGTGTCCAGCTGGGGATAAAATTTTTCCTTGATATCCTCATCTGCATCTAGTGTTGGTGCGAAAGCACTTAGGATAGTTGCCTGTTGGTTTTTGGCGAGTTTTATTCGCAGAGTTCAGAGTCGTTCGTTAATCCCAGTGGGAACTTCTGACAAGAGCTTCACAAGGTCGTTTTTGATAGCAAAGCCTACCCCATGTATTCATCGTTCTTGTTCAGGCAGTCCTTTCCAAAAGAAGGTATAACCTCCTTTTTCTTCCTTCAACTGTCCTTCTCCTGCTCTTCGAGTTTCTTGGAGTGCTGCTATATCAATATTAAAATGTCTCAGCTCCCTTGCAATAATGGCAGTCCTACGTTCAGGTCGTTCACTATCCATATTGTCTTGCAGTGTCCGTATATTCCATGTTCCAAAATTCATGTGTTTTTTACGACCACTAGATGATGACCCCACTGGTTGCGGTAATCCAGTCAGGGAGAAAATGAGGCAGACTATGTTTAGGGCACCTTTTTTAGCCCCCTCCCCATATGGGGTGAGCAGAGTGGATCCTAAATAGGGCTGCTCAGTCGTGGATACAGCTGCCGAACTACTCATCTGCCTCGATCCTTGAGTCAGGGCGACTGAATCCGTATCCACCGCCCATGTGCTGGTCCATGACTAGGAGCTTCCGGATTTCACAGTCCTGCCCCCGTTGCCATTCGTCAATCGCCATGGGACTTTTGGTTGTTTTGGGTTTGGTGTGGTTGGAAGACGCTTGTGCGTGAATTTGTTTTATGTGTGGAGATCGGTGCACAACGATCAGCACACAACCTTCACAGAAAAAGGCTCTAATCCAATGGCATGGATACCATGACGATTGGTGACCTTTTGTCTGCTGCAGCCTTCATCCGCTTTCGCAGCCGTTGTAACAATACACCTTGTTATCTTCCGCCTGTTCTGCCGTTGAGGACTTTCTTGGATCGTTCTTTGTCTGGTTCCTCCCCCTGGACCTTACCGCCATGGGTGACCCTACCAGGAGTACATGACTCCCGACGGCTTCGCTCACAGGGTTCATTGGGAACACACAAGCCCACTCACCACAACAAGGTGACGATCCAGCGAGTGAGTGAGCGAGTGAGTGAGTGAGCGAGCGGCACAAGACTATTACTTTCAAGTAATGGCTACTCTTGGGTAATATTTCTTAGAATCTCTCAGCTGCAATGATTTAGTTATTTATTTGATTTGTTTCTTCCTAGTCATTATTCCATCCTCCTAAAAGTTGTACTTTTGATGACTTTAGTACAGGAAATGTTCTACTGACAAGTTAGAACTTTGGAGATTTACAAATATGCTTTTTGCCCACATTAATTCTGTTATAGTCTTAGGGAAAGCTGGATTCAATAAACTAAAATAAGCTTTTTACTAATCCTTGGGTGTTTATAATAGATGTCTAGTAAGTCTAATGGAATAGATTCTTACATAATTTATTTTATGAGGAAATTTGATGCCTATATCAAGCATCATGTTTCACATCTTTATAAAAAACTACCCTTGGTCAGAAGGGACACAACTTGATTAGTCTCATCCTGGATATTACTAGATTCCTTAATTTATCTCTGCTATAATGGAAGACTGCCCTAGAATTTGTGGTACCATTTCCATACCTAGCTCTTAGCATAAATAATCTCCCATTAATTCTTTAAGGATAAACACCTTTCTTTTTCTGCATAAAAAACTTTGTAAAAAGTTTCTTCACATAGGCCTTGCTTCCTTCATTATCTGCTCTACTTTTCCATTATCTGAATTTATAATGTGCTATCTTTAGTGCAAGTTCAGAGGTTCGAATCCCTAGCCCTGCATGCGGAGTGAGCTCCCGCACTAGCTCCAGCTCTTGTCAACCTAGCAATTTGAAAGCATGCAAATGCAAGTAGATGAATAGGTACCACTTCAGTGGGTATGTAACAGTGTTCCGTGCGTGTCATGCGGCTACATGACCGTGGAAGCGTCTTCAGACAACGCTGGCTCTTCGGCTAACAAACGGAGATGAGCACTGGCCCCTAGAGTCAGACACAACTGCACAAATGTGTGGGGGGAACCTTTACCTTTTATCTTTAGTGCATACTTGAAATTTTGGAGTCCAACCACTTCATCTCAGTATGTTCCTCTTAGAGGACTTACAAACTTCTGTGAAGCATAGGGTCTTTCAAGTGGTTCTTTTGTCTCAAATACCATAAAAAAGTGACATATATACCACCTTATTATGTCCTTTAGCTGAATCGGTATGGTAGCAATTCTTGGACAGTTCTTGATTTGAATAGTGTAAGTGACATGCTTTCTGGTGCATCTCTGATCAGTGGATTCTGGAAGGCACACTTGACAGCAATATTGTGTAATAGTATTGCTCAAAGTAGTGTTGGACGGTTGAATCTGGGTTATGGTTAAATTGCTTCAATTTACTTATTTTTCTTTAAGAAATTTAGATTTCTTCTTGCTCATTAGTATTAAAATGGCTGCTTAAAGGGCAAATATTTTATGATGCTATATATTTTCCATTGATATAATGCTCTTGAAAAATCAATCAAAATGTGTTTCTGTTTATATTACAAACATATACATGGATTTTAATATAATTCTGCTAAATAGAAACAATTTTTTCAAATTAAAATGCTTTGTAAAATATGGGGTAATTGAAACATAATTTCTCTCCCACATACAGTTAATCCTCGACTTACGACCATTCGTTCAGCAACCATTCAAAGTTACGATGGTGCTGAATGAAGGGACATACGACCAGTCCCCAAAGATATGGCTGTTGCAGAGCCCCCAAGGTCATGTGATTGCTGTCTGGGCGCTTGGCAACCCGTTAGCACTTGCGTCCAGTTGCCAAGCACCCCGCGATCATGTGGTCGCCACTTGCAACCTTCCCTGCCGGCTTTATTTTATTTTATTTATTTATTGCTCACATTTATATTGCCGCTCATCTCACAAGGCGACTCTGGGTGGCATACAACAATGAGGTAAATACAATGAATAAATAAAAATCATTATACAAGGTAAAATAATTAATTAAAAAAATATTAACACATTATAAAATCACTATAAAATATACCAGAAAGTCAGTGGGGAAGCCGGCAAGGAAGGTTGCAAGTCACTGGGGTAAGTCTCCCCCACCTGCGCACTCTCCCCAGCCCCTCTGTGTTCACACTGTGCTGGCCACTTGCGCACCTTCACACCCTCGTCCTGACCTGTGCTGCACCCACGTGACGCCTCACGTGCTGCATCCCCATGCGCCCTCCCCAACCCATGATGCATCCCCATGCGCCCTCCCCAACCCGCGTAGCACCCCTCGCATAACCCACATGCCCTCCCCGACCTGCGCTGCACCCCCGCACGTCCTCCCTCCCTAACCCGTGCTGCACCCCCGCATGCCTAACCTGTGCCGCACCCCCATGTGCCTGACCCATGCTGCACCCTTGCATGTTCTTCCTGACCCATGCAGTGCCTCTCATGCACCCTTCCTGCACCCCCACACATCCCCTCCCTCCCCTCCCCTGCCCAGCACCAGCCACTTACCTGCCTGCCAGCCTGGGACTTGCAACTTCCTGCTGGCTTCCCAACTGACTGTGGTTGTGGGGAGCCGGCAGGAATTTGCCTTGCCTAGCAACTGTGGGATTCAGTTAATGATGGCAACCTGGGACTGTAGGGATTGCTGTCACTAAGCAATGTGGTCGCGCTTTACGACTGCATCGCTTAGTGATGGAAATTCTGGTCCTAATTCTCGTCGTAAGTTGAGGACTACCTCTAGTTAATGTAAAGATATTTGGTAAATGACGCATTTAAAAATTGTTGTTCTCATGGTTACAGATAAAGCCCTAAAAGAAGTTGTTGAACGCATTCTTCAAACAAGTTACTTTGACAGTACTCACAATCATCAAAATGGGCTATGTGAAGAAGAGGAGACAGCACCTGCACCTGCAGTTGAAGATTCTGTGGCAGAAGCTGGTAACTAAAAAAAAATAACTGCAGTTTTTAGTCATGTTAATTCAAGAGTCCCACTTTGCTCAGTGGAAGTTATTTCCAAGTTGAAATATATAGGAATACCCCTGGTAGATTTGTAGAATTTTTGAAGCCTTGTGTGTACTTATTTGTTGAGTGCAATATACTCAATATACTATATCATATATAAGAGGCTATACCCACACTGCACACTTAGAACTTGGTTTTTAAATTGCTTTCACATTTATTTAACATACTCCAAACAACCTTTCAGCTTTTAGACAAAATAAATAAGTCACATTTAGGTCACACTGGCCAGCCTTTAAAACAGGGCTTTCCAAACTTTTCAGTTGGTGACACACCAACGGCAGCGCGCGAAAACCCGGAAGCACCATGGCGGCGGGCGAAAACCCAGAAGCGCTGCCACCGTGGCATTGGGTTTCCGGGTTTTCGCCCACCGCGGCACTTTCGGGTTTTCAGGCACAGCGGCAGCGGTGTCCTGGTGTGCCACACAAAAACCCGGAAGCGCTGATGGCCCGCCGCGCCATCAGCGCTTCCGAGTTTTTGCGCGGCATACCTGGGCCCCGCAGGTGACACAGTACTGTGTCGCAACACACAGTTTGGAAAGCTATGCTTTAAAAACTAGACTTGCAATGCATCTATTAAATCAAACCTCAGCAGTCTGTAGCTTTCTTGCAGTCAGGAGTACTTTTTTTAAAAAAAAATGGTTGGAGTTAGCTTCTGAGGGTACAAGGGTATATGTTTAGTGAAGAAGTCACAAGGAGAGGCCAGAGTTTTTAGCCTTTGTTTGTTCAAGGACTTAATGTACAAAATGGGAGCTTTTTAGAGTTTCTGAGGCAGGTACCCATTTTGTCCTTACCCCCCCAAACAAGAAGCAGGTTTGAGGGATGTTAATGGTTGGGATTGATACCTTAACTCAAGGTGTCTATTTTACCTGATAAAATCTCCCCAATTTTAAAAACCACAAAATAAGCTGAAATGTTTTGCTTTCCAGTTTCTAGGATACTCAGACAGGGGTGGGGATAGAGGTACAAGAGAGGATTTGTGAGTTATACACCCATGTACTTAATATTTTCAGAGGGGCACAATATTTTTAAAACACGGAGTTCAAGAGAGCTACTAAATCAAACATCTCAGATCTTAATGCCTATATTTTGTGGATTCAAGTAATCATTACAGTTATGATTCTACTTCACAGCTAAGAGATAGATGAATAAGTGTGTGTGTGTTTTATTGATTTTATTGTAATTTATTTGTTTGATAGATGTGAGCCGCCCAGAGTCATTGAGAGTTGGGCGGCATACAAGTTTAATAATTAATTAAATATTATTAATGTAAACATGCATTTTAATGCAGCTTTATCTAAAGAGTGTATTTTCCTCACAGAGCCAGAGCCAACAGAAGAATACACTGAACCCAGTGAAGTTGAATCAACAGAGGTACTCTTTAGTAGAAATACTGCAGTCTCCTTTCTAGAATGAATGCTGTTGGTTTATTGTTGTATTCTGTCACTTTGATTTTAGTATGTAAACAGACAATTCATGGCAGAGGCTCAGTTCAGCAATAATGAGAAGGAACAAGTAGATGAATGGACAGTTGAAACTGTTGAGGTAAGGTGTTATATATTCTTATATAAAATTGCAATGAATTATAATTCCTTCATAACTCATAACAACTATAATCAAAACAGAATAATTAATCTTGAACCAATTCTCAATGAAACTTGACAGGAACAAATATTTTTTCCAAATACAAGTAGTCCTCAGGTTACAACCACTTGTTCAGCGACTGTTCAAAGTTGCGACAGTGCTGAACAAGTGGTACTTACAGCCAGTCCTTGAAGTTCTGGCTGTCACAGCACTCCCACGGTCACGTGATTGTGATTCGGGTGCTTGGCAACTGTCTCGCAGTTACAGTGGTTGCAGCATCCCGCGATGACGTGATTGCCATTTGCAATCTTCCCTGCCAGCTTCCCACAAGCAAAGTCAATGGGGAAGCTGGCAGGGAAGGTCACAAGTCCTTCCCATAAGTCGCTTCTGCTGCTTTTTCTCTCGAGCCTGTCACATACTACAGATAGTCCTTGGTTAATGACCACTTGTTCAGCGACTGTTCAAAGTTACGATGACGCTGAATGAGTGGTGGTTACAACCAGTCCTTGAAGTTCTGGCCGTCCCAGCACCCCTGCGATCTCATTATCGTGATCTGGGTGCTTGGCAACTGGCTTGCACTTAGGATGGTTGCAGCATCCCACGGTTACATGATCACAATTTGCGACCTAATGTTGGCCTCCTGGGGTAAACCAGATAGGAATCACAATCAGATGAGCTAATTCTACTGTATAGTAAAGCTACATTGACAGAATCTTGCAAGTCTGAAAGTACAGTCCTCCCCCCCCCCCATCTCCTTTACAGCCCGAGAAACTAGGGAGGGTCCCTTCTGAGCCTCTTGCCCCGCCCACTATCCAGTTGCAGGCTAAGCTGTCTCTTATCTGACCGTTCCCTTGGCAGTGTCTGCCCAGTCTCCCAAGGTCTTTCCCATATACCATTACACCTTCCCTGCTGGCTTCCCACAACCAAAGTCAATGGGGAAGCCGGCAAGGAAGATTGCAAGTCTCCCCCACCTGTGCACCCTCCCCCCAGCCCCTCTGCACTTGTGCCGTACCTCCCCAGCCACCCACACACCCTTGCTCACTCTCCCCGAGCCAGACTGCACTCGCACAGTGCCTCCTGGCCACTTGCACATCCTCTCCCACCCGGCAGCAGCCACCTGAAGCCCTGCTGCACCGCGCACCCTTGTCCATGTTCCCCGAGCCTTGCTGCGCTCGCACTGCACCTCCCTAGCTACTTGTGCACCCCCTCGCCCCCTCTCCCACCCGGCAGCAGCCACTTGCCTGCCTGCTTGCATGCCACCTGAGACTTGCAGTTTCCTGCCAGCTTCCCCACTGACATTGGTTGTTGGAAACTGGCAGGAAGTTGCGAGGAGTTGCTCACTTAATGACCTATGATCCTCAACGACGGCAATGGGGACCGAAGGGATTGCTGTCGCTAAGTGATGTGGTCATGTGACTTCATTTGCCATTGTAACTAAAGGACTACGTGTACTTATCGAGTACTATTATATTAGAAACATTAATATACAGAAGTTGGAGCATGAATTAATTATATATATATTAGATCAAGGGTCGGAAATGGCGGCTCGCGAGCCACATGCGGCTCTTCGGCCCCTTGAGTGTGGCTCTTCCGCAGCTGAACTCACCCCCGCCCCTTCCACGCGATTGGATCCTGCCCCCAAACTCTTACGCGCTCTCGCTCTCCAAGGCCGGGGCCACCCGCAGCCGCCCACACCTCGCGCACACCCCGCGGGGCTCTCTGCCGCTCCCTTCGACGGAGGAGGGACCGGCGTGCCTTGGGAGCTGCTGGCGGCATGTCTGGGTGAGGCGCGCGGGCGGAGCTGCCCGTCTGGCACTTGGGCACTCCCGAGCCTCTTCCCTTCTCCCTCGCCACGTTCGGGCGTTGAGGCCAGGCAAAGCCGGGCGGTCGCGCAGTGGCGAGGCGAGGAGTTCCGCTCCTGCGCCTACCGCCACATCCGTCCGTTCCCGGCCTCTCCCCATGTCCGGCGGGTGCCCATGCCAGAATCCCCGCGACCCGGAGGCAGCGACTGCTCGGAGGGCCCCAGCGAGAAGAGGCGTGTGATCCCCGGTGGATCCCTTCGAGGGGCCGCGGGGCTTCCCCGCTTTCCTCCCAAGGAGGCCTCGACGGCGCACCCTCCCGCCCCATCAATCCCCCTACCCCGCCGTTCGGCGTCCTCTCCCCCCGCTAACCCAAGCCCTGCGGCAGCCGGGGGAGCCGAGCCAGGCTCCGTTCCGGCGGGGCGACTGTAGTGACCGGAGGCGGCCAAGGGGAGAGCAGGCGGCTTCGGAAGGGGGAAAGGAAGAATGGAAAGGCTGACAGGATGTGGCAGGAACGGCCCTGGAAAGCGGGGCCTGCGGAGCGCCACCTTTGGGGAGGAGGGTCCAGCCGGCGAGCAATGGCGGCGCCGGAGTTTTCGCCGGAGCGGCTGGCGCGCTGGCTGGCCGAGGCATCCAGGCGCTGGGCAAGGACGCGGGCCCAGGACGCGAGCAACCCGCCTTGGCGCTCCTGGAGAAGCGGCCGCGGGAGGCCCGCCGGGTGCACCCTCCAGCCCCATCAATCCCCCCACCCCGCCGTTCGGTGTCCTCTCCCCCCGCTAACCCGAGCCCTGCGGTGGCCGGGGGAGCCAAGCCAGGCTCCGTTCCGGCGGGGCGACTGTAGCGACCGGAGGCGGCCAAGGGGAGAGCAGGCGGCTCTTTGCCCTCAGCGCGCCGCTGGGCCCCGCTGCACCCCCGCCTGGCTCGGCTTCCCCCGGCTGCCGCAGGGCTTGGGTTAGCGGCGGGAGAGGAGAGCTCGCCACGGCGCGGGTCCGCCGGCAAAAGCCCAGCAGGCCTCAGGCTCCTCGCCGTCTCTGCCGTCTCCCTTCCCTCTGCGTTCTGCCCCCTCCTGCTGGGCTGAGGCTCGCCCGGGGCTTGCCGGGCGGTGCGCTCGTAGTGCGCATTGCCTCTGCAGCGACGGCAGGAGCCGAAGGAGCGGGCAGCTCGCTCGGGGCTGGAGCAGGCAGGCAGGCGGCGGCGGCAGCAGTAAAAGCGGCGACGACTCCTTCCCCTCCCCCTCTTCCTGCTCTCCTCCTCGGACTCCCGCAGGCAGGATGGTGGCCGTAGCCCTGCAGCCCTCTGCGGGCCGCGGGTAGGGTCTGTAGCTGGCGTGGGGTGGTGCCCTTTGCAGCAATCGGGAGCCGAAGGCGCCGGGCGCAGCGCAAAGTGCCCAAGCGCCCCTTTTCCTCTCGCTCTCCATGGACGGGGGAGCGGGGGGATGGCCCCGGGGTACCCGGTTCCGAAAACCCCAACTGCGCTGTGGAGTATCTGCCGCCGCAGGGCTTGGGTTAGTGGGGGGAGAGGACGCTGAACGGCGGGGTGGGGGGATTGATGGGGCGGGAGCCGCTAACCCAAGCCCTGCGGCGGCAGATACTCCACAGCGCGGTATTCTGGGGAGCGGAGAGCGTGGGAAGTGGGTGGGGAGAGCAGGCTGGGTTTCCCATCTGCGGCAGGATCCCCGGGCCGCACATCCTCCGCCGCGGCCAGCGAGGAGGAGGGAGAAGGAAGAGGAGACAGAAGGGGAAACGGAGAAGGAATTTTTAGGAAAAGGGAAAAGAGAGAAACGCAGGAGCGGCTGCAGGGGCAACGAGACCTTGCAAGCGTGGCGGGGAGAGGGGAGCCCTTCTCAGCCCTTTTGCACGCGCACGCACACCTCTACACCTCCTCAACCCTTTTGCACACGCACACACGCCCGCTCCCAGGTGGCTGCCCACCATTTGCTAAAACGCCTCCAGCGAAGACCTCCTCCCGCGCGCCTGCAGCAACGCGGGCAAAAGGGGAGCGGGCGTGTGTGCGTGTGCAAAAGGGTTGAGGAGGTGTAGAGGTGCGCGTGCAAAAGGGCTGAGAAGGGCTCCCCTCTCCCCGCCACGCTTGCAAGGTCTCGTTGCCCCTGCAGCCGCTCCTGCGTTTCTCTCTTTTCCCTTTTCCTAAAAATTCCTTCTCCGTTTCCCCTTCTGTCTCCTCTTCCTTCTCCCTCCTCCTCGCTGGCCGCGGCGGAGGATGTGCGGCCCGGGGATCCTGCCGCAGATGGGAAACCCAGCCTGCTCTCCCCACCCGCTTCCCACGCTCTCCGCTCCCCAGAATATCGTGGGGTATTCTGGGGAGCGGAGAGTGTGGGAAGCGGGTGGGGAGAGCAGGCTGGGTTTCCCATCTGCGGCAGGATCCCCGGGCCGCAGTCGCCTGGGACTTTCGCGATGGCGAGGGGAGGGCGCCGAAGCTGCGGGCCGGGCTGGGGGCCGGATCCTGTGCTCCTGATGACCCCTCCGGGCAGGTTTCCCTTTGCCCCACGATATTCTGGGTAGCGGAGGGTGGCAGCTGTTTCCCCGCCACTCCCGGTGGGGCGGCCGGGGCGGGTTCGCGGAGCCGCTGGCTGCGCGGAGCCGCTGGCTGCACCCCTTCCCTCCGTGAGCCCCCCGCCCCCTTCCACGTGATTGGCTCCCGCCCGCAAAACCCGCCCCCTTCCACGCGATTGGGTCCCGCCCGCAAAACTCGCCCCCTTCCACGCGATTGGCTCCCGCCCGCAAAACCCGCCGCCTTCCACGCGATTGGCCCCCGCCCGCAAACCCCGCCCCCTTCCACGCGATTGGCCCCCGCCCGCAAACCCCGCCCCCTGGCTCTCGAGCACTTCAAAATGTGCACGAGCATGTCAAAATGGCTCCCAGCAAAAAAAGTTTGCCGACCCCTGTATTAGATAATTAGTTTATCTAGAAATCCTTACAGATATAGTTTGAGCCTTCATCAGTCTAAAACACGAATGGATCAGAATTGATGAAAATGCGTAACTTCACCAGATCTGTATGGTTGTGCATAGAGTAATGACAGTAACAGCAAGTACTGAATATTAGTGGTAATTTCATTGATTCCAGCAGTTCAGTATTCTATATATTAAAGGGCATTTTAGCAATTTTAGAAGAAGAAGAAGCAACAATACAGTTAGCATCTCCTTATCAAATGCATACCAACTCTTGTGTTGGAATTGTGTAAGCTAAGTACTTCAATTTAAATATGTGTAGTTTACTTAGGTTAGAGCATTTAAGGATCCTACCTCTTCCCCCTTATAAAAATGTATCTTTAAGATTCACTTTTGATCACTGTCATGTTACTCTTAAAATCCCAAGCATGCTATTAGTTTTTACAGAGACCTGCTTTCTTTCTCAGTTTCTAAGTAAGCTAATAGCATATAGTGCTAAGTTCATCCAAATCATCCTTCCCATTTTTGCAGACTTTTTAAAGGAAATAATGACCCAGATCTTAACTATTTAAAGCTGTAAAAACAAAATCTTTATACCGCTCTTCCTCCTGGAGAAGAGTCAAATATACTGTTGTCACAAGATTACTAGTAGGTAATATTGTCAATTTGCCACTCTAATTGTGGACTGTCTGAAACTATATTGATCATTTCTAATGTAGGTGGTAAATTCACTCCAGCAACAACCACAGGCTACATCTCCTCCAGTTCCAGATGCCCATACACTTATAGCTGTGGCTCAAGCAGATCCACTTGTCAGAAGACAACGGGTGCAGGATCTTATGGCACAAATGCAAGGCCCATATAACTTCATGCAGGTAATTGATAATTTGATAATATAAGATTGCAGTATTTTGAAAACACAAGTAGAATCCAATTGAAGTAGGGGACTGTTTACTTCAATTGATCTGAAACACAGAATTTGGCACTGGCTGGTTGGCCTTGGTTTTGTCTCTAGTGAAGCTGTCTTAAATTTTGTCTTAATAATGTAGGATTCTGTGTCTCTAGTGAAGCTGGCTTAAATTTTATCTTAATTATATAGGACTCTATGCTGG
This sequence comes from Charina bottae, assembly GCA_023362775.1. NCBI lineage: Eukaryota > Metazoa > Chordata > Lepidosauria > Squamata > Charinaidae > Charina > Charina bottae. Next base: position 163,306,859 of record JALMGJ010000001.1, on the reverse strand, counting down.
AATTTGAGAACCAAGCACTTGACCCTGCTATTGTTTCAGCTCAGCCTATGAATCCACAAACTTTGCAGATACCACAGATGGTTTGCCCTCCAGGTCTGTAATATAACATTGTTTGTGTATAACATATAGCAAAATTGTAACGAAGCTCAAGTAATTAAGTATATACTCTACCTTTCCATTTGTAGAATGCTCAGCTTTACAAGGAAAAAGTGAAAAACCCGCCCAGAGTCCCTTGCAAGGGAGATTGGCGGGGAATAAATTGAAATAATAAAAAAATAAAAAGTGAAGCTTGATAAAAATATTCATGTGCTATGATAATTAACATTTAAAGGCTCAGCTGAAAAGACACATTTTAAGTGCACTTTTTAAAGTAGAAAGAATGGGATACAACATGCATCCTAAGGGAACGCATCCCATTGAAAAGTTTCCCCCAGTCAGTAGATCTTTGAAAGTGTGGGAATCCTGAGAAGAAATTCTGCAGATCTTAATGTGTGGACAGGTTTATAATGAGAGAGGCAGTCCCTTGGATATTTGGACTGTTTACAGCTTTAAAGGTTACAATGTCTGTACCTTAAATTGTGCTTACAAGCAATAGGAAATAGTTCTTCCAATACTGAATTACATATTTCAGTTTACGATTAATTAGAAACTTACCTGATCCATTTTGCACCAGCTAATATTTCTGGGTATTTTTAAGGATATTCCCACGGAGAACTTATAGAAGTCAAGTGCAACATAATGAGGCATGCTTCTGTTGTGAGTATTAATTTCAGTATTGATTGTATTAATTCTTTGGTTATTGTATTAATTCTATTTCTAGTTCATGCTGAATCCAGACTTGCGCAAACAACCCAGGTTCCTGTACAACCTGAAGCCACACAGGTAAGAACCCTTGAAAACTAATGGCTGAATATTTCTTTCTAACACCTCCCCTCTTAATTAGGAATCGTTGTGCTAGGTTCTGCAATACTTTCTTCATTAGCATGTAAACAGAAGTGGATGGACTTTCCATAATGTACTTCTGGATTACCAAAGCAGGGGTAATCCGTTTCCTGTATATTTTGACAGATCACCCGGAACACTGTTGGAGGCGTGCTTCTGTTTTGGAAAGGGAATATAGAGAAAGTGTTACCTCATGCCCATGAGATGCTCTGTAAGAGCCCTGTTCTCAAGAGGTCTCGCATTTGCAGAAAAGTTTGGACCCAACTTTTTGTTTCTCACATTCTCAGCAAAGAAATAAAATCTGTAAACCAGTATGAATACTATGCAATCCACCAACAATTTAAAATATTTATAAAACTTTTTTTTTAGAAAATCTGAATCCCATCATACTCAAAATAAGGTACAGATAGTAATTTAGCATACTGTTGAGTTCATTAATTCCATTGGGGAAGTTACATAGAAAGAAATCTGTATATGCTTCTGTGCACAAATACATGGATACATCACAATGACAAGGGAGCAATAGTCTCTGAAAACTAGGGATATGCAAAACATTTGGTGCATGGAACAGCCAGTTTCAGATGGTCTCTGCCTAGATTGAAATAAATGTTTCTTCTGGTTACAGATTCCAAACACACAGAGGTAGAGAGACATAGGGAAAAGGCAAGGCCATGAGCAGTGGTGTGTAAAAGTAGCGAAATAGAAACAAGGAGAAGAAAGGTTAGGGTTGGGTGCTCGGAAGTTCTGGATGGGAGGTAGATGGGCTGGTTTGGTGTACCACACTTTCAAGCATGACAGGCCACAATTTGTTTCATGCATGAAACAAAACACAATTTCCATTTCATGTACTCAAAATTCTGAAGTAAAAATTATCCTTGGGAAATTAATTGTGGAAGTTGGCTTTACTTTAGTATCGGAATTAGCATGTCATTGGGACTTTTTGTTTATAATGTTCCTTTCAAATTAGAACCAAGCCTGTAAGGCAGGGCTTTCCAAAGTTTTCCCGCGGCGACACACCAACCGCTGTTGGTGTATCGCCGCGGAAAAATCCGGACGTGCCGCCGTTGCGGCAGTGCGCAAAAACCTGGAAGCACTGCTGCCGCTTTCGGTTTTTGCCGCCGCCGTTGGTGTGTCGCCACGGGAAAACCCAGAAGCGCCGCCATTGCGGCAGTGCGCAAAAACCTGGAAGTGCTGCTGCCACTTTTGGTTTTTGTGCGCCGCCGTGGCTGCGGCGCTTTCGGATTTTTGCGCGCCGCCGTTGGTGTGTCGCCGCGGGAAAACCCGGAAGCGCTGATGGCGAGCCATCAGCGCTTCCGGGTTTTGACGTGACACATCTGGGCCCCGCAGGCGACACACTTTTGTGTCGCGACACACAGTTTGGAAAGCTCTGCTGTAAGGTATTTGAGGTGAATTGAATCACAGCCATTAGTTCAGTTCACCTAGAGTCTTCTAAAATACTGTTTTCTTGCTCAACCATTTCTAGACAGTTGCTTGCAGCCAGTGAGAATTGTCTAGCTAGAATGTATAGTTTTTGTCCATTCAAATGTCACCATCAGCCCCATAAGGGTTCATTGAGTCTAAATATCTTAATTAGTTTAAATACCAATTAACTACTGTAGTTCTAAAAGTATTTCTTTCTAGGACCTGAAAGTGATTCATTGGACTCATTAAATAACTTTCTGTCAAAATTAATGATGAATAAGGATTAGGATTAAAGATGAAGCCATGGTTAAAACCACAAATGAAAATCATAATAGAGTAAGCATTTCTTGTAATTAAAAATCTTGCTAATTTTTACTATCAGCTACAGAATGACATGCTCACTTCTCTATGATTTTTAAGGGACAGAAAAAACTACCTCTAAAACTACCTTTCTTTTGGAAAAGTAATAAAAGACTTTAAATGATAATACTCATTGTAATATGCAGAATGCAAGAAATATGATTTCAGTATTATGCAATCCTTTTCAGATGCATGAATTAAATTACTTAATTCTGATAAATGACAGTTTAAAGAATATACACTACTTGGAAATAAACTGACATTTCATTCTGTTTTAAATAACATATTTTTATAATGGATATTAATGCTTCCTTATTTCTAGTAAATTTAAACAAAGATATAATAATTTTAATTTGTGCAGGCTCTTGTGTTTCCATGTGACTGACCATTTACAACATAATTGTGTGCATAGAGTGCCACATAGTAGGGCAAGGTAATTTTAATAATAACCAGGAGGAGATATTCCTTGCGCATGGCTGCTGAATACTTTTCAGTTTATTCTTCCTAGTTCTGTGATTAATATCATCATCACATTAGAGGTAGTTATTTCTGTCCCTTAAAAATCGTAGAGAAGTGTTTTTGAACTGTTGGCTAGTTTCTTATAGCACTCATTCCAGTTACATTTGAGATTGCATGAAATGAATTCTTTCCTATTTTACTATTCATTTTTTATTTATGTCCCAATTTTCTGTTCAGTTGAATACTTAAGCTAAAATACAATACAAAAGTAGGAAATACAGATTTGAAATCACTGCTAAAATCACAGTATTAATAATTAAAGGATGTTTTGTACCAGTTTAGGCTTCTGGTTACTTTTCATGAGTAGTGGCATGCTATATTAGTCATGTCAAGATGTAAACAAAGTCTAGGAAATGTTTGCCATACCTGACTGGTTCAGGAATGGATTCTGGTAGCACATCAAATATAAATATACAAATATGTTCAAAGCTGATTTTGGAATCCAGTGACACCTGAGGAGCAGAAAGAATTCCCAGACTGTTGTCTAGCATATGCTGAACCCCAGTCCCCAAGTTCAAGTTTTCTGTTAAATTATACCAATTCTGTCTTGTCTGGATATAATTTTACTTGTTCTCAGTTATCTAGCCAATTACTGAGCTTCAACAATGTCCAAGGATACTGACTGCTTCCCTGAAGTGGGTGGCAAGGAGCAGTGGAGTTGGGGGTTACCAGGATATTAATGGCGCTTTACTCTGAAGCTCTGGATAATTTTCCCTGCAGTTTAATATATAACAGCATAGGTGACAACATGGAGCCCTATGGGACACCATTGGTCAGTAGTCTAGATGGTAGTAGTCAGTAGTCTCCCAGTACTACCTTCTGTGCACAGTCCAGAGAAATACACTGAGAGCCACTGCAAAACAATTCTCCCAAGGCCCATTCCCATCAGATTGTTCAGAATGACACCGTGGTGAATAGTATCAAAGCTGCCAAGACGTCCAGGACAACTAGTAGGGTTGCATTCCCCCATTTAGTTTCCAGAGTAGGTTATTCACTAGGGCTGCTAATATAATGCCTGCCCTGTAACTATAATTCTATAGATTTATTTATTTATTTATTTATTTTTCATATTTCTATCACTGCCCATCTCCCCCAAAAGGGGGACACTGGCTAGATTAGGCTAAGGGTTCTTAATTTGGTGGTATCAGAACCCTTCCCCTCCCCAACACATGAATAGAACTAAACAAACAAACAAACAAACAGAAATAAATAATGTATAAAACTGTCATTAGCAGGTGGCTTTGACAGGTGCCTACACTTACAGGTTTAGTTCTTTCTCAAAATTTGCTCAGGGGTTTCCTCCTGCTTTGCTCATGCGAGCCCAATGCAAGCTTGCCCGGGCAAAATGGGGATAAATTGACAGTGCTCCCATTTTGCCTGTATGAGGTTTGCCCAGGGAAGAGTAGTAGCAGATTTTGACAGCATTTCTGCCTTGTAAACAACAGGCTTAAACAACTTTAAGAAAATTTTCAACCCCTCCCCATTGTTGTTTATGACCCCCTTGGGAATCATCCACAATATGAGAAACCCTGGATTAGGCAGCAATTAGAAAATTTGTGTAAGTAATCTTTGAATGAAAAGGTAACATTTCTTACCTTTTCTAATAGGAACATTTGTTTATTACATCAGTCATTCTACAAAGTTGCTATCAGTTTAATGAGTGGATGAATATTATGACTGATCCTCATATTGGTTCACTTCATCTTGTTCCTTAATTTGCCTTGGTTCAGAGACTGGACCTGCTGTACTAAACTTTGTATGAAGATCTACTAACTGAATCTCCTGCCCAAACTATGCAGTCCTCCAAAGCTTTTTGAGAAGTAGAAAGGATCACCATCTCTGGCAAATGTGGTATAACTAATACAATTACTAGGCACCTTACAGTTTATGAAATAAAATTTTTATGGTCATAATCCTTAGTGTATCCACCTCATCTAGCAGTGCTCTAATATAAGAAGAGATGGCATGAAGGCCTGCTAATACTAGAATATGCAGAAATTTAAACAAATCTTTCTTTCTTTTTACTTTTTGGCCTAGCTAGAAACGCAGGGAAAAGGTCAGAATAGTACTTTATGAACTAGAAGAAATAAAAGCCTTCTAGAGTTTCTAAATATGAATAAATATACAGAAGAGTGTTGCTAACATAGAGAGCTGTAAAACTCATAAAATTCAAAGGAAGGGTTTACCGAGAGGCCCTGGCCGGAGTTTCTGTTAAATTTTAAAACTTTAACAGGTCCCCTTGGTTTCTTCCACAAGTGAGGGATATACAGCATCCCAGCCCACGTATCAGCCTTCTCATTCAACAGAACAGCGGCCTCAGAAAGAATCAATTGACCAGATTCAGGCAAGTTATAAGACTTCATTATGCTTGGGAGGGGAAAGATGCTGCAGTTATGCATATATAGATGAGTGCCCCTCTTAAAAATTCTTGGAAACCATTTATTTTAGGTATCGGGGTGGGGGGAGGTTGATCATTTTTCTAACTTGAATGTTTTTTAAGCTTGTCTCTTCTAATCCTGAACCTTTTAGAAGCAATTTATTTAATTTAAACTTGGGTGACTGTTCATCTAATCAAAAGGTGATTAGATATAATTGGTATTTGATTTACAGGGAAATACCTTTGTAGATTCACTGTATCTGCACAGGAACTTACTTTCTATAATCTTTTTAGATTCAAGGCTAGTGCAGAATAGAGTGCTTGGATCTTTCTCCTCTTGATAAAGAGAGGACACTTAAGTAAAAGGGATTTTACAGTTTTCCCTTTCCTTAGGCACACTTCATCAGCAACAACCTATTTCATAATTGAAATGGTATTGATGTCTTGCTTGCTAACATTAGGTTGAACTTTATTTGTCAGGCTTCAATAACCTTAAGTACAGACCAGACACCAACATCATCGCCACTTCCAGCTGCATCCCAGCCTCAGGTATTTCAGGCTGCCTCTAGCAAACCTTTGCACAGCAGCGGAATCAATGTTAATGCAGCTCCATTCCAGTCCATGCAGACGGTAAGCATTAAATATATTAAACATTTAGGTAACAAAATTTTGGATGTCAGCATCATGATAATGGTCACTTTTTCCCTAAATATCATTAGTAGTTTATGTGTTTTTGAAATGTTTATGGAATATCACATGAGTCTTTGGTTAAAAGAAAATCAACTGGATTTTACTTATTTTCCATTTAGGTATTTAACATGAACGCACCTGTTCCTCCTGTCAATGAGCCAGAAACTCTAAAGCAACAAAATCAGTACCAGACCAGTTACAGCCAGACGTTCTCCAATCAGCCTCATCAAGTAGAGCAATCAGAACTTCAGCAAGAACAGCAGCTTCAGACAGGTAAAATTGTGAAAAACTGAATTGAAATGCTTCACTCTCAAACATGTTTTAAAGAGATGTAGTCTAAATAAATCTTTACCGATGGTGTTTATGTAATACTTTGATTATGTATTGTGAAAAAAGCAGTTCTGCAATATTTGTATGGTTTTAGAAAGGGGGGAAATACTGTGGAATAAAGATCAATTAATGTTGATGCTTTATATACCAAACTGAATAAAACCCATCTCCCAGCTGGTAAAAGGAAAAAAACCCTGAAAACTTTAAGAAACTAAATTGATGGAGTTATAGAGTGAACTCTTTTTAAATCATGTGAATTATAGGGACTATTCTACATGTTCAGGGACTTCAGACTGCCATGTTGGATTTAATTCTGCAAACAATCTTTCTTTAGATAGGTAAACATTTACTGTCCTACTTGGTGGCTCTTAAGCAGAGTACATTGGTGAGTTAGCTTGATATTATTTGAGTCTTTAGGAAACTCGAGTATAAATTCAAACTTTTTGTACTCTCTTGGTTTTTTTCATTTTAGTGGTTGGCACTTACCATGGTTCCCCGGACCAGTCCCATCAAGTGGCAGGTAACCACCAGCAGCCTCCACAACAGAATACTGGGTTCCCACGTAACGGTCAGCCTTATTATAACAGCCGGGGAGTGTCTCGTGGTGGATCACGCGGCACTCGAGGCTTAATGAATGGATACAGGGGACCAGCCAATGGGTTTAGAGGTAAAAACTTAAAAACCTTTTAAGATTAATTCTGAATGTTTTTCAGAAATGCAGAATATCCAGAAGTTTAAGCATTAGAGTGGCATGCTTTAATTTTTTAATGATGTAAAGCTGCAGAGTTAAATAAGCTTGTGGTAGTTGCTCTGGTGTAGTGTTAGTGAATAAAGAATGAAGCAGATTACATGATAGCAAACTATGAGAAGGAACCAACATTGGAATAGTTTCAATAGAAGTTTAATACAATGTATATGAAACTGACTTTCCCATCTGTAACCTGCTAAATGGCTGCATCTTTTTCAGGGCTTATTACTTCCTTGGCTTACAAAAGCAAGTCTTTCACTTATTCAAACTATGGCTCTTGGTGGGATTCTTTATTTTGATGCCTGCATTTATTAATGCACTTAAAATAATTTATAATAAATCTTGCGTATAATGGGAAATCTTGAAAAATACTGAAGACACTGAATGGTGCACAGGAGCCCAGGTGCAGTTTAAAAACTTATCTAGTAATTTTATGTTAAAAGGTTAAGTATGGAATAGATGGAAGAAGAATTTATTTTCAATCTAATATTGAACTGTAAGGTTCTAGTGTATTTCATTTGTAAGGATATTTACCATGATCATATTTATAAAATTTACAAGCAGGAATCAGCATATTCATTCCTCCTTCCTTGTGGTGCTTTCTGAGTCTGTTCAATAATATAAGGACTCTTCTTTTTGTGCAGAATGTTATTTCTGGATATATCATAAATATATACATATATATTTCATAATCCTTTCCAGTAATCGTTTTATCCTGATTTTTAGGAGGATATGATGGCTACCGTCCTTCATTTTCCAACACTCCAAATAGTGGTTACACCCAGGCACAATTTAATGCTCCACGGGATTATTCCAACTACCAACGAGTAAGTTTACTCAATTGTAAAAGGGCCTTTCTAGCTTAGAGTGTTTGTATATGAGATTAAATTAAAATGTGTTTTTTTAACTGCTTGTGAGAGTGTATTTTGTCTAAAATTAATTCAATAAAAATGTACTCTGGGATTCTTAGTTTACCCTGTTCTATTAGATTGCAGACATACATTATTGCCCATAACAGAGACTTCTGTAGTCAACTGCTTATCCACAAAACAGAACCACCCAAAAATAAGAGATAGAATTCTTGAATGACTTCCTAAATACATTGAAATATCAGAGTTTGTAAATATGCATTTTAATCCCCCTCGCACCCAATTACTTGACAAGTATCTCTTGAGTATACAGAATGTTAATGGCAATTGAGCAAAAAGAGAGAAGTGTCTTGAAATGAAACCCAATAGTCAGGAAGCCTTTCTAAGTTGAAGTTTTTTCTTTTTTTTTCATTTTTGCCAGTAACTTAAGCAATTTCTTCTAAAACACTGGAAGGTTTGAATTTTAGTTTTTTCACTACTGAGTGGTCTTTTCATTTCAGGATGGATATCAACAGAATTTCAAACGTGGCTCTGGACAAAGTGGCCCTCGGGGAGCACCTCGAGGTAATATTAAATAATTGATGTATGATTTGAATATTTACAGAGATTCTAGAGTTGCTGACCTTCAGATATTTCAGTTCAAGTGTCTTTAATTGCTGTGGTTTGTAATTAGGGTTGTTAATTTGTTTTTTCAACAGTATTCCCCTTCCATGCTATTTATGCGCTTGATTCCTTTTTATTATTTTCCCAAGCAAGCCTGTGAAAATGAAAGCTTGCCTGTTCATGAGGTATATGAAAAATATTTGAACAGTATTTGACTTTCACTCTGGTAGTGTCCATATGATGATTCTTCCCGTTATTGCTTGAATTTCAGTAAAGGTTATATGTAACCTATTTTGGCTACATTCTGATGTATTTTACATAAAAATACAATCTTTTGAAATGTCTCAACTTCATTTCCTTCATAAAACCTGTATATATTCAGGAACTTACTTTGTTCTGCTACATTATTCTTCTATGCACAACATAAGGTATAATTGTAAATTACGCCAAAATATTGTCCTCTAGTGTTGTAGTCTAACGTAGGAACGTCCATAGTGGACTTTTCCCAGATCACTCTCTGTATATGCATATCTAGTATACAAGAAGCATCTACCTGACAGAGGAGATAACCCAATCATATAATTAAATGGATCAATGTTGATGTAGCTTCTTTTTTGTGACTATGCTAAAATTGATGGGGGATGTGATAATCATAAGGCATAACAGAGCTAAGTTTCAGGTTCATTTAATATACTTTGTAAATACTTGTTAAAATACATTAATCAAAAGGTAATGGTTACCTAGCAGTTGTTTGGCAGATTGTTAGCGCTATTCACCATTTGGGAGCAGGTTCCTTGTCAGCAACCTTGCTCAGAATTGCTGCTTCACTGTTGCCATTAGTGTGTGAAATCAGTAAATTTTTTGTTGAGTGACTGACCATTCTGAAAAGAGAAGCTTCAGTCCTCTCTCTGGGCAATAATTACAACTTCTGCATTTTATTCCTGGACTATACTGAACCATAAAAAAGCAGGCTAGAATTGTGTATCATATCATTCTTCATTGACTGTAGTATTTTGTCATTCCATTCAAATACTATCTGAAAACAAGTTTAAGGCAGGATTGTATCTCTGGGTACCAAAAGAACTTGTAGGACACGCTTAAGGTTTTGGTCTGAAATCTTGCATTATTTCTGCACATTCAGTGCATTGCTTCTGTACATTTGAAGTCTGTTTCCCTGTTGGGAGGGCAGCTAGTGGGTAATATTTTCAGGCATTAAATAAACTTACTTTGAGTTCATATGTAGAAATGAATGTCCATCCTGAAAATCAGAAGCCTCAATCCAAAAATAAATTACTGATTTTATTTTCTAGGTCGTGGAGGGCCCCCAAGACCCAACAGAGGAATGCCTCAAATGAATGCTCAGCAAGTGAATTAATCTAATATACAGGATTACCTTTAAAACGCCAAAAACACTGGCCAGTGTACTATATACATGTTACCAGAAGAGTTATCTCTGTTCTCCTTTATAGGAAGTTCATAGTAAAGGGATTATTTTCATTGCCCATAAAGACAAGACTACAGTTGTCAGCTTTATATTACCTGGATATGGAAAGAAATGCCGTTTGCGCTGCATGTTCTATCCTAAGCGTCACCTTGAGCCTTGCACATGAGATCCAGACCCTTGCTTTGATTTAAAACAAAAATGGCAGTTTCAGAGTAAAGAAAATCTCTATAGTTAATTGAACAGGCAGAAATAATCCAACTGACTTCATTGATGTCATATAGTGCTGCAGCAAATTTGGATAAGAATCTGTAAATCCATAAATGTTTTACTCAGACAATTGATATATTTAAACTCTTACATTAAAAAGATGGAAGAAGTGAAGTGTGGCTTAACAGAACAACAACTACATTTCAGCTTTTTCTGTTTCATTGAAGCACCTGAATATTTACATGCATAATAAAAGCCCTGACTAGATATTAAACTGGTGAACAGCTTAGGCACGCCCTTAGCTACAGCACTTTTTTTTTAGTCTGACTTGCTGTGGTAAAGGGATGCATTCATTGTTTTGTGTATCTGTTGATAAAATTGTGTAAACCCAAAACTAAGCTTTGATTGGCACTTTAAATTTTTGTGTAAGAAATGGAAGATGTAATCTGGACGGCCACCTGTGTTTTCAAATGTGAAGTGTTAAAAGAGATCTCTCCTGAACACATTTCCTGGATAGCAATGCCATTTGTAAGGATTGGTATTCCTTATCATTCCTTATGATTTGCACATTGTCTGTCATTAATACTTGATCTTGCTGTATTATCACCTTAATAACTGATGCTGGTACTGATGGAAATTAATGGATATGCATAATACATGTCACATGTCTTTTTTTCCCTGCAGCTTAAAGATTTTAAGAAATCCCTGCTGCTGGTGCCCTTTAAATTGCTCTCTTTTGAAAAGCACCAGTAAATGTTTTGATTCATTTCCCCTTTTAAGGGAAATTACAGCCAGCAGTTACAGATCCAAGCGAGATAAATAAACATGTTTATATTAAAAAAAAAACACCTGTATTCTTTAACGTATCTTCAATGACTGATGGAAACTCTACAAGCACATTCTTTGAACATTGTATGTGTATATATATTATATTGAATGTGAATATATATATATATATATATATATATATATATATATATATATTTTATACATATATATATATATTATACATATATATATATATATTATACATACATACATACATACATACATACATACATATATATATATAAATTCTCAACAATTAAAGATGATTCCCAGTCCAGAAGTTTGTAAGATATTCATCCAGTAAGGATATGCATTTATCTGACTTGTCACAGTCATCAGGCTCGACAATTTATTAGGGGTTGTGTGAAAGTTTTGAAAAAGCAGTAAGAGTTGCATGCATGGTACTTAATGCAGGAAACATCTTTCGAAACCTGCTGTACAAGAATTCCTGAATTGGTTCAGAGTGTAGTTACAAAAGTCTGCTGTTGTGGACAGAGCCACCTGTATAGGAGTAGTGCTCTCAATTATTATTCCAGCTTTGCAATTATGGTTAATCACTTTGGGAATATAGAGTTGCTGATTTTTTTAAAGGTTAGCAAGCACTATTCTTTTTGTTCTTCAGTTGACAACTTTCCCTGATTCTCTATATGGTATCTAGAAAGGAGAATCTTCAGTTATGATCATTATGTAAATTCTTTGAGAATATTCTATATTATTATTGCTAGGTACTATGAAGATCTTAATGGAAAATAACTTCAAATAGAGTATCAGAAGCCAAAGATAAATTGGAAACCAAACAAGCAGATTATGTATTCTATGTAATACTTAAAAAAAATACACCAAGACTGCCCAGTGTGATTTAAACAAGCTGCTGCACATACAAATTTGCAAGTAACTTGCCTGTTTATCTAAAATAAGCAACTGCTCTTGCTAGCTTTAGATTGGGAAATGAGACATACAGAAAAATTCAACTTACTCTTGGAATATTGCTTTTAAGGCACAGATTTAAAGTCAGAAATGGTGCTTTCTTAAACTAAAACAAAGTATTTAGATCCTCAGGATCTTTTAATGGCACAGAATTTGGTATCATAATCAAGTAATTCATGAACAAAATTGAGATGACTTTTAAGGACTAGTTTATCTGTTGACTTTCATGACAAGCTAGCAATGTTGAATATAGTGTTTGAATTTAATCAAACCAAACTATAATTTTTAGAACACTAGAGTTAATTCCCTAAATATTAGAAGATACATTGTGTTCTTCAGATTAACTCAACATGATCAATAAATTATGAGCAAGAGTCCTCCTTGGTTCTGTTCTGGGTCTAGCTGTAGTCTACTTTATGCTCCTCAGTTATTAAGTGACAAACCTAAAAACAGAAATAGTCATTCCACTGTTACAACTTGGAGAAAAGCCAAATATTAAATAATACAGTCCTATTTCTGGAGGGAAAGCTACAAGTCTAACCATTTATGGGCAGTAAAAAAGGTTGGCTGCTTTAGCCAGGGTCAGACTTCATGATCTTCAGCTCCTGCTTTCATCAGTGACAGAGGAACAAGCTTTATTTTGTGCCAGTTATTTATCTTCATGCATCAGGAATTTGCAGGGTCCCAGTCTTAGGTTGCGACATCCAAATCTTTATTACAGGAGGGCAAAAAGTGCAGCTTCTGGCTTCCTGCTGTGCAGCAGGGGCGTTCGTGTGTGGTTGTGTATGTGTATGAATAGCATGTATTGCTCCTTCACCTACCTGCCATTGCTTGTCTCTCTCTCTCTCTAGCAGAGGGGAGGTAGCAGTGAAGGGAAAAAAGGTAGCAAGAAAAGAGCTGCCTCTCCATTGTGCTCCATATTACTACACTTCCCTTTCCTCTGTCTTTCTTACCAGTAGTTGTGCCACTTTCACAGTCTTCCGCATCTCCTGCAATCTACTGATTTTTTTCAATTTCACTGGGTGTCCTGATGCTGCCATTGGATCCCCCAATCATCATTTACATGTTATAAAACTACTATGAAAAAAATGAATGGGTGTTCTGAATGCAGCTAAGCTGCTTCAACAGCTTTTTCTAACCTGGTCTCAACTGGAAATGAGAGATGTAGGGCATTACAAGATGTGGCTTCAAATCCATTTTGGAAGCTAATCAAGCTGGCTGACCAGTTGGAAACATTGCCGTGTACTTTTCATTGGGCCAGGTTTTAATTTTCTCCTACAGTAATGGCAAGATTCATATAAATTGGAAGTTGCCCTTTTGTACAAAACTTCACAAGGAATCAGCAGGGCTCAATTCACTTCATGTGTAGATCTGAAGTCTCATTTGGTAATACATGTAACCCAGCATAACCAGATGGCAGTCTATGGAGGAAAACTGATCTACACATACATTTTGAATTGAGCAACAAAGTGCTTTTGTATTACTTTTTCACTACTTTATATAATAATTCAAATTTCTGTGTTCAGTATTAATGATCAGTTTATTGTCCTTTTAGTCTTTTTCATAAGTAAAGCCAAACAGCACATTTTGACATTCTAGGCCTTTTACTGTATCTGAATGGTGTTAAGTCAAGCATACCGTTATAGACATTGAAGCTAATGTATTATTTTGAATGTTAGGTTGGTATGGAAAAGCGGATTTAAAGCGTGTGTAAAACCTTCCATATAGACATCAAGTATGAATAGAACAAACGGCTTGGTGTGAAATTACATCAAATATATGAGTTTTTCACTTCAAACTGCAGTATGTTTGAGTTGATGCCCAATAGATCGCATCTGAAACTGAATGTAAATTTAAAAAACAATGCTGATGATACTGATCTGTTAAAGTATTACTGGTGGTAAATCGGAGCCTTCAGACACACTGATGTTTGACAGCTGAATTTTTATAAAAATGCTCCCAATAATTCAACTGTTCGTTCGTTCACATATGTTTTTCTTATTTACTATAATTATACTTAGTTTTCCTTGTTCCTAAACATTGCCTTTGCAGTTTTCACATAACATATCTGGCTTAGAATTGTTTAACTCATGTACTAACTACATTTAAAACACTGCAGTTTAATGGGAGAGTGTACAACAATTTCATGAGAATGTAGTGTTCGAAACCAAATTCATAATACAGACCTATGCAAATATTGTGAGTTTTACAATTTACAAATTTGAAATTGGTGATTAAGGTAGATATTTCTGTCCAAAACTGGAATTAGTGCCTAAATAGTTCTAGTCTTTTGATTGCAGATCTAACTGATAAACAATTGCCTTTTACTATTCCAGTTGAATGTGACATTTTTTTCTCTTTTATGGCAAAAGCTTGAATTTTTTTTCAAATTAGAGTAACATTTAGATTATTATGCTTTATTTTTATATGGACATCACTAGCACTGGTACTTTTACAGTACTTAGGATGTTGTCCAAATACATTCTTCTTAGCATGTTTAATTTAGTGTCCAAGATAACAGAATAGAATGTGGCTGGCTTTAAATATGGTGTATATGTATATAAAATCAAACATGCAGATTTCTACCTGCTTAACATAATTAAACCGGGTTGCAAATGTGTGTACAATGTTAGCTCTGCAGAAATCTGGACTGCAAGTATGCTTCTAATTAACAAATATAAAGTGGTTACCTTTTAAAAATGTGATGCTGAGATAGAATTGCACAACACATGAAGATTTTAAACTGCTCCTGAAAAGAAATGAACACATTTAACTGACATGCTTATAACCGTCTTGAGGGATTTTTATCGAGCAATAGCTACTGTTGGGAATATTACACAATGCAGTTAATACAGCAAACTCAGAAAATTGAAGGACATTTAGCCTGGTGAAACGTGATGGGCCATATTTTTGCCGGTGAAAAAGTTTGATACAAGATGTGGATTAACTGCTTCTCTTAAGGCTTTGGATCAGTGTCACATTTTCCAGATGGCTTCAAGGTGGATATACGTTTTTTGTTTGTTTCACTGCATTTCTATCTGAAGAGAGAAGCCATGTTGTCTCCCTGTGAGAAGTGGTCAGTTTACATCTTACATGAGGAAGACGCTTTGGATTCACTGTGTTCAAATACATTAACAGTTTTGTTGCAATGCCTTAATTAGTATCTTAGAGTAAAATTTACCCTCATGCCAAGATATCTGACTATTGAAAAAACGGGCTATATTAGTAGCTAAATTTTGGCAAAAATACTGGAAACTCAACATGATTTGTTTGCTCATTTATGGATTGATCTCATTATGCCTACTCAAATCTGAGAAGAGAATGAGTCTCATTCTTATCCACACTTCACGTATTACACACTTGTAATGTTGATAATTACTGTGTTTCTTAATGTGTTTTGATGTTAATTGTTGGCCTTGAAATGACTGGTGAGAGACATAATAAACAATTGCTGCAAAGGCTGCAGTATCAACTAACAATACCAACTCCATCACTTAACTGTTTTGATACATAATGCAGACATGCACATTTCAGATCATGTACAGTTGCAATTGAAATTATTCAACCACCATTGCAAATCAGGTTTATTGTCAAAATTTACAGACACTCGGCTGTTTGCAATGAACAAATCAAACAAAAGCAATTGAAATAGCTCAACACAAATGCTTCATGTGGTTTCCCCAAATTCAACTGGTAATGCAACTTATAATGACTTCTCCAGTCTCAAAATTATTCAACCCCTTCATGGCAAGCATCTTCAGTACTCAGTAGAGCACCCTTTTGCTGTTACGACCTGCTGCAAACGAGATCCATAGCCCGACACCAGCTTCTGGCAGCGTTCTTGAGGAATCTTAGCCCATTCCTCATGAGCAATGGCCTCCAGTTCAGTAATATTCTTGGGTTTGTGTGCTGCAACCGCCTTCTTCAAATCCCACCAGAGATTTTCTATGTGGTTCAAGTCAGGTGACTGTGATGGCCACTGTAGTATCTTCCAGGACTACTACTGCATCCAAGCCTTAGTGGAATTTGAGGTAGGCTTGGGATCATTGTCCTGCTGGAAGGTCCAACGATGCCCAAGCTTCAGCTTCCTTACAGACGGCATGACATTTTCTCCTAGGATACTGATATTTCAATGAATCCATCTTGCCTTCCGCACGCTGCAGAGCATCACCGAGCCACCACCATGCTTAACTGTAGGCAGAGTGTTCTTTTCAGTGTATGCTTCATTCTTCCTCCTCCAGACATACAGCTGATCCATCGGGCCAAAAAGTTCCAGTTTTGTTTCATCGCTCCACAGAACAGAATCCCAAAACTTCTGTGGCTTATTTATATGATTATGAGCATATTGGAGCCGAATTTTCTTGTGCTTTTGGGTCAGTGGTGTACGTCTTGGAGGTCTGGCATGGAAACCTTCTGTGTTTAGTATGCGCCTTACTGTGCTCACTGAAACCTCAGTGCCTGTTGCCACCAAGTCTTGCTGCAGGTCTTTTGCAGTCACTCGAGGGTTTCTCTCAACCTGCCTTCTCAGAAATCTGGTTGCAGCCATTGACAGCTTCCTTTTTCTGCCCCATCCAGGTAGTGTAATCACTGTTTCTTTAACTTGGAACTTGCAAACTATGCTTCCAACAATGTCTCTAGGAACATTCAGTGCCTTCGCTATCTTTTTGTATCCTGTTCCTTGTTTGTGAAGGGAGATGATCTCTTCTCTTACCTTTTTGGGCCATTCTTTTGATGTAGCCGTATTTCTAACATGCAGTCACTCAACAAACCCCTAGCCAGTTCAGGCATTTCATGTGTTCCAGCTCAAGGATACCTGGTGCAACTAATGAAGCCCTTGATTAGTTGCATCAGGTGTGCTTGAGACAACACCTGTGTGCTGTTGTGATGGATTCTATTCAGGGGGTTGAATAATTTTGAGACTGGAGAAGTCATTATCAGTTGCATTTTCAGTTGAATTTGGGGAAACCACTTGAAGCATTCATTGTGTTGAGTTATTTCAATTGCTTTTGTTTTATTTGTTCATTGCAAACAGCTGAGTGTCTGTAAATTTTGACAATAAACCTGATTTGCAATGGGGGTTGAATAATTTCGATTGCAACTGTATTTATATTTGGTTGTCTTACAAGCCGGACCATGGTAAATTTTACCAGAAATCTCATTTCTCATTAAGTCTGCAATCTTAAATGGATAAAAAATACTTCAAATGCAACCAGCATGGATTTTATAATCCATACCAAAGCGAAAAGCGACGTATGCTAAATGGAGAGCTTTTATACCAAAAAAAAATTAAAATTATGTTAATGGATCATTCACAGTCCAAAAAGTACATAGAACAACTAACATGCTATATTTGATTGGTAGCTTTTTCAAGCATGAGTAAAAATTCTGTCTACCTCTCTAATGTGTGTCTGTCTACCTGAAAAGCCAAAGAAGATATTGCAGACCCCCATGCTGGGATAAGGGATAAGGAGGCATTTGGGTTTATGGGGGGAGAACAAACCATCAAATGTTGCTTTTTGGAAAAGATCTGTGCTCTCCTGATTAAGTTCTCATCCAGTTAAAGAACATACAGTTAATAGCCAAAAGTTTAAAGCATAGCTTTCCAAAGTGTGTGTCGCAACACACTACTGTGTCACCTGCGGTGTCCTGGTGTGTCGTGCAAAAACCCGGAAGTGCTGATGGGGGAACCAAAAGAAGTGGCACCCCCGCCAATTAGTGTTGCTGCTGGCGGTGCGGTGGCAGCGCTGATTGGCGGGGGTGCCGCTTCTTTCAGTTCCCCCATCAGCGCTTCCGGGTTTTTTGTGTGACACACCAGGACACCACAGGCTGCGCCGCCACCACCGTTGGTGTGTGTTGCCAATGTGAAAAGTTTGGAAAGCTCTGGTTTAAAGTGTTGATTCTTTGTTACTCAATACAAAGCAAGTTATGGCTGTGGAAGTTTAGTTAAAAGAAGGAGGATCCCAGATTAACTACTGGAGGAGGTGCACTGTAGTTGCCATCCTTGCACCCCCCAAATTTTCACTAATAACAAAGATTGCAGTATCCTTATAGAAATTGAGGGACTATCTCCTACCAAGTTGTATTTAAAATAAGTGTGCTCGTAATACAAACATCTTGCCTATATGAGACACACACAGCCTATTATAAAGCATTGCTTGCCAGAATACCACCTGTTACCTTCTCTAGTTCTCTGTTGGAACAATCACTGCTGCTGTTTACCTTTGTTCATTTTCTGGCAGGTGGCCACACTTCCAAACAAATCTCTGGGTTGCAATCTCATTTCCTTTTTGCTTTTAAAGAATGCTTCTCTGTGACAAACCTTCAGATACTGGAAGACGGCTCAGTTGCGGCCTCTTCAGGTTAAACCTTTACCCATTCCACATGGGACTTGGCTTCCAGACTTCTCATCATCTTGGTAGCCATCCTCTGAACTTGCTCCAATTTTTCACTTTCCTTTTTGAATACATTGGGGGCAGTATTCCAAGTGGGATCTGATCAGGGCAGAGTAGAGTGGAACATTTACTTCCTGTGATCTGGATTCAATACTCCTGTTAATGCAGATAGCATTTACTTTTTAGCAACTACATACACTGCAGCTTCATATTTAACCTGACAAGGACACTCAAATCCATTTCATGTATAGATAGAGATTTAAAATATAAGCCCAACATACAGTTGAAAATCTGGTAAATTGAAGCCACTTTATTGTAAGATAATCTCAGTTTGGTCAAGGATATTAGCCCACCATAAAAAATTTCTCAACTCATCTATGTAAAGTACCTATTAGGAATATGCATTAATATTGATGAAATATAACAATAATCTTGCCCCAAAGACTTGATGCTAGTTTTAACCACTGAGTTATAGGTATAGAAGTTACAAGATACATTTAAGACATATTTTATTCAACTTATTGTGATATATTCTGAGAATGCTAACTCAAGTATCTTATAAAATCTGCACCCATTGTAAAACCTAATCTCTTACAATAATCTAGAGATATATTAGATCCCAAAGGCAGCAAGTTAGACTTGTTCCAATTATAACCAAGTATGGAGTCCTTGGTGCTCTCTGAGCCTTGTTGTTTTCTTGCAGACATTTCATTACCAGGCTAGGCAATATCTTCAGTGTGAAAAGGGAGTGGAACTTGCTCTCTGCTTATATACCCAGGCTTGTCCTGTCTGTGTTGTTGGTAGTGTTGTACTCTCCTTGGTAGTACTTTGATTGGGTTGTTGTTTGCTGCTTGGTTGATTGACAGAGTTAATAGTTCCTTGATTAGGGTCTATTGTGTTGTTTGTTTGTTTGTTTGTTTTTAATTTTTTTTTTTGAAAAATATCATTTTATTTACATTGTGTAAATTGGGTCTATTGTGTTGTTTGATTGCTCCTCTGCTGCTAATCCTGGTGTTAATCTTTGCCTATCTGGTTGATGATTGCTGGCAAGGAGGTGTTCTGGTCTTCTGGCTTTTCTATTGTCTCTTATGAATGGTATGTAAATGTTGTTTACCTCTATGTGTCTATTGATGGCTGCTTTGTCTGAGTGCCAAGCTTCCAGGAATTCTCTAGCATTTTTGGATTTGGCTTGGTTTAAGATGCTCACCTCCAGCAAAGGAGATCGTTACCTTGTCATGTTGCTGGAGCTTGAGCACCTCAATGAGCACCATGAGCTAAACCGTGAAGGGACACCCAAGACGGGAAGGTCATGGAAGAGAGGTCAGACTAAATACGATCCCTGGGGAAGGTAACGGCAACCCACCCCAGTATTCTTGCTGTGAAAACTAAATGGATCAGTACAACCAGAGATATGTCGGTATACCATCGGAAGATGGGACTCCCAGGTCGGAAGACGGTCAAAATGCTACTGGGGAGGAACAGAGGATAAGTTCAACTAGCGCCAGATGTGATGACGCAGCTAGCTCAAAGCCGAAAGGACAGCTAGCGGCCGACGGTGCTGGTGGTGAACGACGAATCCGATGTTCTAAAGATCAACACACCATAGGAACCTGGAATGTAAGATCTATGAGCCAGGGCAAATTGGATGTGGTTATTGGTGAGATGTCAAGATTAAATATAGACATTTTGGGTGTCAGTGAACTGAAATGGACTGGAATGGGCCACTTCACATCAGATGACCACCAGATCTACTACTGTGGACAAGAGGACCACAGAAGAAATGGAGTAGCCTTCATAATTAATGATAAAGTGGCTAAAGCAGTGCTTGGATACAATCCAAAAAACAATAGAATGATCTCAATTCGAATTCAGGGTAAGCCATTTAACATCACAGTGATCCAAATATACGCCCCAACCACAGATGCTGAAGAAGCAGAAGTAGATCAGTTCTATGAGGATCTGCAGCACCTACTGGATAATACGCCAAAAAGAGATGTTATTTTCATTGCAGGAGACTGGAATGCTAAGGTGAGTAGTCAAACACACCTAGAATTACAGGCAAGCATTGTCTAGGAGAACAAAATGAAGCAGGACATAGGCTGATAGAATTTTGCCAAGACAATTCACTGTGCATAACAAACTCTCTCTTCCAGCAACCTAAAATATGACTTTATACATGGACTTCACCAGATGGTCGACACTGAAATCAGATTGACTACATCCTTTGTAGCCAAAGGTGGAGGACATCTATACAGTCGGTAAAAACAAGACTTGGAGCTGACTGTAGTTCAGATCACGAACTTCTTATTGCACAATTTAGAATCAGACTAAAGAGAATAGGGAAGACCCACAGATCAGTTAGATATGAGCTCACTAACATTCCTAATGAATATGCAGTGGAAGTGAAGAATAGATTTAAGGGATCAGAGCTTTCCAAACTGTGTGTCGCGACACAAAAGTGTGTCGCCACACCACCAGGAAGCGGCGGCGGCGCGCACGTGCACGGCGGCGGCAGCAGCGGTGCGGGATCAGTGGTTCCGCGTTTTAGCGGAGGCTGCCGCCGCCGCCGCCGTCGCGCACGCGCGCCGCCGCACGCCCCCCCCCGCGCCGCCGCTGTGCGCGCGCCGCCCCCCCACGCCGCCGCCGGCACTTTGGAAAGCCCTGTGCTAGAGGCTTGCTATCTTTAGCATAAATAGGGTTTATTAGGTGCAAGCCCCGCCCCGGGGCGTGTTATCCAGATTTCCCTAACTCGTAACTTTCTAAACATCTTACAACTTCCCCCAGCAGACTGCAGTTTAGAAAAACTCCTCCCTTTCCGGCGTCTGACAATCTGGCGGAAGGCAGCGTTCAGGCGGAAAAGCTTTCCCCAGGCGTGGAGGGGTTCTCGTTTTGTTTTCTGCACCCCGGATCCAAAGCCAAGCGAAGCCCTTCTCTGGTCCCGTCGCCATCCTGCTCTGCAATTGCCTTTTTCCGCCCGTAACCAGCACTGCTTCTTCTCTTGAGCGGGCATCTTACAGGGTCCTTTCGCTGTGTTGCACAGCCCACATGGTTTTGCACGTGGGAAGCTGCCCCGAGTGTTTCGTAGCCAACCGGATCCCCTTCGCGTATAGACTGGAGTGAAGGGTGAGAAGTTGGGAACGGTGAGAAAATGGGTATCGGGTTGGCGACTGGATTTGGAGAGTGTTCAGATTAGATGAGAGAGAGATTACTGCCCGATCCTGTATTTTCCCCACCCTGGTGCCCCGGATATGTTGATCTGTATTTTCTGCCTTCGCTAGCCAGCAGTTATAACATCCTTACTCGAAAATAAGACCGATTGTTTTCAGTACGACTGATTTCTACATCGATTTACCTAGTAACATATGTAGTCTTAGCTATGGAGATCTTCCACCTCAGTTGCTTTCTACGTTTAGAATTCCTGTTAGCTTTTCCCAACATTTTTACCGCCATTTCACCCCAGTATTTACCACTGGTTTTTTTCCCCAAGTCCTACCATGTGAGTAGTTCTGGCGGCCTCCAGATTTGCTGGGCTGAACATCTAGGAACTGGGATTACTAGGAGTTGTAACCCAGTGTATCTAGAAAGCAGTTTGGTTGGGGAAAGTTGAAGTATAGAATTGCAGCCCTAAACATATCTACGAGTTTAAGGCATTTAACTTACATGTTTAATGTTTGTGGCTTATTACAGTCTTGATTTCTAATTGCAGTCATGTAGACATCTTGATTTAATTCCAAAGAGGTAGAGTCAAGACTTGTAATCATATGATGTAATTAATTAATATGCTAGGATACAAACATATTTAGGCTTAGTAAAGGTTCTTTCTTTATCATGACATGAATGATTGAATCTCATGAGCTTGGGAGTCATATCCCATTGAAATCAATGGGATTTTGTTTTAAGGAAAGACATATGCAGCAGTGGTACAGCATCAAAGCTTTGCATGTTAAAAATTGGGTGGATACTTTGTTGTTGTTCAGTCGTTTAGCCATGTCCAACTCTTCGTGACCTCATGGACCATAGCACGCCAGGCCTTCCTGTCCTCCACTGTCTCCCGGAGTTTGCTCAAATTCATGTTCATTACATCGGTGATACTATCTAACCATCTCATCCTCTGCCGTCCCCTTCTCCTTTTGCCTTCAGTCTTTCCCAGCATCAAGGTCTTTTCCAGTGAGTCCTCTCTTCGCATTAGGTGGCCAAAGTATTTGAGCTTCAGCTTCAGTATCTGTCCTTCCAATGAGCAGTCAGCGTTGATTTCCTTTAGGATTGACTGATTTGACCTCCTTGTAGCCCAAGGGACTCTTAAGAGTCTTCTCCAGCACCACATCTCGAAAGCATCAATTCTTTTGCGCTCAGCCTTCCTTATGGTCCAGCTCTCACATCTATACATTACTACTGGGAAAACATAGCTTTAATTATACGGACCTTTGTCGGCAAGGTGATGTCTCTGCTTTTTAAGATGCTGTCTAGGTTTACCATAGCATTCCTCCCAAGGAGCAAGCGTCTTTTAATTTCATGGCTGCAGTCACCGTCTACGGTGATCTTGGAGCCCAAGAAAATAAAATCTGTCACTGTTTCCATTTCTTCCCCTTCTATTTGCCAGGAAGTGATGGGACCAGATGCTTATCTGTGGGTGGATACTTATCTGTGTATAAATGTCATTTAACATAATATGTTTAATGCAGTAAAACAGGGGTCCCCAACCTGTGGGCCATGGCCTACTAGTGGGCCGCGGCCTGTTAGGAAGTGGGCCGCAGGCTCCTGCCTGCAAACCCCACCCTCTGGTGCACACGATTGGCTCCTGCCTGCAAACCGCACCCCCTGGTGCGCGCAGTTGGCTCCAGCCTGCAAACCCTGACCCCTGGTCCACAGAAAAATTTTCTTCCATGACCTGTCCCTGGTGCCAAAAAGGTTGGGGACCGCTGCACTCCGTAGGCCAATTCTTAATATTTTGAAATAAGATACATACAGATAGATATACATCCCATCCCACTTATTCCCTTTTGGGATAAGCAACATTACACACAATGCAGAAAAAAAAGTTTTAAAAAATCAGCAAAATAAATTAACAACATGAGATAAGAGAAAAGAAGGGAAAATACAACTAAAACTAGTTTACATGTAACTTGATAACTACAGGTGATTCTTGATCCTTTACAACAGGATAGGCCAGCCTGGTATCCTTTACTATAATTTTCATAATTCTTTCTGGATAATTGTACATGTTTTGTTTTTGCATGCTGCCCAGATTAGATTAGAGTGGTTATAAATGTTTTATAATATAAGTACTTGCTGTTTTCTATAATTTCTAGGGCATGGCTACTTAAACTTTTGTACCATGGACCCCTTTGAGAATTTGGTGAAACCTCTGGACCCTCAGAGAAACATATGTAAATGCTTAAAATACATAGATGTAGATTATATTACAAAGAAAACAAATTATGCTCAAATACAGTTGTCAAAATATTAATGGTATGTATGGATATTTAGGTACAAAAGAACGTTTGAAATACAAAGTGTGTTGACTATTATCAATTACACGCTTTTGGAGAAAAAGGGACTTTAAACAACCAAATGTATTCTAGATTACTTTTTTTAGGGTATAATAATTTTAGATAGATTTATTGAAGTTAAACATTTTTGGAGTCTAGAAGGCATAAATTACTTTGTTGCCTGCATTCATAATTGAATGGAAAGCTAAATTTCAATTAACTGTTAGTGAAAATAAGATAGCAATTTTTTGCCCATCCCATCCTGCAGTCTATCCACAGACCTCAAGAGGTCTGTGCACCCCAGATTAAAAACCCCTGTTCTAGGGCTTCACACGCTCTTCTGTTCCCAACCATTTTCTTGATAACTGCAGCAGTAAGATGTTGAGTCTAAATACGCTTCCTAGGGAAAAAGCTCCATTAGAAACAACAGAACTTACTTGAGTGGAAACGTACATAGGGAGAGCATTACCACTTGCCTTAATGAGTCCAAAGTGAAGCCCCACAAGAATGCCTTTGAGTTGCTTGGATGAGTAGAAATGTGCAGTAACGTTGAAAAATGAACCCTTTGAATGAGAAACATTTGACCACCAACCATTGCCTCTGTCTTAACTGAGATAGCACGCAGACTAATTTGTTATAACTTCTACAAACTTCACAGGAGCTGTCACTGAAAATGCAGCGCAAGAAAGTGGATAATCGTATTCGGATACAAATCGAGAATGGAGTGGCTGAGCGGCATAGGACGCTGTTTGTTATAGTGGGGGACCGTGGCAAAGATCAGGTGATGTGTGAAGGCTTTAACTAGATGTACACTGTATTTATGTGAGAGGAAGATGAGTCTGAATCAAAGACTAACCTCCCTCAGCCAGGAACGAAAAGTAGTCAGAAAAAGATTTAGGAGCACAGAAAAAAAATCCTTTGTAATGACTAGGTTCATTGCCTTATTCTACCTATTGCCAATTTCAGCTGAAATGAATTCTAGAGATTCCCCCATCCCAGTACATGTTTGCACATGTGTGTGCATATTTGTGAAAGAAACAAATGAATTACTAATTTCTCACTATCTGTAAAATAATTATCCTATTTATAAAATTAATCTATTCTCATCAGCACCTACAAACACATTCCTCTCTCTATGGAGAGAAAGGAAAAAACACAGCAGAGAGGAAAGAATAGCTGACGGCCAGGAGGAGGAAGAGGTTGCTGCGTGGTGAGGAAAAGAGAAGACAGGAGAGGAAAGGGGAAAAAGGAGAAGGAAGTCCTGTTTAGGTATTATAAAAAGGGTTAACATTCACAAGCAGCAGAGGGATTCTCTATTCCTCCTATTCACCTGTTGTCCAGCTTCCAGTAGCCTCTTCTATTATCGGTGGATGTAAAATAACCCCCTCCCCCATTTATAAGTTATTATTTTCGGTGTGTGGGGCGGGGAGATACTTATTCCTATTGGGATATGGTACCAAACGTCTCCTGGCCCTCACTGTTGATGGGCATAGAGAGTACATGGGTTTGTCATCGCTTTCCATCATATTATAATAAGGCATGGAATTAAGCTTGCTGACATCGCTGGCCCTGGTTCTTTCCCCCACTAGCTTTCTGCATGCTGGCAGAAAAGGGATGGGGAGGCAGCCTTTGACATTGGCTCCTGATAGCAGCATTTCTGGGTTTGGTGCAAAGCCTTCTGTATTAGCATTTTTGATTGCTGGGCTGAGTAAAAAGGAGGACACACTCCCCCCCACCCGCTCCTGCCAGCTCCCCTGCCAATCCTGGTTATCAGGCTACACTTAAATGCAGGGATCATTTCCTAGGACCATTTCCCATACATCGCCGCCTTACGGATTTGTTCATGTGGAGGAAATATGTGCCGTGAGTTTGTTTATCTGAACAAAGCCTAAAAGCTTTGCTGTGGGCATTGAAATCTGTCCTCATTCTGCTAAGTCACTTGCCTGAGGAAGTTTTTGTGGCAGAAATTACTCTGAGTTGGATTATTATTATTAAATTACATTTATACCCTGAATTTCCTCTGGGAATCCAAGGTGGTATATGCAGGGATGACTTACTGTTTATCCTATAGCAGCCACTACATGGAGTAGATTGGGCTGAGGGATGGCATGCTGTACCATGGTTAAATGAACCATGATTTTCTCAATCAAACCAGTTTTTGTTATTGAAGCTGACTTGTGAATAATTGGATTATGCAGAAGATAAAAAGGTGCTTCAGGATGGATGAAGGCCTGAACGTAGGACTGGTCCACAGTTCCTTAAACCAGAGGTGTCTTATCCTGAGATTGCATGGCTTCCCTCTGCCACCTTCACCAAAATGAAAACTTAATTCAAATCTCTGAAGTTTTCCTGATTCAGTTCAAACATGCTGTATGTATCTTCCTGCAGAAGTAATAAGCAATATTTTTGCTTTTGTCACCTGGCAGGTGGTCATACTTCATCATATGTTGTCTAAAGCGGCTGTAAAGGCTAGACCCACAGTGCTGTGGTGTTACAAGAAAGAGCTGGGCTTTAGCAGGTAAAATGGTTGATATTTCCTTCCTCCACCTTTTTAAGTGTAACATGTGGCAGCTTTAATTTGTAAATCTCTGGAAAGGTGCACAGTGTTTCCTCATGCTCACAGTTGTATTTTTACTTACGCTAGGGCATTATATTCCCATGCTTGATTTGCTTAGCAGCAACATCATTGCCTTTACTGCTTGCTTAAATGATCTTGAGTCGTTTGTCGAGATGGGTGGTGAAGAAATGTGATAAATAAATAAAAATAAATAAAATCTTGCCCCTTGGCTGCCAGGGCTGGATTAAGGTCCTTGTCGGCTCTTTAGTGTATGCATTTTTATAGGTGTATTGATTTCTCTTAGTATTCATTTATCTTGAATATTTTTTTTCAGATAGCAAAATGGGATATATGTTATTCTGTAATATTTGTTGAATGTAATGACCCAATGTTAACACTGTGTTATAGGCCTTCATAGGAGATTTGTCTTCTTTTCCTTCTGTTGAGAATGAGATGGTACATAAAACATAATTTGATGATGTTATTGCTGATTTTGCAGTTAAAAACAATTTCATGTCCTTGCAGTATGTATTAATTCAAGATTTTTTTCTCATATATTTTTAATGATAATTTTCACCACCTCTAGTTTTTGTAGGACCTAAGCAGAGTGCCTAATGTACACGTTGGATAATATGGCCTGCTTGGTTCTGTTACGCTTGTAACTCCCAATCAGAACACATATCCCACTGTTTGTTCATTGTTTTCTTAAACGCTCTTTTAAGTGCCTGTTTCTTCTGCCTTCATCCTGAATCACAGTAACATTGTTATCAGACATACATCTTAATATTAAAACTAGGTTGAGAAGATTTTAGACCTGATTTAAATCCTTAGTGCTGCAACTTTCTGCATCTTTCATTAGAGTAAGCCCTATTTTACATAGTGGAACTTCTAAGTAAACATGCACAGGATTGCATTTTAAATCTAATTCTGAGGACTTTTCCTTGAATGTCTTTTCTCACCTTCAGCCACCGTAAAAAAAGAATGAGACAGTTGCAGAAGAAAATTAAAACTGGAATGTTAGATCTAAAGCAAGATGACCCCTTTGAGTTGTTTGTAGCAGCCACAAACATTCGGTATTGTTACTACAATGAGACACACAAAATTCTTGGGAATACTTTTGGCATGTGTGTACTCCAGGTAAGAAGACATTCTCTATAGGAGTGTGTTTACTATAAGCCATTGGGGTTGATTACGTGTTTCTTGCATCATCTTTATTCAAGATGCCCAAAATATTCTTACAGCAGATGTCAGTATTTGTAAAGTTTTACTAAAAAATCTCAGTTAAAAGCAATTTGAAATATCTATGAAATACAGGTGGTATAAATGGATAATATTTGAGGTTTAGTAAAGACATTTAGATAATGTAGGATAGTTTTTCTAGGTAAAAGTTATTTTTTTCTGAACTTGGGAAGCTACAAGTATCACATGTGGCCCCACTTATAGATCTGAGTCCTTTTTTTGGTAGGTCCCCAAGCATCCACAGAATGATGAGGCCAAAATATTTGGGTGATTTGGGGGGAATGCAATATCTTAAAGGCTTGAGGCCTCCATTTCACTCTTTAAAATCCCTGAGACCTTGAAAAAATGCTGATTTGTCCTGGTTTGGGGAGGTGCTGGTTTTGGTTTAGAAAGCAAAATAAGTGCACTAAACTTAATCCCCTGTTCTATCCCAAACTCCACCCTGTAGCAATTGGAGGTCAGACTTAAAAGGAGTCTGGTCCTTGGTCACAAGGAAGTTGCCCACTCTTAAACCATAGTTTGAAGTGGTTTCTAAGATCCTGGAATGTTGTGAAGATGGTAGGCAAACTAGAGAACACTAGTTCATTGGGGTGTTTACATTGTAGTCAGGCATGCTGCTAAAGGAAGAGCAAAGGAAGTGCATGAGCAGGGATCTATTCCGCAGAGGGAAAAGATGTTGGTTTGTAAAGATAATGAGATGCACAGGAAAAGGGTGATTTGGCTGTACAGGAAACTTTTAAGAAGGGGGAAAATTCAAGTCCACATAAACCCAATGTGCTGGGGTTTCTGGTTTATTCTGGTCTAGAATAGTTTGCTACTTGCAAAGCTGATCAGGTATAAGCCTTATCTTTGTTTGCAGTGGTGGTGGTGCTGATAGAATCTGAAGGAACCTGGAAACAATATGTAAATTTCTTGCATCATCTTTCCCAGGACTTTGAAGCCTTGACTCCAAATCTCCTAGCTCGAACAATTGAAACTGTGGAAGGGGGAGGCATCATTGCAATTCTTCTGAGAACAATGAATTCCCTGAAGCAGCTTTACACAATGACCATGGTACATTTTTTGTTTATAAACTGGCCTGGCGCTCTGTTAAACTGTATTAACGTAATTCATTTACAATAATAGAAATATATGAACTGCTGACAAACCTTAGTCTGTTTTTCTTAGAAGCTTTACTTCCCAACCAACTCCTGTTTCTGTTCTTTACGGAATCTCCCTGTTGTAATAAGTATTGGGTACCCTTGTTCACATTTTACGGCCGAGGGAAGCTTTTCTAATAGAGAACTGGGTGGAGATGACCCCTGTATGTGGAAAGGGGGAGGGCAGACAGGCAGCTGCAAGTGTACGAAGGTAAACCTTGGCATATCCAAGGTATAGAGCAATTGCTTAATGGATTCACACATGCCCCTGTAGCTCTCAGGAATATGGCTTTAAAACAAATAGTCTCCTTTGAAGCTTCACAGTCAGC
Source organism: Charina bottae (assembly GCA_023362775.1). Taxonomy (NCBI): domain Eukaryota; kingdom Metazoa; phylum Chordata; class Lepidosauria; order Squamata; family Charinaidae; genus Charina; species Charina bottae. Next base: position 163,277,448 of record JALMGJ010000001.1, on the reverse strand, counting down.
TTATAGTGTCCAACTAAAGAGATAAGCGCTCTTGGTAATAGTAGTTTATGGCCTTTGCTCGTTCCCTCCCCAGAATGCCAGTCTCAGCTGAGGAGGTTTGGGCGGCCCTTTTCCTAAATCCTTGGCCTCTCACCTGGCATTCCTGTTTGAGGAACAGCTGGGTTCTCCATCTGGGAAGGGAGCTGTTTCAAGGCCAGGCTTCTTTGAAGGGATGAGGGAGTTTCCCAGGCTTCCCTTATCTGCAAAGGGTGTTTGGGGAGGGCAGGAAGGAGTACACATATATTCTTTTCTTGATTTGTTGTTTTCCCCAAAGTCTTGGAAAGGGCTAAACTTGAAATGTTAGGAGTGCAGCTGTTGGAGAAATACAGACCTTGGAAGGTAGTGCAGTCCAACCACAGAATGTACAATATTTGGCAGCTCTGCAAATTGTGTGGATAGTTCATGGCCATTCAGGTTTCGCATAAGGATCTCTTCTTTTTCCAGGATGTCCACTCCCGCTATAGAACAGAGGCGCATCAGGATGTGGTTGGCAGATTTAATGAAAGGTAGGTTAAGCACTTATACAGGTTAGCAAATGTGCAAGGGCAAGGAACATTAATCTACCTGCTTTATCTGTTGTGTTGACCAAGTATTTTCCTCATACAAGAAGTGGTTTCACACCTGCCAAAATGTTTGCTGCTCTCTAGTGGAAACATTTAGAAAGTCTTGCTTTTAAATCAGATTGATTGATTGATTGATTGATTGGGCTTGTACCCCACCACAGTGAAAAGACTTGGTTCGGAATACAACATTACAATAAAACATCCACAGAATAAAGTTAACATTGCACTAATAAAAAGCAACAAAGAAACACAATCCCATCTATAGGAAAAAAAACCAGTGGCACCATTTCATCCTTCAAAGGCTTTCTAAAATAATCCAGGTTTTAGAAATGTATGGCATGCCAACAACATGAGGGCCAACTGAATTTCCAGTAGGAGGCTATTCCATAGCACAAGTGCCCCGTGGGAAAGCAGGGCCTATGAGCCTTAGGTCATTTCGCCTTGTGAAAATGGGGATCTGCTATCAGTTTCTTTCATGATGTAAAAATTGAGCAGCTTCGAGAAGACAAGTAACCTGGAGCCAAGCCATATAGGGCCTTATCAGTTATAGCCAATCTCTGCCACCAACCAAGTTGAAATTCATGTTGAAGGGAACTCCTATATCTACAAGCTTTCTAGGCAGTCAAATGTGCTCTGTTGAAACACGGCTCTTGAGACACTTTACCTTCAGGATGATGTACAGAGGAGCTGCAAGAGGAGAAACATTTTGTGCACTGAGGAGAAGCCAGATTCAGCAGCAGCATTGTTATGGTCCCCCTTGTCTCATCATGCAGGTTCATTCTGTCTCTGGCCTCTTGCAAAACCTGCGTAGTTGTTGACGATCAGCTGAATATCCTCCCAATCTCTAGTCACGTTGCAAACATTTCAGCTATTCCACCCCGGTCACAGGTGAGTGTACTTGATAATCACCGATGTTTTAGGCCTTCGTATGAAATATGTAATTATTTGGATTTATATTTAATTGGGATATTTAATAGGCAGTAGGAATAGACTTTAAAAGGAGTAGAGTTGTTCCTTTTTGGCCTCCTCTTACTCTGTGTCAGGACAGCACGCTGCTGTTCCTTATTCCAAACACGGGTTAGAAGCTGCTTTTTCAGTAGAATTTGAATTTCAAGTGGTACCTGGAAAAATGTAAGAGAAATTACAGCAAATAGAACTAAAAATGCCTGTGAGTGTCCTCACTATGACTTAATTTGGAAGAAAACTATTACAGTCCCCACCAAAGGAGAACTCTCATTCTGAAAATCAGAATAGACAAATGTTCAGTGTAACTCTAGAACTGCTTTTTAAATTTTTGTGGAAACTGAAATATTTCTTGTCTACTTGTAAAAATATTCCCATTTTTCAGCCTGCTATGCTGCTGCTCTTATTCAACTCTCTGTCCCCATACCATTTATTCCTGTGGTTCCTGTAGGGTTCCCTTTCTGGGAATAGTTGTGTGAGCATTACAACCACTTGGTTGTCATCTAGTCATCCTGACATCCAGCTCTGCAGGTTTGGTTATACACTGACACTGCTAAGGGCAAACCCACCATTAAGGAACCACACTCTCAGTGTAGCTTGATTAATGTTGTCATTTTTGAAAAAACATTCCCCAATTTCCTGAAAGTTGTTGAAAGCATTTGCAAAAAAGTTACTTTTCCTTTTTGCCTCAGCTCATGTTTAGCACAATTGGAATTTCCATAGATTATTCCCATTTTTCCCTTCAAGATAGCTATTTTGGATTCAGACAACTGTTCTCCCCTTACAGGAAGAGAGCCAAAGTCCTTGTGATGTGGAACTGAAGGAGTTAAAGGAGAGCTTACAGGACACACAGCCGGTTGGCATCTTGGTTGATACTTGTAAAACGCTGGATCAGGTAACTTACGTTCAAATTGCGATATTATTATTATTATTAGATTTTTATCCCACCTTTTTAAATATATTTTGGTCAACTCAAGGCAGTGAACATACCTAATACTCCTGCCTCCTATTTTCACCACAACAACCCTGTGAGGTGGGGCAGGCTGAAAGACTGGTTCAAAGTCACTCAGCCGGCTTTCATGCTGAAGGCAGGCCCAGAACTCACAGTCTCCTGGTTTCTAGGCCAGCACCTTAACCACTACACCAGGCTGGCTCTCCTTATCTGTATTATAAAATACATGATATAATGCAGATACAGTAATGTCCCCTGAAGGTCTGCGGAATCCCAAGTTGTTGAGAAAAGCCAAAATATGTTAGGATTAAAATAACTTTGTATAATTCCTATTACTACTTTCTCTTTTCCTATTTTATTTTATGTTTTTATTGTCTTTTCTCATTGATGTCCTTCTCCATCCCCAATGACTCGTCTTGGTGGCTTCTTTCCTCATGGACAGGCAAAAGCAGTCCTGAAGTTCATTGAAGCCATTTCTGAGAAGACCCTGAGAAGCACTGTGGCTTTAACAGCTGCCAGGGGGCGTGGGAAATCAGCGGCTTTGGGATTGGCGATAGCTGGAGCAGTGGCTTTTGGGTAAGTTTTTCCTAGATATTCCAAGAGGGGTTTTGTATGAAATTGTCAGACTTAAAGATAACGATAGGCAAACTTTTTGAGCTGGTGGGCACATTTGGAAAGTTAAAAGCTTGTTGTGGGTACAGTCACAAACTGGCTGCTGATTGTCTATTCACAAAATTTAGTTAGAAAGCTCAAAGCAGAAATTACTTCTGATATGCTGTACATCATTCCCTTTGACCATGTGTAAAAAGGTAATATACCCAAGTAATGTATGTCAGTTATACTGTTCCTTCAGTCTCCAGCAGGTAGCAGCACCTAACCGACCTTGGCTGACCTTGCTGTAGCTAAGCAGGATCAGACCTAGTTAGTAGTTGGATGGGAAACCACCAGGAAATTCCAGGGCTGTAGGAGAGACGGGGAAGCTGGAATAACATCCCAGAAGGAGGCACTAGCAAACTCATTGGCTTTTGTGTCAAGAAAACAATATGGATGTACTGTATCTATAGTCACAGCTTAATTTAAAGCAATCTTTACTTTTCTCTTCCTTTAAGGAAGAGCTTAATGGTGTCTGTTTGCATCCTTTTGGTGCCTGAATCAGAATTTTTATTTGACGATGCTTCCAACTACTCATTCAGCAAATTGGTGTACTGAGGAAATATTTTATTTTGTTGCTGTCAGCCTGGAATACAAGTGAATTTGAATACCATAAACTCTAGTTTTCTCTGAGGTGGAGAATGCAATCTCTGGACTATTTTACTTCAGTCTGCAAATGGTAGCTTACACTGGACACCTTATCATTTTTTAAAAAAGTGATCCATCATGTACAATCTAAAATCATGTAATCAGGACAGATTTACCATGTCACCGAGAGATTGGCCAAAATCTAGAGCTGCTTCTGTACTATTGTACGTTTTCATTCACTCACTCACTCACTCACTTGTTTATTCAAACACCACTCCAAAGATTCTGGTCAGTTTAAAATGTCAAGTAAATAGTAAATTAAAAATCCAGCCTCTACACGCCAACACCACCAAAAAATATATATACAAATCAATAGCCATAAATATGCTACAAGAGAATTGCAGTGTTGTTCTAATACCTGACAACCCTATATCCTTTTCATAAATTGAAACATTGTTCGGCTTTCTCTTAACAATTGGGGCATTGCATCATAATCATATTTTTTAAATTGATTCAGTGTTTCAGAGGTGATATGCTAAAAATTGCTTCTGCCGTTTCAGTAGAGGAAAAAAAGTTGTAGCATCTGTTCCTGTCTTTCTTTCTTTTTGTAGCTATTCCAACATTTTTGTTACATCTCCAAGTCCAGATAATCTTCACACCCTGTTTGAATTTGTATTTAAAGGCTTTGATGCTCTACAGTACCAGGTAAGATGAGGCGATAATGGCAGAAGGGACAGAGTGTTTTCATTAGAGCATCTCAGCTTGCCAAAACTTTTCCCTGCCATATGTTTCCTCTAGTTTCTTTCTTCCCCTGTCTTTTGTTTGTGTGTGTATATGTGTGTGTACCTCTGAGTCAGTTTTTGACTCCTGGCAACTGCCTGGACTAGTCCCAGCAGTTTTCTTTGCAAGGTTTTTGGAATTGGCTTGCCATTGCCGCCTCCTTCCTAGGGCTGAGAGAATGACTGGCCCGAGGTCCGCCAGCAGGCTCTGTGCGTAAGGTGGGACTAGAATTCACGATCTCCTGGTTTCTAGCCCAGTGCCTTAGCCACTGCACCAAACTGGCTCTCTTCCCTGTCTTGGCATGTACATATTCTACACTGATCTTCTCAAGCCTGGCAGCCTCCAGATGCGCTGGGTTGCAATTCCCAACTCCGGTCAGCATGGTTAGGCTGCTTGGGATTTGTATTTCCCAAGATGTGAAATTCTGTCTTGCACCACTCCAGAGAATCATATGGCTGGGAAGAGCCTTCATGGATTATGACTAATGGGAAGTATTTCCAGAGGGTCATTCCATCCTCATCAATGAAAATCAGCACTAATGAACATTTTGTGAGTGTGCGTGGGTATGTGTTTGCTGAACATGACCATTCTGAGATGGTATTAATATTGTTTGGAATTGACTCATGGAGTGTTTTCAGACACACAAGCCCTGCTTTTGCTTGGAATTCTGGGTCTACCATATAAATTGGGGAAATTGTGATATGTATGCTTTACCAACTACAGATAGTCCTCACTTACCGACCGCAATTGGGACTGACAACTCTATCACTAAGCGGCATGGTCATAAAGTGAAATGTCACATGACGGTGACCAATTTACAACATCAGTTTGTCAGTTCCAGCTGTGAATTACCTGTGGTCATTAAGCGTGATGTCATGTGATCGCAACGTGCGACTTCCTGCCAGCTTCCCCATTGACTGTTTGTCAGAAGCTGGCTGTGAAGGTCACAAATGGTGATCACGTGACCGCAGGATGCTGTGACTGTTGTAAATGCGCGCTGGTTGCTAATGTGCCCAAATTGCAATCGTGACGGATGAGGCGATAGTGCAACTTCGAGGACCGGTCATAAGTCTCCTTTTTTAGTGCCATTGTAACTTTGAATGGTCACTGAATGAGTGGTTGGTAAGCGAGGACTACTTGTACTTCTAAAACACGTTGATATAAAAACAATGTAGAAATATATCTGGTGAGATATATGTGTCTCTTAGGCTGGCCTTTATTGGAATTGTTCTGTGCTGCATAGATTACAGCATGAGTCAGCAACATTTTCATACATTTTCGTACAATCTCTGGACAATCTGCCCAAGCACTTTCCCCCCACAAAGTTAACAGAACCCTTGTGTCATTTCATCTGGCTTTGTTGATCTTTTCTAGAGAACTCACACAATCATGGGAGGTTTCAGCTATTTAAAAAGTATTTTAATTATATTTGGGGAAGTTATAAGAGCTTTTTGGGGTGCAGTGGGCATTGCATGGATATCATGTTGCTGAACCTGGGCCACAGGAAAATGTAGTTATAGAAGACTGAATCTTGTTTCTCCAGTCTCTATACCAGTGTTTCTCAACCTCAGCAACTTTAAGATGTGTGGACTTCAACTCCCAAATTCCCCAGTCAGCCTTGCTGGCTGGGGAATTCTGGGACTTGAAGTCCACACATCTTAAAGTTGCTGAGGTTGAGAAACACTGCTCTATACAGTGTATAACATTTTCTAAGCAAGATAGCAGCTAAACTCTTTTTTTTCCTCCTGATAAGAGCCAGTTTGGTGTAGTGGCAAAGGTGCTGGCCTAGAAACCAGGGGGCTGTGAGTTCTAGGCCTCCCTTCGGCATGAAAGCCAGCTGGGTGACTTTGGGCCAGTTTCTCTCAGCCCAACCCACCTCACAGGGTTGTTTTTGCGGGGAAAATAGGAGGCAGGAGTATAGGAATATTAAGTATGTTTTCCCCCGTGAGTTGTATATGAAAAAGGTGGGATAATAATACTAATAATTCAATTATTATTGGGATGGATAATATTTAATTCATTTCTCATATTGCCCATAACATTTGTTTTCAGGAACATCTGGATTATGAGATTATTCAGTCCCTCAACCCTGAATTCAGCAAAGCCGTTGTCAGAGTCAATGTGTTCCGAGAACATCGACAGACGATCCAGGTATGTCCCAGTGTTCTGCCTAGAGAACTGGGCATTTGGACTTTTTCCTGTAATATCGCTCCTCTTCTTTGGTTGAATAAGTAAACTAGCCAGAATTCAGCACTTAAGCAGTTTCCAGCAATATGTCTATGAAGGTTCTCAGTCATCCAGGTGGAATTGTCTGTAGCTTGAATCATGTCAACTGGATTTTTATTTTCTCAGTGGAAACGTGGAGCTGCTTGGATAAGGAGCGAAACGTTTCCACTGAGAAAATAGAAATCCAGTTGACATGATTCAAGCTACAGTTTCCAGCAATATTGAAGGGCTTCTGAACAGGCCAGGATTGGAAACTACTTTATAAATGAGGGTTCATCAGCCTGAATGAAAAGTAATGCTTCTCTTCATTTATTTTAAATCTGGTTGTCTGCTACATATGAACATGGGCTGTGTAGTATTCTTAGCTAGTCCATGTAAGAGTAGCTTCTTTATTATTATTTCCAGATAAAGGGAACCAAGCAAAATGAGAAATGTTTAGGCTGGCTGGGGAATTCTGAGACTTGGAGTCCACACATCTGAAAGCTGCCAAGGTTGAGAAACACTGCTGTAGGGGCTCTAAAGGGGTTTATTTTTTTCTGCTGCTGAACTCAGAATGGCAGTTTAGGATTTGCTGTCCCTCATCCTTTCCATTCCCCTTTTTTTCCAAGTATATACACCCTGCAGATGCTGTGAAATTGGGGCAGGCTGAACTTGTGGTGATCGATGAAGCTGCTGCCATTCCTCTTCCTTTGGTGAAAAACCTGTTGGGTCCTTATCTGGTCTTCATGGCTTCTACAATCAATGGGTAAGCTTTACCAGCCAAGGAGATGTACAGAGGTTGCTGATCCACTGTCCAGGTTTCTAAAGTTTATGAAGAATGAACTTAAAAATTTGGGTGGTGGTGGTTGTTTTTGAATCTCAAATGAATATACTGTCCTTCATCTACTAAGTTTGTGAACTCTTTCCTCTAAATATCTCATGCTGGAATTAATATCCAGTGATATAAAACATCTGTCTCTGATGGCAGTCTGTTATGGCTCACTCACACACACGAAGTTGCCATTTGATAACGCAGTCAACAAATGATAAACATTCATGAATGTCCTGCCCATTAGTGGTAAGTAATTACTTTATCTAGTTGGCAGGGTTATTTTCACATTATCCCCTAGTATTTCTTCTAATATTCTCCCCCCTCCGCCCGCCATTACATAAGTACTTGGCAGGTTTAGTGTTAAGAAAAAGTTACTAAATATTTGAGTTAAAAGAAGGGTTTAGAAGTGCTGTTTCAACACTGATTTATTTCAGAATTGGTAATTGTACAGCAGGAGGTAAAATGATATTAGATGTTTGAGAGGTGGCCTACAACAGAAGAAAACAAAGTAAAGAATTGATCAGTTGGCTTTGGGATCAGGGTATTCAGAGGTCCTTCTGGAGTTTCTTAATTGGTTAACTTATTGTATCCCAAGCTATGTCTTGTCTTCTATTACTAAATTCCTTCAAGGGCCACCATTCTCTTTGGAGCAGGAGTAATACAATTATTATGCAAAGTTATGAATGATGCATTTTATTTTTTCCTATGTTGTAAAATAAATTGAGATTTGACTGAAATGTTGCATGCACTCCAATGTTTCCAATAATTTCCTCACCCTTAAAAACAAGAGAACAATGACAAACCTGGCATTTTTTCCCAATGACTTCAACATTTCCAGAAGTATTACATCTGTAGGACAGAAGTTGGATTAATCCGCTTGTATTGTAAGTTAAAAAACAGCTGCTGTGCTCGTTTTTTTGTTTCTTTCCATCTGACCGTTCTGTCTGTTGTTTTGAATAGATATGAGGGCACCGGCCGTTCCTTGTCATTGAAACTGATCCAGCAGTTACGACAGGAGAGTGCACAGGCCCAAGCCAGTGTAACTGCAGAGAACAAAACAACAACGACAGCTAAACTCTCCTCAGGTATTTTTCTGAGACTAAAACCTCCAGCTATTTAACGCCATGGTTCTGTTGCTTAATAGAGCGTATACATTTTTAAAGAATATGCGGAAGAAAGCCACTGCAGAGAATTGCAGAAAACCATAACTTTTCCGTGAGCTGTCTTTGATCTGAGGATAGCCTTCAAGGCAATTGAACTTTGATAGGTTTTTACACCTGGCTGGTGGATCTGCTTTCTCTGATAGGTGATGGTTTTGTTTGTTCTCTGATAGATGATGGGTCTCTTGTTTCCTCAACTCCATCAGCTATTGAGGAAAGGCTGCACACATTACTGATGTGATATAGATGGGTTAGGCTTTGTTTGATGTTGGCTTGCCAGATTGTGCATATCCAGGCATTGTGGTTTGTAACCCGTGGGGTTTATGGCTTAGCATGTTGTATCAACACAATCAATTATGGATTAAATTATCTCTAAAAAAAACCTGACTGAACACAATATATGTGCCCAGTCATTGGGTTAAAGTATGAGAAGTTATAATATGCCGCTTAAGACTAAGAATAAGGCTAGGAATAATTCTAGGGACAGCCAGCTACAGGTCTTGTTTTTTTATCACCTTTTTTTGCTTTCCTGACAAAACAGATTTTTAGATCTTTTTGTATGTGACCTTTTGTATATCATCTCTCCCCAGCCCGTACATTGCATGAAGTTTCCCTTCAGGAATCCATTAGATATGCTCCAGGAGATCCTGTTGAAAAGTGGCTGAATGACTTGCTATGCTTGGATTGTCTCAACATCACAAGAATTATATCTGGTTGCCCATTGCCTGAAACCTGTGATTTGTATCCTTGTGCTAATTCTCAGGCTATGTGCAGCTGTTGTAGTCATACCTACGTACCCATCACACTGTTCTCTTTTCAGGAAAAGCATTATGCAAAGGGCACAAAGGGAGCAAGAAGTAGTAAGCCAAAGAAATGAATGGCAGGAAATAAGAAAAAGAAAAGGAATTGTAGCTAAAGCTAGTTTATGCCAACACCATTCACTATACCTCTTCATACCTTTTTGTCCTTGCAAACCATTCTTGGTTCCACCACATCCATATGCTGATTCATATGTTACTTTTGTTCTGTAAACTTCTCATCTCTTTTTAAGGATGTGCCTTTTTTGTACTGGTCACTCACTTTTGCATTCAGCCCATATTTGTTCAACACCCATTCATTCCTGACTCTGCCTCTTGTTTTATCACACACACTCATTGCCATTGCATTCAAACATTTATGTTTCTCCTGACATACCCAACTCTCACTTCCATGCAACAAAGTAGGTACGTTCTTATCCCAGCCATTTTAGCTTTGTTTGATATTCATTCTTTTGCAACAAACCTCATAGTATCTACTACCTTTCTACCAACGTTTGCAGAATTTAAAATTTACACAGACTTAAACTTATACCTCATTGATGAGGATAGCTGCTTGCTTCCTCTGCTTTTCAGTGCTTATGAAGTGTGCTGGACTTTAGTAAATGTGTTTGGACAATGGCAGTCTTTCAGGATCGGAGAAAATTTTGGCTTGCTTCCCTCTAGCCTTCAAAGACAAATCAGGAAGTTGTCACTTAACTCATGGATGACACTCAGATACTATGTGAACAGAGACACTCTGTTCTGTTATCACAGAGCATCAGAAACTTTTCTTCAGAGATTAATGGCCCTGTATGTGGCTTCTCACTACAAGGTTGGTGATACTGTGTTGGTTTCTAATTCTCACCTTGGATTTAGCAGAGAAATGGTGGGGTCACTCCATTCCTCCTCCTCCTTCCCCTCCTCCTCCTCAACTCCTGGTGACTGCCTGAGCAAGTCCCTGCAGTTTTCCTGGCACTGGCTTCATGCCTAAGGCGCGACTGAAATCACTGTCTCCTGGTTTCTAGACTGATGCCTTAACCACTGCACCAAACTGGCTCTTTTACTGGACTCCAGTTGAGCAAAAGGGAATCAGGGCATCAATTCATCCTTTTCCCCTTCTCCCTTAGGCAGTGTTCTCTATTATTTAAATAATTGAATTTAGTGCACAATCAGAAATATCTTACATAGATGATTTCAAGGATATCCACTGGTTTCTTTATTTATAGATGAACAGCCCCAGGAGCATAGTCCAGAACTAGGCTAAGTAACGTGCACTTGTTAGGTATACATTTAAAATTGCCTTAACAGGGTTTAAAATACAGCAGAACCTCCTTTTAACAGACGATTTGGGAGAAGGAGGTTTCTGTTATGTTCCCCGCCTTGAGTTATTTACAAAAATAATAAAGGCGGGATAAAAAATTAAAAAAAATGTAAATTTAGCTGCCTTGTCTGGATTACTTTGGATGCAATGGACTTGTCTATTGTTTTGTGGGGATGTCTGGGTTGAATTTTGGGCTGTTGCATCCAAAGTCCACTAGATGGGATCCATAAAATTGAGGTTTCAGTGTACAGAGAAAACCCTAAAGTTCTCCAGCGTTGGGCTTCACTTGTTGGAGGTTTTCAAATGGACTGGATGGACCTGTCAAGGAGAGCAGAAGGTTGGAATAGATAACTATAACCTATAAGTTCCCTTGAACTCCTCCATTATGTGATTCTAAGAAATAAAACTTGCTGAGATTTGAATGAAGGATGCATACTAAAGATAATGTTAAATTCAGTCCTGGAGGGCACATTGGGTCATACAGAAACATACAGCATTCTGACCCAGGATAATTTTGTCAGCTTCCAGCGTATGGGAATGAATTGAGAATATCTAATACAGGGTGTTGCAAAGACATGGGACTTTGAATAAATATTTAAATAAAAAGTATCATTTCTAAAAATAACTGATAGCCTGAACTAACAAAGTGTGCTTGTATTACTGAGATCTAATTCTCTAACATGGTTGCAACCTTCCAGAATTCTCCTAATGACCTCCAGATGCTTTCAGATGCTCCAGCCCATCATCTCTTTTGCCTTTTGCCACCAGTCCCACCTACTCAGAATTCCTTGCCAGAAGTGCTTGCTGTTCTTCAGGTAAGGAGGAAGTTTTCAAGTAACCAGAGTAATGAATTTGATCAGACAGGAAGAAGCAGAAAGAGAGAAATCGGTAAGGGCTCTGCATCTTTCACTAGGGAATTTGTATCTTTTCCTCATTGGTTCCAGGGAGGAAATTTCTCATGTTATCCATCTGTGAGCATAGAAGTGGGAGTCTCTGCTTTAGCTGCAGTGTTTGGGAATTAGTAAAAACAAAGCATATGTATTACTGATTTCTCAATTAATGTAGACTTTCATTAATATGTCTATGAAGGTTCTCAGTCATCCAGGTGGAATTGTCTGTAGCTTGAATCATACAGCTGAAGAAGCTCCTTGGATAAGGAGCGAAACGTTTCCACTGAGAAAATAGAAATCCAGTTGACATGATTCAAGCTACAGACTTTCATTAATACTTTTACTATTGTGAAACGTGTCAGGAACAAAACTCTGTTTCCAGCAGTTCTACCCCATTTACATTACTGTTTTAGGTGAACGGAACGGGAGTTTGCATTAACCCAGACTTTCTAGGCACACACTATTACTATTTTAAGTAATCTATACCCGATATACAATATTTGTAAAAAAAATGTTATATGGTCTACCACTGAAGAACTGAACCTTATCTCTCCCTTTATTCTGGCAGGTATGTTTGGAGGGTGAGATCTCACGACAGTCTATTATGAACAGCCTGTCTAGAGGGAAGAAAGCCTCAGGAGATCTCATTCCATGGAATATTTCAGAGCAGGTAATGGATTTTGTACTTAAATCTTAATTGATTTGTTTTTGTCTTTTTACATACTGAATACCATCCCATTAACATCCATTTCTTTTTTTTTATTTTCTCCCATTTTTATTGATAGTTCCAAGATCCTGATTTTGGGAGCCTCTCTGGTGGAAGAATTGTTCGCATTGCAGTCCACCCTGATTACCAAGCGGTAACTTTATTTTAGATTTCACCAAAATACTGTTTTTGCCATCTCAGTGACAGTAAATCAAATATTACCTTGGTTAGAATAATTGCAAACTAGATATAATGTAGCTGATAGGATGTAAAAGAAAAACAGATTTTTGAAGCAACTGATTTGCAAGATTTGTTAAAATGGTCTCAGAGCAGGTAATGGATTTCATACTTAAATCTTAATTGATTTGTTTTTCTTTTCTTTTTACATACTGAATACCATTCAGTTAATGTCCATTTCTTTTCTTATTTTCTCCAGTTTGAGCATGATTTACCACTCTGTATTGTCGAAGGCTTTCACGGCCGGAGTTCGATGGCTGTTGTGGGTCTTCCGGGCTGTGTGGCCGTGTTCTGGAAGTTCCTCTGAAGATGCTAGCCACAGATGCTGGCGAAAGGAACCACAACTTCCAGAACACGGCCACACAGCCCGGAAGACCCACAACAGCCATTTACCACTCTGTTTATATCTAGCAATTTGAAAGCATGCAAATGCAAGTAGATGAATAGGTACCAGTTCAGTGGGAAGGTAACAGCGTTCCGCGTGTGTCATGCTGGCCACATGAACGCGGAAGCGTCTTCGGACCACGCTGGCTCTTCGGCTAACAAACGGAGATGAGCACCGGCCCCTAGAGTCGGACACGACTGCACAAATGTGCGGGGGGAACCTTTACCTTTTTTTTATATCTTCAGTTAACATACCTTTGGATGTTAGGTCTGGGCCAGCAGCCTAAGTGCTTCAGCCCTAAATTCTCCATTAATTAGAAAATGTAATTTGCTATCTACAAAATAATAATCTTATAATAGCTATTTATAAATCAGTATTAGAATAGGATAAATTACATGTTCAAGAATATAGGAAGGTGGGGGATAAGAATTTGAGGTACCTTAACATCAAAGGAAGAACATTTGGCATTTACATGACATTATTTATAAATTTAGAATTACGATTAATTCAAACAAAATTATTTGCTTTACTCGACATTATTCAGAGATTTAAAATTACATTTTTAATTGAAGATTTTTCATAAGTAAAAGACAAATCTAAAAAAGAAATAAAAATAGAATAAAGTGGAAAGAAAAAAAGCAAAAACAGAAAAAAAGAGATAACTAAAGTAAATGGTTTCTGACCTTTTCAACAGATATTAACAAACTCATCATCTCCCCTCCCTCTTAACTATTCCAGACATATATTTAAAATTACAATTAATTCCAACAAAATTATTATTTTGCTTCTACTGGATATCTGTAGATATATTTTTAGGAGGAAGCTGTTGTAGACGTGGAGCTCAAAATATAACATTGTTTCTCTCAATGTCTGGATATATTTGTTTTTGGACAGAAATTACGTCATATTAATTTTGTAGATTCTTATGTTCTTTTGAATTATATACCAGTGGTTTGAAAGCTGATAGGAAGACAACTGAAAGGTTATTGCATACTTTTAAAGTTATAAAAAAGGTGATATTACAAGGTTGGAAGGACATCCATTCACCATCAGTTGTGCAATTAGTCTGAAGAACTTACCTTTTTTTCTCTGTTTGAAGAAACAGTTACTCCTGGGAATTCCTTGTAGGGAACTACTTAGACATTTGGACTGACTATACTAGTTTACAGGTTTATTTTCCATGATTCCCCTAGATAAACTGACTTAAATATTAACAATTTAATTGTATAACATGAAGTGGAAGACTAGTTCTGTTTAGTTTGTAAGATGTGTATTTTTGGGGCTTTCTTTTCTCTTTGTTTTTTTTAAATATGATTTAACAATTTAAAATTGAACCATTTCTTTTGTAAAAAAAAACAACGAGCTAGTATGGTGTAGTGGTTAACATCTCAGCTGGCAGTGGAGAGACCCAGATTTATTAAGTTATTTATAACTGCAATTATTGAAAAGCTCTTATTTTAAGAAGGAAAAGGAAAAAAAAGAATACATTAAGGATTTTGATTAATTGATTATGTGCCATCAAGTTGGTATCAACTCTTGTGACCACATAGATAGATTTTCCTCACAACGATTTGTCCCTAACTTGGTCCTTCAGTTTTCAAGTCTGATTGTACTGTACCTCCTCTTCCTTCTTATAGTTCAGTGAATTAGGGAGGTGTCCATCTGAGCTGCTTCTGAAATTATCTGGATGTTCTGGGCTTAAAAAAATGCTTTAGCCCCTATTGCCTTGGCAACAGTTTTTATATATCTCCATCAAGGTCATCTTCCTTACCCTCTACAACAGGGCTTTCCAAAGTTTTCCCGCAGCGACACACCAACCGCCGTTGGTGTGTCGCCGCGGGAAAACCCGGAAGCGCTGATGATAATCAGCGCTTCCGGGTTGTGTGGCGACACACCAGACTGTGTGTGGCGACACACTTTTGTGTCGCGACACACAGTTTGGAAAGCTCTGCTCTACAACCATGCATGGTCATGAAAGCCTTTTAAATAAGACCACGACAGTCACTACCCATGTAATAACTGGTAAATAAAATAAAATGGGAAGGTGTAAGAGTCTTTTAAGAGTCTTCTCTAATGTGGTTTCTTCTAAATCTTTCCTGGTTTTGGTAGATGGGTTATGGTAGCCGAGCTTTGCGTTTGCTCCAGATGTATTTTGAAGGCAAATTTCCTTGTTTGGAAGAAAAGGTTATTCAGAAGCCAAGAGAGATTGCTACTGTGAGCAGCGAGGTATGAAGTTTTCTATATGGGTGGTGGTATCAGGTTTGCACAGAGCTTCATCAGAGTTCTTTGATGACTGTGAGAGCAGCTGTTCAGCGAATAAGCAAAATTTAAGCCATTATTTGGCCCCTCTTCCTCTCCGGTTAAGCTGTTGTCCATTGCTTTCAGGCTGTCAGCTTACTAGAAGAAGCTGTGATGCCTCGGAAGGATTTGCCACCTCTGCTTCTCAAGCTGAGTGAGAGACAAGCTGAGAATCTGGACTACCTTGGGGTGTCTTATGGCTTGACACCAAGGCTTCTCAAGTAAGCATTTTGCATTACAGTAGGAAAAGCTCATTTTAATTATTGCTGTATCGGTGTGTTTTGCCAGACAGGCATCTTAGTAATGGATCCAACTAAGAGACTGTTCAGTGCCCTTCCTTGGGACACTTGCTACTTATGGATTATGTGGAATGCGTGCATTTTCTGTTCTGCTCTGCAAATTATGTTGCAAACATGGTACTGCATCAATTTTCTGTTGCATTAATTCTATTTCACTCAATTTTTCAGATCAAAACAATCTTTCTATTTCAAAGGGCAAATATTTTAAATTTTTTCTCATCCATTTCAGTGACATTGTCCTGACAAGTAGCTTTCCCATATCCAAAGGTGGTGGCATTTCTACTTCGTGAAGTAGCCATTACCTAGAACCACATGCAAAATGTTGCATTGCTATACGCTAAGCAAGATTCGAGTACAAGAGACGGAAAATATTTATGTTCCTGCAAGGCTTGCTTGAGAAAGACAGTATTTTGGAGTCTCAGTTATCTGTGAAAACTTGTAATTGAAAATGTTCAGGTTTCAAAGCAGGATAGATATGTCCCACAATTGTTTTATATTTTAACATATTGCTTGGGGATATATTTCTGATATAGCATGCAGTATTTAAATTGATAAAATAAGGGACTAAGCTTTTTCTTGTTTATAGATTAATTTTTATTGCTTCTCTTTCCTACTAGATTTTGGAAACGGGGTGGATTTGTGCCAGTCTATTTGAGGCAGACTCCAGTAAGTCTTGTTTTATAGTCCAAGACCTCAACAGGACTTCTATGATAATTTCTATGATTTTTTTTTTTTGGGGGGGGGGTCCCATTGACAAATAAGGTGATTTTTCTTGTTCAGAAAATGGCAGCGTGGCTTTTCTTTACAAGAAGGGTGAAATAAGAGGAAATGAGAGGAAGAAACACGCACATGTTTTGTCACTTTCAAATATAATCATACACTTGAGTGGTAGGACTACTGCTTGTGTAGATCCATCATCTTCAGGATGTTCCAGTGCCCTCCTGCATGTTGATTTCATAGTTCAGAATTTCAGAGTATAGTTATTATTAAGCATTATTTACACTTATTATACACTACTTTGGTCTAGTGGTTAAGGCAGCAGGCTAGATACCAGGAGACTGTGAGTTCTGGTCCCGCCTTAGGCATGAACGCCGGTTGGGTGACCTTCGGCCAGTCACACTCTCTCAGCCCAACTCACCTCACAGGGTGGTGGTTGTGGGGAAAAGAGGAGAAGGAAGGAGTATTAGGTATGTTCGCCGCCTTGAGTTATTTATAAAAATAATAAAGGGATAGAAAATAAATAAATAAATAAAAATAGTTGTAGTAGCAGTAAAATCTCACATTTGTACTGATTTAAAGTCTTATATAGCCACAAAAAGCATGCTCTCAAGGTTTTATAAACCAGATTAGGAGGGTTTTTTTTGTCTTGAAATATCATCCAGCAGTATTTTAAGAAAATAAATACAAGAGCTTTGTTAGTTATTTGATACGATTGTTCTTTATTTTGCTATTTATAATTCTTTAGTCCCAAAAATCTGAGCCGAAGAACTCTCCACTCTATACCACCCACCCACTTAGTGACTGGTGAAGTATAGCCAAAGGGGAAGTCTCTCTTCTGCTTTCTGGGCAAATCTTCTGCAGAAGCAGTGATTCATTTATTTACTTAGGGCTCGAAGTGGTGGTGGGGGATATAAGACAGAGGCCGGATGGCCATCTGTCAGGGACACTATAGTAGTAGATTCCTGCACTGGATATGGGGTTGGATGGGATGATTTCCAAGATCTCTTCCAACCCTTATATTCAATTATAGAAAGTGGGCTCTTAATTTAGTTCAGGAAAAATGTTTGGTTAATTTAGACCAGTAATGACTCAATTCTCATGCCAACAAAATGTTCTCTCATCCCTGCTTGCCCGTGCTGACTATATTTCTGTTGAGGAAAAAAAGACATGTTAAATAACTATTTAAACAAATGGTTGCTATTTGTTGAAAACATAGTGCACTAATAACGACCAGTGGCTTTGTCTCTAGAATGATCTGACGGGGGAACACTCATGCATTATGCTGAAGATGCTGAATGAAGAAGAAGAGAACACAGAGGAGAGCTGGCTCATTGCTTTTTGGAAAGGTGACTAATTAAGACATTTTGTGACTGGTTCAATCAGCCATTACAGGCTTGGGAAACCTTGAAATAATGGTACCATCTCAGTGCTGCTACTTTGGAACGGTAGCTCCAAAGTCAGTTTAATGAACACAGTTTCCATCAGCTTGGTATATTTTGTAACTTTGCCTGAAGAATCACATTATTATTTCAGTTTAATGGGGAAAGCTGTTGACCAACTTTGACAATTTGACAATCCCAGCTTTCACAGTTGCTGAGTGAACAAAAGTTGCAAGCTATTTGTTTCATCAGTGTTTCTCAACCTTGGCCATTTTAAGATGTGTGGACTTCAACTCTGAATTCTGGGAGTTGAAGTCCATGCATCTCAAAATGGCTACGGTTGAGAAACACCGTGTTACATGATAGCCCCTTGTTTTCTCCTTTGCCTTACAGATTTCAGGAGGAGATTTTTGTCTCTCTTGTCTTACCAGTTCAGCACTTTCTCCCCATCGTTAGCTTTGAACATATTGCAAAACAGGAATGTCAAGCAACAGTCACAATCCTGTAAGTATATGCAAGCTCCTGGCAGGGTATTTTATAAAACAACTTAAACAAAATCCAGGAAAAAGGTGGACGTTGAATAAAACAATTTTCATAGATCTTCATTCTGTTTCTAGAAGGCCAAACATTTAGGGCCCGCTCTGTTTTTCTTTCATTCAGATCCACTTTTCCCTTTCTTTCCTCTTCAGTTTTAATTATACTCTTATATCCTTCTCTTTTAAAATGGATGAAACTTGGTAATACACTTTAGTAATACTGATTTTGACTGTTTGGATGCATGCAAATATTTTTCAAAATAATTCATGCTCCTTAGGCACAACCCACTAGTTTTTGGGTAATTTTTCTTATGTCATATATATCTCTTTGGAATCTGTTTCAAATTAGAAGTAACCATTAGTGGTTTTCTACTCCTTAGCGGCATGAACGATGCATTATCTTCAGTTCCCCCTCCCCTAATCAACTCAATGATAAAAAGTTTACATAGATTAGCCTTCTCCAAGTGAATGTTCTTTAGGTGTGTTTGACTTTAGCTCCCATAAGTTCTAGTCGGCACGATAATCCGCACTGCCCTGAGAATGGGTGCAAATGCCTAAAATTCTACCCAATGGATGGAGGCAGGCTGGCTGGGGATTATGAGAGTCAAGGATCAACACATGTAGAAAGCTGCAGATTGGGTAAAATTGGTGTACATAATATGAGCTACTGATGATAAATGGCTTCAGATCCTCTTTTTGTAAGTGACCCGCATAACCTTTTTCTTTTTCCTCCATTTCATTAACAATTCGCTCAGCTCTCAGCCGTAATGAGCTAGAAGCTGTCTTCATCCCTTATGACCTGAAGAGACTGGAGATGTACTCAAGAAACATGGTGGATTATCACTTGATCATGGACATGATCCCAACGATTTCTAGGATGTATTTTCTCAACCAGTTTGGAGATATGACTCTTTCTGCTACTCAGGCTGTAGGTACTATTTATCTAACTACTGTTGTATTAATTGAATTCACTTCATTTGATGACCAGCCAATGGCCCTTCAACTGATATTTTGTTTCTTTCACTAGCATCTTTTTGCCCATGATATAAATGCTTGTGATAACCCTCGGTGTCAGAATTCCCAATCAAGAAATCCCTCAGGCAATTACTCTAAAGGATTCATTTATTCAGGATTAGTACACTTCAGGCCAGACAAAGCCTCGGATAAATTTTTTTGTGCCCAAGCAGTATTGTCAAAAGAAACGTCTCTCTGACATCAACCAGAGTCCAGCCATAACAATTCAGTTCCCACTCCAAGGGTCCCTCCTTGTGGGGGAGATGGGCGGGATATAGATATGACAAATAAATAAAATAAATAAATAAAAGAATCCCCCCTCCCTGAAGAATGTCTGTTGGAAGAGCAGGTGCTTATCAGTTCTCTCCAAGCGATGCAGAAATGCTAAGAGCGTTTCTCTTGAAGCTAAGAGCATCCTCTTGAAGCAAAGTAGCGGAGACCAGCAAACTACACATGTAGAACAGTCAGAAGCATGGCAGACGAACATGCGAGGCTGACAATGCTATAAAACAGTGCTTTCCAAACTGTGTCGCAACACTTTAGTGTGTCGCGACACAACCCGTAAGTGGCGATGGTGCGTCGCAGTGGCACGCCATCAGCGCTTCCGGGTTTTACCACAAAACACGAGGCCGCCACCGTTGGTGTGTCGCCAATGGCGGGAGTTTGGAAAGCATTGCTCTAAAATGTTACGTTTTTCAACAAGCCCCAAATCTTTATTACACATTTATCTTAATCTTCTCTGGAATTCAATGGTAGATTTTGGATGGTTGCATAATCAGAAACTTCCAAAGGTGAAGTCTGCTTAGTTTTGGAACCGTAGGCACATCCAGGCATTATTTGGAATCAGAAATGCTTCCAAATTTTATTTAGGTCCAGTCTCTGAACCATGTAGTTAAATCTCTGAGCTTAACTATTGATCAACTCACTTGCACAGTAAATTATTATGGGTAGTGACCCCTTTAGGCAGAGAGTTGGGGAACTGACTAGCAGCTGCCGGAGCAAAAAAGCAAACATTGGACACACCAAAGGAGAAGGGAGTTTGATTAAATTTATTCACTCCTTACCTTCAAGTCTTTGGGGACACAGGTTTAAAAAAGAATCAAACTCTTTTGAAGCTTAAGCCAATCAAACTATAAAGTCAAATAAGAAACTAAGATGAGATGTCTAAGCAGTAGCAGTTTATGTCCCTTTACTCTTTCTCTCCCCAAGGGACAAGGTTGGTTTGCCAACATCAGCTGAGGAAGTGTAGGCAGCCCTTCTCCTTCACAGTAACTAGCTGCCTTTCATTCCACCTGCCATGAATGGCTCAGTTCTGTGTCTAGAAAGTGAGCTGGTTCAAGGCCAGGCCTCAATGAGGGGTGGGGAGAGTTTTACAATCTTGAATAGAGAAATCCAGCAGCAGTTTCTTTTGCCCCTAGCTTTCTCTCGGCCATCAGAATGCATCCACACACACACACACCCCCAACCTGCCACTTCCACTTCTTCTCTCATCAGTGCAGCCTTTAAGATCAACAGGCACTGAGTCTGAAAATACTCAGTCCCTTGCCGATTATGCTTGCTCTTGAGAAGGCAGGTGTTTGCCCTTCACCACATGGCCCCCTACTCAGGCCTTGGATAGCACTCTTTGCTGGGGCTTCAACTCTACCATGAGGTGGGGGCATCTTATTTGTGGTCTCATGGAGTGGTAAAATCTCTGTAGCTGTGAAGGAAATGGTAGGAACCTTTTGCTAAAGAAGTTGAATGTAGATACTGTAATTGTTAGCTGCCATCAAGTACTGGAGCTGCCACTCTGGTTTAGATCCAGATTATGATGCATAGCTTATCTGGTGTTTGAAGGACAAGTAGATGAACTTTGAGGCTCAAACAGAACAGGAAGGAAAGGAAGAACTGACCTGAGCTGGGGAGACATTAAATAGGATTTATGGGAACAGAGATGCGGAGAAGAGAACATGAGCTATACATTGTGTGGTGCAGAGAAATGTTCACTCTACATAATTAAAAAGAAGGTTAACAAGATCTGTGGTGATATAGTGAAGTGTACTTGCTGTGTATGCGATTCATGTGTTGTGGTCCTTTGCAATTGGCCTCCTGAGTTACGCTTACCAAGCTTTAAGTTTTGCTAAGACAGAAAATGGCTAGATGAGACGTTGATATAATATCGTATTTGCCCAAGGTCAAACCTGTCATTCTGCTGCATCAAAGCAAAGGAACCTTTTCTTTTGTCAGGCTCTTCTTCTTGGAATTGGTCTCCAGCACAAATCAGTGGACCAGTTGGAGAAAGAGATAGGACTACCTAGTAGCCAGCTGATGGGCCTCTTCAATAGGACCATCCGCAAAATTGTTCAGGTAAATGCCATTTGGGGGCTGCATTTAACAGGATTAATCATATGCCAAAATACAATGCTTTAGTATTCTGTTACAGATTCTTTGTAGAGAAATGCCTTCAGTACGTTTGTAGTATGTAGTATGCTTTCTACACCAGTAGTGATTCTTAGAAATTCTCTGGAGGTAAATTAGGAAATAAACAGGGATGATGTTTTGGGGGTGGCAGTGTCTTCATGGAAGTATTCTTGGGGAGGAAGGTGATCAGTTCCACCCTTGTTTGTTCCTTAGTTGTTCAACAATGTCCAGGAGAAGGCTGTTGAAGAGCAAATGGCAGTAATGAAAGAAGTTGTAATGGAACCAACCCTGAAATCTTTAAATGAAGATTTGGTAATTATCTTTATATAAGCTTTTCAGTTGCTGGTGTTGACAGTTCCCTCCCCTCATGATTTTTGGCTATGTGCTTGACATATAATGGAATCACCATATGCAAATGCAGTTCACCTATGAATACTAGGTGGAGCAAATAAAACTGGTGCCCTCAAGTCCAGCTTATCAGCACTCAGAAGTGTCTGGCAGGTAACTCCTGAAGACAGATGCTGGACCATCGTTTTGCCTACATGGAAATGTTTATATTATCTTCTGCGGAAGTATTTCAATAAGTTGAATGATTTCTGTAATATTTATACATTTTTAGCTGACCGAATGTGTAGAATGCATGATATCATCATATGTTGAAGGGCCAATCTTCCTGGGAATTCTACTTCCCACCTATAATTTATAGCTGTGCTGTCTCATGTGAGATACATTAAGAAACAACGGGCTCTTTAGAGTTAACATAGATCATAGATTAGCTTTTGTCCTTGGTTTGAGAGCCGTACTTTATGTATTGTTTTAAATAACCATATACAATGCCTGTTATTTATAACATGGATTTTCTGATGCAGGAAGAAGCAGCCAAAGAATTTCAGGAGAAACATAAGAATGATATTGGCAAGCTAAAAGACCTGGACTTTTCGCAGTAAAATCTTTTGTTCTTTCTCCCACCCCTGCCCCGGTAACAAATAAACATACCATCTCTAGGAAAGTTAAACGATTTAAGCTATTTGGCCAAAGCATTGGCATTAGAATTCCCCCTGTAAATTGTTCCATGATAAAACATGGAATCCCTCCCTGATATTTTCTGTATCAGTTAAGAGAAACACAAAATCTGCCTTTATGTAGCTTTCCAAAGCACCAAACCTCTCCTGAGGCTTCAGGAAGGTCAACATTCAGTTTGGTTTGCTTTGAATGGTATTTCTTGGCTTCAGTGAGCCACAGAATCTCTCTGAAGTGTTTGGGGTTTGGCCAGATCAGATTTGTGCATTCTTTCCTTTTCCTTTTTATGCCTGACTTCTGCCCCTCCTTCCTTTAATAACGATTACGTGTAGGTGTGACTGCCTTTCCCTAATTTTTGGGACTGGTATAGGATTGGTGGGCTGAATTCATTTTTACTGACACAAACATTTCAACCAAAGCTAAATAAAGTCTTTTAAAGTGCAGGTGCAGTTCTGCACTTAGGAATCTCACTTTTCAGCTGAGTTGGTCGGATCCTGCTTTTGGATGCTGGATAGGATGCTTGCACAGAATTCTGATTTGTTGCTATGGCAGAAATTACTATTTTCTGACCAGGTTACCTGGTGTTCAAGTGCTTTTGCTTCTCACTTAGATACGTAATCCGAGGGGATGATGAAGAATGGAATGAGGTGCTGAGTAAAGCAGGACAGAATGCATCTGTGGTCAGCCTGAAGAGGTTAGTGTTGGGGCACCGCATCTCAGAGGCTTTTCATCCAACTAGTATCTCTTTCCAATTGTAAGAAAGTAAGGAGTTAGCAAAACAGTCTTACTGTTGGCCAGATCTTGGCTGTTGGAGGAGATGCAGATGCTACCTCACCAGCAAAGAGAAGCTCTTGGCCCAGGCTCCTCCTAGCTTTTTTAGATTGGGAATCTTGGACACTAAGCTACCATCTTTACTTGTTTTTTTAAAGTTAGCTTCAGGGACACTTTGGCCCCAGGGGTCTGTGTGTTTACCTTTTGACCTGTGTGTTATATTCTACCTCAGTGACAAGAAGAGAAAATCAGAAGTCACCGTAGGACCAAGACAGGAGAAGAAATTTAAGAAAACAAACCCAAAGCTGAAGTTGAAGAAGTGATTAAAAAAAAAAAAAGGGGGGGGGAACCCCCAACATATGGACTTGGACTTTCTGTTTTGTGAGATCCTAATGTATTTTGCCAAGCAAATGAGTTGAAGCTATGAGGAAACCTTACCTTGGAAGTAGAAAAATCACAAGGATTTTTTTTTACTGTTGTTGTTGCTTAATATAAAGGCAGCCTTGGAGCAACACCATTTGGAAGATATTTTTATTGCTGCCAGCTCAGCATTTGCGTTCCATTAAGAGAGACTGCAGAGCAGCAAACTGGATTATTACCAGGAACTGTGACTTTAATATTTTGCCCTACAAAATCTGGTGGTTTCTTTGTGTGTGTATGTGCGCCTATGAACATCTTCGCTTGTTGTTCTTGCTGAAGATCTGAAGGGAGGCTGGGGCTCAGTGCTAAGGGTTTTTTTTTTTTTTAGTTCAGAAAGGTATTTTAAGATGCAGTGAGATTAAAAAGCATTCCATGGATTTTAAATTGCTGAAACTACTTTAGATGCCTGTCATTCATTATGGTTTATTGATGATAAAGTTACTGGTCTGAGAGTTTCCCCCCACTTTTTTTAATGCTCGGAGTCAGCCCTTTTACATCATAAATGGTTCTGATGTGGGCGGGCAGGCGGGTGGGGAGCTGCCAGTTAAATTGACCTTAGTGCGGGATTATGATTATATCAAGGCCCAATTCTTCCCCCAGTAAGAGGACAAGTAGGATTATGTGATTGCCTTTCTGAGACTTGACTTTTCATGCACAGTATGTTGCAGAGAGAGTTGTATGTATGCAAACCTGAGTTCTGCTTCAGAATGTTGTACTGTGTAAACCTCCAGTATAGTCTTTTCATCATTATGACTCTGGACATTAGCTGGAAAGTATTTCAGTGCCATTGAATGAAATTTCAAAAGTTCAAAAACAATTGAGAGCATATGATAGAGTGACTGTGATTTAAGTGGTATGGTTGACCTCCTTGGCTCGGTTCCTTCTCCATGGCTGTTGTTCTGCCCTCCTCCTCCTGCAGCCCTCCTTTCCCAGTAAGCATTGCAATGTTTATATAAAACCAACTAATCGATGGGCCCTTCCTTCCTGAACTTCTGTCTGATACAGACCTGAGAGATACCGCTTATGGATCCTGAGCTCGCTCACTCCCGTGTTTTTGTTGGCCAGTTCAGCAGCAGCATTGCCTTATTCCCTTACACATTTAAAGCTAATTTTGCAACTTATTTTAACTTGGATTGAGCTGCTTTCCCGTGGCCTGGACCATTTAGGGTTTGAGGTCTGCCTTGCCAACAGTGAACAGCTGATTTGTCAAAGATTAGGCATGACGGCAGCCCTCAAGTGTTCCAATTCCAGAATTGGAGTTCCAACTATGCTGGGGAGGGGCCAGCCTGCAGCACAAAGTAGGACTAGCAAGACTGTATTGCAGTAGATGTCCAGCTCCTTTGTGGAATCTTGACGTGGAGATTTTTCTTCCTGCTGGGTTGCGGGGGGAACACTTTGAGGGTGGGGAATAAATAAGCATTTTTAGGGTTTCTGGGGCTGCAAACAAAGGGGCTGAGATGTTGCACTTTCCACACATTCTGCACAGAATCAGCCAGCCATGCCTTCTTCCAGGATGCTCCTGTTTGTTTTGTTCTGTTCTGTTCTGTTCTCTGACCCAGGTTCTCCTTCCTTATCTCATTCTCTTACTGATTACTAAATATCATCCAAAACTCATGGGCTGTTTGGAGGATTTTACCCACATAAGATTTAAAGACAAAGTTGTCTTTGGGCAGAGTCCAGGGTTTCATGGAACATGTTGATCCCTGGCTCTTATTTCTTAGTGGCTTGTTTTGTCTCCATCTTGTCAGGGTTCACCTGGTGAGTTTGTTGTTAAAGGGAACGAAGGCACCTTTGAATGCAGCTCAAATTCCTTGTGGCTGGAAAGGTTCCAGCCAGGGAGCGGGCAGGGCAGAGAGAAATCCCTGGGTGGAATTTGGAGAGCAGCTGCCAGTCACCACAGATACAGATAGTGGGCCAGATGCCTCAGTGATCTAATTCAGCCTTCTATAAGGAGCTTCCTTCATTCACGTCTGTCTGACTGGATCTGTGTGGTGGTGGAAAAGCAGCGGGAGGTAAAGGAGCTTGTGCTAGGAGTGGGTGACTCGGGCTGCCTTTGATGCAATTTGAGTCCAAGGTAGCAGGAGTTTTAAATTGCTTCCACATGCATCCATTAGCCTGTACAGAGCATTAGGACAGACGTCCGCAGATGTTCTTGTTTTAGGGACTGGGCAACTGACTGCCTGTTCAACCAAAGCAATAGGCGGTCTCTCTCTGGGTATGTCTATGAAGGTTCTCAGTCATCCAGGTGGAATTGTCTGTAGCTTGAATCATGTCAACTGGATTTCTATTTTCTCAGTGGAAACGTTTCGCTCCTTATCCAAGGAGCTTCTTCAGTCTGAGCAAAGTTAGTAAGGGAATCCTTAAATATGTTTCTAGGTGGCTTATATTAAATATATCTTATATTTCAAACCCACCAACACACTGAGACAGAGGCTTGTACACCCCAAAGATCAAACTCCAAAACACAAGAAAAGCAATGTAGTTTATGCAATCCAGTGCAGTGAGGAGTGCTCTGAACTCTACATTGGAGAAACCAAACAACCTTTGTACAGGAGGATGGCCCAACACAGGAGAAGTAACACCACAGGACCAGTCAGCAGTTTATCTTCATCTAAAGGAAAAAGGACACTCATTTGAGGACATTAATGTTCACATTTTAGACAGAGAAGATAGGTGGTTTGAGAGAGGGGTCAAGGAATCCATTTATGCCAACTTGGAAAATCCTTCCTTGAATAGAGGTGGGGGCCTCAGGCACAATCTTTCCCCTATTTTCCTTCCTGCTTTGTCTTCTGTGCCTAGGAAGATTAAGACCATTTCGCAAGCTCAACAGCAGCATGGTGATCTTAACGATCCTCCTTTAGATGATAAAGGGACTTAGAAATAACATCTCAAAATAACCATGACCTAGCCCCAGGTGTAAGGTCACACAGCCACCTAGAAACATATTTAAGGATTCCCTTACTAACTTTGATCAGACTGAAGAAGCTCCTTGGATAAGGAGCGAAACGTTTCCACTGAGAAAATAGAAATCCAGTTGACATGATTCTCTCTCTGGGTGTACCCTGCGTATAAAGGGCAGGTTAGGAACGTTAGCTGTTAGATTTATTTAATGTGAGGGACATGGAATGGATTGAATTGTGAAATATTGAAGCTCTTGCAGTTCTAAGAACAGCTGGTATAAAATCGTTATTGCTTAAAGCAGTACAGTATGCAGGTGAAGAAAGGCACTATTTGTAAGATTTCAAAGTCATTTCTGTTTGGGTTTGTGTTGTCTTCTGCTTCCACCACTTCCTCCTTTGAGGATGCTTTAATTCTGTGCTGCTGCATGACTGCTACAAAGAGGGAGGGAGTGGGTGAAATACAGAAGATCCGAGTAGAAATGGAATTGGTAACTGGTAGTTTTCAGCTTGTGCATGACCACTGAAACCTACTTATTTTTGATCTTTATAACTCATTTGTTTCTCTAGGAATTCAAGATAACTTACGCGGGGATATCATTTTATGCCCACAACGACAATCCTGTGACTTAGATTGGGCGAAGAGACTGATCTGCCCAAAGTCACCCAGTGAGCATCCAGGGCTGCGGGTGGACTTGAACTTCCGTAGTCTCAACATTGTAGCTACTCCGCCACACGGGCTCTTTCGTTGCTACTCAATGAGCTTCCCCCGCTTTTTAAGAAATAAGCCTAGTCCTGAAGTACACATGTTCTAGCAACTGATCAGCTTTCCTTTGTGCAAGGGGAAATTAGCTCAGTTCAAAGAGCGGAAGAAAAAAGGATTGTGTAGACTTTGTTTTCATTGAAAAGTACTTTTCAGAATCCAGGTACAACAGAAATTGTCAAATGTCAAGCTTAATTGGCTCTATGTGCTTTGGATATTATATATTCTCCATAGTCCAATGGTTTATCCCTTATGCCTTTTGAGCAGATAGTCTCCTTGAATAATATTTTGTTTCATATACTATCATCTGGACATGCAGAGGACCCAGAATTAATTGATCTCAGAATAGTGTTGAAAAAAACTATAAAAAAAGGAACACGGGGGGCACAAATGGTGGGACTCAAATCTGGGCATATAATAGAGACAACCTTCTCAAAATTGTCCATAACTGGTATGTGGCCACAGCTAAATTGGGAAAGTAGCTGCTGGAAAGGTAGTGTGCAGATAGACCCTCATTTACACTTTGGGATTGTCCTGCAGTTCCCCTATAGTGGAATAAAACATTTGAAAAGGTGACTTAAGACTTTAGGACAAAACCATTTGAGAACCATGTAGGAATAAAGTTCTTGCTTGTACCAAAGGTCTGGAAAAATACAGAGACCCCTATCCTGCAAGCAGAGTAACAAAAACAATGCTGTATTTGCTTTAGCCAACAATTTAATCAGTGTTGACTAGAGGGTAATCTGTTTCGACATGCCTTTGCCAATTTATGGATATAAATCTAGATGCAATGGAGCAAAGACTGCTTGGTGGGTCTCTTCTTTTTTAGCAATTTTTTTGGTGTGCTTTCAACTCAGTCTTGACTCCAGGCGAGTGCAGCTTTCTTGGCAAGATTTCAGAAGTGGTTTGCTGTTGCCTCCATCCTAGGGCTGAGAGAGAGAGAGTGGCCTGAGGTCACCCAGCCTAAGGCGGCACTAGAACTCACGGTCTCCCGGTTTATAGCCAGGTGCCCTAACCACTACACCAAACTGGCTCTTAGTTTTACTAAATATTATATTTAGTAAATATTTTTAAAATGTAAACAAAACAATGGTAAAATTAATAGGTAAACATTCAGGATATCTTAAATATACTACACCTAATTATGGTTATTTTTATATTTGTTTCGTCTTCTCTATAAATTGAGATATCATTTTGTTAAGTTCTTTAGCTATCTTATGGTGCAGGACAGTTAAAATTACAGTCCTGGTTTTCTTCACTGGTATTGCTATTCTCTTTATTTTTTCTCTTAGCACTTATAGCTTTTATACTTGAGCTCATGGATTATTTTTTGTTTTGAATTTGACTTCATTTTTATCTGGAAATATTTGAGCCACCATGCAATATGTGCTGCACATTGTCATATTATTTTGGAATAGATCCAGGTTCAAGTCCATCCTCAAACATGGGGGATCACTGGGTGACATTGAGCCAATTCAGTTTGCTCTTTCAGCCCAACCTACCTCATAAGGTTGTTGTGGGCAAAAGTAGGAAGAAGGAGTGTTATGTGCCCTTGAGTCCTGAGGGAAAGACAGGTTACAACTCAACCTATGCAAAGGTTTCTTTGCCTCTTATTTCTCCTTTGCATAGGGCGTTGCTAGCATTCTTAATATGAATGTCTCCTCGAGCAGTGTCTTTAAAATAGAAAGCAGCCATCATTATATGGCTTGAGTTTACTTACCACCCTAAGTCCTAATGTGGCTTGTTTGCTTTTGGCTTGGTGTGATGATGAAGTGCAGTGCCAGCCATCATGGCTTGTAAACCATTGCTTACAGCTTAGTGTGATGTGTGAATGAAGCTAATTGTGGCTTCTTCAACAATCCATGCTTCAGCAAAGCTTGTCTTCATGTGACCTGTGAACCCAGCTTCTCTGTGACGGGGGGAAAACTTGCATAGAGAAATAGGTTTATGTGTGGGTGTTCACAGGGGAGCAAGTGACAAAATATGTGTGCATTGTGATACGAAAAATGTGAGTTCAATAGCTGCATTCAACATCAGGATGCAAATCCATAAGGGTGGATTCCATCATGGCATCACTGCACATGTGTCATTTTGACATAATCTTGGTTGGCAGAGATGCTTGAATTCCAAGCACAATTAGGAGTTGCCCTATTGTTTTTTTATGTCCCTATTGTTCTGCTATAAAAAGAGATGCCTAGAATTTTCATGCAGGATATTTGAAATCTTCCTGAAAAAAACTCCACTTGTCTTTCTCCTGCATTATTGCTGGAACCATAGCACTTCGTGGGTTTGCTTTGCAAGCATCAGCCAGCAGAGGGAACTCTGATGTCCTAACCTAAAAGGTTCCCTATATGTCAGTGTTTCTCAACCTCGGCAACCTTAAGATGTGTGGACTTCAAATCCCAGAATTCCCCAGGCAGCATGGGAATTCTGGGAGTTGAAGTCCAGACATCTTGAAGTTGCCATGGTTGAGAAACACTGCTATACTGTATGTACATGCTAAGAAGCCTTTCAAGAGCTGAGCCCCCTCATGGCATTTCTCTTTCTGCTAAGACCATTTCTTCAGAAAGGTTAGCCTTGAATATTAAAGGTGGAGTGCCCAGGTGAGACCACTGATGCATCTTTGAAGGGAAGACCGGGAACTGGCCAGGTCTCCTTGCGGATCTGATCGTGCCGTGACTCCTTGGAAGTCAACAGCAAAGCCATGTAGGGCTGCCACAGTTCCCTACGGGGAGAAGGAGGCGGTGTGACCTAGTTGTCAGGTGTGATTGTGCCTCTGTTTCAGAAATCCTCGAATGGTTCTGACAGCTGGCAGCACCTATCTTGCTGGCTGAGGAAGGTCCTTGTCAGAAAGAGCGTGCTACAGAGAGGATGCCCTTAAGTTGAAGGTTGCATGGTACGAGAGTCTGCTCTGCAGCTGGAGGAATGCATCGGGCAAGACTTCGGAAAATACAGTATTATCTCTTCAGTCTTTCGGTCTGTGGTGCAAGGGTCAGGTATTTGAAGCGGAGGCTGGGGGAGAAGGATGTTTGCTTTTCATATCAGCTTTACATCTGGACCTTGGGCCAGTCACTCACTCTCAGCCCAACTCACCTCATAGGGCTGTTGTTGTGAGGAAAATAGGAGGAGGAAGGAGTATTAGGTATGTTCGCCGCCTTGAGTTATTTATAAAAATAATAAAGGCGGGATAAAAATAAAAATAAATTAAAATTAAAATAATCTCACATTTTTATTCAGAAAACCATTTCAGCCTGGTTTGAAGAGGGCTACACTCCCGTTAAATATCAGATTCATACTTTGGTGTCCTCCTTGATCCACCACTATGGCGAGAGGCACAAATGATTTTGGTGTCCCTTTACTAAGCTTAGACTGATAGAATAGCTGTGATGCTATGTGAGCAGAGAAAATCTTTTTGTAGTTATCCCATCCCAGCTAGCCTGTTTGGATTGCTGCCCATAACTGTAAGCTTCAGTTGCGCCATTATGAGGCAACAAAAATGTGAAAATTTAGGGATGATGGCATGGTACAATCCAAAATTTAAACAAGGTTACATCATAAACAAACAAACAAACTCCTGCTAAATTGCCCAGTCGGTTGGTGCGCGCCCAACTAAGCTGGCTTCCTCTTCTACCCTAATCCATAGAAAATGAGTAAGAAATGGGATCTCATCCAAACAAACCCTGCACAAATCAGGGCACTAGTCTTTAATATGCCCAGCAGAAATGGTTTTGTTTTGGTTGCACCAGCCTAGCCACCCTCTGGAAACTAAAGCACCGGGCTTGTCCAAGAGAACTACAGCACCTGCTGGGTCATTTAGAAACCAGTAAACTGAGATTTTATGCTTTTTATACTTTCTAAAACTACATTTCACGTTAAATTTTGCCGGTTGGGTCTGATACAGGGAAGCCCTTTCTTCATTGCTTGTTACTCTTAATTGCAATCTTCTTTCATAGCAAGAAGGCCAATCTGCCTGGATTAGCCTCTTTCCCATCCAGAGGTCCCAAAGCAGTTTCTCCCTTGATACTATTAGCAGCCTGATATTTGCTAACACCCTTTACTAGGAAGTCTTAGGCTTGTAAGAATCTGGAGGGTTAGGGTTGCCTAGGGGATGTGCACAGCAGCGGAAGTTTCATCTAGTGCTGTGAAGCTGCGTCGTGACAGCCAAGGCCCCTGGAGGGTACGCCGTGCATTCAGCTTGGCCGGGGAGTGACTCCCCAGCAGACGCGAGTGGCAATCTTTTTTGTTGCCCTTTTAGAAGGCGGGTAGTGGGATGGCCAACGGCTAGAGTCCAAAGAGACGGTGGGCGCCTGGCCACAGAGCTCTCTGTTGTGGTCAGGTTTCCTATTGTCAGAGATCATCGGCATGGATTTCAGGAAAAAGGGAGAATTGTTTGCCCTAGCAAGTAAATGAACAAAACCCTAAATACAGTTTTCTCAATGTGCTTATGTCCCTTTGTTATTGTAATTCACGTGTCAACCCCCTTTGCATTTTTTTAGCTGCAGCAGCTGTCTCCCTGGTACAACCTTCTTGGTAGCCCTCAGTCAGGCGGGGGGGGGGGGGGGGGGGAGATAATTTTTGTGGTCCTGTAACTGCTTAATGGCCTAGAGTAAAATGGCTACTTAAGAATTTAGGCTTTGGGCTTTTTTAAAACTAAAATAAAAGGACCCTCCTAAACCCATAGGGGTTCTACAAGGCTCAAGTTTCAGTACTGTACTGAGAAATGCCTGAACCTTTACAACTGCACACTTTTAAAGGCGCTCCGGACCCGACAAATCTTACTTGACTTGGAATGGAATGGTTGTTACTCCTGTCGGTGTCTAATAGCAGTTTCTGTAAGCCAGCCCTGATCGCTGCAAGTGCAAAGTTGAGTACTGATGGTTCTCCTGACCATGATCACCTCCATTGTCTAAGCAAAAAGAAAATTTTGATCCATGCAGTGGTTCAGGTATATTGCACAGAGAAAAGTCGTATTTGGGACTAGGGGACCGAAACCATGATCTGGGAATATATACCACTTGCTATGGAGAATTGTGGGAGCTGTTACCCAACACAACTTCAGAGCACCTTGGTGAAGAATGCTCAGACCAGCAAAGTGTGAAAATTCTCTACAGTTTCACAAAAGCATGTTTAAAGGCTTTTTTTTTTTTGGTGCCTTTGAGTGAGTTTTTGACTCCTGGCAACCACCTGGATTATTCCCTGCAGTTTTCTTGGCAAGGTTTTTTGGAAGTGGTTTGCCATTGCTTCCTTCCTAGGGCTGAGAGAGTGTGACTGGCCCAAGGTCCCCCAGCTGGCTTCGTGCCCAAGACAGTACTAGAACTCACAGTCTCCCATTTTCTAGCCTGGTGCCTTCACCACTACACCAAACTGGCTCTCTCTTAAAGGCAATATCTTTGCCTATATTCATCCCAATTAATCTTAAGCACAGAACTTGGAAAAGAAAGACAGTACTTATATAGCCCATTTTGCTTTGTGTTAAATTACTAAGCTTTATACCATCTGCAAAGTTTAACCAAGTCATATTGTTTATAAAATACAGTATGGGACATTTACATAAATGACAACATTAATGTACAGTTAATGTAGCAGACAATATCACAGCACAACAGAGCCTATATATTTTTGTACAGATAGCTAGACCAGCTATTTGAAAATTATTTTCCAGAATGACAAACTTTTGGGTATTTCCTAACCACTTAATGACAAATCTCACTTTTCTGTGATCTGAAGAATGTGAAGAGTTTGTGTTTGTTTTGCGGATCCAAATTTGAAAAACGAATGATGGAAAGGTTTATAGCCTATCATTTTCTAATAAGTAGGGCTACTCTGCAAGCATGAGTTGAAATGTGTAGGTAATTCGTATGGTTCTCCTGCTTTGATTCCCCCCAACCCATCCCACTTAATTCTTGACCCATTTATAAACATTTATTTTAGCTTGGTATTGTTTTCATACCACGTGACTCAGTTGCATTATGCAAAGGTGCAAAACTCTTTAGGCACAGGTGGTTCGCTAGTGAAAAAGGAGCAAGGAACCTGAGAAAAACAATTTCCCCCAAGTTAGTTCACCCAACCACCCTGCTCAGCCATAATTATGGCTTGTCTTGTTGTTGAACTGCTCCAATCTTTCTATCCTTACACCAAATGTAATAACCATTTAATTATTTCCAAGCATGGTTCATTTTGTAAGGAATGCTTTTCTCTAATGATCTGTTAAAAACAAAAGTTTTATAGTGAGGACATTAAACTCCCAAATAGATAATTATGGGGAAAGCCTTTCTTGCTTCTGAAACAGCTGTATATTGGCATGATTTCTATTCCTTTTCCATTATCTTCCCTGGAACACCACAAAAACTCTTGTAGCACATGTCTTTTCACATTTGTCTTTACTCCTTTCCCCCGTTTATTAGATTGACAATACATCCTTCAAAAAAGAATATTTTATTTATGCATGTTTCCTCAAATGGTAATTGTGATCACTTTGTTAATACCTGATTTTTAACACTATCTCCTAAATTATTATTTTCTAGTCCATTCAAAGATGGAAGCAAAATGTTGAGTATTGGAAAGGGGGGAAGTGTGTTCCTATTTTAGACATTTCTCATGTCATCACTTAATTTCAATGCAGACTGAAGTGTATGTGGAGGGATTTGAAAGTAATTTGAATTTCCCAGTCATATTGATTCTCCGAATAAAAATGTGAGATGATTTTATTATTTATTTTATTTTATTTATTTTCTATCCCGCCTTTATTATTTTTATAAATAACTCAAGGCGGCGAACATACCTAATACTCCTTCCTCCTCCTCTTTTCCCCACAACTACAACCCTGTGAGGTGAGTTGGGCTGAGAGAGAGTGACTGGCTCAAGGTCACCCAGCCGGCTTTCATGCCTAAGGTGGGACTAGAATTCTCAGTCTCCTGGTTTCTAGCCTGTTGCCTTAACCACTAGACCAAACTGACTTATTTTTTACATATGCAAAAGCCCTTGTTAAATTATTTACACTGATTCAATTTTCGAATTTGAACTAGATCAGGCCTGATTCACATACACTAGCTGAAATCCAGTTTAGTGAGTCAGCATGCTATCACAGGCAGCTAGTGGTGCAAGAGTAGCAGAGAATGTGTATTTGAACGTGCACTGGAATGTGGCTCTCATTTGAAATAATACAATTCAGACTGCATCTGCAGACTCAATGGACCTTGATTATTGCTTGCAACTTCCAGTCCAAAAAATGATATGCACAAATATACATACAGTATTTCTATACAGAGATCCCTTTAGCTGGAACTGACTATTCATAATTCCCAGATGGACGGTGGTCCAGATCATAAGCACCAGATCAGGCATTTCAGGGAATTATTGCTATAATACAGCAGTGACAAAGCAAGCCCCAACCCATTATATACAACTATATTGCAGAAATGTTGAGAAAAATTCTATCTGCAACCACCAGTATTGTAGGTACCACAGTGTGATGGTCTTAGTAATAATAATTTGCACAAAGATGTTGGTAACTGTAAGTATTAGCAATGCAAGGTTGCGTTATCTTTAGATTGTTTAAATACAAAAACTGACAGCCAGAGCTAGTTAAAAACTGATGCCAAAATCTGTTTTTTTAGAATCTGTTAGGTAGCACATTATTGTGATGTACAGTATCTTCAAAACTAGCTTTATTTACTTTAGCCACTTTACTGAATTTGCATGTCTTGGTGGACGAACAGGGCAAAGGCCAGATTTGTTTGCAGCATGGCACTCTGGTGGAATCAACTAACCCAATATTAGACATTTTGAGTAGCCAAAATCTAGAGAAATTGGAATTTCTACATTCACAGCCATTTTTAACAGCCTGTCCTCTTAATAGTTGGTAGCCCTTCGGGTTCAAAGAAGACACTGTTGTGCAGTTCATCTGTGGACACGGAGGTGGCTCTGAAGTCCCAGTTGGAAGTGCAGAGTCTAGCACAATGGGGGCACTGGAAGTCCATTGTTGTAGTAACGCGTTACTCTGTGATGCCGGTCACAGCTTTCTACCAGTTTTTGGCAGCACCTGTCTTTGAAGTCGGTGGAGGCTTCATAGCACGGCTCGCCAGCAGGTCGCAGCTTCTAGTTCTCTTAGCTGGATGTCACAGTGGCACAGGGTTTCTTTCACAGTGTCTTTGTAGCGCTTGCGTGGTCAAGCTCGAGGTCTCTTCCCAGACTCTAGTACACTATAGAGCAACTGGCGAGGCATACGGTGGTCATCCATTCTGATGACGTGTCCCACCCACTGCATCTGGGTTCTGACAATCAAGCGACTCAATGCTGATGGACCCCGCACACTCCAAGACCTCCAGGTTGGAGACGCGGTCTTGCCAATGAATGCTGAGGATGGAGCAGACAGTGCGCATGTGAAATTTCTCCAGTTGTTTGATGTGCCTTCGGTACAGAGTCTAAGATTCACATCCATAAGGAGAGAAGATATAACCACAGCTCTGTAGACTTTCAACTTTGTGAAGATATGGATGTTGTGTTGACTGAACGCTGTAGTATGCAGCTGCCCCAGTGCCTGGCTGGCCTTGCTGATCCTGGAGTCAATTTCTTTGTCCAAAGACCCATCGCTTGAGATGATGCTTCCCAAGTATTTGAAGCTGTTTACAATTGTCAGCTGGGTGTCATAAACAGTGATTTTTGGTTCTACGGGGTTGGTATTTGGCATGGGCTGGTAAAGTACGTCAGTCTTGTTCAGGCTGATAGTCAAGCCAAAGAGCACCGCAGCGTCTGAGAATTTGTTCAGCATCAACTGTAGATCACTGTCTTTGTGTGCCAGCTCCTGTCACACAGTCATCAGCAAAGAGGGTTTCTTGAATGACTGTATAGAGGCACGTCACCCTTGCGTTCAAGTGGCGAAAGTCAAAGAGAGAGCTGACTAATTGGTACCTGATGTACACTCCTTCCTTCAGACCCTAGACAGCACGTGATAACATGCAAGCAAAGACAAGATTGAACAGGACAGGGGCTAGCACACAACCCTGTTTTACCCGATTGGAAATGGCAAATGCAGCTGACGTATCACGATTATAAG
The DNA here is from genome assembly GCA_023362775.1 of Charina bottae. Taxonomy (NCBI): domain Eukaryota; kingdom Metazoa; phylum Chordata; class Lepidosauria; order Squamata; family Charinaidae; genus Charina; species Charina bottae. The sequence continues at coordinate 163,240,807 of JALMGJ010000001.1, read as the reverse complement.
GAACCTGTCCTGTCATTCTGTCGTGGAGTAGCCGTATCAGCTTTTTTCCTTGGGCATCCATTATGTCAAATGCCTTTGTCAGGTCAATGAAGACAGAGTAAAGAGGCTTCTTCTGCTCGATGCACTTCTTCTGGACTTGCCTCATGGCAAATATCATGTTTGCTGTACTCTGTTCTGGCTGAAAGCTACACTGTGCCTCTGGGAGGTTCCTTTCTGAGACAGTGACAAGTCTGTTCAGGAGAATGTGGGCAAAGATATTGCCTGCGCTGGACAGCAGTGAGGTACCCCTGTAGTTCCTGCAGTCTGATTTGCTTCCCTTATTTTTATAGAGAGCCCACAATGAGGGCATCGGGGAAGTCACCAGGCGTCTCCTCTGTGGACCAACTATCTTCCAAGGTGTATTGGAACGCCTGTAAGGCGTTTGTGTCTAGTGCTTTGTAGATCTCAGCAGGAACGCCATCCTGCCCTGTTGCTTTATTTGAGTTCATCTGTGAGATCACTTTTTTGATCTCATCAATGGAGGGAGGCAGGTCTAGGGCATCCAAGACTGTCAGCTGAGGAATCTGCTGTGAAACATCATGATCACCTATTGAGTGGAAAAGTGTTCAGCCCAGTGATTTTTCAGTCCTTCCTGGTCTTTGATCAGGCTCAACCCATCAGATGACAGCAACGAGGAGCATCCTGCTTTAGAAGGACCATAAACTGACTTTATGGCACTGAAGAACTCTCTGGTGGCTTACATGTCTGCATAGCATTCCACCTGCTCAGCCTTTCTCTGCCACCACTCATCCTGCATTTCTCACAATTCCGTCTGTACTTTGGACTGCAGGTGCTTAAACTTGTTTTTCTTTGAGACAGATGGTGGATCGTTCTGCCAGTCTGCATAGTCCTTGTTTTTGTCCTGGAGGGTTGCTGAAGTGGTCTCATGGTTTTCATGAAACCAGTCTTGATGCACCCAGGTTTTCAGTCTGAGCACAGTTGTTGTAGTCTGTGTGATGACATCTTTAAACTGCATCCACTTTTCAGAACAGGTTCCTACAAGCGGTAAATTGCCAGAGAGCTTTTCATTAAATACATCCTGGAAGCGTTGGACTTGGCCTGGGTCTTGCAGCCTGCCAATGTTGAATGACTTTCTGACAGTCCTTGATTGCTTATGATGCTTATGCCCTGGATGCTGCCGGACATCCCTGCTGCCCCAGGTACTGAGACGAACGACCACTGGTCCAAGGGCTACCCACGTGCAGGTTTGTGACTACAACTGCCAGTGGCCATCTCCACCTGTTGCTTCACCACTCCCCCATCGCCGCGGGGCTCAACGCATTAGGTCTGGACGGAGATGATTTGCAGATGAGTTGTAGATGAAGATGAATTGCACAACAGAAACCTGTGTGTGATGGAGTTTTAAGTGGAACAGCCGTTGCACGGGGGCAGTCCCACTGTCCCACTGTCTCAGCGTAAGAGACCTTAATCCAGTGGCATGGAGACCTGTTACAGCTGGAGACCTCTCCTGCTGCAGTGGATGACCAGGACGTCTAAGTGTCTTGTCATGCCCTTAGTGCTCCACAACGCCTGCTGGGCCTGCCTTGCCTCCTTGACCGCTGATCAGTCTCCTTCGCTCAATCTGTCAGGACCAGACTTCACATGATGGGATAGCCAAATCCCCTATCTCAGCAAGAGTTGAAGACCTGTCGGCTACCCTCACCTGGTTTGGCCCATCTGCCAAGACGGTTTAGTGGGGTGTGGCTGCTGTGTGCGATACAGTTGCTTGGAGCCACAAGTGAGAGCTGAGTGCCAGGTGGGGACCAAAGGTGAAAATCTGTCCTCTGGTTATTGGCTAAATGCCAAATATGGTTTGTGCATTTTTCTAAGCGGTCTTTTGGACACTTAGAAGTGTAATTCCCCCTAGTTCTCCTTAGTGATGGTGTACCTAGCAGAATAGCAGCATCCCACCTCAGATTCTGCTCATCAGTTTTCAGGTAAAATAGCTGTGGCACATTAGTACTTTCCAGAGTTATTTTCTTGCTTTTTGGATAAGTTTGCTGAGAGGGCGGAAGAGGCACTGTCCCCAGAAGCTGGATGAAGCAGCCATGATGGGGCCAGATCCCATTTCAGTGCAGTTCGATGAGCAGGTGCTTTCCTTAACAAGCAGGGCCACAGTTCGTAGCAATCACACTCTTGACGTTACATAAATGGACTGAAGTCTGCTGGCCAGAGTGGACTGCAAATCCTGGAGGGGATCCAGACCCTGAACCCTACTGTTCCTGCCATAGACGAGCTGTCTGAACGATTCCTGCTGCACCAGGGAATTCATATGCTTGAGAAAAAAGCCTTCGCAAAATGAGGCCAGCTCTGGGGCATTATGGATCTGTAAAAGACAAAGGGATGCTGTAATAAATACATTTTAGGCAGCTGTCAATTATCCTCTTTCCCGCCTCCCCTCCCTTCCTCCAAAGACAGGTTCATCCTGATAGCAAATGCCTGAGAGCGTCTTAATCCTGTAGTTAAAGAGTGCCTTCTTGTGTGTGTGTGTGTGTGTGTGCCTGCATGCAGGAACACACATTCTATGCAGTTATTCCATGAGGATATTTTAAAGTGGTTAAAATGCCCCCTCTTTCTAACCCAGAGCACTAGGACCTGCGCGGAATCCTGGCAGGGCTCGGAGGCAGCAGCAGCCACGACACACTCAGACACTGCAGCCAACACACTAACATGTCCCGACACACAGTTTGGAAAGCTCTGTTCTAACCCTCTTCTGTTCCCCTGCTGCTTCTTGAACCAAAGTAAAGGAACTCTTAAAGGGAATGAGCAGCTGGTCAATGAAACTGCCAGGTTGATACAGGTAGTCCTCATTTAGTGACTGCCTCATTTAGCGGCCGTTCACAGTTACAATGGTGATGAACAAGTAACTTTACAACCAATCCTCACATTTATGACCTTTGCA